>OX602124.1:3141593-4537965 GCA_951449985.1 Falcaria lacertinaria
CCTCTAGGAATACTAGGGATATCACTAACGAGTTGCCAACCATGTTGTTGATGAGGAGTCACTGTGCCAGCACTAATAGCATTACTACTAGCGCAGCGTATCCGCGTGGAGCACTGAGAACCTTACTTACCGCAGAAACACAACACTAGATCAAAGTAGTGTCATTTGACTGCGGTCTTCTGTAGATGGAGGGCGGCTCCAATTTAAATGAGAAAACCCACGGGTGATCCAAATTCGCCCTACCTCTCTCAACACTATGATTCTGGCAACTCGGCGAAACACGTCGACTTATCTCGATCGCAACTGATTGAACATTGCAATTTTAATCACCTGGCACCGCTCCATGTTTGAACAATTACTGGTGCTACAGGGAACATCTTTGAAGATCACAACATGTAGCCAAAAGAGTACAGGCACATTGAGAATGAGTTCAAAGGCCTGTAAATGAATTCTATACAAACGCCTTAAAGTCAATAATGAATAAAAAAAATTCTAAATTCAAATCAAATCATCTTTCAACGACGTATTCAAAAACTTAAAATTCAGAATGTTGAATTGAAATTTTCACACAAATTTTTAGTTCCACTTTATACAAAAATAGGCGAAGACGATACGGATTCGTAGTCGCAATTTATTCTTGCTAGAGCTACAGCTGATGTACAAGATTTTGTGGTCTGTGGCGAGGCCCAAACCTGAAATTTGTGCGGGTGAGTTCAGGGCCTGATTTACCTTGGTCTTTTGACACAATTGTATCAGCACACGCATCAGCACATCATTGCATAATCGCAATTTAGTTTTTATATGCACTTTAATTTCCTATCCACACTTTTAGTAATAACTCAAAAAAAATCGCCTTGTTGTCGCATCAGAATCGATTAAAAACTGAACACGATCCGATTATCCATCTGAACGGGTCCAAGCAATAATTTAATTCAATATCTTCTTGACTAATTTATATCGTCCTCACTAACTGCATCCGATAACATCTTGGACCTTGAATGATTTTTACGAATATTAC
This sequence comes from Falcaria lacertinaria, assembly GCA_951449985.1. NCBI lineage: Eukaryota > Metazoa > Arthropoda > Insecta > Lepidoptera > Drepanidae > Falcaria > Falcaria lacertinaria. The sequence continues at coordinate 3,142,612 of OX602124.1, forward strand.
TCATACGTAATTCGACTCTAAGTCCAAACGAAAACGTATAATTTCGATTAACCAATCGGTTTCAATACATTCAATTAGTTATGTTTTTAAATTGTATCTTCTTAGAACGGCAAGTTCTGAATTTAAATTTCTTCAAATGGAACAATTGGTTGCACTCGACGGCTCGTTTCGCTAAAATTAATTTTCAACCTTGACCACTAAAGAAAAGAGTTTAATTTTAATTGTAGTCAAATGCATTCACAATGGGCAGGCCAACAATAGCAACGAGCAGAGGTCGCGACCTTCTTAAGATGGAAAGATGATAAATGCGTTTTGTTTTGTCGCTTCTGCCACTCCCGCGTTACAAAATACTTTGCGCAATTATTATTACGTACATAACAATCATTTTAATTCCTAAAAGACAAATACGGACGTGCTAGAGTAGGACGGCAATATTTCAATTTTAAGAGAAGGGATCTTCATTTTAATGAACCCTTCACTTTTCAACCCTTTTGATGAGCATCGTGATTTGCAAGCTCATCCATTTTTACTCTGTCCCTTCAATGGAAGGGTTATTCTATTTTATTATCTAATAATAAATTTGAAATATTCAATAGGAAACTCCAGACAAAATTTAAATAAACAGAACTTTCTTACAAATAACAATTCAACTCGGTCGCATTATCGTAGCGTAAACTGAAAACGATCGAAACATTCCCGGTCGGTAAACAAGTAATAAAGTAGCGTAAAATGGCCTGGTTCAACCAATTTGAGTCACAATAAAGCAATTTGCGCGACAACGACAGACGTGCGACACTGATTAATTGTGGCGCCGGCGCCGGTGTCGCGATGTCGCCGCCCGCGCCGCTCCGTGTGAAACTGCCCTTATGGCGCCTAATGTACGTACCCACGCATTGTGCGTACAGTGAGTGTATGCGTGCGGAAATAGTGTTTTGTACGCGATGTCAATCAACCGAAATGAATATTCAATCTTCATTTCTAAAAGCTTGATTGGATGAAATTGGATCACTGAAATGCGTCATCAGATATGTCAAAATGAAGGTCGCTTCCGACTACTTATGTAGGTTGAGCTCCTCGCTGACTGCGCTGCGTGACTTAAACCTGTTTTTTTTTATTTTACATAAAAACGTTTATATCTCATTACACCTATTAAGTTTTTTTTAGATTGGTGCTTTTTTTTTATAACCCTAAGGTGGCACACAAGCATACGGCCCACCTGATGGTAAGCAGTCACCGTAGCCTACAGCCACTAGTAATACCAGGGATATCACTAACGAATTGCCAGCCATGTTGTTTATGAGGACTCACTGTGCTAGCAGCAATACTAGCGCGCGGTGACAGTTGCACTGAATTATAGCCAACGATAAGATCGTGTGGCTGATAGTGATTTGCCCACGGTCAGCGTATCCTCGTGGAGCACTGGCAACCTTACTAACCGCAGAAACACCACACTACATCAAGTAGTGTTATTTCACTGCGGTCTTCTGTAAGGTGGAGGTACAGTCCCCAGTCGAGCGGCTCCAATTTAAATGGGAAAACCCACGGGAAATCCCAAATCGCCCTACCTCTATTAATAACATGTTAATAATAATATACAATGCTCTTTTAAGTGTAGAAGAAGAATATATTGTCGTTATGAAACGGTCTCAACTCAGCAACTCGGTAATAAGAATAAGATTGCTGTAGAGTTAAATCAACAACAGTTTATTTATGAGGTGAGGTTAAATACCATATTCTCCCCGGTGTGTCGCTTCGAGTAATATACACATTATTATGTAAACACTGTGTAATTGTCGCCTGTTGTCGCCGGCGGCTGCTATCGCCACAATTATGCAAATTTAACGCGAATTACCGCACGCACGCCGTGTAATTGTTTCGTCTGTAGGGTGTGCACTGTCCACTAAATATTGGATACTTATTAAATCAGAAATCATTTGTTCAGTTTAGGCTCTAATAAGGCACTTATGAAGGTTTAAATTACCACCATTATGATCAAATATTAATTTAACTAGTAAAGTAATAACGAACAACATTGGCAATCAAATGTGCGAGTTGGACTTTAAAAATGCGGGTACGGAACCCCCGTTTAAAAAAAAAAAAACTACGTTAAATGACAAACTTAACTTTGCCGTTTGATCCCTTGACACAGCTATTGCACGGACCGCAAATAATAAGTTTGTAATAATAAATGCACTCTTTTTTAAGAAAAAGTAGCAAAACAAACACTGTGCGCATTTCAGGAGTGTAAAGTCAAACGGGGCAGAATGCCAGTACTACGTTAGTTGAGTGCTATTTACTTATTTCTTTTTTTTATACCACTAAGGTGGCACACAAGCATACGGCCCATCTGATGGTAAGCAGTCACCGTAGCCTATACTAGCAATACCAGGGATATCACTAACGAGTTTCCCGTTGTTGATGAGGAGTCACTGCTAGCAGCATTATTATTCGTTTTCTACATAACTTACTTTGGACTATCATCATCACTCTTTTACTCCTACTGAATATTCACTTTCCTGGGTATCCCATGTGACTTTATGTCGTGTTTAAATCGGAAATCCTACTTTACCGAACCTTACATTACTTACTTACATTAAAAAAAATACTGTTGAAAAGGATGGAAATGGTAATGACTAATGAGGACTACGGGGTATGATGTTGAAGGAAATCGTTTATTTCACAGCGCCAAATTTATTACGCTCACTTAAGCAACTAGTTTTCGACGACAGGAAAAATAATGTGTAAAAAACAGAAAGTATGTATAAAACTAAATATAAAAATATCACAAATAATTTTGAATTTGAAAACAACCTAATTAATTTCAAAAAGTATTTGCTGTCGCCAAGAATTGCAAAAAGGGAGGATATGGTGATCCTACTCACGCGTTGCTGCGACACATCGCGTCCCTTCAATTTTCTTCTTACAACCGTCACTTAGTTACGTGTGTGAGCAGCTTAATAGTAAGCCGACAAAACACCGAAAATTTTATGTAGGTAGGTGATGAAAAATCTCAAAGTAGTTATTTATTCAAATAATTTTTTTTTTAAATATATCGCCGTTTCAAAATGTTTTTTTGGGTTTATATTGAAACAATAAATTATTGCGGTGTAAAATACTAGCCTAATAACGTATAAAGAATGTTAAATTGTCAGAAAACTGCATACATTTTGTTGTATAGTATACAGGTATAATATATTTTGTATAATATACTTTTAACAGAAACAAATTGTTAATACATCTGTCTCTACGAAACGACTGAAAATTACTACCTTGGTACCTATTTAATAAAATAAAGTCAATCAATAAATTTCTTGGTTCAACTTTGAAAATAAACAAATTCGATGGGCATTTATTTCCAACCACATCGAAAAATAAACCCACAAACTTTAAAAATCGAACTTATTAAATTAGGCTTTCTCCACACGCGCGCATGCGACAATCCCATATGCGACGACCGCAGATAACAATAACCGCCAAATGACGTCGCGGGACCGATCGACCGCTAATTGCGAAACGCAACCGCAATGTACGTTGAATTAGCTCAAATTTTCGACATTTACATAAATTACCCTCGATCACTCCCAACATTGTCGGCGAGCTTCACGAATTAAGATCACGCAACAATTTATGGCATTCTGCATTGAACATTACACACATGGTTGCATTACGGAGAAATTGTTTCGAATTCTTTGGAAACACGACTTTGTATTATTCTGGACGCGAAATTAGTAGCAGTCGTGAGAAAATATACAACAGTGTTGCATATTCATTTAAACCGGGCCAATTTGAAAATTTGTTGTTTTAACCCAAAACACCTGAAAGTTGTCATAATTTAGGTCATCTAATAATTAATTTATTAATACACAAGAAACGTATACGGCAAATGAAAATACGTAGGTATACTTGTCTCATAAAAAATCTACAACAACAAAAAATATATAGTACTACGTAAAACAGTCCCGCCATGTTTGAAAACGGGTCTAATATATTTATTTCATTGTACACACATGTATTCAACCCTGCGCGCACCCATAGCAATTAACCTTTCGAAAGCCGTTCGCAGCCCTTTGTTAACCCTTTAATATCGACCCATTGTGTCAACTGTCACTCGCTGCGACTGAATTAAAAGTGGGTGGATTACTTTTTTCAGTACACTCGACGTCATTAAATAGAAAAGGGGTCGTGAGTGGTTAATAACGTGGTTCGTTGTAAAATGACAGCCATTTAAGTATCTAGCCATTTAAATATCGACGAGGTTGAGTGTACTATGTATTATGGAACGGATTATTAATTTGACTTGGGTAGTGCGACTCAGTTTGTTGTTCAAATTATGAATGGCTGTGCTCATTTAAATTTAGCTAACGAGCTAACGAGTGTTCTTATTTATGTACAATATTTTACATCAAGCTAAAAATAAGCTGTTTGATTTTTTTGTAAAAACCCAGCGAGAACTTATTTGATTACTCTGATAACAAGAGTTCTTTAGCTCATTGCCCAGGTTTTAGATTTTTGATCGTTTACAAAATAATTGTTGATTTTGTAAGGGTTAATTATCAAAATTTCGCAATGAACAACTGCTGCGTATCGCGCGCCGTACCTATATACCTAATAACAATTTTATTTCACACAATTACGTTATATTTCTTCAAATCAATTGATTGCGTAGTGTCGACATCTAATTTGATTAAGGAACACATATTCTGCTACTGATTTTTTTTTCTAGCCATTACTGTCCCACTTCAGCACAAAGCTTCCCCTAATTCCTTGCATGTTCTATCCTCAGCTAACTGGACCCAGCCATTCTGGAAAGCATCCAGATTATCCACATTATTTTTTAAATATCAATTTGAATTTTCTCGATAAAGTATCGTTCATACTGACACGGAATCCTCGAAGCGCGCGACTACCATTAGTGGTGCAAACAATCGTCAGCGATGGATCGTCGTGAGTCGTGACGCGAGTAATGGCAGCTGCTCGCGATCACGCAACGGTCGTGCCACGTGAAGTGTTGTGTGTGAACACGCCTTATTTGGTAACGTTTGCAGAATACTACTTACTTACATAAACACAAAGTGATATTGTTAAATGATGTATTTTTGTCATAATGCCCGCGAATTTCCAATAAAGATACTTGGATAAGAAATGTATTCATATAAAAGTCAATGGAACCAAAATGCGTCCTTTTGTACTACGGAATAATTTCAGAGCTGTAAATAACTATGTTATATATATATATATATATATATATATATAGTACATGTTATATATTACATAGTTACTTACAGTATAATAATAAGGTTTGTTTGTTTAATACAAGAATGGCCGGCGTCCACTTCTTGTCAAGACGTGAAGTTATCAATTTGCTATGTTGTTTTTCTTATCGTTAAAACTATTTAATGTACTAGCTATTCCGACAGACATTGTCCTGTCTTATTTATTATGCATTCACATGTCAAATACACCATAGAAAAAAGGACTTGTAGTTTATATCGAAATAAAAAATACACGTTAAAAAAAAATTTTCATAAAAACTTTCTCCTTATATATATATAAATGAATCCCTAGTACTTGGTCACGGCATCTCGCGACAGCGGCTGCACCGATTTCTCAAATTTATTTTGTGTTTGTGATTGTCAGGAGAAAGTTTTTATGAAAATATTTTTTTTTAACGTGTATTTTTTATTTCGGTATAAACTACAAGTCCTTTTTTCTATGGTGTATTTGACATGTGAATGCATAATAAATAAGACAGGACAATGTCTGTCGGAATAGCTAGTACATTAAATAGTTTTAACGATAAGAAAAACAACATAGCAAATTGATAACTTCACGTCTTGACAAGATGTGGACGCCGGCCATTCTTGTATTAAACAAACAAACCTTATTAAAATTATTAATTATATATATATAGTAGTCTGTATAGTATAGTATTTTTTCATCCACTACACTTAGTTAGTTCAATTGCCACAATAGTTTATATTCATATTAGAATGCTGTCGGTACATTAAAAGCTAGCGAAGCTATCTCCACTTGCTTTGACTGTACATAAATGAAAATACTATTTACATTTATTAGATATCTTCCACTCAGTGTAGATGCGATTCATTCACCGTTGTGTGACTGACATGCGTATTTCATGTTTATATTTATTAATAAATAATAATAATAATAATGTTTGGACATTATCACACAGCGCCATCTGGCCCCAAACTAAGCAAAGCTTGTACTATGGGAACCAGCAGCTGATACAATACTTATATACTTTTTTTTTTGTAAATACATACCTCTAATACATACCAAACACCCAGACACAAGTCAAACATATTTGTCACATAAATATTTGCCCAGGCGGGAATCGAACCCGCGACCTCTAGCGTAGCAGTCAGGTGTACTAACCACTAGACCAGCGGTCTCGTCGAATTTACTTGTAATGTGCGGCCATTCAAGCCTTATGTAATACCTACTAACAACTTACATAATTTCATTAATTGCTATCACTTAACTAATTGTTTTTGACATCCTCGAAGAGTTGATATTTCATGCTACGAAGGTTACATACAAAAGGCCCACCTGATGGTCAGCGGTCACTGTATAGCCTGTAAACGCTTGTAATACCAGGGTTATCATTAGCATTATTATTGTGGAGACTCGCTGTGTTAGCAAGACACAAAGATAGGTACTAATTCCAGCACACAACAATCTATCATTAGCTTGGTGGAGCTTTGGAAACAGTGGCATATGAAAATTTGGCAAATAAACGTCTATATAAAATAAATATATTTGAATTTGGAATTAATTACTTTATCCTCATCTGATTTTTAAAATTAGCAATTATATAAAAAAATACACTAATAAAAAAAAAATTAAAATGCATGTATCGCCAACACACGTTATTCAAATATTAATATACATATATAAAAATATGTACCGCGAAAGACACCACGGTGCCTGTAACCCCACGCCACCCCCACCCAACACAAAACGCGGCACATCTCAGCACAATTCCGGATGACTGAATATGAATCCTTACGCAAACAGGGGTAGCAAGGACCCCAGTTATGCAAACATCTCAATTACCGCCCTTATTAATTCAGAGGGTTGATTATTATTAATCGGCCCTGTCTCGGTAAACATAAGATGACGAAAGTCGTGCTTTGTCAGGCAGCCTTATTTGCGCAGACGTTAGAGATTCAACTTTAATGCGTTATAGATTTGATTGGTTTTTCATTCGTGCAATATTAGATTGTGCTTAATTAAATTTTGCCTGGCTTGTTTGTTTTAGCATTGTAATCGATATTTATACATAAAATTATTATTTTAGGGCATTATTAAATGTTTTATTAGTGAATAGGTTGGGACGCGAGGATAAACAAGGCATCTTCCAAGGGGCTTTGAAAGTATATTACATTTGCCAAATTGAAACATAGTTTTTTAGAATTCTTTATTGTTTATTGTATAACGCGATTTTTTATTGCTGTAAATTAAAAAAAATGCTGACTTCCTTATAAAAATATTTGTTTTCTTTGAATTTTTTAATGATTCAAATCACTAAAAAAACCTAATTGTGTGTGATATTCGTAAAAAATGGTAATCAATTTGTGCCTACTGAATTTGATATTGGACTAACCAATTTCTAAACTTCAGTACCTACACTCGAATAATACAGTACACAAAAAAAATGAAAGTGTTTCCTGAAATTAAACTTTCTAAATATTGTACCTAGCCAACGTAAAACCACTGCTTTATCACCATCTAATATGTTTGTACCTTGAGTCTTTAAGGGAAGTGCAGTAAAATACTTAGGAATATTGTGGATTGTCCCCAATTTCTCAGTCAAATCAATATTAGAATCCCGCGCAAACCACTACGGTACCCACTTCCATTATTCAGCAAACCTATAGCTCGCACTAATGTCCAGACACACGCTGCAGCATACCGCTTGCCTGACACTTACAATAAATTGCATGAGAAAGTTGACATTTTTCACAGCTCTTTCCGTCAGTTTAAAAATAAGGTGACAGAGTTGTTGAGTGATGCATAGTCTTATTCAGGTGTTTCTTATCAATTATTACATGTAATCTACTTTCCTTGTTTACTACTAGGTTTATGTATTCATAAGTGTTTCTTGTTGTTTTAGTATACACATAGTTTTACACATTAGTTTCTTAACATAATATTTTGCTATAAAACCGTCCGTATTTAAAGCATGATGTGGCAGCCTTTAATAGAAATTTATATTTTGCATGAACATTTGTCGTTGTTAATCCTATGTATGATTCAATCTAATTTTCACTGGCAGTCCTAATAAATAAATAAAAAAAAAAAAAAACCAAATGCTTTATCACCTGGTACATGGTAGATTATGACAACCCTTCTATAAGCTCGCAGGCAGCCTATCGACCTCTCCAGCTGTCAGTTCACACGACAGCCTTATCAGTGTAACCTTCTTTATCTATTCATTCATGTTTTAGGCAACTCGTATCCACTAAGTACATGAAAATTATGTAATTTATAGAACAGTATTTTTTGCTACTTCACATTTGTTAAACGCTTTTTTTGATCTTGGTATAACATCTTTCCACTCGTTTTCCTGGCTGTAGAAAGGGACAGACATACATAACAAGAAGCCATGGAACCGTGTTGTCAATTTAGCGACTTAGTAGGTAGACGTGATGACTTTGCGAAAAAATAATAGTTGTCAGATGTTAGATATGATATGCGACTACTGTACGGCTCGCTCGTGTTATGTATTTAATTCTACAGTGCCGGTAGCAGGAACATTGTCGACAACGTTTTCGAAAACGTATCTCGCGAAATGTCAAAATTGTCATACTAATTTTTGGTTCCACTTTTCGCCGTTGCTGCGCTGTTCATTTTTCAATACAAAAATAGTCGACGGCGATACGAAAACGTTGTCGACAATGTTCCTGCTACCGGCACAGGTTATAAGTGTAGTAATACAACCATTACAGTAATAACACAGAATACCCAATAGTAACTCACTATTAATACCTATTTTCGTTACATCATGTAACCAACGTATAATTACTAGGTATTATATGTTTGGAAACGTAAGAGTGTGAATTTTTCCTATTACACAATACATTACATGGTCATATGAGAATTCTTAGCTACCTCCAAAGATATATAGACAAACTCTCAGTTTTTTTCATGACGGTTTTTATCAGGTGTTTTTTTCCGAACCGGTGGTAAGTTTTTGAGTGCTTAATCATTTTTTTTTTTTATTTACTTTGTATTTTTGTGGTTTGAAACTATCGATTTGCAAGTCATCAATAGCATTACGACATATGCTATTGATATTATCGATAATTGTATCGATAACTTAACTGACTTTCAATGTCAACTATCGATAGTCCCACACGGCTAATTATCACGTACATAACATCACTATATGTATGTACTTATTCAATATCCTCCCCTAGGTCATAGCATACATTATAACGAGGTGTTCATTATGCAGGGTGTGTCGGTACAACTAGACAGATTATCAGATTACCCATTAGTGTTCGCTGCTTAGTGTTAGTGCAGCCCTAATGACTTGATAGGGATGTATCACACTTAAATGAGAATGTTTAGATACGTACGTATTTTAACTGGATGGATAGATGAATGTTTGTTTGTTGCTCAATCACGGATGAAATTTGACACATGGCTTAACCCATAGGTTACTTTGTATCTCGTGAAAATGTTAGGTTCCAGCGTGATTCTAAGCTCAACGCAGGCAAAGTAGCGGGCAGAACCTAGTCCTGTATATAGCTTTGCAAATTGCACCGTAAGTCACCGCCGCCGGTAGTTAAGGCTCGCTAATTTGTTTTGCAAATTGGGGGTGACGTTGCCAAAGCAAGGGGTAGAGTTGAGACTTGATTATCCAGATAACTACTAAAAAATAAGTCATGAAAGACCTTAATCTTGCAGTGGACTGCGATAGGTTGATGATGATGAAAGAGTAGAACAACAGCGAGCAGAAAGATAAGGTTTCTTGTAAAGAAGTATGTATGTAAATACATTTATTTGGCATCCCTTTCAGGTCAAAGGACCTAATATTACCAAATATAACGTATTGAGATGTTTGCTGAGTTGCTTGCTCCTATAGCGACAATGACCAATTGTCTTGTTTATATGACTAGACCTAAACAAAACTAAACTAAGTGAATCTGTGTGTGTGGTCTAGTGAGTGATTAAAGAATCGGCACCTACGTCCGGGTATAAATAAATTATAAGGTTTATAAAGAAACTTTGATTAGCGAATAGATTGCGATTTCTAGAAGAGCTCTAGAAAACTTTTACTCAACCTAAGAAAAAAGCACTAATAAAAACAGCGTTATTTGTTTCTGATGTACTGTAATGTGGAGGTACTGTCCCAGTTGGGCAACACCTACTTTTATTCATATAGTCTATTTTAGATTAGTGTTTATATAGTATATTTTAATTTTATGTTCCCTGGTTTCATTTTGTATTAAAAAAATAAAATAAAAATGTACTCTCCGTTTACAATAAGCCATGCTGTGTACACATTTATTGGATTGCAACCTAGATCTGTGCAAATGGTTCTTGTGTTAATTCTAGTAATTGATTGTAATCTGTTTGTGTATGTATTAATAAATAAAATAAAAAAACAATAGAATACTTTTTCTTGAAGCTCTGGAAATCTAACTTCCACTCACAAGAACTCGAAAGAAGTTAAACAGAATTGTATTTTAACAATAGCTCAACGAGAAAGAAATCGCCACAGTAAGAGTTAATTTCAATTTAATCTCAGAAAATGTCTAATATCAAATGTCTTCGACTCAGACCCCATAATTCTCACATTGCGTGTCAACGACCGATAATGCAGACCATTATCATTACCAGACTGCCTTGACCCCACCGACATAGGTCTCTGCAAAACCTTGTCAATAGTTGGGGCGTACTTGAGAGGTCTTGCTTAATTGGTGAGGGTTAGTGGAATAATAGAGTGATAGGTATATCTTGATGGTGTCGGTTCTTTCCCAGCGTTTTGAAGTTTCGTGGGTTCGAAGGAAAGTTGGCTATGAAAAGATAGTTATTTTAACATAATTTATTTTTCTCTCAGGTCAACTTAATCAATTTTTCTACCAACAATGTTGTTCTCCTCGACATCACCGTGGACTATATCCTTTAGATATGAAGTAGGCACTGTTGCTAGCTATGTAGGTACCCTAATGTTTTTTGTAAACATCGTCTCTTATTTATTTCCAAAATCAAAATCATCATAATTTAATTAGACTTTACAATGAGTACTTACTTGCAAAATTCAAAAGTTAATATGATGTGTGCTTGTACCTAATTCACGCCGGAACGACAGAACGATATTGAATGAAATTTCACAGCTTATATGATGGATTAACACATAAAATGATATGTATCTCTCAAAATTGGGTGCTTCTCTCGAACTAAATACTTACCTCGTATCAAAGCGGTACTTAAACCGTATACATACTTACAGGCGCCAATTAATAAGCAAACTACATAATCGACAATGTCATTGGAAAAACTCACAATCGTGACTAACAACCGCCGAGCAAACATCAAACAAGCGACAAAGGACAGAAATCGACAAATACTATACTATAGTTGACACCACACGAAATCTATGCGCTAATTTTCATGTCATTCAATTCCTTTAGTCAGTGAAATATAAACTGTGTTTTGTGAATGTTACGGCATAAAATGTAACGAATGCTATTGAAAAAGTATTGTTCCATTGTCGTCAATTGTCACAGACATTGTGATATATCAGTTATCACTTGCCACTAAAGTTATCTGCTAAGTAGTGTGAATTGGTGTAATAACATACACATCGTAGCAGGTGATTGTGAAATAGATTATTGTATGGCTTTATGACTCGTTCTTGAATACACTGACAATTGAATAATGTAAGCTATAAATTATTATGATTGTGTTCAGTGGCCGTTAGATATAGTGCAAATCATAATAGCTAACAGATAATGAAAAAAGAAGGTAGGAGAAAAAAGAACGATTATAAGTACGATTGAAAATAGGAGGGGCAACATGATGGGCCATTTGTTACGACATGACGCATTTATACGAAATATCATAGAGGGAAAGATCGAAGGAAAGCGGGGCAGAGGAAGGCCAAGGATAAGTTACCTGCAACAGATAAAGACGAAGGCTAACGTTATGTCGTACCAAGAGGTCAAAGAGATGGCTAACGATAGAACGGCTTGGCGATTGCTCCACCGACAAGAGCCTAGCTCTTAAATATATGATGATGATGAACAGATAATGTGAAATATTATATAATTGTCAGCTGATTCAGTCACGTGATCCCGCGCTCGTTATTTTGGCAAATTTTGAATGATTTTGGACTGTCATAGTTGCATCTGATGCCTATTATTTTGTATTTAATTAAAGAGTTAGTTAGATGAATCATTGGTTTGGGTTGGTAGAAAAAAAACTTTAAATGGAGTTATTCAAACACTAGCTTCTGCCCGCGACTACGTCCGCGTTGAGCTTAGAATCACAGAGACAAAGTAAAATTATCCCGGGATAAAAACATTTTCCCGGGATAAAAAGTATCCTATGTGTTAATCCAGGTTATAAACTATCTGTGTTCCAAATTTCATCCAAATCCGTTGAGTGGTTTTTGCGTGAAAGAGTAACAAACATCCATCCATCCATACAAACTTTCGCATTTATAATATTAGTAGGATTGCAGTTTACTCGGTAAAAACCGCTTCAAATAACTGTACGACATGCATCATGATGTGTTGACGAATGCAATACTTAGCATTGAAACGATTTCCAAAACTCACGTGCTTATAAAACATTCGAGGTTTTTTACTGCACTTTTTGTCATCCGGGACGCTCCCAATAAAACGAATTCGGACACTTTTAGAGTTCCTACAACAAAGTTGTATCACCCAGTTTATTCGAATCTAGCCCTAAATGCAAAGTAAAAAGGGTTTATGAGAGTGCATTGGGTACGGTTAAAAATCCAAGTGAAACACTTTGCCGCATAAAAGTCACGAATTAAAAACGACAACAACGGACAAAGAAGCCATTTTGCATTGTACTGTGACAGCCTTCCTTGTGGTGCCGCTTTGAAGAGTTCACAACATTTTAGATAGTCCTGATATTATGTTTATTCATCACCTATATTTTTTTATACCACTTAGGTGGCAAACAAGCATGCGGCTCACCTTCAAGAAGTTTCTTGATACTTGCGAAATCAGCTAACTGCTAGAAACTTTCACGTATCGAAAAAAGGCGTTCTGTAGCTCGAGCATTAATAATTTACGACAACGTATCCGTATCGCTTTTGAATATGAATTCATTGTTAATTGAACAACGCTGCGCCGGTGAAAAGTGGAACTAAAAAATAGTATTGAAAATTTTGACATTACGTTAGTTACGTTTTCGAATACGTCGTCGAAAATTGTTGTTGCTAGGGCTACTCTGGCCCTGTCTAAGTACGCCACGCAACGCTATTTTATTCTTTGCGATTCTAACAATGTATAACTCTACAAAAATGCATCAATACTTCTTTGTACACGGTCAGTGTAAATTCGGGCCGTCAGTGTCGCCGCGGTCGTTTTAACACTGCATCGCTAATTGGACACTTAAGGCACGTCTTAAAGGGTTAAAACACTTTTTATCCGTGGGTCTTTGCGACCGGCACGGCGCGGATGACCACTGATCTCGCCGTCATAATTATAATACGTATCAATTGCGTTGAACTATTTAGATGACATCATAGTTGCTGGGAACAAATGTCATGTCAATATAATAATATGTCGAACGATACTAATATTAAAAATGCGAAAGTAACTGTGCTTACTTGTTTGTTGCGTAATGAAATATGTCAATGAGTAAAATTTTAACCTCCGGAAAGACAGGACCTTACCGCAGAAACACAACACTACCTACATCAAAGTAGTATTATTTGACTGCGGTCTACAGTAAAGTGGAGGTACAGTCCCCAGCCGGGCGGCTCCAATTCTAATGGGAAACCCATCGGGAGATCCCATTTCGCCCTACCTCTCTTATTATTTTTATTTATTTACATATTTAGCTAGCAGGCCCGACAGACGTTGTCTTCTTCTTCTTCTTCCTAAGTATGGCAATCAATCCCTTCAGGGACTATTTTTGCCAGTGTCGAGTGTTAGAGAATTTTCATGTTGCAAAATTTCTCGTGTTTGCCGCATTAAAATGCCTAGTGTCATGCATTCTAACGCCCAATGGAGTTTCTGGAGACAACCCACGGCAGTAGCAGATCGTAACACGCCTTTAGATTAGAGGTAACCTATTGACCAAAATGATAAATCACTTAACCCAAAAGTCGTATTATGGCATTATTTCCAATGCTCCTATAAATCAGTCACTAAATGAAACTTTACTGCACATATCGACACCAAAAATACACATTAAAGATCACTATAACACAATTTACGAACAAAAAATCTCAACCGCTCCGCCTGATTCCCGCCAAAAACTCCGACAGACGTTGTCATGCCTTAGCTATGAATTCATATGTCAAATACGCCATAGAAAAAAGGTCCTTTAGTTGATCCCGAAATAAATATGTTTTTTAAACTGTGGTTATCTATTAATATCATCACATTACATGAGAACGTATCAAGTTCATATTTTAATGGAGTGCTAACAGAATAGGCCATAAATATTACCAAATGCCTCTTAGTGGTTCTTCCGTTTTATATGTGTGTACTTTCGGCCATTGTTTGCTTAGTTTTTAATTTAAAAATATCTACCTTTTGTAATATACACCCTTTTCCCGCCATTGTTTCGTGCAAAGGTTGTTCTTCAAGTGACCAGTATATTTATCTACAGTTGTTAAGTGTAGAGATGACGGATTACCTACTAAGCCTAGTGGTGGCCCTTTATTTCACATCACTAAGGTGGTAAAAAACATACAGACGTGATACATTTTGCGTCAATGATTGAAATGAAATCAACACTCTGTGTGTTTACTCAATTTGTAACGCAACGCGTTCTTGAGATAAAAATTCTTGACAGACAGATAGACAGACAGACAGACGGACAACAAAGTGATCCTGTAAGGGTTTCATTTTTCCTTTTAAAGTACGGAGCCCAAAACACCCTATGAAAATTTGACATTGGTAAACAAAATCGCAATTATTTATGTTGCTATTACGTCAATATGACGTCAGATTGTTTACAACCGTCATACAAAATAATACAACTTTTTTTTTTAACTGTCAATGTAAATTTAATCGAATAAACAACTTTATAAAATCGATTCAAAATAAGAACATTAAAACACGTCCATTACATTAAAAACTATTAACTTACAAACCCATGGAGGTCCTATTCGCATTCGAAATTTGAAAAAATAAAAACTGTTGACGTCTTAGGCCCTACCTGGACATCTATTAGCGAGGACCGAGCACACTGTTTAAAAGCTACTGGAGTTCTCTCTGTAAATATTTGTCTTACAATGTGGACTCAGGCTACAGAAGCATGAGAACCGGTGTTTTAGTGTTATTCCGCATATTAGTTTTGCAAATAAAAGGCTTTTGATTTTGTCATGACATGTCAATAAAGAATTCAACAGGGACCTAGCAGTAAGGTGTAAAAAAAGACATATTTTTTGTGATTTCGATTCCAGCAAATAAGAATTAATTTAATAATATTTGGTACAGTAAAATTGTGCTTGACAATAGGTCATTTAGGCACTTATGTTTAAAGTAATTTTTATAATAGTCGAAGAGTACACGGAATCGGTGGGAATGTATGAATAGATTGACAAATGAAATAGAAGATAAATTAAATAATTTTTTAATAGAAAATAAATATAATAAGAAGCAAAGGGGTGTGTAAAGTCGAGACTGAAATGGCGCTATATACAGCGCCATTATATAGGTACTCTCTGCCTACCCCGTGAAATCCTTGATGATATGTAATATGTATTTTAAATGTAATTTATTATTGTCTATAAGTGTTTTTAACTCCATCGTTTTTAAAACTAACTAAGAAAAGTGAGCGCCATCGCCCGGAGGTCTTCGCTAACGACTAATCACATCGACACACACTCTACCTTTACCTCGCCGACAGTGTGTACACTCCTTTAAAACTTTTCCAACGTTCCATTTTGAAACGTCATATCTGCGTTCCAATTTCAAATATCTTACGCCCTTTTAACCCTGTAAATGTAACACGGCTAATGTTGTTTAGATGACGGTCGCAAAGACCACCTTCAGATGTTTACCTCCTACTTGGTAAGCTTTTACGGGTTATCGCTGTTAGTCTACTAGGTTTTAAAATAACAATACGCTCGTAATGGGGTAATGCTAAAGCCGAAGTTATAGTTTTTTAACTGTCTATAGATATTTAAATGGGCCACCTACGTGTTCGATATTCAATTTTGTAGAACCGTTAACAAACTTGTCTTTGAAAATACGTGGATTGATGAAGGTGAAAAGCCGTGGATCCTTCTCTGTTCTTAATTGAAAATGTTAGGCAGAGGACATTGTATATTACTCCAAAATCGACACGTGCGTCACGCTCTCCACAAATAATCCTAGATAAATTTCAGGATGACGTTACAAATGACTCAAATAATTTAGGCATGAAAAGTCGAAATAAAAAAACACTAAAATTTTACTTAACCTTTTAAGTCGGTTTCAGAAGACACCATTTCCTACGAAGCTCGAGGTCTTAGTTGGTATTTTTAATTCTTCGTAGTCTTCATTGTATACCTACGTTGTATATAATAATAATAATAATGTTTGGACATTATCACACAGCGCCATCTAGCCCGAAACTAAGCTAAGCTTGTACTATGGGAACCAGTAGCTGATATAATACTTATATACTTTTTGTTTGTAAATACATACTTATAATACATACCAAACACCCAGACGCAAGGCAAACATATTTGTGACATAAATGTTTGCCCCGGCGGGAATCGAACCCGCGACCCCAGCAGTCAGGTATACTAACCACTAGACCAGCGGTCTCGTCAAGTATACACTTATATCGTATATGTAATCATTGTTTTGTAGTTGAAATTATTGATGTCATTTTACATTACAAAACCTCCCTCATACATGCCCATATTTCCCATCACAGCCCCCACACATGCTACATAGTTCATCCAAACCGCCTCCCTTAACCCTCAAAATATCGAGAAATAAAAAACCGTCCCACCCTTTTAATCAGTTCAACCCCCGTAATGAAATCTGGGCAGCCATTAAGGGATTAAAAATAATAACTACCCTTGCGAGGGACGTTATTGGTGTGTTGGCCGAAAAGACCAGGGGACCGTGTGCTGTGCCTTAATGAGCTATCGCCAGTTAGAGGGTTGAGTGATGCGACCAGCGAGTGAGACTAGTGACGATGCAGTGTTTTAAACTTTCGCAGGGAAATTTGAATTGAGAACATGAATATCACGATGATATCATTATGGGTACGGTTATAAATTTAATCTGAAATTAAATTACTACGTAATGAAATTGGAAGCACCGAGTCTTGCAGCATAGCTGAAAGTACTTAATGTTAAAGAAATATCACATTCTTAAGCGAATGTAGAGTCAAAAGATTCGACTTTTTTAATTAAGTTAAGAAGTTATTCGGTTGGGAAGCAATATTGTGAGGAATATATGGATAAGATACTTGTTTCCTATTTAAAAAAACTTCTGTTTGTTTTTTTTTATTCTTATTTGGTAGCTTTGGAAGAGTTTTACTGTTATCAATAATAAAACGTTTCCATTCCTTGCCACAGCGAAATGCGTGTGTTTATATCTTGTAGAGTTATAGGTACATTTCAATACATGAGATAATAGCAAACATGAAAGTTCAATATTTTGAACTGACCAAAAAATCCATCTTGAATACATCACTATAAGAACCAGAATCCCGCATCCAATGTCAAATTAATAATACGTCATCACAATCGACCCCCGTTTGAATTAAAACGCTGACCCTACATAAGGCACAAACAAAAAGTGCGTAATTGGTAAATAAGAGGGGGTTCGATTTCGTGGTCTCCTGTACACCGTGATTTGCCTTCATTGAGGGGATGGTGGTAAAAGTATAATTTTGTATAGAGTGAAATTTGGTAGGCTTCAAGTTATATATATGGGTTCACTTTTATAGAAAAATATTCGTAGCTTTCTATCGATCGCATCGAAATATCAACGAAATATTAAATTGTCAAAAAATAATAGCGACAAAAATAAAAATAATGAAAAGGATTTTCTTAAATTGCTCATAAATCGGGGAAGAACTGTGCTCAGCAATGGGAAACATAGGTTAACGTAAAACTGCAGACATTTAAGAACGTCGCATTTGAGAGGAATCGGAATGCAACGCATAAAAACATCCCTAGATAGGATGTTTTCACAGGCAAGCAAAGGTGATGTGAAGAAAAAATTCAATTCTTTAAGAACTAACTACCGGAAGGAGCTCAAGAAACACCTCCAGTCGATGAAATCCGGATCTAGTACAGACGACATTTACGAAAACATTGTGCAGTTCGTATTATTGTGCAATATAATTGCTCGTTTGGATTCAGAGCGCCTTTCAATCGGGGGGCACGGGAGTGCCCCCGCCGAAGTCGAGCGCGAAGCAAACACTGCCGTACCATCCTTTACCCGAAGCATTTCGCCGCATTTTCAGGCCCCTATTTGAGAACCTCCGGATAAGACCAGAAGGTAGAAATTTTCGTCATCCAGTAAGCTATACAATCATACTTAAAATTAAAAATTTCAAATCTGTAGGTCATTTAATGCCGAAGTTAAGCGAAAGCAAAGTTTCGCATTTATGACACACACTCACTCATGATCATCAAAATAGAACTAGTACTTCCCATAAACTCAGAGAGCTGAAATTTGGTACAGAGTTAGGGTTTAATGGCCACATAAAAGAAAAACTATAAAAACTAGGATAATCGAAGATCTGGAGTACCTGGTGACCCTTATTTGAAATTCGAAAACATATGTCATCCAAGTAAGCAAAATTACGTATTTTGCTTCGCCGTGACTTTTTAGTGGTGTTTACGATAGTTCCAATGAACTAATGAGGAAGCTGGAAAATTTCCTGTGGCTTTAGTGGTGTTTACGGTCACCAATGAACTGATGTTGTAGCCGGACGGAAACTGCTGGAACTCTCTTATAAAACAAATGTAACCGAGCCGCATTTGGGCTTCGTGGAATTGACATGACCATGCATTCTGGCTATAAGTACCGTATATTCATATAAATGGTGTATTACGTGTTACCTTGATTGATAAAAGACAGATTTCATAGTCTCGTAAACGAAAATTACTACTCAGTTTAAATAATCTTGGTTGAAGGAGCCACTGTGATTAGACACGCGATTACCGTTGTAATGTTAAACGCTACTGATAAAAAAAAACTGTCTGTCTGTTTGTCTGTATGTTACGGGTAATCTCCGAAACGGCTGAACCGATTTTAACGGGAATTTCACTGGCAGATAGCAGATTTTACTGGGCGTTACCTGTATTGTAGAAAAATAATTAGGGTTCCGCACTACAAATTAAAATCCCATGAAATTCTTAACAAAATACGAACGGCTGAACGGATTTGAACAGGGCTTACACTGGCAAGTAGCTTTTGTTATAAGGCGTAAATCGAGCTTAATTTATTTTGTAAAAGTAATTAGTGTACGGCGCAACAAATAAAAACATTAACTAGCCGTGGTGGCCTTGTGCTTATAGCAACGGCCTGTCTCCTGATGGGCCCAGATTCAAATCCCGGCTAACTCATTGGTACAAATGAAATTTCTAAGCTTAAGTATTAGCTTTAGATTAAGCACACCATGAGCTAAAAAGAGAGGTAGTACAAATTGGGATCTCAATTTGGTTTTCCCATTAATATTGGAGCCGCCCAACTGGGGGCTGTACCTCCATCTTAAAGAAGACCGCAGTGAAATAACACTACTTTGATGTAGTGTTGTGTTTCTGCGGTGAGTAAGGTTGCCAGTGCTCCACGAGGATACTCTGGGCTAGTAGTAATGCTGCTAGCAAAGCGACTCCTCTCTCGTTAGTGATACCCCTGGTATTGCTAGCGGCTATAGGCTACGGTGACTGCTTACCATTAGGTGGGCCGTATGCTTGTGTGCCACCATAGTGTTATAAAAAAAATAAAAAAAAACGACTGCCATTGCAAAAATCCAGCGTAGTGGGACACATCTTCTAATTTAATCTAGCCTATTGCTTCCCACTGCTGGGCGAATGCCTCCCCTTCTGCTTTTGATACGCATATAAATAAAATTAAAGGAACACTCTGGATAAGAATAGACTGGCTTTTATACTTATACTTTTAAGTTTACAAGAAGAAATGGTCGAACGATTAGCTTTATTGTACTCGAACATTACACAAATTAAATAAACACATTACACTATAATATTAATTCATTGTATATATTAATTATGTTATAGCCAATGTTAAAAAAAAAGATAGTTGTAAGCCCATATTTTACAAATACAATATCCTCACTTTCCCAAGCATACACATTTTAGAAGTCTGCCATTTTAGATTTCTTTACCAAATGTGAAGATGTACCGACTAAATACACATTACGACATAAATATAAATTAAAGCTGCCCACTTCCCGACTAACACTACATTCAACCAGCCCCTTTACAATGGCAACAAAAATATACAATAAAATGCCCGAAAATATTAGACAAGAATATAATACCATAAAATATAAAAAAAACTAATAAAAGATTTATTACATAAGAAATGCTACTACACTTTACAAGAATGTATAAATGACAAACATAAATAAAACACCGTCCACACACATGCATACGTAATTATATACATAAATATAAGAAACTTTGATATACTAACCAATTTTTATTCCTTAAGTTAAAAATTAATACATGTATAATTATAATAATAGATAGAATATTAATTATTACGTAAGTAAGATAGTGCCTCTCTACATTGCTGTGACCTAACCGGGTTTCTTGTTAGTGTTAACATCAATAGTTATTAGTACCATTGTAAGTAATTGTAAATAAATAAATAAATAAATAATATAATTCATTGGACTTGTACGTAGTATATTATCTACTCTGAGATTGGACTAAGAGTGGCGGACACGTCGCTAGATGGCGCTGACGGTATTTTTACGCGCTTATGTTTGTTTTTCCGATAACCTTATATGGCGACGTGGCAATCGGCTACGTTACAGTCGTTTGCGACGTTCCTCTATTGCGCTTGAAAACGTTTGGTAGGGAGCAGGTGGGATTATTTGCATTTCGTTGATTTCGTTATTATTTCGTTAGGTTTGCTAAGGTTCATTAGCAGGTTTGTTGTTATAACAATTCGAAGATTTAAATAGGTTAGGAATTTTATGACTAGTGACGGATTACTGATTATTACTTATTTATTACATTAAAAAGTACTTTTAATTTTATTGAATACTTTAATTATCGGTATTGCTGTTTTGTTGTCCATATACTAAAGGTCGTTGAGCTTACTTGTGTTTGATTTCGCAAGTTAATATCGTAAAAAATGTCGATAATATTAAAAGACGACGACGAACTTAGTGGCTACCAAGTAGTTGGTATGCCCAAAGACGGGTCTTGTCCCTTCCATTCAATATCTTTCTTGGTGTATGGTAGAACTGACTCAACTTGCAGTATCAGATCTGCTATAGTTGCATACGTTGCTGAACATTGGGACGAAATGCAAGTGTACACGTGTGATGCTGATGGTGACGTATACACGAGCGCGCAATCCTACACGAGCGATATGATGAAACCCACTACTTACGGCTCAGCTTCTGAGCTTATGGCTGCTGGAAAAATCTATCCCTTCACTTTTGAAGTGTATGAAAACGGTATACTAAGAGGTTCCAACGCGAATGGGCAATACGAAAAACTGTTGCTACTGTACAAGAATTAGAACCGGAAAAAAATAAAAGAAAGATTTGTTATAATAAAAAAACTACTCCTAAAAAGAAAAAAAATGTGTCAAATAAGAAAATCTAACAAAATAAATCAATATGCCCACGTTTCTACAAAAAGAAGTGAAATCCCACCAAAAACATTCTGTAAAAAACTAGCCTAGTCTCGATGGAGCTGCTTGTTTATCTCTCAAAAGTAATGAAATGTAGACAAAGTCGTGCCAAGTCTAAGATTCCTTACTGCGATTTCTTTATTATTATAGTTAATGTTGTGCGACTTGGCCGTTCTTTATACGTTAGTACATAGGTAGTTACAACAGATATATATATATATAACATTACGTGTAAACTAAATTGACTTGTACCCACTAACGTATAAAGAATGTTCAACGGCCAAGTCGCACAACATTAACTATAATAATAAAGAAATCGCAGTAAGGAACCTTAGACTTGGCACGACTTTGTCTAGATTTCATTACTTTTGAGAGATAAACAAGCAGCTCCATCGAGACTAGGCTAGTTTTTTACAGAATGTTTTTGGTGGGATCTTATTGTACAATAATAGTATTGTACAAAGTTATTGTAGGTCTAGGGGCCGCCTAAGCCGTCATTTTACATACACATAACGCAAATTATATCAGTCTACAGTTGCCTTAGCTGGAAGACTATCGAATACCTTCGTATTCGTAACGATTTCATCTTTTTTGTATGGGAAAATTAACAGCGCCACGGCGGCGAATAGTGGAACTAAAATACATGTACATTATATCATTTTGAGAGTTTTCGAAACGTCGTCGCTATATGTTTCTGGCCCGACACAGAACGGAACATATACATATCACTACCTCTTTGTCAATGCCGTCCCTGTAATCTAATTCCCTTCACACACACACACAAACACACACCCACAATGAATACCTGCTTCTAAGTACAATCATCCTAGTCTCAGTCTCCCAGTGTAACGGCACTTCGCGTCACATCCACCAGACCGTAAGCCCGAGGCACAAAGCGATCCTTATGTCTGACGTCACGACGGTGGCGCCGTTGAGTTAAATTTAACCAGCGGTTGGCTTACGGGGGCTCACCAAGCGTCACCCGCTAAATCTTATAGCCACAAGTGCGTCATTCAGACAGCGGGAAACATATAGAGCTGTTTTAAAAAAAAAAACGTTTTTTTTTGTACTACTGAGGTTGTAAACAAGCATACCCACCTGATAGTAAACGGTTACCGTAGCGTAAACAGTTGCAACACCAGGGGTATCAATCGCGCGTTGCCGACCCATACATGTTATTTTTCATCAATGTTATCCTTAAGTTTTAGTCCTGACCCTTGTAGAAATATAAGCTTTTAGATTGTTGCTTTAAGAATGAATGAGGCATTTAAATGGCAGGATTGAAATTGTACAAAAATTGTTAGCAGCCCGAGAAACAATACAGGCTATTTTTGTCCCGAATAACTTAGAATCTCCCAGTATTCTCAAAAATAGAGGGCATCATTTTTTTATTAAGGCGGCCAGAGTGCCGAGCTAAGGCAAGTAATTTATAAAACTTAAAAGCGCATAACTTTATTTTGACTTAAAATCATTGAAAAAGAAATAGTTTGGCAACATTAAATTTTTTTAAGTGTTCATTAACTCGCGTATCTGTTTCCGTGACAACCTTTTTATGATAATTAAGTTACGTAGCTGATGAAGAAAGAACACTGTCACATCAAAATTATGTTGTCCCACTCTCCAAACTAAGAAACAACCCTATTGATTACAAGGAACCCGGATTTTAGCCTCACGAGCGCGTCTCGAGTGATCTTGGATTAACATGCTACCAAATGCTGAAATCTTACTCTAAGATTAACAGTCTAGAGTCGTTTGTAGCTTGAAAAGCTTTCTAGATTTATTACTCCTGAGATATACAACTGTATTGACACGCCTGACGGTTTAATATTAGTAGTAGTGTATGCAATGGTTATCTGTGGAATAATATCTTTTACATGTTTCGTAACACGTGTAATTTTAACTCATCTCCTGCTATGCTAGTTAGTCGCGCAAATGTATCATTCAATTGAACGAGACGATGAGAATTTGTTTTCGTTGGTTTTAATTTTAGTTTCGCAGCATTGTCTTAGTCCAGTGGGACGTGCGATAGCTTTGCAATTAATAACACATGAATTATATCATGATTAATTTTTGCAAGTGTTAAATCATCAAGCTCTACACAAAATTCCCACCATTGCAATCGATAAATTGTTTTTTTTACTAAAAACATACTTTTATCCTCAATTTAAATGTCTTTTTTTAATATCACTAAGGTGGCTAAAAGGGTTCGCCAGCCTGATGGTAAGCGGTTACCGTAGCCTATGGACACTTGCAACACCGAGGACATCTCTCGTGCGTTGCCGACCTTTTGCGCGTTTCCTAATATCATGCAAGTATAGTCCCATTTTTCGCTCTTTTCAAGCTCCCACATAAAATCTCGTGGCTACAATATTCACATAGCATCCCCATATAGTGTGCTAGTAAACAACGGTCGGTACAAATAATGCGGGGATGTAATTCCATAATTTCCATGTCAAAACCCGTCGACGATTCAATTCATGGCCGGCGTGTCATCGTGGATGGCTTCATGCTAGAGATAGATATGTTGACATTAATATATTTAGTTTGTTTACTCTTACTTAAGTCTTCAAGAATCGTTTTTCATTTAAAGGCATACTTGGAGCATGGAAATTTTATTCAGGAGTGAAATATATACAAGCGCTAAATAACTCAAAAGCGTTATGTTAACTTCCGACGAGCTTCAGAGCTGACACACACTCATTTTTCTTTTATTTTATGTATCTAATTTTCTTAGACATACCTATATAAATCTCTTTTTCGAAACACCTCAGCCAAGGAAGATTATTCAGGCGAATTATTTTTTTCACTCGAGTTATGTCTATTCCGTAGAAGAAATTTGCTAAGAGCATTATTGCTGATTCCAGCTCTTGCATATTTTCCTGTGATGCTATGACGTGATAGAAGATTCGGGCCTATTGAATACATTCATTATACTGATCTTAGCAGAAGTACATACATCAGTTAGCTGGTACTAACTTACAAAAATATTGTAATATATTTTATTAAAGTTAGTGATCTACTGCATAACCTCATCCATTTTACACCAAATCTCGCACACAAACAAGCCTACCCACACACACAAACCATTTCGTAATCCGCACGCTAAGTGCACTTGTCAATACCGTCCACAGGGGCACATGCCGCTCTATATCCATCCACTTTCAATTCAAATATCGAACTACCAAAATATTATTTACACTCTAAATTTAAATGTTATAACTAAACTCTTTGCCTCAGGGTGCATTTTAGTTAGTTTAGTGAAGATTGGTGGTAGATTTAAATTGGTACTAAATAGTTTGTTCACCATTGGGCGGCACTGGGCTAACTGCCATTTTGTAATCCTAGAGCTAAAGTGCACTCTGTCAATCCTAGGGGTAAAAAACGTATATAAGTATCACAAATACGTATTAGATTACCCATACCATGAATAGTGTTTCCATACTAGGTATTAGTTAGCAATAGGACCCTAACACTGTAATTTTTAAGAGAGGTAGAGCGATTAAGAGAAGACCGCAGTGAAATATCATTACTTGATGTAGTGTTGTGTTTCTGCGGTAAGTAAGGTTGCCAGTGCTACACGAGGATACGCTGGGCTAGTAGTAATGCTGCTAGCACAGTGAGTCCTCATAAACATAATTGGCAACCCGTTAGTATATCCCTGGTATTGCTAGCGGCTATAGGCTACGGTGACTGCTTACCATCAGGTGGGCCGTATGCTTGTGTGCCACCTTAGTGGTATAAAATACAAGTCAAGTAATGTATAGCTTAGTGTAATACGGGAACGTGATCGTACGTTAGTAAAAATAGTCCCGTAAAATCATATGTACCTACTAGTAACAAAACTTTTCAAATCTATTTATTTATTTATTTTATTTATTTATTTATTTAGGTACACCAACAACATATACATAAAACATTTATACAAAGTGGTTCCAGGTCTTAGTCTAATGTATATGTCTATTATAGGTATACACAACATTCTCAAACGAAATACACACACAGAACAACAAAAGCAAATTAGATATTGTTATACATATTACATAGGTACTTTAAAGTTAATAGAAGCTAAAATTGAAAATTGAAAATTGAAAATCATTATAATTTGACACGCATCAAGCAAAATACTATTCTAATTTGACTTATTAAAAATTATTTGACTTCTATCAAATTCAATTTCATCGTTCTAAATATACCAAATAAAAACTCCTGAAAATACTATTAGAATTTTTAATTGTTCTTCGAAAACTTTGAATGGAGTTCAATTAAAACTCAAACTGAAAGCAGCCGATTAAAATTTGCACAGCCATTAGCCGTGTTTGGCTCCAAGACGGGGCGAGTTGGAACCGAATTAAATGGCAATCGATTTTAAGTAGCACCCGCGATCGGGGAAGCATGCTCCCTTGCGTTAACGTCTTTATATTCAACGCTTAGTATAAGAAATTTCATTCTTCTCGTTAGGAGATCACACTTGTTGTTACCCGACTGTCCCAGAAGAAGTGTTATGTTTTTAGCGTGTATAGTATAATTTGTATGGCACGTTCTATAAGTCTAAAAATCTTTTTTTCTATACCACTAAGATGGCACACAAGCATACGGCCCACCTGTTGGTAAGCAGTTACCGTAGCCTATAGCCGCTAGAAATACCAGGGGTATCACTAACGAGTTGCCAACGATTTTGTTGAAGACGACTCACTGTGCTAGCAGCATGTGCCCAGTGTATCCTCGTGGAGCACTGGCAACCTTACTTACCTGACCTTTGACCTTGACCTTACTGACCTGCATATGGTCACGGGTTTCCATAGACTATGGACGCTAGCACTACCTGGCCTAAGCAAGAACAACTGTCGACTACATATTCGAATCGCTTAAGACTATTTTTGTATGGGAAATTGAACAGCGTTGCACCGGTACCAGTGAAAAGTGGAACTAAAATTCGAATGAAAGTTTAAACACTAAGAATTATGTTTTAGCTAATCAAGTATAAAAAGTATGGATTGTGACGTACGTAGTGACACCAACTTACGACAGAATTTAATTTCAATATTGTTATCTAATATTTAAATATCGTAACCAGCAACCTTACTGCGACTCCCGGAAAAGGCAAAGAAGGAAATATCCTAATTAAATATGGATGCAACGTAATGAGTTATGCAAATATTCGAGACGGTGGCTAACGACTTGGGGGAACCTAGATACCAGAGTAAGTACTGTCAGAGAAATAATTTCGATTATTTAAACATTTGCCACATTGTTAGGGCGGAGAATTGTTTGGAAATTCATTTGTTTATGTTAGCAAGTATTCCCTTAATAAGTGGTTTGTGCAAGGCAAAATAAAAAGCACGTATTTACAAAGAATTTGAATGCGTTTTTAATGGTCTATCGTTAGTTATTTTTCAATCCGCTTAGAACGCTATCAGTTGCTTGGGAAATTTACGTACATTTTATAAGTAGGCTGTAGTCCGATCCAATTTTTTCAAATTTAGAAAGATGAATAGTGTAGCATTATTAAAAAAAAAGGATATTATTTTATCACTTTGCCTGCGTAAGTTATTTGTATATCCATTTCAAATTAGCTTTCTAGTGCTAAGATTCTCTGAGCTAAACCGCGGACGGACATGGCGAAACTATAGGGGTTCCTTGTTGTCTTCGGAACATTAAAAAATAAAGTGATCAAATTTTTCACGATTTTCCAAGCCTGCTGCGATCCGTACGCCGCCCGCTAATGCTACTTCTGAAGAAAAAAAATCTTGTTTGGGGAAGTCGTTACCATAATGCCGGTCGCCAGTTGGTCGAGCCGCCTAAGTGGCGCTCATTAAAAATTGTTTCATACAATATTTGAAGGTACTTCAGTTTGGTTTTGTTACGTCAAACAATTTGCAAGCGTGTGTGAGTGCAAGAAGCTGCGAAAGAGATTATTCAGACCGAATTAAGGAAGGACTTACTGACAGATAGGTGAAAAGGAAGACTGAATATCTAAGGCAAGAATTTGATGAGATAGTGGCATAAGGAAAAAAAATTAAAAATATACGTTTATCTATATCTATACTAATAATATTATAAAGAGGAAAGATTTGTATTTTTGTATGTATTGAATAGGCTCCGAAACTACTGGACCGATTTCAAAAATTCTGATTATACAAGCTGCTCGCACGGATAGACAAATATTTGATAAATGTCAACCCGTGCGAAGCCGGGGCGGGCCGCTAGTTTTTAAACATAGGTCGAGCACTCGAGCCGGAAAATAAAGTCAACAAAGAATTTTTAAAACAAATTCGCGGATGAAAATTTTCCATATTTTTTTTTGACGACTTACTTTGATTTGATGAATATTCGACTGATGAAAGAACGCGCTTTCAATTTAACATCAGACCAATATCACACATTTGTATTCCGATACACAAATTCTGATCTTTATACATAGACAGATAGATAACTATTTACTATACACCAAATCAATAATACAGAAGCATTAAATACATTATTGCAATACAAATCCGCTTGTTCCTCGTACATTACCAAGTTACATTACCGGCAATGTACAATGAAAAAATATGTTTCGTACATAACCGAGTAATGTACAAGGAATTATTTTTTCTTCGTACATAACCAGTTACATTACCGGTACTGTGCAAGGAAAAACTATTCTTCATACTACGCCAATACAATAAGCGGCTTTATCACAAAATGTGATCATCATCGACATTACATCTTGATATAAGGCCTACTAACAGATCGACATAGAAATGGGTAGTCTAAGATAATTTTCGACAAAATGGCGCGAATTTAATTAAAAATGAAAGACATCGTTACGCAAAAATGCAATGCTTAATATTTAAAGTTTAAACCCTTAACCCTAAAATGTGACGTTACATTTTAATAAAATTCTTGAGCAAACATTAATGAAGGCGGGTCCTAAACAACCACCGGCTTTGTAGGCCCCCGTCGGCCATTATGATTTTAACCGAGATAATGTACGGGAAATGACGGCAAAAGAAATTTAATTCGCGTAACGATGAAAGGGTTATGGGGTCGGCTTTGATAAATAAAGCCGGGAACACGGGACCCAGAGGATATTACTGGCCCTTTTTTGCTCTACATATTGATATTAATGCTTGTGAATTTTGACAAAATTGCGCTTCAATTTGAAATTGCGGGTCGTGTGGAGCGCGCTTTGATTTTTTGTTCTTTCCCTTAATTCATGAGCGCGGTTTACCTTACCTTGTACCTAAGGTTTTATAGTTTAGATGGCTAGCACAAACATGCTTATTAATTACATTGTAATAAAGTTGTCATAATGAATCATTATTTCATACATATTTATGGGTAACTTTTTTACGCAGCGCACGCTACGGGCCCTCAAATATGGATAATTATCCCCGTTTTTGCAAATTTTTTCACTGATGCTTCGCTCCTATTAGTCGCAGCGTAATGTTATATAGCATAAAGCCTTTATCGATAAATAGACTATCCAACACAATAATTGTTTCACTTGACACCAGTAGTTCCTGAGATTAGCGCGTTCAAACAGTCTTCAGCTTTATTTTATTTGTATAGATTAAATACCACAACCACATACGCTAGCTATGAGAGGGATCACACGGCATAATATCACATCAGGCCTTTGTACTTTATCCGAGATCGTCTCTAATCCACGCATACCGGCATTTATTATTAACCCAACAAAGGCAAAAGCAACACAAAATCCCAAAAGTGGACTGTAACATGTCGGTATCAGGTGCTTCATTAATATTAACCTATCATCCCTGTAATTAACTAAGCTGGCGTCGCAGCGCAAGGGTTGCTTTTATATTTCGTTGTTTGTCCGTGTGTGTGAGATGAGTAACACCGAAATGTGCCTTTCGATCGATACGTCGGTAAAGAGGAGTTGATATCAGCATGTACAAAGATATTGGTGCCAATTCTGTTGTTCAAAATTACTAAACTTAACTTATTTGACAGGTCTAAAGATATTGTACCATCCTTATTTAACCCCGCACATGAGAAAGGGATAGCAAGACTTTCTGACCTGTCAAATTAGTTAAGTTTAGTCATTTTGAACAAGAGAATCGACACCATTGACGGATATAGAAGAAGCAAAAGAGGTCTCTGCAAGTGAGAAATGGTACTCCCACTGCTGCAACGCACGCAGTAAATTGAACACCAGTTTTATGTAGTTAAGCAACTATTTGTCACTAACATATTTTTAAGTTCCAATTGTGACTAACCCCTAATTCCGTTCTTGTCTTAATTTACTTAGTGTTCTTTTTCTGTGTAAATATTTTTGTGATTGCAGTTTTTTGGTGAATAAACTTGTTATCTATCTATCTATCTACTCCCTACTCTCTGCCCATTCTCAAAAGGCTTGACTTGACTTGGCTTGATGGTATGTGGCATTAGGATACCCATATGCCCAGTTCGGGTACGATATAGTTTTCAGTTAATCCATACTAAATACCTGTTTGTTTGTTTGTAACGTTTTCAGGACTAAATGGCTGAACGGATCGTAATAAATTTTGACAGGGATAGATTACATCCTGAGGAGGACATATGCTAACTTATGTCTTTAAACAAATGCAGAAGAATTCGCGGATAATAAATGAACAGAAAATATTGTAATGAACTAATAATAAAAAGTGTACATTTTTCAACTTCCGTAGGTGAATGAATGTAGCGTATTTATTGTACGTTAGATTTTTAAGGTTTTTAGTTTGAGGTTCATAATATTATTATCAAAGATAATAAAAGCTATATAGACCCCAATTCTGTTGTTCAAAATTACTAAACTTAACTAATTTGACAAGTCTAAAAATATTGCCATCCTTATTTAACCCCGCACATGAAAAAGGGATAGTAAGACTTTTAGACCTGTCAAATTAGTTATGTAATTTTGAACAACAGAATCGACACCATTGTTAGTTATTATTAAAGTTTAAGTCGCTTAAAATTAAAGTGGATTAGTTCCGTATAGCTACATGTGAAACAGATTACTAATTTGTGAAACTGCAAATCTTGAAATGCCAATAACAAAATTATGCTTGGATTAATCGAGTTACGGGCTGTGATATCGAACGTAAATTTACATAAATTGTACCATTAAAAAGTTACATCTCACCCGTAGACGGTGGCTCGTGATTAGAAAGCCCAGTGCCTCTATATTATTGCATATTAAACACATTTGCCACACGACTCTGCCCCTTAATGTCCAGCGATATGATTATTTCGTCTGCACTGACACGTCTTCAAAAATTTGGGCAGCTTGAAAGTACAGTTAGCAGAAACAGTGGGGGATTTATTTTCAGAGAAAAATATTAAATTATTA
This sequence comes from Falcaria lacertinaria, assembly GCA_951449985.1. Lineage (NCBI taxonomy): Eukaryota > Metazoa > Arthropoda > Insecta > Lepidoptera > Drepanidae > Falcaria > Falcaria lacertinaria. The sequence goes on from OX602124.1 coordinate 3,173,968, forward strand.
ATGTCGGTTATTCAAAATCATTGTCGTCTGAACATTATAATTTATATGTTTAAAATCGCGAGATCGCATGATGTCGCGATGGCTACTACAACGTAAATATAAATGAAAATTGCTTATTATAATTTAGGTCCTGGTGGGACATATAAATATTGAGAACTCTACCACAGGTGCGGAAAAAAATAAAAAAAATATATCGCGTATAGCACCCATTTTCATATCAATAAGATTCTAAACATTCTCCCAAAGAAAAATGTGTTGCATATTACAGTATAAGTAACATTGTATTAAACGATTTGCTTATCATTTAGGTGAACGAATACCCCTCCATATTATAGAGATAAGCCATACTACAATGTAAATAAAATTACAGGTAACAATTTTCCTGCACACGGCCTGTGATTATTTCATAACTATAGTACGTCAATTAAACACTGAAATGAGACCTAGATTAGTAGGTAGAGTATATCAACGTGTTGGCAAATAATCACCAAATATTATAATTACATTTCGCAATGGCTGCAAGTGTACCGACGGTACCGGTAGTTACGGCAAGGTCCAAGCATAATATTTCACTATCAAATTCACACGAACGCAGCTGAACATCTGTCACGATCTTCAATCTATGCAACTTTAACATTTGTGGCCGCTGATCTGGCGACTTAACTTCTATAGCAAGATTTTTTATTGGTGAAGTTTCCATTTCTTTATAAATTTTAATTTTATCGTAATAAAGGACCTTAATCATAGTATACAGAACATAGACTTAACATAAAAAATAAACATGAATTAAAATAAATGAAACGCTTGCCCCGCTGTATGGCAGTGCAGATCCTTTGGGCAAAATATGTTCCAGCCTTCTTGTCACCGGAGGCCTCAACCAAACGCCGTGGGACCTGCTTATGCTATGCCATATTATTTCGATTTTTCTTGTTCATTCAACAGGAACAAACATTTCTTTTTAATTTTAATTAAAAAGAAATGTTTACCTATTTTGTATTCATCATCATCATCATCAGCCTATAGACGTCCACTGCTGAACAAAGGCCTCCCCCATAGATTTCCACAATGACCGATTCAATGCGGCCCGCATCCAACGCTTGCCAGCGACCTTTATCAGGTCATCGGTCCATCTAGTGGGGGGCCGTCCGACGCTGCGTTTTCCAGTGCGTGGTCTCCACTCTAGAACTTTACGGCCCCATCGGCCATCCGTTCTACGAGCTATGTGCCCTGCCCATTGCCACTTCTACTGGCTAATCCGTTGAGCTATGTCGGTAACTTTAGTTCTTCTGCGAATCTCCTCATTTCTGATTTGATCTCGCAGAGAAACACCCAGCATAGCCCTCTCCATAGCTCGTTGAGTGACTCTGAGCTTTCTTATGAGGCCCATAGTGTTTCCGTTCCGTTTGTCATCACTGGTAACACACACTGATTAAAGACTTTCGTCTTAAGGCATTGCGGTATGTTCGACGAAAAGACGTTGCGAAGCTTCCCGAACTCTGCCCAGCCGAGTCGGATTCGACGGTTGACCTCTTTCTCAAAATTGGACTTGCCTAATTGGACTGTTTGTCCCAGGTAGACATATTCGTCAACAACCTCAAGAACAGAGTTCCCAACGGATATGGAGTTGGGCGTGACATGGGCGTTCAACATGATTTTAGTTTTGTCCATGTTCATTTTTAGGCCTACCTGTTGGGAAACTCTGTTAAGGTCATTGAGCATTGTGCCGAGCTCTTCCAGCGATTCTGCCATGACTACGATGTCGTCGGCAAATCGAAGGTGAGTGATATAATCACCGTTGATATTGATGCCGAATCCTTTCCACTCTAAAAGCTTAAACGCATCCTCCATTGCAGCGGTGAACAGTTTCGGGGAGATAACGTCCCCCTGCCTCACGCCTCTTTGCAATGGAATCGCCTTTGTGCTCAATTCCTGTAATCGGACCGACATCGTGGCGTTTTTGTATAAGCATTTCAGCACTTCAATGTACCGATAGTCAATATGGCACCGCTGAAGAGACTGCAGCACAGCCCATGTCGCGATCGAATCGAAGGCTTTCTCATAGTCCACAAACGCCAAGCATAGTGGCAGGTTATACTCCTCGGTCTTCTGTATTACTTGCCGCAGCGTATGTATGTGGTCTATGGTACTAAAGCCTTTTCGGAAACCGGCTTGTTCGGAAGGCTGGAAGTCATCAAACCTGCGCTCGAGACGATTCGCGATGACTCTGGAAAATAGCTTATAAACATGGCTCAGAAGCGAGATGGGTCTATAGTTCTTCAGCAGTGTTTTGTCGCCTTTTTTGAAGAATAGCACCACCACGCTTCTGTTCCACGCTTCTGGCGTTTTGCCCTCGAGTAAGACGGAGTTGAATAGCTTCTGGAGGACCTTAAGTATTGGTGTTGAACCCGCTTTCAGAAGCTCCGAAGTAATTCCGTCATCACCCGGTGCTTTGTTGTTTTTAAGCTGTTTCAGAGCCATCCTAATCTCGTACAGACTGATGTCCGGGATATCTTCGGTATAGTGTCGGGTTAATTTTGCTCGCGGGTCTTGGCGGAAGCCAATGGCAGGATTGGTTACTGACGTGTACAGATGTTCGTAGAATTTCTCGACCTCTTCCAGAAGCTCAGGCCCAGTTGACAACTCTCTGCCATTCTCTGTTTTCAGCTTCATTATCCGACTTTGGCCAATAGACGCGTCTCTTGCGAAAACTTTGGAGCCTTTATTTCGCTCTATAGTTTCTTTAACACTGTTGGTATTAAAGGTGCGAATATCGTGCCGCAGTGACTTCCATATCTGTCTATTGAGCAGCCGGTATGCTTCAGCATCATCAGAGAACTGCAGCCTCATTGAACGTCGCTGAGCCATGAGGCTTAGGGTGTGGTCAGAGAGTTTTTTTTGGTCTACCTTTACGGTGTGTCTTAAAGTACTTAGACCCAACCGTGTGGACAGTTTCTACCAACCGACCATTTATTTCGTCCACTGAAACACAATCATCCAGGCACGCGAAGCGATTGTGTAGTTCAAGTTGAAAACCTTCGAGGTTTTGGATATGCACTTTGGAGGGCCGGAGCGTAGACTTCATCAGACGAGATCTCTCAATTTTGAGGTTAATATTCAATGTGCCCCTTACCATTCGGTGGTCGCTTCCCGTTTTCACCCTATGTATCACGGAGACATCATTGAATATTTGTCTTTTATTGATGAAAATGAAGTCTATCTCTTTCTCCAAGAAGTCGGCCAGCCTCTGGCCTCTGGTGTTCCGTTGCCCATACCCAAATTGCCCCACTTTCAACTCATGGTCGCGTCTCGTACCCAGTTTTGCGTTAAAGTCTCCCATCAAAACTGTGAAGTGTGTTTTGGAGTTATGTATGGCTTTACTAATATCCTCATACATTACCTCTACTTCATCATCTGGGTGTGTCGGCGCGTAGACCTGTATGACCTTCAGCGAGTATCGCTGCGATAATCTGAGTATAAGGTATGCTACCCTGGTCGACACACTTTCGATGGTTGTAATGTTGTTGATGAGAGACCTGTGGACAAGAAACCCGACACCACCTTGGAACAGATGGTCGCCCTCTCGGTAATAAAACAGATTGCCGGACTTCAGGGTTATCGTGTCCTCGCCCTCTCTTCGGACTTCCGATAAACCCATGATGTCCCAGTGCAGCCCTTCTATTTCTTCTTCCAGTTCAACTATCTTTTCGTCTGCCCTCAGTGTGCGGCTGTTATATGTTACCAAGGCCAGTTTTCGTTTGGGATGGTAGCTGGATCTCTGCCGGGGATTCTTCGCACCCCCTGCCCCACCGTTACCATGGCCGCTACCAGAACCAGGAATAGCGGGGCCGCCGGGGACTAGGGGCCATTTTTTAAATTGTGCTCTCATTGGGGGGGTTTTGCCAGTACTCACCACGCTTGGCAGGCGGGTTGGTGAGCGCAGTATGTATACTGTTCCGCAGAGAGGACGCTGCTGCCCATCCTTCTGGTTTATGTCCCTTAGTCGGCTTTTACGACATCCACGGGCAGAAATGGAGTGGTGCTATTCTTTAGGGCCGGACACCACACGGCACTATTTTGTATTACTAATAATTTATGTACGTTCGTAAGTATATGTATGGGATAATAATACAATCTAAAACTAAAGGAAAAAACTAATCAAATATACCCTATTTTGTTGTTTATTAAAACTAATTATATGTCAGAAGAAGGGGCGGTATTTTGTATCGTTTCTAGTGTATGTTACAACGATTAAAAGTTTAGACAAACGTTAGATGTGTGTTTTTTTAGTTTTAAAATAACTCAAATTTCTTTGTTTTTTTGAAGTTGGAACCCAGATTGGAACCTGATACCTGCGTCGATTAATCTCAGTTTTAAAAGTAAGCATTTTTCAACATACGCTAGTTTCGTGGCGCACCCCGCCCGCCGTCGCACCAAACACGCCTCACTTGTTTTTAACGTGCTCATTATTTTTTATACATAATTTTTACTTAGCTATGCTTTTCTATGATTAGCTGTACTTTCGTTTCGGAGATTGATTATTAAATTTTGTTCGTAGTTAATTATACGCTCGAGTTAATTGAGTAATTTATGATGAGCGTCGGTACCTGTCGATGCCGATGGTTTGACGTTATTGGCAGTGGCGTAACATTAGTTCTAGGACTAATACATTTAAGATGGTAGCTATGGCTTCTAAATAAATATGTCATATCACATAGTATCTCTTCCGAAATATCTTAGTCCCTATGTATATCAATAAGTATCTTGTATGTTAAATTGAAGTTACATTGGAACGGTGTGCAATCAATGTTGATGTTATCTCATAAAAACGAGCGCTTTATTTCGAATCTATTCCGATTTTAATTACTCTAATAACCAACTAATCCTAATTTATGCGTTAGTCGTGATAGACTACAATTTTCTAACTGAATAAAATAAAATAATCATGTCTATCCGGGCAAATATTTTAATTTTACATTAGCGCGTCCCCAGCGCCGTGCGGCTAAGTGGATCACACTGGTGTCAAACTGGACTACATGGTGAGAAAGATATGTCTTCTTTTTCTCTTCTCACAGACAAGACAGAACTAACAGGAGACAGGTATATGACAACAGAATGATGAAGCAAGAAGTGACAATATAGAAAGTAGCATTTGAGCTGTACATTCTCTGCCATCTCCGAAAGAAACTAGACATGGATCAAATTCAAAATCTCTACTTTAAGTGGGTTTCAAAGCCTTAATCATACCGGGTGCAACAGTAAGTGGCGTGGAGTAACAATCGAATGATCAACAATTACCTACATACTACCTCATACAGCACGTTCTTCACACAATCACGAATGCTCCGCCCTTGCCTACGTTTCGTATCGAGATTTTAGCTAAAGGGCTGAGGGAAAAGATGTAGCGATATTACGTCGTATGAAGAATAGGGCAAATTAAATTTGCTTTTGTTGAAGACTTGGGTCGTTTGTTCTAAGCTGATAGCCTGCTTGGGATGCTGCCAAAGGACATAGCGTGTTTTTTTTTAGTTGTTTGTGCTTTTTGACCTCTTCCAAATAAAAAGTAACATAGGAGCAGTATTTTTTAAAACACATACTTTTCTACAGGTTTAATGCAATAAGGCGTTTGCGGATATTTGTATTTTGTCTGAAATAAAAGTATACTCTGTTGGGTATTTTAATGGCTAATGCCTCCTAATATTGATTGTAGACTACCGTTGTTGTTAATTAAATGTGTTTTTTTATTATTTTGTAGTTATTATATAATGTCCAGTGCAATTCATAGGTTAGCTGTCATTGCCTATAATTAAGTGAGCACTAAGCGTGTTTAACATTTGATTTAAGGTTTTTGTGTGTCACTTGTTGGCGAACAAATCAAATAAAATAGGCGTCATGAAAAGGTAGTTAAAAATCTCTGGTCGCCCATAGCTTGCAACCTCCAAATTTGGGCACGCACAAAACACCTAATATCATCATTAATGATTGCGGGCTAATGCCCAATGATTAATGATGGGTTTATTGTCTTTAACGATAGATATCGACCACGATTTCTTAATTCGGTAATTAGATGTGAGCGAACCGACCGATTGGGATGACTGATTGTCTAAATTGCTCGTGGAGTGGAGCTCTATAAAATTCGGCCTAGTTTTGACTTCTTTTGTTATACGAAGAATAGGATAAAGTTTGGGCGAAACTAGATGTACTCTAGCAATTTATGCGATATTTTGCTTAATGGGAGCCGTGGTGGCCGAGTGGTGTAAAACGTTGCCTGCTTACAGCGAGACAAGTAGAAAACGTAAAGCTGGTGTTGTTTTGAAACATGAAATTTTCGTAAAGTATACATAAAAAAATTAAATACCACATAGACAATGATATAGGTACCTAAGGGTTGAAATTAAAAACGAAGCTAGTAGTTAACAATAATAAAAATAAGGCTTGATGACCAGCCTCCTATAGATATAGATAGAGCATTATAGAGAACAATCGAAATAAAGTTACTTTACATAGCAGATGTCCCATTGTACTCGCCTGTACATTACATTACAGAGTACCAAGCGAGCCGCGTGGGAGTAAAGAGGGGCACAGAAGTGCAAAGGGTTGCCGTCACCCATATCAAAGTTTCAGCTGCCCGCTCGTAAATCAGAGAGCAGTACAGATGGGTGCTAAAGTACTACTTGGATGTAGTGAGGTTTTGTTGAGGATTGTTACTTCGAAAAACATAGTTGGAGAAATAAAGCGAAAAAACCGTACAGTAGTCGTTTATGATGTGTAACATTCGAAAACTCTACGTCTTTTTACTGTTGCTAAGACTTAAACAAAAGTCGTCATTTGTTGCGACTTAGTCGATAAAGGGTAATTCAGAAGTAGCTAAACATTGTACAGTTAGATGTTAATCGGTATTGTCACCTACCTCGAGTAATTGTATCTCCTGCAAATAGGGAACTTATTATTTGATTTTTAAACTACGTACATAGAGCTATATTTTAGCATTTCAAAGTTTACTCTACCATAAATTTTCGCGTAGCCGTAGAAAAGGAAAGATTTATGTTCACAACGTTACCCGAGGGACATTTACCAATGCGAACGCTTGTGAGCGCCATTGTACGGGGCTTATGTGTGTGTGCCCTAGTGGCCGAATCGGACTGACCCATCATATAAAGGTTTGCCACGTAAACTCAATATCATAGGAGAAGGATACATTTATAGCTAAAATTATTCAACCGCAAAACTTTTGGGTACACTTTACTAATTTCATTAAAAAAATATTACACTCTGATATTAAAATTCGGTTGACATATTTGGAAAGCTACGTTTTTTAGAAATATTTCCGATATTATCTACTATCAGAATATTAAAAAAATAAGACAAATTGCAAACTTTTTGCCAGATACTTGAAAGATAAACAAACATTTTGGTCCGGCGGTAGAGGAGGTGGTTATTATTTTGACTCTGGGAACCTTACTCCCCGCAGTAACAACACTACTCAAGAATATCGTATCTTAGCTATGATCTTGTAAATTTAATGTACTATCCCAGTCTGACAAATTTAGATCTAATTATGAATGAGTCTACCTCTCATTCAAGAAAGAACTTCGAATGATCTAAATTTCGAAACCACGCATAATAATTTGCAATTCAGGTACGTACCAAAAACTTTTTTTAAATTCGTGCACATTTGTGAACCTTTTTAAATTCGGAATATAATAATGACACATATATTATAAAGGTATGTTCACATAGTTCACAAGTGGTCTCGATTGAACCGATTAATGCACTGAGTCCTTAGGCTACGTACACATCTGCCCGCCATTCCCAGCGCACCTTTATGGCAATAATAATACGAGTAATACAACAATATGGTGTCTTGGGCGCTGGGACTATTATATTATTATTCATAAGGACGAAGAAGGGATAGAGATGTAAATACCTTAGTAGGGAGTATTCTCTGATATAATTTACCAATAATAATTTTCTTATTTTTTAAAGTAAGCTACAGTAAAATCGGAAGAATACGCCGACGAATCTTTAATTGTTTTCTTTTTAACTCTACAATGCTGGCAAGCAATCATACGACCCGCCTGATGATAAGCAGTCATCGTAGCCTATAGACGCTTGTAGCACAGAGTATCCACGTGAAGCTATGAAAACCTTTCTCTCAGAAAAAAAACATGACATCAGGGTTGTGATAATCTTATTCTTCTGGGGCCCGGATGCTCTTCAGCTTTTCAAGGAGGTCTCACGTCGGCTGGTTGAGGCCTCCCGTGTCAGGCGTGCTGGAACATATCTCGCTCAGAGAATCAGCATTGCTATTGAGCGCGGCAATGCTGCCAGCATTTTTGGCACGCTCCCGCATGATTCCGGTTTGGGTCAGATCTTTTATCTATAAGTAGGTAGGTTAAGATATGTTTTTGTAAATAGTTAAATCTGTTTTGTGTCAAGAAACACATATTCTTACTATATAGAGGTACGTTCTTTTTTTTAGACATCGTTTTTTTTTTTTTATTGTTTGGTTGATAGATATTTTCCATTACCTTTCCGTTCTGTTTTCTTTGAGACCATTTATTAAATCTAAATAACAACTATCAAACTGCATTATTTCATATGGTAGGTATATATTAGGTCCTTACATATGAAATTGGCGTTTTTCGTACTGGCCACTTTAATCACGAATTTCTCCTCTTTGGTAAGGAATTCCAAATTCAAATTTGTACAGCTATAGACTCATGTATTTGTGCTTCGATGATCGTCATTCATTTGTTTTTTTTCTTCTGTTTTTTTCTGTTTGCGTCACTCATTTTACAAAATGGAAAACCTTAAATATCGCATTATTTACGAGTACGAGTTCCGCCGTGGCACTAGTGCTGCGGAAACAACTCGAAGGGTGAATGATGTGTATGGCGGTCGTGTTGCAAAAGAAAACACAGTTCGTTTTTGGTTCCAACGTTTTCGTTCTGGAAATTTCGACCTGCAGAACAAGCCCCGTGGACGGCCTGAGACTCAAGTTGATAATGAAGAGTTGAAGGCTATTGTGGAAGCGGATCCATCGCAAACCACGTCCGAGTTAGCTGCAGGCTGCAATGTTAGTGATAAAACTGTTTTAATTCACTTGAAGCAAATTGGGAAGATTAAAAAGCTTGAAAGGTGGGTACCTCACGAATTGACTGAAACAAACCGGCAAACGCGCGTCGACTGCTGCGTTACATTACTAAACCGGCACAATAATGAAGGTATTTTAAACCGAATCATTACCTGTGATGAAAAATGGGTTCTTTACGATAATCGGAAGCGCTCAGCGCAATGGTTAGATCCTGGCCAGCCAGCCAAATCCTGCCCCAAGCGAAAATTAACCCCAAAAAAGTTACTTGTAAGCGTTTGGTGGACTAGTGCCGGTATTGTTCATTACAGTTTTTTCAAATCTGGCCAGACTATTACGGCTGATGTCTATTGTCAGGAATTGCAAACCATGATGGAAAAGCTAGCGGCTAAACAACCTAGGCTGGTCAATCGCTCCACGCCACTGCTGCTTCACGACAACGCTAGACCACACACTGCGCTACAGACGGCTACTAAATTAGAAGAGCTTCAATTGGAAAGTCTAAGACATCCTCCGTACTCCCCGGACCTTGCTCCAACAGATTACCATTTTTTTCGAAATTTGGATAACTTCTTGCAAGGGAAAAAATTCAACTCCGATGGGGCAGTCCAAATCGCCTTCAAAGATTTTATTGATTCCCGTCCGACTGGTTTTTTTAGTAAAGGGATCAATGAACTACCTATGAGATGGCAAAAGTGCATAGAAAATAATGGTTCATACTTTGATTAATTAAATATATTATATTAAAAAATATTCGACTTTTTGTTCCTCCCATACAAAACGCCAATTTCATATGTAAGGACCTAATATATATACATTGATACGTATCTATATAAAGTTACACAATCAGACCCGGTGAACGCCAAAATGGCTAAGCGTATCAAAAAACGTACACAACCCATCTTTTTTCACCCCCGGGGACGTGACAGCTGCACTTTTGAACAACAATGATACCAGGATTCGACACCGACTACGGTAAAAATACGCTCACGTTACCCAAATTGCAAGCATCAAGGTGTGTATCCAATTTTGTAGCATTAAATTAAACCTCGTTTGATAGGACCAAATGTGTCTTTTTGTTGTTCCGTTTCGAATGAGGATTTTTTTTTTGTTTAGTCTGCCTTTTTTGCCTGGAATTTATTATAATATTGTCGCATAAATAATAACTGTAACAGATAATGGCGATAATTTCACGTGTTGTAAGGGCTTGGAGATTTAGTTATCAAATAATTGTGTAAAAGGAAACAAAATATTTGTTTCTCAGAAACTCTACTACCTCATAATATAATATTTTAGGCTAATCGGATGATTATTAATTAACATCAAATTTATCAAAGGTAAATAAATGGAATATACATAGTTATTTCGTAATTATTTTCGCCCGCAAGCAACGCCATCTTGAGCCCCTACCATTTCAAATCCGCATTGAAACCGCAATAAAATATTACATACAAGCGACAATCGAGTGACATTTTCAATTATGTTCCATTTTCAAACCACGCTGTGTGATTGGCTGACGGTTGATGACAAATGGGGACAAAGTGGCGTAGGAGCCAATCAGGTTACAGCGACTGAACAAGCCGTGAATAATAAGGATGTCATTTGTGTTGGTGACAGTTTTGTAACTGTAGATAAAGTTCCTTTTCACATACTGTGTGTGTTTGTGTGTAGAAATATCATCATTGCGGGGTAACTAACTTAAATGAATTGTTTGTGTGTTTTTGTTTCAGTGAAATATTTTTCTGCTTCACAAAGAAACAAACAGTTCTGATAACGGATGTTATAGACAACATCGAAGCTCATATTCTACGAGAATTCTTTGCCTATTGGTAATATTTTGTCTAGCTTCAGTGTCAATCTAGGTACATGTCAGGTACATAATTATCTAGGAAACTATAATAAGGTTTTGATAAATTCAAAATCCACAATTTTCATATTTCTTAAAGCTATTAATAACAGCTCTGGAACTATTTCCATACCGAGGACCTCCGTGATACCAGCGAGTATATTACCCCTCATTATGACCTATTACATGGTTGTAACAACCCCTGTTGTGGCGATAACAATCAAGATAACATATCGCACTCAACTTAGTCAACTGAACTATAGTTGGCTCAGTGGTTCAAGCAACATTGGTAGTGTTGTAAGAAGATCAGAGATCGGAGAGAGAGAGAGACCCAGATAACAATGTAACTAGCTAAAGGACATCATCCATGTTTCATAGATATTTGATCCAAATCTGAGAGTGGCGGAATTTTTTGGTATATTCTGTTAGAGCTTGTCCGTCTGAGCATTCATTACTATGGCTCCAAAGTTGGACAATACAGGGCATTTCATTTGTTTTAGTTAATTTCAATTCCTATTTCCAACATTTTTTTTTGAAAATTCATACTTTTCGAACTCAAATAATCAACCACAACTGTCCTACAGGTTTGGTGCCATAGTGAAAAATATTCAGACGGGCAAGCTCTAACAGAATATACAAAAAAATGCGTTGGCCGGCACTTTCAGATTTGGACCAAAATGGATGATGTCCTTTATAAGAAAAGGTGGCCATGTCTCATAGTTCCAATCCTCCGACAGCTAGATGAACAGACGACATAGCAAAAAACAGTAGAACCCTATACCAAGCAGTGGTATTATTAAGGAAGTTGATGAATTAAAAAAAAACATTCATGATACAAAATTGAAATAATTGATTATTAATTAAATCATAATCAAGATGGAAATGAAAGAATGAGTGACTCACACCGCTACTTCAAAGATAAACAAAAACAAACATAAGAGCTACTTAATACGATTTAAAACAATAGTTTCTACGGCAATAACAATTGAAATGAACTATTAAGTGCGTAACTTTACAAACACCAAGCGTTCGCAGCTCCCCAAGCCATAAAGATCCCAGTCGGATAAGCCGATGTCATTTGTTACTTTATTCCTTGGTTCGAGTCGACACGAAAATGTGTTGATTGCTACTATTACCGCGATCGTGTCTGATACGCTAGTTTCGTTGTTTTGGGTATATTAATAGTCGCGGTGAAGTAGAAAGTTAATAACGATCAGTTAGTTCTACTTGTTTTAGGGTTCCCAATAGTAAAAACAATCATAAAAAAAATCTTAATTAAAAAAAACATAAATAATGGAAAAGAGAGGTAGGGTGAATTGGGATCTTCTGTGGGTTTTCCCATTAATATTGGGAGACTGGGGACTGTACCTCCGCCTTACAGAAGACCGCAGTGAAATAACACTACCTTGATTTAGTGTTTTCTTTCTGCGGTGAGTAAGTGCTCCACGAGGTTACGCTGGGCTAATAGTGTGCCATCATAGTGGTATAAAAAATGTAAAAACTATATTTTATATTATTTAGATTCGTACAACAGAAATGCGTGTGTGGGAGTCAGGAGCCCAGATTAAGTTTCCATCCTGTCTCTCTCTCTTGGATACAAATTTATGTACCTATAAATTATTGTTTATTAAGTAAGAAAAAAAATATAAACCAAACAGAATACACTGAAAAAAGTTCAATGCACTTAGAATGATGCACGTAGTGTGCGTGTAGAGATATATTTTTGTAAGTACATTGACCTTCACTATCCACTGATTTTCAGTATACATTAAATATTCATGTTTACAAAATAAGATTAATAAACACCAACTTGGAAGTTGGCTCATCTAGATTTTCCATGGTACGTTTTTATGCCGCCCCAAGGAACGGGCTTTTTGTCTCAAATCTAGCAAAAAGTTGGGCAAAATCTAATTCGTACATTAATATAATCTTGATCCGTCACTCTACATCACATCCAGGCTATCAAAACAAATCTAATTCCAAAAACAAGCTAATTCTGTCTCACTCTCTCAACACTCCATCCGGTGGTTTGTCGATGACTGACTCTGAGCATGCACTAAACAAATCAGTCCAAACTGGTCCATCACGAGCGTATAATTAAACGGACCAAGTCCCGCTAATGAGGAACATCATGGCCACACTAAGTGTTGGTAATGTGTGCACAAACATGATGTCCCTAGACGCGGACTGTCCCACGGAAATACGTGTTTGGGCATGCTAACGAGTCTCACCGATCTGGTTCGCTAGAAATAAATCGGAAATTTGGAACACAGTTTCAGGGCGACCGACGAGTTTTCGGGTTCTAGAATAGAATTTGAATTTTGTGATTGGTTACTTTTCTTTTCTTAATTTAATTTTTGCAACAAAGCAAATTGAAAAGTGACTGCCTACTCCGAAAAGGACTCGGAGTCGCGGTGTAATGATAATTGTATTCATAAATTCGCGTTCCATTACTGTTTTTGCAAGAAAAAGTCCAAACATAAACAATCAATTACATAATTTATTACTACAAATCGACGATGGAAAGAAAAAACAAATGAAACGCCAATTTGGTCGAAAATAACTTTTATATGCAGTTCGATAGTTTTAAATTCTGTATCGATCTGTGTAGGTTAGAAGCCAGGTGGAAGCACGCAACATTTAAAATAAATCATTCAATATAAAGAGATATATATGTACCTACGTCATAATTTAAAGATAAATTTTAAGCTTTTAGCAGCTCGGCTCAAAAAATTGGACATATGGCGCTTTATTTGTTTTTCCTTTCCACCATCGATAAATACCTACTTATCTAACACCATGTTATGAAAGTTTAACTTTTTTTTTTTGTTTGTAGTAGGTTTATATTTATTTGTATTTATTTAGGTCATGTTAACTTTTGATGTTCTTAAATAAATAAAAAGATTCCAAGTAAGCTATAGGTGAAGAACTACTGTTTCTTTAAAACTGACTAAATATTAACACCATACCCCCAGAAGCCACCTCACGCATCGCCTCAACACATCTGCTATGTATAATTTTATAGTAAATAAATAAATATCGCATTGTTTATTGTGTCACAAGCTTATTCCACAGCCAACGTAGCGTGACCTTCCCCGCCCTTCGAGCCCACAGCTCAACTCCCAATAGAGGGGAAATCGTTAGTGTTTGAGAGATCTCGGTAGTTTGGTTTCGTAAGGCCTTGTCACTGCCTGTCGCGGCATGTGGCACCCATTTGGTTTAAATAAAGTCGTATTCACGCCGTCAGGCCATATGTTGGACTGTGGATAATAAAAGCCTGGTGCGAATGACACACAAATTGCTAGGTAATGCGAATCATCTCGCTGTGCCTCGTGTCTTGTGATTGGCGACAATTTTTGTACCTATGTGGAGAGCTTAAGTCACAAGTCAACCAGCATATGCTGAGTTGGGACCGTTTCATAACTACACTATACGCTTTTACACTTGTCTTTCTTTCTCATATGTTTTTGTGTTGTGTTGTTATGAATAAATGTATTTTCTTTCCTTCTTTCTTTCTTTCTTTAGTGACACAGGGCTCGGATTTATAAACGTTTTTCAAATACATATTTAAAAACTCCTTGTACATCAGTATTTTGTTTCTTTATTTGTTTTGTGCTGGTTAGAGAAGTAGTTCCAGTCAGTATCGTGAGGGCACTGCACTGTGCCCGTCACCGCGAGGCCTTAGTTCATTCTTTAAGTCGTCTATGAATAGAAGCCCATAGTTGGTTTAGGTGCTTCAAACCGGAGTGTTCACGCTAAACTTATCTGCGTGCATGGAAGAATATCGATACGGTGATGGTTCCGCTGGGAACCACCTGGCTGGCCTTTTGGTATATGAGATTTTGCTGCACCGCAATTTTGGAAATACAGCAACTAAAATCAACCTTTTTTTTTAATTCAAGATGTAAACATTTCTACGTCTCGTCGCTGTGAAAGTGCGGCAGAGTTACCTGTGGAATTGACAAAGATTCACGGTCAAAAACGTAGGTAACTAACTTTCAAAATCTTCATATCAATTTTCAGTTAAATTTTTCACCGGCGCAGCGCTGTTCGTTTTCCCATAAAAAATAGTCGAAAGTCATACGAATATGTAGTCGAAAGTTGTTGTTGCTAAGACTACTGTATCCGTCATATCTCGATCGCACTTCAAACGTCTTTTGTCATCGGTAATTTGGAGGGCACAATGGATATCGCAGCGATACTTTAGAGAATCGCATAATCTGGTATTAGTAGCTCGGGAAACATTTCACCGTCACACTTTCCTCGTTGCGGCAAATTTACAATTACGTCACGTAGACCCTCACGATACTTAGCGGCACGCGATCCGTAAATATTTTAAAATCGCAGCGACAATCGCACTGATTTCACGGCAGCGATACAGATCGCTACGCCCAACTAAACGTTCGTGGGGCAAACTGGTGTACGTGAAACCTTCCTATTTGTTACAATTCTAGGGTGTGCTTTGAAATGGTTTACGATATGTGTTCTAAACACTGGATGTGCCTTATTAAATGATTGCATTTAACAAAACTATATATTTTTAACATGGTAATAGCAAAGCTCTTACGAAATTCATAAAGAAATGTTAAAGTTAAAAGAAATATCACGACAGTTTCTAAATAATAAAATGACATCCTTCGCACTTTCCCATAATACAAGTACCCTAGCAATAGACGTAGTATATTATATATTATTATGTTATATTATCTACTCTGAGGCAATAGTAGTTGTTTAAGTAAGCACATACAAATCTGGAAGCGTGACATGAACCTTTTTTTTTTGGCTTTGGTACTGAATATAATTAATAACAACAAATTTGAAAAAAACATTCTGCAGCAGAGGCGTGAATAGGGGAACAAACACACAAACTTACACACAATCTTTCTAATCAAGATTAGAATAGATTGTTTACTACAATTAACTTAATCCATACAAAGTCGTCAATATCATCACATTAACTAGGCCTACTACCCGAGCGCACCACCGAGTCACGTGACCTAGCGCACAAGCCCGGAGGCTTGTGCACTGTGTTGCGAGTCTTCGCCGCTCGCGTGCCGGAGCACGCGAGCGGCGAAGACTCGCACTTTGTATACAACTTCCGGCGGGCGCCGCTTCCGGTCAACCGCCGGAAGTCGGCCGTTCCTGCTCTGTGTCACCTTAAGTACGTGTTGTGATTACCATGGATTTATGGCTGTATAATAGTGGGGTAATTACATCTTCATAGTCTAGGAGTTTATTAAAATGGTGACCCGACCATAAAGCTGCTTGGTTCCTATTAGGTTTCCAAAGCTCCTCGAGGAAACCCTATGCTACCAGTATATAATATAACATAATTATGTTGCCTAGCTCTGGGAATATTATCCAATAACGCGCTAGTGATGTATATATATGGTATTGCAAGTGCCCACAGAGACCACAGTGACCGCTTACCATCAGGCGGGCTGTACGGTAACTAGCAACCTTATTCAATACAAACAAATAAATAATCAAATCTTTCCTTTTTACAATGATGTAAGCAGCGCAAGCTATTATAGTAAGCAGGCTAGATAATAAAACTAATTGTGCTCATTTATATGTGAAATTAGCTTATAAGTGTGCCAAAAAAAATATTAGAATTCATGAAGCAAACTAGATTAAATTTTTATTAGAATCAAGCTATAATAACAAAAAAAAAATTCAATAAAGCTAGAGAGGATGGTTGAGTACATCCAGGTGTCATAATATTATAGTCAAGTAGGTACTCCTCGATGACGTCACAGATCACTCCTACACGGAATCAAAATTTTCTCACAATATAACTCTTCGACCTCCTTAAACTGATGTCCTCAAACTGATATGCAAATTAACGTTTGTCACTGAGCAAAACAATGCTTATCTAACTTAGATCTTATTACAAAACATTAGGAGTGTTGTGCAATGTGTGAGACGGTACTGTGCGTGGTATTGTTATGACAGAGGGGATTTTAATGTAAACAAGAAGACGAAAATAGATATTGTCGTTGTCACTTGCGATGCTTAAACAAACGTGCGACCGTTATGAGTGGACCTGAAGAAGCTTAGGTTTGGTCTGGACTTACGATTAGTCGCAAAAGCCATGAGATCTTTAGATGTATAACTTATATTAATATATCATTTGTTGAAAATTACGTCATGGTATATTGCTTTTATTGTTTACTTAAATTTCTCAAATTAATTTTATTAGCTTTGGTAAAGGATTTTGAACGAAACTCTGTAGTCGATGTAAATAAATAATCCAGTTTATAGTAGGAAGGAATTAAATTCATTGTAAATACAATAAAACTTCCCATTGCAATTCAGTTATTCATTCACCTCCAATTCGAAATTTTAATTCAGATATGACCAAAAATGTTACGTGACTTACAGGCGATTTTTCAACGATTTTATATAAAGTAAATTAAGCTGCGACAAAAAAATCGGAAATCCGTATAAGGCCTATGGTTGATGACAAAAGTAGGTTTTAATTAGATGCTTATCAGACACGACCACCCACATCGCGCCGACGCAGCGACACGCCGCGTCGCGTTGCGACACCAGTGAGTCAGCGATCGCACTTTCGTCTGAACGTGGGTGTGACAAGAGCCTTAGATTATACTCCTTGATATATGGGGATAGAGTGCTATACTGTAATGCTTGCTATTCGTAAGTCGGCCAATGTTGTCGATTCTGTTGTACAATATCACTAAACTGAACAAATTTGACAAGCCTAAAAGTTTTGTTATCCCATTCTATGTGCGGGGTTAAATAAGGATTAAGACGTCCTTAGTAATTCTAATACATCATTTCAGTTACCATTTTAATTCGTTTTGACGTGGGTCCTGGCCACTACGCCCCATAGTATCAAAAAGAGAGAAAAAAATCTAGTTGGAATAATTACACTCGTTTTTTTTTTATAGCATTAAGGTAGCCTATGGATGCTTGCACCACCAGGGGTATCACTAGCGCGTTGTACATTGCTGGTATTGTAACTTGGTAACGTACGAGGAACAAGCGGCGTTGACAACCCTTATAACCTTTAAAGCTATCGACAAAAAATCTAGATAGTATTTTCCTCAAAATCAAAATCTGCGTCAGTAAAAGTCACCCTACACAACAGCGCAATAAAAATTAGTACAATGCGTGGAGGTCGTTACAATCCGGCTGCTGTGATTAATGGTACGCTATTCATTTGTCTTCAGCTACTTATTTAGACATTAATTGGTGTATAATTACGCATCAAGGTAGAGACTTTGGTTTCGCAGTATGAACTTGAGACTATAACTTAATTATACGAGCCATCAAACGATGGACACCTTCTGCTTTGTTAAAAAGTATTTATTATCTGGTATTATGCAGTAGCTGGATTGGTATGGCGAGAGTTTTTTTTAATAAATAAAAAACGACATTATTCGCCCGTTAATAAGCGAATAAAATAGTTTCAAAAAACGGTTTTAGATATTATTTGCTCAAAACCTAAGGTTGGTTGAATTGTTGACGACAAAGAGAACAATGCCCAATTTCAAGTCAATCGAGCGTATAGTTTTAGAGTAAGTCAGTGAGTGATATTTCGCCTACATCCAACTAATATTATAATATAAATGCGAAAGTTAATGAGTATGGATGGATGGATGGATGTTACTCTTTCACGCAAAAACTACTCAACAGATTTAGATGAAATTCGGAACACAGATAATTTATAGCCTGGAGTAGCACATAAGATACTTTTTATCTCGGGAAAATTTTAGGTTCCTCTGAGATTCTTAGCTCAACGCGAACATAAGTCACGGGCAGAAGCTAGTTATTATCTACACAAAGCTATAACGGAACACGAATAGCAGATGCCATAACCATAACTTGTGATCTAAACACACCAAAAATAGCCAAGCCCTTGCGGTCACTCGACTGTTTTCGGTTGACAACGGCTCATACGCCGGCCCCAGTGTAAACACGAGTTTATTATCACGATCATAAAACGCTGCGTTTATTGGTGCAGTCTGGGTGGTCCCTTACTTATGGACAACGCGTATATGACAGAAATAGGTATGAGTGTTTGAATTCCGTATTAAGGAATCGTCTATTGAACTTCAGAGTATACATTCCTTGGAATGAACACAGTGTGGGTTTTGTGCGTGGAATTTTTCCGGGATTGGTTATATTGTGTTGATTTTGAACTTTCACGTGTGATACTTATTTGTAGTTCTGTTCGATAGTTATTACATAAGTTGAAGCAAAATAAGTCGAAATAACCTCGAACCCATAAGGGGAAATTAGTTCCTAGTCTGTACGGATTTTTATGCGGTTTTTTAACAAACACACTCTTCAAGAGGAAGAGATTTATGTATAATTCATTTGTGTTTTGTAAGTATTTAACTTATATGGCTACGCTGGCCGTGCGAAACCGGGGCGGGTCGCTAGTTAAATATATAGGAGAGTTAGTTCCTTGCACTACACGGGATTTTAAAAATCATTTCTTCCACGGTCGACCACGAGAAGGAGTTCATTGTAAAATAGGTAAGCATTGACATACATAACATATAATTACCATCTATTAAAAAATATTAACAAATTAATTCAAACGATCTCTCATGATAATCTATCAAAAGGCTGCCTACTACCCACAGCGGTCCAACCAATTTTTATTGTAATTAAAATTGCACAACACCCTAATGAAGAGAAACTCAATGAACACTTGAATACAATCGAAGTAGATTGTCCCTTACACTCTGACGCACATTGCCCAATCGCAGTAGCGTTCGATCAATAACAAATCTACGACAATTATATCTCTTAACCTTTGATCTTAATTCGCACTGCACATCCTCTAGTGTCGTACTAACGAGCCGAACCGTCGATCAACAAACTTACCATCATCTCTCAGAACAGCGAGTGACAGCCTTAATTCCTGAGACGTAGGGTACTCTGGCCCGCACTGCATCTTGCAATAAATTCTTCACCCAAAGTTTATGAGCGCAATTAAGCAAGATTTTATTGTTTTATTGTCCAATAGTCGCTGTCAACTTCTGAGAACGGTGGATGGTTGTCATTAGGGACCGTAAACCGTATACCACGATGACATGTCGTAATAAGAAATAATGAGACCATTTACAGCAGTGGCGCATGCAGAATAATTAATCGTGTTCATAGTTACAGGTCTTCAAGGATTATTTTATGTCTTTATTTATTTACGGCTGCAAATTGTTTAGGAGTGTAATATAAATTGACAAAGTCATGTTTTAGTACTAGCGAACCATGTATAAAACTACTAGGCTAGCTGCAAATAATAATTTATCTCGCTTAAAGGTCGTTGCAACCGAGCCATCAAACTCCGAAAAATAAGTAATAAGATCGACTTATTTGACACGAAGCGATTGTCAGCTGTCAGCTTGACAGTGACGGCAGATAATTACATGAGGAGGATTGGTTAATAGCGGAAAGTTGGATGCTCCGCGCATCCGTTGACACGCGGCGAGGTCAGTAAAAGTTGTTTAACGTTGGCGAGCTTCGGGCACATTCGTGACTTGGAAGTGCTTAGGATTCTTGGTTCTAGTTACAAGCTTACTGCGAACTAGGAACATTTTTTTATCATACAATTATATTATAACAAATATAGGTATTGGTGCCAATTCTGTTGTTCAAAATTACTAAACTTAACTAATTTGACAGGTCTAAAATACTGCCATCCTTATTTAACCACGCACATGAGAAAGGGATAGCAAGACTTTTAGACCTGTCAAATTAGTTAAGTTTAGTAATTTTGAACAACAGAATTGGCACCATTAACAAATTCCGTTAGGTTTACCGTAGGCTTAGCCAGTGGTTTGACCTCAGTCAACACTATCTTTTCACCAAAATGATGCCTCAATTTGATACCTGGTGAGGCCATCCCCGTTCTAAGGACACAACCCTGCGCTATTTTATGTATCAATTAAAGACCTTTATTTCAAAAATAGCTTCCCTTGAAGTGAAGAAAGGTATGTTAAGTTGGAACTCACCTTGCCTTTTGCAAGTGACCAGCACTTGCAATAGGCATCCTACGACCACCACGTTAGTAAGCGATAATAATAATGGGTATGTGCCTAAATAAGCCCAAAATTGTCTTGCATGCCATCAATACAAACTTCCTCTAAACAAAAGCACCTCATTCAAATGTATTGCTATATTTTTTATTCAGAACACTTGGACCACTAACAAAATGTGACCTCTCGACAGACGAGCTTCCAAACAGGTAGACAGACACGTTAATTTACTCACGAAAGGTTTACCATCTCGTGATACCATTGCGATTGCGGGCGAGCAAGCAAATTATATTACTATATTATTTAAATAAAACCGTTACCATCACAATTTTATAGATATATTTTACAGTTAGTATAGTCTGTGTAATTCTAAAGTGTCACGTACACGCCTGTCCACTAATAGTACTCTGCTAAAAACCAAATCAAAGTATCTAATCCGACCGACGTCCGTCGTAGACCGTTGAGACCGCTGGTCTAGTGGTTAGTGTACCTGACTGCTACGCTAGAGGTCGCGGGTTCGATTCCCGCCGGGGCAAACATTTATGTGACAAATATGTTTGCCTTGCGTCTGGGTGTTTGGTATGTATTATAAGTATGTATTTACAAACAAAAAGTATATAAGTATTGTATCAGCTACTGGTTCCCATAGTACAAGCTTTGCTTAGTTTGGGGCCAGATGGCGCTGTGTGATAATGTCCAAGCATTATTATTATATATATTATATAATCTGTCACCACGGGAGTTATATCGTGTAAGTACATCGTGTATGACAAAATTTTGAAAATCATCCAATGTTTAAATTGAAAACTGTCAGGGTGAAACAAAACAAATGTCCCGCAACACGACAGCTTGTCACCGGAAACGTGAAAAGTGAAAAAAAGTAACACCGGATGCGACGACCTCGGCGGAAGTCGAACGTTCCCAACTTCCCACCCCGACAGCCTATCAATCAACATGTAAAGGTTTATTTATCGTGAAAGATGCAGTCACAATTGTTGGGAAACCCGTTTTAAAGAAGAATCATTTTTGGGAAAGACTGGTATTTCTTGAAGATTAATGTGATTTCGTGTCGAGATGTATTTTTAATGATAAAAATGGTCTTAATACTTTAGAGGCATTATTTAACGTAAAAATCATATATGTGCCAAATATGCCACGATATTTAATACGAATAAAATTAGTACAAACAAAAAATATAGAATAAAAATTTCACAAAATCTGAGAATAATTTCTAATAGCTTTGTTCATGCCAATGGCAAAAAAATATTTTCTCTGAACAATAAACAATCAAAAGTTATCGTCATCATACTTAACTATAAACAATAGTTCTTTCTCGCATCGAAATCCATTAAACAATGCCCTACTTCGATCTCAAGGAACCATTTACTGCGTTCTAATCTAACTCAACTGCAAACAAGCGATTCGACTCTCTCTGGCTAATTGCAGCTACCACAATGAATATGTGAGGTTGTAGTGTCAATAAATACATTCGCGTAGGTTGGACTCGGGATGTAATCTCAGAGCCATATAGTACTGTTTCAGATGGTTGGGATGCTCTGATAGCGTGCTAGGATTTTTTTATAATAAGTTTTGTCATAGTATAGAAGATAACGCGGTAAGAAAGGTTTTATGTATGAATGTGGATGGGTACAGGGGTCGAGGATGACCTAAGAAAAGATGGATGGATATACAAGAAAGAAAAACAAAAACATTGCTAGTATTCGATGTTATAGCGGCGCAACAGAAATACACATTCTGTGAAAATTTTAACTATTGCGGATTGTGCGATACAGCTGACAAACAGACAGACGGACGGACAGTGAAGCCCTGGTAACAGCGTTTCGATGGTTACCTTTCGGGTACGGAACCCCAAAAAAACACTAACATAATGTGCAAAACAATTTGATAGATATTTTAACTGCGGAAATTGAAACACTCATGTCGTGTACTGTGTAATTGTAATAATTGTCTTTAGTTTTTTTTATCAGATAATCTCAATTCAACACTACCGTCACTTCCGCCGACAGAGACGACGCAACCTTATTGCTAAATCGGTTCGTCTAGACAATGACAGCTGGGACGATGATCTAGATTGGATGATTGCTTCCGGCTGGACTATACAGCCTTTGCAGGTTGGAAAGAGACACTAATTATATTTGAGGTAGCTATCTATATAGCTTCTATATATAATACATGTAGTAAAGTCTGACAACTGATTTAATCCAAGTATTACCGATTGCCCCGGTAAAATTGGTTGCGAATGTCAGTTGGCAATCGCTTTATGTATATTGACGGACAAAAACGTGATCCTCTAAGGGTTCCTTTTTCCTTTTAAGGTACGGAACCCTAAAACACATTACAAGAGTGTGTGTGCATTTTTTTTATACCACTAAGGTGACACACAAGCATATGGCCCATTTGATGGTAAGCAGTCACCATAGCCTATAGCTAGCATTACCAGGGGTATCACTTACAGGTTGCCAACCGTGTTGTTGATGAGAACTCACTGTGCTAGCAGCATTACTACTAGCCCAGCGTATCCTCGTGGAGCACTGGCAACCTTACTTACCGCAGAAACACAACACTTCATCAAGTAGTGTTATTTCACTGCGGTTTTCTGTAAGGTAACTTCTGTAAGGTACAATCCCCAGTCGGGCGGCTTCAATTTAAATGGGAAAACCTACGGGAAAACCCAAATCGACCTACCTCTCTTTTTAACAGCTCATGGTGTGATTAATCACTGTACTTAAGCTTAGAAAAACTCATTGGTACAGGCCGGGATTTGAACCTGGGCCCATCAGATGACAGGCCGTCGCTTCAACCACAAGGCCACCATGGCTGTTAAAATGTGTTTGTATGAATATGTTTTGTTTTACCACCCACATCAAGATCTGCTGCTCGCTGCCGCCACTCTCAGGACCCTAGTATGATGACGTACAGCCGGGGCTGGGTACAGCTACATCGGGATAGATCGACCCTAACAAATGTTTGGGATATGGCCAGGACGATGACGGGTTTCAATATATTATGGGCTTTTTGTAGTATCCCATACAAGTTTATAAAAACGGGAGTTAACGCGAAAATTACCTTTTTATTTATTTAAGGGCAGGTTGCACTGATCGTGGTCACGGCAGACTTAATAAATACATAATAAGATAAATTTCGCGTTAAATCCCGTCTATCGTATGTAGTGCCTAAGAGACGGCGACGGACTCACCATGTTCACGTTGGCACCAAATTATCTTCGGTGAACAGTGGGTGTTGTAACACCTCTGCCTACCCTTTCGTGTACCCAAAAGGGTAAGCAGAGGTGTTGTTTGCAGGTTTGTGGGAACGCGTGAAGATATAATTCCAGTTTTTATAATTAAATAAAGATGATTTTGTGTTCGAGTTTGAATGTTGGGGTTAGCACCAGGTCTAGCCCGATGAAGCTGATTACCAAAGTTTTACACAAAACGACTACCGTCTGTCCTTCACAACCCATTTGAAAAAGGTTACCAGTCTTAATTTAGTTGTCACACTTTCTGCTTCTGATGTATCTCTAATGATATATTATCAGTTGGTAATTGAAACGGCTTAAAGTACTCTAGGATATATAGATACTAGGTATGGTATGATCGTCACCCATCTTACTACGGGCCAAAATTAAGGTTGGTTAGCTTTGCATAACGATCAAATACGGTCTTCAACAGTTGATATAATTAACTCAAATTTAATAAATCATTATAAATATGTTAATACACAAACTTACAATTAAAATGTTAATTTACACCAATGCATAAGGATACGGCGGCCTCTTTGACAATCAGAGCGCGAGCCAAATGTGCGGCATATGAATAGCCATTACCAACGGACCTGTCGTCCAAGTGTTTAACGTTAACGTTGTCAAGATTCAGACAGACCAAGTTACGCTGGTGGTTTATTGCGTAATTTTCAAGTGAACGTCGTCCGTCGTACGAATTGCTAAAACACATAGGCGCTGATGTTACCTTGCGCAATGGACGTATATTTTTGTCAAATATGTTCTAAGTGGCAATTATCATTTGGAAATAAGGCTACCTTCACTGCTGCCTTGCCTTATGCAAAGCTATTACGTGCAATTACGTTTGCTATGTAATGTAATCCACAGGAAATTACGCCGAGGGCCGTTCGGTAAGGCCTTTTGTTTCTCGTCCCTTACATTGGTGTAATTAGGTGTTAAAGAACTATATAGTTTTTTTTTTATATTCGTATTAACTCTTTTGTTGCTTGTAAAGCATGTGCGTTTTTCTAACAGCGCCTTAATTTTAATGTCTCGAAACAGATTTTTTTATGCGAGATGTCACACCACTGCATGCATAAATGAGATACCGGAAGCCTTATTGATAGATTTACCGCGCATGAAATACTATATGACGAATTTAAAGGCGGCTTTTAGCAAAATGATAATGTCGTTGGTATAGGTAGCAGAATATCCTCTTAGATGTAAGTTTATTGCTAAACCATTGGTACAAACAAGACTGATTCGAGGTGATGAATCCCTTAATTCAGTATTCAAATTGTACTTCGACACAATTTACAAGACCCGAAGAATCCTGTCAAACTTAACCCAATTTACGTCAAAGAATCGCGCAATCTCCTTTAACTGGTAATGGCTGACGATCTATCAAACAGGGGACTAGGGAAACTTCGGAAAAAAACCTCTCGAGATATCAATTTGAAGGAAATTACCGGCTAATCTGTCACATTGAACCCCGGGCGGAGTCGCTCCCCTATTCTATTTTTTTATCCCGAGTAAAAGTCCCGCTCTTTATTTCAATTGCTTGTTTAGGGGCCAAAGATGTTGACTATCTTGTTAATTTAACAAATTGTTTTAGTTACGAGCTAAGCGGTTTTGGAGACGACTTGGGAAATAGGGATTTGTGTTTTTTTGTAACAATTTCATTCTCTTAGAAATACGTAACCTATATCTTCAGTTATGTTTTGATATGAACCTATATCTTCAGTTATGAGTAGATTTTTGTAGGTACTATCTTTTTATTATGAAGGTATTGTTACACCACAACATGTCAGTCTTGTGATAGTTTGAATAAGATAGGTCATCTTTAATTATTTCCGGATAAACTTTTTCGACTTACCTAAGTGTTTGGAATACGCTTAGAATAACGCTTTAGGCGCACAACCCCGCACTGGGATGACTGAATAGTAAAGTAGGTTCATTTACTTTTAAATAATACCTACATCCAGGCTCTTAACATGACTGTGTACAGATAATTTGCTCCGTGCGAATATAGGTAACACATATTTCAGACCAAATGAGTCGTCAAATGTTATCGTAGGGACATTTCATTAAAAAACTCGCCCATTCGCATACCTAATATTTATATTGGAATTTTATATGTCTAAATCAGGTTATACCTAACTACTAAAGTCTTGTATATATCTACATATTCTTTAATATGCACAAAATAAAATATTTCAACAAAACAGAAAAGTACAATCAACCATTTGTTTCCCTCATAAACCAGAAAAGAGCAAAATGAAAGCGCATTACACAAAAAATAATATCCCCTTACATCTTACTTGGGAAAAAGGGAGCATTTAAAAAGACAAAGTATCACCCGGTTAATCCCGGACCCCAGCCCTCGCGCTAAAATCTTTTATCGCGAGTCCCGCGGGACTGCTTTTTACTCTTGCCCCGGGATTGCAGGACAATGGACGACACTAACCTTGCTTCATTGTTTTACGTCGCGTTTGGTTACTGCTCTTTTCAATGCTTGCTTTTAATTCTGTTTTTTGTTAATTGGGCGAGTGCTGATAGGGTGAGATGTTTTTTTAAATGCGTCACCGACGAATAATGAATGACCTCATCTGAAGTTTGCCTACTTTTAATCTTACTTAGGTGGCACACAAGCATACGACCCACCTGATGGTAAGCAGTCCCCGTAGCCTATACTCGCTAGAATATACCAGTATAAATAAAAACATAGTTTGTTAATATTTCGATTGTGGTCAAATTTTAATCACTAGGCTACCGCTACTTCTATTAATAAGTAATAATTACGAAGAAAATGTGGTAGTGTAAAGTATTTGCATAGCTAGTATTATATATACCTACACAAAAAGTCAAAAACATATCTAGCAGCTAGCTATAAATCTGAATATCCATGTGTATATTTCACCTTAACATATTCACAATGTTTCCTACAATGGTTGTAACGGATGATCAAAATCGATTGTTTTGCGTGTCCGACAGTACATCTGCCGCTCACCCCATCTGTAAGTACACCCTCATTCATTCCCCGATGAAACAAAAATCGAACCTAAACCAAACGAAATAATAATCCAACTAAAATAAAGGCAGGCGATCGTACGCTCACACTTTATTTCACAAAAAAACATAGTCTGTCTGATGGTATGCTTTTGGACGCCTGAACTCTGAAGCTTCGAGGGCTATGACATGCGGCGATAGATTATTTAAGGGAGGTATGTACGTATCTGAAGTTATCCCGAAACAGATGTACCTGATGATTTTTTACATAATGTAACGTAACGTAAGTCCAAAAATTCATTTTCAAAGCTCATTAAATGAAGTGTAAATTGCACTATTTTTACCTACTTCAAATCCTATAACCCAGTTTAAAAGTACCTGCCGGTTAATCAAAACTTCAAAGTCCTATAACTCCTGAACCAGACCCTATACTGTAAAAACATTTTGTATCTCTGACGGGGACATATATAGATATAACATAATAAAATATTTCTAAAATCGGAGACAACAACATTATTTTTACCTGCTGGCTTCACGTGGAATGCCCCGTATACAATTTCTGATTTCATTCATAGAGAACACGACTACTTAATTCAAACGAAAAAGGGCCAAAGGTAAGTGGCAAGCATTATAGATTTTATTTCGCCTACAATAATGCTTTTCCAAAAATTTTTACTGTTCTAAAATTTTCGGAGCTTTACCTTAAAATGTATGTAAATTTGTTGAAAGGATACAGATTTTCCATTGTAATTATAAATAGCAACTGTTGTAATGAAATTTCTCGGCGTTATACATTCCACTAATCTTAAATGTCAACTAGAATCTCAAGTGGAAACATAAGGGAAGTGACTTGTTCGCAAGCGGAGCGGAAAACAGCGAATCTTAAGGAAAATATTTTTATTTTATTTATTTATTTAATTATGTACACACAACAAATTAAAAAAGAACAAGATAACAAAAAGGAAATATACTGTACAAGGGCACTGCTTATTTCAAAATAAATCACTTCTAGCAGACCCGCAGAAATATATTTAATCCCCAGAAAATACAACTGCGCCGTTTAACGTAATATGTAGTATATCAAATTACTCGGGTACGCTAAATCGATAGAGTCAATTTGTTGGGTGATTGAAATCACATCGAGTTTTCTTATAGATACAAATTTTCGGTCTTGGTTGCTTGAATACTATAGAAATCACTACTAGTGTGTTCTACTCTTCTGTAAAATACCTCGCCTATACCATGTTATTAATCAGAAATACAGATAATTCTTCGTTTGAACATCTGATAAGCAGCCACATCAATTTAAATTAGGTACCCACCCCATAGAATATTTAAGTCAATATTTTAAACTTTATGCAGCTTTTACCATTGTAACTAAAGCCTAACCCGCTGCGCTAGTGACCAAGCAACCCGCCACTGTTTAAGGGGGCAGAAGCGATCCCTGTGATCACCCACGCGTAAGATCCTGTGCTAATATTATTTAGATCAGAGGCAATTGTTCGCGGTAGCCCCGAGCAGGACAGCTTTGACTTTTAATCAGTTAACAAATATAACCCAGTCGCTGCATATTGAGGAGATGTGCAATTGCATTAGAGGGTTAAGTCACGCGTCACTGCGTTGAGGATTGCGCACAGTTCAATGGGCATGGTATGTCACATACCAGACATGGAAACGGGGCGAAGCTTTGATCGTTAGTGTAAACAAACCCTTAATTGTAACGAGTTTCTTTGGCATTAAAATAAAGTTCGTATATATTTTAACAGGGATACACATTGGAGATTTATTTTGAAGAAAAACATAGTGCCTAGCCTGCATACGTCTGAGAATAATTTCAAGTTATGAACAGCCCAAGAGACGTCGACGGTCTGACGGACTCACCATCTGTCACATTAGAAACAAATTATCTTTGGTGAAAAGTTGGTGTTGTAACATCCTGTGCACTGCCTACCTCTCCACCTCTCCAGGGACCCTTGTGGGAAGGCATGAAGATATGTATGTTTTGTTTTTTCGCCGGGTATCAGAAATTAACACTCCATTTACTTCCCTCAAATATTAATAAAATAGTACATACGTTTTTATTTTCACTAAACTTAACTTTACTTTCCCTTGCACATCTCTAACGTAAAATAACATTCTAGGGTTCCTACTGAACAGTAGGCAATTTCTTGATACTCAAGCAATACGGTAGCGTACGGGGTATATGAACATGACCTCAATTTGTGAGTAAATTTGCTCACGTCCGTGGCTCGTCCGAGCGTCGTCCGGAGTCGTATCGACGTACGTTTTGTCATTACTGCGAAAAGCAATTGTGAGGAAACGCTGGATAAATAAACGGGCCTAGTGTACTGCTTACACAGTAGGCTAAGTTGAGTTATATTGGTGCCAATTCTGTTGTTCAAAATTACTAAACTTAACAAATTTGACAGGTCTAAAAATATTGCCATCCTTATTTAACCCCGCACATGAGAAAGGGATAGGAATAGCAATAAGCAAGACTTTTAGACCAGTCATATTAGTTAAGTTTAGCAATGTTGAGCAAAAGACACCAATGTGCAAAATATTAATTCGAAATTGATATGTGATGTTCCGGATTTAAGTAATAACGTATATAGCTCTTTGGTCAAGTTAAAGATTATACAAAACACACTTGATTATTATTTTAAAATTTGCATTACTTTTGGCATAACTCAAGGCATTAATTATCGTAGAATTTTTACTGCAACAGCATAATACGGGGCACAGAATTATCTTGCGTTAGGTCATGTATGGATATTTACAATATTCAAACATATTCACTGGTAATATTCACTCTTGTTATAAGTGAGAGGGAAATTTATTAATTGGTAAAAGAGTGATGGAAACATTGTTAATAGCTTAGATAGTTTACAGATTAGCTCGATCATCATAGAACAAAAACAAGTATAATGTAGTAGATATATAAAACTAAAAACGGATGTTATGGAAACATCGCGGTCAAGTCGTAAATAGTATAATACAGTCGAGTGAATACATATTATATGACGCGCCGCGTCACAACACAAATATTATTTGATTATGTCTTACGGTTAGTCCACTTGCGTACTGTAACGGTAGTTTACTATGCGCCCAGTGACGTCACCATCGGTGGCCGGTCGCATATTTGCGCACGTCCCGTGTCGTTCCGAGTGCGTGCGATTGGTGCACGTACGCACAGTCATTACTGTGACAGTACTGTGACGGTACAGTCGCCTGCAAAATTGATTTCTCTTAACCTTCAGCAACGAATTTCAATTTATCTTACATTCTCACAAAACTGAGTATCATAATGTATACAATACCTATCTAAAAAACTCTCGTGACTTTGTGTAGCAACAGATAAAATTACCCATGTAATTATTCAGTAATGGTGAGCTTTCGATTTAAAATCTTTTGCAAAGCCGTTCAGTGGTTCTAGAGATTACCGGATTCATACAAAAAAGCGAACAAACAAATTTCACCTCTTTATAATATTAGTAGCTATGCTTGGACTAAAAGAAAATATGACAAATTTTCATTATAAACAACACCTTATAAATGCTAAGATTAATCGAGAAATAAGCAATGAAACCACGATCCCAGAAGAATATCACTTCTTTCTTTTCTAGTCGAGCGACGAAGAAAATATAAATCTGTGTCTATTGAGAGCATGACTGTACTCACGTTTTCCATCGACTCTCGTGTAGAGCCTGTGTTTTATGAACAGTGGTCGAGATGAGACAATAATATCCACTGTCTTCAAGATAACGCGTTCCAATCTTACACACAGCAAAAAAACTATGTAATTGTGATAAATCTGGAATAATTTCACACACTTCGAAATTCGGTTGCCTAGAGGAAAGCAATGAGATTTTCATATTGTTAGGCTTTCGAGCTGCTGTCATGGCATGTAAGCCTTCCCACTAGGGTCTCCGAAGGGGTAGGCAGGGGAGTTACAGCACCTATTTTAGATGTATAATTGGCTAAATCATAAAGTATTTATTATTAATAATTTTAATTTTATTCCAAAAACAAACTTCAAATGGGTTCATTATTCGTCGGTGACTGTCAACAGCGCGACACAGGAATATTTTTTAGTAAATTCGCATAAAAAAACTGCATATTTACGATTATCAGATTTTTTCCTTTAGTTGTGCTGTATATGTCAGGTCAGCGGGTACAGACAGACAGACGGATAACAAAGTGATCCTATAAGGGTTCCTTTTTTCCTATTAAGGTACGGAACCCTAAAAACTATTTAAACCCCTTTTGGTAAAGAGCCCCAATAAATGGCAGATAACATTTTCCACCAATATTTTTACACCATATCAGAGTACCTACAGTACCAGTTGGAATTTCACCTTACATTCTCAGCTTAAGAGAACCTATTACGAGTTGTACCCGGAAAGTACATTTCTCCAACAAAGTCCGTGTTCAAAAAGAGCAGACCAATTCCGAAAGAATCGTGAAAATTGCAAATACGCAATCATCTAAGGAATGTGGCACAAAGGGAACGCACTTAACAAAACATTTTCCACAATAACCACTCACCAGGTAAAATTGACAGCTCGACTCACGACGGGAGTAGATTGACACCACACTCCGGACTATTTCTAGCGATGCAGTGTGATTTCGCGAATTCTGTACACCCATCCTTTTCCGACAAAATAAAGTGCGAAAGAGAGAGGTGCTGAATTCGAAATCCATTTCGAAATCATGATACAACCGGGTACTTGTACGCTACCAATATGAGAGGCGAAAATTGACTCTACCGTGATCGTATGACGAGATCTATACTTAACTGTGTGATTCACTGTCACCAAGTGCAGTGAACATTCCAAAACGATCGCAGAAAATGAAAACATCCTTATCAAACTAAACAACACTTCAAGTGGTCATTTAATTTAGTTTGTGTTTCCAAGCAATGGGGTCTTCAAAACGGGTGCAAAAAACTTACCGGTCAAAACCATAAACTCAAACTCAAAAGTACTTTCAAATCGTCAGAATCTACCACCGGATTCGGAAAGTAGTTTTTTGCTGAGAAGAATCCGGTAAGAATTTTGTATATATTTGAAAAGAATAAATGCTGAGTCATTTACTCTTTTCAAATAAATTACAAAATATACATTTAAATTAATTTCTTACATAACCCTCCTGGTTTGCCGTAGTCGGGTCAAAATCAGTCGCCCATCCGCTCTGACCGTATATCACTCCTGTTACACACCTCGAACTTATATTGCCATACCATCAGCACCCAGTTATTTGCTCTCGAATCGTGTGAGAAAAATCTTGCTAAGACATCAAACCTACAATTTGATGGTGTAGATATGTCAAATGTTGAAACGTACGTGCAAGTGACTATGGTTTGTATACTCGCATTTTATGTCTATGGTAACTTATTGACCTTTGCTCTATGGTAAGGATCGCGATGTTGGTAAGGCATATTTTATATGCTTTTACAATTGATTTTGTATCTTTTAAATTAAAGAAACGTACAATAAATTATATACATACATTCATTAATATGGGACTCAGCAAAAAAATTTGGTACCTACGTAATAAATTCGCAAACGTAAACATTTAGCAATCCAGTGCAGTTTGTATGGAGATGTTAATGAGGTCATTTTGGGAGAAAATAAATTAGGCTTGTAGCACATTTGTGTGTCTCTCTTTAATCGCTACTTACCCTAAAATCATAGTTTTATAATACCCCTAAATTGACAGCGTGAAAATATACTCGTATCTCGCCCCATGTGCTGGTCAGATACAAATGTTTTGACATTAAACCATTATAAACCTATTTAGTTGCAGAGAAGTCTTTAGTTTAAATAGCCCTAACTTTTCGTCGGTGTACACAAAAGAAAGTAGAGGAGGCCAGTACAAACTAACTTGATTACATAAGTAAGAAGTCATTACACATGACCGCATTGAAAGATTTTGACGCCGTCAGTTTGGGAAGCGCCTTTTGGACCTCCCTGCGTTGGAAGGGTTAACTTGACCTGCTAAGCTGGAAGAAACTTTACCGACTTGTGATTAAGTAGAATTTGTGTTACAACTATTTGATAAGGTTACTGCTCTTTCACAAAGGCCGTGACTGATAGTCGTTTGACGAATTCCTTTATGCTATCGGAGCTGCGTTGAAAAAGGCATCATGACTGTTGCTGCTTACAAAATAAGTTTGGAATTCCAATGTGGTTTTGAAAGTGAGTTATGATATTTTTAACTTGAGTGTGTAGGTCATGAAGACGTCAGACGTCTCGTATCGAATGACACACGCTGGAACATATCGTGCTGAGACGAAAACTCACTATTTTTGACACATTTGACGTGAAGCATGCAGTCCTGACTAACATCACGTCAGGTAGTTTTGTTGAACATACTGCTTAGCTCTTTGATGGATGGTAAGCGGAAGAAATTATTCAGTCCTCAGAAATTCTAGTCTCACGCTTCTAAATATATTTTTATTAGAAAGTGGTCCTGAGGTTTTCTAAGAATGTCTAGGCAAGATTGCGATTTAGAAATCTACAACAAACAACTATTAATCTTGAATGTAAGCTACGTGGAGAGACGGTGTTGACATATAAGTAGCACAGGAAAGGTTTTTTTAGTTACACAAAGAAAATATAATCAATAAGATGAGAAGATATGTTTACACGGTTGGCAACCCGCGAGTGATAACCCTCTTTTTGCACATAAGCCAGGTAGCCAGGAAGTCTGAGGGTAAGCGGTTACCTTTGGTATCCATGAGGCTGTTATGCTCGTCTACTACTTTAACAAAAAAAAATTGAAACAAAAAACAAATCCAATTTATGAATCCAATTTTGTCCACAGACCTAATCATAGCTAAACATAATTTATAAGCATGTAAACATGATTTATAAACTTGTAAACATAATTTATATAATGGGGCAGTTGGACACGGCATCGAATGGCACATAATGATCGTCCAAGAGATCGTGATGCGATGTAAAATTGTCATTGGTAACAACCTGTAATTTGTGTCCGATATTGAACTTGTATCCACGTGATATTTTCACAATGCTGTGTATCACTGTACTTAAAGGGTCATTATCGTAAGTATGATTAGGTATGTGCGTTTTATTTTATGTAATATTGGTATGGTACTACGTTATTTTATTGGAATCAGCAATTTCATTTTTATCGTCAAGAACTACGATCAAAACTGGCAAAAATATTTGCAGCATCTTTTAGTGTTTTATAGTATTAAGATTCCATAGTTATTAATGAAAGGTATATTACAAAAAAATAAGGCCAGTATGTATTCATCACTTAGTTCATCGATTAGTTTTGCGAAATGCAGGCTAATTGAACATGAAATGTTTATCAAACTCTGTGAGATGACCGCATAGATCATGTCTAAAGTTAGCTTCGTTTTTAGGGTTCCGTACCTCAAAAGGTAAAAAGGAACCCTTATAGTTTAATTTTATAGTTTCGAATCGAAACTGATTTTTATTGATAAGTGAAGTTTCTACGGCGTTCACTTTAGGTAAGTACAATATTTCACTCGATTACCACAATATGCGCTCATATTGTAGAGCATAGCATTTTTCTGTAGTAGCTGTTTAAATATTACAAATTAATCTTGAGTTCCGGTAAATAAGAGATAAAAATACAAATTAATTTAAGCATCCACCATGTTATTCAAGATTCATTCGAAATTTTATTTATCTAATGATAAAAATATTTTATCGACAATGAGGTAGGTGGGAAAGATAAAGCTCAAGTGAAGTTTAAGTTTCATAGACCATAGTATATATATTAGTCAATTATTTATACGTTACAGTATATTTTTGTTTTCTTTTTGTATATAATTATTGATGGCCGTTTAAGAACTCATCACAAGTTTCAATCTGGTAATTTTAATTCTCAATTTATTTCTTGTCTGTCACGTAGGCTGGTCTTAGATTAAAGTTAATCTTTAAGACAAAAAGTCTTAGCCTATCTTGATGGCCTATCCATCAATAGCCGCATTTGACCGATCACTAGTATGTAAATATACTATTGGAATCAAAGGTCACATTGCTTAGAAGCACTGTGGAGTTCTAACACTAATTAAGAAGAAAAATTACTAGGCATTAATATATTAACTGTTGCTATAAACTACTTGCGGCCCGCCCCGGCTTCGCACGAGTAGACATTTATCAAATATTTTGTCTACCCGTGCAAAGCCGGGGCGGGCAGCTAGTATAATATACTATTATAGCCTATGTTACTTAGTGATAATATAGCTTTCTAAGGGTGAAAGAAATTTTGAAATCGGTCCAGCAGTTTCGGAGCCTATTCAATACACACATACAAAAATACAAATCTTTCCTCTTTATAATAGTAGTATAGAGTATAGATTAGACAGCTAATAGAAATAGTAAATTATTCTTCAAATAAAGCTTAAAGAAATACCCAGTAACAGACTTTAGAAATTGACTTTTAGTATAGGTATTCTTCAAATAAAGCTGAAAGGAATATCCAGTAATAGTCTTTAGAAATTGACTTTTCGTATATTTAATGTTTACTAAAACTCTCAACGGTAATTAATTGAAACACTATTAATAAGATCACAAAAGGCGAGTAATTCGTCGAACTGTTAGTACCTATTTTATTATCCGTAGTACTAGTGCAGAGCACTCAGAATAACCCGACCTTAACCTTCCCAGCATGCTTCTAGTCCGTAATTTATACTACATCTACACTTCAGAGTCGAGAGGTCATAAAATACATTATCATGTATCATACATACAGTATTTGCCTCCATACTAATATTATAAATGTGAAAGTAACTCTGTTTGTTTGCTACCTTTCTGTGCCGGTAGCAGGAACATTGTCGACAACGTTTTCGTATCGCCTTCGACTATTTTTGTATTGGAAAATGAACAGCGCTGCGGCGGTGAAAAGTTGAACTAAAAATTAGTATGACAATTTTGACATTTCGCGAGTTACGTTTTCGAATACGTTGTCGACAATGTTTCTGCTACCGACACAGGACTAAGCGGCTGAACGGATCGTAATAAAATTTGACATAAAGATAGATAATAACAAATATAATAATATACTGGGGAAGGAAATAGGCAATGTTTTCTTTAAGCAAATGCAGACGAAGTCGCGTATAATAGCTAGTGTTATAATAAAAAGAAAAACTAACAAAGTCTAAAACGACATATCTGGTCTCTCAGCTAGGACAGTGTTCTCAAACTTTAATGGTGTACTTCAGCTTTTGAAAAGTTATTATAAAAATCTATCTTTAATATAAAAATGAATCGCTGAATGTGTTGCTAAGCGCAAATCTCGAGGGCAGCTGAACCGATTTCGCTAATTCTTTTTTTAGTAAATTCCTTGAAGTACGAAGATGGTTCTTACGGAGAGAAAAATTAAAAAATTGCCTGAAAATGTCTAAAAACGGGTAGACAAAATATTTGATAAATGTTTACCCGTGCGAAGCCGGGGCGGGCCGCTAGTAAACAATATTTTTATAGGGACTTCGCATGTACTTGCTTTTAAAAAATTGCTTAACCGAGATGTTAAGTCATTTATTATTTAACAGTTGAATTCACAAAAAGCCAAATATCAATTTGAACTCTGAGCTTCCATAATATAAATCACAACACGAGTAGTGTGTGTCTGTTTGTTCCTTTTTAATTAGCTTGTCAAGTAAATGTTACTGTTTGTTTAACTTGACGGTTAATTATTGCGAAATTGTATGGGGTTTCATGTTAAAAAAGTCGTGACGTAACTTAAGGATGGTAGGGTCAAAATGTTAAGTTTTTGTAACTCACTGTACTTATCAAGAAACGATATAAATGTCGACTTTATGTCGGTATGTACTCATACGGTTAACGAAAACAATTGAGTGTTATAGAATCAGAATTCAAAAAATAATTTAAATATGTACCATATTCAAATTTGACAAACGCAACTTTTTTATAATTCATAACAAGTCATTGATCTGTGACTGGCCAGAATTGTAAACAAAAATATGAAAATAAATTACATTACCTGGAACATTCGGTTACTATTTCCTGCTTATTATTTGAATATTTTAATAGCTCTAATAATGAAATATTAAAATAAAGTTTAAATGTTGTACCCTTCCTGTTTAAATTTGAATTTAGGTATTTGACACTTATTTACGTTAAAAAAATCTGCACTGGGCGCATCTTTCAATCCAATAATTTAATTGGTTGAGGCCTCTCGCGGCAGGCGTGCTGGAACATATCTCGCTCATATGTTGCCAGCATTCTTGACACGCTCCCGCATGATTCTGATTTGGATCCGATCTTTTATCTATAAATATGTAAGATAGGTTTTGTTGTGTGTTAATAAATATTATTTTGCGTTGGCCTAATAATTGAAACATACAAACAATACCGCTATACATATTATTTATAAACTGAATATATTATTAGAAAGTGTCCGGGAAGTACGTTAATAATCCGTTCCGTAGCACCAACAGCAAAATTACATTTATGTAAGCCGTCACTTATTTACCGAAACACTGATGACATTTTGATGGCGACCATGCATTTGCTTTACATTTATTACTTCGCAGCGGGTATTACAGACTTGTTCCGTTCACTGATGTAGAGTTACTGGAAGCGACAATGTACTGGGTTCTCTAACCATTTTAAAAAAAGCTGATGAGTTTTTTTTTTTTTTTAGGAATTTCATAAAAAGTATTTTAAAAGAAAAAAACGTTCATAACATTAACGCGCAATTACCCATAAATATACCGAATCACGTATGTAATGATTAAGGTTAGTGACGTATAATAAAAGAAAAAAATGTCTAAGTAGCGACTTATTAAAGTAAAAGATGGATGCGTTTCATTATTACCACATCTAGAACATTCTACTCTAACATCTCGGCCTATAAACGGGTAAAAAAGTCATGCGTCCATTGCGCCTCCGATGGTACCGATAATTTTTCAACACACCATCTACTTATTACAATCATAGGCAAAGCATTAACTAACGAAGTGTTTTCAATCGGCACTAAATTCCATTCAAAAACCAATCCAATAATAACGACTTTAGGATTTAAATTCTCATAACAAGATTCAAAGATAGTGTTGCTGAGTATGAATGTGAATTAAGTCTTATTATTGGACATGTAAGAGTTGTTTTAGTTTGAAGACGTTGTCCGGTCAGAGAGTCGTGACTGGCCCAGCCCCGCACCTGATGCGCGACCCTACTTAATGTAACCTCACTGAGTTACAAAAACACAATTTCAAACAGACTGTTTAAATGCGGGTGTTGGTTTAACGCACGATGTTTATAGAAATTGCTTTGGAAGGTCTTAGCTAGATTAGGCTTCGATCTGGGCTTTATTTAAATATACCAAATCGTGGTGGCTGTTTAGTTGAAGTGACTGACTCACATTTAAAGTGGTACGAATTCAAACCGGCAGCCGAAAAACAAAAAAAAAAAATTTTTTTGTCTAACCCTGCCGGATGTGTTTTTTCACGACAGGAGCGTTAAAAGATATAGGGTGGGGACTGGAGCTACAACATACAGAAAAGTGCATTCAGCAACTCTGACGTAAAATAGTGTTGTGATACTGAGGCGAGTAAGGTTGCTTCAGCTCCTTCTTCAAGGATACGCTGCGCTGACAGGGAAAAATATCCTGTTGGCACAGTGTCATCTCAACAAAACAACAATAAGGATTGCAACGTGTTTATAATACACCTGGTATTGTAAGCATCTACCTACAGGGTAAGGTGACCGCTTGCCTAGAAGGTCGGTATCTGTTAACTGATAAATGAAGTTTAAGAATTTACAGATAAATTCCAAACAGAATCTACCAAAATAACTACATTTAACTTCGTTGCGATCAAAAAAATATGAGCACAGGTCTAATTACGGTGCCAATTACTCATTGTCCAGGATTCCCATGCCTCCCCTTTCGTTCCATAGCGCTCGTGACTATCCTGACAGCTAGTTTTTATCCTTTTGCGTAGATTGCTCTCTTTGTTACCCATATTTACGTGCTTCACGCAGACATATTCGCAGGCGTAATGTGATGAGAAAATCTTTAGAAGGGCTACTTTGTTGATAGCCTTTTTTGTTTACCTACAGAAATATGACGAGCTAAATAGTTATTTTTTACAATAAAAAATATAGTTATCGGATCGTTTTTAAGCTACGTTATCACGGTCTACCAATGGGCGTAAAAGGTTTAAGGATTATACATTTTAACATAAAACCTTAGTGTGATCAGTAGTTATCAAAACCGCTCAATTTTAGTGTTTATGTTTAAGATAAATATTATGCACTTGAATATAGACCTTGTGGAGTAAGATATAGGATCTCTGTACCGTTCCATAAAATTCAACCTTAACTTAAGCTTGAATCGTTTGCAACCGATTTTTTTGTAGGTTCATCTGTCGCGTACAGTGCATTACTAAATGTGTTTAATTAAATTTATTTGGTACGATAATCGAACGGCGCTCAATACTCTTTCGCACGAAGCTTGGTACCTTCTACGCCATACTCTAATCTTTGACAATAACTACGCTGTCGCTGGTCCTTTGCGCGGAATGCGATGGGAACGGGTAGCGCTGAGCCGCCTCGCGCGCACTTACTCTTACATGACACGAAATTATTGAGCCGGTCACTATTACGCCATTATACTCTATGTCTGTGTTTAGGCTCCACTTAATGTACTAGAGACGTAGCTTAATGTCCCTGAAAAGGGCTTATTTTACTTTAGCATACCATGTAGCATTTTAACGTTTCAAGGAACTGATCTGCACTGTTTTATACGCCAATAAGCGGCACATAAGACACTGAAGATACCTAGGTGCCTTCCGGAGGGACCGGGCCCATATTGCTGGGGATAGGGAAACGCGGAGGGAATTGGTGGAGGTTTTTTGCCCAGCAGTAGGACAGTATAGGATAGAAAACAAAGGCGACGTCTATAAAAATAAATTCCTAACATTTTGTCAAGTGATGTCGAAATACAGAGATGAGCGGGATGTCTATTGTCTAAGTCTGCTGATTTAGTTTGAGATCACTCGTCAAAAATTAAGTTACATACTAGTAAGTATGTTACTTAATTTTTATAAGCCTCGGATTTTTGCAGAATACCTCTGCGATTATTTGAACATTAAAACATAAGTGTTATCCCAGATGCCAGAGGATCGAACCCACGAAGCAGTCAAGTTTACTAACCACTATGCCATCCGTGCATCTATAACTATTTGCAGTTAGTTCTTTGAATTGAATATATCCTAACTATATGATTGTATTAAATGGCACTGCGCAGGTCACGAGTATGAATCCTACCTGAGAGATTAATCTGGTTTGTGTCACCTTGCGACGCTGTAGATGAAGATGACATCTAAAAAGAACCAAGAAATTGAGGCTTAAGTCCTGGATACATTTCAAGATAACATTTGAGTTAATAAAGTGGGGGAGACATGAAATGGCACAAAATAGGCGAGCAATGATAGCGGAGCTAGCATGACGTCTTTTAAAGATAGCTGGGCTCAAATTTCCGGTTATTAGATAGTGTGACAAGCGATGTGATTATTAGAAATTCATTTTTTTTTTCACACTATGCCATTGGCCCCAAACTAAGCAAAGCTTGTACTATGGGAACCAGTAGCTGATATAATACTTATAAATGCATACTTATAATACATACCAACACCCATATGCAAGGCAAACATATTTGTCACATAAATGTTTTGCCCCGGCGGGAATCGAACACGCGACCTAGCGTAGCAGTCACGTGTCTAACCACTAGACCAGCGGTCTCGCCAATTATATTTGTTCATTCACTTTAGGCCCTGATGTTCCACATATGAATGTGGTAATTTTACCCGTGGTTCGGGAAAAATATTATGTGATCTGGTTCATTTAACGGAGCAATGACATGACATGACAAGCTCCGCTGTTGCATCACAGCTTGAGGATGTGCAAGGAGGACGGCGGCACGTGAAAGCGATTAGCGCATGCGCACAGACCCGCCTTGTGCACAACGCAGTCTTGTGAGCCACGGGGAGACTGGGGTCTGTAGAGACTACGAACTAATGTGGCAATTATAAGTAAAATAAATTAATTTTCATTAAAGTGAAGCAAAACTTTGTTCCCATTTTAAAATACTGTTACAGTATACATAATATACCATAATCACAGTTATGAAATTTTTATGCTTAAAATTATTTATGTCATACCATATCATTGAAATCTCTAAAAATGTCACTTCCAAAGGCAGTTATAAAATAATCTATAATACTATGTTGTCTTCAAGTCTATCTTTCGTTTTTGATAGTGGACTTGAACATTTAATGTGGCAGCAAAAGTTTTATTGAAATCTTTTATTTCTCTATTTAATTTATTTGAATATCTCTCACAATAGTTTTTTATGTAATACTTTGTCGGGCCCAATTTGTACACTGATAGATTGAATGATAGTAAAATATATGACCCATAATATTATGGCTGAAACTGAGCTGTCATCGCAACGATTAATATCACTTATTTTCCAATCTGCTCCACGTTACCCCACCCTCCTCAAAGACAGTGGCGGCAATGTCGCATGCGATCGAATTTCAAACCGCCACAACGACCCTTTGTTCCAACATTACTCAGAACAAAACAAAAATTGTTAACAGCACTTCACGATGCAATTTCAACGATGGTTGCTAATTACCTTAATGTACCACCAGTATGTCTTGGTCCTTCGATAATAGAAAAGGAATAGGTGCAACATAAAGAGGTTCGGTAAGGTTTAGACGGGTCTGTTTACGCTGGTTGTGGGGTAGTGCCAAATTTTGTGAAACCAGCGGTAATTGTAAGACAATGTGATACGAGTCATGAACGCTTAACGTGCCAGTGTTAACGTGAAAAATGAGGTCACAGCTACGTTTAACAAATGCCTATTTATTGAAGAAACTTCAACGCCTTATGAGTAGACTTTTATAGTTAGACTGTGTACTTCCCCATTAGTTTTCATTGACCAAAATCATACAATTTCTGTGTTTCAATGGACCGTGAGGTCTTGGCTACGTTACGTTTCTTAATAACCGACCTTTTTATAAGAGAAAGCATTTAATATTGCATCGATTCTATTCTTACACGTAAGTACACAGATACTTTTTGCAATAACAACCCAATTTTAACAAAATCTAATTTGCCGTGAGCCAAGCAGGAAGCGAATGTTTGTACAAGCACTCGATTCGAGTACCGATAACGATTGTAAAGAATAATCGAATACACTCGAAAGTACGGCGAGTTTTCCAAACAGCCCTCGGAAAAAAGTTGGACAAAAAAAAGCAGCCACTCAAACCGTGCGTGAAATATGGAGAAAAAATT
This sequence comes from Falcaria lacertinaria, assembly GCA_951449985.1. Taxonomy (NCBI): domain Eukaryota; kingdom Metazoa; phylum Arthropoda; class Insecta; order Lepidoptera; family Drepanidae; genus Falcaria; species Falcaria lacertinaria. The sequence goes on from OX602124.1 coordinate 3,216,494, forward strand.
ACGCAAGTGAACAACGGGCCTTATTGAATGCATCATAAAAATATGATTGACATATTCCTTAATATGACATCTTTTCGAGCGGTGATATTTTTTTGTCGCCGTCTATACTGGGAATCCCAAAAACTTTACAAACGTCGTAACCACTATTCTATCTATTTTCGATTTTAAGTCCTATATAGCTGATAACTAAATCTAATTTTGCGCAACATAATTTGATGTAAGGGACCAGTATTTTGGCAAGCCCCATTAGAAAGATGGGTAATCCAATTACAAGTTCTTTGTCAAAGTTAGGATGTGGATTATGTTTCTATACAGCCATCATGTTTTCCCCCGAATTTGTGTGTTTATGTACAAAAGGGATGTCTATTGAAGGTTTGTCCCTTTGTCTGTCCTTATGTAGTTATGTATCGTAATGACACGGTTTAAAGGCACCGCTCCACAATTGGATTCATGTTTTTAGTTTTTTATAAAGAATTACGTTTTAAACGTATTTCGAAAAAAAAATACAAACATAAAATGCCTTTTATCAACTCTTGGTTGTATTAGTTCTGTAGTTAGCTTCTATAGCTATGGTAACCGCTTAGCATCGGACGAACCGTAAGCCAGTCAGCTAACTTGTAGATAATAACATAATAATTTGAGTGACAGCTCAAAAAGAAAATAACGAATATCAAATTCATACATTTGACAGACCGCCAAACATAGAGGAGGAAATCATAGATTTAAGTATGAGGAAACATTTGTAATGATTGTGCGGATCCGCCCTAAAATCTATGTTGGAATATGGACAAAAACGCAGGGATCTGGATAATTAAAAACAAATTTATTTTGCACAAACAAATAAGAACAACCGTGTCGGCCATTGAACCGCAGAGACCAGAGACAAGACCGATCTTTTCTTTTAAATATATTGGTTTGTGTTTACCTTTCTTGACAATCAAGCATGTTACTCGGATAGAAATCTCAATTGTCATTCTTCTAATAACAAGGCTGTCTTCAACCTACTGAGATAACAACTTCCTGGAATCGACATAGTTATTACGCTATGATAACACGAACGGGATACGCAATCAGATGACAGTTCGCTGTTATTATGTCTTTGGGCCAGCAGGACCGGGTCGCGGGCTATCAGCCCAAATGTCATCGTTGACATTTCGATAACAGCTGACAATATGCAATCCTTGTGATGTTTGCCGGCAATACGGGATAGTTGCATTAGTAGACTTGATACTGATGTTGTGTAAGATGTATACTTATACTACAAAGGTGCTAAACAAGCAAGCTGTCTGATGGTAAACGGTTACCGTATCCGTAGTCCTGAAAAGTAGCAAACAAACAACCAAAAAAACAGCGTTACTTTCGCATTTATAATAATGATTAGTATGGAAGTAGGGAAGTGTGGAGAGTATGGATAGATATCTTAATACTATTGATAAATAGCAATACTATCGATAGTAGGTTCGCACCTCAATAGTCGCTCAGCTATCAATATATCGAGCGGCCACACTAGTAATGATAATTTTGTTTTAGCTTTTACATGTAACATCGCTGAATACGTAATTGTAATCATTACTTTACTCCTCAAAATGCTCATTACATTAGCGCACCCCCACATATCAGTAATGCAATAATTAGTGAATTGGTCACAGAGTAGTTTACGAGTTGGAGTCGCTAAAACAAAATTATAATTAGTCATAAATCGGACCGTGGCGACCATCGATCGATTCTCGATTCTCTCGCACGATTACGAGCATCCATTACGTTGGATGTGTGCGTGAACTCTATATGTTGGGCCAACTGAACGCCAAATAATGATATCCTAAGCACAACTTACAAATAATATACTTAACAAGCTTTACACCCGCGACTTCGACTCAAGTTTTCGGACAAATTGCCTTAAAGTAACATTGTTGAAACATATAAAACCTTCCGCGTGAAAAAAACATGTAAAGACCAAAAAACACGGTGACAGGGTAATAAACTTGGTGTTTATTTGGCTCTTTAGCTGTATATATATGATTTTTATATATATATAATATAGATGTAACATCTACATTATTTCTTGTCACTTGTAAAAAGAAATTCGCAAATTCGTTTTGCTCTGCTTTTCCAAATTATCTCTTTAATAGTATAATTATTCATGTCCTTCTAGATTTAAGTTAAATTTTCACAATCTGGACAACATTTTTCCATTGCTAAAATAATCCAGTGAGTATAAAAATTTTCAAAATGTGATGCATATTTTCCGAAGCTGTTAGTTGAGTAAATACAATCGCCATTCCCATCATTGGCCAATGTTGGCCCATGTTGGCCCATGTGGACCATTGGAAAGGCGTGTGCGTGTGTAACACAACAGATTTATTGTTAATGGTGTCCCGAACATAATTAAAATGGTTGATGTTTCGCCCGGCGCGCAGCGGCCGGCGTCCTTCGACCGACGACGCATAGATTAATTTACAACAATCACGGGGCTAACTATACAATATTCATTTATCTAATGTAATATACACATACACACTTTTTTCTGTGAATCCACAATTTATATTCCAATGCATGCTAAAATTTTAATAAGAAATTAATTTTAAAGCGTTAACATTTTTATTCACGTTGAGCGATTTTTGGTAGGGGCAAAACTTATGGGTGCGCGTCACCGACATGCCACATGCTAATGTAACGTAGCACTATAGTTTTAGCCTATTCTTTTTGTAATAAAGTTTTTGTTTCTGATACAACACTTCAAAAATAGGGTAAGGAAAATCGTCACATCACACACACACACACGAATATATTACGTACTAGTGACCCGCCCCAGCTTCGCAAGGGTTACACAAAAACTAAGTGAATTATACACAAACCTTCCTCTTGAGTCACTCTATCTATTGCTGAGCACTGCATTAAAATCCGTTGAGTAGTTTTCTCCAGTAGAGTACAGCGGAAGCGACTTCATTTCATACTAAGTAAAGAAGTTTATACTGCAATTTAAAAAAATGCAATTCAGACTATTCTATAGATAAATATTTCGACATACAGTATCAGTGTTATATTGGCAACATGGTACCTTATATCATATTATACTTTCTCGTACCTATTTAAAATCTTGACAAATGTCTATTCTACTCCGTGTACAAGAGATGCATAGCTAATGATAAGAGATCCGTGCGATATATGGCGCCATCTATCCATTGTTCACTGCCCCCGAAGTGCCCCACAGATGAGGACCCGGCGCTTGGATGATACAGCTCTTTACAACGGAGGATGTAATGAGATTTGTATTCGAATAAATATTTCGTGACTTTCTTTTTATATACCACTTAGATGGCACACAAGCATACGGCCCCTGATGGTAAGCAGTCACCGTAGCATATAGCCGCTAGCAATACCAGGGGTATCACTAACGGGTTGCCAACCATTTTGTTGATGAGGACTCACTGTACTAGCAGCATTACTACTAGCCAAGCGTATCCTCGTGGAGCACTGGCGACCTAACTCACCGCAGAAACACAACACTACATCAAGTAGTGTTATTTCACTGCGGTCTTCTGTAAGTTGGAGGTCCAGTCCCCAGTCGGGCGGCTCCAATTTAAAATGGGAAAACCCACGGGAAATTCCAAATCGTCCTACCTCTCTTTTTAAAAGCTCATGGTGTGATTAATCACTGTACTTTAGCTTACAAAAACTCATTGGTACAGGCCTGGATTTGACCTTGGGCCCGTCAGATTGCAGGCCCTTGCAAGAGATAAAAGTAATTAGTGTATATAAATATAAAAATTAATCCCTATTTCCCATGGTCACGGCACGGTTTGACATTATGAATTCATAGCTAAGACAGGATGGCATCTGTTGGGACAGCTAGTAGGTAATGTATAATGTTGTATGGTGTTCGTATCCTGACAAAAATCCATGTGATTTTTATGATTCATCAACTGTAAGGTAACAAATTAAAAAAAATACCTATATTTTTTTATTACACGCATTAGTAAGTACATAATATAGGTACCTAGATTAGCTACAAAATTATATGAAAAGTGTATAAATAAACTAGCGACCCGCCCCGGATTCGCACGGTAGCCATTTAAGTTAAATACTTACAAAACTTTGTTTTATACTATGTAGTGATGTGATGTTACGGTGTCGTGGAGATCGTTTAATGTAGAATAGTGACCTTATAAATCCACAAAGCGAACTCGGGCGTGGTTAATTTTTTTAATTATTTGTTTCAGGCTGATACTATGTCATAAATACCTACAGCAATGGAATGGATCTGCACCATGACTCCCTTGCAAAAAAAAGAAATATTTTATGAATTGTGTGTCCAACTAGTGTCCAATTAGTATGATCATTTTTGAATTTGATGTCACTTTTATTATTTTTGTTAACTCGTTACGTAAGTTCTTTCTCTCTGGTTCCATATAAATTCCATTTCTCTTAACTACATACTTGTGTAATGTTTTCAACGCTGTATGTATGTTCTATGTATATTGTCTTCTGTGGTTTAACTGTTTGGTGGAAGCTGTGTTTACCTTTAAGTAGTTGTTACACTATGTTATATAGTTATATGTATGTTTCTCTTAGGTTTAATTACTGTGTAAATACTCGTAACTGTTGATAAACTTATAAATAAAATAAAATAAAATAAAATAAAAATAAAAATGAGCTCAGAGTAGATAATATACAGTAAACTGGTGGTCTAGCATCAAGGCCCCTGGTGTCTCAAGCGTGCAATTGCAATTGGCTACGGTAACCGCTTACCATAAAACGCACCGTACATTTGATTGCCAATTGTATAGTACCTATAAGCACTAGTAAATGATAGATTGTATGCTGTATTGTAAAACAATAATATGATACGAGAGAAGATTTAGCTGCAACACTGTCAAGCTTCTCAGAAAATGTAATCTCTACACCGGTGCGGCTAACGATTAATCAAAATTCCACGTCCCCCAACTTAATTATTAGACACGAGTTTATTTAATTTATTTGGCTGTCCGCCGCGTTATGGGACGTCCCAAAATATAGCGGACGGTCCTGCCCCGCCCTGCTATTACAACGGCGGACGGGTCGCCAGTAATATATCATCCCGGTAATATTACCGCTTATTACGCGTTCAAACAAAATCAAAGGTCGAACGAGCGAAGTATTTTGGTTCATCGTGAGATCAAAGAAATGATATGAGGCGAGATCGAGTCGCGAGATAGTACTTCATCATTTCTGCATGCCTTGGAGCCGCGTGGTCCTGACACGGTAATTATGTTGATAAATACGTGTGTGACTGGATTTCTAAACGTTCGCCTTTGCTTAAACCTTCGTCAATCATACATAGATGTATCGACATTTGAAACAAAACCATGAAAACCTAATGATGCAAATATGTAAATACATTGCAATGTTCCTAAGTATTGGAATACTCAGTTCAACCATGCTAGTAATATTTGATGTAGTACAAATTAAAGGTGTATATGACGGTGACACCATCGAACATCCAAATCTATAAGGTGAAGAACAGTTACAGATCCGAATGCTAATGATCAATCGAATAGATCACATGGCCACCCCAAACTAAAGCAAAACGACAGACAATATCTCATAAGCCGCAGGAACAAATCGTATAACGATCAACATTTTTCAATCGCTTTTTATCAGGGCACAATTAATAATTCGTAAAAATCATTAAGGAACAAAAGTCGCCGTCCTTTGTCCGTGTCGGGAGAGGCAAAGGGAGCAAAAAGGGCGAGTGCCCCGCAGGGCGGAGATACGGCGGGCACTGTACGCTAAACCAACACGATATGTGTCGACACAGGGTCTCCGCTCAACGTGCACCGAGCAGCCCGCGTACTTGTATGTTGAGAGAATACCTAATGAGCTGGATTAATGGAGGTAATTGTCTTTTCGAGCGATGACAACACATAAACAATACATGCTTTTAACAGAGAGCCAAAGCATTTCAAACAATTTATTGATGGACATATTATTTATAATACTCGTACTTTAAACAACAATATAGAGAAAAAGTTTAACACCCTTTTCGGTACAAATGTTTCGACACTCAAAATAATGACAACATGATAAGTGAACGTGTCTTCTTGGTAACACTGGAAATAAATTATAATATTTTACTAGACATAAATAAGCATAAAACATGGTATAGAGCTGAAATTAAATCCATACAATAACGCAAACAAAAGTGATAAGTCTTGAAACATAAAAGTGGTCCTAATTCCTCGGCGCCACATCAAAGCGACCGACATGGTCATTTCATGGCTACCACCCGCTGGTCCTTGCAGTGGTGACAGCACGGTATGTTGTAGTCATGCGATGGTAAACATGTAGGCGACGTTGTGTGAATTGAAGATATGTTATTCTTGAGGCACGAGCATTTTTATTAAATAAGTTTAAGGTCGACAACAAATGTATTATTAGCTTTAATTTAGAACATGAATTAGAACTATGATTGGTTATTTTTACTGCTACACACTGTTTTATTTATTGACCATTCATAAATCTTTCAAATCTTAACACTTAAATCGTGAATAATATTTAATCGTAGCTTGATTAATTTAATAGACCTCTGGTCTAGATCACGTAACTTGGTGTAAATAACATAAAACATTCGCGGCGTCCCACAAGGCGTGCTCCTTGGCCCTCCACGTCTTCCTCTTTACATTATCTACGAACGATATTTATGTCCCTTTGTCACGAAACCAGCCAATTTGGATGTCCCAATAATTTACGGTAACGTGACGACATTAATATCGACCGGGCAGATCTAAGACCTTTTAATAAAGCTTCGTGCTGGGACAATTTCTTTGAACCTTTGGTTACGTCGGTATTGTTGTTTATGGTATTAATTGAATATGGATATTTACGTTGCTGTAATAATTCGATTGCGTTTAATTTATGATTTATGTTCATCACATTTTGAGTGTTGTCTTTTTAGTTCCATCATTAATATTGTGACCACATAATATGATTTACTGGTGATACATCTTCTTTGTTTCGATTTCGCACCCATAAATTCCAAGTAATTAAAGTAACTGTCGTAATTGATAATAATACATTGTTTTTTAAACGACATCCATTTTATAAAACATCTATATTATTTCACTTGGCAGAAAAAACCTCGCAGACATGATGAAACAATGAATTCAACTAAGAATATCAGCGAAATTGAATAATCATGTCGGAGGCAACCGCAACAAAGAAGATATAACACTTTTGTGATTGAAAATTCAATCATTTGTGATTACGCCGTGATTCAAAGTAGCGAGAGTTGAGATGATAGTGAATTGAAGGAGAAATTTCACAGGATATAGTTAGAACAAATACAAAAAGATATGGAAAAAACAAATCTTTGTTATAATTCTAAAGTAGTAACATGTCCAATGATCATTATCATATTTTAGCCAAACTAGAAAATGTTACATCTAACGAATATTTCTCACTTACAGTTCTGAGTATTGTCTACTGTGACAGATCATTAATTTGCGTATCAATCTTGTGAACAGAATGACGCCAGGAGGAAAATGCAAGACTTAAATATGAGCTGCTTACAAAAAAGTTAAGTACTCACCATTATCTTAAGACCGGTCAAAGCGTTTTATTTAAAAGAGTTTGGTCTTGGTATTGATGACAGCGGACAAACTTTTAATGTGCGTTCAGCTTATTTCAAGTACACTGTATACTTTACTTATGAAACTTAGTTTAAATGTCAAACGGGCCGTTTCTGTCCGCTCGCCAGAAGTAAATTAAAAAAATATTTGTAATTAAATGAAAAAAAAAATACTATTGTTTAAGTTATTAAAATCGAGTCTTATTTTCTGCCATCCCTACAAACAAGACTCATCTTCTAACAATGGCAATAGATGTATAATCTACAAGCAATAGTCTGTGGCCACGTAATAAAGAGTCGTCAATATACAACCACAGTCTATCTTCGACAATTGCTACTGTAACAAGACTAGTAAAATGATTTGTCTATGGAAATCATTCGGTTTTAAGCTCGCTCAGTTTGATCATAGAAGATGATTCTCATACAAGATTAAAATACAGTTGAATATTATATTGGTTTAATTGATTCAGATGTTATTTCACGTAAAGAAGTTAAATAATAAGTACGTGTTATAATATAAGTAAGCATTGCTTAAAATATCCAAAATAGTAATAAAGATCCCCGTTTTGACAAAAGAAATAATAATGGTACCAATGTCTTCAAAACGGATATAATATTTTCACACACGGATAAAGCAGTGGATGTAGTTAACCTATCTGCCACGGTCGATGGTAATAAATAGCCTACAATTGGACGCAGATAACGTCGGACAATTGAATTGAGATGTCAATTAAATATAGCTTTTGTTAATAGTAGTTAATTACTTTAAGAGCTTTTAAAGTAAAAGGCAGATAAAATGTAGGTGTCGGCAATTGGGATATATTGTGACTTGCATTAGCTGAACCATGTTGGCGAAGAGAACCGCCTACAATTTTGGATTAGCTGCGCAAGAGTCTAGTCTCACTCTCACATGGTCGGTATAATGTGGGACTAGATCCTATTAGTAGTAAGATTTCTAAGTCTTAGGAACTATGTGTTGACGCTCATTTTTAGTCACATCAAGACATCATTTATTTTTAGTACTAAACCAACGCTCTGTTTTGTCTGGACTCTCCTCCTGTTTCATCTGTTTCTGAATCTAGAGTTAGGTAGTTAATCATTAAACTTTCGAAATCATTTTTTATTTCCGATTTAAAAAGGAGTTTAAATAAAGTGATTTATAGAATATCTAGTCTTGTAATTACTTTCATATACAGCTTTGATTCCTTACTGGTTTTAGGTATTTTATCCCGTTTTTTTTAAGCCAAAGATCATCAGACGTAAAAAATTTTTCTACTATAGATCATGTGTACATGAGTAGCTACTATCAAATTGACATGAGTTATTTGAATTTTAAATGAATAGTTTTAATAATTTGAACAGTATAAATCACACTTTTGCTTTATTAAAATCAGTTGCTACGCTTTTAATCAAGCAATAAAGTGCTAATCATACCCATCAATAAACGTCGAACGCAGAGTTATCGTTATAAATTCGGAAGGCATCTTCAAAAGAGACAAAAATAACTATTATCACATAACAATACTCCTATTGTTAGAAAGGGACCGACTAATGAAGTCGGTCCGAATTTTATTTCGCCCATACTAAAGAGATTCACATCGTAAATATCCGTCAGTCAAAACGATTACTAGAAAAACAATCCTGACAAAAAACACAAAACAAGTGCATTCCAAAATAGACCGTATTTTTATTAAACTTAAGTTTTTAATTAGCAGGTGGCGTTAGTTAGTTTTTACGGGGATACGCGGCGAGAAACTGTCATAAGTCGAGTTCGGTCACTTTTAGGGCAGTCGAGTTTTTTTAATTTCGTGTTTTCTTTGGCGGTGCGTTTATTGGGACCAAATGACACGACAGGTGACGAGTTTTTTTTCGTCCAACGGTTGGACTAGGAGAGAATTGTTATACAGTTTATTGCGTGTTCGACTTATATCGCCCGATCTCTGAAATTGGTACCACTAATTCGCCGACATTTTTGATCACATATGGCGTTCTATGTGATGACTTTGTTCCATTGTTTTTTAGGTGTAAGTAATTTTATGTATTTATCAAATTAGTTTCTTCGGAGCTAATAAATATTTGTCTGCGCTTCTTTCCGGGTGGAACATGTGGCAAAAAAAACTGACATCCTGAGGAGACACTTTCAATTGCAATGAAATCCTTATAGCCAATTTGGTGTGATTGAGAAACAAAAGAATAAATTGGTATCGAAACTTTCGCATTTATTATAATTATTATTAAAATGCTAATGTTAAGTCAAATAATAAGCTAAAGAGAACGAGTGTCGAGAGTTAATGATTGAGTCTGCGTTTTCATTGAAAACCAATTACTACACATTAGTACACATACACAAGAAGATTACCGTTTCCAATATTCTATAATAATTTAAATTAGCTGGCTACCAAAACATATGTCAGAATGGGATCACAATATTATCACAATTGGAAGACAATTTGAAGAACAGAGTGAGGAATTTGGATGGTACAATAAGACAAGCGTGGCGCCAATTTTTAGGCGACCGCATTAGGAACCTCTTACTTTTTGAAATCGATTATAAACAATGATTTACTAAGGATAAAATTATATTTTTAAACTTTAAAACAGCATTAAATTAATTTATAGAAACGACAGTCGATAATGTACCGCCATTAGCGGGCATCAGTCAAAATGGCCGAAACAATGGTAATTGTCAGTAACAAACATCATTCCCTGTAAATAATGTTTGAAAACACTTGTCGGGCGCACAGCTATTAAAGTTACATTATAGAATACTAATGTACACTCAGTTACAACTACATGTTCGTAATTAACGTGTTATTAAAGCAATTCATTTATACCTTGTGCCAGTTATACCTCTCAGGAGTCAACTACGGTAACCGCTTACCATCAGCCCGGTCGTTTTGCAGGCCATTTTCATAGTATGAAAAATATCATAGACATTTGGGCCACAATTCTTTTGTTCAAGCCATGTCGATCTCGACTCATATTGTGCCATACGAACTAATTCGATTCTCTAAAACCTAGATTTAAATAAAGCACCTATATTTTTTAGTAAAGAAAACTTCAACCAGCTTTATTCCGCGAGTGTACCGTTTTATAACCGGAAACACAAGTGCTTGACGTACACTGGTACACAGATAGGTAATTTTAAGTAATACGAAAATTAAATGGCAGCCTTGCAACACTTACATGGCTAATTTGAGTTAAGATTCCATTTTATTCATTTTAACGGACTCTCAAGTTACGGAATGTATACTACCCGCTGTAGTTTTCTCAATTAAATAGATGTGAAACTCTATAAGTAAGTTGTGAAGAGATTTATACACGGTTGGCAACGAGTGGGTTAAACACTGATTTGCAAGCGTCTGTAGGCCACGGTGACCGGTAACCACTAAGCGTGTAAGATTAATGTTCTAATAAAGAAATACGATATTAAGGTAAAAGCGAAAAAATAATTGTAAAACACAAAAAATGCGTTTTGGACGTATTTAAATATAAAAATAATGAATGAAAATGCAATTATAGCAGTGTGGCACATTAATAAATAACAGGTGCAAGCTAATAAGCAGATCGATCGTTTTGTTATGAGGGTTCCGTACCTGATGGGTAACCAACAGAACCCTATTGCTAACACTCCGCTCTCCGTGGACGTTTTAAATAACAATTGCTATATTCGCTAAAAAAGAGCGAATTCACTATTGTAACCTTAATATTTGCCTTAATATTTGCCTTAATATTTGTCGTTGATACAATAGCCGCGTCTAGGGATCTAATGCCAAAGATAGGTTTGTGATTGAACTTAGTTTGTCTTTTAGTACGGAACCTTCGGCGTGAACTCGCACTTAGCCATTTTTTTATCGATAAACCGCTGACTTAGACATAACATTATTGCTACCCTATCTTAACTATAAAATTGTTCAACCATCCTTATCCTTAGCACAATTTCATTGCTGACTTCACAATTATCAAAAGTAAAAACAAAAATGCACTGTTGAATTCACAATCCGAAAGCCATCCTAATCGGATGCCGTCGCCAATCGCAAGCCAATTTCACGCTACCGACACTTGGGTGGTCGGTGACATTACCCAATTGACAATCGTACAATCCCTCAATCCCTGTGGCCCGGGGATTGACAAAGCCAAAACTGTCACAATCCCATTGTGGCAACACAATGCGGTGGCGCTACTGCTTTGTGAGTGAATAAGAAGAATCTTTGTCGGTAAAAAGTCACTTTTTGCAAGTTGATGCTTAAGTGAGTTTTAATAGGTTCAGTAATTGTAATCTTATTCGGGGTTTGGAGATTATTTTGTAGGTACTGTTGATTTAAATAAGTCGGCACTGATAGTCTGGTGGCTAGGATACGTGGTACGGATTTGATTCCCGCCGGAGCAAAAATTTGTGTAAAACGAAAACATTTGCGTTTGCCATTGCGTCTTATGTTTGACAAGTATTTATATATATTTAAATATTTATATATAGGTTATTATATATTATAATAAGGTTAGGTTTAGATAACGGTGTGTGAAAATATCCTAACATAATTTTATTTAGGTACGCAAACTGTTCCTATAACTGAAACGCGTTTAGTCGTTGCAACATGAAAAAAGAAGATAAAAAAACTTCGAAGATAAAATTGACCGACAGCGTAACATGCGACTCTCTCCTACTCTGCGTCTCTTAACCTCACTTGGCTTCTTAAAGGATTTTGTGGTCCACTGTACTTCTTCGCTCCATTTACACCATGGGCTACCAACTGTTACATAAAAAATCATATCCTTAACTACTTATACTTGTTATACTGAAGAAAAGTGCAAAACAACACTTGTTTTTTTCTATTAATTTTCCACAACACTATGTGATCTCCCCAGAAGACAGTACGCCAGATCTTTATATACCATCAATCGTGGCAAACATGCTGACGGCCTGATGGCAAGCGTGTTATATATAAGTAGGAAAAATCCTCATTATAATGATTTTCTATGGGATAAAATGGGACATATAGTGAAGAAAATTGTGCGTGATACCGCGAGGCGTAGCTACTAATACATATAAATATATAAACAAATACAATTTAATATTTAGAAGTTACCAAATCTAATTATAACAAAATTATCGTAACTATACGCAAAATACTGTCCAACGAGTATTTCCAATGTAACGATGGATTGAATAACTAGATATGTTATCAGGATAAACTATAAGATAGCTACAAGATTTAAATGTACGAACGGTCTATCTATAGTACGAACCTTACTGAATCTTAATTTAACTGGCTTATATCGCTTCGAATAGATATTTTGTCTTCTAAGGACTGTGCTCCTGAATTGGTTGCGAAATCGTTATACTTATTTTAAGTATTATAAATGTGTTGTCACGTTGGTACCCTACAACAAAATCAACATCATTTTACCATTAATTCATCATTACAATTTTAGCTAGATCATAGTTTTAAAACTAATGATAATACCACGGTTCTTTAAGCAGGTAGGTAGTTAACATATTTAATTCTTGTACTGAAACTCGCCTGAGCGAACATAATACTGGTCTACGTATCTCGGCATGAAAATACAAGCATTCCATTCAGCGCTCCTACTTCATTACTAACGCATAAGTGCGCTACTGAAAGCCCGACATCTGCGCAATATAGCGTCACGATATAAAATCCGCCGTTGCCTCTGTCTGTTTGTGCTCATCCGACTTTAAGTCCCTAAAAAGCTCGTGGTGACACCTCCCCGGTCTCCCCCCACTCGAGTTGCGTCCTTCTCGCACGCCCGCATCAGCGACAAAATGCGACACACACTCTTTTACCGCGAGACGACTGAAGCGACTAAGCACGGCCGCTCAATACTCGTCCCTACTCCACTTCGTTTAAAGCTAGCGCTCTGAATGGCGCGACACATTAGAGGACATTTGAGCTTTGAGTGAAGAAAGACGTAACTACAATGTCGCATTATGCAATATAGACTCTATCGTGGATAAGCTAGGATTTAGGTTTGCTTGTTAGTGTAAAAGGTGGTGTAAAGACACAGTTTTCAAATGTCACGCAGTGTAGTTGTCTCTTTTCTCCGGAGTCCTGTCGCTTCTGCCCAGCTCCTTTGGCATCCTTCAGCGTGCAGTGTCCCCCCGCGTATCTTTTATCCCGCTCTATGGCGCCTGAAGCCCAGTGTCCGGTCTCACAGACTGTTAGGCGGTCGTGTTGCCAACTTTGCCGTCGCTCTGTACACACGAATATATTTGTGTCGTTCGTACGTACTTACATGTATGCAAGGATTAGATGTGAAATGTACTGTGAAGTGGAGCTCAGTGAAGTTGATGGTTGTTTGTGCGGGGAATACAAGCAGCATTCATGATTCAGGTTAGTTCATGCATTCTTATTCAACTCTTTTTTCGATCTTGTGCCAAAAGTAACTTACTGTCAATGTCGAACATAACAAAAAACCGAATAATTTTTAACAAAATCAAAACATCTTTTTATGCAATCAATAAATAGCATTTAAATATATTTTTTTATGAATGAAATATTAATACATATTTTTTAAACTTTTTGGGATGTCGTCTTTTCATAACAGGCATCAATCACTTACGAGAATCAATATGAAAAGTAACTCAATCAATAATCAAATTCAATCAGTGATCAGTCGTTCTTATAAATCTTTAGCCATCAGGGCGTAGGTGTTTAAGTGGGCAATGGAAGAGTAATTGAATAATTGAGACAAAAATATAACAAATTAAATGTTATGAAATAGGCCCGTCCGTCGTTAGATAACTTTGTGCAGCTCGAGTCTGAAACTTAAGGGCACTTACGACGTTATTACATGACATTACATAAAGGCTCAATTAACTTTAATTGTGCGCCAATATGCCAGATAGGTAATTGAATGATCGAACCTCAAATAAAAAACAGTGATCCTATAAGGGCTCCTTTTTTCCATTTAAGGAACGGAACCCTAAAAAGGTAGATGGACCAGTGCGAACAACGAAATGACACTGGTTTTTTAAACATGTAGTGCGTAGACAAGGCGTAGTTTAATTGTATTCGACGTAAAAATGTGAATGTAATTGTGCATATGTCTACAAGGTGTAGTTTCAACCGGTGTCAGTTGGTTGTTAACAAACTTAATTAAATATCAAGTCATGAAATTTTCGTTCTAAAGGACTAGGTACAGTTCTTTCAGTATAATATTCTGAACACATATAACATTATAATTAGGTAATGGTGCCATATCTCTGGTTCACTTTAACTGAAACTAACGTAATTTTTTACTTATTCTTCATTGAAGTTAAAATAATAATCGATTGACAGAACTTCATTCAATTTGATAGCATTAAAACTTAATTTGACAGTTTTAAGCTTAAATTTAGTGTAACTTAGACTAATTTGTGACAAGAGAGCTGGCACCAATACGTTATTAGCATCGTTCAGCGTAGGTAATGTCTAAGCATTGTTAAACTGCCGTAGGTTATTGCTGAAACTGCAATATTCTGATTGACTCTTTGGACCATAAATCTCTCATTCTAATGTACCTATATCACCAACAATATATAATTGCCTAGGCTTTCGTCGAATTATCAGTTCTTTTCTATGGACTTAAGAACGAAGTAACGAAGCAGAAAGAAGTAACTTTACGTATATTTTTAGTAACTGCTCGGAATATCTACCCATTCTGATAAATTTACCTAATACAGATTCCTAATTACATACTGTTATTATCCAAATATGAAGACCTTCCATCCAAGTAAGATTGGATACCAGTCAACCACAAAAATGTTTGGGACAAGACAAGGGCAATTTGCTGAAACTTAGGTATTTTGTTTGGTGGTAGAAGCCTACCTACGTTGGTATGTAAGGTACACAATTCGAATAGATTATCTAAATAAATATTAAAAGTATCTAAGAGGATAAGAAAAGCTCTTCTCATCCAGTAGTTATCTCATCAATTCTATGTGATGTTATTACATCCTTGTAAAAACATAATTAAATGCGCGGAAGAAATATTAATCTTTAGACCTCAAGATCTAGCGTTGTGGTTTGAGAATCTTCTTAACCTAGATTTTGAGCTCATCTAGATGGTGATTAGGTATAAAATTGGTTTTGGGGCTCTAATGTAGATGTCATTTATTTGAATATCTTCGGTACCTAATGCTATGAATCAAGTCTGAAAAAATATGTTAGATAGGTACAATGACATGAGACACATGCAGACATCAATAGATAATGGTATTAGGTATATGTATCATGTAGAAGGCTCCCTATTATTTATTATTTCTTATTTACATCACTGAAGTTCTTTTTTTAAGTTGGGCTGGTGTTTAAAATTTAAGGAAAATTACGACGGTTACGACCTTTTTACTCTACTTCAAGTGAGAGCTGTAGAAAATCTACATTTATATATAGAATAACCATAGACCCTCATATCATGTTATAAACGTCAAAGCTGCACCAAGTCCGGGCAATCCTGCGCAGATGTCAGCCTCGAGCGTGACGCCATTAGTTCCACGAAGTGCCGCAGACTGCAGCGCCGCGGGCCATACTGCTCTTGCTCATAAAGCTTTATATGCCCGTGTTTCTTGGTGATATGATAACGAACTGCATTCCAGAATTTTAATATATTTTACGAAGGATATAGGAATGCATTGATCTATCTTTATTATGCTTCGAAATATTAACAACAAATTAATGATATTTATATATTACACATTATAATGAATTCGTTGTACAAAAACGTACGTTGTACCTGAGCACTCTTACTCATTATTATCCGACCCTCAGAATAATAACTATAAGTCGGTAACGCGTCCGACCTTCTAAAGGATTTCTTTTTCTTACCTACTAGCACAAGATAGCAGAGATGGCCTAAGCTAAAATTACAGCACTTATATTCACACGTCTGCTTGTGTAAAGCTATATAGAGAATATTTTTTTAACCTACTAACTTATTGAAACCTGATTTGTTGGTTCTTGGCGATCAATACAGTAGTGGGTTACCTATTTCTTTTGTTTCTTTGGCAACATTGAAATTTATTTAGTTTGTAATATTTACTTTGGCACGAGAATAATACTCTTAATACCTAATCTAACAACAAAACAGGTAGGTACCTACATACGTAAATCAAATGAGTAAATAGATCAGGGCAAGATCCCGGTTATTATCATCTCACGGCAGAGTGGAAATAAATGGATCAGCTGTATGAAAGATATGCACCAGAGAACGTCGGACGTCGAAGGTCGTCGAATCTTAAATCTGTGCTGATGTATTATCATGCGTTTTGTATACCTATGTTCTGTAAGCTTGTATTAGGTATGTACCGTAATCTCACAATAAATTGCTGTGCCTTATAGACGGATCTGTACACTTTTGCAATAATTTTTATGACTCTTGTAGATGGTCTTGTAATGCAGTTTTTGATTAGTGATTTAGTAAAGGGACGCAATAAAATCTCCTTCACTAATTCCGAAATATCTGTATCTTGAATTCTTGATTCGTATGGATCGCAATAATAATTCATACACTAATTCAGAAATATCTGTACCTTGATCCGAATGGATTGCAGATTATTTAAAATGGGAAGCTAACGTATCAATTGACAGCAATTTAATACCTTCCTGCCCAAGGCATTTGAAGCTAAACTATATGCAACGTATTTTTTTTTCTCACAACGAGTTTAGTCCAAATAAAATTATATTTAAAATGGCAGCTCTATAGACTCGTCATAATCCATACTCTTTTATAAACGTATCTGTTATCATGGCACAACTTTCCTCCCGCCCATGCAATATAATGTCATGTAATATTCCATCCAAACACTGCAGACAGGATTAT
Source organism: Falcaria lacertinaria (assembly GCA_951449985.1). NCBI lineage: Eukaryota > Metazoa > Arthropoda > Insecta > Lepidoptera > Drepanidae > Falcaria > Falcaria lacertinaria. The sequence goes on from OX602124.1 coordinate 3,233,919, forward strand.
TGAAACAAATGGCTGGTCATCAGCAAAATGCATAGTTTGCGCGCCATTACTTAGATTAGGTTTCCTCAGGAACCCTTCGTCAACATTGTTTATTATTATATCATCCTTGGGAATCATTTGAATAATGCTGAAAAACATTTTTTACTAAGAACTTGACAAAATCATGCCGTAGTTGACGTAGAGCTGAAAAATATTTACTTCTTTATGATTTACCTACTTATTAACATTAGCTATGTGGAGGTACCTAATGTTGCTCATTTTGGATGAGTGAATGAACACCCGTGACGTATTAAAAAAATCTATGATTTACATAGCATGTTTAGCTGGTTCTCTATTATTTGAACTAGGTATCTAAATAAAAAAGTTAATACAGAAGTACTTAGACTTTTATAAATAGAGCCTATTTTAAGAGTAAAAATGTGTCTATAAAAATGAGTGCGATCATTATAATCAGCGATCGGAGCAGATTCTAATGATCATAAATCACACACAACACAAGGTCGGAGGCGTAAGCATCAACCTAGTTACCTCTCACTGAAAATTTTGTGTAAGAGCGCACTAAGTACGATTTTCTAAAATTAAGTATAATAGAGGAACTGTATCTGTCAGTTTGTCGATTGGAAACCACCAACCAAATTGCATAGTCAACTTGTCTAGAAGCCAAGATAAGGTCAAAGGATACTTTTATACTCCACTTGATAATTATAAGCAGGCGAATTGCGGCAAAAACAAGAAAGCTAAGTAGGTAATATCCATTCTAAGCTGGACTGCTCGAGGACCTAAGGTTCAAGAGCATGTTTAATAATACTGGTGCAGTTATATTATATTGATAATTACTTAGTATAAGGAATAATTTTAATATTAAACGAATTGAAATTATTGCCTCAACTTTGATCATATTAGAACTACTAGCGCCATCTCTGATCATTAGCTAGAATCAACACATTATTTATTTGCATACTACACTAATTATTCGTTTTGGTTTAAGGGCTTTGTTACCGTTCTCAAATTAAAATTAAAATATTATATTTCAAAGGGCATTAACTGTTTATTATCTTTAATACATAGTACTAAAGTGGTTATACTAAACGAACCGCGTCCCTGATAGCAAGCGATCACCGTAGAAGTTTTTTTCACCTCAGATAATATTTTCATTGTTAATGGGTTATGTAAAATTATATGCACTCTAAAGAATATCAACGTATTAAGTACATATAATTCTGTTGTACAAAATTAATATAGTTCTAAAAATATTCCCATCCTTATTTAACCCCGTACATGCGAAAGGGATAGCAAGACTTTTAGACCTGTCAAATTAGCTAAGTTTAGTAACTTTGAACAACAGAATCGATTATTTTTCCTAATAATATCTCTCTATGATTCCGTATGCTCAATCTTAGTAGGTATTCTAACGCTCACATGAGATAGTCTCCCACATTTTGACATAAGCCTAATAAATATGTCAACAAACTATGAATTATAGATTGTTAAACAAACATTAATCGGGAAATAGTAAATGTCAGTCTCACTCACAAATTAATAAATAATAACAATATACTTGGTAACGCCCGAGGCAATGCTATGTTTTCAAATTTAATAACTTGAAAGATTGAGAGACAAGATAATAAGAATGAATTTCTCAATAGTTTTAATTGCACTAAATATTATACACGACGCTGAAATGCAGACGGTTATGCATATCATCACGCCAAGTTCCTCACGGGGTAGGCAGACACCATTTCACTCTTGACTGGCACACCTCTTTTGATTCTTTTACATTCTTTATTTTTCTAGGTCAGAGTTTATCAAGGGAAACAATAGGTAGTATTTAAACACAGCTTGTTTTATATTTCTTCGTGCGGATCCGTGCCTTAGGCTGCGTTTATGATGCTGCGCCATTTTGGATTGCGCTCGAGGGGAATAGATATAGGCAATGCTCTATTTGGGCTGAAGGCAAACATAAAATGTTTATAACGAATGAAAATGATTCTGGGAATTGATCCGGAGACACCTTACCTAACAATCAGGCTTATTAACCACTAAACCAACGGTGCTGTTACTGTATATATACATATTTTTCACTACATACATCACTAACATGGCCCACAAGCATAATACGGCCCATCTGATGATGAGCAATGGGAAAACCCACGGGAAAACCAATTCGCCCAAACCTCTCTTTTAATACACACAGGTAGATATCTACACTAATATTATAAAGAGAACAGATTCGTATTCTTGGTTGTAATGAATAAACTCAAAAGTACTGGACCTTCTTAAAACTCCACCAACAGAATGCTATATTTACCCTGAGTAACATAGGCTATATATTATATAGCTACACGTGAGGAGTTGCCATGAAAAGCCTGCAACCTACAAAGTTGTAAATACAGTACCATTTATCAGTAATATATATTCAATCCTATATGTTCTTTGTACATTGTAATGCAACAATCACTATGTGAAGTAATCCGTTACCGTTTTATAATGTGACAATCACAACTTACTAACTGGCAGTGCGTGTGTCAAAGTTTAGTTTCGTCGCACGCGCATGATAATGGGCCACTGTCAATATTTATAATCGTTTTTCGTCGTGACCGTCTGTTTATTGACGTGACGATATATTTGGTATCATATATGTTTAACATAGGTATCGATAGGGTCAAAAACGCGCGAGTTATACCGTGGTGTTGAAAGACTCCATAGGCTTCGGTAACCGCTTACCGTCAGGCGAGCCGTATGCTCGTTTGCACCTAAGTGACATATAAAGATGAAAGAACATTTCATATCGACGCGTTGGTCTTTTAGACAAGTGATTGGTTCACTTTACAGTAGCAGATTGCAAAAGCATATTAAACATATCAGAATGCATAATTCTTACGGCACTGATAATATATCAGTTGACCCATTGAACTAAACTGGCCAAAAGAAATTTAATTAAGTCCCACAAAGACTGGTAAACTTGCAAATTGAACGGATTATACAATAACAAAGTAACAAATTAGAAGTAAGAACAATATAAATAAATAATGTCCGATTTAAAAACCTATTAGACTGGTACAGTCACACAAAAAAATCCATCAAAACAGTAAAGCCAATCAATCAATAGTATAATCAATCACACAATTCTAGTTTCGAATGACACGAGTGCCCGCCCACCGGCCAAGCGTTGTTGTTAGCGTAAATTTCAAAATACAAACTCTTGTAATCGGGCGAAATGTATAAAATATGGTGTAATTACATTACAGAATAATTCTTAGGTTCAAAACATTATTTTGAAGCCTGAGGCGTGGGTACACTCGGGCACAATATCAGAAGCGTACGTGCAGGCTGCGGTGCAAGCAATACAACCGACCGGGGAAATTATGAGAGTGATAGTACCGTCACACTCGGTGGTACCGTCGACGGCTAATGAATTATGGCGATGACTGTACGTTGTTAGAATTGTTCGGTTTTAGGTTGTTTGAAGTATTTTGTGTCAGTAAGCTTTTGTTTAGGAACAATGCAACAGTGGGATTAGTTAAGATTATTATAATTGTTATGCCCCAGGTGTCAAGGGCAGATGTACTATGTAGCATTTGTACATTTCGTTTTAAGTTACTCGTATACAAAAGTTTATATAGACATAGTTAGGATTCGGAATTGAATAATATTGCTCATAAACAAATTAAAGTACAATTTCGTCGAACACGTTAGACACATTCTTCGCGCTGTATATTTGAAGGCTGTAACAGAATTAGGAAATTACCGCCCAAATGTTTTATCAACGACCCATTAAAAAGATACCAACACTACATTATTCTATTTGAACACGAACGTTAGGTACGTGCATTTTTTCCAATTCAGAAATTATACTGATTTATAATAATAGTCCTAACCCCTTCGAGCGCTCTATTTGAGTTCACACGTGCGTATCGCCAGACTAGGTCCTCACAACGCCGCAAGTCACACCGCTGGAATGATTATTATATTTTTCTGTAGGTACAACAAAATACCTAGTATGCTACTTCCAAAAACTGTGTGAATGGTTGCAGAATCCTTCTGGCTTATCTTTAGGGTAAACGTGCCTATTGTTATCTCGTCCGCCATTTTAGCATTATCAATGTGTCTCACACACGGTCAACAACAAAGGAGCCGACAATATTCTCGGAAACCTTTTTATTAGCAAGGTATTGTTTTTAGCACCTTGTTGTCAGTATGAAATATCTTTCTTCGTTTAAACATCAACCAACTTGTATAATGGTAACTTTTAAGAAAGTTAAATGTATGGTGCCTATTCGTTTTTTGGAACTGTAGGCGTTCCCAGAAGTTAAAATATTAAACTTTTTCGCAAATGCTATATGTATTTTATATTATTAAAAGTTGAGGATATTCAGGAAGGTGGATATATTTTCATCGTTCATCAGTAAGCAACAGCAGCATTAGAATTGAGTAGAGTTGCCCTGCCTCAGTTTAGTTCAGGCTGAAATAAATTTGTTTTTGATAATCTATAACAGTGTTGTTCAACGTGTGGGTCGCGACCCCCTTGGAGGTCGTGAAGCTTCTATAGGGGAGCTGCAAAAGGTTGGGAAAGCTTCGGAAGTAAAAATGTCAAAAGATTGAAAAAGGTAACAGGTACCTGTTAAAATATGTCGCGACATTTTTCTTCATACTAAAGGGGTCGTGTCAAGAAAAAGTTTGAAAAACACTGATCTATTAGATATATAATAATAAGGTATACATTTGGGTTTTATTCTTTGAGCCTCAATAGCTGCGATGAGCTAGCCAGTATGTAGCCAGAGCCTTTTTACGCTTAGTCTTAAAGTACCTTCGTATAAATCTTAAATATGTCTGGTGTTGTTGTCCGTATTACTCCTCTGTCTATGGCTGCCAGTAATAAAATAGTTTATTTTTATTATTTCAAAGAGACACTTTAATATATTTTAATTTTTATAACACATCACTTCCTCCACTTCAAATACTATCTACTAAACCGTCAAACTCAAACATACTCAGAGAAATCTACAGAAAAATACATTTAAGTAAAAACCAATATCATAATAATAGTATTTCTCCACCGCAAGTGTCAATACTGGGCTAATTACCCTATTGTCTTAGCAGGTAGCTTAAGGGCTAGTTACGCCTACTGGTATCCCCACCACGACGGCTTCTTTAAGGGCTTATGTCACAGGATTATCTGGATTAGTCGTGTTTCAGTCATCAGATGTGGCCGACGACACTTCAGCCAAGTGAAAACAAGTGACTTGAAATTTAAAATTACCAGTATATCGCTTTGTGCTACATGAGTTTGTGGTTGTGAAAATGTACAGTGACAATCACTTGAGAAATTTGACTCAGTTCGTTAAGAGATGGTGGGAAGACGAATATTATAAGGTTTGTTACATCCATACTAATATAAATGCGAAAGTAACTCTGTTTGCTACCTTTTCACGTCTAAACGGTCGTAATGAAATTTGGCAACAAGATGATTATAACCTGAGGAAGGACGTAGGCTTTCCTTTGTCTTCAAATAAATACAGACGACGTCGCGGGTACCAGCTAGTGTAATATATGTTAGCTCTAGTGAAGTATGTTCATTTTTATTGTCACTGTCACTGTCAGAATGTTAAGATGTGTACATCACGATAATAAGAGAGGTAGGGTGATTCGGAATTTCCCGTGGGTTATCCCATTTAAATTGGAGCCCCCCGACTGGGGACTGTACCTCTGCCTTACAGAAGAACGTAGTTAAATAACACTACTTGATGTAATGTTGTGTTTCTGCGGTAAGTAAGGTTGCCAGTGCTCCACGAGGATACGCTGGGCTAGTAGTAATGCTGCTAGCACAGTGAGTCCTCATCAACAACATGGCTGGCAACCCGTTAGTGATACCCCTGGTATTGCTAGCGGCTATATGCTACGGTGACTGCTTACCATCAGGTGGGCCGTATGCTTGTGTGCTACCTTAGTAGTATAAAAAAAAAGTGTTGTGCCATTTTCGATCACAAACTAGGATTACCGTATTTGCGCCAGTTTCTTGTACAATAACTATATTTGAAAGTTACAATTAAACTTGAAGGGATGCATTCTTATATGGTGTTTGAAAACTTATGAACACGCTAGCGATCAAATCTAAGTCCGGCCATGTTTATGTTACCTATCACCATCACAAGAGTGCTGATTTAATAGTACATACATACAGAATAATATTCAGCACTTGAAGTGGTGCTAAATTTCTTAGCATCTTCGCTTAAGCCCCACTCAAATCTCCGATCGATATTTGACCTATGTCTTATCCAATTTATTATTTAATACCCATAACGCGGCGAGGTGCCTTAAGCCGCGATTAAGATAAGCCGTGGACGTCTCGTGGCTGCGACCTATCATTACCTTAATATCATGTAACATCTAAATTGTATCGAAAAGCTTAATGAGATCTGTGGACAAAATTATAGTGTCCCTATACACCGTAACTGGTAAACAATCAAATTGTGAATGAGCTCTCTGCCGCGGTTTTCCCTAAGGAGTTTTAGGGTCGGCAACGCGCAAGTGATACCTCTGGTGTTGCATCATCAGGCGGGCCGTTAGCTTGTTTGCCACCAGAGTGGTATACAAAATAGAACCGCTTGGGGTTCTTCAAGAAGGGTGTGAGGAGATTCTGCAGGGTCGGCAACGCGCGAGTGATACCCACCCGTGATGTTGCAAGCGTCCATAAGCTACGGTAACCGATTACCATCAGGCGGGCCGTAAGCCTATTGGCCACCGTAGTGGTATAAAACAATAATTTACAAAATAATTTAATGGGGTTTCACATCTCTTCGTTTTCCAATTTTGAACGTTTTCCAATTTTGAACATTTCCAATTTGATCTTGAGACACTGTACGTCCAATTACCGTATTATTTGAAAATCGAAGTCCTAGGACAAGTCGATTCATATAATCATCATTGAGATTTTTTCTGTCTCCCGAGGAAATTAATAGCTTAGTCCGTACTTGATTGGCACAAATGTTGACTGCAAAGCAAAAACTTTGGCACCCAATTTATATCAGCCAAGACACAAAGCATTCTCTCCAAAACTTTATTACATGGTTTTGATCGCAGCTCAGCCCACCAATGCATTACTAATGACAAATTCGTTCTAGTCTGTGGGCTTTAGATCAAGTATATTCAATCGAAGCGGGCTCTATTGAAACTTTATTGCTTGTGTGTTTTCAGACACTACAAGGCAATCTAGGTATATTGTATACATATATATTTTTTCTCTCATTTTTGTATGGAATTCCACAAGCGACGTTGCAAGCAGGAGGATAGTAGATATATTTTTTTATATATATTGCATATGTCAGTATCACAATTGGTATAAATATATGCAAGTTTTATACCGAATGTGTTCCTTCATGAGTACTTCATTAATGATTATTTAAATAACACATAATATAGGACGTTTTATCAAAATCGATCCAGTTTCCGGACATACTACTAAATATTATACAGTTCATTATTGCTAAGATTATTTGGTCCTATCGACCAGAATTTACGCACGGGTGCATCTCACGTCGGATTTTCTCTATGATAAATGCATGTACGATATATTATGAAACCTAAATGATATACACCTAAAATCCTTCCTCACGAATCACTTCGTTTATTAGTGAAAACCACGTTAAAATCCGTTGCGTAGTTTAAAAGATCTCATCGTACCAATGGCATTTGCGATGTTAAGATTATATTATAGGTTTGAAGAAAAAAAAAAGGACAATATACGTTACTACTTCAAAAACAGAACATGAATCATTTAAGATTATGATTGAATAAAAAATGACTTGTGACATCAATTATTTATTCCCCTCTACTTAACATCGCCTCCGTAATCGGTTTAAGTGACAAAAACATCAATATCACGTCTTCGAGACTGTTTACAAAGAATGTTTTTTACTTTCTCTAGTATAAAAAAGTGATTCACAAGGCATGGTGTAATGATAATTGAATTAATACACACACGACCGGCCACCCACCAGCGGTTGATCCGCCATTGTTGGGCAAACGACAAATATTGATACAATCGCTTTGTTTGATGTCGACAATGTTAAGGGTTTGATATATTTATCCGCGCTTCTACGCGGCCTTGCGTACGGGTATATTTTGGAAGTGAAAACTTTTCTAAACGCAATGTTAAGTGTTGTTGCAAAGTATTAATATCTAATATATAAAATTCTCGTGTCACAGTTTTCGTTGCCATACTCTGCCATATGTATTTTTCATCCCCATAAATGCAAAAAAAAATGTCCACACGAGCGAAGCTGGGGCGGGCAGCTAGTAATATATATAGGTGTCGGCAAAGCGGAGTATGTGCGCGTACTGGCACATTAGAAAAATTAGTTCTAATTTTGAGTCTTCTTAAGTCAATATATATTCTGTCACTTTTCTTACAAAAAAAATATCTTCAAGATATACACGTTTGATTTCAATTAAATAAACTACAAAACACATTACAAATTCACATATTATATCCCTGGTGTTGAAAGCGTCCATAAGCTACGGCATTTTCCCGCGGTAAAAAGTAGCCTATGTTCATCAGGGATAATGTCGGCTTCTAATGGTAAAAGATTTTTTTCAAATCGGCCCCGTAGTTTCAGAGCCTATTCAATACAATCAAACAAACAATTAAATCTTACCTCTTTATAATACTAGTGTAGATATGACAATTATAATATCGATAATCGTTTTTACTAATGGCTTCAGTTGCTGCCCTATATTTTATTTCGAAATTATAATGTAAATTATTTTTTTTTGTTAAATTCTGCACTAATATGAATGTATTCATCAATCATAGACATATTTATGTATTTAATAGTAACACGTATCTAACTACCTATACCTATAGAGAAAGTACAAATAACATCTGATGCTGACGATCAAATGTGTGTGTCCCTTAACACTCACAACTTTTATGGTAATGGACGTGATAATGCAAAACATGTTTTATTACTATGTTAGCAAATATGATTTTTGCGGCGACAAAATGTCATTAACTTAACTGTGTGGGTGGTGTTTACTCAACAAAAATTACTTGTACTCGTAATGTATGGTTTGTGTACGGTATTATATTATTGTTCTAACACAATCTTGTCATGTTCTTTATAGGAATCATTTTCATTGTGCATATATGAAATACTGCCTAACAGTGGGTACTTGTGCTACGATCGAAGAATGAATCCTACTTTTGTTGCTGACAACATCAAAAGAATGTTTTTGAATTTTCGAAAAAAGTTTGATTTTCTTTTTGAAGTTTTAACCGTTCTAAATTTTGATATATTTTTACATCTGTTGAGCCTTGATTGTGTAATCATCCTATTAATTAAATTTTCATATAAGTAGGATTATTATTATCCGGTATATCTATCCGTCGTTCCGGCCAGAACCGATTCTTTTGAAGGCGTATTTCACCTATATTTAATATTATTATATAGAGGAAAGATTCGTATTTTTGTGTGTATGTTTGTATTGAATAGGCTCCGAAACTACTGGACCGATTTTAAAAATTCTTTCACTATTCGAAAGCTACATCATCACTGAGTAACATAGGCTATATATTATACTAGCTGCCCACCCCGGTTTCGCACGGGTAGCCTAAATATTTGATAAATGTCTACCCGTGCGAAGCCGGGGCGGGCTGCTAGAACATTCATAAAGGGAGAGATCCAATAGAGATCCTTTAATAATAATATTATGTTTGTACTTAGATCAAAGATAAGGCTAAATTAATTCTCCGTGATTTTATAAACCTACTGAAAGCGAATAAGCCATTAAATTAGTAACTTGGCTTGTATGTACAAGCAATTAAATATATACAGATTAAATTAATTGATTACATACCTCTACTGGTAGGTATGTTATTGCCACGAAAGCTGGTATCAAACGTTTAAGACGGTCACTTCAATTTTAACTTGCTGACGATGTGCTAAAAGAGTGATGGTAGCATGGTAAAATTGATTGTCTGTCGCCAACAAAGCTTTCAAACTTAACTATTTATGCCGAAACTTCAAATGAAGAAAGGTATGCTACGCTTAGACATACAGAAATAATGAGTGAGGAAAGACTGTCATAATAGATAGGTATATACAATGCGAATGTGAGTGGTAGAAGCCCACGGTCTCAGTTCCATAGAAGTCAGTAATGGAAAGTTAAAGAATACCCGAGACCGACGGGCATTTATGAATGGATTGATGAATGTAGCAGAAGCAAAACTCCAAACTCTCTCTATTTACCCCGAAAAGCACACGGCGTGATGATATGTATGTTAAATGCGCTAATAAGCTCCTAAGAATTGTTATAATTAATATCTACCACCGGTTAGACTAATAGCATCTATAGCTCACTTAACTACAGAGTTATGTTCCAACATTATCTTCTTTATGGGAATAATAACCTGTAGTTTATCTATTTACTCCCAGAACCTAATTATTAGGTAGGACATAAGACAGGCAGGTTAACTTCGAAATTGCGTTCCGAGATAGTCGGGAGCAGAAGTGTTATGTATTAATTTTATTGTGCGATATTAGAATGTCGCCACTTTTTAGTAAAGATTACATATTTACTATTTTTGAGCCAGTTTGTGTGACCGGTCGCCGATAGCTTTTCAATTGTGGAAACTTTCTTTGAAAATACACGTTGGGCGAAACATTATCTTCTGTACAAAATAGGAGCCGTCGACTGGGATAGTAGTTAGTACTAAGCTCCATTACAGAAGACAGCAATCAAATAAAGCTTCTTCTTTGTAGACATTTAATTATTTCGTTGAGTAAGGTAGTCAGGACCCCTCTAGGATCCCCTACGTGGTAAGGAGACCGGTGGGTTTATTTTTTATAGCATCGTCGTCATTTTAGATCCACAGAGGAAGAAGTGGCTGCCTTTTAGTGTAAACCGTCATTTTTCGAGTTGCTGATACGTCCAAATTACGTCAGAAAGTTCGCAACCGTCATTTCACAGGGAATAAGCGCACCGTTTTTCCTTTATAATGCAAGAAAGGCAATTTCTGACAATATAGGGATAGCAGCGCATTAGTGATACTGCTTGTATTGGTAGGCTTCACTAGCAACAGGCTACATGCTTATAATATGCTACCACCTTCGAAGTGTAAAAAAATATAAAAACATCGAACGTCATTTTTGACTAGACATTTAAAAACGTTTTTCTAGACAAAATTGTATACTAGACAAGTTAAAAAGTCATTTCTGCACATAAATCGAATATTGCACTACCAGTAAAGTCATGTATTAGGTAAGTAACTTCTTATCTCGTACACTTAAAAACAACATTGTATGCGTACAACGACAGGTATCTTTCACGTTGTTTTCCCACAGAAAAAGTTATCCAGTTGCGTGTTCGAAGCGGTCATTATGCGAAACTGAAATGCATTTTGCAGATCACTGTACCAAACCTGTTTACTTGCACCGTGTATCATCGCATGAACAATATGGCTTGTCACGACAGCGAACTCAAAAACGACCGCTGAGACCAACACATTTTTCAAAATACCAACCACTTTAAATGGAACCGTATTCCTAAAGTACTAAGGTAAAAAAGACATGAAATATGTCGGCCTGTCCTCTTGCTCGCCGGTAGGCATGGGTCAGAAACACGTATGTGTAATAATTTCGCTCGATGCGTACCAAAATGAACTGTTTCGGGATGTAATAAGAGTGCGCGTGTCAGGTTGCAGGTCAATTACCCCGGCTTAAGCTTCGCGACTTTGGTGGGTTGAGCTTTTTTTAGATTGTTGACAATCAATATTTTCCCACAATTAAGAATGTTTTAAAAATAACTTAAAACGGTTTAACAGAACTGAATCTTCGATCATCTATCGAGTCGAGTGACAGCTTCGCAGAACACATACCTGAGTACTTAATTTCTGCTGAAAAGGAGGATCAATAAAATTATCTTGATGCAAATTTTGAACACATTCGTGTACCCAACCCACTATAATAATATTTTTTCTATGACAGTATTTCGTTAGTATTCATTTTTTTTGTAAATACATACTTATAATACATACCAAACACCCAAACGCAAGGCAAACATATTTGTCACATAAATGTTTGCCCTGGCGGGAAACGAACCCGCGACCTCTAGCGTAGCAGTCAGGTATACTAACCACTAGACCAGCGGTCTCGTTATCACACACAGCTTAAATAAAACTCTGAAAATTATTAAAATATCGCATTGTCCTTTCATGTACTTAAAACCTATCTTTAACAAATGTTTGTTTTTTATAAAATGCATCTTGTAGACGCAGTCTATAAAAATACATTCATACAAAAAAATGTACTCAGTAATGAGCGTGATTATTCAGCAAATGAAATAAGTATACCTACAAACATTAATTACGTTAAATTTAACTGTCAATACCGGTGAAATACCGTTAATTAAAGCATTAGAAATACTGTCATAAAAAAGATAAATATATTTGGTCTAATGCTATATGAATTTACTGTATGGATCAAATTAAATTCTCAAAAATAATATACCTCAAATCAATTTAAATGAGTTCTTCTAAATATGAAAACAACAACCTCACAAAACGGTCGTCAATTCCGAAAAAAATACGATTCGAACAAGACATGCCATTATAAAAAAAACTAAATCACCAAGACAAAATATGTTGTACTTACACAAAATTACAATTTAAACTGGCCCTATAATTATTCGACCATAGACGTATATTTTTCTTAAACGACACTTTATTATGCCAGCTATATCCATCTTATGTCATTAGAAAACAAAATCTTCTATAATTGGAACACTTTCATGAAATTGCCCCCGACGCGCCAGTGTGGCCAAACGACAATTTAATTTTCCCCAGAAAAGGATAATGATACGGCAACCCCGTCTGTTACACGCTATAATCGAGTGACAAACTGTTTTGAAAAGCGACAATCGCTGTTTGAAAGGGACGGGTTAAACCACTTTTAATAAAATATCACGGCTTTTATTCAGCGTCAAATGTTAAGGCATGACTATATTGATGTTATTTATAGCAAGAACTTTTATTAGAATAATACAATTTCATATTCACTTTTATCCTGCATAATAATCCTCTTTCTTTCTCCTGTATAATAAATACGCTCCCATATAAGTTGATTCCTTAAATTCGATCAAATAGACCGAATAAGAATAAATGTTACCGGCGCAGTACTATGTTCTGACAATCTGTACCCTAAGGTTTTCAAGTTTCAAAATTCCTGCAGAAGCAAGTGCTGTTATGGTGGATAGGGATTCGTTTGTTATTGTTAGCAACGATAATAAAATAACACGGCTGGTAAATCCCTTGTCATAGTCTCATTAGGCTCGTATACGAAATAAACATTTATGGTTTTTTACAAAATGCAAATCAACATTAAACTCAACTCGCCGAAGTGGTTCAAATTAACCGGAATTTAACTTTGACAACGGCGCGCCGGCCCGAATGCTTACCAAATGAATAGTAATTTAGTTTTCGGATTAAATCGTTCCAAACACGCGACACAACCACTTTTCTATTCGAGTCGAAACCGTCATTTTACACAATTTTACCCAATTGCTCTCCGTTCTCGGAATTAATTTGATATTAGCCTTTGAAAACGCAAGGTGTGGTTTTGTGTCGGTCTGATAGTTATTTTGAAGAGCCATTTGAACAACCCGTGTTTAGGGCATGCTCTAGACTCGATAATCATTTAGTATTAGCCATGTTCATTTATAATTTGATTAAATGGAATGGATTGTAAAACCGCTCAAAGTATGGTGCTTTAGTCACTGTGATAAATAATTGTCTCCTTTACGTGATACAACATACTATTTAGTTCTTTAATTTATTAAGCTTTTTTATTTATATTTTATAATTAATTATTCTTTAATATATTATGTTTGTGGTTTTCAAATGTATATAATATTTAATTATTTTAACTATTGTAGTTCAGAATCAACTTACTAGCGACATCTATCGTCAAGCCAATTAAAAAGTTTATGTGGTTTTGAAATTATTATTATTTATAAGTTATTGCTTTACCTCAATTTTAATAACTATATATTATTTAAAAAAATCAAAGACCCTATCGAAAAAGCTCAATGAAAATGTTTTCTTTGTTACAGGAATCTCAAACAACTAGCGCGGAAAGATGGAGTGGGCGCGGTCCGGAGCACAACATGGCTCTACAACAAATTTTAAAGTTACAAGAAGCGAGGGCTCTTCACAAGACATCTCTCTTACCTATCTACAAAAAGAACGGCATCCCTTCGCCAGCAGAAGGTAGCCATGACTACGACATTAGAACACAGAAAAAAAATGAATACGATGCTCGAGCTTTCGAACAATCAAAACTGGAGACGGAATTCCGGAAACTCATGGAGCAATCCGGTAAAGATATCCGGACTGATGAATCCTTGAAGTACTTTCAACACATGATGGAAGCGAAACAGCATTACGATTACCTAAAAAGCTTACAAGAGAAAGAGATGAGAAAGAGTGTCGAGAAAGAAAGGCTGGATATGAAAAAAGAAGAATTGTCACCCAGTGAGAACAGGTCTTCACCATTGAGAAACCACTCTCCTAATAATAGAGCCTCTTCAGCGGATTTATCACCTAATCACAGCGTCAGATTATCTACCTCATCTAGTCCCCTCTCTAATACAAGTCCTGTAAATTCATCACCTTTAAGTCACCTACAAAACATGCAACCCTTTGATTTTCGAAAACATAAAATTAACGAAAACGAGAAAGAAGAAAGTCGAAAATCTTATGACTTGGCTTCTGCTGATAAAGCTGCCATGGATTTGATGAGAAGTCAGTTTTTTAACTTTTCAATCCCACCAAACTTGCCAGTACCACCGATGTCAGTGCCAACGCCGTTCAGTCACTCCGCTGCAATGGTCGCCGCTTTAAGCCAGAACCCAATGGGCTTAGCATCATTACAGGCTCTTTTACCTCAAATATCTGGAAAGCCTGTCGATGGCTTTGATAAACCGTGTAACAACACCAACAAAGGTAAATCAGATGAATCGAAATCAGAAGACGAAAATGTTTTAAATTTGAGCAAAGACGCTTACGCAGAAGCTGCACAGAACTCTAGAAACATGATGTTAGGTAAATGTATAAGCCCACCGAAAAGACAATGGGGAGCAACACAAATGCCTTTAAACTTAGGTACTCATTTCATAAATCCTGCTACTGGCAAGAAACGGGTACAATGTAATGTTTGTTTGAAGACATTTTGTGATAAAGGAGCCTTGAAGATACATTTTTCAGCTGTACACTTGAGAGAAATGCACAAATGTACTGTAGAAGGATGCAGTATGATGTTTAGCTCGAGGAGATCAAGAAACAGACACAGCGCTAACCCTAATCCTAAGCTACACTCACCACACTTAAGAAGAAAAATATCACCTCACGATGGCAGGAGTGCTCAATTACATCCCGTTCTTATTTCTCCACATGGTACAGGACTTAGCATACCCCCGGTAATGAATCCCATGCATCCATTTGGATCATATCCTATTCTAAACCCGTCGCATAACATGAGACAGTTTTCTTCTAACGTACCACCAGAATATAAAAATAACATGAATATGAGCTTCTCATCATCATACGACCATACCTCAATGCGTCGAGAGTCTAGTTCTGTAGAAAATAAAGATCAAGATGGTCAAGGTGAGTCGGACGAAGACGATGGAATTGTAGTTGTAGCAGGAGACGATGACGATGATGACAATGATCACATAGACACCAGTGACTACTATTCCAATATTAATAAATCAGCGGGATCTCTAGATGATTCTGAAACAGATTATGATCAAAGAAGTGTGAGCGATAACAACGAAAGTGCGGATAACAGAAAGGATGAATCTACGAGTCCTGAAGTCATGAAGAGAAAACGTAAAAATCACAATCCCACACGACTACAAAACAACTATGATGCTGACAGTAACGGTTCACAGCCTCAAAAGCGTGATTTTCCTACTGATGATGACAATGTGTTAGATTTGAAAAGAGTTAAAACTGAAGTCTACAAAAATGATGATAAGTTTCCTGTTTCTAACGAAAAACCCGATATTGTTAAAATTAAAGAAGAAGTTCCTATCAAAGAAGAACCAACTGATATGACTTATAACAATATTCAAGACCTACGACTTAAGGAGGAGCCAATCGAAAAGTCTAGTTTAAAAAGTAATACTCAAGTCAGTGAAGAACAATTTTCATCTGAAAATGCTCTGAGAAGGTTAGAAAGCTTATCAAAAGGTGACTTCCCGAATATTTCGAAGAAACCTGATTCCCAATCTATAGGCCCATACAACTTGTCCGTGAATGATTCAATAGACTACTCTGATAGATCTCCATCGTCTTCAGTATCAAGTTTTGACTATAATTCAGAAGATAACCAGGGTCAAATTTTTGGACACTTCGATAACGGTTTTTTCGTTACTACTACTGACGTTCCTATGGATCACGAGAATCCGAGAAAATGCACTGTTTGTGGGAAAATGTTCCAGAATGTTTATGTACTGAAAACACATTACCAGAATGCACATTTGAAGCTTATGTACAAATGTAATGTAGAATGTTGTAGAGCAGCATTTTCGTCGAGGCGTGCCAGAGATCGTCACAACGCAAATACGAGTCTTCATAGGAAACTTGTAACTGAAGATAGAATAACAGGCGAGTCTTCGCGTAGTTTGGATAAAATTCGTGAACAAATGGAATTGATCTCTAGATATAGTGAAGAGGAAAGAGCCGTCCCTTATGTGGAGTCTCACATATACTACAGAGCAAAGGAAGCGGACAAGCTAAAAAGCTTAAGCCACCCATTCAGTACCCCATACCCACCTCTACAATTGCCCGATTCTTACTTGAATAACAGAGACATGTTTGCTCAACACCCTTTCTTGTTCACCCCCTTTGGGATGCTCCCAAATTTCCCTCCAATCCCTTTAAGTTTCTTGCCTCCTAGCCTCAACGCTTTCAATTGCCAAAGCCACACTTATTCCCCGCCTTTGACGAGAAAGCTGAATTACTTCGTAGAAGATGAGGTGCCGCGACCGAATAAAGATGGATCTTATCCATGTCGGGGTTGCAGGGAGAGCTTCAAAGACTTGTCCAGTCTGAAGGTTCATTGTGAGAGTGTTCACGGCAATGCATTGCATAGGTGTAGCGTGAACGGGTGCAATGCCGCCTTCTTTTCAAGAACTAAGAGGAACATGCACTACGAGACTCATATCAGGAGGCAAAATGGCAGGGGCATCCACGTGAATTCCACGTGACCAGTGTAGGCCTGTATTGCTCATTGACCTAGCCCCAGTGCATTTGTGATGTCATTTAGTATTACCAAATAGTTGGTTAGGTAAACTTTGTTACATGCCAGTACCTTAAATTCTCAACTTAAAGGTATTGCCAACTTGTATATAAGAAATGGCCCAGCCATTTCGGATTTTCTTGTAATTTTAAATTATATTATCTGCTGTGTATATTATGCGTATGAATATTGGACGATATTGTAATGCAAAGACTATTGTATGTGCATGAATATTGGACGATATTGTAATGCAAAGACTATTGTATGTGCATGAATATTGGACGATATTGTAATGCAAAGACTATTGTATATGCATGAATATTAGGTTTAAAATAATTGTATAAATCTCTCAACATTCCATAGATGTAAACAGTGCAATAAAGTATGTGAATAATAAAAAAAATGTACAAAATAATATGTGCTTAAATAGTGTATGTATGTAAACAATTAGCTATAGCATTGTATGTAGGCTTAAAATCATATAAAATGTTTGATTGGAACTTAATGCAACTGTCTAAATAAAAATATTTGCCACAGCTATAAATTCTTAAAATTTAAATAGTTCAATAATTCTAAATATCCCTATTATTTGAAGTTCGCATTGATATTTTTTAAATTAAATCGTGCAAAGGACATAATGTTGGTCCAAATCTGAAAGTGCCAGCCATCGCATTGTTTTTGTATATTCTGTTAGAGCTGGCCCGTCTGAACACTTGTTACTTTGGCACCAAAGCTATAGGACCATAGTCGTTAATTTTATTTGAGTTCGAAAATATGAATTCTCATATATATTTGTTGCAAATAGGAATTCAATATAACCAAAACATATGAAATATCTTGTTATATCCAGATTTGGTGCCATAGTAATAAATACTCAGACGGACAAGCTCTATAACAGAATATCCAAAAAAATGCGTTGGCCGGCACTTGCAGATTTGGACCAAATCTCTATGAAACATGGATGATGGATCCTTTATGGCCCTTAGAATATTCATATTTTGCAAACAATGTCTTTTCATGTCCCTTGCTGTTCGGTGCTATTATGATATATTGTTTCTTAAAGATGTACTAACTTACTTTCATCTCCTGAAAATTGTGACGTAATTACTTGTCATGAATATATAACGAATCTGTGTGAGTTCAGTCGGTATATTTAATTTGTGTATTTACCAAAAAGTATTAAAATTGTTAGCGTAAGATTGTATTGTATAATATTACCTAAAGCATACTATACTTCCTTTTGCCAAACGATAATGACCATAATAAACATGTTTTTAAAATCGTGATTCTTTTCTTTATATTTACCTTTTTTATCTTAATATAAATATATTATTATATAGCTCAACTATGAAATCACATCAAAAGCTTATTCGACAATGTTTACATAATTCTTCAAATCAAAATTACCTGAACACAGACTGCTTTATGTTATGCCGAGAGCTGTATTCTGTAGCGCAAGCATGAATAATTCGCGACAACGTTTTCGTATCGCCTTTGACTATTTTTGTATTGAAAAATGAACAGCGCTGTGGCGGTGAAAACTGGAACTAAACATTTGTATGACAATTTTGACATTTCGCGAGTTATGTTTTCGAATACGTAGTCGAAAAATGTTCCTGCTCTCGACACAGTACTTTCCGACGTCCTTAGTATTCAAAAATATTAGAATAATAAAGAAAGAAAAAATTCAAGACATATCATCACGCCGAGTCACTTTCGGGGTAGGCAGGGAGTAGGCATAGAGCGCCATTTCACTCTCGACTTCAGAGTCGTGACCCGTGCACCCACCGCCTCAAGGCTGGAATTTGATAAATGTCGATACGTCGGTGAAATATAAACATAAACAATAATATAATGGCAAATGTTTAATAAAATTTGCGTAATTTGTTTAAAAAAGGAATTATGTAATTTCCAATTCACATCAATACGTTTTGTTGATGAATGTACCTAGACCTACGTCTTATATGCAATCTATTTACATATATCTCTATACATACTACTTACATTGACACTAGCCACTTTTATGTGTCAAAAACTACGATAAAATGGCATTATCCCTAGTTACACACCTCTTTGGCTTCTTTTACATGAATCTATCGTTTCATACACGCCCGCCGATTCCGAATACCTTTCCATCATTGTGACTGAAGAAAATTATTGTTTCTGTCTAATTGTATTGTGTTTCTGCGGTAATTAAGGTTGCCAGTGCTCCATGAGGATACGCTGGGCTAGTAGTATTGCTGCTAGCACAGTGAATCCTCATCAACAACATGGTTGGCACGCCGTTAGTGATACCCCCGGTATTGCTAGCAGCTATAGGCTACGGTGACTGCCTACCATCAGGTGGGCCGTATGCTTGTGTGCCAACTGTCAAAACTGAACATGAGTATGGATAGGAAAGGCATAGGGAAGGCAATGTCCGAGGAGGTACCTAATAACCCTCGTGATGCAAGCATCCATAGGCTACGGTAATCCGTTACCATTAGGCGGGCCGTACGCTTATTCGTCTAAATAAAAAAACCCGCAAAGTGTGAGTCGGACTCGCGCACCGAGCGTTCCGTACACACTTGTAAGTAAGGTTAAAGTAGGCGAACTTCAAATTAGGTCATTATTCGTCTTTGACTTTCAACAGCGCGATTCGGTAATACTTTTTAGTAAATTCGCATTTAAAGAAAATCTACATATTTACAGATTTTATCATTTACTTGTGCTGTAAGACACTGCTTCTTGCCAAATTTCATAATTTTAGGTCAACGGGAAGTACCTACCCTATAGGTTTTGATACCCTTAAAATCGCAAAATATGTGAAAATTTGGGGCATAAACGCCTATATCTTTTCTTCATATTGACTTCCCTAAAAAGTGATGTTACTTACCTATATATTTTTCCTGCGTATATTTTGCACCAAAGACGTTGATGCAAACAGCCTGGGGCCCAAAAATAAACAAATTCCAGAAGCTTCACGGGGCTCATTTGCGTGATTTATGAATATCAAATAAGGGCTTTTTTAACTTTTATGGCTTTTGAATTTCCATTATCAATAAAGGGTTACGGTTGGCGGGAAATGAACGTACGAGGTCTTATTTTACGGTACAATTTAATATTTTCTTTTAGTAGGTATTCTCTGAGAAATCTGAAATATAAGGTATCGTTCTTCAAGATGGTGTATTTTGTGTAGACTTATTATGTTATTTTAATGTTACTAAGCAACTTTGTTTTGTTGCAACGAGGCGAGACTATTAGGACGGTTTCATTCAATGCGGATTGGCCAAGCGAAGCACAACACCGAGGCAATTGGAAAACGAGAAGAGAGGCCGTTGCCCAGCAGTGGGACAGCAACGGATTAATAGAATAAAATAGTGATTTCTGCAGTACGCATACACATATAGAACCTAGTCAAAAGTCAGCGGGGGCAGGAACTTACGCCCAGAAAGCAGTTTTATTTATTTATTTTCTGCCAATAAATCCATTCAAACTTAAAGTCTTGAAGAAAACTGACGCACATCGAACACAAATCTAGTAATTGTAACCAGTCACCACATTGAAAATATAATGAGCTAAAAACACTTACAAATTGAAATCTTACTTGTCACCACACACTATCTCAATAATTAATCATTATAACTATTTTAAAAGCAATGCCTGACTTATGACGACGAAAAACTCGCTTATTCGTCGTACATTACCAAGTTACATTACCGGCAATGTACAACGAAAAAATATTCTTCGTACATAACCGGGTAATGTTATGGGAAAATATATTTTTACTGGCTTCTATTCCGAAGAAACTCCGCATTTAATTTCCTACCCCACTATCGCTGACATTTGATTGTCACCGATGCCGTGACATTTCCGTGTCACGTCACGCGACAAGTGCCTGTCACATCAACGTGACGTCGCGTGTGGATCGTGTTAATTTTTAAACTTTCAATTATCGAACGTTATTGTACCGACCCCCGACAGGGACGAATTAAGGGTACTGAATTTGTCCATAGACAAATAATTTCTGTCAACATTTAGTAAGTCACGCTATCGACTAACTACTTAGTCTGAGAACCATGGGCCCATAAATATTATTCCTGCTTACCTACCAGTAAATATGCAGCCAATAATAACTAAAAAAGAACTACCTACCTCTTGAAACAATACGCACAACGCGAAGGGTAGCCACACAAAGCACTATGTCCATTCTCGATTCTCATTTACATAATCAACTCTCATCAGGCACATTTGCATTCGAAACGCACTACGAATTAAATTCAAAATATTACTACGCAAATATAACGTTGCACACTAAATAAACCTTATTCCAAGTGTATAAGGTTTCTTTGCAAAAGATAGATGAAGTATAATGTTGCAAGGAAGTGGGCTGCGGTAAGCGTATTCAAAATAAGAATTCGAACGTCCCGCTTGTCAGCAATTTGTTTTGAAGAGAGAACACTTCTAATTCGCAAAAAAAACGAGCCTTCTATGTTTAAAAAGTATCGTCACGCGAGCTATGTAAGGCTGTGTTTATAGTGCAGCACACGATAATAGATGTTACTATAGTAATAAAAGAACATACCCATCCAATAGAACATCATTGAAATGAGTTGGAGGCTAAGTAAGGTAACGTCTTCCGCGAAAAATGTAGTGTGTGTTTAAAGTAAGTTAATTTATAATTTATTTATATTACGGGTTTTCCTGAGTTAATTGAGCTGGAAATATGCAACAAAATACAAACAGCAGACACGTAAGTATTAACGTACCTTAGCTTTAGATTTTGATTTTGTATTGAAATGGACACTGGCTAAATAAGTAGTAAGTACATTCAATATATTTAATTAGATATTAGGGACACGTGGTACACTTATAACGTTTAAACTACCACGAAATGTGATTATGTCAAGAGACTAAACGGTCAAATAAATCAAACCGCTTAATAGCTTCAATATGAGCGCACCTTTACAAGTTCCAAATTTGAATTTCAAAAGTTGGAAGTGGGGCTTTCTAGAACGGTTTTTGCCGTTGTTAATGAGAGTGTGGTGGCTTCTTAGGGAGTCGTGTGTGCTGCCTGAATAACGCATTCAGTTGCGTTGAGGAGTTTTATTGATAGTTTAGTTTGGTTGAGGTAGTCAGAACATAGCCAGATGATGATATAAGATCCTCTTTATCATTGTCGCCATTAACATTCGTTTGGTCTGATGACCGTCTTTAGCGTCTAGGGTCGATTCTACCATTTTCACTAAACACAATTGATTCTTTGTCTTGCTGTAAATAAATCAGGTAGGTACGAAAGCAGAGTACGTGGACTTTCGCGTTATCGTGGTCGTGGTATTGAACTAATACGTAAATATAGCTTATAAAAAAATTTACAAACGGAACTAAAATTTTTGGCTACTGACAATCTTTTCAAAATGGAATCCATGTTGATGTTTACTGTAAACAAACCAATCAAGATGGTTTATGCTCTACTCTAGGTACTCTATACGAGTGCCTAGTGTGTGGCGGGCTGCTATAAGAACGGCACAGGTGCCCCTATTATTTTCTACTCATTTTGCCAGAATGTAGTTTGCATCACTGATTCTCTGGTGGCTTTAAGAAACAATATTTTAATGTTAGGTAATAAAAATAATAGGTATCTTACTATTAAATATATACCACATGGTAAAAAATCTCTGTTTTTTTATATGAATTTTGAAGCCAAGGTCTTGAGATGCCATAGAGCACCAATTGTTTTTTTCGCAACCTCAGATACACGATAAATGGTTTTAGTCGATCACGCAAGTCTCAGCCTGAGGCGTCTCAAACAATTCCAATTTCGAATGGACACTTCGTAATTTTGAATTTGGAAGCATCGCCTCGAGCGCTACCTACCTATCAAAATTATATTTGGCCATATTGCACGATATCTGAGGACTATTTTAATTTAAACCTAATGACACTGTAATTATGCCAATACCATGATTCGTGCAGTTTGAATTTTGCCACCGAATGAAGCAGAGACTAGAATCTAATAAAATGTCTAATAAAAGTTTGGTTAAGAATATGCAGTGTACTTACCACGAACTTCTCTTAGACGAGAAAATGTTGCAATTACATCAAAAGATCAAACTAGACAGTAAAATATTGTTTTCTATATTGAACTACATACATAAAGTTCTCAATCTGTTTTCCTATACCTACCTATTAAAAATAACAGTACTTAGCATTGTTAAAAGTTTATGTCTTAAGTTAAAAAATACATGGAATAATGCTTCATAAATATAAAATTATTTGAAGTGAAAATATTGCCTCAGAGAAGAGCGCAGGTATGTGAATAAGATTAACTTGGTCACGAAATTAATCTTAAATTCCTTATTGTGAAAATATTTTAAATATTTAAAATTCGGTCCTGTGCCCCATGTCGCCTGGGGTGGACAAGCTGTGAGAACTTTCTCTCGTGATTCCATATTCAAATTTCAGCACATTCCTTGTGTGTGATCGATTGATTTGAATTTCGAATGCCTACCGATTTTCAAATTCCACACGAATAATTTTCGAAAAAATACCGTGTTTTGAGCCATCTATCTATACTAACACAGCGACGTTAGCGCATTTAAATAATTGAATATTAAAATGTGTCAAGTAGGTATGTCACCAGCCAGTCGGCACATTACGAGATATACCTAGTATAGTACCCGAGTACTTCCAAGTTCCAACCCAAATTGGTTGCACGCAAATAAATCGGAATAAGTATTAGACCTTAGATATAATATTATTATTGTTACGATTTCTTAGGTTACATATTTATATGAAGTGGTAGGTAGGTACTTACGAGCTTTCAAACATCGAATTAGAAAGATGATCTCACTAAGGATAACGTCGCTTCTGTATTGACTGACTACCCACAGTGACGACGTCTGGAATATCTATATGTCGGCTGAGGAATGCAAATAGGTATGATATTAGAATATAAGGATGGCATGATGATATTACTTATCTATATCTATACTAATATTATAAAGAGGAAAGATTTGTATTTTTGTATGTATTGAATAGGGTCCGAAACTACTGGACCGATTTCAAAAATTCTTTCACCGTTAGAAAGCTACACGATCACTGATTAACATAGGCTAGCTGGCCGCCCCGGCTTTGTACGGGTAGACAAAATATTTGATATAAATGTCTACCCGTGCGAAGCCGGGGCGGGCTGCTAGTGTTTTAAAAAATGGAAAGAAAGCTGTTTGCATGGTGGTAAGCGGACACCGTAGTTTATAGACGCTTGCAATGCTAGATGTTGCTAACCTTATTGTTGAGAGGAATCACTTTACAAGCAGCATTTATACTTATGTGGTAGAGACGCAGTTACTAAACTGTCAGAGAACAGTGCCGGTAGCAGGAACATTGTCGACAACGTTTTCGTATCGCCTTCGACTATTTTTGTATTGGAGAATGAACGGAGGAACTAAAAATTAGTATGACAATTTCGACATTTAGCGAGTTACGTTTTCGAATACGTTGTCGACAATGTTCCTGCTACCGGCACAGAAATAGAGGGTAGTCTTGATAGTGATGTTATGAGCAAGCACCCAAAATGAGGTATATCGTGTTATGCATAGGTATAATTTATTTACGATTCCACGTTTAAATTCCGACACGAAAAACGAAAGCGACAATTTAGTCCAATTTGAAATCGATTCGAATTCGGACAGAAGCTCGTGCTACATAGGTACCTAATCGTTTGCGATTCGATTGTATCAACGGATTATATCGAGATAATTTGTAGAGGCACGCTTCGAACGAAGCTCACGCAATGCAATTTAGTTGGTAGCCTTAAAATAAAAAACATAAAAATGTATACGATTAGGTACTTAGTTGGTATTTCTTTTTAGAGGGACTTAGAGTAATTCGAAAACTCTACTCCACTTTTAACTTAGAGTTTTTGGCGGGAATCAGGCGGAACGGTGGACTTTTTTCCAAACTATACTTCCGTGGATTGTCACCAGAACCTCCATTAAGCATTAGTATGCACGACACTAGGCCTTTTAATGCAACAAACACTCAACTGGCAAAAGTTGTCCTTGAAGAGGATTGATTGCCAAAGTTAGAAGAAAAAGAATGGTAGGATATGTTTGAAAGTAAGTAAATAACTAACCAAAAAGGTAGGCCACCTATGTAGGTGTATACATAGGTCTCAAGTACGTCCTACTTACGTATTAAAAATACAAGAAAAGGTTTTATCAGTAAGCATTGATTGCATTTCTGCCCATACTAAGTAGGTACTTTACTTGAGCGAAGTAAAGTGACTTTTTTTGAAGCTTGGATTGCTTCTATTATTGCACTAATAACGTTGCTAAAACGTAGTTATAAAAAGGTAGCTTGCTAATTTTGTACGTTGTTAGCAAAATAAAAATATGTATTAAGGGAATAAGTTTACTAAAATTAATTTAATAACAAAAGTTGATATATTTATTTACACAGCGTACCAGCAAAATCATCAAATCAAATCAAAAATCATTTATTCAGTTTAGGCCCTAATAAGGCTCTTATGAAGGTCTAAATTACCATCGGTTCGGAAAAAAAGCCACCTGAGAAGAACCGGCAAGAAACTCAGTGCTCTGTCTTTTTTTGCATTTAACAATCATTATATAACAATTTGTAACAAAATATAACAATTTTTCAATTCATAAAACATTATTCAGGAAACTTAAAATAAACTAAAGTAAAATACCTACACGTAAAACAAATGTCCCAGACCACGTTTGTTTATGTTTATTGGATTTAATGTTTTATACAAATATGCCAATCAAATTATCTATAATCGATACACTCAGTACCTATAATATAGCTATATAATTTGTAGAACTAGTTACTAGATTCAATAAGCAGCCAAGCCTCTACGTCGCCTCTACGAAGTCTACGAGATTACCTCACCTGAAAGAACTGTTCTACGCAAATATACGTCGTCTCACTCCTTCTAACTTCCACTGGTATCTGACTATCCCTTTCTTATGCGACATGCGACAAACAGTGACATCTACGCTACGACAGCCAATGACAAAATGCCGAGCGTTCATTGGCTGAAAGTGTCACACTTTGTTTTGTCTACGTTTGACATCTTATTCAAGTAATTTCAAACATTCGTTTTTACGTGTATTAGACATACTTAGTACCTACTTTAGATATCTTATTCCAGATATTAATAAAAAAGTAATGATAAGAATTCAGAGCTTTTCAAGATGTTCATAGGTAATTTATTGACGTGAAATTCTTAGCCTTAGAAAGCTTATTTTATTACAAAACAAACGTTGTTTCTATCTTATTGTTGCCTAAAAATAAAATTAAAAAAATTGTCGTGGACCACACTTTCTTATCCTTTTTATCACTTAGTGGCAGAATGAAACATAATTAGGACGTAGGTATGTTATACAGGACCTACGTCCTATTTCTTAGACCTACCGAATGTGTTTACACAAAAAAATCATAAAAAATCGGTCTTGCTGTTTTCTTGCTAAAACTGTAACACGAGAATTTGTGTTCAAATTCAAATTCAAATTCAATTCATGTTATTTAAATAAATCTAAATAAAAATTACGTACGTGGGCGGGCATATGGCGGTTGGTTACAAATGTCACCGCCACCCACATAAAAGCGCACGCCATTGGCCTAAAGTGTCACCGTGTCGCAGAGCGTGACAATTCCGATTGGTAGGACCACGCCCTAAGCCGCGATCTGAATTTAAATTTGAAAATGGAATGTTTTGACAGGTGAGCTGATCTGAATTTGAATCAGGAATACCTACGTTGTTCTTAGGCCATTGTCGTGAAATGGCTTAGCTTAGCTGATTACAGTTAATGCGTGGCAGCGGAGTTGCGCGGAACTATTGATTGGGCGCGCGGCCGACGCCCGCACTTGTCCTGCAAGGGCTGCGAGGTGACAAATCACGCCACCGTATTATGAACATTTCCCTCGTGTAGCTTTGAGGGTAAATTGATTGTTATGGGATCGAGTAATTCGCTGTTTATTGAGATCGAACTATATTATTCGATTAAATTAGAAATGTGATTGGGTACAACATACAGCTAAGACATAAACTTAACCACACCAATAAATGAGCATACTTAGTTACAATATTTAGTTTTAACTACATACTTACTTCAATCCTAAAATGTTGGTCCTTTTTTTATTTATAAGTGATACTTCGGGTAAATATTGCAAGTGTCTATACTAAGTTAGTACTGTAGGGCGTAGCGGCGTCGTGGCTTAAATGATACGCGGGATCGCTTCTGATATGTTTATATTCTTTTAAATAATAATTAATTTCACTTTTACAATATTATTTCGATGACGGGCCTAACGTCATTATCTATTCTCCAAGACATTCTACCAATTCGTGAGGTACTGGTGCCAATTCTGTTGTTCAAAATTACTAAACTAATTTGACAGGTGTAAAAATATTGCTATCCTTATTTAACCCCGCACATGAGAAATGGATAGCAGGACTTTTAGACCTGTCAATTTAGTTAAGTTTAGATATTTTGAACAACAGAATCGACACAACTGTCGCCTTACATTTTATAACTAGCCAGTAACATTGGTGGCAACCAAGGCGTTACAGTAGGTACCTATAGCAAATAGGCTACGGTGACTGCTGATCATCAGGAGAGCCGTGCGCTTGATTGTCTACATTTGTAGTTAGTGGCTACTTATAAAAAAAGATTTGCTATCAATACATTTAAATAAACGCAACTTTAAATTAATTTAAATGAATCATGTTTAATTTTAACCTCCTAAAGTGCGCGTCGTCGGAATAAGAACGGCCTACAGCAGCGTGTAACTCTCGCCGTAACTCCAATTAGCCAACTTCGCGAAACGAGCAACGCCAAAAATTCTGTTTATTAATAGAACATTCCCGAGTTAAGGCTAGGGGGCTCCCACTCGACTCTACTCGAATCGATGATAGTGGAACTTCGTCGAGTTGTTAAAAAATTTAGGATTGCTTAATTAAAACTTAACTTGGAATCTAGTAGTTTGAAAATATCGTTACAAACCGAAGCTTCGGCTTCGATTTCGGCTACAGCTTAAATAACCCAAAGTTTTGGCCGAAGTTGAATGTTTCTAGCAATCGCATTTTTAAAAGAGCTTAGGCGAAATGGTTTCTTTCATTAAAATTGGCCGCCCGGCTGGGGACTGTACCCTCCACCTTACAAAAGACCGCAGTCAAATAAAACTACTTTGATGTAGTTTTGTGATTCTATGGTGCGCAAGGTTGCCAGTGCTCCACGAGGATACGCTGCGCTAGTAGTAATGCTGCTACCACGTGTGTGCTAGTGAGTGTGTCCTCATCAATAACAGAGTTGGCAACGCGCTGGTATATCCCCGGTATTGCTAGTAGCTATAGGCTACGGTACTGTTTACGATCAGGTGGGCCGAACGCTTATGTGTATTAGTGGTATAAAAGGAAGAACGCTTATGCCACCTAATAAAAGGAAGTGCCGAATTTGAACAAATTGCTACGAAACGACAAGAGCTCGAAGGATGTGGCGACGTGTGGGGTGTTACATTATTGGATGTATACTAGGGTTCCTAAGCCTTCGACTACAGCTTCAGCTACAGTCGGGGGTCGTGCCGAAATCCGATTAATCGGCTTCGGTCCGAAATCGACCTTCATTTGGACACTATTTATTTACTTAGGTATGTCTTTTCGCACGACCTAGATACCTCCTCAATACAAATAGCGGAAAATAAAAAGGGAATGAAAATAATATAGCTACTATAGCCGTTACGCAAATAGGACTGGAACATAAAAGTTTATGTGAGTCGTAAAGAGCACTCGTGATATCAACAGGTAAGTGTTTTAGCGTTATTGTTGATTTTTACCACATTGTTGTTGCTAAAAGCTTTGGTTGTAGCAAAGCTGAACATTTAAGTATACACTTACCTTAATAATTATCAAATGGTCAATAAAATCTATACAACAACAGAGATCTCTTTGAATTTGTTTTTTAAGTACAAGGTGGTTTTTATAAAGACATCTATTCGTATCTCGGTACTTTAAAAAGAGTAGACTAGAGTCCTCATCAATAACATGGTTGGTAACCTGTTAGCGATACCCCTGGTATTGCTAGCGGCTATAGGTTATAGTGACTGCTTACCATCAGGTGGGCCGTATACTTGTGTGTCACATTAGTGGTATAAACAAAAAGTGAAAACTTTGGACAGACAGGAGACAAAACGCCAAAATTTCACCCCAAAAGGTACCTGAGACTGAATCTACAAAAATTTATGATGTTTTCCAGAAAATCACACATTCCCATGAATCCACTTCACGGCGAGCATCAATAGCTACCCACTTGTGAGCACTTTCAACTATTCAATTCTCCACATTTGCATTCCATCTCATCTCGCCGGACACTTTACTTATTTTCCTACCCTTTTTGTTTTTATTTTATTTGAGGGTAACTCAGCGGCCGAGGTAGAGTAGTTCTTTACGGTTACGACTGAATACAAAGTGCGTTTGTGCTTATTGCGAACTGCTGGGGGTTAATAAAGTAAGTGGTTTGTTTTTATTTGTTTTCCATGTTATTGCTTTTTGGTTGAGGTCGTCGTATAAATTTACTGGTCTCACTTTTTGATGATGAAGTTAATTAATCAAGCTTTAAGACCGATTATAAAGTTACTCCGATGAAAAACAACGTTAAAATATTCACAAAGCATTCTCTACTCACTTAAATAATAGGCACAGAAACACTAAATGCAGTCATTTGGATGCCTTTAGTGTTTACAATAGACTAAAGATAAATGATCTTTAGAGATGATATATTCTTAACGAAAGGATAATAGATAGGATGAAGTATCAACAGAAAAAAAACTATAATGGTTCAGGAATATCAATAGATCATTCGAAATCAGAAAGATCTGTAGCTACTTACCTATAAGCTTGTACAAATTCGCCTGAGATCAAAATATCTGTCGGCGTCATTGACAAATATTGCAACAGTGACGAGCGAGACTCGCGCCATTACGACAAATCTATAAGTAATTGCTTTGTTGTCCCCTCGTGGAAGCATCGAACCAAATATTGACAAAAATGGAAAAAATTAAAGCGTCAAGTCCTTGAAATATGATATTCAAGGAAGGGCCGGAGAGACCTTACCCTTCAGATGAAGCGATCATGACACGAAACTTAAAACATAAAGTGATTCTCAAGATTAACCATGGCTGAAAAGGATATCTCTGCCCATATGGTATAACATTCACATTTTTCTGTTTCAATATTATCATAGACTTCAAGTCTTTGACACACTTTAAGTGCGTGCGACCTTCGTGCAAAGATTAACAAAGGCCAAGTTCAAATTTAATATTAATTACTGATAAATCTATCAAACGCGAGCTTGGAGTGAAATGGCCAGGTTTTCTATCTTAACAAAATATGGATTAACCTCGCAACAATATGTTCCTTTTTTTATTATGCTAAGTTGTCATGCAAGCTACTAATGCCAGGGGTATCACTAACGCGTTGTCAACCTGTTCTTGTTTAGGTCTCATTGTGCTAGCAGCACATTTTTAATTGCAACGTATCCTCGTGGAGCTTTGGCAAATTTCAAACACAACACAACAAAGTGTTATTGGCAGCGGTCTTCTGTATGGAGGTACCAGTCCCCAGCCGGGTGGGAGGCTCCAATTTTAATGGGAAAACCCACGGGAGATCCCATTTCGCACTACCTACCTCCCGTTAAATAAATCTTTCCATCAAAAACTAAATCTAATCCTACGATCCAATAACTTCTTGCTTAATTCGTCTGTCCGTCTGTTTACGCGACTGCACCTACAGGACTGAATGAAGTGCATTCTGCATCCCGCTGTGGAACCATTCCACTCAATTACTGGGAGTGTAATTAGATTGTACTTCAGCTTCCTAGACGACCTTATCTAGTAGTAGAACAGTATACGGTTACATTTATGTAGTTATTTAGTATGTTCAGTACTTGCAGGTATGGTTGATGTAGATGTGATGTAGCGTAACCTCTACCTATACATATAGATATAGGAATAATTGTACTCTGAATTTTGCGTTAAAGCTTGTGACATTAGTGGATGGAATTAATATGTTATTAATTCCCTGCAAATTGTGTGATTGGAAACGTATTATTTCAAACGCTTCGCTCTTATTCACACTACTGTTTTTCTCCATATCCGTCCTATACTCTAGCTTGTAATAAAATGTTTCTTTGAGGTGTTATCCGCTTCCTGTTTAGGTAGGTAACTTGGTCGAGATTTCGTAATGTTATTTTCTTAAATCTTTCCAAAACTACACTTATAATAAATTTCAAGCGCCATTTAAACCAATCCCGGACAAAGGAATTGCTAGTGGTGGCGCGTGCAAATCCGTAAGTCACTGGCAGGTTCACTTTCCATAAACAATGCCATTAGCGCGGGCGTTACGCGGCAGAATTTAAATTTGGAACGCCGCCCGCTCGCGCCATTCGTCATGTCGCCGCGCCAGCGACACTCAACCGCCGCAACGTATAGAACGATAAAAGAATTTGATCCTTTCGAGAATAGGATTCTGTGCTGTGTTTAACACAACTTATATAATTTAACCTAATAAGACAAGAATAATTACTTAAATTATAATATATAATTATTATGCCGCAGATTTTACAAGTATTGTTAATTGCCAAATAATAAAAAACGAGGTTCAGTAAGGAAAATAAAAGTACTAAACACTATGAAGCGAACTCCACCATTGACTAATGACGTCATGTGTCACGTACAGTGCGGCAGTGATCGCGGGTGGGAAATGACTCGAAATGAATTTAAAATTCGAACACTAACGAGGGAGGCGGTAATGTTGCGGATTTTTGAATTATGAATGTAATGTCACCGGGTATTATTGCTTTTTACGGCTGGTAACATTTTAACAGGGTCGGTAGATGCTTATTGATGCTTACCAGTGTATTAGGTGCTACTCGTAAGCGAGCTTTAATTATTATTCTGAGGTCGTACTACTTAACTGACCTTCCGTCTACTTATCTAGATTACGGACGTATTACGACTTTAATATTTTTACTCGAGTCACAAATACTAAAATTCTTAAGTAAGGCCTAATACTGAAACTACATTCAAAGTTTGAACGTCCACGTATCTATTTGAGGCGTCATCAAAATATAATTTCGCATGTCATAATCAGACGCCACTCACTATTAATGTGACATTAGATTTGACTGGCATGTCAGTATTCGGCCATTCGTGAACTATACTGTCAATAATTTTGTTCATTAGCATCAACATACTCACTGAAAGCAAGATGAAGAGTATCTCCATCTGAATAGCCGAGTAGCATTCCTTGAAAAGCCAAATTTGTCAGTGATCTTAATCGGCTTATGTTCTATCTAGTCCTACCCTCTAGTTTCTTATCCATATTTTTTTTACCAAAGCATATAATCTTACCACATCCTCTTAACATCCAGAAACAGTGCCGGCGTTAGGACCACTGACGCCCCGGGCATGAATATTGTGGCGCGCACTTAAGGAAATTATTATCGAGTATAAAGGACATCATCCATTTTGGTCCAAATCTGAAAGTGACGGCCGCGGTTTTTTTTTATATTCTGTTAGATCTTGCCCGTCTGAATATTTTTAACTATGGCACCAAACCTGTAGGACCATTGTAGTTGATTTTATTGATTTTGATTTTGATTTTGAGTTCGGAAACCTGAATTTTCATTAATTTTTGTTGAAAAAAGGAATCCAAAATAATTAAATAAATTAAATTCCCTGTAATGTCCAACTTTGGTGCCATAGTAATAAATGCTTCGACGGACATGCTCTAACAGAATATATAAAAAATGCGGTGGCCGCCACTTTCAGATTTGGACCAAATCTCTATGAAACATGGATGATGTCCTTTCTTACTGAACCAATGTGAACTTGTATTAAGAATGTAAAAAGACTGTACTAAGAATGTAGAAAAACACGGACGTAGAAAGTTTTGAAGCTAATCTTATTTTTTTATATGGCGCCCCCCAAATTTGGCGCCCTGGGCCATCGCCCCATCACGCCCACCCTAACCGCCTGGTCCTGAAGCTAGCACTAAACTCTCAACAGCAAACGTTGCGGGTGCGTCCGATGCGCACGAGTCGCAGGTTAAAAATAAATAGAAGCGACGCGGGTGGGCGTCAGATGGAAATCAATTATTGCCTATTAACACGTCGTCTAACACAGGAAACACTGTTGAACACACTCTGTGAGACTGAGTATGTACATCTAGGTACGTGGTCGGAAAATATTGACCGAGTCGGCGTGAAAATATATAGTTTTTACGAGTCAGCAGTGCGTTGACATTTATCTACTGCAACCTCGTTTGTAATTTGAATTCATTGCTATGTAATGCATTTTGGCCGGATTGAGATAGGACCTTCAGGCGTTACCTCATGAAGCTCATGGGCAATACATTCGATGATCTAAAAATGTCTGCTCAGATTTTAAAGGCGTGACTCCATGTTACATTTTAATAGCAACATAAAGCAGCGATAACTTATCCGTCACACAAAGTAATCATAGTAATAATAGTAAGCATCATAAGTGTTTTGTCATTAACACATTGCCAGGAGTCGTTAAAAGCTGCAGAACTATATTAGACAAATCACATATTACACAGTTTTCATATTATCATTTACCTTTCATATTCCGTTCAACCCGTTCAATAATGATCTTAGAGTGTACAGTAACGCCTCCTCGACGCGACCTCACAAAAGGAAATTTAACAAAGGAACTTCAAACAGAACGCATACACCTAATACGCTCTACATAACCGTTAAAAGAACGCAGCTAATTAATCTTAATTGCACTTTTGCAACGTGAACGCGTCCAAACGTGCAGACCTTTTCAAACTCAAAAGATTGAATCAGTTTCCTGTTTTGTCACAGGTCATAGTAAATTGGTCGATAGTTGTGTCACGTATTGAGTCAGTGTGGCCCGAATTTGGCATAGCCACGCTAATGACACTCATTGGCCGCCAATCAGTTTAGCGTCTGGCATTTGCCGAATACATTACGCTTTGGGCGCACTAACTCGGGGAGCGTCCGCCATCTTGGCACGCGTCTAATTGTTACTTGAGCGTTCCAAATTTGATTGGAGCCCCGACACTGTTTTGTTTTGACGGAAATTTCAGTATTGCCTTGTCAATTATTCCATTAATATCTGTGCGCGGCATGCATTGCAATGCATAATTCTTCTGCTTTCTAAGTAGATACTAAAGATTGGCCGTCAACAGCGCGAGCTGGAATTTTCTTGCCAAAAAGCTGCTCAGCCCCTTGCACAACTCACCAAAGTTTCATCTCAAATCCGTTGTTTTTTTCATATAATAGCCTTTTTTGTGGATTTAATTGTTACTACACGGTAATATAAGGGTTTACTCAAAAGCAATTTTCATTCTTTCCGTTCGTGATTTTAGTATTTTTACATCTAATTATTATATTCTTGCTTAAACCCGCGTATCTGTGAAACCTGGACCCATAAAACCTTATTTAGATAAGATGTAAGATAAAACCGGTGCAGTAGTGCATCCCTCCTCAAATCTACAATACTCTAAACGCAGAAAATCGTGAAGTGAAGTAGCGTCTGAAAACTCTCTACCTGAAACCGAACCGCGAGAAAAATCTATAGATGCTTTTTAGCTGTTTGGAGCCAAAATATGTAGAGCTTTGAAAAACACGGAAGAATTCAAAACACGACACGGTAATGATACTCTTCGTGACACAATCATTACACTTTAACGTGTCGATATGCAACTATATCCCTATATAAGGAGCACGCACAAAAACCATTACTCATCGGGTATCCGGCATGCAACGACAGTTCAAAGATTTCAATACACTTTTTGCGATTGAGCTGATTATAATTATGTTACGAAGTATTAATATCTTGGTGTTATATGTAATACGGTAGGTACATTTGGTAAGTACATGCCTGTGTTGGCAGTGGCTAGCGCGTGAGGGACATCCTTTATGGCCTAGACAGGCGTCTTAATATAATAATAGCCTTTATTCAGATCACTTATCCTATTTAACATTCTAAAATAAAACTTATTCAAGTATTTGCTGCTTTTTTATTTTCTGCAGATCTGTTTGCCAATCGGCAAAGGCCTCCTCCAACCTCTTCCATTCTGTTCTTTCAGGAGCCACTCTGTTCCACATCACTCCTGCCACTTCTGCCACCTTTTCTGCAGTCTGCCCCTTTTCCTTCTGGGTTTTTACTCCATTTGTCGTGCCCTCTTATTGTGTGCCCTGCCCATTTTCATTTGAGTCTTTTCATTTTCAGTACTACATCTATGGTTTTTGTTTTGTTCCTGATGACACTATTTTTCAGCCTATCTGATCTCTGGACATTCAGCATCCATTGGGAAAATTTGGGGATGAATATAGACGGCACATCACTGACGCATTTAAGATTCGCTTATGACAAACACCCGAAGCAATTAATAAAATTATAGAAGACCTAGCTATAGAAAGTGAGAGAGGAGGATTAAAATAAAACCACGATACAGATAAAAAGCACTCAAATGAACTACACCGATTACATCTATCTGGGGCAACTCATAACCCAAAAAGAACCTATGTGCGAGGAAGTGAGGAGAAGAATTACGAACAGTTGGAGAAGTTACTGGAGCTTGAGAGAGACTATGAAAAACACACAACTTCATATAAACATCAAAAGCAAACTATTTAATACCTGCATACTACCCGTCCTTATGTTCCTATGCCTGCCAATCATGGACCTTAACACAGGAAATGACAAACAGACTAGCAACCTCCCAATACGCCATGGAGAGGAGCATGCTGAATGTCGAGACAGACGTCTTACTTACATATAATTACAATTCTATCTATCTATCTAGCCGTTGCTGTCCCACTGCTGGGCAAAATTAAATATAATTACAATTGAAAATTGAAATTTCAGTGATCTGTAATCCTGGCAAGAAAAACTTACGGCTACGTATTCGTATCGATTTCCACTATTTTTGTAACGGAAAACGAACGGTGCCGCGGCGGCGAAAAGTGGGACTTGAAATTCCCATCAACATTTTGTCATTTAGAGTAACCTTTTCGAATACGTTGTCGAAAGTTGTTCCTGCCAACAGTACTGGGCCCGGCTGCGCTTAATAAGATATATAATTATATATTAATCATAAGCAAATGTAATAGCAGCCTTAATGATAAGTACATTTTAGGCGAACGTCTGCCAAATGATTAATGCTGTAGTTAGGAACGAATCCACGTGTAATCGCCTATTGATATTCTAGGAAGTGGCTTAATGTCAAGGGCAACTGCCAAACTCAAGAAAAATGATACACAAAAGTACGGCAGTCATTTTGTGATATTTCTTGTACGGTCTATGTTTTGTATTGTATATGAAGTGACGGCGCCTGTTTTGACGAGCGATTTATCTTTTTAAAATGTTCATTATTTTTGCATAGTTGTTATAGTTATACTTGTTTTATATGTTATTATTACATTACCCGGCTTAATACGAAGTATATTTTTTCCTTTTCCATTGCCGGTAATGTAGCTGGTTATGTACGAAGAATAAATAATTCCTCGTACATTACCCGGTTCTGTGCGAAGAATATTTTTTCCTTGTCATTGCTGGTAATGTAACTTGGTAATGTACGAGGAACAAGCGGTAGAAGGTTTTGGTCATCCTTCGTTTTAAAAATGGTTGGGTTTATCGTCATTATCACGTTTAAAAATCCGGTTGAATTTGTATCAGTGAAAATGATTTTTTTTATTATTTTCAACTATGCCTATTTGTTAGGCTAATCAAAAATGTATCCAAATCATTAGCTGATCTGATAATGTTATGTACAGTTTTAGCTAGATAAGTAGAACCAATTTAAAAACACAAATGTCCCTTGCATTCGGGAATCGAACCGCGACACCTGGCGTAGTACCCAGTTTTACTAACCACTAGACCAACGGTGTTGACAAATAGTCCTACATCGTATATATCGTCAGCAATGCGCGAATGATACCCCTGGTGTTGCAAGCGTTCATAGGCTACGGTAACCGCTTACCATCAGGCGGGCCGTATGCTTGTTTGTTTGAAAAAAACATATTTGAAGCTTGGAACCGATTTCGTATTTTATGAAAATCCATAATGTAGGCCTCTGCCTACAGATATAAATTTCTACTTATTGAAATGCTTGAATAAGAAAGTTCGGTGTTTAAAAAAAGATCGATATAATATTATGAACACGTTATTTTCAAACGACGACGGTTCGTTCCCGCCCTCGTTCGCAATTGGCCGATAGCCGGTACGTGAGATGCGTGCGCAGATATCGCATCGTTTTGAAATGTTACCTTACCTGCCAGTACGAACACTTTTTAAAAAGACTAGTCAATTGTGTTGTAGTTTAAGTAATTTATCCGTCGAACAATTACTAAAGCAAACTTAATATTATTCTGCGATTTTATCCCGTGTTTGATTCATTAAGAGCTAAATCTTTAATTCACTTGCGTTGTTCTACGAAGTGATCCGAATCAATGAAATAATCAAGTATTAAAAGCAAGCAAATTACGAAATGATATATGGAAAAATCATAAAACATGAGTACCTTCCTACATTTGATTGAGCTTAAATTAAAATGTACCGTAAATAGTCCGCAGCAAGACTTTAAAATTATATTATGTTTATCTACCCACATAAATTTTAAGGAAAATATGGATAAGCCAAAATAGATTAAATATTTCCGCTCAATTACATGTGTTATCTGGATATACTGTATCAACACAGATTACAACCATACATTCTACTAATGCGCTCACCAGATTAATTAATCATGATAAAGTTAAAATACCTAATGCGGCAAATAAATGAATGCCAAAAAAATAAATGTTAAAGATTTAATCATACACATTTACAAGATTATTAATTCATTACAATGTCATATAAACTAGGACCTTACTTATTATGTACATCTTTTATCTTATAGTTAGTAAAAACAATTATTTTATATTAAATTGTTTGCTATCATAAAATGTTGGTGTGACTTCTTTCAACACTAAGTTATCTCCGATAATATGGTAGTAAGGCCATCGCTCTGTTGCGGCGTTTTTATTTCATTAAATACTATATAAATAATTTCTGAACAAATAAATAACATATTGTCAATCCAACCTAGGAATCCAATTCAAGACCTCTTATCAAAGCAAGTGTGAACAGGATCGGTCGCGATTTTTTTATACCACTAAGGTGGCACACAAGCATACGGCCCACCTGATGATAATCTGTCACCGTAGCCTATAGCCGCTAGCAAGACCAGGGATATCACTAACGAGTTGCCAGGCCTGTTGTTGATGAGGAGTCACTGCGCTAGCAACATTACTACTAGCCATTACCCATCGTATCCTCGTGGAGCACTGGCAACCTTACTTAACGCAGAAACACAACACTACATCAAAGTTGTGTTATTTCACTGCGGTCTTCTTTAAGGTGGAGGTACAGCTCCAGTCGGACGGCTCCAATATTAATGGGAAACCCAATTCGCCCTACAATCACTTCATAAAAAAAATACTGAAACACTATATTATTTAATATAAATTATAAATTATGCAAACTTTGGTGTCGATTCTGTAGTAATAATGACTAAACTAAACTAATTTGGCAGGACTAAATGTAGTGCGATCCCCATTTAACCCCGCACATGAGAAAGGGATAGCAAGATTTATAGTGCTGTCAAATTAGTTTACTTTAGTGATTTTTACTACAGAATGGACACTATTGACTAGACCATTCGTTTAAAATCACTGCCCTTACTTTGACTGTTCAAGAAAATCAACATCAGTATCATTGAAGACCTTTACTCCTCGGGATCAATTTAACATGAACACCGCCTTTAGGGAAGATGAACATTTTATAAGGATCGTAGTGCTCGAACTCCTGTGTTTTATTCGAAGGTTCTACTTTAAACTTGGATAGCAGCTTGGCGACACACACTGCAGCTTGTAACTTGGCAAATCTCATCCCTGAAAATAATTTACGATACGATAAAGTAAAAAATTAAATAACAAAAATATGTGTTATATTGTGTTTTCGTTGTGCC
Organism: Falcaria lacertinaria; assembly: GCA_951449985.1. Classification (NCBI taxonomy): domain Eukaryota; kingdom Metazoa; phylum Arthropoda; class Insecta; order Lepidoptera; family Drepanidae; genus Falcaria; species Falcaria lacertinaria. The sequence continues at coordinate 3,273,285 of OX602124.1, forward strand.
CTACCTCTTTTAAAGTCTTTCAATCAACTTGTCTCGCCAAGTCACCCATTGAAATTAGAGTAGAGACACGGAACACTAGTGTGTTAAGAGTAAACAATAATAATTCCCAAACGAGATAATAATTTGAAACTTACCAAGACACATTCTAGGTCCATTTCCGAATGGCAAATAAGCACAAGAATGCCTGTCCCCAGATTGTTCTGGTGCAAATCTCTCCGGATCAAATTTCATAGGATTCGGGTAATACTTTTCATCATGATGAATTGCATATGGGGAAATTATCACTGAAGTCCCTTTTGTGATAGTTACACTTGTCCCAGGGATCTTATAGTCTGATACAGGTACTCTCTGTATGGAATTTGTCAAGGGGTTCATCCTCAGAGTTTCATAAAATACTTGTTCTAAGTATACAAAATCTTTTACAGTATCATACGTAATCTTACCGCCATGCTTCTCAAGCACATCGTCAATTTCCTTAATTAATTTGTCTTGCACGTCAGGATTTTGTGCTAAGCGAAACATCATAAAAGATAATGTAGACGCATTGCTCCCATACCCAGCTGTGTAGAATATAAAGGTCTGTCCAGCCATTACATTTTCAGTAATATCTAGACTTATTTTATTTTCTCCATTTTTCTCAAGTGTTTTCTCTTTAAGACTCAACAAAATATTTATCAAATCACATCCCGTGCTGGATATTCCGTTTTTTCTTTTAGTAACCGTTTGAACTATTTCATGGCAAAAATCATTGACCGTTTCCGGGAACAGAGATATATTGAAAGTCTTTAAAATTCCAGGAAATAACATATCCAGTTCAGAATTGTACGTCGTTGTGAATAAATCTTTATCAAGTTTGTCAAAAACTCCTTCAGTATCATTGAGTGTGTCTATACCGAAACCAAACGAAAAGGCTACAATAGTAGCTATAGTGTACTTTTTAAAATGATAATACATTTCCTGTTCGTTAGAGTTGGAGTAAATTCCCTCTAAGTAATTAACAAAGCTATCAGCACAATCTACAACCACATTAGTTATGTTCGTTAGCTTACGGGCTGTGAACATAGGCGTCAGGTTGTTCTTTAAATCTCGCCAAACTTTTTCATCACAATGAAACAAATTTTCACCCAAGCGTGTCTTGCTAAACTCCATGCCACGTTCAGAGAATACGTCAAAATCCTTAATTAAGATATGCTTGATTATATCCAGGTCTCGTAGAATGAGAGCTGGAGATCCCAATCTACTGATCCCAACCATTTTCTCTTTCGGAAAAGCCTTGTATATATCATTATATACCATCCCCACATGTTTTTTTCTCAAGGCAGAATCTTTTAAATGCCCAAAGAAAAATGTTGATTTCATGCTGGGAACATTACGGTCCTTCCAGTAATTGTTGTGTCTAGTACAAAAGTAATAGATAACACTTATAAAGACCAAAACTATTTGCAAATATATAGACACCATTTCACTACTTCCTGTCACTTCAACTAATTTAATGTCGGTTCAATCCGATTGTTGATCCGTATGTGGATTAAGGGTTAATTTATCTTATAAATACGTTCGTAAGTCAGTAGGTATGTATTATGATAACAGTGTGATAATTGCAAAAACTATTGATGCGGAAAGTACATTAATCGCTCTATTTGAAGCATTAAATCTGATTTATGTATTTGTTAATACATACGATACGATGTATTTACAATTTGATAACGTCACTACAATCTACACAAAAGTTGATCCGTTATTAGTAAACAAATTATTATATACCCGGATTTTCTCAATAAAATTCATTCCAAATGTTTGAGGTAAATTCTGATGATTTGAAAGTACTTATCTATCAAGTCCAGTCAATTTGAATATGTATAAAATAATGGACACAGAAATATTGTAAGTGTAACTAAAATAACATAAAATCAACAAAAGCCCCACAAAAGTATAGAATGTCAAATCGCCTTTGTTATTCCAATTACACACAATTATACGTCTGTAATATTCATTGAACATCAATGGTCTCATAATTATTACAATAGGTGATATGACAACCACTGGACCTCCCAACTAGTCTTCACACAAATTTTGTGTATGTACCCAGAAATATAACCTGCGGTCAAAAGTAAGCCTTAGTGGCATGTGAATAAAAGTTATGGCCAAAGAGAGAGATGAAATGTTTTCTTGGTAATGACAAAAAGCAGTGGCGCTAAAGTAAACGGAGGCTTTAAAAAATTAAGCCAAATTTCACGCATTTTCGGACATATTTCATGGTTGTTCGGAGTTAAATGATGCCTCGTAGGATTTTTAATTGTGTAATTGGTTATGACCGCAATCAATAGATAGGACTAGCTATGTCGGTAAATAGCTATAATAATGATCTATTATGTATGTTTCCGTTATTGTATATCTGTACTATCTATGCTATCTATAAGAGGTTTGTATTTTTGTTGGTAGCTCTACTCTCAAACTCGCAATTAAAAACTACAGGACCGATTAAAAAAATGCTTACATCAGTAGAACGCGACATTATTCCTAAGTAAGGCTATATAAGTAAGGTTACGCGGACGAAGTCATAGGGAAAGCTAGTCTTATTATATATTTATTTATACAATCGGTATTCCTCATTTATAATAGGTAGGTCTAAATTAAAATCCGTTTCTAACTAACATTCTGACGTAATCGACTAACGGAGGTAGGGCGATTTGGGATTTCCCGTGGGTTTTCCCATTTGAATTGGAGCCGCCCGACTGGCGACTGTACCTCCACCTTACAGAAGACCGCAGTGAAATAACACTACTTGATGTAATGTTGTGTTTCTGCGGTTAATATGGTTGCCAGGGCTCCACGAGGATACGCTGAGCAAGTAGTAATACAGCTCAGTGAGTCCTCATCAACAACAGGGTTGGCAACTCGTTAATGATACCTCTGGTATTGCTAGCAGCTATAGGCTACGGTGACTGCTTATCATTAGGTGCGCCGTATGCTTGTGCCACCTTAGTGCTATATATATATATATATATAAAGGATGTAAACAAAAATATATATTTAAAAAGGTTGTAATGGATTCACTCAGTTTGGTATTTCAAGGACACTTACTGTATTTTTACTGATCTCATTACGAGGTATCATTTCGTAGACGATTATCGGAACACGCAAGCCCTTGAGTTAGCTGCCTGTCTTATTACGTGTTTTGATAGGCATTCCTTTTCACTATCGACATCAAAAATATACCTGGCATTTGAGTATAGAAAATAAGAGCTCTCCACAATCGTACAAATTAAGGCTTTTTAAGTTCAGTATATGTAAGAACTGTAATTATTTATCTGGAGATTAGTTCTCGAAAGTATATTAATTGTTTTGTTTACTATGTACCTATAAAATGAAGTCACTTCGCTGTTTGTTCGCTTAGATCTTTAAAACTACTCTACAAATTACAATGCCATTTTTAGCAATAGATAGAGATTCATTTAGATTTTGTGTAACCCTTGCGAAGCCAGGGCGGATCGCTAGTTAATAATAAAATGCTATAAAATGCTACTTCATATTGTTTTTTTTTAGATTGTCGTTTACTTTCGTAGTAAAAGCACAAATTGCCATAGCAACACGTGACCAGTCAGTAATTTATCGTGAAGGGTTAAACTAAACGGTGGCTATTTTGGGTGCATTGTGTTGTCTCGTGGCGTAATTGGCGAGGGTTAAGTCTTAGAATAAATTTACGATCACTTGTGCACAGCGCAGGTTAATGACAGAACGATGCTGCCAACGCAGAAAATGGTTGGTTAACAGTACAGAATTTTTCACTGAGTTTTTACGCTCAGGTTATCCATAGACAATAGCAGAGGCATAACTTTATATTGAAAGTCCTAGAAACCACCAGGCAAGTGATGGTGCTCCGAGACCGTGGCCAAAAATATACGATGTTTTTTTTGTGTTTATTGGTAAATTGGAAGTCTCCTCTTTGATATTGACATCTCGATTTCTAGTGCCTTAATTTTTAGATCTCCATTAAAAAGTCATGTGTAGGCACCTGCTTAGAATATTAGGTCCTTACATATGAAATTGGCGTTTTTCGTACTGGCCACTTTAATCACGAATTTCTCCTCTTTGGTAAGGAATTCCAAATTCAAATTTGTACAGCTATAGACTCATGTATTTGTGCTTCGATGATCGTCATTCATTTGTTTTTTTTCTTCTGTTTTTTTCTGTTTGCGTCACTCATTTTACAAAATGGAAAACCTTAAATATCGCATTATTTACGAGTACGAGTTCCGCCGTGGCACTAGTGCTGCGGAAACAACTCGAAGGGTGAATGATGTGTATGGCGGTCGTGTTGCAAAAGAAAACACAGTTCGTTTTTGGTTCCAACGTTTTCGTTCTGGAAATTTCGACCTGCAGAACAAGCCCCGTGGACGGCCTGAGACTCAAGTTGATAATGAAGAGTTGAAGGCTATTGTGGAAGCGGATCCATCGCAAACCACGTCCGAGTTAGCTGCAGGCTGCAATGTTAGTGATAAAACTGTTTTAATTCACTTGAAGCAAATTGGGAAGATTAAAAAGCTTGAAAGGTGGGTACCTCACGAATTGACTGAAACAAACCGGCAAACGCGCGTCGACTGCTGCGTTACATTACTAAACCGGCACAATAATGAAGGTATTTTAAACCGAATCATTACCTGTGATGAAAAATGGGTTCTTTACGATAATCGGAAGCGCTCAGCGCAATGGTTAGATCCTGGCCAGCCAGCCAAATCCTGCCCCAAGCGAAAATTAACCCCAAAAAAGTTACTTGTAAGCGTTTGGTGGACTAGTGCCGGTATTGTTCATTACAGTTTTTTCAAATCTGGCCAGACTATTACGGCTGATGTCTATTGTCAGGAATTGCAAACCATGATGGAAAAGCTAGCGGCTAAACAACCTAGGCTGGTCAATCGCTCCACGCCACTGCTGCTTCACGACAACGCTAGACCACACACTGCGCTACAGACGGCTACTAAATTAGAAGAGCTTCAATTGGAAAGTCTAAGACATCCTCCGTACTCCCCGGACCTTGCTCCAACAGATTACCATTTTTTTCGAAATTTGGATAACTTCTTGCAAGGGAAAAAATTCAACTCCGATGGGGCAGTCCAAATCGCCTTCAAAGATTTTATTGATTCCCGTCCGACTGGTTTTTTTAGTAAAGGGATCAATGAACTACCTATGAGATGGCAAAAGTGCATAGAAAATAATGGTTCATACTTTGATTAATTAAATATATTATATTAAAAAATATTCGACTTTTTGTCCCTCCCATACAAAACGCCAATTTCATATGTAAGGACCTAATATCTTAGGAAATTGCACCTCCCAATAGTCCCAATGTAACATTGTTTGTAACCAAAACAACCCATTAACCGTTAAATCAGTGCAAATTACGCGCCAGCAGTGGTCAGTGCTCCCGCATGTAGCAATCACTACGTGTTCCCACGGTTTCTGGCCATTGAGACACAACAACTAACAATTACAAGAAGACCGGCCAAAAAAATCGGCTATGTGCGAATCGAGTTTGCCCACAGAAGTCTCCGTATCCCATCGGTACCTACCACGAAATATACACTCAAAACATTAGTATATCTATAACAATGAATCCGGGTCAACAATCACAACCGAAGTCACTCTGAAAATTGATGGATACAGTGCAGATTAAACATTAAATGAAGCTCCAACATATTACTTTTCACTGTATTGCCTAATTTATATATATAGGTATTTTTTTGAAGTTAATGCTTCCTTATACTCATGAACAAATATTAAGAATTAAAAAATTATACCAAATTTACAACATAACATAATTATGTGGAGTTCTTTCAACATTTTTAAGCTTATTAATAGCGATCAGACAAGGGACATGGTACATCGGTCGTCCCAAAGGGTGATTACGAACAGTAAATGTATTCGCTACGTAAGAAACGACTCAGTGTCTTCACGCCCTTCGGCGTTTCATATCGCACTGGTCACATTCTCAACTACCCAAAGGAAAAATAAGTCACGGTTATGGTACAAAAAGTCATTTGCCTCGCGGCGGTCAGAGCGCGCGGTTGTCCCTCCCTTCAACATTTGTGGGAACGTGCAAGTAGTTATTTGTTACACTGTTGGTAAAGTAATGTATGTTATTTTGGCTAATGAAGCTGTTTGTATTTTGGTTTGGTAAAAAAAGGCGTAAATTAAAGGTGAATATAGAGATGAAATTAATGGATTTTCTGATCCTGATCAAGTGCATCTAGATATAATTACTTTGTATTAGCGAAGGAGACACGCCGAGAAGTAGGAATAAAATAAAAAAGTAGTCACTATTAGCATATACCAAAATGGCTATATATAATACATCATTTAACTATGTCACATAACCTAGAGGACCTTATGACGATTACATTCTAATGATTCATTCATTAGCCACAAGTAAAGAGTTATTATCGCAACTAATCATCGGCCTGTAGGTATGTTTATATCATAGGAAAGAAAAGACACGTGTAAGTTAAGAGTAAAATGTCGCAATATTTAAATACGTAAGTAGATTTCAGCTTACAGTACGGTGTGAGCGCGGTTCAAATTCAAATGTCATGCGCATACCTACATGTGCATATCGATAAGCTGTTACTAAAGCGCAAACCCCGGGCTAGCGCATTGTTGCGCATTATTAGACTATTGGTGGAATACTGAAACGCCGGTCAAATAATAATAATATCCCTTACCAAATATTAAAATTATCCCACGGGCCTCTACGTGTTGGATATACATCCCCACGCAAGCCTAGATAAAGGACCGGACCTTATGAAATTTATTATGAGGCTCCGTGAATTTAATAGAAACATAATGGCAGACGTCCGTAGTCTCATCTCATAGCCCACTATCCTAATCCATTAACAGTTCACCATAATAGCCCAATTATAGTTTTCCCTCCCAATGAAATAGTCTCTGCACTCGGCGAGGATCATCCCCAGCTGATACTCGCCACGTGTATCCCTTACCTAATATTAGGTCCTTACATATGAAATTGGCGTTTTGTATGGGAGGAACAAAAAGTCGAATATTTTTTAATATAATATATTTAATTAATCAAAGTATGAACCATTATTTTCTATGCACTTTTGCCATCTCATAGGTAGTTCATTGATCCCTTTACTAAAAAAACCAGTCGGACGGGAATCAATAAAATCTTTGAAGGCGATTTGGACTGCCCCATCGGAGTTGAATTTTTTCCCTTGCAAGAAGTTATCCAAATTTCGAAAAAAATGGTAATCTGTTGGAGCAAGGTCCGGGGAGTACGGAGGATGTCTTAGACTTTCCAATTGAAGCTCTTCTAATTTAGTAGCCGTCTGTAGCGCAGTGTGTGGTCTAGCGTTGTCGTGAAGCAGCAGTGGCGTGGAGCGATTGACCAGCCTAGGTTGTTTAGCCGCTAGCTTTTCCATCATGGTTTGCAATTCCTGACAATAGACATCAGCCGTAATAGTCTGGCCAGATTTGAAAAAACTGTAATGAACAATACCGGCACTAGTCCACCAAACGCTTACAAGTAACTTTTTTGGGGTTAATTTTCGCTTGGGGCAGGATTTGGCTGGCTGGCCAGGATCTAACCATTGCGCTGAGCGCTTCCGATTATCGTAAAGAACCCATTTTTCATCACAGGTAATGATTCGGTTTAAAATACCTTCATTATTGTGCCGGTTTAGTAATGTAACGCAGCAGTCGACGCGCGTTTGCCGTTTTGTTTCAGTCAATTCGTGAGGTACCCACCTTTCAAGCTTTTTAATCTTCCCAATTTGCTTCAAGTGAATTAAAACAGTTTTATCACTAACATTGCAGCCTGCAGCTAACTCGGACGTGGTTTGCGATGGATCCGCTTCCACAATAGCCTTCAACTCTTCATTATCAACTTGAGTCTCAGGCCGTCCACGGGGCTTGTTCTGCAGGTCGAAATTTCCAGAACGAAAACGTTGGAACCAAAAACGAACTGTGTTTTCTTTTGCAACACGACCGCCATACACATCATTCACCCTTCGAGTTGTTTCCGCAGCACTAGTGCCACGGCGGAACTCGTACTCGTAAATAATGCGATATTTAAGGTTTTCCATTTTGTAAAATGAGTGACGCAAACAGAAAAAAACAGAAGAAAAAAAACAAATGAATGACGATCATCGAAGCACAAATACATGAGTCTATAGCTGTACAAATTTGAATTTGGAATTCCTTACCAAAGAGGAGAAATTCGTGATTAAAGTGGCCAGTACGAAAAACGCCAATTTCATATGTAAGGACCTAATATTAAAATTCTCGAACGGGCCTCTACGTGTTGGATATACATCCCCACGCAAGCCTAGATAAAGGACCGGACCTTATGAAATTTATTATGAGGCTCCGTGAATTTAATAGAAACATAATGGCAGACGTCCGTAGTCTCATCTCATAGCCCACTATCCTAATCCATTAACAGTTCACCATAATAGCCCAATTATAGTTTTCCCTCCCAATGAAATAGTCTCTGCACTCGGCGAGGATCATCCCCGGCTGATACTCGCCACGTGTATCCCTTACCTAATATTAAAATTCTCGAACGGGCCTCTACGTGTTGGATATATATCCCCACGCAAGCCTAGATAAAGGACCGGACCTTACAAGTCCGTGAATTTAAGAGAAACATAATAATAATAATGCTGGTCGCGGGTCCGATTCCCGCCGGGGCAAACATTTATGTGACAAATATGTTTGCCTTGCGTCTGGGTGTTTGGTAAGGTACTATAAGTTTGTATTGACAAAATAATTATTTCAGCTACTGGTTCCCATAGTACCTACAAGCTTTACTTAGTTTGGGGCCAGATGGCGTGATATGATATGGGATGTGTGATAATGTCCAAACATTATTGTCATCATTATTATACATTACCTTCATATCTCATGAATCACGCAAGATTAGTAGCTGTATCTTATCTACGTAAATTACTGGAATACAATTCAGTCATTCAGTTTCTTTTGTTTTCCTCATTTGATTTGGAAAGCGGAAAATACATGCGTAGATTCCCTATGACGGTCGAGAATATTCTGACCATAGAGTACATAACCACAACGTTTTAATTCTGACGTCAATTTGACGTAGCAGAACATAAAAAATGACAGTCTTGGTTAAACCATGGACCCGGAGTCAAACGTAGATTATACAAAGCATCTCGGAAATACTATGAGGAAAAATCCAGGAGGTACTAAATAAATATACAGGTGGAAAAAGGTTTATCTCAATTTTTGTTTTTGCAAAGATACCTACTGGCGCTTGGTTTCCAGTTCAATGCTAGGAACCTTTGTTTTTTAGCACTATGTTGGCACACAAGCATACGGTCCACCTGATGGTAAGCAGTCACCGTAGCCTATAGCCGCTAGAAATACCAGGGGTATCACTAAAGGGTTGCCAACCATTTTGTTGATGAGGACTCACTGTGCTAGCAGCATTACTACTAGCCCAGCGTATCCTCGTGGAGCACTGGCAACTTTACTTACCGCAGAAACACAACACTACATCAAGTAGTGTTATTTCACTGCGGTCTTCTGTAAGGTGGAGGTACATTCCCCAGTCGAGCGGCTCCAATTTGAATACAATATTATGTATACTATACTGGATCAAGCAATGCCACCAAAAAGTGCTGTCCGTACAGATTCAGATTACAGCTACATGCAGTGCGATTATTTACAACACCTTTTTTACTTATAAAACCATTGATTCACGGTTACTGCACATATTTCTATATGTATGCATTGCCACTCAGTTCTTATATTATGAGTCAAAATGTTTCGTGTATGGATGGACCAAATTAGACAAATTACCTTTTTTAGTTTTCAGCACGAGCGGTTTTTTCTATATAATATGTAGGTGGAATGGACAGTTATTTAGTGAAGTCCTTAATGGCGGGTTACTGGAGGGTTGTGGCCGTAAACTGGCCATATGCCACGCTCGGGAAGATTGCTATACGAAACTGCCGCGAATACAAGGGTGACCATACCGCATAAGCGTACTAAGGAAATTTTAGAAATTATATCTATAAAATAAGAACTGATAGGGCGTGATGTTACAAATAAAGTGTTAATATATAAATCTACTTTATTCAAGTTGTTTATCAAATTATATTATACTAGCGGCCCACCCCGGCTTCCCGCGGGTAGACATTTATATCAAATATTTTGTCTACCCGTGCAAAGCCGGGGCGGGCAGCTAGCCTATGTTACTCAATGATAGTGAACTGTTACTCAGTGATAGTGTAGCTTTCTAACGGTGAACGAATTTTTTAAATAAATTTTCACATAAATACAAATCTTTCAAATGAAAATTACAAATTCAAATATTAGTATAGAAGTATAGATATAGACTAATAAGAAATTAAAAATAAGCTTGGTTTGTTCATTGAAAATATTTCAGGAAAATACTTAGAAGATACTAATGTAAAGGTTTCTTTAATATGTATGTTTGTTTTGGTATTGTAGGCTTGTCTGTTTATTACTGCTGCACTTACTTACTGACCACAGAACCGATTTAATATAGCTTTCCCTGTTAAAGTTCCGCTTACGAGCTGCCAGTTATTTTTGTCGATTAAATCCTGAAGAATTGTGGAACATGTTATATTTTAAAGGTTATACGCCTTTTATCTTATTCTGTAAATGAACTTCAAAATTTATTCATGACATTGCTTGCGTACCTTAAAAACAAAACCGGCCAAGTGCGAGTTGGACGCGCGCATCGAGGGTTCCGTACAAACTTATACTTTTGTAAGATTGTTATAGTAAATTCGCTTTTTTTGTTACTAAACTACATAATGGCGGTTTTAAGAATTTTTCCTTTACGTGTGCTGCAAGACACTACTTCTTGCCAAATTTCATGATTCTGGTTCAACGGGAAGTACTCTATAGGTTTTGATCCCCTTATGAAATCTCAAAATATGCTAAAAATTTCAACATAAACGGTCATATCTTTTCTTCACGACGAGACCGCTGGTCTAGTGGTTAGTACACCTGACTGCTACGATAGAGGTCGCGGGTTCGATTCCCGCCGGGGCAAACATTTATGTGACAAATATGTTTCTTGCGTCTGGGCGTTTGGTATGTATTATAAGTATGTATTTACGAAAAGTATACAAGTATTATATCGGCTACTGGTTCCCATAGTACAAACTCTGCTTAGTTCGGGGCCAGTTGGCGCTGTGTGATAATGTCCAAGCATTATTATTATTATTATTATATTCACGTTGACTTACAGGTTTGACATTTTTACAGCTGAAAGATCGTAGACCCGGGTATTTCATATTAATTTTATTTATTTCAATTTGATTATTCCACGCGTTCTTGAGAAAAAAAAAACTAGGCAGACAGACGGACAACAAAGTGATCCTATAAGGGTTAATTTTTTCCTTTTGATGTACGGAATCCTAAAACACGTAGTTCAGTAAGTAATAAGTACTTAAGTAGGCACCTTAATGGATTATTAAAATCTAATTAGGCGTTACAAAATTAAAACTTTTTTGATAGGTTATCGAAATTACTAATCTGTTAGCAGAATTAAGTTAAGTAGCAAACAAAATTTCTAAATCCCATCTAGATTATTAATTGTATAAATTTAATCAATAATATTAGGTCCTTACATATGAAATTGGCGTTTTGTATGGGAGGAACAAAAAGTCGAATATTTTTTAATATAATATATTTAATTAATCAAAGTATGAACCATTATTTTCTATGCACTTTTGCCATCTCATAGGTAGTTCATTGATCCCTTTCCTAAAAAAACCAGTCGGACGGGAATCAATAAAATCTTTGAAGGCGATTTGGACTGCCCCATCGGAGTTGAATTTTTTCCCTTGCAAGAAGTTATCCAAATTTCGAAAAAAATGGTAATCTGTTGGAGCAAGGTCCGGGGAGTACGGAGGATGTCTTAGACTTTCCAATTGAAGCTCTTCTAATTTAGTAGCCGTCTGTAGCGCAGTGTGTGGTCTAGCGTTGTCGTGAAGCAGCAGTGGCGTGGAGCGATTGACCAGCCTAGGTTGTTTAGCCGCTAGCTTTTCCATCATGGTTTGCAATTCCTGACAATAGACATCAGCCGTAATAGTCTGGCCAGATTTGAAAAAACTGTAATGAACAATACCGGCACTAGTCCACCAAACGCTTACAAGTAACTTTTTTGGGGTTAATTTTCGCTTGGGGCAGGATTTGGCTGGCTGGCCAGGATCTAACCATTGCGCTGAGCGCTTCCGATTATCGTAAAGAACCCATTTTTCATCACAGGTAATGATTCGGTTTAAAATACCTTCATTATTGTGCCGGTTTAGTAATGTAACGCAGCAGTCGACGCGCGTTTGCCGTTTTGTTTCAGTCAATTCGTGAGGTACCCACCTTTCAAGCTTTTTAATCTTCCCAATTTGCTTCAAGTGAATTAAAACAGTTTTATCACTAACATTGCAGCCTGCAGCTAACTCGGACGTGGTTTGCGATGGATCCGCTTCCACAATAGCCTTCAACTCTTCATTATCAACTTGAGTCTCAGGCCGTCCACGGGGCTTGTTCTGCAGGTCGAAATTTCCAGAACGAAAACGTTGGAACCAAAAACGAACTGTGTTTTCTTTTGCAACACGACCGCCATACACATCATTCACCCTTCGAGTTGTTTCCGCAGCACTAGTGCCACGGCGGAACTCGTACTCGTAAATAATGCGATATTTAAGGTTTTCCATTTTGTAAAATGAGTGACGCAAACAGAAAAAAACAGAAGAAAAAAAACAAATGAATGACGATCATCGAAACACAAATACATGAGTCTATAGCTGTACAAATTTGAATTTGGAATTCCTTACCAAAGAGGAGAAATTCGTGATTAAAGTGGCCAGTACGAAAAACGCCAATTTCATATGTAAGGACCTAATATCAAAATAAACATTTACACAATCCCTGTTTCTACAATAGGTATCTATTAAAATAGAAATAGAATTCAAAAGCCTCCAAGTTTGTTCTTTTAATGTGTGTTTTTCCATCTTTGCTTCTGCCATTCTCAATCTCAATATTTGTTGCGGATTGTTTATGGTTTATGGGCTAAGTTTATGGGCTCTTCTTTCATTGAGTATACAATTATTGAAGAATTTGAGGATAATCGAAGTCACTTATATTATTCGTAGCCTTCGTATGATCCAGACACGCGGTACCGTGTCAAGTCAAGTTCAAGCTTATTTTAAATAGGTTATCGATCATGGATCGGTATGGATTTAATAATCGACCTTATCTCAAAATCAACTTAGGACAACGATCAAATAATTGTTCTTATCTTGTTAGCTAACGTTTGTGCGTGGATAGTTCTGTGTGCAAATATGTAAAAAATATCTAATTAAAATACTTAGGTGCAGATAGCGTGGCTTATTATTTGTTTATGAATTTCTGGAATCAGTTCAGTTAGCTCAGAGATTAATCGCTACATAGTACACACAGATAAAATAAATGTTGTTTAATACCAAGTTTGCGTACCAATATTTCTTAATAAAAAAAACTTGAGATACGTCAAAACGTAAGATGATATAGTTTATCCAAAATAGTCTTATCAAAGTCCCAAATTATAGTCTACCTACCAACGCTCTAACGACGGTCAGCGTTCTTAATCGCTCAACAATAATTGCTACCACTTTGCCCGCTATAAATCATAGGCCTAATTAGGTACATCATGGCCTACCTGGTACCCATAGGCCTCCATAATTATATGTAGCGGTATTCTGAATTACACACATTTTCTCCTGCCATATTGGACTGTGAAGGAATTTAATAATGGTTTTATAATCTTTTTTTTTAAATAACTGCTATAACCAGTTATCTTGGACTAGAGCATCGTAGAGGTAGGCCTAGGTATCGTACGTGGTGATATGCCTTTTTGGCGGAGTATAAAAGTAGGTAATACAGTGGAAACTACTATTATGACATAAGGACATCATCCATGTTTCATAGAGGTTGGGTCCAAATCTGAAAGTGGCGGCCTACGATTATTTTTTGTATATTCTGTTAGAGCTTAGCTCTGTTGCTTAGTTTAAGTCCTTTCTGGCTGGAGACCTTAACTGGCCTCGCCACTATAGTCCGGTTAATCAGTAAAAGTTCCCACGAACTAACTGCGAGAGACCATATCCCAAAAAAAAGGTAAAAATCCGATGGCGAGACTAAGCGTCCAGCTTATTAATTGATGTCCCCTTTATAACATTATTGATAGAAGATTAAAGAATACCTACGTGAGAAACTAAGGAACAAACGAGGCGCCTTTGCGCTAAGTAGATATAATTTTTAATTTGAAAATTATTACGCTCTGTGCGAATAACATCGAATTCCAACATCTCAACGACTATTAAAACGAAACACCACATTATTTTACCGCTGCGGTCCAAGATGTAAGGTCCTATAGCTGTCGCTTAAATAGAGTTTATTTTTAATATAATTTGAGTAATAGGTCACGAGATAGACCGACTAGTTTTCCCATTAAAAAATTGAGCTTACTGAGGGCTAATAGTAAATATCGCAGTCAAATAACGCTACATCAGAATATTGAAAGAGCTGTTCGAATATATTTTGTGCTGGCAATAAGGATAACATTATAGGTAGAACAGTGATTCTAATAATAATAATAATGCTTGGGCATTATTACACATCGCCATCTAAACCCTAACTAAGCAAAGCTAAAAACTACACAATTAGGTATAAATAATTTATTTCCCATAAGAACAGCGTAGCGGTCCACTTAAAATGAGATACAATATTGTTTAATACAATGTTAATCATCCTGCTTCTGGTGCGTTAGGTAGTGTAGTGTCTATGATGTATTCCTTTAGTTTTTCTTTATAAATGTTAATATTTTCACACATTTTTATTTCATTTAGTATAATTGTGTAGTGTATAATTGTGTACTCATTTAGTATAACCGGTTGTATAATTGTGCTCCCTCAAATAATATCGTTTTCTTGCCATTTCCATAAGGAATACATGGGAACCAACAGCTTATAGAATAGCTATATACTTGTTTAAATACATTTATACTTATAATAATACATACTAAGCATCCAGATGCAAGGCAAACCACGGCGGGAATCAAACCGGCGACTCCTCCCGTAGCAGTCAGTATAGTAACCACTACACCAGCATGCCAGCGGGGTCTTTTAAATTTTCCTTTTCACCTTGCAGTGTCACTGGCCCTTACCTGTCACATCCCTCTAATGCCTATTTTCACCAATCCTAGAACACCTATTTTCAAATCTATTGTCAAAACGAATAAATCATTTTAATCATGCTTTAATTAAATATAAAACTTAAATGAAGTGTCGCCTCGTTGGTGGTTGTAATTGAAAACCAGCAGTAACTTAATCTCCCGTGAGTTATGTTTAAACAAAATCGTATTGAAGGCACTGTGATACTGACAATAAAATTCAGAAAATAAATTGTTACCGTAGGTTGTACGTAGTATATTATCTACTCTGAGGTCCTACTGACCTTACTACCCAGAAAACTTACCTATTTTTTTTAAATACTTACGTTTAATCGCTTTTAATAATTATCGCTAGTGTTAATAACTTGCGGCAAAGTTTACGAGTGTCGGTATCACCAGAGCGATCGGGCGTTGGCAAATGATGTTAATTTTCGAGTTTTACAGCGAAACAAAGCAATTGTTATCTAGCGAGGCATCGCTCACGAGCGCTGTATCTAGCGGCAGCTTGGATCTGAACAAAGGTCTCTTGCACACTGGGTGCGATGTGCATTCAGCACTTTTTGCTTATAGGTATTTTGTATTTAATTAAACTGACTAAATTAAATTGATTATTCTCTAATGTTAAGGGGATGTTTTGTATTGATATTTAGTATTTGAATTTTGTAGTTTTGACACAATTTCAAATTGCTTAATATCATATCGACACAAGTCCCATTCTCGCTCCTCCGCAGCTCCGAGAAGAAAGGTATTTGAGTCATGAGTTCCTGAGTTCGATTCTCGGGTCGAATGTAGATAGTAAACATGGCTAATCCGGCAGGTTTCCATAGTCTGGTGACTCTACTTTTTTATCGTTCATAATAATTATTTCAAGTAGGTACCTAATTTCAGAGCTTGGGGATGGAATGCGCCCAAAGCAATGACGATGGAATTAAAATATAATTGAATGGTAGGTGTTGACTGATGTCTTACCCTTTTCTTCTTTCTTTCTTTCTTTCTTCTTACCTCTACCCTTTTAATGGACCTTTCGACGTGACGATATGAAAAATAATGGTTGTTTGTGAATGCCATGTGTACCACATCCTTAGTGGAGTGGTAATCGCGTCTGCAGACACGCACGGCAGTCGCGGCCGAATTACGACCAGCGATACCATCGTAGCGACAAATCGCACGACCACCGCGCGCCCTTGCCTGAACAGGTGTTGCAGCGATTCCTTGAGAGATTCAAATAACGAACCGCTTATTATAAAAAAAAAATGGTTTACTCACGGAACCAGGAAAATGTATGATATTGATGAATTTAGTAGTCAAGAGGGAAATTTGCATTCTATGGTTACTTAATCTTACAATCTACCAGGTAGTATCTGGACTGAGATTTGGCGTGAAAAATCTATGAATCTTTTTTTTCTAACACTTTTCTTGATTAACATAAGTAGTGTGAATGCTGTGTGGTACAAAGTCATGGGCATAATTTAGTGAAGATAAATGATAATGACGCTCACGTCATAATACATTACGATAAGTTATCGCTTTTACCTCAGTAAAAGCGATAACTTATCGTAATGTATTTCATGGTACAAGTTTGTATCAACACAAGGTTTTCTGTAGAATCACAGTAGGTACTTGAGATACAATTTGATCGTAGTCTAATTGTAGATTACCCAACGGGTAGGTACCTATCACCAATACCTAAACTTATCATCGTGGTTTTTCCAAGTGAGTTACCTAGCTACAGGTAGAATGTTCGATGTTCGTGAAGGGTGTAAAACAGGATTGGCAACACGAGACTGATAGGTTCCAAGCATCCATTGTCTGTGGTGACCGCTTGCCCTCTGTCGAGTTGAGTGAATTCTCGTTACCACGATCGTCATTTTTTATCAATCCCACCTAATAATTAGTAGGACTTGTAACTCTATCTAGATATGGACACCTACTAGCGGTCGGCTCGTGATCGCAATTCGTCTACAAATCGAAATATAAACAAACTATGACTATGACATGCAGTAAGACTTGTGATGAACGAATGATAGTGTGTACAAGTATATTTTACACACTTATTGGTATATTACTAAACTAAACTAATAAGACAGTTCTTAAAGTCTTGCTATCCCTTTCTCATGTGCGGGGTTAAATAAGGATAGCAATACCTTTAGAACTGTCAAATAAGTTTGGTTTAGTGATTTTGTACAACAGAATTGGCATCATTGCCTTTTTGCAACTTTAAGATAATTGAACTTAATAATCATTGAACTTGTTGTAATGCATACCTACTATTAGATATATAAAAACATTCTGCACTCCTCCTCCATACCTATAAACTTTAACTATGCCAAATTTCAATCTCTTCCGTCCGCGCAATTTTCCTAAGAAAGGGTCCATAGTTCCTGCTTCACTTTTTTATAGTATAGGTGATGATTATTTCTAACATGAGTACCTACATATTTTTGTGTTTTTTCCAGCACAAATCCCCAACCTTCACAGGCTAAGTTTGAACCAGAAACCCTTCTAATACCTACCTTGTACTATCTTACGTGTATAACTATAGATAGGGTTGTCTCTAAGATAATTATCAGTAAGAACCGCACGCTTCAGTGGGAGATAGCCAGGCCCCTTGTAAGCTACGTCCCTTGTAGCTGATATAGGCCCCTGACACGCAACCACAGCTTTGATCGTACTTAGGGTTGCCACTTATATTTCTTTAGGAATGTAGTTGATTTCTGTCCAAAATAAAGCTGGTAATTCGAACATTTTAAAGCTAAATGCGGACGATTGCATTTGTATGTATGTTGTTGAATCGATCGTAAGATAGGTACATAGGTACTGTTTTCGAGGTTGAATTATTTCTTCAAAGCCACTTCAGTCTTCAGTTCTTCTCCCCGCTCTACTGAATGTTTAAACCCATAAATGTATAGGTAAAGTTAAATATGATCTATATTCTTAGCTATAAATCTACGTCATGACTTACTGCAACGAAGTCTGAAATAAAAAGTATCTTTCACGCACTTGCTAGCTATCCATAGGTAATTAACACCATTCCAACATAAGTAGGTAATTATAGTTAAAATATAAAGGCACAAAGGCAGTACATATGAGACTGGTGCTGGTTACAGAATAGTTGCTCGCGCAGAGGGCGGGGAGCTCTCACGACTGCAAGCTTCAGAGGAACGGACCACAAGGCGTCATTCTTAGCCTTATTTATTAAACGTGACATTGACGTCGCTGTAGCAAAATCTGTACAAACTACATTATAATCTGGTGTTTCCTAGATTATTTAAGTGAAAGCTTATATTTAATCAAACACTGGTGTTAATTCTGTTGTACAAAAACACGAAACTAATTTGCGAGGACCAAAATTCTATCTTTTTCTCATGAGCTGGGTTAATAAGGATGGCAATACTTTAAGTGCTTTCAAATTTGTTTAGTGATTTTGCCTGTAAGGTTTTGGAAATAAATCGCGTTTTATACAGAAGACCGCAGTCTAATAACACTAATTTGATGTAGGGTTGTGTTTCCGGGGTGAGCAAAGTTGCAAGTGATCAACTGTAGTGATCCACTAGTAGTAATGCTGCTAGCATAGTGAGTCCTCATCAGGAACAGGTTTGGCAACTCGTTAGTGATATCTCTGGTATTGCTAGCGGCTGTAGGCTACGGTGACTGCTTACCATCAGGTGGGCCGTACGCTTGTGTGCCACCTTAGTGGTATTAAAAAAAAAGATAAAATTTGGCAGACGGTGACTATAACCCATCCGTGTGTTCTGCGCGTGTATCGAGACGCACTGTACGCGGTGCACTATTGTGCGAATTAAAACCAGCTGCAATCGGCGTCATCACCGTCGGGTCACGAGCGAGCACCTTCATGACAAATCACATGTGTGTGTGTGTGTCACAGACAAACTCTTAAACCCTTTGGCTCGTTTATAGTATGATTTAATTTAATAAATCGCTGCTTCAATACAAAAGAGCCACAAACAAAAAAAAAACGTTTTTATTTAAAAAATGCAACGCAACTAGATCATATTTTCATATTTAAGCATGTTATAAAACATTTTAGTTAGTTTGGTTTTTCGATTTTTAAGTATTTTGTTTTGGACAGTTTGTTTATTGATACAATAGTACCAATTCTGTTGTTCAAAATTACTAAACATAACTAATTTGACAGGTCTAAAAATATTGGCATCCTTATTTAACCCCGCACATGAGAAAGGGATAGCAAGACTTTTAGCCCTGTCAATTAGTTAAGTTTAGTAAATTTGAACAACAGAATTGACACTAATATGCCCTATACCTAATTTATTGTCATACCACTTTAATGGCGAATTTTGTAAACACCCGTAATATAGACGTAGGGCGATTTGGGATTACCGTGGGTTATCCCATTTAAATTGGAGCCGCCCAACTGGGGACTGTGCCTCCGCCTTACAGAAGACCGCAGTGAAATAACACTACTAGATGTAGTGTTGTGTTTCTGCGGTAAGTAAGGTTGCCAGTGCTCCACGAGGATACGCTGGGCTAGTAGTATTGCTGCTAGCACAGTGAGTCCTCATCAGCAGCATGGTTGGCACCCCGTAGTGATACCCCTGGTATTGCTAGCGGCTATAGGCTACGGTGACTGCTTACCATCAGGTAGGCCGTATGCTTGTGTGCCACCTTAAGTAGTGGTATAAAAAAAAAAAAAACATGCGAGTCTCGCTCGTTTTTTTTAAACAGAAGATATATATTTAAAAAAAAACTTAAGTTACTATCTTTATTTAATTTTACAATTCTTCTTATGCTTCAGTATTTCAACAGGGGTCATGTACGTAGTGCTATTACAAATATCACACTTATATTCCCTTGCGTTGGGTCTATTGTCTTTAACCGGCTTGACATGTTCTGTCTCCTTCTGTTCCGTTCTAGAAGAGCAGGTAAAGTGTTTGTGTTGCAGTCTTTCTATAGGAGACAGACAGACAGACAGACTGCAGCTGGGACACGTCCAGGGGATGTTGTATGTCTCTTGGTAGGCATTGTAGCTCCAATCTGTATCAGCCACACTGAAAAAAAAACATTTAGCAACGAATGTGTTTTACAAATAAGTAAATCACAAAAAAGTGCATCTAAAATAATATACAAAAAAAATACATTTAAAAATATATACTTAAGAAATAAAGATATAATATTAACTATTACTTAAATAAGGTAAGTAGTGCCTCTCAAAACTATGTAGCCCTAATCGGGTTTACTTGTTACATTAAACATAGTTAGTATTAAGTGCCTTGTAACTCTAAAAAATGTGCAATAAATAAATAAATATACCAACCAATTATAAACAACATTATCAGTGACGTACACCCCTCCTTTCTTCTCGTGGGCGCGGCATTCGAAACCTTCTTCAAAGGGGTTAGGGTCGACAGTCGGGTGCGTTTCGCCCGAACCGTAGTAGAGCACCTTTAAGTCCCCTGGCAACAATCTTTTGATGGTGTAATACACTTCGCTAGTCATATAGGAACCGACGTCACAGGATAACTCGTGTTGGAGCTCTTCGTAAGACTTGGCGGTGTGTTTCTGCTTTGCGAGTTCGCTTTCTACTGATTTGTTGGGGTTCGCGTCTGGAAATGAAAAAGGTATTAACAATCTCATATATAAAATTCTCGTGTCGCGGTGTTTGTAGTTAAACTCCCCGAATCGGCTTGACCGATTCTCATGACATTTTGTGTGCATATTGGGTAGGTCTGATAATCGGACAACATATATTTTTAATCCCCATAAATTAAAAAAAAAAATTTGAAATCCGTCCAGTAGTTTTGGAGCATATAGACATTTATCAAATATTTTGTCCTCCCGTGCGAAGCCGGGGCGGGCAGCTAGTAAATAAATAATGTTTAGACATTATCACACAGCGCCATCTGGCCTCAAACTAGGCAAAGCTTGTACTATGGGAACCAGCAGCTGATAGATACTTATATTTTTTTTTTAAATCGATACATACTTTTCGAATATACACAAAAAATTCAGTCAAGCCGTTTCGGAGGAGTTTTGTTTGTTACAAACACTGTGACACGAGAATTGCATGTATTTGAAGTTTTTGACAAAACGTTAAAGATAATATTATCATGATACATGCTGGTTGTACCTGCAAGTCTTCTGTTTATAAGGGCATCCCATCGCTGCCGTAATTTGACAGCTTTCATTAACAAGTTCAAACCTGTCTCAGGGTACGGGAACTCGAGTAGCAGCCATGAATCACATACAATTCTGAAAATAACCTTTCCTTGAAAAGAGAGAAGTCTCAGGAAGTATAGTGATGAACGAAAAACATTAGCACTTTTAATTTAGCAGGTAGGTCAATGAACCTAATTAAACTGACCAATAATTCGTTAAATTTGATTTATTTTAAACTTAGGCTGGTATAGATGTAAAAAGGGGTTTAAAGTTATTATGGCAATATGATGGATATTAAAGACATTGAATTTACAAACATGGCACTCGGTAGTTATACAAGATAATTTTTTTCGCGTTATAAGGATAGCAAAACTAATTTCCTAAAATCAAAACATGCCCACATGTCAATCAAGTGGTTTTTAAGATTACTTCAAAATATTCAAAGACGTACCAACGTCTTTGAATATTTGAGAGGAACATACATTAATACACTCACGCCTATATTAGTTTCGTTTTAGCCTAGTCCGATAAATAATAGTATTAGCACCATTAGCTTACCTCGTAAATCCAATATTCGTATCTATAGAATGCGCCAACAGAAGTAATGTCTGCGCGGCCGGCATGCGCATCGAGTTCACTATATAAGGCTTCGTTGTCTCCAATAACGACCTGCAAAATAGATAAAGTTACAAGCATACGGGCCGCCTGATGGTAAGCGGTCACCGTAGTCAACCGCGCGTTGCCGACCCTTCAGAAATCTCTTCGCACCCTGCTAGAAGTACCCCATGCTGTACTCCTTAGGGAAATCTACGGCGGGGAGCTCATTCCGCAATCTGATTGACCTCGAGAGGAAGCTCCATTGGAACCGCGCAGTGCGAGACCATTACTGTTGTTATGTGTGGGGCTCAATTCCCCGCCGATGGCGAGAATGCACCTAATCTACATATATGAAAATGAATCCCTACTTCCCTAGCTCACGGCATCACACGTGAACGGCTAGACCGATTTAGCTAATTCTTTTTTTTTGTTGTCTTTGTTACTGCCTGGAGAAGGTTCTTATGAATAGAAAAAGAGCCGGAACATTTGTAATTTCGGGATAAACTAAAGTATCTTTTTTCTATGAATTCATAGCTAAGGCAAGACAGAGTCTATCGGGACAGCCAGTTAAATAAATAATTAATAAGAAAATACTTACAAATAACAAAGCAACTGATGGTTGCTAGAGAGCGGCAGTTTGGTTCTGTATCCAGCGGGCACGTCTGTCTGTATGTCCGCCTCAGTTAGTTGCAGCACGCGGGGCTGCTTGCCGAAGTAGGAGGTGGGGTGGAGAAACACAAACGGCTTGCTGAAGGTGTGGTACAGTTGTTCCGATATTGACTAGAAACATAGTTTAAAATATGTATTTCATGAAAGCAGTGACAAAACCAACTTGGTAGATTTAATTTTGATATTTGTAATTTCATACCAATGCCTAAAAGAATTTTGTTACAAATTGTTATATCAAGATTGTTACAAGAAAAAAAAGACAGAGCACTCAGTTTCTTGCCGGTTCTACTCAGGTGGCTTTTTTCCGAACCGGTGGTAATTTAGACCTTCACAAGTGCCTTATTAGGGCCTAAACTGAATAATTGATTTTGATTAAGATTTTGACATAGATATAAAAACAGCTAAAACACTAATGTGTCACACAAGCATACGGCCCACCTGATGATAAGCAGTCACCGTAGCCTATAGCCGCTAGCAATACCAGGGGTATCACTGACGAGTTGCCAACCATGTTGGTGATGAGGACTCACTGTGCTAGCAGTATATCCTTACATCTAGCAGCGTATCCTCGTGGAACACTGGCACTTACTTACCGCAGAAACACAACTCTACATCAAAGTAGTGTTATTTGGCTGCGGTCTTCTGTGAGGTGGAGGTACAATTCCCAGTCGGGCGGCTCTAATTTTAATGGGAAAACACACGGAAGACACATTTCGCCTTACCTCTCATGATATTGATGAAATAGTGACGAATCTTCTTAAGAATCTTGTTGTTGATAGTGTATTTATAGTGGCAAAAGAGAAATGATAACAGTATACTACTGTATTATTACATTACTTGACATACCTTGCAGTGGTTAAACTCGTCAGCTACAGCGAGTTGCGGATACAACGCTCTGCAAAGAACTATCTGAAACACAATAAAAATATGTATTAGGTATTCGCTTCCGCGGAACAGTGCTACACGAACCATCAGTGAAGTGTTTATTAATATAATATGTATGTTAGTCTGTAAGGTATATGTAATATGGGCCTCGTTGCCTGATTCAAATTTACATAAATAAATAATTGAATAAAAATAACTAGGCTGGTGTAGGTACCAAATTAAAAAAAAATTTACAATATCTTGAGTGACACATTGACGTTCAGTTGTCAGTTGTTTTGTATTCTTCAATATTTGCAAAATATTGAAGATCCCCAACTATCTTCTGTCTCACTCACTCGTTCTTCATATTAGGTCCTTACATATGAAATTGGCGTTTTTCGTACTGGCCACTTTAATCACGAATTTCTCCTCTTTGGTAAAGAATTCCAAATTCAAATTTGTACAGCTATAGACTCATGTATTTGTGCTTCGATGATCGTCATTCATTTGTTTTTTTTCTGTTTGCGTCACTCATTTTACAAAATGGAAAACCTTAAATATCGCATTATTTACGAGTACGAGTTCCGCCGTGGCACTAGTGCTGCGGAAACAACTCGAAGGGTGAATGATGTGTATGGCGGTCGTGTTGCAAAAGAAAACACAGTTCGTTTTTGGTTCCAACGTTTTCGTTCTGGAAATTTCGACCTGCAGAACAAGCCCCGTGGACGGCCTGAGACTCAAGTTGATAATGAAGAGTTGAAGGCTATTGTGGAAGCGGATCCATCGCAAACCACGTCCGAGTTAGCTGCAGGCTGCAATGTTAGTGATAAAACTGTTTTAATTCACTTGAAGCAAATTGGGAAGATTAAAAAGCTTGAAAGGTGGGTACCTCACGAATTGACTGAAACAAACCGGCAAACGCGCGTCGACTGCTGCGTTACATTACTAAACCGGCACAATAATGAAGGTATTTTAAACCGAATCATTACCTGTGATGAAAAATGGGTTCTGTACGATAATCGGAAGCGCTCAGCGCAATGGTTAGATCCTGGCCAGCCAGCCAAATCCTGCCCCAAGCGAAAATTAACCCCAAAAAAGTTACTTGTAAGCGTTTGGTGGACTAGTGCCGGTATTGTTCATTACAGTTTTTTCAAATCTGGCCAGACTATTACGGCTGATGTCTATTGTCAGGAATTGCAAACCATGATGGAAAAGCTAGCGGCTAAACAACCTAGGCTGGTCAATCGCTCCACGCCACTGCTGCTTCACGACAACGCTAGACCACACACTGCGCTACAGACGGCTACTAAATTAGAAGAGCTTCAATTGGAAAGTCTAAGACATCCTCCGTACTCCCCGGACCTTGCTCCAACAGATTACCATTTTTTTCGAAATTTGGATAACTTCTTGCAAGGGAAAAAATTCAACTCCGATGGGGCAGTCCAAATCGCCTTCAAAGATTTTATTGATTCCCGTCCGACTGGTTTTTTTAGTAAAGGGATCAATGAACTACCTATGAGATGGCAAAAGTGCATAGAAAATAATGGTTCATACTTTGATTAATTAAATATATTATATTAAAAAATATTCGACTTTTTGTTCCTCCCATACAAAACGCCAATTTCATATGTAAGGACCTAATATTATGAGATTTTAAAAGTATTTGCGCACGATATAAGAAATAACCTATAAAACTTGTTCTCATAATATTGAACGAAATGGAGAAAGAGAAAAAAGCGTAAATACATATGAAGAGCAATTTTCTGGGATAAAAAGTATCCTTTATGCTAATTGAACCGATAAGCTACTTACACACACATTTTCGCATTTGTAATATTTGTGTGTTAGTGCGGTAACGTCCCTAATGTTTATATTTAACTGAGCCACATCAATACGTAGCCAAGTTTAAGCTCTTGAAACCTTACCTTCAGCATGACGAGGTCCCTTCCGCTAGAAGTACTGGCTCCAGAGATGAGAGCCTGGATCCTTTGAGCGTCATTCGTCATCCTAAACTCTATGTCCCTGATATCCATAGAATCATCGTCCTCATTCGCTTTCTCGTCCACTATCTCCCAAGAGTCTACTTTAAGACGTTTCTTGCGTTTAGAATCCTCGGCTGCTTTGTGCTTATATTGTCTGTGAACAATCACTACATAGTATACAACAAAGTCACTTCCCGTTGTCTGTCTGTCCATATGCATACTTAGATCTTCAAAACTACGCAACGGATTTTGAAGCGTTTTTTTTTATAGACAGATTCAAGAAGGAATTTATGTATATTTCATTTGTGTTTTGTAAGTATTTAATAACTTATATTATATATTATATGGCTAACGCTGGCTGTGTGCTAAAACTAGTGATCTGTTCTTCTTCTACCTAACTATGGCAATCAATCCTCTTCAAGGACTAGTTTACCAGTAACGTGTAAGATAATTATCAAGTTTTTCAATAGCCTTTTTGTACCGCATCATTCACTTATTATGTTTCTAAAATTTACTTTTCATTAACTACTATTGTAAAGCTATTTCTTATTCTATCTATTCCATTCCTAGTTCACAGTAAATACAATAAATATATAGTAAATTATATACAAATGTTAGGGTCTGCACTAGATCTTAGAAATTATAAATTAATATAAAAGATATATTTAATGCATAGGTATGCTAACCTCCTCATATCTTTCAGTTGTTTCAACTGCCCGTGCCGCAGTGCCCTTTCTGACGAAGACATCGTCTCCGGTTCTGGTGTCTCCATCAAATTGTTGTCCTGTCATTTTAAGTGACATTATCTATCTCGTCTATTCAGAATCTAAAGAAGTAATGTATTCGTTACACTATGACAACTACTGAAAAATACATACATACAGTGTGGCACTTCGAGTCGGATCGCCACTTCGTCAGCGGTCCGAAGTCCTGGGAGTTCTGGAGCAGGGTCCGAGGGTGGACCTAAACCAAAGCGGGGCAAGTCTTAAGCGTACAATACCTGAAGTAAATTCCTGAGTTGAGCTGCCAGCTTGGTCAGTTCGAAGAGTCGCTGTTCTTCTAACCCGCGTCGTTTGCACCAGACTCGCGCGCCGCGGCCTTCGGCCTTCACCGCCAGCCACGCGCAGTAAAGGGAGAGGAGGCTTAGCGGGTCGCCGTGGTCTGATTCCTCTGGCTTCCGGGCGTTCTGAAAAAAGAATTACTTTTGACTTGGATACTTGGCGTGGTGATAATGTATAGAGAAGAGAAATAAAATATATTCGACCTCACAGAAAATTGCAGCCGAATGATAATAATAATTTACAGAATTACGTTTATTTTATAAAAATATTTTTGTTCTTTTATATAAGTATTTTATATAAATACCTAACTGAAGTAAAATAAATAAATAATTTGTCACAACAATAATAACTGACTAATCAGAGACAGAGCGTCACTCGGGTATAGGTTTTTTTATACCACTAAGGTGTAAAACAACCATACGACCAACCTGATGGTAAGCGGTCACCGTAGTCTATGGACGCTTGCAACACCAGGGGTATCACTCGCGCGCTGCTGACCCTGGTACGATGTGCAATTGTACGGTCGAATACTGTAACACTTTTTAATGTGTCTAATGGCCGAATACTGACACGCCAGTCAAATCTGATGTCACGTTAATTTGATGTGCCCTCTGATATTACACGTGAAATTGTATTTTGTTAGTTACATTTTAGTGAAAACTTAACTCGCGAAATGTCAAAATTTTCATACAATTTTTTTATTCGCCTTTTCACCGTCGTCGCAGCGCTGTATATTTTCCCATAGTCGAAAGCGATACAAATACGCAGTGGAAGTAAGCAGTGGGTTGTTACTAGGGCTACTTAAGTGCCTACCTCACATTCGAAGTCCCTATGCGCCCTAGTGGTGTATATGGAGCGGATGCCGAGCGCGGCGGCGAGGGCGAGGGCGGAGTCCCTCTTGTGCGGCGGGAGGCTCGCGGCGCCCAGCACTAGGGCTTTGGCGAGCGACACCTCCACAGGCAAGTTAGCCAACGCTCGACCTAGAGCTGACAGCTTCTCGTTTGACGTTAACGCTCCCTGAAAAGAAAAAAAGAACATTAAAAAAAATTGGTCCAAATCTTTTTTAAATATGAGCTTCAAGTCCTTTCATTAGATACTCATAACATAGGGGTTAGTGTGGAAATGATCAATCTCCATCTTGTGACGTCCGCGAGACTCAAACGTGTATGCCTAATTTCAACACAATCGGACACTTAGCAGTGAGTGAAAAACTTGCAAGATTTGATTGCACACAAGCAGGTCTAAACTACTTTGGGTTTATTAAAATAATCGCAGAGGTGATCCGACTTGGCCGTTCTAGGTAAGACAGGTACAATACGGAGAGGAGCAAACAATTTAGTTTTTGTGGGTAAATTTTACGAGACAAGACAAAAGAGAAATAATGACACGGAATAATGTGTTTTGAACATGAGTCAGTCAAAACCAATTTTTATCGGTTATGAGTTTCGACTGTAAAATCCCTTCGAGCGCCACTAATGAGCGCACACGTGCATTACGCCAGTCTGGGACATACAAATAACTTACATGTTGTTTTAGCTCAAGCAGAGCATTCTCCACAGCATCGTCAGGTGGTTTGTCGACGAAGGGGAAACTCCTTACATCGCTGACCCCCAAGGAACTCATGAGGAGCAGGAGCGACGCTAGAGGGACACGGGAAACCTCTGGAGTGCTAAATTCTTCCATGTCCTCATACTGCTTGTCTGAATATATTCGGTAGCAGACACCAGGGCCTAGGACAATGTTGAAAATAGCCATAGAGCAAAGAAAATCACAATTCTACATGATCATAGAGCAAAGGAAATCTCAATTCTACAAGGCCACAGAGCTGAGAAAATTTCAATTCTAAATGCTATAGAGCAAAGAAAATCTCAATTCTAGATGGCCATAGAGCACAGAAAATCTAAATTCTACATGGCCGTAGAGCAAAGAAAATCTCAATGCTACATGGCCATAGACCAGAGAAAATCTCAATTCTAGGTGGCCATAGAGCACAAAAAAACTCAATTCTACATGGCCATAGAGCAGAGAACATTTCAGTTCTACATGGCGATAGAATGGAGACAATCTTTAATCTATGAACAAGCTTCGAGTTGCTTATTTTTTTGATCTGATTATGAATAAATTTATGAGTTTCTTTTCTTTTTTCTTTTCTTCATATTATGAATAAATGTAAAAGTATTTTTTTTGTTTCTCAATCACGACAAAATAGCTGAACGGATTGAAATGAAGATGTAGAGATAACTACATAGTTAGGTACCAGATGTAAGAAAGGTTTTGTTTCTTACAACATGGCACACGCTATACGTTTATAGGAGCTTAGGTGAATTTATATAACATTAATTTTAGATCTTTTTTAGAAAGGGATAATTTTCTGAAAGTTCTTTAGTTATGTTGGGTTTTACCTGTCCTGCCCGCGCGGCCTTTTCTTTGGTCGGCGCTAGCTTTGGATATCCAAAACTCTTTTAGTCTCTGCATTTTTGTCGTGGAATCATAGCTCATTTCTTTGACCTACAATGAAAGTATATTAAATAAATTGTTTACAAATGTTTATTTAGCCTAGCACTGTTCGTTCTGCGACTGGCAATAAGCACATGCAAACTCATTATCAGCGCTCGAACAGAGAATATGTATTGGTACGTGTCTAATAAGATCCTCCATTGTGAATAGGTAATGATGTCGAGTCTGTTGTACAAAATCACAAAACTAAACTAATTTGACAGGACTAAAAAGTCTTGCTATCCCTTTCTCATGATCTGGGCTAAATAGGGATAGCAAGACTTTTTAGTCCTGTCAAATTAGTTTAGTAATTTTGTACAACAGACTCGACACCATTATCAATTGACCAAGATATAATAGTAAAGCCAAAACGTAACTTACTTTGCCAGAATCGACGACAAATCTTATCCCATCGATAGTAACTGATGTTTCAGCTATATTTGTTGAAATTATACATTTTCTTACACCTTCTGGAGGATAGTCAAAAACCTGAAATACATTACAATATATAGGTGTTTTAAGGACAAGACAGTATTAAAAAAATAAAATTATATTCAGCAATAGATATTAAGTCGGATCAAATTGTGAAACAAACTCATATATAAGTTTTATTCACTTCACTGCGCGCCTTAATTGGTCAAATGAAATAGTGATTACTTCTCCGGCTTCCTATAACTCACTACTATCACTCACGAATTAATTCCTACAGATAGCAGGAGAGCGAAAGGAGAGAATTTACACATACTTTATCTTGTTCAGCGAGAGACAATCCGCTGTGTAGCGGCAGAACAATCCAAGACTTGGCTTTCTCAGCGTACTGCTGGGCCGCGTCACATATGGCCGTGATCTCCTGCACTCCTGACATGAATAGTAACATGTCACCCCTCTCGTCACCTGTGGGAGTACACATTTCCTAGCCGTGGAGGCCTTATGGTTGAAGCAACGGCCTGTCATCTGATAGACTCAGGTTCAAACCCCGACCTGTACCAATGACTTTTTTAAGCTTAAGTACAGTGATTAAGCACACTATGAGCTTAACAATAAAATTGGGATCTCAAGTGGGTTATCGCATTCAAATTAAACCTAGCATAGGTGTTAGGTTTTCCAACTACTAGAGTTACTAGAACCAATAGTGCTGTCAAATTATTTGACCAAAAGTATTCAAAGGATTACCTCAACTTACAAACATTACTTACTTGGATATTTGCTGTCTATCAACTGCATAATTTGTATGTATGGCTGTGGGTCCAATCTATCATTGCGGGTCGGTTTCTCTTCTATGAATATCGGCTTGTAGTTCAAATCTATTGGATATAATCTACCTGGTACCTGGAAGATTACATATATAGAATTCGTGGTGTATTTTCAGCTGAACCAATCTTGATAGAATTTTGCATGGAGCTCGTTTGCATCCCCTAATTTATTTACGTATGATATGATCATAGAGGGAAAGATCGAAGGAAAGCGTGGCATAAGAAGGCCAAGGATACGTTACGCTAAAGATAGAACGTCTTGGCGATTACACCACCGACAAGAGCCCTCTTAAATAGATGATGATGATGATCATACATATTTTGAAACACAAAATTACCATTATCAATAGGTATGATTGATCCAACATATACTTTATCTATAAACCTAATAAGAAGAAGCTTTATTCGTGGAATGAACTCCCTACCATGGTGTTCCTAAGGCTGTTTACACATTAGGCCGTAGCTACAGTAGCACCGCGGCGGCAACGGTGTGTAAACAACATAAGGGAGTACAATAGGGGATCCTTTAAGTGTCATATCCTGAAATAGCCACCAAGAGCGAGTGATACCCTTAACAATGCCCTGTGCCCAATGGTAACTGTTTACCATTAGTACGGCTTGTATCCGCCATTTAAAAATAATAAAATTGCAAGTAATCCGTATGGATCTTATAAAATTGTGTTTAAAACACACTTAGGTATATTCCAACAATTTACCTGTATAACAACAGCAGACTCAGCCGAGAAGTAATCAGCAAACAGTTTTATATTTATGGTGGCAGACATAAGAACCAGTTTGATATCATTGCGACTGTGTATGAGACATTTGAGCACTCCTAATAAAAAGTCACCCATCAGATGTCGTTCGTGGATCTCATCCAGAATTATCACATCATAGTCGGGTAAATTCTCTGATGACATCTGCAAGTATGTAAATGGTATCTATAAATATTTGTGTTGCCATCAAATAAATAATTTAATTTAATTAAATTCTATTTATATAATAATACTAACTCTTGCCCGCGACTCCGCCTGTGCAGTTTTATGACAAAGAAAAATCCAGTTTTTTATTCCTTGGAAACCCTAAATTATTCTCTGAAAAGTCCTTTTTCTGTCTATGTCTAGTCAACTGTCTTTATGTAGTGATGTGTGCAGACAAAATGTATTATCACTAAGCTTTGTAATGATAGAAAACCTTGTGCCCTTTGTTTGTGGTAAATATTACATACATAACAAACCACTGTAGATTCTTTCAAAGAGAATACAATATCTTAGATTCTTTAAACAAACCAAATAAAAATTATGATTTAGTACATATGTATATACATTATAATTATTGATTTACTAAACATGATACTTGTACAGAAAATTTTCATTACTTTCCAATTATTTGTGATGAACTAGGAAAAATTATAAGTAAGGTTTAATAAAATATTACTGACCTGCCTCAACAACAGTCCCTCAGTAATAAAGCATATTTTAGTATTGGATGTCTTGCTCTTTTCAAATCTTATCTGATACCCAACTTTGCTGTCAAACTGTGTCAGTGTTTCGAAGGCCACTCGTTTTGACAATGATATGCAGGCTATCCTCCTAGGTTGGGTGCAAGCTGAAATAATTGGATATTTTATATAACACACTGTATATAATTACATGTGTTTGTAAGGTATTTAAAACAAAAATAGCCTGAAAATAAAATGTTATTAGTTTTATTTAATTTGTTTATTTTATTCTAACTCCACCCAGCAGTCATCTTAAGCTTTAATACCTTTGCACCAGATTTTTAAACCAATATTTAACTCTGCCACCATCATTATCAGCCTAGAGACGTCCACCGCTGAACAAAAGCCTCCCCCATAGATTTCCACAATGACCAATTCAATATTTAACACTGTGTTAAGCCCTAAATACATTTTTGTAGTAAGTTTTATTAATATCTACTCAGCCTTTTCTGTGTGATTGAGCAACAAACAAATGAACACCTTCACATTAATTTTACTAGTTCATTTCAGGATTTGAATGATTAAAAGCATGCTCATATTCAATCAATGTCCTGTCACTGACTTAGCACTTGCAATAAAAGAGAGAGCACTCTATAAAGCCAATAGTCTCTTTCTACACATGTAATATTTATTGTTGAGTAAAGTACCAATATTCTGGAAGCCAGCTTCATGCAAGTACTGAGGGACTTGAGTGGATTTCCCACAACCAGTGTCACCAGCCACCACAACCACTCTCTCATTTTGTACAGCTGTTATTATTTCATTCCTGTAAAAAAAAAAGTTAAGTTTGACTTTGTGGTGTTATCTTCGACGCTGTCCCTGGACAATGGACTAGTGTTGACCTCACCGATGGGCTGGCTGTGAAAGGGTTTACGAAAAAATTATAGGTGGACTGAAGAACTACCATTTAATTGAGACTCAAGTACAGTTTTTAGGGTTCCATACCGGAAGGGTAGCCAATGGAACCTTATACTAAGACTTTGCGTATTTCATGATCCTTAGTAGGTAGACAGTTGAAATTTTCACATAATGAGTATTTCTGTTGCTTCTATAATTTCAATGAAATATGTTTCTATGAATTATGACTTACCTGTTGTATAACCTTTGTATTCAGCCTAATATTATGTAACCTCTCTGACAAGAAAATATCAACCCCCAACTGAGCCAATATAATAGTATAATAACTTACCTATATTTAGCAACTGGTAAATCTTTCTGAGCTTGTCTAAGTTTCTTTAACTTTTCAAACTTCTCTTTGTTCTTAAAATCCACATAAATTGACACTATGTTTAAAAATGCGTCAAATAATGTTTTATCCAGTTTCCTACCGTTTCTATCGTCAGAAACAATATCAACATACTTTATTGTTGTCCTAAAATTGATGCAATCAAACTTTGAGAACTCTCTTTCATTACATTGGTCATTGATTAAAGGTTTGCCTGCTTTCTTCAAAGTAGCTTCATATTTTTTTATAAACACCCAAAAATCATCTAAGCTATTAGCTACTGTGTTACTTTCACTGCTATATAATATAATTTTGTTTAAATTACGTTTATAATTCATAAAACTGAATTCAGCATCAATGTTCTTCCATGATGTTGGATTAGGTGCAGTCCTTTGCACTTTGCATTTATCTCTGTCCCGAGAGCGGGACCGTTTTCGTTTATACTTGTTAGGACTAGGGCTTCTACCCATGATCAATATCACTTATTTAGCTCCGTCAAACATTAAATATTGAATTATTCGTTAAAACTAACTTCAACTTTTTCTATATATTGGCTTCTGCGGGGTTCTTGAAAACTAAAATTGTTTGTTTAGTTTTTTGACTGACAGCCAACTGACAGTTCACTTCACAGCACAGACTATATCTGCTATACTTCTTCTTCTTCTTCTTCTTCCTAAGTATGGCAATAAATCTCCACAGGGACTATTTTTGCCAGTGTCGAGTGTTAGAGAAGTTTCAAGTTTCAGAACTTCTCGTGTTTGCCGCATTAAAATGCCTAGTGTCATGCATTCTAATGCGTATTGGAGTTTCTGGAGACAATCCACGGCAGAAGCAGATCGTAACACGCCAGTTCAGAGTAAACCTATTGACCAAAATGATAAATCACTTAACTCAAAAGTCGTATTATTGCATTATTTCCAAAGTTCCTTTAAATCAGTAACTAAATGAAACTTCACTGCACATAACGACACCAAAATTACACAATAAAGATCACTACACAATTTACGATACAACCCATGATACGCGATAGTTAACCACCATATAAACGAATAGTTCCATTACGTGATTAAAATTTGCTCAGAAGTTCGGTAATAATATTTCTATACGTTTTTAGAAAGTAATGTATCGTTCTATAATATAAATCCTCAGTAGTTAAAAAATTTTAAAGTATTAGATGTACTATATTATCTACTCTGAGGTATTAGTTAGGTACTCCCTCTATGCCTTAGCAGCGTAGGCCTACCTCCTGCCTGCCTCAGAATAAGGACTAGCATATAAGGGAGCTTAGTCCATATTCTGAGAGGCCTACCTATTGTCTTTGGTAAATATTATTATTTCTGACGCCCTCTGTTGTCGACTCTTGGTATTTTTTTAATAATTTCCGCCATTAGGCTCCGCCATTTTGCTTGGTCGCGGAGTGAATGTAAAATTATTTCTCATGTATTTTATTGTGGACCGTAGTTATTTAGTTTGGAAATAGTGTTTCAGCACACTAATGGCTTGCTTAAATACACTTAAGTTAGAAATCAAGACCTTAGAACAAGTGTTTCCCAAAAGCCATGAACGGTTTCAGATAATGTCAGCTAGTGTCGACGAACTGACCTGCAGATTCGTTGGCAGAAATGGAAAGAAATACGAAATACATGCAAATATTACCGTAAGTACAGTCTTTTGATTGTTATTCCTAAGGTGGAATATATTTTTTACGCAATGGGGGTGCGTGTATTGATTATCTCTGTTGGGACAAAGGGTCGTTGTTTATGAGGGCAGGGCTGTCAAGACGAGGTTTACGGAAGTGTTTTTAGGTTTCCCTCTTGAGAGTGAATGTTTGTCACGTTTCTCTGTAGATTATTTACAAAACAAAAGCATGTTTAGCTTGCTTTGCGCAATGGATGGAAGTAAAATTTCTCAAATTGGTTCGTTTTAAAATCATGTTTATCGGGTCGGGGTTCGCGTCAAAATATTCAATCGATTTCAGTTTCAGAACGTTCGGAACTGTAGCGACTTAGCGGGCGTGCGATTTATTACAATACAGCTATTTTATAGAGAGTAACATCTGTTTTGTTTGGGTAACGGTAAACGGGCGCGTTTTTAGGACAAAAGATGTTAGTCATCCACTACCTGCTTTTTGTTACCTATGTAGACATTTTGTTCCAGCAATAAAATATTGTTTTTGTTCACTCAAGTGCAGTCTAAAGCACTTGAACCAACACATTTTCGTAGGTATCAATGTAATGAATTTTATAGGGAAATACCTAATGTGATGTAATATGGCATAAACTTGTGAAGAAATAGGCACTATTAGTAGGCTGCTGTCAATATTTGGCACTTCTCATAGGATGAAAAATCGAAAACCCCAAACCTATGTAATTTTGCCTATGTTACAACATTACAGATAATACATAGGTAGTTTGATTTGTAATCATGAACATATTTTTATTTTGCTAGTTTGTAAGTAATACTGTGACATAGTAGCCTACTCATCTAATTTTAAGAATGATTTTTAGTCCATGTGCCATATTTTCTGTTAGACACTTTGTTAGCAAGTTGTTGCAAGCTATATTGTGTTTATTCACTCTCGCTACTCCATAGTGTGGTTCAAAGTTTTTGTGTTTTAAATCAGTGCTCATAATATTGATATAATTACTTTTCAAAGAGCTGACAATGCTTGAATGTCTGTAGGTTAGTTAGATATCAGCAGTGTAACTTTAATTAATCATATGTAATAGACACATATATTAAGTAGATTATTAGGTCACTCAACTGCAATATTATTATTATATGTAGGTAAACAAACATAAACAACTTGTATACATATATACTTTGTAATCCAATTATAAATGCATTAAAGTAACTGCCTCCATGCAATTTAATTATTTTAGGTCAATGTCAGTGTCACCTTCCATTAATTTATTTTTGTATAATGTTTTCTCATAGAAAAAATATTCCACTGCTTGTTTTTTTTGTTTTAGCAATTTTAACTATAGATTGTTTTTATTTATAAGTATTCTATTGATGGGGAATAAAGTCTATTTCTCAAATATGTACCTATACAGTATTTTGGTTCGTCAATCCTGTGGAAGAAATTATGGAGACCTTAGAGCAGCTGTGGCACAACATACCAACATAGGTTAATAAAATGTCCTCATTTGATCTTCTTTTGTTAGACAGTCTGTATCCACTTCATTAATAAACCTATCCTGCTATAGTGTTGCATTTGTATTATACGGATGGCATGTTTTAGGATCCCAAATAAAGATGGTAATTGATGTGACATTCATCTATTTAAAATACTTGTAATACACAAAACTATTACATCATCTTCATAACTGCAGTATAAAGGGTTGCTTTTTAGCTTTTCAGTCACTATAACTTTCAATAAATTTGGAGAATAATGTGCAGGTGTACAATGAAATAAATGTTCTTTAATATAAAAAATCCAATTTATCCTGTTGTTATCAGTGGGTTGGTTAGGTTACCAGTAATTAAAATTAATTTGTCTTTACTAAGTATCTAAATAATGTCAGACTTTATGCCTAGTACCTAAGCTATGTAATAATATAAGTTAATTAATTAAGCTTAATTTTACTCCAGGTTTTGAATTAAAATAAAGGTAATTCACTTACTATCAGGTGATATTGAATCCTGATTTTGTATTCAGGATGGGTATGAATGGAGCTTTGCGAATATTGCATTGAGAGACATCAATGAGATCGGGGCTAATTATGAATGTAATTTTTTTCCTTGCTAGGAGACATACCCTACCACCCCGCCAGTGTGGTTTGCTGACAGCGAGGATCCCATTGTGACAAATGCTGTACAAATACTGACCAACACACAAGGGAGGGACAATCATGTAATAAATCAGGTAATTATAAAACAAAAACTTATTGTATTAACAGGCTTGCATTTGTCTAGGAATTTCCGAGAATATTCAGCTGCTTGACTGTGGTTTCAGTAATATACAGGCAAACTGGTGCAGATAAATGTTCAGATAGGTACCTTGGTAATACATGATCCATTTATTTAATAATTAGGTATATATAAATTTACTAAGGTTAAATTAAAATCTTATGGTTGTGCTTTAATAATTTTTTAGAGGCATTTAGTTTTATTTTAAATGAGATATAATTGTAATTTTTCAGTAAAACAGAACCATATAGAGTATTTAAAGGTTAAACCGTAATAGAGTTTATCAAAGCAGTATTTTATGATAGAAATTAATAACGTTTTTCATTTTCGAGCTTAATTCTAAGGACTTTCACACAATACAGTAGATGACAGACAGTTAGTAAGGGACCTTCCATTATTATGAGAGCCGTTTTTATATAAATTTGGACCCCTTTGGTGAGATTTGGTTGGACCCCCCACCCCCTGACGTAAGATTTACGGTATAGTTTTCTGACAACTTTAGCCCCTAACCCCTAAACAAATTTATTCCTTATGGACCGTATTTTTGATAAAGGGTTCCAAAACAACTAAAATATGTTTTAATAATGACGAGACCGCTGGTCTAGTGGTTAGTATACCTGACTTCTACACTAGAGGTCGCGGGTTTGATTCCCGCCAGGGCAAACATTTATGTGACAAATATGTTTGCCTTGCGTTTGGGTGTTTGGTATGTATTATAAGTATGTAATTACAAAAAAAAAGTATATAAGTATTATATCAGCTGCTGGTTCCCATAGTACAAGCTTTGCTTAGTTTGGGGCCAGGTGGCGCTGTGTGATAATGTCCGAGCATTATTGTTATATTATAAATAATATGTATATGTAATGAAAAATACTTATAAGTATGTTATATATTAAACACCCTTAAAGGTTTCTGATGAGGATAGTGAAACTGATACTGCAGCATAATATTTTCATTATAGTGTCACCCAACCTATTGAATTGATGTCCTTGATTGTAAATCAATGTTCAATTTAAATATCAATTGTCTGGCGGGCTACATTATGCACTCCACTGCAGTGTGTTCCGAATCAAAAGTTGCCATTAAGCAGTTATGAAATGAAATGGCAAATTAATTAGTTTCAGAATTGTATGATTTACTTTTGTCTTACATACTGTTGGTTTTACTTAAGACAAGACAATGTTGAATGAGGTATAAGGGAAGATGTCGGCATCTTCGTTTTGACACCTAAACTGGCGATGATAAACGCTAAACAAAACAACATAAAGTCGATATTACTGAATCAGAATACACTACAAAACGGTAGCGGTCGTTACTGTAAAATAACTTTTCGTTTTGCCGGACACGCAACAATTGAATAAATGCACTTGGCATAAGGTATATTTTGGTTTATTTAAAATTTGTCTACGTAGCAGCTACTGTGCCAGCGTTGCTTACCGTATAAACTGGCCTTTAATTTGCCATCAAATTTGATGTCATTCTGGGTTTGTGGTTACATGTTGTAATTGTGTTGCTCTTTAAAATATGCCTACTTTAAAAATAGACAAATTAACCAGATAGTTCTTCAGTAATAATAATATAATAATGCTTGGACATTATCACACAGCGCCATTTGGTCCCACACTAAGCAAAGCTTTTACTATGGGAACCAGCAGCATAAATTATTTTTTCATCCAGAGGCAAGCCAACACAAATGTTTGTCAGTGTGTTGCAGTTATACAAACTTAGTGTTTACGATACGGTCACGTCAGTACCTTCAATGCTTTCCTTAGTTTCAATTGTGCTAATATTGTCAACTTTCAGGTTGGCATATTGCTGAGAGAGCTATGCAAGCTACATGGAGTGCCAGAACCACCAGACTTGGACTCTTTATCTCTACCAGTGCATCCGGCACCTCATCAAAGGTACTATTTATAGTTATATGTACTTTATCACTCCTTTGACCATTGACGGGGAGTTTATCCTCAATTTTACTCGAAACTTACGTTTCTAAAGACCTTCCAAGAAATGCTCAGGTTAAAGAATTAGCTCCCCGCCAAGGTTTTTCAAAAAGCGTGATATTCTTGCAAAAAGGTGATAAGCGTCTTAGCTTTTGGTTCGACAACGTGCGTGATACCCTTAGTTTATAGATTACGATAACCGCTTAACATCAGGCGGGACGTATGCTTGTTTCCCACCTGGGTGATATATGAAAAAACAAAACTAGACGTACGTGATCGGCACATTGGGAGGATAGTCCGACCATAGAAAGTTTAATAATGATTTGAAACTTAAGAAATAAATCACGGCCTTATTTTGCAGCAGAATTCTACATTCTGGTTAAATAGCTTAATCAGATTCTAAATTTTAGTAAAATACTTTTCTTTCGTTTGTGGTAATTTATACCTTCATAAGTGCCTTATTAGCGCCTAAACTGAATAAATGATTTATACATAAAGTGAATGTAAATTGCAAATAGTCACTCATACATTCTTTAAGATATTTGATTATATGTGTGATAAAGCTATTTCAGGCAAGGACAATGATCTGAGATAATAATGTAAACCCAAGGAGAGTGAACCAGAGCAATGTCCCCTGTTTGCGGAAAAAAGGATGGTTGCAAAACTTGTGTTCAAATGAACACTGTGAACATTCTTTATCTCGTTTCATTGACTTCACTACATTGATCTCATGGAAGAGATTTTATTATGCATGTTATTTATGAATTGCGGTTTATTTAACAATTAAACATTACAGTTTTTTTTAATCCTTGTAATAGAAATATACATACTTTCTTAGATTGTATTTTTTATCCACACTAATATTATAAATGCTAAAGAAGCTGTTTGTTTGTTGGTTTGCTACCTTTTTAGGATAGGATAAGATAGATTATACAAATGCAGATGAAGTCGCGAGTAAAAGCTAGTACCACTATCTGCCTCTAAAATCTACTTCCAGCCTAATGGTATAATGGCTAATGTTGCGAATGCTTACCACATTAAGTATCACTAGCACGTTGCTACTGTTGAGAGGATCGCTGTGTTAGCAGCGTAAGAAACAACCAAGTCTCCTGACTGCAAGTATGTTCAAAAAGATTTTATTGTGCTCTTCTGTAAAGTGGAGCTATTGACCCAGCATCGTCCACATTCGTACATTTCCCATGTGCTTCTGGCGTATGGACGCCAATTTCAGAAAATACTTAAGTACACCTGGTTCTATACTATGCTTAAAGAAGTTCTTTACTGAGAAGCTTGAGATTTGACGGCTGATTATAATTGTTTTTTAGAGTTCCAAGTGTGACGTCAAATGGCGCGGAATCTGGCACAGAGGAGGATGAGGAGATGGCTGCTGAGGAGGATGATTCTGAGGGAGAAGATGACTTGCCACTAGAAATGGTCGATGATGCCGGACGCAGTAACAAGGTGACTCTTAAACCATACTCCCATACCACACACAATCACTAATCAATCACACAAATATTATAATTGTGAAGTAATTCGGTTTGTTAGTTCCATTTTCATACTGCTGATAGATCTTATTGATAGTTTCAAGGATATAGTGTAACTTTAAAGACCTGTGTTACGAACAGTTTAACATAATATTTAGATAGGGCCGTGTTGTAAATACCAAATGGTTAGCGCAAAGTTGATCGCCATAATAAATATGAATTTTCCCAAAGTAACACATGTATTAAATTCAAGCTAGGTAAATGCCAAGACTATTCAACAGCATACACTTTTCAGAAATATAATAATATATATCTTTTCCTTAATGTTTTTTTTTATCTTATATATCCGTAACGAATTCTAGGACGACATGGAAACAGAACACTTAGCGACGTTAGAACGGCTCAGACAAAACCAGCGGCAAGACTACCTATCTGGCAGTGTGTCGGGAAGTCTACAGGCTACAGACAGGCTCATGAAGGAGCTCCGTGATATATACCGTTCCTGCTCGTTTAAAAACAATATGTACTCTATTGGTGAGTTAGCTGTAGATAAATATTTTTTTCGGGCGGCACGGCGCGAGTTTTACCCCTGGTGTTGCAAGCGTCCATAGGTTAGGGTAACCGCTTTCTATCAGGATTCTTAAAGTGGGGTACGCGAACCCGTAGGGGTTTCACGACAAGATTAACGTAATGGTGGCTTGATGACTGGCAGGCTGGCTGACCTTAAATTTAGTTTTAGTTCCGGGCACTTTTGTGATAAAGTATACAAAACTAATTCCAATTCATAATATTCCAGAGTTAGTAAACGACTCACTATATGAGTGGAACATCAGACTGCGCACAGTGGACCCGGACAGTCCGTTACATAACGACCTTATGATTCTAAAGGAGAAGGAGGGCAAGGACTCAATACTACTCAACATTATGTTCAAGGAGACATATCCCTTCGAGCCGCCGTTCGTGCGGGTTGTTTATCCTATTATTTCTGGTGAGTTTTAAATGCATTCTTATTGTATATGTGAAGGTAATTCTGTTCATCTGTCTCTGTGGTTGTTAGTTTGCTTGGTAACTTTTTACGGCTTAAAATCCTTTTTATTCAAAATGCACGTTTTGTAATTGCGCGCGCATAGCACCTAGTAGTTTAATAAAAACAAACAAATAATGATAGATGGGATGAACGCAGAAATTTAAGGTGCCGACGTTACAGCTACTGCAATCTCACCTTACAGTATGGTCCTACTGTAATCTGTATAGTTTTCTAACAAAGTGGTAAACAAGCGTACCGACCTCCTGATGGTAAGCGGTCACCTTAGTCTTATAAATAAAATACAGTAATGGAAAGCGGCTAGGAGAGCATAGCTCTTAAATGTATGTTGATATTGGGTTGTAGAGTGAGGAAGCTCTGAAAACTACAAGCCATGATCATGAGTACTGCCTTCTGTAGCCTTAGCAAGAACAACTTTCGAATACGTATTTGTATAGCTTTTGACTATTTTTGTATGGGAAAATTAACAACGCTGCGCCGGCGAAAAGTGGAACTAAAAGTTCGTATGAAAATTTGTACGATTAGAAGAGTTACGTTTTCGAATATGCAGTCAAAAGTGGTTTTTGCTAAGGCTACTGGATCCGAAATTTAAGCTTACCATCCAGCCAAAACGCCATATATACCTAGTGTTATTCAAGACGGCTATCGCTAAAGATTTTTTTGTTTTTTAGGTGGTTACGTGTTAGTGGGCGGCGCTATCTGTATGGAGCTGCTGACGAAGCAGGGCTGGTCGTCGGCGTACACCGTGGAGGCGGTGATCATGCAGATCGCGGCCACGCTCGTGAAGGGCAAGGCGCGCATCCAGTTCGGCTCCACCAAGGTCATGACGCAGACGCAGTACAGTCTGGCGCGCGCGCAACAGAGCTTCAAGTGCCTCGTGCAGATACACGAGAAGAATGGTACCTACTTACATTTCTAGGAAAAAGGTCTATATTATTTGACCGAGACCTGTGGTCTAGTGGTTAGTATATCTGACTGCTTCCCTGGGGTCGCGGGTTCGATTCCCGCCGGGGCGAAAATTTGTGTTTGCCTTGCGTCTGGGTGTTTGTATGTATTATAAGTATTTATTTACAAAAGATAGTACGTAAATATTGTATCAGCTGCTGGTTCCTATAGTACAAGCTTTGCTTAGTTTGGGGCCATATGGCGCTGAGTGATAATGTCCAAGCATTATTATTTATTATTGTAATTAATTGGATCACAAGTGAACAACAACAAAGGCAATAAACATCCTAGCAAATTAAAAATATATTAAGTGCTCACTCAATTAATAATATTACTATAATAGGCAATCAAAGTTAACTTAAGTATTGCACCGGACATTACATTTACAGTACAATAACATTGACAAGGTACATCTGTCTATTGATGATAGCATCTCTGTCGCCAGGAGAAATTATTTTTTAGAACCAAACACTCCTATACTTTTTTTATATGTATTTTCGATGAGAAACATCTTTCGACTCGGTTATGGGAATGATTTCGTGAAAAGGGACGGAAACGCATAACAGGAAGCCGGAGAATAGTATTGCCAATTTGGCGTTTTTGTCGCTAAAAGTGACGACTTTTATTGAAGTCTTGCAACCAAAAAATGAGGTAGTTGTCTGATGTTACACATCTTATGCTTAAAGCGGGCTACACACGTTCAGTTTTAACTGCACATTTTTAACTGTACAGTCGAACTGTGCAGTTATAACTGACGCCCCTGGTGTCTACACACGTTCAGTTTAGATCTGCACATTTGTCAGTTTTGCCTACACACCTTCAGTTTTAACAGCACAGTACGATTGTACAGTTAAAACTGAACGTGTGTAGCGTGCTTTATACACAGCTACTATAAGTTCGCTCGCTTTATGATCATAGCAAGGTATTGAGGCAATGTTAATTATGTTGCAGGCTGGTTCACGCCCCCGAAGGAGGACGGCTAATGCAGGCGCGGCCGTTTATCATAAGACTAACGTGCAACATTGACAGTAACGCCCAAACAAACACACTGCTCCCAAATTTGACAAGTGGCTCGATTGAGTTTGCGTGAATTATTAGTTACGATACTGTACGAGTTTGTTTGATTCGCGACACGCTGTATACAATTATTATGTATGTTTAAGCATGAATGGGCGGACATTTTGTGGTTGATCGTGTACTTTAATCGTTAAGTGCTATTAATGTTCTGATATAAGTGCGGGCGTTCACGAGAGACATTATAAGACTTATAGGAAATGTTTAAAAGTGTAACGTTTTTTGTAATCATTAATTTCTCATTAACGTTATCCATATGGTAGCCCTAGACGTTACTGGAGTGTAAAGTTGGAAAATTCTTTGCATTTCTCTTTAGTTATCGAAATAAAAGAAAAACCTGTGATTCTTATTCAGTTTGTGTATTCTTTGATTATCCGCATTATCCAAACCAAACATAAGTAAATATAATAAGTATACTCAAAAACCACTTCAAATAAAAATACATTATTATTAAACAACCCATCACCGAAGCCGAAGAAGTCACGTATCTTACATTCTGAATCACTCCACAACCAATCAATATTTATTGAAATTATGGATACATAATTTAAGAACGACGGTTCAAATGAATAGTAAAATCATTACCCAGAATCGTTTGTGTGAATACTCCGAATAATCCGATTAAATTCTATCACAGCTTTGATGAAATAATCCGACTAAGTTCTATCACAGTACTGACGAACAATAATGCGACCAAATTTAATCCTATCACAGCTTAGATTCCTGGTTGCGTTTAGTGTGCTCCATTAAAGCTTTCAATCCAGTCACGTGGTCTTCAGCGCCTTGCTGATTAATCCTTTTGACGTAATCTTTTTCATTCATATTTTTAAACCATCTTGCTAGGTTTGGGAACCTGGAGATATGGAAGTGTGGTCTACATGTCAACATACAATGTTTAGTTTGCTATCCAATTTCTATAGGCCATTTTATGTCAGACCAACTTATCAAAGTAAGTAAAAAAAAGCTATATTTTACTGGTTACAAACTCAAATTTAACTCAACGATGCAAATACCTCTTGA
Source organism: Falcaria lacertinaria (assembly GCA_951449985.1). Lineage (NCBI taxonomy): Eukaryota > Metazoa > Arthropoda > Insecta > Lepidoptera > Drepanidae > Falcaria > Falcaria lacertinaria. The sequence goes on from OX602124.1 coordinate 3,317,711, forward strand.
AGTTGTCGGCGTATACACTATAATCTCTTCTACATTCAAGTATGCCAAAGCCGAAATCGGAATATGTCTCCCTAAATCGATTTTTTTTCTTTTATACTAATATATAAGCAGTCACCATAGCCGCTAGCAATACCAGGGGTATCACTAACTGGTTGCCAATAATGTTGTTGATGAGGACGCACTGTGCTAGCAGCATTACTACTAGCCCAGCGTATCCTCATCGAGCACTGGTAACCTTACTTACCGCAGAAACAATACTACGTCAAGTAGTGTTATTTCACTGCGGTCTTCTGTAAGGTGGAGGTACAGTCCCCCAGTCGGGCGGCTCCAAGTTTAATGGGAAAACCCACGGGAAATCGCCCTACCTCTCGTTTTTAAATGCTCATGGTGTGATTAATCACTGTACTTAAGCTTAGAAAAACTCATTGGTACAGGCCGGGATTCGAACCTGGGCCTATCAGATGATAGGCCGTTGCTTCAACCACAAGGCCACCACGACTTCAAATTTGTTGTCGGCGTATACACTATAATCTCTTATACATTCAAGTATGCCAAAGCCGAAATCGGAATATGTCACCCTAAATCGACGAAAGCAATGCAAATTTACAATAAGCAAATATAAGGTAGCCATGGCTTTGGGACATGATTTAGAGAGGGCACTATTTAATTAATTCACTCACCTCGTCTCGTCAATAGGATGCAGTCCAGACATTGAGCTCATAGTTGATATAGCGCTGATATCCGCTAATGTGACCACGTCATCAGCTAAGTACAAACGTTCCGATAAATACGCTTCCATTGTTGAATATGCATTTTCAATGTTTCTGATCATATACTTTGATATTTCAGCTAGTCTTCCCTCATAGGTCGGTGCCTGAAAAGTAGGGTTATTCGTAATACAAAAGTAATAACTATGCAGTGGTAAGTGACATAGGCGCATGTATTCGCGTAATTTAAAATATGACAAATAATACTGAATGAGTCAGAAGTGAATTTATTAAAGTTAAAATTATTAAATTAATGTTAAAAAAAATATTCATGTGGTGTGATGCTAACCCTGAGTACCCTGAGTAGAGAACCAACGCTGAGTGCAGCAAACGTGCCATGGTATGGACCAGCTAACATAATGACATGTACTATGTCATGTCTGTGCTGCTGTGTGTAATGTTGCATTTGCTCAGTCAGTCATAATGACTAAAGCTCGCTGACGTTTAGCTATTATTCTGAGGTATGTATAGGTTAAATAAAATGGTGCATATATTCCCGAGCAAATGCTCCAGTTTGTCACTAGGTGACCCTGTCGATATTCTTAAAAATAAGAAAAATCAGACTACAATATTACGAAAATAGCCTTCATGGACAAGTATTTCATCAAAGCCTCATGCAGTAAATTATCTACGCTGCGAGACTTCATCTAGAAATTTCTGGATGAAGTCTCGTAATATTGTAGTCTGATTTTTCTTCCCTAAAACGGATATTTCTTCGGTATTCATATAGAAACCTGGTGTAACGTCATACGAGTGATATTAGAAAACTAACAAAAGCAATATCTTATACTTCTTATAGGATTAAATATAGCCCATTCATCGTGACGGTTATTGTGAGAATTTTGTTACTGAGAATTTTCTCCTTCAGTCGACGTAGCTTAGGTAATTTGATTTATGTACGTACCGATTCCCATTACTATATTGGTGTACTCGGGGGAATTCAATATATAATATCTAAGTTTCGATATCTTAAGAAGGCTGCTTTAGGCAAACTAAATTTGATGTAGGATCCTAATTTATCGGGTAAAGGCATTATGAGTATATCCACTAAAATAAAATACTAAATATAAAATGTCCATGATCTTTAAATTAGGATTGAAAATGCTGAAAATGCCTTTATTAAGAACGTACCTCATGCGGTTACCTCCTATTTTTATTCCAAATAAGTTTTTTATATACCACTAAGGTGGCAAACAAGGATAGGTACAGCCCATCTGATGGTAAACGGTCACCGTAGCCACACCAGGGGTATCACTCGTGCGTTGCCGACCCTTAATTTTCTAGTTATTCTAATGGAAAATTGTGACGACCCGGCACCTAATTCTATTTGTATGGTGAATTGGAGAGCTACACGCTCGTCTTTGATATATAATCTTATATTAAGATACTTATTGGTGTCGATTCTGTTGTTCAAAATTACTAAACTAATTTGACAGGTCTAGTCTTGCTATCCCTTTCTCATGTACGGAGTTAAATAAGGATGGCAATGTTTTTAGACCTGTCAATAATTTTGAACAACAGAATTGGCACTATCACCTCAGAGTAGCAATTACCTACCTTACCTTACCTATACAGGATAGATTAGCTCAGTACCCATATGTTTAGTGTTTTTAAATGGAATTACATTAGGTATTTGAGTTAATTACCATAACGGCCCTCAGTCGTGGAAATAAAACGCCACAGTCGAAGAATAGTCGTTGATTAATTGTAGCGCGCTTTCTGCTGTCTAAAGGATAGAGGTGTGAATGTTCCGGTTTGCCATATTTATCGATAAGGTAGATCATTATGGCGTGACTGAAAAAGAATTGGAAATATGAATGCCAAACTCTTTAAAGGCTGCTGGAGCTATGTTGAAGATTAATATATTGGATAATTTATTTTTAAACATGTAAAGTGAATATGTAAGGATAAAACTTACCTATCGGCTAACCAATAATCTCCTTCATCAATAAACGGAATTGTCCTCATTGGGTTTTTCTGAAAATTGTATAGGTACTTAAGTCAGGAGGTAGGGACCCAAATAAATATTAATCCATTACTGTCAAACGTACCTGACCTATCTACCTAATATGTAGATAATGTACTATAATTCGGAAACCGCAATAAAACTTATCAATTTATCTTTATAGGTGTATGTTTATCTTTTTAAATTCTTAGCTTACCTTTTGATGCTCTGGTGCGTCTTGTTCCCGGAACACGGGATTCAGGTCCCGTTGTTCTACTTCAACACCGAGAATATCGACAACCATCATTACAGCTCTAGCCGGAGGACTAGGGTTCATTTTGTACAGTATTGTCGGCATATTATTGTTTGTAGGTACCTGTGAAGAATGATTAAACAGATACTTAATTATCAAGGATGATAATATCAGGACAAAATATGAAATTATTTTTCTATAAATAAATTTGGTCATTTGAAAGTAAATTCTTAATAAATTACCAAATTTTAGCTTTACACCAAAATTAGTATCATATTAACGTTACATACCTATTTTGTAGATAATATTATTAGACCAGTATAAAAGTAGCAATGTTAATGAATCCTTGGAACCAAGTGAGCATAATACATTTTATCCTATTTAATATTTTAACACTCGTGCGATAATTAAACTTTTATTAGCCAACGTAAAATTACGAACGAACATTAACACAACAGTATCTACTCGATCCACAGCCCACAGCACAAGGTCAGCCGCTATTGTGACTAGAGATGTTGAATATAACCATCAACAAATAAATTTATCTAATATTTAAAATTAACCTAATAAAAATATCAATATCGTATTAAACTAAGCGATATTTTTTTTGTTACGTGATTTTAATCCGATACCTATTATGTTGAATTTATTGTATTCAACTAGGCGATATTGTTGTTCGTTAACTTAATACTAAACCAATAACCAATCGTTATTTTGTTAGTAGCTTGTTAAAGGTTAGATAAAGTTGTTGTTTGTGATGAAGGAAGGAAAAATGCCGAGACGGAATACGGAGTTATGGGAACATTTTGATAAGTGTGTAGGAGTTGAAAAAGTAGCATCTTGCGAATATTGTAGTGAAAATGTTCTAAAATTCTCATAAAGAAGCAAATGCTAGCTAGTCCTAAGCCTGTTCAAGTATGAAGGAAAGTTCATTGAATTTAACCTTACCTCTTTTTTATATGCTACAATAGAATAAAGACATCAACTTTATTGGCATCAAGTAAAAACCTAATCATAAAACATTATCGAATATTTTCAAACATTAAAATTATCGATATATTTATTTATCAATTACCGTTTAACCTCAGAGCAGATAATATACTACGTACGTAAGTACAAGTTTTGCTATTAAATAATCAATCATTATTGACATCTCTATATTGTACTAATAGTTTACGAAGTTTTCAATAGATGGCAGTAGGTACCCATTTGCTTGAATCTCAGAGTAGATAATATACTATGAATAAAACGTAGTGGTTATGTACTCTGTGCTATGAATGTTTCTCGCGCAGAGGCAAACCTCGCGCCGCCGCTGTCTTTCCTAAATGTCTGTCGATTCAGTTTCAGACTGACTAATAATATTGAAATTAATAATAATAATAATAATAATAATATAGCCTTTTATTCAGATGATATATCAGAACTTATGTAAAACTATATAAACTTATTTAACTTATTTTACTAACATATAGACTTGTTTAGCTAACATTAACTGTATAAACTTATTTAGTATCTAACTTTAAAGACTTAAACTTAATATATATTAATAAAATTAAACTAATATTTGGTCCTTGGTTATTTTGCCAAGATCTGTTTGCCAGTCGGCAAAGGCCTCCTCCAACCTTTTCCACTCCTTTCTTTCATGGGCAACTCTGTTCCATATAACACCTGCGACTTGTCTAATATCGTCGACCCACCTTTTCTGTGGTCGGCCTCTCTTCCTTTTGCCTTCCTTTGGGTACCACCACGTCATTTACTATTGAAATTACTACTAGGTAAATCTTGGACCTATAATATTTTCTACCTATCCATTATTAATCCCAATAAAATTATCCTGTAATTCTGTTTTTAGGGTTCCGTAACCTCAAAAGGGAAAAGGAACCCCTATAGGTTCACTTTGTTGTCCGTCTGTCTGTTATGACATTTAACGCGTTGGGATATCGAGTTAAAATATCAAATACTACGGTCTCTTCCTGCTGTGAAACAAATCAAATTTGTAATCCAACCGATCAAAAATATGACTATGACCGTTTATGTAGCTTAAATTGCGATTTCACAAGGAAATTAAAACATATAGGGTACTGTCCGTCAAAAAGCAATATCTTACAGCCTTACAATACAAAAATAAAGCAAATAATCTGAAAACATACTTTAGTCAAAAAATAAGCGACTTTACTTACTTATTTGCGATTGGTGCAATCATGTCTAGGGATTATACTGCAAAATGAAGTGCTTTGTCCTAGTTTGCCTTTTAACACGGAACCCTCGGTGCGCGAGGTTAACTCGCACTGGCCGGATTTCTGTGATAGGTAACAATACGTCTATACTAAAAAAAAAAAGCCTTTTACAGGCATGAAAATCTATAATGGACGGTAATAAATTATTTGGTAAATAAAGATATGGATCATTCAAACGAATATAATGTATGTATGGCTTATAAAGTGTTTAATAATTTATTAACCAAAGTGTTTAGACGCCAAATATAATTTAATGTAGGTATACTTTTAACAGAGGTAGGTGTATGTATTTTTTTGCAATCGGTAAGTTTTGTAAAATTTATTGTGCATTGCTTTTCTAATAAAATCAATTTATAAGTTTACAAAACTTTTTACATAGCTTACGTATTCATGTAAATGACAGGAGTCGAATTTGAAGATAAATCAATACGGCACGTTTGTAAATAAATATGAGACTGATTCTGCGTAATGCGTACGCCTTATTGCCTCAGCAAGCATCATTGAAATGTCAATCGTTTGAAGTTTGGGACACAGCTTCATTGTCTTCTCTTGTGGTATGGTATTCGTTACCACAATAGCCTCTAGACAGGAATTATTTATCTTCTCAATAGCATTTCCTGCGAAAACTCCATGTGTTAATATTGCGTAGATTTTGCTAGCGCCAGCGTCGCGTAATGCTTCTGCGCCCTTGACGATTGTTTCACAAGTGTCAGCCAGGTCATCGACCATAATAGCGATTCTATTCCTCACGTCACCTACCAGAACTGTTGTGACTCCCTCGTTCGCCCTCTGCCTTTCTTTATGGATAATTGCAAAGTGTATATCAAGTCTGTCTGCGATGGCTGTCATCCTCTTTACTCCTCCTGCATCAGGAGACACCATAACACTACTCTTCCATTCAGAAATATTCTCCTTGATCCATTTCGTTATCGCTGGCTCTGCGTATAAGTTGTCAACAGGAATGTTAAAGAAACCTTGGATTTGGAACGCATGTAAGTCGATTGTAATGACGTGATCAGCCCCAGCCACTGAAATAAGGTTGGCGAGCAGTTTCGCAGCAATTGGTGCTCGACTTTTTTCCTTTTTGTCCTGTCTGGAGTAAGGGAAGCAAGGTATAACCGCTGTGACGCGCGAAGCTGAAGATATTTTACAAGCATTGATCATGATGAAGAGTTCCATCAAATTATCGTTAATTTCTCCGCAGCCACTTTGGATAATGTACACATCTTCACCTCTTACCGATTCTCCAATTTCCACGTTCGTTTCCTTATTGCTAAACTTCTTAGTTGTGGCTCGTCCCAAATCGAGGCCGAGTCGCGAGACGATTTTCTTCGCAATCTCTGGATGTGAACTTCCAGTAAATACTTTTATATTCGGCATTCTTGGACTTGGGCTCAAAAAATGTATCTCCTGTTTTTTCTCTGTTGATTGCACCTTATTTTCGACCGGTTTCATTAGCGATCTGTCGATAGAGAAGATGCGTGTTACTGACTGACTATCGGCGGTGGAATAAGCAGATGTTTGTTACAATGAGCAAACAGATTTATCTAGGTTCAAGATGAGGTCAATTCGACATGAGACCTGTCTATATTGCCTGCAATGACTCTGTACTGTTGCTCCCTTATCTCTCTTGAACAATAACGAGATATATTTACGTTTTAATTATGAACACTTTCTGTATCATTATGAACTCATGACGATTATATTGACAAATATTTGTGTAGTCGTAAGATATCGCCTCGTTGTGTTATTATGATAAATTCGTTTAGATAAATAGTTGTTGCATCATATTGACAATCTTAAATATTCACTACTAGCTTCTGCCCGCGACTTACGTACTACGATATAGATATCTGTTGAGCGGGTTTGTGAAGCAGCTTGTGCAGAGATAGATAAATACATAATCTTATGTGTATATAGACCTCCAAATTCGGATATTCGTTTATTTTGTTCAACAATGGAGGCAATGCTTAGAAAATTATTTTATACAAATAAAAAACTAGTTATATGTGGTGATTTTAATGTAGATACTTTAAAAATGTCAACTGAGGCCCGATTATTTAAAAATCTTTTCAAATCATTTAATTTAGACATTATATTTAATGAGCCCACAAGAATAACAGCCACTTCGTCTACCTGCATTGATAATATAATATCAAATGGAAATATAAAAAATAAGTCGTTAATAAGTGGCATTAGATCAGATCATATGACTCAATTTGTTGAGTTGCATGATAGTGCACAACCTAGCACCTCTATGAAAGAGTGTAGACCCCTGCCTAAGAATAGAATGGAAAGGTTTAGGAAGAATTTAGAATCAAAAATTTATAATTCTAAGTCTGGTGAGCCCAATGAATGTTTTCAAAAATTACAAAACGTTATATGCAGTGAATTTAATAAGGCCTGTCCTAAACGAAAGATGAAGCTAAATAACAAATTGGAATTTAGTAACTGGGCAACTAAAGGTATAAGGAAAAGTAGAGACACTTTGTATGAGTTGTATTATAAGAAATCTCATACAACTAATGAAGAGTTTTATAGTTACGTGAGAAAATATTCTAAATTATTTAAAACTGTTTGTCAAATAGCTAAATCAAAATATATAAGTAATGAAATAAGTAATTCCGATGATAAAATAAAAACGGTTTGGAAAGTTATTAATAGGGAAACGGGAAAGAATGGAATTAAAGAAAAAGTAAGCACACTTAAAATTAACGAGAATCTTGTGTCGGATAAGTTAGACGTCGCAGCAGCTTTTGAGAGCTACTTTGCCAATATTCCGTCCGAAATTACAAAAAACCTTAGCTCGTGTGCAAATACAGCCGAAGGCTTACTTAAGAAATCGTTTAATAAAGTTATTCCAGAGTTTTACTTTCGACATGTAAATGTAAATGATATTATTAAAACATTTAAAACGCTCAAAATTAAAAACACGGAAGATTTATGGGGACTTTCGATTAAAGTTATTCAAGCAATTCTACCAACGATTGCTCCTATACTGGCAACCATTTTTAATACTTGCATTGATCAAGGAATATTTCCTGATTTAATGAAATATAGTAAAATAATACCGATTTTTAAGGCGGGATCTAGAGAAAATCCTTCTGATTATAGACCAGTATCAATACTGCCTTTGGCTTTGAGTAAAATATTTGAGAAAATTATGTTAAATCAAATGTTAGGTCACTTTAATGCGCATAATATATTACATGGAGACCAATTCGGTTTTACTAAAGGTAGATCTACAAGTGACGCGGCGGCAAAATTACTGAAACATATATTTGAAGCATGGGAAAGTTCACATGATGCCCTAGGTGTATTTTGCGACCTATCTAAAGCATTTGATTGCGTTGAACATAGTACGCTACTGCTCAAACTAAAATATTATGGTATCCGCGGAAATGCCCTTGATCTTGTAGCCTCATATTTGTCCGGTCGTCAGCAAAAAGTCGGTGTCGGAGGCATAACTTCCAAAGGCACATTAATAAAAATGGGAGTTCCGCAGGGTTCAATATTAGGTCCTTTCTTATTTTTGGCATACATAAATGATCTCCCACTTGTAGTGGATAATATCTGTGACATAGTCTTATTCGCGGATGACACGTCTCTGGTATTTAGAGTGAGCAGAAAAGACAAAGAAATTATAAGTCTAAATGAAACGCTAGCATCCGTTTCTAAATGGTTTGACGCCAATAACCTAGTTTTAAATTCAAAAAAGACAAAATGTATACGGTTTTCTCCTCCAAACTCATCGCAGGTAGACACGAATGTACAATTAGATGGCAGAAAACTTGATTTAGTTGATAACACGATTTTTCTAGGTCTAACACTAGATGCAAAATTGCAGTGGGGCTCTCACATTGAGACTTTGTCAAAGAAACTTAGTTCAGCTGCGTTTGCCATTAGGAAAGTCAGACAATTGACAGATATTGATACTGCAAAATTAGTTTACTATGGATATTTCCACAGCCTCATGTCTTATGGCGTGTTATTATGGGGATCTGCGGCGGATCTGGATACGATATTCATTCTACAGAAAAGGGCAATCAGGGCAATTTTTGCAATGGGTCCCCAAGAATCGTTAAGAGAATTGTTTAAGAAAATTAATATTCTCACGTTACCGGCTCTTTACATCTTTGAGAACTTGTTGTTTATAAAAAAGAACATTAGAAGTTTTCAGTTAAACTTAGACAACCATTATATTTATACAAGAAACAGAAACAAAATTGTGGCTCCTAGGTTTAGACTTACAAAAGTAAACAAATCATTTATGGGAAACTGCGTCCGCTTTTACAATAAAATCCCACAATCTATTACCGAATTGAATTACGATAAGTTTAAGACTCATGTCAAAAGAATTTTGATAAATAAAGCCTATTATAAAATTAATGATTATGTAAATGATAAAAATGCTTGGAATATATAGACTCACTCTGCACAAGTGGCTCCCCGCTCCTGGTAATTGTAATAGTTGGAATATGTATTTCATGAAAGCAGTGACAAAACCAACTTGGTAGCTTTCATTTTGATATTTGTAATTTCATACCAATGTCTAGAAGAATTTTGTTACAAATTGTTATATAATGATTGTTAAATGCAAAAAAAGACAGAGCACTGAGTTTCTTGCCGGTTCTTCTCAGGTGGCTTTTTTTCCGAACCGGTGGTAATTTAGACCTTCATAAGAGCCTTATTAGGGCCTAAACTGAATAAATGATTTTTGATTTGATTTGATACGAAAATATAATTTTAAGTTTAAAAAAAACCTACATAAATATCAAAATGGAGTTATGTAAGTTGGTACCTGTTTCGCAAACATCGCTGATATTTTTTCCTCGAAGGTATTTTGCTTCACACACTGTTCCTAAAAGGTTTATGAGTTCGTTTTGCCTTTTTAAGCCAATTTTTTTTCAGGGGTTTTTAATTTATCTGGTGTAAGGATAATATTATACTTACGGTTGCCATGGTCGCCAATTGGAATGATTAGCGCATGACAAACAATGTGTCTTTATACCAGCGAAATTTTATACCATCTTTTAGGCTGGTAAGAATTTCAATTCTTCAAAGCTGTTCACAGCTAAACTTAATTTGTTTTTATTCAAAATTTTATAATGCTAAGTGCGACAGTAACACCCGGCAAAGAAGCATATACGGCATAATAGTAAGCGGTCACCTTAACATGTGACGATAGATATCGCGTTGTGTTAAGAGGAACGCTGCACTATATACTCCCAAAGTATAAATAACTGAATGAAACGAACAAGTCTAGTCGAAAAATAAGTACAAACTTTTGATTAAATTAAATCAATATTGACAATTGAAACAAACATTTTCTTTGAGAATATCTTTTGAATATTGTTACAAATATGTCAGAAATGCACCGTTGGAGGACACTTTAAATAGCAGTCTCTTCACGTTTGAAATATGAAATTAAATGAAATATGTATTTAATAATACAAGAAAACTTATGGCTAGAAACGAATTGAGAAACGATGAAATCCACTAGAGTATTTCAATTGTGTCGTAGATGTCAACGCCCTACTCCGGAAAGTGTTGGTGTTACTTACATTTAGATGTAACAACTGTTAAGTAATAGTCTGAGTAGTATATAATATAACAGTTTTGTTAACATTTACTATTACTAACACATTTATATAATGAAAAGACAAGATTAGGAAACAAGTTTAGGCGGTTTACTTTAGATACCCATTTCCGTGTCAATCATTAAAAGCAAAAACAATTTCATCCTCGTGTTCTAATTCACATAAGTCTATATTAGTGTCGATATGTTTGTGATGATCATAATTGTTAAAAGTGTCATTAAGACCATAAATATTTATTTCTAGCACTGTATGTGCCCATATAGCTTTATCTGCATGACATAGTACATCCAAATCATCTCCTTTTGCTATTATCCTTAGTTTATCGTCGTCAGCTTCAAAAGATATTGTCATATTATCATTCATATAAACATATCCGTTTGCATAACATTCAGTTATGTTATTAATTTCTTCATCAGTTATGTTAACAGTGTCACAATTGATCGCAACTGTTAGAGTGTAGCCTGATTGAAGACGGGTCTGTTCTGATGTTCCTTTTATATCCTGAAATCAGATACATATTAATACGGTTAGTTACAAAGGGATTTCTCGCAAGTATCACTGCGACCTCGATAATTAGGTACATAATTTAATGACGGAGGAAATGAGATAAAATTCATTCAGCATTTTTATGTTGTGTTGTATGAAAATAGGTTACGATAAACAAGTAATATCGAACATGAAGGAAGGGTAATTTTTTTTTCTAAAATAATCGAATAATACGATTTGATTTCAATACCAATTGAAATGAGAATAGATATTAGTACAATCAAATTATATTATAAGTTCTTGTGATAAAGTAAATTGAAATTCGATCTATTTCGACGTCTACGGGATTCAGTTGCGAGACTGTGGATTAGTGTTCGATTCAGAACTTAAATAGGTGATGAAAAACCGTTTTGCAGTAGAATACTAGGTACTTCATTATTAAGCATATATAATTATATCACTAAGGTGGCACACAAGCATACGGTCCACCTGATGGTAAGCAGTCACTGTAGCCTATAGCCGCTAGCAATACTAGGGATTACTAACGAGTTGCCAACTCTGTTGGTGATGAGGAGTCGCTGTGCTAGCAGCATTACTATTAGCCCAGCGTATCCTCGTGGAGCACTGGCAACCTTACTTACCGAAGAAACACAACAAAGTTATGTTATTTCACTGCGGCCTTCTGTAAGGTGGAGGTACAGTCCCAAGTCGGGCGGCTCCAATATAAATAGGATATCCCAATTCGCCCTAACTCTCTTTTTAGCTCATTGTGTGATTAATCACTGTACTTAGGCTTAAAAAAAACTCATTGGTACAGGCCGGGAATTGAACCTGGGACTATCAGATGACAGGCCGTTGCTTCAATCAAAATATCAGAACACTATAAATATCGGTTTGAAATTATAAACTTTAATTAAAAATAAATTAATTTCGTATAGTCAATACATGCAGCTTACCTTTTGCATGGCAATGATAGATCCTCCCTTTACCAATGAAAGAAAGTCTGCTTCGGTAGTTGTCATGGTAACCACTTCACCCTCCTCGCCTTCTACCTTCAATCCACTCCAGAATTCAAACCACACCCCTGGAGGCATACGGACATGAACGTGACTCTGCATTGGTTGTAAGTTCGGTACTATCAGGATACTATCCCCAACATTGAACTGGCTTGTCATATCCTTCAGCTCATCCGATTCTGGATATTGGAAGAACATAGGCCTCAATAATGGACCTTCTTGAAGAACAGTATAGAAGTACGGAAGCAAACTTATCCTCTGACTTAGAGCAGTGATGATGAGCATTCTGTTGGTGCCATCAAATGCAAATGGATCTCGTGTGTTATTTTTCGAGTGGATCTTGATCATTGGCATGTATGCAGCTGCCATGTACCATTTGATGCAAAGACTGACATGTAATTCGTTGTCAAAGTTGTCTGTATCTCCGCAGATTGGTGATGACCAAAGCCAATGTCCTGATACACCTCCTAAAGCTGCCTCAATAAGTTCTCTTTGCAAGCTTGACCAGGAAGTGATGATATTTTGCCGGTTGACTATAAAATCACCTGTACTGGGTTTGCTGGAACTCCATGTTGGTATAGGCGTGTTAATTTTCTCAAAGGCCTTAGCGAAATTATCTCCGTATTGATTGTGGTTGTTGAGGTAACGTTCTCCATTAGGCCTAGTAGCGTTCCATTGAAGCGTGCGGTTAAAAGCCATTTCGAAATACTGTAAAAAAAGGAAAGCGATTTATTTATTTTAAGCTGTGAGTAATTAATGCTCACAGCATTAATTAATAACGTTTAAAAGTGTAAAACATCTCTACTAATTTTATAAAGAGGAAAGATTTGTAATTTGTTCGTAACGAATAAACTGAAAACTACTGGACCGATTTTATAAACTCTTTCCCCAGCAAAATGCTATATTATCACTGAGTAACATAGGTTTATATATTATGTTTCTACGCGGACTAAGTCGCGGAGAAAAAGCTTGTTGTACCTAAGTATGATGTGGATGGCGGGGTGTCAGAGTCGAGGCAGACCTAAGAAAAAATAGATGGACAGTGGCTGGAAAAGAAGTGAATACAGAGATGACGGTTGATAGGAATGCAAGATAAACCATATTGCCCGACCCTAAATATCAGGGAATAAGAATGAATATATACTCAAATTAGAAAATACAATTTCGTTACTTATTTCGTTTCATCTCCTTGAAAGTGAAGGAGAATGAAAAGTGAAGGAACTTTATACAAATAGTATAAATTCAGTATAAATAGTATTTACAAACAAACCCATGTTTTTTTTGTACAGAAATGTATATATACATCGAGACACAATTGAATAAATTGATGATGATAATTTATTTTGGAAAAGTAATCTTAATTGACGAAAAAATGACGTTTAAAATAAAATTACTTAAATAATTTTCCTAAAAATAAGGAGATAATTTTATTTATAATCATAATTATTAGAAAATTCAATAAATTTGAGATGACTCTTTAGATTAGATTAGAAAATCAAAGACTAGGATAAGCTTTGGTATCTAAAAGCAATTAAACTTTTTTCCAAAACAGTACTTATTAAACTTCTACATTAAAATACCTACTTATCTTATAGCATCTCAAACTTATTGGCCACATATTATTACGCATTATGCATTACTTATTTAGGGAAAAATACAAAAAATGTACGTAGTATACCCACTTTATACTTTTCTTACCACGTTATCCTTATTTCCCACTAAATCAATGATCATGTTTATGTTTTGCGCCCCGCAATCTACGCTGGTATATCTTTTTTTTTTTATACCACTAAGGTGGCACACAAGCATACGGCCCACCTGATTGTAAGCAGTCACCGTAGCCTATAGCCGCTAGCAATACCAGGGGTATCACTACGGGGTGCCAACCATGTTGCTGATGAGTACTCACTGTACTAGCAGCAATACTACTAGCCCAGCGTATCCTCGTGGAGCACTGGCAACCTTACTTACCGCAGAAACACAACACGGAGTAAGGCGCGTGTAAGGCGGAGGTACAGTCCCCAGTCGGGCGGCTCCAATTTAAATGGGATAACCCACGGGAAATCCCAAGTCGCCCTACCTCTCTTTTAAAAGCTCATGGTGTGATTAATCACTCTACTTAAGCTTCGAAAAGCTCATTTCTACAGGCTGGGACTTGAACCTGGGCCCATCAAATGATAGGCCTGTTGCTTCAACCACACGGCCACTACGGCTTTTTAAAATATATCTATTTGAATGGGATGGAAAGTTTTCTATTTCAAGACCGCTTCAGTCGCTTGAGCCGTAAACAGGTACTCAACACGCAGACAATATTTGCTATTCGTATGGTTACTATAAAAGTTTTTTTAGTTTGGACGGTTATTGAACTTCAAGTCTTGAAATTTGGCAGGTAGATTTTTTAAAGAGAATAAGATATATATTTTTTATATTATTCTTATATTTTATGCGGAATATTTTATTTTATACCCTAATATATAATAGCTGTTAGGTATATAATCCTTGAAATTATAAGATATTTAATAATACAAATATAATACGATCTTATCGAATTTCTAAAGTGCAAGGATGTAAGTAGCACCTTTTTACAGTGAGACGAAAAGATCACTTAAGAAATAATAATTATGATATAATTTTATTCTTACCTCATTCCAATAAGGCAAATATTTGTGGGTTTCATTTACGTGAGTCCAGGATTCATCCAAAGGCCAATTATTTTCCAACACCACTCCATGGAAGGAGCTTGTCGATTTCCATAGTTTTCTCATAAACTCTTCACTGACCACCTCGTAGTCTGGATACGCAACATGCCAATGGTTAACTACACCAATATAAACGTCCTCGTTCCTAGAATCACGTAGGAAGACATCTTTATAATCTTTTAGCAGATTGGAACAAGTTGCATCGACTTCTGATTCGTCTAAGGATCTCGAAACCGTTGCGTTACTTTCTTCTGATATATCCAATGTTTCGTTGATGATTTCCTGTAAAATCTGTGAAGACAATAAAGAATTTTAAAATGTATCAACAAAGATTTGTAATTCCGCAGAATGCAGACGCGAAATTTGTATCAACTATGTAGTATAGTATCGACTCTGATAAGGCGGTGTTTAGAACCTTATTTTGTAGCCTAGGATTTAAATTATTCTAATCACTAGCTAGGTAAGCCAATGGTGCCAATACTGTTGTTCAAAATTACTAAACTTAACAAATTTGACAGGTCTAAAATATTTCCATCCTTATTTAACCCCGCACATGAGAAAGGGATAGCAAAACTTGACCTGTCAATTTAGTTAAGATTAGTCATTTTGAACAACAGTTTCGACACCAATATACAACTAGTTGTCAAGTTACTGTAATCTCTGTAATCAAAGTTTGATAGGTAGGGGCCAATGGGATTACCCTCAGATTAAGTACCAGTTCGCTAATTGCCCATTTAGTTTTGGAGACGTCAAAGTCAAATAACATTATTACTTTGAGGTCAGTGTTTCTAGTGTTGTATTCCCAGCATGATTTCTTTCAAAATAACGCGCGAGTAATATTACTAACGTTCACATAAGATGCGGTTCACGACAATTGCCGTTTAGTTTCTACCGCCAACAAAGAGTGCTAAAGACTGAAGTCCTACTTACATAAGGTGACACGTGTGGAACAAATTTTCTTCCAGAAGTGTTAATAACTTCTGCTCCCGCGGCTACATCATCAAACAGTGTTGTATCACAGTCACTATCAAAAACGACGGGTGTTATGCCGCAGTGGCTGTCAAACGGCATATTGTGGGAGGTTGCCGTATTTATGAAAGTGGTTAAGTTAGTCAAGGCTTCCGCTGCCGTGTCTGATGTCTCACTGGAAATTATTTTTACATTTTTTGTATTAACAAAACGCACAAAGAAGTCAAAAAATATCTGTATACCTACTACAGTATTCTAAAACACATTACTTTAGCTTTCAATTATATTATGCAGTATAATAAAAATAAGTCGGGTTTTCCTTCCTGACGCTATAACTCCAGAAACGCACGAACCGATTTCCACGGTTTTGCATTCGTTGGAAAGGTCTCGGGCTCCGTGAGGTTTATAGCAAAGAAAATTCAGAAAATTTGGTATAAATGTCTACCCGTGCGAAGCCGGGGCGGGCCGCTAGTGTAATATAAAAAGGATTGCTTAAATAAATATCTTAATTGTAATTTTATATTATCTGTAAAAAGCGATGAACCTACCTAAGAAACGGGGAAAAATAATCTGTCCTTTCATATTTGAGACGCGTAATATATTTACAAAGTTGTATAATGATTGTTTTAAAATTCGATAAGATTGTAATTAAAAAATATTTTGTGAGAATCATCTCAAGGCATATATATGAGGAGCGAGTTGGCCTCGTCCACCGCATAATAATTTTTCTATCAATTCAATGAGCTTAAAAATTTATTTGAGATGTAATTTGTGTTTGTTATCAGACTTCAAAGCAATTTATATTGAATATATAATATAAAAAGATATATTATGAAGAAATTTCAGAATATAAAATAGTAAAGTAGGACTCTTAGAGCTTCATGAAACATATTATCTACTCTCCCTCAAGATATTGATTAACATATAATAATCAAATGAACAAACCTTATGATCGCTTGAGGTTTGCCATTTTCAAGGCTTAGTCACCGGCTTGGACTTATTCCAAGCTTGGTTGTTGACCTTTGCAACCCAGTTTACAGGACAAATCGGGTACGTGAGTAAACCCCTAAATTGAGGCTAAGCTTTTGACAGAACTATAATGAATGTTCATTGATGACTGAAGCTGAAGGCTTAACGTGCTCTCGGAGGCCCAAAAGGAACTTTGAAAGTACCGAGGTATGGCCCGTCGAGTCCTATTCAACAGTTGGCTGCTAGTAAGGGTTTGACACTGGCATGTCATGTAATATACTCCTAACTTAGACGAGTAATAAAATTAACTATGAACATAATAAAAAAAAACTATATACATATACCTATCAAGAATTAAATATCTTAATTAATTTGTTATTTTCAATAGCATCTCTAGTCTCATTTAAATTCGAATTAAGTTTCAGCTGTACTAGACGGTTCGAGGACGCTAATATAATTGCAAAGTTCAAAAAGAAACCTTGTATTAACAAAATTATAGTCTAGTCTACAAGCAGCACGGCTTTAATAACTCTTGAGCAAGTTAACATCAATCGAATATTAACAAAGGAACGTTGATTTGTAGTTTCAAGAAGAAAATATATCTTTATTGGTTAATGATTAATTACAACACGAGCTTAACGGTAGCCATCGTGATGTGCTGGCACCAAATTATCTTCGTTGAAAAGTGGTTGTTGTAACACCTCTGAATACCTCTACAGGAAGTGGGAAGGCGTGAATATATATAAATTAAATTATATCAAAACAAAATTACCCGGTGAATTGCAAAATTGAAGTCCGAACAAGAATGATCAAAAATCATATGAGGACTCAGAATAAGGACAAGCTATCACGATATAATCTTTTCGGTTCGACTTGCGTGTTTTGAAGTGTGTTGGTGGTAACGGCAAAACAATTTTAAATTAAATCGAATAACAAACCCTTTTGGGACACTCTTAAACGTTGGTGTCACAGTTTCCTTTTGAAATCTGAACAATATTAACACAATACACTAAGTGACAACGTTTTTTCCCTCTAACTAAACTAGTTCGAATTTAATAACCAACGTTGCAAAGTTCCTGAATATTGGCTTCAATACTTGTACATTTTCGGGGAATCCGCATTATAACCACATCTACTTCAAAGCAACAATTGAAGCCTCTTACTACTCATTGCACTAGATTTGATATTTTGTAATAAGCAAAAGGCATTGCCTTATATTATTAAATTAAAATTCTAATTTAATTTAAATTTAAGTTCTGATAATTCTAGTAGTGTATATGACAATCGAATATCCATAAAACAGATTAAAATATGTACAGAAAACAGAACTTAGACTATCTACTTAAGGTAAACGATCTGGCCCAAACCAGGATCACACGGGAGCAAGGATGCTGGTAGTATATACACACTGAATAGCAATGCTGATTCTCTGAGCGAGATATGTTCCAGTACGTCGGTCACGAGAGGTCTCAACCAGCCGACCTGAGACTTCCTTAAAATGGCTGAAGAGCATCCGGACCTCAAGAACCCAGTACTTCAACCGCAAACGCAGAAAATATGTGCCCTAGACCAAGACACATATTTCCGGCGCTCGAGGAAATTCTCTTAAATTAATTGATTTGAAATATTATTGTTTGCACTCACCTGCAAACATGAGCTCCCAGCATCCAATACTGGAGTTGTTTATTGACTCCTATTAATTTCACCACATCCTTCATCACATCTATTGGTTTTGGTCCGACAAACACATGAAACTCGAGCCCAATACTTGTTATACTACGAACTACAATTTGATTTTCTCTACCAAAATGTACTTCGGTTGGTTCTGTCATATCTATTAACAAGCCGTGATACGATCCATTTGACTTGGCAAATATTAAGGGAATTGAAGCAACTCCACCCGGGTGACTGTATATGACGTGGTGCGTGTCTTCCTGAATCGGTATCTGACCAAAGCCGTACATAGTTTCCTGTGTCAGCATGAAAACAGTCTCCCAAATGTCATTGGATGCTACTAAAGGGCCTCTTATTGTGTTGAATATGTTGCCTTGTTTCGCAGACACAATAACATTTAATTCTGGTGACGCTATTTCGTACGTATAATCTTTTTCAGCTATCCTTTTTCCAGAAAGCGTCTTTTCTGCAGGATTGTAGAAAGTCAAACTCAAATGTGTGGCCGAAATTTCGTCTACGGATAAACGAATACTTATTATACTGTTTTGAAAAGCAAATGGTACGGTGGCGACTCTTGGCTTCAGATTAATCGCCTCAGACCACGGAAAGTCCATGAGATAAGAGAATCTTGATGGGTATCTGTGAAAGCAGATGTGGCTATCTAAATCGTAGCAGCATTGTTGATGACATTCCGCAGCACTCACATTTCCTTTGCCACAGAGGAGTCTTGAAGTCCTTGGCACGAGACATGATCCTACGGAGAATCCGTCTGAGGGAGGTAGGTCCAGGCTTTCGTAGAACAGGAATTGATATATTAAGAGCGGAGCTAATACTGATGTCAGTAGAAGAATTAGTATCACCTTTAACGGTCTGTTTAATAGAAGCTGATCATACCACTTCGTCGCTGGAAAATAAATTAGTAATTGCTAAAGACACAAGAAATTACGACGAAAAAAAATATCCTTTGCTACTTCAAGTATCAATAGCTATTTAGTGCGTGGTGTCAACGTTTAAAACTACTTCTTTCCCAGTCGAAGGCCTTTTAACTAGCAAAATCAGTCAAAAGTACTTTTGACCGCAAAAAATAAGAATAACTCCGTTTGTAGACCTGGGCTTGGCCGTGATAAGTTAGAACGTTAGTGAATGGTTTATCTTTTTGGCCACGGAAAAAATAATGCGATAGATTTATACTCTTCAAAGTAGGTACTTCCTGCGGCCTCGTCAACGCTTTGCGTAGGTTCAGCATAACTCCTTTGACATCAATGTAATCCAAAGCCGAAACCAATTACTAACGTCAAAGTTAAAAGTACTTTTGACTGGTAAAAGTTTTGATCGGAAATTTGAACTGGATATTATACTTTTAACGTCAACTTATGTTTTCACTTCACCCAACACTTGCCAAGTTACTTGTTTTTAAATAGCAATTTCTTCCGAAAGTCAATGTACTCTAAAAGATTTCTAGTAAGAAAATTAAGCACCCTTTGTCAGTCCATCAAGCTGTAGTACATCATCCTCCAGTTTACTGCCGTGGTCGTTAGTAGCGTGCGGTATCATACTTATAGATTATCTGAAATCAAAGAGATTGTTTATTAAATTATTATTGATTAGCTATTGACGTGAAAACATAAGGACAGTAGTCATTAGTCAACAGTTTTGATTACAGTTTTTATTACATCGATAAATTCTGCATCGAATACAATAGCATACCTAAAAATCGGCGCAGTACTCGTTATCTCTCAAACACATCGGAATTGTATCAGTTTACATAGAATCCAGGTTTCTTTTTATGAATACTGTTTTTGTGTACATCTTAGTCTAGCACAAAGAGGTTTGAAACAAAATCACTGGATTCCCGTGGGATACCGAATATCGAAAATGATTCAAGTTGATTAATTCCAATGTTCCGTAATTCTAAGCCGTGGTGGCCTTGTGGTTGAAACCCTGTCTCATCTGATGGGCCCTGGTTCAAACCCCGGTCTGTACCAATGAGTTTTTCTAAGCTTAAGTACAGTAATTAATCACACCATGAGTGAACCCGTTAGTGATACCCTTGGTATTGCTAGCGGCTATAGGCTACGGTGCCATTTTGATGGTATATAAAAAAAAACTATATTAGTCT
Source organism: Falcaria lacertinaria (assembly GCA_951449985.1). Taxonomy (NCBI): domain Eukaryota; kingdom Metazoa; phylum Arthropoda; class Insecta; order Lepidoptera; family Drepanidae; genus Falcaria; species Falcaria lacertinaria. The sequence goes on from OX602124.1 coordinate 3,338,445, forward strand.
ATTTGATCATTAAGGAACTGTAGCAATTTTCTTGTGAATCCTTTCTTTTTACTAAACTTTAAACTTTAAACCGAATGCTAAACATTTTGTAGTCGTAATTGTACGTAGTATATTATCTACTTTGAGGTACTAATATTGGATCTCCGGTATGTTCTTTTTTCGAGATTCAGAAGCCTCTTCAAACTATATTTCACATCACCCAATTTCAGTATGACTTGTAATAAATAATGGGAAAAAACTGTATATCTTTTCACAGGTGAAAATGTTCTTGGTAAAATGTTCATTGAACTATGGACATGAATTTACATCTAAACAGCGTAGACATGTGAAGGTCCAAGAATTTCTTAATTTTTGTATGTAATCCGTCAGTTTTGAAGTTAAAGTTTGAATGAAAAAAAAAATATTTGGCCTTTCAGTTGAAAATAAAACATATTTATTTCAGGATTTTTGGAAGTTCCACCCTTTAGGGGTTAAAATAGGGGATGTAAGTTGGTATGAAAATCAGCCATTTTAAAAGTTAAATCCATGAAAATATGGGTACTTATTTGGCCTATCGGTTATACATAAAGAAATACGTGCTTTTAATCAAATTCCAGGAAATAATATTGATTGAATTATTCACACGTGCAAGCCGGGGAAAAAAAATAAAAAAAAACATAAATAACAAAAGAATGACGACTTACCAATTAAATATCAACAATCATTATTCGTTTCCAAATTCAAATGTTTGTTCCTATCTCAATCTCGTTCTATTTAGGAATGATTAGAAAAAAACCCAATTTTCTTTTGTCTGGAATCTATAAGTAATTCACTTCACCAACAATCTAATAAAATAATACAATTAAATTAAGCACAATTTATTCAATACATTTAATCACGTTGTTGAGGTGAGTTTATGTGCTCATGGACTAATTATCAGTTTCCGATAAATTGCATTGATTAGCGCCGATTTGATTGTAAGATAGGAAGTGATAAGATTGCTTTAAGAATTCATAGTAAAACTTGATAATTTATATATATAATGTTTGACCATTTTAGAATTATCATGTTTCTTGTATATTATATTCAATAACAAAAAAATTATGATCGAATGGGTTTGTTTTTGAAAAGAAATGGATATATTTTTTATATTATATATATTTTTTTCTTTAACACACCCCACCGAATGCCAGCCAGTAGCATGTTCATATAAAGATAAGCAAATTATCTAAAATTAATTTCAGGGTATAAATGGGTATAAGAAACTAAAAAATCATATATACTTCAAACATTTCTATATTCAAGAGGAATAAAGATTTCTTGTAGTTGAAAAACCATAACGTATTGATATTCCAATTTCCAATACAGTGAAGGACTGTTCTGAGTGACGTAACTCAAATTAACATTTCCCAAAAGGAGGAATAATATAATAACATTTTCCTTATTGCTACTCTTAAAGTATAATTTTCAAGATTATTAAACCGAAAAGGTAATGAACCTATATAAAACAAGATTAAGACGATTGAGGTCACTAAGTTCAAGCTCTATGTCTCAGACGCCATACAACTATGATAGGTAATCATTAGCATAAAAATAGAAGCTAATAATTCTACAGACCCTTATATTTCTTGTATTCATTTTACTACGGAACTTGGAAATTCAATCAACTTTTGAAAGAACGATTCTACGAATGCAGCCTTCCTTATTAAATGTTTTTGATGCTACGTCCAGGTGTATATTGCTCTTTCATATTAATTTCCCACTTGATCTAGTTTACAAAAGTAGTCTTTGACCTCGGGCATCGGAGGACACAGAATGAAAAGAAGGAATCTCACGGAAAAAAACTTATACCACACAGGTGTATTCACAGGCAAAAGTTGGTGTTAAATAAAATAATATTTATAATGGTACCACTTGTTTTAAAATAACGCAACGAGAGTCAAAGAGAAAAAACAACAGACAAATCTGTTGTTGAATCGCTGTTACAAAAAATAACGGATTTAGTACCTGAAACCTTACTAACATAAAATTATGTAAAAGAGTGTAACATAACTACCTACTTATATATAAAAGATTTGATCCAAAATAGTATCACGTGGGAGCGACAGCGACACGAATGCTGGCAGCATTGCCACGCTGGAAGACTACACCTGAACTAAAGAAAATAGTATTAAATTGAACAAACCAGGTTAATAACCAACTCGATGGCTAGTAAATATGGTTAACGCGTAATGGAATATATGTATACAAACACGGAGAGCGTGTGTCGCGACATAGCAAACAGACATTTACAAATATTATACTTATATTAGGTATCTATGGCATCGAGACATGTATAAGAGAGCCCCTTGTGGCCTTGTGGTATGGAACGTTGCCTGATATTTTAGCGACGCAAGAAGCTCACCGGTCTGTACCAATGAGCTTTACGGTGATGGAAAACATCGTGAGGAAATCTGCACACGTTCGAGAAGAAATTCAAGGACGTACGTTTTATATTATCTAATCTGGGGTAGTGCCTAAGAGACGGCGACGGATTCGCCATGCGTCACGTTGGCACCAAATTATCTTCGGTGTAAAGTGGGTGTTGTAAAACCTCTGTCTACCTCTCCGGGAGCCCTTGTTGAGAAGTTATTATATATTAATATTATTATCACCTTATTAATTTATTTTATTGTTCGAGGTATTTTTTACTACATTTATAAACAACAAGAAAAATAAAAAAAACTCCTATCCTATAATTTTATGTAACCGAATAAGTGAGCAGACGGCGGAGTGAAGCTCAATGAAACCTTATTTACAACTTGAGCTTACGTTTGATCTTTGTGTTTCGTTTCGTTGTAATGCATCTCAGTATCCTTTGAGCATTTAACCTTTTACAAGTATCGCATAAATTTTCCTTTTCATATTAAAAATAAACAGGAAGTTTACATTCAAAGAGGTATTTGTATATATTTTAAGGAAATTTGTTATTTTTATACAAATCTCTTGATGTATTTAATCAGCTTAGGCCCTAATAAATAATAATAATTAATGTTGTATTATGCTTTACCCACTGGTATGATGAAAAAAGTCACGTGAGAAGAACCGTCAAGAAACTCAATACTGTTTTTTACTGTACTCGTCTATAAGATTCACAAACAGCGAGAATGGCACTTAACTATTTTGTCTTGGCCTATTTAGACAATAATTATGAACTTTTATCCACACGCACTGACCCGATAATTATATGGACTTTGAGTCTGTTACAAAATTAAAAAAAAACCGGTCAAGTGCGAGTCGGACTCGTGCACCGAGGGTACCGTACACGCTTCTAGGTAAGGTTAAAAGTAGGCAGAATTCAAATGAGGTCCTTATTCGTCGGTGACTCTCAACAGCGCAATTCAGGAATATTTTAAAGAAAATTCGCATAAAAAAAAAGATATTTACAGTTCTCTGATTTTTCCCTTTACTTGTGCAAGCAGTGTCTTGCAACACTGCTTCTTGATAAATTTCATGGTTCTAGGTCAACGGGAAGTACCCCGTACGGTTTTGATTCCCTTGTGAAATCGCAAAATAAGCGAAAATTTGCGAAAATCAGGTTTGATTATTTTACAGCCGAAGGAAACCATGGAACCGCGTATTTTATAATAATTTCGTTTGATAACTCCACGCGTTCTTGAGATAAAAAATCTTGACAGACCGACAGACGGACAACAAAGTGATCCTATAAGGGTTCCTTTTTTCCTTTTAAGGAACGGAACCTTAAAAATAGTGTCCGAATGTAAATTTTTGTATAAATCTAAAAGATTTAAAATTCAATTGTATCTTATTAGCGCACAGTTTGATTTTGCTTGTCACAATTTTATTGATCTATCGGGACTGTCACCTTCACATTTTGTTGTGTTTTAGTTCCAAACACTTTTGAGCGCAGATCCGAAGTTTATGTATTATTAGGTCAGTGGTATGGACGTAACTTTTTTTATACCACTGACACAAGCATACGGTGCACCTGATAGTAAGCAGTCACCGTAGCCCACAGCCGCTATATATTAAAAAAGAAACTTAAAAGTACTTACTAAATAAACATACTCCCTACAGGGAGCAAGCGATTTCGCACTACGTACATCGCAACTTTATGTAACTTCTTCTTCTTCCTAGCTATGGCAATCAATCCTATTCAAGGACGAAAGAAGTGTTAGGTAACTATCAAGTTTCTCAATAATATGTTGTGTTGCATTAAAATGCCTAGAGTCTAATATTTAATTTTATTGCATTCTAATATTTAATGGAGTTTCTGGAGCCAAGCAATATTATAGTATTGTTTTTAAAGTTCCGATAAATTAGTTACTGAATGGAACTTTACACTACACTTACTTTAATAACAAATCCATTTGATTTAAAAAGATCACTGGAGTCTATAGCATAACTATTATTCTCTGGATAGCGTCATTCTGTACCCAGATATCTAAAAGCTTTAAAAAAAAGCTGTTAAAGGAATCTATTCTTGATAAATATCACCTTATTTTAAATCAAATTACGTTGGTTGACAATCTTTAGATAAATATAAATTTTGTGAAGCCGCACAGCTTCCCAGCTCCTTTACGGCATATCGTGCTACGGTTTTATGGCGGCAACACGCCTCGTAGCGCTACGGGCGTTCGAAGACTTCGTGCGCTACGCGGCTACGATAAAGTTGTTGAATAATGTGAACTCAAAATTGTAGTGCGGAAGCTTTGTGCATTTATTGTTTTTCAAGATAAGGTATTAAATTTCTAAGGATTGTGATTTTAATAATTGTTAAGGAAGTGTGATATTTTTAACAAATAAACTGTGTTGTGAAATGCGTAAAAATAATCGTTGTGAACAAAGTATACGAAACATTATATATTTCTACGTGAGTGTCAAATTAAATTTATAATAGGTATTAATTTCATAAAAAAAAAATAGGATTTCAAGTCTATTCAATTGTGAAAAAAAAAACTATTAAAGACCAAACCGACAGTTACCGATAAAAATCTAAAATATTTGTAAAATGCTACAAGATACAGACACTTCTTCGCCGACCAATGAATTAAGCTTCAAGGATTACTTCAACATGGAACTCGTGGAGGAAATGAGCAACGCCACTGATGGTGACGTCACAGTGGCTGCGCCGGAGCAGACATTTGTGCTGGGGGTGTACAGCGCACTGCTTGTCGTTGGAGCTATAGGGAATGTTGGAGTATTTGCCTCTCTGATGCGCTCGCGCCGCCGCAAGTCTCGAGTCAACTTGCTCATGACACATCTCGTTGTCGCTGACATGATAGTCATTTTCATTGTGATTCCACTCGAGGTAAGAATCAAATATGTTCAATTAAGTGCTTTGGTTGAGTAGCACAGAGCCGGTCATATCAAAATCAAAATCAAAAATCATTTATTCAGTTTAGGCCCTAATAAGGCACTTATGAAGGTCTAAATTACCACCGGTTCGGAAAAAATCGACTTAAGAAAAACTGGCAAGAAAAAAAGGGTAGTCTTTTTTTTCATGAAACAATCATGATAAAACAATTTGTAGCAAAATTCTTCTATACATTAGAAGATAATTACAAATATCAAAATGAAAGCTTTCAAGTTGGGTTTGTCACTGCTTTCAAGAAATATCTGCCGAAGAACCGACCACTGTTGGGGTAAACGAGCTCTTGAGTAAAGACCGCGTGTACGCAACCGTTAGTATAGGACGCCCTCCGGCTAGATGGAGCAACGATCCACGTACTATAGCTGGCAGGAAGTGGACGAAGAGAGCTGAGGATTGAGCTCAGATTGAGCGCCATGGGAGAGACATATGTCCAACAGCGGACTGCTATAGGTTGTTGTCGTTGTTGGTGCTAATTAAGAATTAAAACACAGCATTTTGTAAAACAAAGTAATACTAAAATAACACTAGCGCAGCGGTCTAGCAACAGTCAGACCGTGGTCCGTATCCGTCCGCGGAAGGTCGAAACTCAGCCCGTAAAATATTATATTTTTAAATTATTCAACCGTGTTAGGACCCCACTTAAAAATGCTAGAGTCTAGCATCTAATTGTGGTGGCTGCTCACCATCAGATGGGCCATACGTTTGCGTGCCAGCTTAATAGAACAAAAATAACATTAAGTTGTTGTGTAAATTGGTTGAAATAGTACCGGAGATGTTACTGAAGTAAAATGTAAGAAAGTTACTTAAAGGTCAGACTGGAATGTTTTTTCCCTGGAAAAGTTTTAATACTAAAAGTTTTAAAAAAAATCCTGGAAAAGTTTTAATTGCTATAATTGATAGCAACTAGGATCTTTTATAAAGCTTAGAGAGAGCTACTAAAAATTTTGTTATTGCCTTTAATTTTCTTTATACTCCTAACAAGCATATAGACCGCTTGATTGGAAGCAGTTACCGTAGCCCTAGCCTACACACTAAAAAATTATAACACCCGTCGTTTTTGCGTCGGTGTTACATTGACAAACTCGCGAAAAATCATTTCTTTTTTGATACGAAATATATTCAAATTTGTTATCTGTAAAATATGCATGCATTTATGTAAATATAACGTAAAATATAAAACGTTGAACGCTGTTTACGACCAGCGACTGGAGTATTATGGCCGATCAATTACAGATTACTCCGGTTAAGTAAGATTGATTGTATACTCCTCGCTTGCGATGTCAGGGATGGAGGGGTAACAATACGAATACACACACATACATGATGTGAGTGTAGGCGGTGTTTAAAAATTCGAGTCTGGCCTCCCACCAAGAGAATGTTTCTTTCGAATGTTTCCATCACCAAGCTGTCTGGCTGTTTGACCTTTAAAGGCTGTAGTTTTTGATCCGTAATAGGTAGTTGATTCAGATTTTCTTAGGATTTGTGTTATTAGTTACTATTTTGTCAGATATCATAACAAATCAAACACTCAAACAAGTAAAGTTTCCCGAACAATAAAAATCATTGTTGATGTTTTATCATTATTAAATACAGTAATGAATGATTACAATAAAAATTACAATTTGAGAAAAGTATATTATGTGTGCTGCGTTGTTACAACAGTTGCCCGTGGGGCGGGAAGCAAGCTTGGCCGAGAGAAAGAGGCTGTTTGTGCGCTGCATTAACATGTTAATTATTTGTAGGTACACTGTTTTTACTGCATCTTTATATATATTTAAACAATTCTTCTGTACGTCTGTCTGTATCTCAACCAACTCCTAAACCATTTAAAGCGTGATACTTGGCGCGATTAAATAATTATAAGTCCTATTCCTTACTTATCTTGTGCATGTCTTGGAAATCTTACATTAATTAACGCCAGACTGTTTACTACACTTAATTTGTTTTTATACCACTAAGGTGGCGAACAAGCATACGGCCTGCCTGATGGTAAGCGGTTACCGCAGCCTATGGACGCTTGCAACACCAGGGGTATCACACGCGCGTTGCCGACCCTAAAATATAATAATTAAATTAGAATTTTAATTATTCTGGATTGATGTGTAAGCTTTACTTACACATCAATCCAGAATAATTAAAATTCTCCTCCATTTGTTCACACAGATGACTCTAATTATCGAGAACATGATCCTTTTGGAATAAAAATTGGCGCTTGTAGCCTACAATCTGCGATATATAATACTTATTTACATTTTTAGGCTTTAGGCTGTACCTAGTAACCTAGATTATAATATAAAGTTATAACGAGTTGGGATATGCCCAAAAAATATTGTTTTACCAATGATCTTGTTCATGGCCACAACATCATCTACGTAAGCTTATGTTTTTCATCTAATATATAAAATTCTCGTGTCACAGTTTTCGTTGCCATACTCCTCCGAAACGGCTTGACCGATTTTGATGAAATTTTTTGTGCTTATCCGGTATCTATGAGAATCGGCCAACATCTATTTTTCATCCCCATAAATGCAAAAAAAAATTGTCCACACGAGCGAAGCCGGGGCGGGCAGCTAGTGAAATATATTAATCATTTTAACCAGTGAAGTAATTTCTTAATAATAAAATATAATTCAAAAAATATATCGTAAATATAATATCTTTATAAATAGCTAGCTTTTACCTGCGGTTCTAAAGAAAAAAACACATACTGATGCAAAAAAACAGATACTGATTCGTACTTGTTATGTTTGAGTAGAGCGTTATGCATGACAAACATTTTTCAACTTAAAAATGCCACGTATTTTTCATATAACTTCGTTCTTAAGAGTTAAATATGAACTAAGGAGCTGCCATAGCTTAGTGCAAAAGGGCATTAGGTAGAAAAATATTATTCGTTTGTTTTACTGTTCAACTTATATTCGACTCATCTTATTTGAAATTGTAATCGCGTGCCCGCAACGTTTCTTCGGAAAAAAACTTTGCGGTCACTCATTACCTTAAAAGAAAAAAAAATAGCTCAAAATATATTTCAAAGGGCAAAGGTTGTGTCTAAAGAATCGGGAAAGTGCGAGTTGGACTCGCACAAATTTAACTTTGCCGTTCGATCCTTAAACACTGCTATTGCACTAGCCGCAAATGATATATAGTATGTATTAGTAAATAATAATTATTATTAGTAAATCCGCTTTTGTTTAGCGAATCTCGCAATACTAAACCTGCGAGCATTTGAAGCGTCTACTTGTTGCCACTATTAAGGTCGAGCAAAATGTAATTAAGAAGACACGTTTTAGGAGGGGAGTCCCCTTTAATTTTTTTTAATTAATTTTGCATATTGTTATTATAGTGGAAACAGAAATACACATTCTGTGAAAATTTCCACTATTTACCTATTACGGATCATGAGATACAGCCCGCTGACAGACAGACGGACAAACGGACGAACGGAGAGCGGAGTCTTAGTAATAAGGTACAGTTGGTTACCCTTCGGGTACGGAATCCCAAAAACTATTTCCTTCAGGGAAAGCTGTGAGTGTCGGAAGCCACTAAACTATTTTCCTCCCTCTACACTTGTCACTCTCTTCACTTGCCCGCCGGCTATAAGTACTCTTCCGTATAGCGCCTGTATGCGACTCATCGTAAATGTTTGACATCTTTGTTCACAGATCGGTTGGCGCAGCACAAACGCATGGCTAGCAGGAAATTTGGCATGTAAATTGTTTTTAGTGCTAAGAGCATTCGGATTGTACTTGTCATCAAACGTTTTAGTCTGCATATCACTTGATAGGTAAGTTTCGTTCTTGATAGTTTAGTGAATAGTTAGTTTCAAGGTTTATTGGCATTGAAAATATTCCATACTATTTCTGATGCATAAACTAGAGTTAGGCATTTCGCAAGCATAAATTTATTTGCATTATCACGTCGTTAGGTCCCTTATTCCACATCCTATTAGGATTTTCATTTGTCAGGCTCAGGTATAATATAATATGGTATATTACGGTCCATGTTTCTGCGGCTTCAAACTTGTTGAGTGGCCACCTGGCCAGAAAACCTAACTCTGGGCATTTTCGTACACAACAAATTAAACAGTAACTAGCCGGTCACGGCTAGTTACTGTGTAGGCAAGATTACAACAAATTTAATACAGTCTGGAACAAACAACAATGACTTGTGTATTAAATTTGTTGTAATCTTGCTGTTTATTTAAAGTGAAATAACGAATGATACATTTAATTTAGGCTTCAATAAAAACTTAGAAAAAAAACAAATATCCACTCAATTGTGTTCTTTAAGAAGAAATGCGGGTTGCGTCTGTCTACCCGTGCGAAGCCGGGTCGGGCCGATAGTATAACAATCTAATAAATATGTGTTTATGTAACAGCGATAAAAAAAACTCGCAGCAAAGCACATCGTGCCTAGTGTGAGCCTAGCTGTATATGCTGCCGCGTTGCTTTCGCAGTTTAAGGGTGATGTATTTTTGAACCGAAACTTTCGTTGCTAATCGTTATTTAATTCAACTAGAACAAATTATTCCTCTCAGAGATCTGTGCCATTTCTCAACGTTTTGTTTTTGCTATAAATAGGACACATAGATTTTATGACGAGTCATGTTCTTGTATTCCTTTTCATGAAAATTTCATTCGTTTAAAACAAGCCCTATAATAATTGCTAGACTATGATTTGTGTTATGATAGTATTGAATATCATTGAGAACGATAACTCACGGGATATATAATTATACAGGTATTGTAATGAAAATTATTTGTTTCAGGTTTTTCGCAATCATCTATCCCTTAAGGCTCGCTATTGCGAGAAAGAGAAGCAAGATGATGTTGACTGTTGCCTGGATAATTGCCCTATTGTGTAGTTTACCACAGGTAATAAATATTTACTGTCTGCTGCAAACAATTACTGTAGATTAAGCAGATTAATTAAGTTAATTAAGCAGAGACATAACAAAGGTATCTTTATATAAAAAATTACGTCGTAGGATTGGTCGTAGGGCTCATATTGCTAGAAGTCAAACTGTAGTATGTATTACTGCGGTCCGGTTTGTAGGGTACTGTAGCTTGCGAAATTACTGGCTAAAGAACACTTATCATACCTACTAAGGTTTCGAGGTGACAGTACAGTTCACTTCCACGCGGGACTTAACGTTGAAAGGTCCTGGGTGGAGCTGCAATTGCTTCATGGGTGGGCATGACGCTTACCATCAGACGAACTATTTGCTCGTCTTGTTATGTATAAAAATAGATTCAGAATATGTCGTGAAGTAGGGTAACCCAAGGGCCCAAGGGTAACATAGCTAAGCAAAATATAAAATTAATAATTGCTACATGACATCTAACAAAGATCCGGGTTTTTAACGAGTTAACGAGCGATAACATTTCATAAAGAATGTTGGGATTAGTTTTTAGTATGAAATATTTTATGTCTACGTATCCGATCATATTTCACCTGAAATAAACCAAATGTGACAGCCTTGACCGAACCACAGGAAATTGCGTTAGTTGCCATCGGCCGATATGTAATTGCATTGAAAGTCAGTAGTAGAGTGTATAGTAACTAAAGTGAGCCTAAAACGTGGGTGAGGCATTTATGCCCTCAACTGCGATTAGTAAATCTTGATATTTATATAATTTCTACCCAAATTTCATTATAATGTTAACTCCCCAAATGTATGCTTAGGTTAAGTTAATTTTAAGGGAGGTTTTAAGGGGGTCTCTTCTCTCGTCTCTCACCAGGGGTACCTGGTGTTGCAAGTGTCCATAGGCTGCGGTATCTGCTTACCATCAAGCGGGCCGTATGCCTGTTTGCCACCTAAGTTGTATAAAATAAAAATAAAATGATGAGTCCATACTGACGGGTTTGCGCTCCGTTTATGCCTGTGTAGCTGGAACTTCACGAACAACGAAGTAAAAACGATTAAAACTACGCCTTGTAGTGTACCTATACACAGTTACACGCATACACCTTCAACGAATAAAAAGAAACTACGCCTTGCACACGCACTACATGTCTAAAAAACCGGCGTCACTTCGTTGTTTGCCTAGTTCCGTTTAACTTTTATAATTGATTTGAGTTCCTCATAAATGATCATATTTACTAACACAAGTTTCCTCTTATTTACATCGTTACCACGGTTATGTATTAATATTTCATGAACACTATAATATTAAAAAATATTCAAAATAAGTTCTTACTAGAATTAATTGATCCTTTTATCAAAACTAAGAGTTGGTACAGAATGCAAGAAAAGTGGTATTTGATAATCGTCGTTAATTATAAGTCCGGTATCGTCCACTTTGGCTATATAACAATAACCCTTTTCCCGCACAGAAACGTACCAACAAATTTTAATTAAACCGAACCAAATTGAACTTTTATGCTGCAACTGACGGCTGAATTCTAAACTGAATTAAGTCACTTATTAAAGGTGCTTTGCAGAATTCTTTAATGATGAAGGTACAGTTGGTAAATATATTCTTGTATGTACCTATAAAAATATTGTATAAATTTATCATTAAGTGTTAGGATTTTATACCGCATTTATTTCACCTAAAAAATACAGAATATTATTTGTTATTTATTTTCTAAGTTATTTCCGTAGTTTTTTTAAACCTCTAAAGTGACAAACAAGCACACGGCTCGCCCGCAGTTAAATCCATTTTCTTGGCATTGTACTCGTAGTTTCATGACATGACAATTTTGGGTACCACTTAGAAGACATTATAGCTTCTATTCCAATTAATTATTATTAACTTATATTGGATTTAATATCATTGAGGTTTTTTTTATTCGTTGTCTAATTTATTGCCAGTTGAAATAAATAACCTAACACAAAACTATTACAATAAACTGATAAGAATATAAAACCAACACAAACGAACGAATAAGGTGGATATTTGAAAGAAAAAGTTATTAGATTACACTGTGATAAAACAATAATATTCACGCACAAATTCCATTAGCAATGTCGGAACCTAGTGTGCGTATCAATATTATACGTGATCCAGTGAAAAATATCAGGCAGTAGGATGTGTTCATATGAATAAGGAATGAATGACATAATTATATCGCAGTTAGAAGTATTATATTGTAGCAGGAAAGAAATATATCCCAATTGTGTATACCATTCGAACACATTTTATTTTATGTACTAACATTATTGTTTCAAACTACTTCTTTTTTGGTTGCACTCATGTTGCTTGCTTCTAAGGGTTACACATAATTTTGGCCGGCTGTAACTAGGTCCCATCTGCAGCGTGTAAACTAATATGATCTAAGTTGCATATTAAAATTTGGCGCCCAACATGGGTCGTAATTTTGTAATGTTATTTCATACGTTACAGGATTATCCTACTGCTCAAAATACTTCCTAGGTGAAACAAAACGTATGTCAACTCAGTATATATTCCTTTAGTGCATAGTTTCTCTCATAATTAATAGTCATGATAAGTATCAAAGTAAAATCAACTCTAAAACTTTGTTTCAGAGTCTAGTATTCCGTGTGATGAGTCACCCAACTGTGCCAGATTTTGAGCAATGCGTGTCCTTCGAAGCCTTTGCCAATCAACACCAGGAGTTGGCTTATAATGTGACGTGTCTGTGCGCGATGTACTTCATACCATTAATCATAATATCTATATGCTACGCTTGCATATTCTATGAAATATCCAAGAATTCAAAACAGAATTCAGGTAATGAGCATGTTAATATAGATCAGAATTAACTGTATGTATGTTTATTATAAAAGTAAATATAAGATAAATAGCATAATTCTCTTTTTTGAAGGTTATCATAAATGTACGTCTTAATGTGCTTGTGCAGATTTATGCTGATAAAAAATATATTTTAATAAATATTGGTGTTCCTTTTTTTTCCGTTAGTTAAATTACGAAAATACATTTCATTTTTGTCTTGTTTGTTACAATTTGTCAAACGTGTCTCAAGGAAATGTTTTTTCCCACTTATTTATGTTTCTTGTGCGACTTGTTTCGCCACGGACAAAATCACAGCCAGGTGTCAGCTACGGGTTTGATTCATATTTTAGGGCAACAAATTTCGGTAGGAAATTCAGGTACACATTTTTCTAGCATATTACTAAAAGAGTTCTGGTTTTTAAAGCTTGGTGGAACCGTTGCGTGGAGAAACATCCACATTTTTTAATTCGTATATTGGATGTAGGTTAGTATGACAGTTACGATTAAATTAACGCGCCTTAACATTAATTCTAATTTCTGAACCCGCTTTTGAATATTAATAAATCATAGTCATCGTAATTATGTAGACTGGATTTACAAATTAATATCTGAGGGTGGAAGTACATTATTTGATGGATCTGGGTTTGTTGTTACAAACGAATCGTTTGTCAAATGTCACGTTCATGTATGCCAAGTTGTAGGGTATTAAGGACTATATTTAAATTGTATTGTTATTATATCGGATAAGCCGTGGCAGGCTAAGGTCAAACTGATACAGTACTTAATAATGGACTGGCAAAAAGTAGTCGTAACTGGGCAGGTATGTCTCCAGAGATTAATGAATGTAGAAGTTAGAGAAAAGAAGACTCTCTTTACGCTCTGCCTAACCCGAAAAGGACTTTGGGTGGTAATATGTATGGCCGTATACATTATTAAAGGTCAATGGTTGAGTAATGACATAATTGAAACTTCTCTAGCCGTGTCATGAGCTACGGTGTATACGGCTTTCTCGCTCACTCCACAGCAATAAATAGGAGTACGTACATTTTTGAATGGGTGATACTTTTTGACCTTCAACATATCCGCGAACTTTAAAGAAATTTAACTTAAATTAATTCAGCTAGACGTGTTGTTAAGGAAGCAAGCGTCATTCTTTTTTAAAGATTAATATCATTGTTTGGAGTTTAGATAAGTTTTTACGAAATTTACTCACGTTCAGTAATGAGGCTACACAACTGGCTTTTTCGTTACGTCACGATTTATACCAGTCAAGTCCTACCGCAAGTCGAGTTAAGGAGCTTCGTGTCAATTAAGCGTTGTTATTTTTTTAGAGAAACACCAGCAGTCTGACACCAGTAGAGTGATGTTAAGACGGTCAGACCAACGACCCCTGGCACGCGCTCGACGACGGACCCTGAGAATGACCGTTACAATTGTGACGGTATTTGCTTGCTGTTGGTTACCATATGCCACTATGACACTGTGGTAAGTATCTACCATCTTTTTCATATTACATTGTGTATACCGGCAACTACACTGTCTCTTACTCCATTCTCCAGTCCGAACATAGATTGTCTGAGATCACATATGACGACAAGGCCGCTACCGATTACTTTGTATAATTAATTTTGTGTTTCTCGTTTATATATATTGGTGTACTATAAAAAGTTATCTATTCAACCATCTAAGTATTAAGATAAGCTATGTACCTACTATTTAATGACTTCATGAAACCTACGCAATATTTAATCCGCCCGCCCGGGGGCTGTACTATTTTTAAGCCACTAAGTTATAACAATCATATGGCCCACCGGATGTTAAGCGGTTACTTACGATTAACCGCTTATTATCCCATAACAACAATTTGATATCAATCAACTTAATGATCATTTTACCGCCACTTTTTCAGTTTTATAGCTTAGCTATAAAAATTATAAATAATCGTAGGTTTAAGTTTAAGCACTGCCTTGTTCAGAAAATCGTAGCAGACTGTTGATACGTTTTTCTGGTTTTTGATTGAGACAGTATTCGTATTTCTAAAGAAGTACTTATATAGGTATGTAGTCGATGAGACGAGCAAGTCCTATACCTTATGGCAACCGCCACGCCCACCCATGTCATAGATGTAGTTCCAGCCCGGACATACAATTGAAAGATTCCGCATGGCATTGCACTATCACCTAGACACCTTAGTACATAAGACAATTCCCAATAATTTCAGTACCTACAAACAATGTCCTAATTGGAGACAGAATATGTTTTAATGAGGTGGTAGTAGTGGTACCCACTTAGCAGGAATCTTCCAATAAGAGATCTGCCACCTCGCCAATGATAAACAAATTTTGTTCGTTCTTGTACATTCTATTTTGTTTGTTCCCAGGTACATGTTAGATCGAAAATCAGCGGAGCACGTGACAGCTCGTATTCAGGACCTGTTTTTTATCATGGCGGTGTCCAATTCATGCATGGACCCTCTAGTGTACGGGTCGTATACGCTGGATCCGAGGGCTTTCACACGAACGCTGAAAAAGATATTTTGCATGCGATCTCCACCGTATGATGTCCCAGGTAAGTTATTTCCACCCTGGATTCGCACGGGTTTATACAAAGCCTCAGTTACTCTATAATATAAAAATGAATTGCTGAATGTGTTGCTAAGCACAAATCTCCACAACAGGTGAACCGATTTCGCTAATTCTTTTTTAGAATATTCCTTGAAGTATGAGGATGGTTATCATGGAGAGAAAAAATGGAAAAAATAAATGCCTGAAAAAGTCTTGAAACGGGTAGACAAAATATTTGATAAATATATACCCGTGCGAAGCCGGGGCGGGTCGCTACTTATACATACAAAAATTATCAGGAATCACTCCGTTTATTTATGAAAATCGCATTAAAATCCACTGCGTAGTTCAAGATTTAAGCATATAAACGGCAGGAAGCTACTTTGCTTTATACAATGTTTAGATTATTTAAGCTATTTTTAGCTCTCGTCTTTACTTCGAGGGACTTTTATTGCTGGACTAAAACAGCGAGACCCATTTAGTTCGACCTTAGGGTAGCTTAAAACCAAGCAACACATTGCTGGGAAGAGCCTGGAATTTGGAGAGCGCTGGATCTGCGTGCCATTATAGCGCGTGCGCAAGATTTTGAATTGCGTCACTTGTGAAGACGGTATAAGAGTTGGTTTGTGAATAGCTACCTTTTATGACTTCCTGAAACACGGTGTTCTCGTACCAAATTATGATAGGAATATTTTGGAAGCTCTGTAGATGTACTAAAATACTATTAAATTATCAAAATCGTAACGATTTTGTTAAATTAATTGTATTTTTTATAAATTTTGATTCAAAGAACAGACGGGAATAAAGAAAATCTCATTGCCGGAGGCTCATATTTAGGTACTGCATTTCGCTTTGAGCTCTCAAGCAAAAAATATGTCCTCGGTAACTTGTGTTTGCCTTTGCGCACTCAAAGTAGGCAAATGCATATTAAAACTACGCATATAAGAGTACATTATTTATTCAGCTAAACTAAAAGCGCTTATTAATAAAACTGTAGCAAGTATTATTAAACATATACTGTTTCATATATTTTGTTACTCAGCAGTATAGGATAGGTAAATATGTCGTAAATGAGATCAACTTTTTTATGTATAAAAAATGCAGCTGTGTGAAATATCAGCCTGAATTAGCTAATAGAAACGGTCTTTGACATCATCCTTACTTCAGTTGCGAATTAGAATGCTGGTTTTCGAGGAAGAGATCTTCTGAGTCATAATATCACTAGAATTAGCAGCTAGGTGGAAACTGAAAGCTTTACGGCGTAAAATCTAATATATAAAATTCTCGTGTCACAGTTTTCGTTGCCATACTCCTCCGAAACGGCTTGACCGATTTTGATGAAATTTTTTGTGCTTATCCGGTATCTATGAGAATCGGCCAACATCTATTTTTCATCCCCATAAATGCAAAAAAAAATTGTCCACACGAGCGAAGCCGGGGCGGGCAGCTAGTATTAGTATAGATGTGTGACAAACCTATGAACATTTCATTACCTTTCTTCTTTATTATTTAGATACGATGGCATCATCGCGCCATTACAAAGCTTACACATTACATATATTTTTACCAAGTACATAATCAAAGATTTTTACATGGTGATTAATGCGTGGGTGACTTTATGTTACAAGTGGTTGCAGTCGTCTATCTATAGTGTAACCGCTTACCATTAGACCGGCCTTAGACATTTTTATTACAACCATAGATACCACTGGTCGCAAACCAGCGTAATTATCTTTAGTGGTGAAGGCTAATTCAGATCAAATACAAAAAGTTGCGGGAACAACGAATAGACCACGGTTTTTAGGTTAAGGTCTGTGGAATCCAATGGTGGGTTCCATTTTTAATGTCGTGCGTAGTTTCATTGTATTCGTTGTAGGTGTGTGCGTGTAATTACTATATAAAAATAAGTCGGGTTTTCCTTCCTGACGCTATAACTCCAGAACGCACGAACCGATTTCCACGGTTTTGCATTCGTTGGAAAGGTCTCGGGCTCCGTGAGGTTTATAGCAGAAAATTACTTACTAGCTGCCCGCCCCGGCTTCGCACGGGTAGACAAAATATATTTTGATAAATGTCTACCCGAGCGAAGCCGGGGCGGGCCGCTAGTCTCTATATAAAAATGCATCCCTATTTCCCTTGGTCACGGCATCACACGTAAATGGCCAGGCTGATTTCGCTAATTATTTTCTTTTGTGTTTATTACTGTCAGTAGAACGTTCTTATGAAAATAAAATTTGGAAAAAGAATCGGTATATTTTTAATACCGTGATAAATTAAAGGACCTTTGTGCTATGCTTTATTTGTCAGATGAATTCATGGCTAAGACAGGACAACGTGTTTCGGGACAGCTAGTTTTTTATAATAAAATTATAACGTATTACAAAGCGTCTTTTAAGTATTCTTCAAATATGGTCTGGTCTCATGGTTCATTGCACATAGAGTCCGAGGAATGTTTAATGAAATATTTCTCTAAAATGGCCTACAGGACTTTGTACTGTGTTCTGAGTATGTTTTATAATAAAAAACGGTTCCCTACGTGGGTAGGGAACCGTATTTTTTGTGGCAGCAACATGGAGTGCTTCTATGAATGATAAGGATTTTGAAATACTTTTGCCGAGTCAATTCAGATGTTTTTCTGTAAAAGTCTTTAAGTGACTTAGAAACTTTATGTTTTGATCACCGATTCCCCATTCACTGACATTCGTTCTTTGTGAATAAGTAACGTTCAAGCAGACATTTATACTTAAAGTCAAGTAAAATAAAGTCTTTTATTAACTACTATTAGCTTAGATTTGAAATTCAAACATGTCATCCTTGTTTATGTGTATATGTTTTTTCACACATCAATATTTCTGTGAAATATTTATGGCATGTAGGTAATTAAAAAGTTAATACTTAATTTTTTTTTATTTCACAATATAAACTATACAGGCAACATAACTTATATACACTAATATTTTTTTAAAGAGTTATTGCTTAGTTTCAGTTGATTTTTTTCAGCATAAAACAACCCTGCGAAGCCAGTGGTAGAACCTGACGATATGAAAGTACTTATTTGTAAAGTCTAGTCAAATAAAGATGATTTCGAGTACGTTTTTTATTGTAACAGGTATCGCCCATCCTGAAACTCTCAAGAGCAAGCTACCTGACTTAGAAGCGACACAAAATGACAAAGTAAGTACAAGTTACTATTGAAATACTGTGCGCAATGCTTCCTAGCAAGCATTGTAATGTTGAAACTAGGTCGCAAGATCTTATTTTCTATGTGATTTCATTTAATGATTTGAAGGCAAGTCCTTCGATAGGATGGAATAATAATTATATTTCTTCTCACTTTGCTTTAGATTTTATCTAATATACATCTTAACAAATAAAAATCAACGATAATGAGGTGGTATGTCTTCTTTAATTAAGTTATTAATAACAAGCTTTTTCCCCGCGACTTCGCCCGCGTAGCAATATAGTACACTATTACCCGTTTTTCCATAGGAATGAAGCATTTTCCCGCGATAAAAAGTAGCCTATGTTCATCAGGGATAATGTCGGCTTCTAATGGTAAAATTGGTCCAGTAGTTTCGGAGCCTATTCAGAACAACAAACAATCAAATCTTTCCTCTTAATGATATTATTGTAGAATATGCTATGATGAGAAGCAAGGAAAACTATGTATTTTATTTATTTTGATCGAAATTAATTTAACCTTACGGCCGCTTTACATATTTCCGCTCGCTCCATATCCAAAGTGATTTACAATGTTAGCAGATCTGTGCCGGTAGCAGGAACATTGTCGACAACGTTTTCGTATCGCCTTCGACTATTTTTGTATTGAAAAATGAACAGCGCTGCGGCGGTGAAAAGTGGAACTAAAAATTAGTATGACAATTTTGACATTTCGCGAGTTACGTTTTCGAATACGGTGTCGACAATGTTCCTGCTACCGGCACTGATGGAATATGAAAAACAACTTGAAACAGCTTTGAAGGACGTTAAAATAAACATTATTCGGAGGTGGTGCCAAAAAATAACTGTGATTTATGCCTCAGGGATAACTTTTAATATAGAATTCAGTAAAGTAAAGCGTAAAAACATTTGAATACAGGTTTTCTTACCTTTATACCTAATCTATTTAAGGGTTTGTGTTTCCTTATATCACTCCAATAGTTCACTCCAAGTGTGGACAACTCGTTGATGACCACGATCCTCAGTTATGAGGGAACGACAAGAGAGAGTTTCCTTATAAAAATACTGTTAAAATATCCTTTTCCCTCAATGTACTATGTATTATTGTGTAAGTTTACATAATAAGAGTCAAACTTTCAGAAATAGAAATATAGGTATTTTCTACCGTGTATATAAAAACGATGTGTTGAATTATGATGATGATAATAATATAAATGCTAATAGTTATTTGTTTACCGTCTTCCTTCCGCCATGGGGTGGAATTTTGTCTCTAAAATTATATGGAACAAATCTGGCGATGTAGCCTATTCCATAATCATCAAAAGCGAAATGTATGAAAACGTTTATGGTGTGTTCGATACAAAAATACATCCAGCAGAAGTTTAATTATTGACATTTGCAGGGGTGAATTTAAGAGTATGGTGCCTTCTATTAAAATGAGCTACATGGAAATGTAGTTCATTATTTATAGGATTTTAATAATAGGTAGATACAAAGGACATCATCCATTTTGGTCCAAATCTGAACGGCACTTTCAGATTTGGACCAAAATGGATGATGCCAACGCATTTTTTTATAATGTATTTATATTATTAATAGCAAAGGTTTTCAACGAAATAGGCCTTGAAATCGATTTTTTTATATCCTAGAGAAACCTTATATTTTTACGGGATAAAAAGAAAGATAGTTACTATATGTCTGCCAAATATCAGCCAAATCGGTTTAGCCGCTTTAGCGTGACAGAAGTAGTAAGATAGAAATAGTAAGAAATATCGAAACATACAGACTTTCATATTTATAATATTACTAGGAACTAGCATGACAAGGATAGGTTTAATAACGTTTTTAGTTTCTTAATAGCAGGATAGTGCAATGACCTTTAGGTACTTGAATACAGCTTTTGCTTAACTGGTATCTAGTGAGGCACCGTGTATAGATATGTAGTATGTTTATAGTGATTTTAACAAGTTTACTATGTAACACGACTTAAATTATTTCGGAAAGATTTCTGAGAACTTTACTCATTTCTTATACGTTATTGTAACATTACAATAACGTATATTAAGAAGTGAGTAAAGTTTAAATTACGGCTACGGGAAATTACAGATCGACATCTGTATGTTTTCGTCGGAAAACTTTCGTAAAGAAAAATCCTTGGATAATAGTGGATTTTCACAAATTGAGACGAAGTGATTTAGTTTATATCCATTATTATTTGAGAGGCTTTTATAAGTGATCTACGTATTTGAACACTTATTGTTTAAGTTTGATGGATGATATCGTGAGGGATAATATCTCATAATATCGTAAAGTATTACGAATGTGTGAAAATAAGTTGTGTAAAATACTATTTATTACAGCAATTTAATATAAATACGTATTAGTCCTAAGAGGTTAGATAGTTATCTATGGCGTGCGCACGTCAATAAAAATTAAGTGACATTGCCGACGAAATTTAACATTGCTTTCACACTGAAAAGTCACCTTAATATTTTATCCTATAAGGTGTAATTTAACTTCTTTAGGTCTAGCATGACCGTGACATGTAATTAAACTTTTAATCGCCTGTGGCTGACAAGCGTTTAAAGCACATCGCTCGTTTTTCATAAACATGTATGCGCAGGACAAGAAACATTACCTATTAATTTGTACAAGGGTTTAAAAATGTATTTTGTTTCAGCTGCGCATCCACGCCCGTCGACTTCCAGTGCGCTTCGAGGAGCCATCAGCGACCCGTCTTACTGTGAACTCCGACCCTATACAAACTTGGAGCAATGCGTCTGACGAACTGGCCCTGAAAGTATCACAGAGTTGCGAGATATTCATTCTTTATCCGATACAAACTGACATTTGTTAAATTTTGAAGTTAAAACATAAGTTATTTGTTTAAAGTAATAAATACGAAAAATAAGTTTTACAGATTAATGTTCTACCATTCTTGCCATTGTCCTTGAACTTTACAGTAACAAAACGAGGATTTGAAGCAATTGCGTCCGTCCGTAAACCAGTATTGTTAGTTGGTTTGTATAACATCCGCTAATCCGTAGATCCGTTGCACGTGACTGTAAAAGGTATTGTCAACCGTCTGTGCCTTGGACTACATAAGCTGTTGGTTCCATTCCCCAATCTCCCATTAGGATCTATGTTAATCTATCAAAGTCTCAAAACTAGGTTGCGAAGCGCAAAGATCATGAGAGCATATGCCATCTCCCAAACTCCTTTTTTTCGGCTCAAAACAATACACAGTTTATATTAATTTAAAGCTGTATGGATCGCAACTCAGCAATATGTGCTGCTAGACCTGAATATATTGCAAATTTGACCCGCACAATTTGTTATGAATATCAGATTAACAGTGTGGAGAATGAGAACTCCTACCAGCCTTTTGGCTTACGCGAGCAAATCACACAACGGTCACAAAACGTGACGAAGCCATTGAACTATTAAGTACTAAAGCTAGACTGAGCAAGAGAAAAGGAATAAAATAATAATAATACCAATAAAATAGTATTAAATCAAGTGGCGCTATTTTCAAAGCTTAAAAGTAAACTCTTCATATTTTAGGGCTGAGTGAAACGAGCTCGCGATATTTTTAGGATCGAGTCTGGGGTTTTTCGTTTATTCGGTATTTCGTCTTATTTTTTATTACAAAGAAATTAGTTTCTTAACATAGGTAATGTTTAGAAATTGAATAAGTAATACGAAGAATTGGGCCAGGTTTAGGCAGCATAGAATGGGAAGCTCAATGGTAAGCCTTATAATCCTGTAAGTAGTCAATTTGTCTTGTTTTCTGTCGATATATCGAAGAAACTTCTGTAATGTTCTTATTACTTCTTTTGAATCTGAAAAAGGAAGCGAAAAGGTTTATTTATATCTACTTTCACTATGTACTGCTTCATGTTTATCTAATCTAATCTAGTTTTATTTGTGAGGGTTAGAAATATTCCGTACTTCGATTAAATAAATGGAATCCAACCTCTTATTTAACATAAATGATATATTTGGAATATCATACATTTTAAAAACAATTCTAAATAATTTAGAACGTTAATTAGCAATTTAGCGTCATAAAAAAGTACAGTAACAATTAAGTTCAGTCTCCATAATTGTGTAATCAAATACTCTAAGCAAATAATGTTTTTTTTTTTTAAGCATATGGTCTCTCGCAGTTAGTTCGAGGGAACTTTTACTGCTTAACCTTTGTTCTTAAATCGAAATGCAGTGAATCTATCAATCAACTTTTGAAAGTCCAAGGTTGGTATAGGCATCTTCATATAATATTCTTGGATACAAGTAAGTCGTAATACCTACCATTTCTGTCAACAAGCATATCTGTGAGTACAATTTTAATTTTTCGATCCAGTCTGCTAATCTCATCACCTTCAAAGCAAACCATTAGAAGTAACCAGAGTTCTATTTGAGGGCTGCTTATAAACCGAGCTACTATTTTCAATATATTCGTAGAATCACTTGTGCCCTGAAATGTGAGGATGGAAAAAGTCTAAAGAAAAGAAGGTACATAAATAACATATTAGCCTAACCTAATTAAACCAATGTGAGACCAGCGTTCAATCGGTTTGGTCTATGATAGATAATTCCTATATTATCTATTTTGATATACGAGCAAAGGAGCAATAAAAAAAAAATTAGTTACTAACTTTTTTAATTAAATAAGCTTCAGGCTGTAGGGGCGGTAATACTTTACACGTGACTGGTTACGCCTATACGTTACGAGTAAAGAATATTTAATGTTCCAGCCAGACAACTAAAAAAATATAAATAGACACTTTACTTTATACCAGCGCGGAAATGAACCGATATGTAGAAATGCATGCTTTTTATGAATCAAAATGAAATAGAAAATTGTTTTTCACTCGTCATGCTTAAGAAGGTCGTCATTGTAACGTTCCAGAGCGGGGAAAAAAAATAATATCCTGTTCTAGCGGAAAAAGGTTTTCCTTTTTTTATTATAGTCTGTTACTTATAAAAACGAAAATATTTATTCAAAAATAGAACAATTATTAATAAAGACTCGACCTATTACAGTTTTATAGAAAAGAATAATTTTTAATTTTTGAAAACGGAACTACCAAATCGGTGATTTTTTCCGAGGAAAACGTGCATGGCGTTGCGGCTACAGAAGAAATAAAAAGTCATTGGCGCGATACGTTTCTCGAATTACAAATTATTGATGACCATAATTTATTATTGTTTTTTTTAGCATTCTTAGTGAAAAACAGAGTGTTGTTTACACTCGGCGCTAAAACCCCTTGTTTCTATTTACTCCCTCGCTAAAACTCGCGGGAGTAAATCTACCTCGTATACAATGGGTGACTTTAGCACTTTGTATAACAAACAATTTCGATTCAATACGGCACATTTGGAACGTCGTTACGTCGAGGACGCAACCATAGATTTGTCGTAGAGTTATTCACGGATCACTGCACTTATGATTTATTTGAGGCTAGCTGAGCCTTCGTATTATTTTTTACTTACTTATTATTTCTTACCTCATTATAAGCTATACTCCAGGCTACGAAGAACAATTCCGTCCCTGCTCGGCAAAGAGACACCAGAATAGTGAGGATGAACTGTGAAATAATCGTAAGTCGGTAATATTCTGTACCTGCCTTAGTAATGTTTTGGTAACCTAACACTCGAATAGTATGCTGTCTGTCTGTCAGTTTATTTATCACTCCACATTATATTAGAAACAAATTGTTATGTAGAAATTTTAGTGTTCTCAGACTAAATCTATTCAACATTAATCGAAATAAAAAAGGCCATTTATGTCACGTAACTACGAATGTATAATTTTAGGTACATGATTACAAAAGGTATCAAAATAATTATAAGAATTCCTTCCTTCATTCCTAAGCGACAAAAAGCCGAGTTAAAGGTCAGAGTTAATAACTTTTGAGAGTGATAAATTTTGCTCTTTGTTGGTTTCCTGAGATGGATGTAGAACGATGCTTTCAGGGCAACTCCTACTTGTTCTTGGTCCGTTTTACTGGAAAATATTCCATCTCTCTCTCTCATAAGGTTATCTCATAGGCGTCAATCGTATGTTCTATTTCACTTACCATCGGGTTCATAATCCAAACCATTACTTCTTGAGCTCTTACATTTTTTTTGTAATATCCCAGTAACTCATCCAGTCTCTTATTAGAGTGGGGGTGTAAACTTCTAAACACTAAATTGTTACCGCGGCTCTGCTTATAGCTTTTTATTTCCTTGTATATGGCTTCTAAAGTGATCTTTATAATTCCAAACACGTAAAAATACCACAATTTATCTAGATTGAACACAAATATTAATATACAAACAAAAATGGCATGTTCAATCACTGCTGCTGTAATTTCGGCATGTGTCTTGTGTATCGACGTGAAGATGCTGTTCGTAAACAGAGCTTGACAAGTTAGGAAAATAATTAAAAACGTCATTTTTTTTAATTTGTAGTCCTTAATTTTATCTTTCAATTTATTCTCCAATAGATTTAAGTTGCCATACACGATCGCCAGTTTTTTAGTTCCCTTAAGATTTGTAAATAACCAATCCATAAGAATCTCCATGGTGATCAAGATCGCATCTATAGAATAACGTGCGTAGAATGAGTCATGAGTAACATTCCTGATGAACTTGTAAGCACAGTAGCCAGGGAGTATAGAACGGTAGATGTAAAATAATAATTGATACAATTTAGGCTGGCTGTTAAATAATAAGCTTCTGTTATATCCGCCTAGAGCCAATATTACGACAATCACGCACAGAATTTTATGTGAAAATGATTTTGATTTCTTGTTTCCATTGATTGGATGTACTTTGTAGTGCCTTGGTCTCATCATCATCAATTTTTTTTTGTTTTTTATCCAATATAACCTACACACCTCCCTTTTGCCTTGGTTCTAGTGATACTAACCGAATTCTGATGTTTATACGAACGGAGTCACTTATGGACGCAATAACTTTGAAATATTATTCATAAATACTTAAAGAGCATATAAAATTGATGAAATATTTTCAAGGTTATTTCACAGGAGCTTTGTAACATCGGACACAACAAGTGACACATTATTTAAATTAGGAAAACTCGAATATATAAATTAGGAAAACTCGAATGTATAAGAATGCTATTACTTTGTTCAGTTGTTCACGTTTCATCATGATTAATGTCGTTAATGTAACTTGGTTTACATCATTAAATTGTTCATATCTTACTAGATATAAACACTTACTTCGGAAAATTGTAATAAGACTATTCGTATACTAGAATAATGTTGTTATAAGAATATTTATTTTGTCTATTGATATCCTGTAATCTGTGGGAGCGATTTCATAAAATGATGTACAGGAAGTGCTTTATAGGAAGTCGCGGAAGCGCACGCTATTGATTGGTATACGTTATACGATTGGATTGGATCACCGAGCGCGCGCAGTGATCGTCAGATAACGTCAGATGTTATGCGACTAGTGGAAAGCTTGTTAGTTTCTTTTCGAATACCCTACTTATTAAAATACTAGTCTAACCTAACATTTTCCCGACATTAAAACATTTCTCCGGGATAAAAAGTATTATGTGTTAATCCAAGTTATATATATACTATACGATACGTGTGTCAAATAAATACGTTGAGCCATTTATACGTGATTGAGCAACAAACATCCATACATCCGTCCTTACAAACTTTCACATTTTCCCCATTTACCATGATCCCGAGGAATAGGGATAGTGGAACCTATCTACGTGTTATTTTATTTTTGAACTTCTTGACTATCCAAATTTGATCAGCCGCTTTGGCGTTATTAAAAATGTCATATGATAGTTGGTAGAAAATACAACAATTTAATAAAAACAAACATTGTAATATTATTAAAACACAGATATATAAATTTAATAACACATTTTTTATTTACAAAATATATAACAATGTATTTAAAATAATCACCACACGAGTATAGTTACGAAATCTTAATATTCTAATGACTTACTACATAACATAATTACAATAGACTAGAAAGACTAGATTATGTATTTTTAAGTAAAAAGTGAATAAATATAATTTGTATATATAGCTGCGTTTGTGCTGCTTCATAATAGAACCATAGGTTGTAACGAAAATAAAGGAGTGCCGATAAACAATATACTTTGGTCTGTAATGAAAACTGTTAGATATCATTGATTTACGAATTTAAAAAAAAAACAATAAACTTGTTATAAAGTTCAAGAACCTATGAATAATGATGAAGCAGTTAGAAAGTCCAATGATGATACCTCGATGGTAAATCTTTAATACATTTTAGACCTTAGTTATTAGTACTGTAGAATTACAATATCAATTGGCGTTAAATTAACTTATCCAGTCATATCGAGTTCATTTGTTTATTTGGGTTAAGAAACGCAGCCTTAGAACGTATGATTAAAATGTTACATGAATTTTGGTAATTACATAATTTAGTCAGGCGGGCCATATGATAGGTACCATATGTTTGCTTACAACAACCTTAGTGGCATAATATAACATTAATGGTAGTTACATCTTACAGGCTGCATTGACTGCATTCGAGAATTTCAAAAAAAGGTCCCTTCTTTTATTAATTACTTTAACAATAGATATAAATTACAAATAAATTGTATTATTTTTAATATGGCTACTAGCTTTGAATATTTGAATGTACTTATACGGCATAAAAAATCAGTCCCAAGCGCTCTTATGGCAGAATACTGTAACGTTCGTCAAATCTGATGTCACGTTAATTTTGAGACGTCTTCGATTTTACATGCAAATTTTTGTTTTGACGACTTTTCATATAGTTACAAGGACCTTGAAATTTAATGTCGTTTCTGTATATACAGTATATATACGACCGATATATACAGAACTTCTGTCTATATAAATATAGACGAGTGCGTCAGAATTACTGAACCACATTGGATGAAATTTGTTAAATAAAAATAAGTGTTTTTTTTAATGTAAGTATATATATGGTATATAAATCATAAATCTCTTACAATGCGTACCAGCGCATTGGGTAGGTAATACATCTTAATTACTAGCGTGATAACTGAAAGTGCCCCGTTTATGGAATCGAGCTCAATCAAGGCTTGTAATTGTTCGAATGCTGATTGATTTACATGAATTATTCAAACTGAATATTTTGGCAAGTCCAGATTGTTCGGTAGAAGTTCAAATCGTTTAATAAATTAGTTTCAGCTTATATGACAATTCGTTACCTTTTGGAAAAAAAACCTGTTTCATGTTCAATTGCTTCCATTTAATCCGTACCTTTAAAGGCAGATTAATGTTTCTAATATGATCGTTCAATGCAGTAACCTTTTACATTACCCGGTTTTGTATGATCAATAGTTTTTCCTTGCACAGTACCGGTAATGTAACTGGTTATGCACGAAGAAAAATAATTCCTTGTACATTACCCGGTTATGTACGAAGAAAATTTTTTCCTTGTACTTTGCCGGTAATGTAACTTGGTAATGTACGAGGAACAAGCGTAACAAATATTGATTTGAGTTGTCGTGGGTTTATAAGACGAAAGCTTTGTCTATTGCCAGTTGGTAAGAAAGTTTTTAGTTTGAAACATTTTGCGAATTGCGAAAGTATTTGATTTCCTATCAGACCTTCCTTTTATGACAATTAGACAGTTATTATGCCATGAATATCATTAATTCATTTCCAATCTATATCTTGAGAGAATTAATTGTGCTAGCACAAGGTCTTTAGTTCAGCCTACCGTTGAAGAGTTCTGAAAACCTTAATCACTACAGAAAAATAAGAACTCAATACATCTGATTTGTGTTATTTTAAACTTTATGTAAGGTGAAGGCGTACGCCTCCAGTCGGGCAGATCTGATTAAAGTACAAGTACCAGTCACTACGTCCATATGAGTTATGCCTTAAGATTATTTCCTTTACTAAGGTACAGGTGTCTTTTATAACAATTATCGTTGAATTATTCAAACAATCAACTGCAAGGACGGCCTTATAGGCTGGGGAACGAGCACGGACCGTTCAAATGGGAGGCATCCACACAACCAAGGGCCATAGCGTATTTTAAGCAGCTCCCAACTAACTTAACCTGTATCTTTGTAGTACATAGTAATACTTCAATAACTAAAGGAATTCAAATGTAAATGTGTAAATAAACAAATGATGGTTACTTTCCCCGGGGCACTATCAGTCGTGTCATAAAAAAATCCTTATAAATAATTTTAATGAGGCATGGGTGAGACGGATCTTCTTGCTTGCATAGCCTTATTATCACAGTAAGTTCTGATGTCCTGGATCGGCTGCATCAGGAATACAGGGACGTCGTCGTCTCGTTTCTGGAAATATGGGATGTTTTACTCTATGTTAAAATAAAATGGCTTAGCTGAGCAATGGCGATCAGTGCAAAACAGATATTTATAAATTCACTAAAACAGTGTTTTATGTTTTTTTTTAAAGTACATGTATTTTTATTTTACATATTAAATGATTGTAGCAAGCAGTGAAATAAAAGTCTAAATGTTATTATTAAAGAATAATATCTCGTAAAGAAGGATCCCTGAAACTAGGCAGTGGTGTAACATTGGTCAATCAATACCCAGTTCTCAGTAAAAATTCTTTAGGTCCTAGCGTGACAGGTGGTAAGCAGAATGAAGTGTATCGGTTTTTGCTCAATTTCCAGCTAACCGTTACTGTTTGATTATATTTAGTCTGAACCTATAATTGAGGATGCGTCATACTATAGCCCAATTTTAATCGGAGCAATACTGGCCTTTGTAACATGAGATTAATTTATTGTATAAATAAATTGATGAAAGTTTCATTATTCATAAGACGTTGTGTATTTGCGAATATTTCATGAATTCTTCAGGATGTGTTATTTTATATATTTTTTATGAACTGGTAATAAATATAACTATTATTATTTGTGTACAATTTGTATAACCTAATATACAGTGATTGATGTCATTTATGCCAGGGCTATAATGTCATTGACATCATTTGAAATGACAGGAATAAATATCATTGAAAATTAAAACCATGACTGTGATTCTGTAAAATAATATTCATGCGATGACCCTGACTCATCTCTACATAGGCATGATCGTATACATGGTTTGGTACATTACTAAATAGTGTTAGGTATTTACAAGACCTTAGGGTTGAAGCCTCAGAGTTTACTTAAGAAATTTCAACTGCTAATAAGTTCGTATAGGTAGACCACTTAGATTACTCATGAATTTTCAACATGATGTATATTTATTATCCATTAGCTCATCGTAACAACTGGGGCACTCAGTATATTTACACAGACATCGATTTATGAAGCCTATAAGAGTACAATACCCGAATAAAACAAATACGTCACCTGCTTTTGTGTACTTAATGAAACGGCGGCGAGAAGAATAAACACAAACCATAAATATATAAATAAATAACTTAAATACAATGATGTAGCTGATCCTATTTGGATCTAGTTTGAATTATGAACAGTGTGAACAAACTTTGATCCAAATTGGTTAGTTCCGATCGAGCGTGTGAATTAGACAGAATTGCTAAACTAGAATGAGAAACAGATTTTCCGTGAATAAAGTAGTTCCCACAGGTGGTACAGTTTTAGTATTTACATGACATAAAAACATAACAGAAATATCCTTTCATGAAAAAAATTTAAGTACTCGAACGCGTAATTACCTACAATTTTTAATGTAGATCAATGACTGTGTTTTGGTTATGACTTATTTCCCAGTAAGAAATTTAATGGGAAGATGAAAGCCTATACAAACGGTTCCCGTGTTTCAATAAAAATAACATTACCTGAAACAGCACTTCTCCCTCAAAATATGTCAGTTGGTACTTCCTCGTACGTAAAAGAATACCGACTAGCTTGTCCGATATTACTGTGTATATCTGAAAAGATGAGAAGGAAACTGTAATATTGGAGATATTAGAACACGTTATTACGCAATATTCTAGTGAATTTGTCTATGTGAATAAAATAGAATATAATGGTATTTATTATCATCTTGGGGTGGTCTCTAGAAGTTTTTTTTTTATACCACTAATGTGGCACACAAGCATACGGCCCACCTGATGGTAAGCAGTCAGCGTAGCCTATAGCCGCTAGAAATACCAGGTGTATCACTAACGGGTTGCCAACCATGCCGCTGATGAGGACTCACTGTGCTAGCAGCATTACTACTAGCCCAGCGCATCCTCGTGGAGCACTGTCAACCTTAATTACCGCAGCAACACAACACTACATCAAGTAGTGTTATTTTACTGTGGTCTTCTGTAAGCTAGAGGTACAGTCCCCAGTTGGGCGGCTCCAATTGAAATCCCATATCGCCCTACCTCTCTTCAAAGTACTGAATAATCCTTAAAAAACTAAGAAAAGCTAAACTGTTATTTACTCCCTCAGTTATATAGGCTACTTATAATTAAAAATAGCGAAACCAAACAGAGAGTGAATTTAATAGCTTTTTGTAGCCTCAGCAGGAATGGCATCGAATTTCATTCGACATTGTATTCATATGGCTTTCGACATTTTTGTTTGAGCAAATCAAAGCGCCGCGTCGGTGGTGAAAATTGATCTATAAATTCGTAGGTTTTTTTTTGCGTTAAGTTATCGAAAGCATGTGGTATGAAGTTTCTGCCTCAGTACTGATGTTACGACAGTAGAAAGATTCTGGTTGTCTTTTGTCAAGTTTCATGATCTGTCACCTTATTGATATCAATATAATTAATAATCTACTATATAAAAATAAGTCGGGTTTTCCTTCCTGACGCTATAACTCCAGAACGCACGAACCGAATTCCACGGCTTTGAATTCGTTGGAAAGGTCTCGGGCTCCGTGAGGTTTATAGCAAAGAAAATTCAGGAAAAATTCGCATGGCTAGACAAAATAAATGTCTACCCGTGCGAAGCCGGGGCGTGCCGCTAGTTAACTATACTTATTACCCACGATAATTAGCGATAACAAAACCTTAGCGTTCAGGATAATTACAATAAGTAAATTATCCTGATCGCTAAGGTATTGTTCCGCCGTAGTTTATCTAATATCTAGAGCCACAAATTATTTTGTATTCACAATGAAACGTATTATTTAATAATAGCACTAAGGTGCCAAACAATTATATGGCCAGCCTGATGTTAAGCGGTTACCTTAGTCTATTTATTTTTATTAGCCACTAAAGGATTGGCTTAAGCTTCCGTAGGCTACGGTAACCGCTTAGCATCAGGCGGGCCGTGCGCTTGTTTGCCGCCTTAGAGGTATAAACATGTACATATGAAATAATAGGACCCATAAATCATTTGCGTTATATCCTCCAGAAAGTACGTCATAAAATAATAAAGATGTGAATGTTTGAACGACAAATAGTATGTGTCATAAATAAAATTTAACATCATCCGGTTCTAACATAAGCAACTGATCATCGATATTAGTTTAAACGTAATATGTATCTAATGTCTATTCATTTAGAGTTTAATTTTAGATACAAAATTCTGTTCCCATATTCGGAACGGATGTTTATTTTGCTAATTGCGCGCGAGTGGACGGACGGACGGCATTTTGTATACGGGTTCCAAATTTAAATCTTGGCCATGACTGACTTGCGACGGGGAATGTCATGACGTCATGGCCGAATGATTTCCATGTATCATTCGCCTGATAGTTTGATGCATCGTTTCCTTTATAAACGCTTGGGTAATTTATTTCAAATCTGTACGTACTGTACTGAAAATTCAGCATGGTATTCCTGAATCTTTGTTTTAATATCTAAATAATAAGATACCAATATTTAAAAATAGAAAAGGGAGGTAGGGCACAAAAGCTCTGTTGTTCGAAATATAAACCGCCCATTAGGATAGAACCTCCTCCACTGTACCTTCTTTAAGGTTATATCGCAGCCATACGCAATTTTTGCTGTGTTGTGTTTTGCGGTGAGTAAGGTTTCCGTAGAACTTTTAATTATTACAACGACTGTGAAGTAAGTGTACCTAGTAAAGCGGTGTGGTCCATAAGCTATGGTGACCGCTTATCATCAGGCCATCGGTGATCTGTCATCTTTGAAAAAAACTTACGTAGACTATTTTTGAAACTGCTATTATACCCTAAGAAATTCCAGCTATTTTGTAGTATTTTTAGAATTTTTCACATTATGTTATTACTTATTACAAACATATTTTTGAAACTGAACATATCTTTTGCTTATTTGACATTTATCAAATTATACATGTCCGGCGGTTCTGAGTTTATCTATCCGTCATTGGGTTCTGAATTCATACAGAACGTTTGACCTTGACCATCCATTGCTTTTCTTCACTGACGTTCTAAATGTATATCTTTTTGTCAGTCTTTAATCATTAATTCGTTCTATATGCCCAATCCAAAGCATTCCTTTTTTGCAATCACACCTTTCACTTTAGTTTTTTACGAATCATTTCTAGCTAGTTAACATTCCGCATGTATGGTTATAGTGACCTCGATATATCTCGGATGGCCGACATTACGTTTGCGATCCGTTAAATATGTTTGAATCGACCTTGTGACTCATCGTACGCGGATACTCTCAAAGGCATGTAAACACCACGTCTTTATAAGTATTCCGACATTAATTTACATTCAATTGATAAACAAAAATGTGTAGATACGTTGAACGCGTTCTTTGAATGGCTCGCTAAAATCTAGGCTGATCAGCATACCTTACCTCATATCGCGCCGGCCGATACCAACGAAAGCGTAGCGACGTACCTACAACCTACAACCTGTAACTTTAATTTTCTCTTTCACGCACCCGATAATTATGATATTCCGTCCTACTTCCACACATTGTCAAAACACAAATGTAGTGGGGCATTACAATATTACTTATATATGTGTGCGTTAGTGTCACTTGGAAAGGTTGAATGATGTGTAATAAATCTACCTACTTACACCTTCTTGCTTATAATACCATTGGTTAGATTTCCTAGAAAGCTTGTAACAAATGTTCAAGTTCATTTGTATGAATTGTACGAACTCAAAAGTGATAAATTATTCCGTCCCGGGATTCAAAGAACCTCGTAGCTTCTTAAGGACCATTGTAAGGGATCGTGCGGTTTTTGTACGGAGTCTTTTTCACCCGAAGTTTTCTTTGACATACTTTGTTGTTTCATTTCACCTTATTAGGTTACATATTTAGAATAAAGCACAAAATATATATAGATTTAAAATATGTAGGTAGGTAGGCCCACAATATAATGTAGTAATTTCTTGATAAAAGTGGATGGATGATTTTAAAAGAGGTAGGGCGAATTGATATCTCCCGTGGGTTTTCCCATTTAAATTGGAGCCGCTCGTCTGGGGAATGTACTCGTACTTCCACCGTTCAAAAGACCGCAGTCAAATAGTACTACTTTAATATAGTGTTGTATTTCTGCGCTAAGTAGGATTGCCAGTGCTCCACGAGGATACGTTGCGCTAGTAGTAATGCTGCTAGCACAGTGAGTCCTCATCAAGAACAGGGTAGGCAACGCGTTAGTGATATCCCTGGTATTGCTAGCGGCTATAAGCTACGGTGACTGCTTACCATTAGGTGGGCCGTACGCTTGTATGAAAAAAAAGTGGATGGATATGCTGGAAGAGGAAGACCGATGGAGAGATGGCTGGATAGTTTGTGTGATCTTTTTTGTTTTAATGGATTGTTTAAAGCACGATTTGTGAACGAATGAAGTAAATGCCGAGATGTTGTATAGAAGGGATAAATAGAAGAAGCATACACACTGCGCCGACCCGGAGTAATTGGTGTAGTGTAATGAGTAATGCAAGTCTGGTTGACAACTGATTTATTAATATAAGACGGTAGACACAAATATAATTATATAACAAGTACTCCACAACAATTGGAGAGGCGTTAGGCAATAGAAAGATAAGATTTCATATTAATTTGAGCAGACGTTATGCCGAGCACTATAACAACAACAATAGTTGAAAAAGTTTCTACATAACTGTATATTTCTGTTCTACGTTTACCTATAACTATCTTCATCGTGGCGTGAAACAAATTTTATTTAAATCTAGACTAAAACAATGTTCAAATACATCTTAGGAATGCGGTCAATCTCACATTTTATCATGATATTGTGTGGCATAAATAATGTCTTCCTATTGAAGACGGGCCAACACATTGGTCATTTAATGGACTGAACACAGCTGCGCAACCCAAGACAAGGTTTTTACATTTGGTGTTGTATGTACACCATGCTATTTCATTTTATTTATATCACAATATTAATAAATTATTTTTTTCAATTATAAAGAAAGTCTGTATTAACCTACTTTTCTCATAAATTACGTACTAGTTGTACGTAGTATATTATCTACTCTGAGGTACTATGTAGGTGAGGTACTCTTGCAGTTACGTGTAACCGAAGCTCATTACTTTTTCATAACATTTCTTAGTCTAAGCAGTAAATATGACAGCGTCGCACAGCTCGGGATTAAGAAAAAACAACTGACTGAATAATGTTAAAAGGTCCTAAGTGGTAGCACTCGGTGCTTTATAGATGTAGACTAAATTCCCCACAATTGTTCCCTCTAATCCCAGACTGACTAATGGGGCTGGCCAAAATTATGTAAGCTTCTTAGAAAACGAAGTGTTCACAACGGTATGTTTGATAAATATTTTTGTAAAACACAGACATGAAATGAAAACAGTTTTGTTTTATTTCTCTTTTTAATTATGAATACTTCTTTGTAATACATTTCAGACGCAAGAATGACTACTTTGAATGTTCTTAAAAAAATACTGTTCTTTCTAGCTATGTTCGTGTTTGCAGGTTTGATCCCCGTTCGAGATAATTATTTGTGTCTCGAGGATATATGATTACTCTTTACTGGGTGTGATATAACATATTAATTTCTGTGTATATATGTATGTAGGGTTTTTTTATTTGTCATTGTGTGACATCTACTGAAAATGGCCTTAAAATGCCCTGGATATTAATATTTATCTAGTAATAGACTTAAAAACTGTCGTAGCTAACTAACTAAAGGTGTCGTTCGTGTCAATAGACCTTTATAGCGAGTTTAATTAAAGTAACTGCATATAATATTATACAAATGCTAGCTGCCCTCCCCGGCATCGCACGGGTGGACAAAATATTTGATAAATGTCTATATGCTCCGAAACTACTGGACCGATTTTGAAATATTTATTTTTTATTTTAGGGGGATGAAAAATAGATTTTGTCCGATTCTCAGACCTACTCAATATGCACACAAAATTTCATGAGAATCGGTCAAGCCGTTTCGAAGGCGTTTAACTACAACCACCGCGACACGGGAAACATATTTTATATATAAGATGACCCCTCAAAATAATGATTTATTTCAAGGGGCGTTCGACGTAAGTCAGTAAGCGTAAGTTGGCTTTCGGGACCGTGGTCCCGGTCCCAAAAGCCCCCCGACTCGTTGAACAATTAGGTAAAATTAATAATCTTATCACTTATAGACTAGGATTGCCTGCATTTTAGGTGGTGGGTGGCACACAGCATTCTACTTGTTACATATTTTTGAAAACCACACATTTACACGGTGGGGTAAACGAACGAGCGACCTCCAGTGCAGTGAACTGCCAAACATAAGACTGTGTCAACAACAATTCAAGAATTTGTTTAAGATCATAAAGATATCTGAATGCCTGATCAATTTGCAACATTCATCAGGTGTATAATCGGCGTTTGCATTTGGCACAAATTTTATGATTATAAAAAGTTAAAGTGTCAATGGATGACCAACTTCAGTGACAAGTGCAATAAAGTTTGACATCTGGAATTAACAAAAAAAAAAACGGTACTAAATTAACCGACTGATATTTAAGAGAATTCCGTATTTCGTTACACCTGTTGCCTCACAAAACTTTGAATGAACAGCCCAGTGTATTCGAGGGATCGTGGGGAATATTTTCGGCGTGTATCATACGCCAGTGTGGCGGTGCCAAGTTTGTTATTGTCTCGCCGGCGGTAATGTTGCCACTGAGTGGTGCTTGTCATAGGCGGAAGCGTGTTGTGGGGGTTTTGAAACGCATATTCGAAATTTAAAGTATTCTTTAGAGTGGTCTTCATAAGGTTATACTCTAAACAATTTGGGATATTGTATTGATCTAACCAATTTGCACTACTAGTTCTAATAATGTATATAGTAGTATAGTTTATTTAGTATTATTAAAATTTATTTAGTAGGCATATTTAGTGATATTAGCGTTAGCTCAGAATAGATAATATACTACGTTATATTCATATTCAAGACTGCACGTGTCGGAAATTAACATGATCATTCGCAAAAAGCCTCTGGTCAAGTGCCTAGTCTAGAGCTTTTGTATTATTTAGGTATTTAATCCCTGAATACTGAATTGCCAATTAAATCTGATTCCATATAAATTTTGAGTGGCCTCCAATTTTACACGCGACATCGTATTTTGACGACGCTTCAAACAGTTACTCGGGCCTTCAAACTCCGAATGTCATTTCAGTATTCGGTCGTAAATATCGTAGACAAGGGAAACAAATAGACTTCTTTTCGCTACTAACTTAAACCAAACCCAATATTATTTTGCGACGATCATCAACACTTTATTTCAGTTTTCTGCCAAAACCAGACCTTGTCGCATAACAACTGTGGGTATATAATTTAGAAAACAATGTTTTTCACGTAAGCAATCTGTCATTCGCTCGCAGGTGTTTGGTCGGAAAATAATTTACTGATTCATTCAAACAACGAAACCATAATCCTGAAATGTTTTTGCCAGAAATACAGAAACAATTGAGGACCTTGACAATACCTTCAGATATGCCTCTAATAGACGCTGATAAGACGTACCTTATTTTGGTTTCATGACCTTTTAACCTTTCTATAGATAATATGGAAGTGTCTTCTGTCGATCATCTTCCGGTATGACATATTTCGTGCAGTTATTAATTTGAATTGAATTCTTTTACAAGATTTTTTTTGTACTTTCGCGACAAATTTATATACTAATACTTTTAATTAAAAGTAATTCTTTCACGAAGCAAATTTTTGAATCCCCGACCATATTTTATCTTAAAAGATTATGCCAACGTATTTCTAAGCTAGAGAAATAAGAACATTTAAAAGTTAAACTTACCGTGAACAGTTCACCAAAGGGTATAACTTTAGTAGCATCTTTCAGTTCTGGAGGTAGCAAGCTCTTGCAAGGAGGTTTTCCGTATTGATTGATGATTTCGCAAAGTTCCTTCATTTCTGTACACACTCTCGCCTGTGCTTCCGCCCCTCTGTACTCGGTCATTGACCCTGGGATTGGCCTGAAATTAATGGGAACATGTTTAAAAATAATTTTATTTATGAATAAGGTCAAATATATAGGTAGACGTTTGTGCTCGGTCATAGATTCTGGTATCTACTACTGAAATAGTGTACGACATAAAACCCGTATAACGTTCTAGTGCTAGCTATAAAAGAGACCAAAATAGTGATCCAAGATACTTTGTTCAGACATTAGAGAGTTAATAAGAGTCCTAAATGGATGTTAGGTACCTACTTTAAAAGTAACTCTCCTGGACTTTGATATTTTATTACTATAATCTACAATATAAGTTAATTTTCCTCATCTTCATAATTCAATAAAAAACAATAAATGCTAGTCTTTATATATATAATATAAATACTGTTCCTTTAAGCTTGTATATATAATACTGATCATCATTTTTGTAAACAAGCAATACTTGTTAAAATCGCTAAAAATATTTTGACCGAGGTACCTACTACCGTTTTGATTTACGATCAATAAAATTTCAGTTTTCTCTTGATTTACGAGTATGCTGGTAAAAACTCGGATTGAAATAATATTTTGCGGCGTGCATGAGACTGACATTTACTCGACAAATTTCCTTTAATTTAACACAGATGTACGGGACGCCTGATGACACTGCAGCGTAGACGCTTGCAATATAAGAGTATCACCACTCACCAGCGCGGTGCCAACCTTATTGGAGAGAGGTCTCACGGTGAAATGCCCTATGTGGTTTTCCTTACTGCCAGCAAAGTACTACAAAATCCGTAGCTTGATCAATTAAAGAATTAAAATGTGTCCCCGCATTGACTTGGAAGATTACTGATAGGTTGAGTTTTAAAGATTCCGGGCAGTAAGATATATGATCGCTATGCTTATGTTAAGAATTGAAGAACATGTTCATCTACTGTCTTGTATTATATACCAAAATTTATTTGAGCTCCAAGTGTCTTTATTACAGGATATCGGCCTAGTTTAGCCAGCAATGACAATTACAAATTAACAAATACAATAAATAAACAGTTGTAACATCTACGTACATAAGTTTTACTCTGGCAAATAAATAAATATTATTATTATTAGTGAAAATATTCAAATAAAAATAAACAACAATATATTCTTTTTCGGATAACTAGTCTGTATTATTACAACGTGTTATATAATAAGTCTACTATATACTACTACTAGCTGCCCGCCCCGGCTTCGCTCGTGTGGACATTTTTTTTTGCATTTATGGGGATGAAAAATAGATGTTGGCCGATTCTCATAGATACCGGATAAGCACAAAAAATTTCATCAAAATCGGTCAAGCCGTTTCGGAGGAGTATGGCAACGAAAACTGTGACACGAGAATTTTATATATTAGAAGATAACAAGTCTGTATATTTTTTTACTTACTTTCCATATTCATCCTTCGAGAATGTGGGTTTGTGGTTTTTGTCGAAGGATCCACTAAATGCTGTCACTTTCTGTAGTTCGTTGTGTGTTTGCGCTTTTGTGTCGAAGGCTGATATGAGGTCAGTCAGCGAGGAACTCTGTGAAAAAAAACGTATGTTGAAAGGAATTGCTATGATAGAGAATATGGGACTATCTTACTATTTACCAGTACAAGTAGCACAACGGTTACGCATAGAGCTCTGACAATCTTACTCTCCACAGGAACACAATATTACACAGGCATATCGTTATTTAGCTGCGACTTTCTATAAGGTGAAGACAGTATACTAATCATGCAGTTGGAACGGCCGTTCCTGTTCTTTCCTATGCTTCTTTATATCCACACTAGCGGCCCGCCCCGGCTTCGCACGGGTAGACATTTATATCAAATATTTTGTCTACACGTGCAAAGCCGGGGCGGGCAGCTAGCCTATGTTAATCAGTGATAGTGTAGCTTTTTAACGGTGAAAGAATTTTTGAAATCGGTCCAGTAGTTTCGGAGCCTATTCAATACATACAAAAATACAAATCATTCCTCTTTATAATATTATTAGTAATTAGTATTAGTATATTAGTAGTAGTATAGATTACTCTGTGCAACAATGTATTCCACTGACCTTAACTCGTATCCTAAAGTATGTTTATATTTAGTGCGATGCACGCTAGGCATCCGGTCAACTGAGCCAGCAAGATTGCCAGATATAATTTACAGATCATCTGGTGATTGGTGGGATGACGCATAGAGACTGACGTATAATAACAATGTTCAGACCGTGACATTTACTGTTCCCAAACTAAGAAAAGCTTTTACAATGGGTACAAGATAAGCTAATAGACTACATAAATATTTTTCCGTAAATAAATACGTATAAAACATAACACGAGGCTAATATAAAAGTTCATCATATTAATAATTGCCCACCTTGTCAGGGATCAAACCTGCGACACGATAATAGACAGATAAACATACCAACATCATCAATAAGCCTGACCTAGTATCGAATCTCTTACATCTCAACCTCAAGCCAAGCCTTCAAGCGCTTTGGCCACAGTTATGTGGTTTTTTTTATAACGTGGCACACAAGCATACGGCCCATCTGATGGTAAGCAGTCACCGTAGCCTATAGCCGCTCGCAATACCAGGGGTATCACGAACGGGTTGCCAACCATGTTGTTGATTAGGTCTCACTATGCTAGCAGCATTACTACTAGCGCAGCGTATCCTCGTGGTGCACTGGCAACCATACTTACCGCAGAAACACAACACTACATCGAGTAGTGTTATTTCACTGCGGTCTTTTGTAAGGCGGAGGTACACTCCCCAGTCGGGTGGCTCCAATTTAAATGGAAAAAAACCCACGGGAAATCTCAAATCGCCCTACCTATCTTAAATGTTGTTGATAAAACGCAATATTTAAATGTACATATTACGTTACACCACATCGATACGCAAGAAATATTCGCTATTATATAACAGACGCTAAAATTCAATACGAAACAAGAAAGGAATCCCACCAATGTGTTACTAATTACAAATTTCTATGAAAATACTCCGCAAAATGTTCGTCGATGCCAAAAAACACAAGTAAACGTATTCATGTTGGTTTTACAATGGCTAGAATCTTTATGCCAGCTGCTTCCTGTCTCACGACGCTTTGGAAAACAAGATTTTTAATAAAAACACAGTTTTGGACGTTTTGTTTGTGGCTCTCCATTATCTATGTTATGTCTAGGAATGAGCTGGATGAATGAATGTGTTTGAAGCATCGAGTATCTTTCAGTACTCGCATGTTCAGTTTACTTTGATATCACTCTTTCCAACTCTTGTATCGAGGTCTAAGCTACAAATCCAAATGAACGCCAACTTTTAGCATTCATAAACTTATAGTTTGAACATAAACTACTGAAAATAAATACATAACAAAATAAAAAAATTAACAGCCGAATACTGAAACGACATTACAAGTTTGAAGGCCTACTGAACTGTTTGAAGCAGAGTCCAGTGAGAATTATTGTGGCATATTTGACCAGACCGCTTGTCTAGTGGTTAGTTAATACCTGACTACAACGCTAGGGGTGGCGGGTTCGATGCCCGCCGGGGCAAACATTTATTTTACAAACATGTTTACCTAGCGTCTGGGTGTTTGGTATGTGTTATAATAAGTATGAATTTCCTAAACAAAATATAAGTATTCTATCAACTTCTGGTTCCACATAGTACAAGATTTGCTTTGTTTGGACTAGATGGCGCTATGTAATAAGGTTAAAGCATTATTATTAATATCTGATTTAGTTGGCGTTCCAGTATTCAACCATAAAGGTGACAGAAATCAAATTTATTGGTGTACGTACATACCTCTTGTAATTTTATGATAAATGTAAATTATATCAACTGAAATCATTTGGGTACATGACAGTGCAAGACAGTACTACCACTGATTCTTATCACTCGAAATCATGGAACTTGTATGTACCAAAA
This sequence comes from Falcaria lacertinaria, assembly GCA_951449985.1. Taxonomy (NCBI): domain Eukaryota; kingdom Metazoa; phylum Arthropoda; class Insecta; order Lepidoptera; family Drepanidae; genus Falcaria; species Falcaria lacertinaria. The sequence goes on from OX602124.1 coordinate 3,380,474, forward strand.
ATTTGTTGTGCAGTGAAGTGAAATCTTCTTCGAATAATACGCTGATCACAAGAAATAGAGGTATGATGTTCTAGAATTTATTATGATTGAGACAGCTACCCTTTGTATTTGTGGCCAGTCTAGCGTTGTGAGGTCCCAGACTGACGTTAAGCACGTGAACTCTAATGAGTTGTATTGTGTTGTGCCCTAAGTGTTCTACCCTTAGAGCGACCCTTGAGTGGGCAAAGGTGCCACAGCTTGCTCATCCACTCACTATAGAGGGACTAAAGCTGCCTTCATATTGCTGGAATACCTTAACGTTTTTTTTTTTATAATTGTAATAAACGAATTTTCTTAAAATAGTACAGCATGGGGTCTTCAAGAAGGCTACACCTGGGTTGCAGCGTCCATAGGCGGTTCGTATGCTTATATATAAATAATGTGTGAATGCATGGATGTAGGTATAGATGTTTGTTACTCATTACGCATAAACCGCAGAAATTACTTACATCGAAGTAGGCACCCACCCAGGTTTACCTGGATTCAAGCTTAAACGATCCTTTCAAATCCCGAAGGACCGAATCCTATCCGAAATCCACGTTAATACTCTACTTTGTACAGGTACCTACTAAGGTACCACCAATAGATGAAATCTTTTAACCATTACCGTTATAGCAGCCAATGTTAAAGTGACACGTGACTATCACTAGTATTTGTACGTAGTATATTATTTACTCTGAGCTAGTATTTTGTCTCATTGTTTAAGTCTGACAGAGACACAAAGAGGACATACGCTCCAAAAATAATAGGTACCTTTATTACGAACACGTGTTCATGATAAACGTTTATGAAGCATGTATATTATTACACCATTTATTTTGCGCTTTCATACATTATTACCTCGACATTCCTGTGAATTGTAGGCGGAAGCGTAAATCACAGGAGTAGGTACGTCAAAACAGCAATCATTCAAACACAACGAGAGGACAAGGTCGGGAGCAAGGCCAAGGTGTATGTAATAACTAGTATGGTCTATCCGAATACAGCGTGGTGAGATTTAACTTGATGAATAGAATTCTATAGAGACGATACTTCCATGTGGGCTGTTTGGACGCATCTATGTATAATTGTATGATGTATGGTATACCGCTGTTACCGTAACGTTAGATTAGATTAACCCACAAAATTGGCTAGCTAATGGGGTCCATACTTACGATCGTTTTATTTTAACTTTTTATATTTTTTACACACGACTTAAGAATGGTAAGACGTCACATACAAAATCTGTGATATATGCAGCTTAGAACCTTGCTGAAGCGATGGACAGTTTCAGTTAAACGAATGAGAACGCTCAATGATTCTGTATTCTATGGCTTTAGCCAATTGGCTATAGAAACGTCAAAATACCCGGTGGTAGTTTAGACCTTCATAAGTGCCTTATTAGGGCCTAAACTGAATAAATGATTTTTTGATTATGAATTACTTACGAATAACTCGAGATATTACTAGACATAATATAATTTGAGAGTTATTGCTCAAGTCTGTTAGGGTTGCCTTATATTTCACGTTTGCTTAGTCAATACAGACAATAAATTAAATGATACCTTTTGTTTATATTTTTTATGAACCTAAGCTGGTTGGGAGAAATATTGAGGAATATTTTTATTAGAGGTACAGATTTTATAAGAACAACGATCAAAACTAAGTATCGAAGTCTACATTAAAAGGTATAAAGTTGATATTTGTATAACACTTACCACCGTTTACAATCGTAGTTTGTGACTTTCTTAGCATTCAACAATCGACTTAATTGTTCTGTCCACCTTATTTCGTCTGTTTTATTTGGTGCATTGCTATGCGTACATAATATAAATCATATTGTCTTAATAATAACACTCACTTTTTGTTAAATAGACACATGATACTTTCGTACCAACATACTTGTTATACCTAAATATAGACTTATACAGAATAATATCCAACCAAATATATTTTTAGGTCAAAGAAAGTTCACCCTCCCTCCGTTATTACAAATGTTTTCCTTGTTCAATGCTCAGCACATTTACCTAAAGCGTGTCAATCTAAATTTAAACGTGCCCTTGCCTTTTTAGGGTTACGTACCCGAAGGGTAACCAACGGAACCCTGTTACTAAGACTTCGGCGTGCGTCCGTCTGTATACCTGTCAGCGGGCTGTATCTCATGATCCGTAATAGGTAGACAGTTGACATTTTTACAGAATATGTTTGTCTGTTGCCGCTATACCAGCTAATAATAGAAATGAACATAAATAAAAAATTAAAGGGTCTCCTCTACTAGAAAGAAGAAACGTGTTTTTCCCTCGATCGTAATAATGGCAACAAGTAGGCGCTTGGAAAGCTCACAGAGTTTATATTGCTATTATTCGCAAAAAAAACGATTTCAAACTTTATTTGCGGTTGATACAATGGCTGTGTCTAGCGATCGAACAGAAAAGTTAAGTTTGTCATTTAACATAGTTTGTCTTTTAGCACGGAACTCTCGGTGCGAGAGTCCCACTAGTACTTGGCCATTTATTTTGGTAATATAAGTTGAGGAATCACCGAAGATGTTGATTGCTCAAGAATAAAACAAAAACGATCCCTTTGGGATAACTGCGGACTCGGGATGGACAATTTTTAATGGTCTGAGACTACAGACGGATTTAGATCGATCAAACTTTGTATGGAATTTAATGATTGTTTATTAAAAAATAATTTTGGTCCCCAAAAGTGGAAACGATCAAAAGGCTATCAATGTGCATTATTGCCATCTTATAAGTAATAAGTACATCTACATGGATAATTCCAGCTGAAATTGTACAGTTGTAAGGCTTGAACGTTTGTAGCTACCGATCATAACAAGTTCGTAGAGAAGGATGACGTAATTTTGTATTGAGAATGAAACGTGTACAGCTAAACAAGACGCAAGATATATAGCCCATGTCTTATATATGTCTATACGAATATTATAAAGGTAATAGTAGTTTAAAAATATTTATTTCATGACAACACTAAATTGGTAGCTTTTATCTGAAATTTGTCAATTCCTTTTTATGTCTAGAATAATTTTGTTAAATATTGTTATATCATGGTGGTTAAATGAAAAAAAGACATAGCACTGAGTTTCTGGCCGGTTTTTCTCAGGTGGCTTTTTTCCGAACCGGTGGTAAATTAGACCTTCATAAGTTATTAGGGCCTAAACTGAATAAATGATTTTTGATTTTGTAATTTTGTAATTTTATGTTATTTTATAAAGTACTAGCTGCCCGCCCCGGCTTCGCTCGTGTGGACATTTTTTTTGCATTTATGGGGATGAAAAATAGATGTTGGCCGATTCTCATAGATACCGGATAAGCACAAAAAATTTCATCAAAATCGGTCAAGCCGTTTCGGAGGAGTATGGCAACGAAAACTGTGACACGAGAATTTTATATATTAGATTATAGGGCGTGAATTAACTGATTTGAAAATTCTTGCGCTAATATAAAGCTATCTATCTATGAATTGTCCTTTATATTGATAAATAGTTAATTTATGCTTATGTGACGTAACTTTCCAGGCCACTACACATTCAAGATGAAAGCGGAAACTTCCCATGGAATAAAGCTCACACCCTTGTGCTTGGGTATGTGTACACTTTACTTGATGGCTGTATAACTGATTTTTGTTTACCACTCAGACTGATGGTAAGCAGTCACCGTAGCTTATAGCCGCTAGCAATACCATAACGCATTGCCAACCATGTTGTTGATGAGGAAACCTTCTCAGCGTGTCTTCGTGGAGCACTGGCAACCTTACTAACCGCAGCAACACTCTACATCAAACTAGTGCTATTTGACTGCGGTCTTCTGTAAGGAGGAGGTACAGTCCCTAGCCGGGCGGTGGCTTTGAATGGGAAAACCCATGGGAGATCCAAATTCACCCTACCTCTCAGTAAAATAATACTATAATGATTACATCATTTAACGTAAGTACATATCACGTAACCCGTCTCGCTAGCTAGACCATGTCTCAGTGCCTGCAATGAGACATGGTCAATTGGATGGAATATTTTGCAAAATAAAATTTGAGAGCAATGCTTTTCTCACAACGACCGAACATTTATATTTAAACTGCATTGTGGAATTTGAATATATTATTCTTACACACAACTTGTAACGATATTACGTAAAGAATATTTCGCAAAAATTTATGTGCATCCGCATTTTTAAAATTCTTTTGGTCCATGAAGAAAAGTTAATGATGATGGTGAGAGATACGTCCTTGCTTTCACACCTACCCGCAGATTTGCATGGCTTTTGTGTTTGCCACTATTGTTGCCAAATGCCTAGTCGATTATCGAAGAAGTTTTCGTGAAAATAGGGTAAGACGTACGTACGATGATTGATTAAGATGCTTACTAGATATTCTATCAATATTTAGGAGTCCAATTACAAGTAATTAGACCAAATTTTCAGTGCTACTTATTATAGGCTCAGAGTAGATAATATTGTTATAGGTAAGGAAAGGATGTAATAAGTTTAGTCTTGTATTAGAAAGATTTCTCGGAATGATTTTGATAATTTAACGTATTCATGTAACGTTTACGTGTATACTAAGCAAATAGTATATATTCGTTCTTAATAGTTAAAAAAAAAAAAAAAAAAAAAAAAAACCTTATGATGAAGCCTTTCGATCGGTATGGCAAAGCTGCAGGGTGATTATTTTTCTCGTGTAACGGTTCGATTCCCGGTTGAAGCATGTAATTATTAAAATAACTGCATGCCGTTTAAATTGTTTCTTAAATTCAAATAATGTCTACTTTCAGTAAAATGTTCTATCTACAATATTCAAAATACTTTCCCTCCATGTGTCATATCCACATGGATATGACACATGGAGGGAAAGTATTATATCATACCGTAACATTTACGGCCTGTATATAATTCTATCTAACTCACTCTAACATACTACAAATGGAACATGATCGTTGTAATGTGCTATTCCAGAACACACCATTGTGTGAGATATATTTCAACTCTTGATTAAGACGACACTAATAACGTGCACATTAAAAGGAATTAGATGGTTCAATAATATATAGTGTGAAGAATGCCATTTAGCACATGATAAAACAATGAATTAGCCATTTATAAAAGTCTACATAAAACAGTGTCTAGGAGAAATGGCAGGTCGCCAACATTTCAGCCGGGCCGCGAGATTGTATCGTTTAGATTGTCACCAATAAAATTAAAATGTGCTTTGACACGAAATTATCTTTAGTATGTACATCATGTTGGATTACATTTGGGTTGCTTAGGGCTCGTATTTCAATCAACAAAAATGTGTTTGAATTCGGAACATGTTTCACCCGAGGACGGCGAAACCAAAAGGTATTGTTATGATTTCAGCTTTCTATGTATTTATCTCGGTAGCGCCTTAACTATTCGTGCGATTTTGATGAATATGGTGACAATAGATTCACTATGGCCCGGGTGACCTAGGCTACATTTTAACCGGCTTAAGTAATAGTAAGGAGTAAAGTTAACCTTGTAAAACCTATGTCATCCGATTTCATTCCTATTTATTAGGGCGGTTCTTTTTTTCATATTTGAGTTTCAGTTTTTCAAACTTTTTACTTGTTTGATTAATGAGACAGATCCCAAAGATATCACATCGTTGAATTTTTCATTGTTATTAATGTTGTAATGGTAGGTACGATATTTTGGGCTTACAGCGCTCCCAAAACAGGTTGCATATAAAGGTTTTTTTTATTGAGGTATAGAACTTTAAGTTGCAATAAAACAACGATGGATTATTCGATTGACATGAATGATATTTATCCGAAAGATAATCTTTTGGCCTTACATTTTAAATATGATTTCTGGTATATGAGCGCCACGGCTGGCGCGGATGTAGTCCAATCTGGACGTCCAATTTTCGATGACTTCCAACATTTGTGGCCGTATATCGGCAATAACACGGCGAATATTGTCTTCCAAATGTTCAAGCGTTTACCTACAACGACTCGACCACTAATATAACTTAAGGTTTCTGAACCTAAGCCATTCCATCAATTGGACAAAAATATTTCCACCTTTTAAAACCAGATTTCTAAAGTGACAAATATTTATGATTGAAGCTACGATTCGTGTGTGATTTAAAATTATCAGCTCATTCTGAAGAAGATTCAACCCTATATAATATTAAAACGTAACTCGACTTCTCCTCACCCTTCTTAATCAATACACCACGTGGTTTTCATAATTTGCAAGGTGCCGTTTACATAGACGTTGAAAGGAAGAACACACTTAAAAATAATGAAGAAATAGTTTTCTGGAAATAGATTATAGAAGTAATTATGAATCGAACGTAATTCCTTCTACATGCTTGTAAATTAAACGTAAGGTAAAAAACTGCATGTCACTGGTCAGAAAATTTACCCAATTCATTACTAGGTATAACTCGAAAATGAACCTTTTTTATTTTGCTGATACGTCATAATGCCGAATGTTTACTACCGACGTACGGAATTAGCCCACAGGTCTTCCTCTCTCTTTCTTTGGGTCTTTCGTTAAGGTGTGACGTCATTGCACTATCCATGTATGTATGCTATATTTAAGCGTCTATAAATTTATCTTACTAATTCAGGAAAATGTAGGAACGTAATCCTATAATCCCATATATGACATCCACTCAGCTTTCTGACGCGACATTGTAAGAGATTAATTAAAGACCATTTTGTACCAGTCATTTTGTTGTCTCGTAAGGCACCTGCGTGCGTTTGAAAAAGTGAAAACATTAGGCGGTAGGGTTTTGCTTCAGTTTTATCCTGTGTGAAAACACCTTAAGACCTATATCTATCTTAACTCGTGCTGTGATTAGATTAATGATTCAAATCAAATGAAAACATGTTAAGTTTACTAGACTTTAAAAAAAAGTACTTTCAAATCGTCATGAGGGTTCTTTTTGCACTTAAGTTTTGAAACTGATTCTAAAACTAACTTCATGACAAAAGGAAGTAAATGCCTAGAATGGAAGAAGCATTTATAATGCGCTGAATATCTGCGAACAGGGCAGGCAAATCGAATAAGTTCAGAGAAACTCATAGACTGGGGTTATACCCTGGACCACCCCAAATTGCTGACGATGACTCAACTATACAAGCCACGAGGGCATCTTTTAAAAGACAATTTTTCTTTTCAATGAACGGAAAAGGGTACGTGGTGCTAGTTTGTTTAACTGTGATATTTCCTGCATCTCAGCCCTTTCATGCGTTCTGTCCGTTAGCCCTCTAAGAATCATCTATTTTGTATGAGCAAGTAACGTTTATGCTGTCGTGACTATGGTATACCACCAAGTTGGCAAACAATATTCGGCGCGCCTGATGGTAAACGGTTGCGTAGTGGTTCATGCTCTTGAAACAACACTGGTATCGCTTGCGGTTTATCGGCTGTTTAGAAATATAACACCCTGATTTAACAACCATGCTGTTGTTTATTTGGGTAAATCACGGTGATTTGCGTTGTTGTTTGGAATTTAATTTTGTATTTTTGTTCTAAGCTCATGAGAAAGGTTTCAACAAAGCAAGCTCAAGAGCAAGTTAAGAGACACTTCAATATTACTTCTTTCAGTTTCTTCGCACTTCTTAATACTTTAATGTATTTTTTATTAACTCCCATTATTAAAACCTAATATAACCAATGTATATTAAAACGCGGCGTTTAGTTTGTAGTTATTTGTGAGAATTCATTTAGTCACTGAATTCTATGATGGTTGCCGCAGATTTAAGTAGCCATATCAAATCATTATTATTGTAGGGAACCTGCAGTGGCTTTTAAAATAACATAAATCTACGTTTAAGCGCTTTGAAACGGACAGACTTGTACTAAATATTTGCAATAACACTTGATACATCTGTCGATTGTTTACATCGTAAAATATGGAAGTGGTTTTAGTAGGAATGCTATTATTGAAAATACGATGGTACGCACAAGAACTGCCCTTTACAGGTTGTTTGCCACAGGTGGCGAAGAAGCATACGGCATGCCTGATGGTAAGAGGCAACCTTACAAAAAAGATTGAAATTGATGCTAGAACGCATGATTATGAACCTATACATATTGAGATTTTGAATACCTACTTACATGTTATATAAAGGTTTATGTACTACAAAAAAGTTAAGGGCCGTTGCGTTAAGCTGTATGACTATGGACGACTGTGGTCCCGGCGGTATCACTAACATGCTGCCGACAAGTGACGTCATTTTGAGAGGAAATTCTGTGTTTGTAGTATAAGGGTCGACAGTTATTTTTATTGCCAGAAAATCATATCCTAGAGGAGTAATGGAAACTCTTACTCGCCTTAGAAATAAAACTTCTAAGAAGTAGATTTATTTGAGTACGATATTCTTGTAAGTGGAGGTACCATGAGGTGGCAGCGGCCCCGTTTGGAGTGTTTTGGTTGGTTGGTGATCACCACCAGACTCGTTCATCTATGTAACTACTTAACATTTTAAGCCGTGATGACCTTGTGGTTGAAGCAACGGCCTGTCATCTGATGGGCCCAGGTTCAAATCCTGGCCTGTACAAATGAGTTTTACTAAGCTTAAGTACAGTGATTAATCACACCATGAGCTAAAAAAGAGGTAGGGCGAATTGGGATCTCCCGTGGGTTTTCCCATTAATATTGGAACCGTGGAACCTTACAGACGACCGCAGTTAAACAACACTACTTTGATGTAGTGTTGTGTTTCTGCGGTAAGTAAGGTTGCCAGTGATTCACGAGGATACACTGGGCTAGTAGTAATGCTGCTAGCACAGTGAGTCCTCATCAACAACAGGGTTAGCAACTCGTTTGTGATATGTCTAGTATTGCTAGCGGCTATAGGCTACGGTGATTGCTTAGCATCAGGTGGCCCGTATGCTTGTACGCCACCTTAGAGGTATAAAAAAATGTTTGCAAAAAAATAGGCGGACAGTATGTAATTCAAACGTGAAAACGTTTGAATTAAAAATAGACTCATCTAATGGTAACCGAGCTAATTACGTCAAATTTAAATTAAATTTGCAGCGCATATTAGTTTGGGTGATACATTCCGGAACAAATATGTATCATATTTCACAGACAACTACAGTCACAAATAAAGTTGACAATGAGACCGCATTGGTAGCCAAGAGAAGTGCAAGGTTAGCCAAGCCTTTAATTGGATAATCCTATTTAGTTCAATAGCACTTGTGTAAACAAATAGATGTCAGAAGCCTTACCCGTGCCCTCCGCTGAATGGGATCGTCTCCGGGTATAGTCAGGAAATTTCCGCTCATCTTCACTTCACAAGTTCACTCAAACGCCCTTTGCACAGTAAACGGGATTAAAATAGCGCGTGATTCGCGGTCAAGACACGTGCGCACGCGACGGCGGTCAATCGTGGAATGCTGTATATTTATTCAGTTTGTGAATGAGTGACGTTTTTAAATAGTTCTCCCCTCTACCATGTTGTAAGTGACGTCACGCCACGTCAAGACCGTAGGAGTGTTTACGTTGCAATGGATTGTTACTCAAATAGACAGCATGATCAGCTGCGGGAAATTTTGGATACAAATGATTCAGAGGCGGAATTTAAGAAGTCCAAATGTCATAAATAAATTTTAGGTAAGCTCTTATATTAAGATGGTATTCATAAATAACTGTGTGCGGTTAGTATTTGGATAGACAGGCAAGACACGAGAGCAGTGTCTCCTGCAGTAATACAAATAACAGTTCGTTTTAATTGGTTTTATATACTACCTATAAACAATAACCTATATAAAATAAACTGCGTCATATTTCAACGAAATAATTTCAATGGGTCTTGGATTTCTTCTCCAGGATGCAGGATGCTTCTCCTTCACCATAAAGCTGCGAAAACACCGTTAAAAATTTTAGTTCGTAATTTCATTATTTAAGTAGTAGCTAGCATTGTATTACCCTATATTATGGTTATGGGCCCTATCATTTTTGACTATATAAATTACTAGCGGCCCGCCCCGGCTTCGCACGGGTAGACATTTATATCAAATATTTTCATTGCTATAAACCTCACGGAGCCCGAGACCTTTCCAACGAATGCAAAACCGTGGAAATCGGTTCGTGCGTTCTGGAGTTATAGCGTCAGGAAGGAAAACCCGACTTATTTTTATATAGTAGATAATCAAAGATTTTCCTTACTTAGGTATGCGTGTTCAAGCATAAATATGAACCTGAAATAATTTAGGAAACATTGAAGTGTCACGAAACATAATTTAAAAGCGTCTCGCGTGTTATGAAAATATAGTGTATGTAAATTTGAGTTAAGAATGTTCAGCGTTTTGTATGAGTAATGTGAAAATAGTTCTCTTTGAAGAGTTGCTCACAAATGCGCCTGTGTACTTTATTGTTAGCTTTAATTTTATTGACGCAATTCAAATAACCACAATTTCAAAGAAATCTACTATTCTCGCATCCGATTCATAATATTCTTGTTCAATAACAGGAAACCGCGGCGTAGTGGTTAACAACAAACGGAAATAATAAAACCAAATGATTTATATTTGAAATACGGATATTTATTTTTTTCATAAAAATTCTAAATTCAATAATGTGTTTAAACATGTAACATTTACATATATGCATTTATACAAAGATACATGCATGTTTAGTGGATTTTAATACTTAAGTTGGAGCGTTACAAACTTACATGATGCCATGTCAAATGTGTGAGACAATCACATTTTTCACTTACAAAATAATATTAATTTACCAAGTATTGTCAAATGGTAAGGGTTATGTGTCGATACGATTTGTATTCATTATTATTTATTATTTGATGATATTATGAACACTGTGCGCATTTTGTAAAACTAGCTCAAATTATAAAAGTGTTCCAAAACAACGTTTCAATATTTCCAAATACTGATTCATTTTCTTGATCCAATGAAATTAGCTGAAGATAATACGATGAAAGTACTATTTTTATATACAGATCCAATCATGAATGGCCACAAGCCTTGCAAGGCATGTTTCAACGCAGTAATGCACACAAAACATTAATATTTTAAAAACCTGTTCAACATGAACTTTTTTCTAGTGAAGCAGTACGTTTTCAAGGTTCTCCCCTTCCTAATGAGAGTTTAGTTAGTCTATTAAAAGATTAATTTAAAATCGTTTAATTATGAAACGTGGTACATGTTTGTGCACATTAGTACATTGATTATATATTTATTTATTTATTTATTTATAAAAGAGCTTATAACAAAACATTTGTTATGATATATTTCCTATTAATTCTCTATTTTTAACAAGGATTCAGTCAACACAGAAATATAAAACTTGAAATAATAATGTATTTTATTAAAGACGAGTAAATATATAATATATTAATATAAATATTGAGATTTGGACTAGACAAACACATTCTCTATCTACAGATATGTAATCATGATAAATGCTAATATTAGAAAATCTAAGTTCAGTGTCGGTCTGTGATGTGCTCTGCCTACATACCGCATACATTTTTAGTCACAAATTAAATTAACAATCAATCTTACGTTATAGTAAAAAATAAATTTATAATTATATATTTATATTTTGGGACGTCTGGAAAATGTGACGAAATAAAATCTCAATTGCCTTTATCAAATATGAAACAGCCGATGTTACGTTGATTAGTTAAAAAATAAAAAATCCTCAGAGTTTTTTATATCTTTAGTAAGCAACCGAAAACCGAAGTACCTGTAAACCCTAGAATAAGCTTGTTCTATTTGCGTAAAATACATTTTTGTATTTATGATACTAAAAATGTAGGCATATGTCTTAAAAATGTTAATGTGACGATTTTTCAAACACTGTTTTGATATCGGGACTGTGGGTTTTGAACTGATTTTTAATTATTAATTTAAATCAACGATTTTTTAATTGTTCTCATAACGTAATGTAATGTAACAGCCTTAACAAATTATTTTTGAGCAGTTTCGCCGTACAATGGCGAATATTGGGTTGTATTTGGTTGAAATAAGTATAAAATATAACTTTTTTCAAAACAGAATCTACATTAGGATTCAAAGCAGACTCGAGTCGAAAGGTTAGAAAAATTAAATTAACTAAATATTAAGTAACCATTATAAAAAGAAATGTTGCATTATTTATTGCCGCACACATAAGTTTTATTAATTTGAAACAGTTTGTTGAAATTTATCAAAAATTCAACGTCGGTAGTTTCTCGTTCGCACCCTCACCTTCGCGTCCAGCTTAATTTATATTCTGCCCTAAATATTTCCTATAAACCAAATTTCACTGAACCCAATTGTTTTAATAAGTTCAATGTTTAGGAAAAAATTATCTTTAAGCAAACTAGACGTGGGAAGTTATGGAGCGCCACGAAGGCACCCTAAACATCTGATTTATGTATTAGCTAAAATTCACGTGCGATAATGACAAATGCCATTTTATAACAATATCACATTTTCTTCAATAATATACAAAATGACATAGGGGATTTAAGATTACATGTCAAACAGGCCAGGCTTAAAGTAAGAGCAAAGTGTGTGACAAACATTTATTTTTAGATAACATTTTCATTTATTTATTTATTTATTTATGTATTTACACGTTTGTATTTAACAAAATGGACCACATTACATTTTAGATCATTCAGAACAAAACAATCTTTATATGTATAAAAGAAGACAAGACCGTATATTTAGAATAAACAATGCTATACTTTATTAATTCCATTTTAGAACACTCATCTAACGAATATTAAGTTCTCGCAGCCGAACACAAATCCTATACAACACGCAGTTACCGAAATTAAAACAATGAACGCGATTACTTCTTACATTACACTCACTCTCTCCACACGACAATTCCGTATGAAGCCAAGGTAACGATAACAACAAACGAAGGAAATAATTTACATAAGGCCATATATTATTTACTGTACACGTATAACGAGTAGATGATTAATTAGATAAATAATGTTGCATTAATATTAAGGGTAAGGAATAATGCATCCGTATTTACGACAGTTTGGTCCATACAAATATTATTACATAAATCGTGTATTTCGATACGTCCACGGCTTTAGGTGCCCAGCAAAATTTGTGATATTTGAATTGGGATCAGATAAATCGAATTTCAATTTTAAATAGCTCGTTTAATTTGTCAACTATGGAAACTGTTAAAAATCTTTCAAAAGGCGAAGAATTAAGAAATAAGAATGTGACAGATGTATTGCAAACTGATATTGAGAACTAAAATATAGCTAGATGATAATAGACATTCTGCTGAGCACCTAACAGAGGGTGGACATCGCGGCGCTCGCAGCCGCTAGCGGTCAGTCTTTTCAGCTAACGATTACGAATTTGTGCAAAATATTCTACTAGTCGCGTAACTTAACCGAGAAAATTTTATTTACAAAACGCATCTCGCATCGGAGATGTTTTATGAACATGAAAATGAAACGAACGAACACTGACCGGAAACCGCCGGAGCGCCTAGTGTTGTATCTGTTGCTCCTTTCCAGAAGCGTCATCTTTGTCTGGCGCGTCGTTCACGAGTCGGTTCTTATCTATTGTATATTCGGAATGCGTTGGGACCACAGAAATCGACTTGTTATACTTTATTATATCGATTTCTGTGGATGGGACTTTACCGGTTTGTTCGGAAGTCCACGGAGATGGTTTGCTGAATGTGGCACGAGGTCTATTCGTAGATGCTTCACGGTGGTCCTTGGCTTCCGGTGGGGGCTTCTGCTCTCATCTCCGACTTGAGCTTGACGAATTCCCTAGCTACTTCGTCGCTGTGCCTTTGTGACAGTATCCTTAGGATGGTCCAGCCAGTTTCATCCATCTTAACACGAGTGCCCAGGGGCAACCAGCACGCACATGAACCCTGTGGATTATAATGAAATTTTTGGTTTACCGAGTAGACGAAAAGGTTAAGGAAAATAAAACAAATGCCATTTGTAGGAGTTTAAAATAATAACTTCACATTCAATGACCTGCTGCAGATTCGTTTAAAGATTCCACAACAAATAAGCTAGAAAGAGATAGATATATAGATCTAAAAGGCAATGATAGAGACGTGTACCTGTTCGGCGATATCGGCGAGGCGCATGACAGCTACACCCACGAGCCGGTCCTCGCGTGCGAAGCAGTAGTCACGCACACATACGTGCAGCTCGAATAGCTCCAGTTGTTCTGTTGCACTTACCATGCTGTTCAGAAACGAGCTACGTTTATTTCTATATACGACACAATACACATAATTAGTATTAAAACGCTTAAGCCTGTAATCTAGTTAGACGGTAATAGCTACCTAATGGGAAATAATCTTAGTAATAAAGCCACGCGAATGTTTTTTTTGTTAGTCAATACATAATAACGACTCAAAATTGATAATCACTTAATCATGATCTTCCCTCCGAATTCAGTAGTAAGTTCTGACGATTTGAAAGTACTTTGTTAAGTCTAGTCAAATAAAGAGGGTCTGAATTTGAAAATTGGCGAGCTATTAAAAATCGCTCTGGCATTATTCTAAACATTGGACTTATTTGACTCTCCTGATTCTTCTTATATTCGGATACTCAGAAGTGCCTACAATCTTAACTTCTGTATATAAAAAATTTGGTTGGAAATATACTTACAAATGGAAAGTCTCGTTGAACTTGGGGCTCCAATTGTTGCTCTTGGACTTGGTAGCGAACTTTCTCTTCTTATCTGCTAGATGGGGTCCTATTAAGTTCACCTCTATGAACGGACGGAACATGCCGCTCGCAATCACCCACTTTAGGTCGTTTGCCGCTACCACTACAATTGAAAATACATTTCGATTTATCACACACATAACTTGGCCATGGTAGCAAAATTAATTTCTAGCATTGCGATAGGCAGTTTATTTTTATATACAGGTATGGTGGCACATAAGCTTACGGCCCGCCTGATGGTAAGCAGTCACCGTAGCCTATAGTACAGTCCCCGGCTCCAATTTGAATGGGAATACCCACGGGAGAGCCCAATTCGCCCTACCTCTGTTTATTTTAGGTATAGCCACGCCACTATAGGTTACCACTGCATTGGTAAATGCGGTGGTAGGTTATGCCTACCATATAACTCAGTGAAATATCGTCACGCTGGTTTTATTAAGAATAGCTTAATAATAATTCAAATAAATAAACTAGTCATTGACAAGTATAGATCCCTACTACACAATTTGATACCACGAATTTTAAATACTATACATTTTGCCCCTTTAAAAATTACATTTATACAAATACACTTTATTGCACACCATGAAGCACATTTAAATAAAAATATAATTTTTTAAGATTATGTGTTAACAAAAGGCGGCCTTATCGCTAGAGCAATCTCTTCCAGGCAACCTTTGGGTACAGAGGAAACGAAGAGAAAGTGAGAAGAAAGGTAGACAGGCATTATGTTATAAATCAATCTTAAAAAAGAGCAAATTCAGGCTAAATTACCTTTTACAGTGATCTTGTGTTCGCCAGTGCCAGGATGTGTGAACAAATCCACCTGAAGCGATACCTCTCCCACGCTGCCTTCCTCTGCAACTGCTGCATCTGGAAATTGCATTTATATACAATTTTAGATTTAACAAATATACCATACATACACATATACATACGTATCATCAATATCACGCCACTTGGCGTCAGGCCGTCAGACGAAGAGTATAGAGCGCAATACATTATAGTATTTCTCATTATACACAAACTTTACAAACTATCTCTGTCTAACAATATTTCCATCTATGATACTACTTTAATGTAGTGATGTTTCCAGAGCTCCTTGAAAATACACACTGTGCAGGCAGTAACGATAATATGAGTATGTTCCCAACACTGTGTCCTCTCCAACAATATTCATGCCCATGGTCCTGCTAGTCTACGGTGACCGCTTAATATCGAGACATACGCTTGCTTGCATAAAAAATAACGACCTTTTGCCGATAAAAGTCAATGATACGTTGATAGCATCTCAGCCGAGGGAACTGCTAGGTCTCATATTTTTTCTGGTAAACGCAGACGCATAAGCGAAGGTTAACAGTTTCCTATTCACATTGGATATTAAATATCTATTGTTAAACTGAGAACTCCGATTAAAATCATCATATTGTGTATTTCAAGTTCTGTGTTCATTTGCTAATAGATTGTTAAAACATAATTAGAAATATGTTTGGTAAATTTACAGTTTTAATTTATATAAGGTGTTTATTTCCCTCTAAAACCTCGGTAAATATTTATCCCAAACCAGACGCACATCGTAGTCCAAATTAATCTTTTCTAAATATATTCTGTTGATGATCATAAATATTATAATTTTAGAGGCAGACAAGGTCAGGATAATATTTTGACTATTAACACTCCAATATAATCTTTATCTTGGCAATATACCTTCTGTTTATGATTTAATAAATATATTGAGATATTTATTTTTAGTTTGAATTATGAATTACTTAATCGGATCGATTTGTGTTTTCCAATTCAACGTTATAACTATAATTTACTAAATTCAAATATGAATCCTTATTGTATATCAACTATCATATTACGCCTAACTATTCTTTAAAATCTGAACTTTGAACTAATGATAACACCGTTAGTTTAGTGATTGAAGATGTTGAATGAATCACTAGGTTACACGACGATGATATGAGTTTTGTGTTCATTGTAAGTTTGTTTGGCAAACAAAAAGATTGAAAATATTTTATCAGTTATCGAGTACCTACCCATCGTTCAAACTTTGTTTAGTCTGGATCCAGATGGCGCTGTGTGATTATTGTCCGAACATCCGGCTTCGCACGGGTAGACATTTATATCAAATATTTTGTCTACCCGTGCAAAGCCGGGGCGAGCAGCTAGTATATAGTATTCTATAAACCTCACGGAGCCCGAGACCTTTCCAACGAATGCAAAACCATGGAAATCGGTTCGTGCGTTCTGGAGTTATAGCGTCAGGAAGGAAAACCCGACTTATTTTTATATAGTAGATAACCGATGCTTTTCTTTTATACAATAAGTATCCATATTCATAGTATATTTTGTACGAACTTAGAAATGAAGCCACTTAACTGATCTAAAGTATAAACATGTCCAAATGTCGATAGTATAAATTAGTTGTAGAACAAAAACGTCGAAGTATAAGTTATTACAGCTTGAAATAAGTCAGATAAGCTTACCCTGATTCTGTTGACTAGTAACAAAGGTCCTGATGAGGGTATCTGTGGTCTGGGTGTAGAGACTGAGGGCGTATCTTAAGGACTGCAGTTCTGGGCTCTTCTCCAGGAATGTTTTCTTCAGGCCATTACCCCCGGCGTGGAAGTAAAGCTTAATGGTATCCAACGCTGCGTCGAGAACTGCGCACTGCTTTGGTGTAAGACTTTTCTCGGCTGATAGATGCTGAGAAGTTTGAGTGTTGTGTAAGATAAATATATTAAACATGGTATAACAAAGCAGCAAAGGCATATTTTTGGACGTGGCTTAGAATTGTCGTAGGAACATTTATGACAAAGGACGTGGGAAATTGTAAATTGATGAAATCAGATTTGTATGGTGAATGACAAATACCTAAAAAGAGAGCAATTCAAACATCCGTTCGTTGGTGATACTTAGTAACTCTGTTAAATATAACTTGGTTTTGATAAACCCTCAAGTGTCCTTTGATCTCAGTTCAGCTGAACAATACTTGAGGATAGAAACTATTCTTCAAGTGTGTAAGTTATCTTCACTCTAGAATTATACTTTTAGGTAAATAGGTGTCTCTTAAGGATTCTTTAATCAGTGAACGCTTACTATTTCCTTGACAACTTTACATATCTTATTTCATTGGAAAGCAATTTGATTCTATTAAGAAATTTAACATCTGTTACCTCTTTTGAAATATCCATAACCCCAGAAAGAGCATGCTTCACATCCTGCTTCCCCACAGTACTCTTGAACAGCTGTGTCATGTCTTCGATCTTCGCATTCGCAGCCAAGTTCTTTGCATTGTTCGTTAAGTTCTTCAGCATCATCTGGAGAAGGACACCGGACACGCTTATAAAGAAGTTATGTTTAAATATTTATTAATTTCATTTCGAAGTTAATTGAGATGACAGTTGCCTTCTGTTAAATCAAATGACTATCCCTATCGCATTAGATTAACTGCCGATCCCATCATTTTATTATAATATTGAGTTGGTGATCCGATACATAAGTAAAGTGTATTATCTTAATGATTATAACTCTTATAGAGAACATTGCATTTACCGTTTTGTCAGTCATCGGTGGAAGCACCACGGTCTTCTCCAATATCTTCATGACAATCTTCCATAGTTCTTTTAGCAGACGTTTTAACACAGTCTTTTCACAGGACTCGGCGTACATTGTCAGAGAACCATCCTGTAACAGAAGGGATACATACAAATACCTATACATTTACTTCAACGTATATCAACCATTATGACTTATCTGAACCACTTTCCTTATAAATTATAAAATAATGAACCTACGTCTCTACTTTACGTTCTTAATTTCCAGGTTCGAAAACACACTGATCGTCTATAGTTGGTGTACCAATTCCAGACATTGCAAGTTTGAAACGGTAAATACAGCTGCGCCCTATCTCTTATAATATAGGAGCTGCGACGCAGTATCTGACTAGGGGCAAGCGCCTGAAGTATGTTTAGAGCAACAAAGACAGGTGCAGTACCAGTATGTCCATTAGCGGGCGCAGCACCTCATCCGCTTCGTGATGCGCGGGGGGCTGGGGGGCGCCGGGTGCTCCCCCGCCCCCCACTCGCTGCAGTAGCTCACCCAACTCCTTCACACTGGCCGTCATACGGCTCTCAAGGCTAATAACACACGAGAAATTTATTCACAAACCTGCACTATAATATAGTTCAGCAGTTCAGGGTCTTCCTAGCAAAAATAAATTCAAAGGAATTAGTATGATTGTTTGTGTGTAAATGCCGGTTTTGCAGACTCCCTGTTTTTTTTAAATGTTGATAAATATGGTATAATTATGGTGCACTTTATTGTGTAATAATTTCCTGAAATCTGTTTTATTTGTGATTTAGGCAGTTGCTTAGTTGTAATCATTAAGATTTAGAAGATGGAGAAAGCGAGTTAGCTCAATTGTAAGGAGCTATGAAGTAACTTATGTTCTTCTAACTAACTACCATGGCTTATATATCTTTATTTCTATCCAAGCGATGGGTCTCAATTATCATTTTTTTGATCGTACCTTATAGCAAACATAGAAGCGAGTTCGTCCAAGGTGCTATTGAGACTTTGCTGCAGGTCATGAAGAATATCAGCCGCATCACGTTCCAGCTTGGTGCCTCCCATCGCTTCGAACATTTTTTCTAGTTGTACTCTTAGCTGCTGGATGTTGTTCATTAAGATGCATGCCTGATAAGTATACGTTTTTTAAATTAAAATCTTTAATAATATGCACACCAAATAATTTACTTCTCTCAGTAGTCAATTCGTTAATGGATATACTCAACATTTTGCTAGCAATTACTGTTTTACAATTGTGTATGAAAGGTTTCAGCCTATTCTAGTATTCAATTGTGATTGTGAGTAGTTGAAACGTATCAATGAAGGAAAAACGGAGACTGTTATTTTTGAATTTGACAAATACAATTATGAAATAGTAACATACCACCCTTTCCTCCTTCAAGTGCTCAGGGAACTCCTTCTTGACAATATCGGCGTAAGCCACGAGAACTTTGACGATGGTTTTGGCGAACCTCTTCATGTATCGCTTCCATATCTCAGGGTCAGGACACTCCAACTTGGAAACCACGTCGAAGCATTGTGTCAGTTGTGTGAACACGTCTACTACAGAATTACTGAAGAGTGCATGCTCGCTGGACTTTTGGAACTGGAAGAGAAATTAAAATACACTAGAGGCAAGAAGTAATAGATACCACTTGTTGATTAGCATGGTATTCTTTACGTTGTTGATGGTTTTGAAAGCGATGTACATAATTTGTATCAATGTATTGCCAATTAAAGCCAACATCACCGCTGATCCCGATATTAATCCTGACCGTTACCGGCAGATTTTCAAACCGCAAGTCAGGGCAAAAAATATTTTAATGGATTTGCGCATGTCTTCAGTAGTATTTGGTATGTATTTGTAAAATTTGTCTGGTACCTATAGTACAAGCTTTGATTAGTTTGAAATCAGGCGATGTAACAATACACTGGATAGGAATAGTGTTAGTTGTTTCCTATCTTTCATTAATCTGGAGACAACGTTCGCGGAGTTCACTTTTAGAACCTGAAATTAAAATGTGTTCTAACTACGAGTATCAATCTAGAAGACTATGTCTCACATACCCCATCTCTTTTGTCTCTGTTGAAAGCGCCGTTGAGGTATTCCAGTGAAACGTCATCGTTCTCGTTCAGCCACTGCATCACGAAGGGTTCAAACCATGCGGGGTATTCCGGGACCGCCCCGCAGTAAGGAGGCACATCTTTCACGTAGTTGGTGTGCAGCCATTTTACCTGAATGACGATGAATATTTAGTGTTTTCGATTCCAGTTTTTTAAGTTAACAATTTAGTTGAAGCCTGCGTTTTCTACACCGATTTTGAATGGAATAAACCTTTTTGCCTTTTTACTCCCCATAAATAATTGCTAACTTTCAAGTTTCAGGGCTTTATATATATATAGTCTAAAATATATTATTAGATAGTACCATTCTGAAAAAAATACCATATAGGTACCTTGAAATGAAGATTCATGTAAGCGGAAGACTTGCAGAGCCGATGCTGTTCGTGTTCTTCTAAAGCGTATTTCATATCCACTGCGAATAGCGACCACATGGTGGCGGCCGATAGCTGCAATAAAGCAAGCATTACTTGGTCATAATATTAGAGGAGATATAGGAGTTGATGAACATGAAGAAAAATACATATAGAGATGAAATCTGAAGGAATAACGCTAAAGACCAATGAATTCGAAAGATGTAGAAATGACACAACACAATTAGAAATATTTGTTTCCATTCGCATTCACTTGGAAATCCTAGCGGATGAAACAGCACTAAAGGAAGAAGGGCTAAAGTGAAGAAAAACAAGATAAGAGTCCTTTCTGGTTACCTGTCCAATGTTCAACTCCTGCGGGAATTGGTTGAGAACTGGAGCATAACTATTCCTATCCTCCTCTATCACAGATACTATGAGAGCGATGAGCTTATGCCAGAAGTCCACAGAGTCCAACTGAGGTCCGTGGTCCGATGGGTCACGTTTAGCTTCGTTTGGATCCACCTAGAAGAGAAGAACTTATTAATATATTTTTTATAAAGAAAATGTAAATTACAGACGTTGAAAGGGTCGTGATTTTAAATACTCTCTAATTGTAAATTTCATATTGCAAACAACGTATTTGTTTCGTCACCATAAAATCAATTTTAAAAAACAATTTTGTTTGTGAAGCTTGGCCTTTGATGATCCAAAACATTTTTCATTAGTCCTGGGATAGGCAAGGAGTAGCTTTGTTATTAATTATTTCAAGACAAATTAAATATAGCTTATGGATTTTATTCAGAATGCTAGTACCTGAATATTTTGGATAATGCGTATTTGCTGTCAAGTATAAAACGAAATCGTTTCATAATTTTATCAATGTTTGGTGAGATTGTAAATTATTATTAGTATGTTTTTCGTTGATTTACCTGAAATTCCCTGTTGTAAAGCTCGTAGCAATTTTCGAATAGGAACTGATATGTAGATCTAAGGCAGGCTTTCACGCAGTCTTTGACTACCGTGCTGGCGCGAGGTGGGCTGCTTAGTTCTTGAACCTAAAAGTTAAGAAATATAGGTGAAATAAATAATGACAGTTGTTATTCGATATCTTTTTATGGAAGTAATTAATATTGGTTCTCGACAGTAGTCACAGTCGCATTAACAATATTTGTGATCAACAGCTAAAAATTTGAGATTTTTTGTTAATGGTAAAGAAAGTAAAAATGTTTAAAATATATGGAACACCGTAATTGTTGAACTAGTTGTAGAGACATTGTAAGTGAATTTGATAGACTTCTTTGCTGGCTCGTTCAAAGTAATGTAAGCTGATTAGTAAAATAGCTTAACACTTTGTAAGTGTTCGATTTTCGGTCAAGGATTATACCTAATAGCTACAACGTAGGGTCACCCAAATATTTGTAATGCTTACAAGATTATTTTTTGTCTATTCTTATTGGATATTCATAAGTCTCCACAAAGGGATTTTATGGTTTTTTATACCACTAAGGTGGCACACAAGCATACGGCCCACCTGATGGTAAGCATTCACCGAAGCCTATAGCCGCTAGCAATACCAAGGGTATCACTAACGAGTCGCCAACGCCGTTGTTGATTAGGAGTCACTGAGCTAGCAGCATTACCAGCGTATTCTCGTGGAGCACTGGCAACCTTAATTACTGCAGAAATACAACACTACATCAAAGTAGTGTTACTTCACTGCGGTGTTCTGTAAGGCGGAGGTACAGTCCCCAGTTGAGCGGCTCCAATATTAATGAGAAAACCTACGGGAGATCCGAATTCGCCCTACCTCTATTAAAATCTCATGTAAGTTATCATTTCTTTGCTTTATTCACTAAGCACTTGTACACATTTTAAACTCACGACGCAACCATATTATACAGTTATACGGACTTACAACCACAATAAATTCAATGGAGTGGGTACTAGATTAAATAAAGTAGTTACAATATTAAACAGAGTAAGTACTAGATTAAATGGGGTCTTGTCCCGTGCACCCACTGGCTTCAACCACTGGTGGGTGGCACGGCTAATCAAGAATTACACATTCATCTACCGCCTCAAGACTGAAATTAATTTGAAAAAGGTCGAACACTTTGGAGTAGGTTCACAATCAAATAAATTATTTAGTAAAGTCAGCCATCTCACCTTCATTCTGAAGAATGTGATGCTAGTGAGCAGGTCGACTGTAGACTTGAGGTCCATGAGCTTCTCAGCGCTGGAGGCGGGGAAATTGTTGCGGTACATTGATAAGTCGATCCGGAGAGAGTTGTGCAGTTGGTCCAAGAGTTTGACAAACTTTTCTTTCTGTTGATGAAGATGCCAGTTCAAATACACTTTCTTTGGCCTAGGTTATACTTTACAAACATCTTGAATTTATCAATTAAAGAGCTTTTGTAAATTGGGCATTTAAACATTTTGTGTTTCTAATAAACAAACTTTTTATGGAAAAAGTGATTAGATTTTTTTCAGTGACAATATTCGTAGCCCAATGCAATGCAATAATGAAATAGATTATTCTTACCCCGAAATTGGAAGCAGCAAATCTATCTGAAGCAGAGACTGCTGACGACGCGGTAGTGTGCGCGTAATATGCATTTATGTTAGCGAGTAAAGTGGACATCACAGCCGGCACTCCGGCGCAGAGGTACTTTGTTGAGAGGCAGTGGAAATGACTGAAAGAAAAATAAAATTTATTGGTTTGTACTGTTAATTATATCCATCTCCAAAAGTATAAACGTAGCTTGTAGTCGAGCGAAGTATGCTTAGAGGGCTTAAAAAATATCTAAAAGAAAACTAAAATACAGTATAACGTATGGCTCAGCTGCAATACGTGCTATTGGTCATATCCGTCGAAGGACGAAGGACATAACCATCAAACATTATCAGATTCGTTCATTTACATCTAAAGCCTATGATAGCACCCTTCATCCTCATACATATCATAAAGGAAACATATTTGAGATATCCCAAAATATCAGCAATATGTAAGCATTGAGTTCAGATTTTACGGCTGGCGTATAGATGAAACGGGTTACATTTCAAATTTATAGGGTTAACGTACCCTGCAACTTGCAATGCTCCATTCAGTAAATCAACATCGATGGCAAAGTGCCATGATGAGACGTGAAAGTTTATTGATGTGGGCCTGACACGACAGAAGACAATTTTCAAAGTGCTATTAAAAACAAAAAGTTTTACGTCCTTTACTATAGGAGGTTGGAAATAATCTTTACTTCATTATGGAAAGAGTTGGCGGAGCTTAATACTTTTTTTGTATTAAGAACTGATGTTTTTTTATGAATTACTTTTAAGAACTTAATTTACACAATGTTTATTGATTGTATGCTGTTTTGTTTTGTCTGTTATATAATAGTTACCAATTATTATCATACTTTTTAAAAGCGCGGCAGATTTTTGTATGCGTAATTCATTGTTTTTGCACCAAAAGAGGAGTATATAAAGTCAATATTTTGTATTTACTTGTGGTAAGACTGGTAAGTAAGTAAGTGTTGGATTCGTACGTAAATTTTCGACGCTATTACTTTTGAACATGCGGTAGGCATAGCGTGTTCTTCTTCTTCTTCTTCTTCTTCCTAAGTATGGCAATCAATCCCTTCAGGGACTATTTTTGCCAGTGTCGAGTGTTTGAGAATTATCATGTTGCAAAATTTCTCGTGTTTGCCGCATTAAAATGCCTAGTGTCATGCATTCTAACGCCCAATGGAGTTTCTGGAGACAACCCACGGCAGTAGCAGATCGTAACACGCCTTTAGATTAGAGGTAACCTATTGACCAAAATGATAAATCACTTAACCCAAAAGTCGTATTATGGCATTATTTCCAATGCTCCTATAAATCAGTCACTAAATGAAACTTTACTGCACATATCGACACCAAAAATACACATTAAAGATCACTATAACACAATTTACGACACACTGGAAAAAATCTCAACCGCTCCGCCTGATTCCCGCCAAAAACTCGCATAGCGTGTTATTCTTCTGATAACCGCTTGTGCGCGTACTGGCACATCAGAAAAAGTAATTCTAATTTTGATTTTCTTAAGTCATTATATTGCCCTGTCATTTTTTCTTACAATAAAAAATATCTTCAAGACATACGTTTGATTTCAATTAATTAAACTACAACCACTCTACAAATTTACATATTATACAACACCACTAACCTATGTAGCATAAAAAATAAAACTTACGTCATAGCCTGATAGATAGCTTCAATTCCGTATCTCATAGCGAACTCGTCTACTATCTCTTCGGGATTCTCATTGAAGTACACCTTCCAGGCGTCATCTCCCCTCGCAGCCGGCAACGTCACCGCACCTCCATTCTCCTCGCAGAGGTAGTGGAATAGGTTCTCGTGGAGGCATGTGTACTGGAAAGAAGAATACACATGTATAAGTTTATATAATATCCAATCACCAACGAAGAAGTTAGAAACCTTTTTTATTTTCTAAATATATTTTTTTATGAAGCATTAAACTTGTTACTAACAGCACACATAAATATCTCAATGCTATAACGTATATGTATAACGTACAACAACCCAGACTTGGTAATTGCATATCAACAAACCGTAGGTTGAACATAAAATAGGGATGTTGTCGTCCTATCTATACCTACATATAAAATATTTTTTTATAATCTGTTAAAAAAATATCAGGAGTAGATGTAATTTAATTGTTCAATGACAAATCACAGAACACAGAGTTCTCTTAATGTTGATTAAATTAATTAATTATGAGTCTTGCAACATCCAGCTACATTTAAGTACGAAGCGTCTTCGCAAATTACACCAAGGAATGTCATGGCAAGCCGTTCCAGACGTACCATGTACAAATTAATGGAGTTCACAATACATTTGGTAACAAAGCACTATAGTAATGCATACATACATATCACAAGTCCCTCGTGGGGTAGGCAGGGAGTATAGAGCGACATTACACTCTTGATTTACACACCTCTTTTATTTCGTGTACATTAATCAATCGCTTCATACATGCCCACCGGCTCCGAGTACCTAACCTACTCTTTACCTTTCCGTCATTGAGTATTGGTCATTTGATCTACATTTAGTGTTTGGGCTTGGCTTTCCATGGCGTCTTGCAGTCACATTCGAATTGTATATCTTTTTTTAATTTGAAAGACAATTGAATCGTAGCAACGGTTCTTCGAAATGCTAATACATATGTTCGGTATAGTATGTAGAATATTTAAACCAGTTTATTTTACGAGACCTATGACGTCCATACCTAAAACATGACCAGACAAAATAAGGCCAAGATTGACGTCAAACCAAATTCATTTACTGTAAATACAGGCTCAGTTATTCTAAAAATGTAGCGAATAACAAAATTAGTCGCAGAAGCATTTCCGATGCTAACATTTGTGCGAAATAAATTCCCGGGAGATAGCTGTCTGACTGTTTGATATATCTAATTACTACGGGTAAAAGTATTGATGAAAAACTTTCAATTTTGGGATTGCATCGTCTATTTTCGTTTCGGATTTCACTAAAGTTTAACCCTTTCGGGAAATCAAACTGCAAATGGTAAAGCTAATTAAATTTCAACTTGAACGTGCAAACTGACATTGATTAATAAAAAAAGCGACTGTAGCTAATATTATGTAAAATATTAGGTCCTTACATATGAAATTGGCGTTTTTCGTACTGGCCACTTTAATCACGAATTTCTCCTCTTTGGTAAGGAATTCCAAATTCAAATTTGTACAGCTATAGACTCATGTATTTGTGCTTCGATGATCGTCATTCATTTGTTTTTTTTCTTCTGTTTTTTTCTGTTTGCGTCACTCATTTTACAAAATGGAAAACCTTAAATATCGCATTATTTACGAGTACGAGTTCCGCCGTGGCACTAGTGCTGCGGAAACAACTCGAAGGGTGAATGATGTGTATGGCGGTCGTGTTGCAAAAGAAAACACAGTTCGTTTTTGGTTCCAACGTTTTCGTTCTGGAAATTTCGACCTGCAGAACAAGCCCCGTGGACGGCCTGAGACTCAAGTTGATAATGAAGAGTTGAAGGCTATTGTGGAAGCGGATCCATCGCAAACCACGTCCGAGTTAGCTGCAGGCTGCAATGTTAGTGATAAAACTGTTTTAATTCACTTGAAGCAAATTGGGAAGATTAAAAAGCTTGAAAGGTGGGTACCTCACGAATTTACTGAAACAAACCGGCAAACGCGCGTCGACTGCTGCGTTACATTACTAAACCGGCACAATAATGAAGGTATTTTAAACCGAATCATTACCTGTGATGAAAAATGGGTTCTTTACGATAATCGGAAGCGCTCAGCGCAATGGTTAGATCCTGGCCAGCCAGCCAAATCCTGCCCCAAGCGAAAATTAACCCCAAAAAAGTTACTTGTAAGCGTTTGGTGGACTAGTGCCGGTATTGTTCATTACAGTTTTTTCAAATCTGGCCAGACTATTACGGCTGATGTCTATTGTCAGGAATTGCAAACCATGATGGAAAAGCTAGCGGCTAAACAACCTAGGCTGGTCAATCGCTCCACGCCACTGCTGCTTCACGACAACGCTAGACCACACACTGCGCTACAGACGGCTACTAAATTAGAAGAGCTTCAATTGGAAAGTCTAAGACATCCTCCGTACTCCCCGGACCTTGCTCCAACAGATTACCATTTTTTTCGAAATTTGGATAACTTCTTGCAAGGGAAAAAATTCAACTCCGATGGGGCAGTCCAAATCGCCTTCAAAGATTTTATTGATTCCCGTCCGACTGGTTTTTTTAGTAAAGGGATCAATGAACTACCTATGAGATGGCAAAAGTGCATAGAAAATAATGGTTCATACTTTGATTAATTAAATATTTTACATTAAAAAATATTTGACTTTTTGTTCCTCCCATACAAAACGCCAATTTCATATGTAAGGACCTAATATGTTAATGTTTACTCCATTTAAAAGAGAACTAAGAACGAACTACCTAATAATTACCTATACTAGCGTTTTCCCACAATGTCCCTCACGGGGTAGTCAGAGAGAATAGTTTGATTTACACACCATTTATGCTTTTTTACATTAAACTTTTTTAAGAGAAGTAGGGGGAAATGGGGTCACCTGTGGGTTTTCCCATTAAAATTAGAGCCGCCCGGCTGGGGACTGACCTCCACCTTTCAAAAGACCGCAGTCAAATAACACTACTTTGATGTAGTGTTGTGTTTCTGCGGTGAATAAGGTTGCCAGTGCTCCAATAATGCTGCTAGCACAGTGAGTCCTCATCAAAAACAGGGTAGGCAACGCGTGAGAGATACCCCTGGTATTGCTAGCGGTTATAGGCTTCGGTTACTACTTATCATCAGGTGGTACCGTGAGCTTGTGTTCCACCATAGTGTTGTAAAAAAAACAACAATCGCTTCCAATTTACTTTTCATAATATTAGGATAGGGACTAGTAGGTATATAGTATACAAACAGTGAGAGCCAGATGGAAATCAGACCTAATATTAGCTAAGAAATAAAACCTAGAATTGTCTGTGAGATGGTCTAAGATGAAGGCCCGGATACCCAAGCACAATATATTACGCCATTTGTTAAGTCAAGTATCCTTTTATTATGTCTGCGTAAGGTTAAGGTTGATCATAACAAGCGCTATTTCACAAGCGAAGGAAGTATTAATTTTGATTCGGACTGTTCAGATATAAATGGGTAATTAAGGTTTTCAAATTTAAAGGGTTACCCACTCGTATTTTTAAATACATGTGAGATGTGGTGAAGTATACGTGTATTCTTTTTTTAAGTTGGTACTCAAGCGTACACAGCTCAACTGATGGGAAGCAGTCACCGTAGCCTATAGACGCTAGCAATACCAGGTGTATCACTAGCGCGTTGCTAACCATATTGTTGTTGAGGACTCACTGTGCTTGTAGCATACACTACTAGCGCAGTGTGTCCTCGTGGAGCTCTGGCAACCTTACAGAAACATAACACTACATCAAAGTAATGTTATATGACTGTGGTCTTCCTGTAAGGTGGAGCTGCAGTCCCCAGTCGGACGGGTTCAAAGTTTTATCGGAAAATCCACGTCCGTCTCCATTTCTCCCAACTTCTCGTTAATTATCGTATGCATTTTGAAATGTCTCTGAATATAGTTTAATGAACAAGATTTTGAATATATGCGTGAATTTTTCGTGATTTTGACGTCTAAGCGTAATTGTGAAAAGTAATTTATAGCTAGACTGAGCGGTAACAGGTGTTATTCAATTCTTATTTAATAGCTATTAAGCAATAAAGCCACGGAAAACGAAGCTGTCACCGAGCGAACGAGATTTAGTACCCCTGGTTGAAATATTGATGGATTTATTAGCTACGCTTGGACAGGAGCCTAAATTAGGGGCCGCAATTTGGTACCTGTACCATTTAATAAAAAGTGGCTGTACCATTTAATAAAAAGTGGAATACAGGTACCCGGTACCAGGTACAGGCTCCCGGGGCTTGGGTCAGAACTATCTCAAACACTATTATTTATATACATAAGTATACTCTTGTTTTTATGTTCATATACT
This sequence comes from Falcaria lacertinaria, assembly GCA_951449985.1. Classification (NCBI taxonomy): domain Eukaryota; kingdom Metazoa; phylum Arthropoda; class Insecta; order Lepidoptera; family Drepanidae; genus Falcaria; species Falcaria lacertinaria. The sequence goes on from OX602124.1 coordinate 3,409,809, forward strand.
TCGTTATTTTTCGTATTTAATTCTACATGTACTTAGAATTAATCTATACTAATACTATATACTAAAATACTAATATACTAATACTGATAATATTATAAAGAGGAAAGATTTGTATTTGTGTATGTATTGAATAGGCTCCGAAACTACAGGACCGATTTCAAAAAATCTTTCACCGTTAGAAAGATACATCATCACTGAGTAACATAGGCTATATATTATACTAGCTTCCCGCCCCGGCTTCGCTCGGGGACAAAATATTTGATAAATATCTATAGGCTCCGAAACTACTTGACCGATTTCAAAAATTCTTTCACCGTTAGAAAGCTACACTATCACTGATTAACATAGGCTAGCTTCCCGCCCCGGCTTTGCACGGGTATACAAAATATTTGATATAAATGTCTACCCGTGCGAAGCCGGGGCGGGCCGCTAGTATTAAATGAAGCAGAGATGAAATACGTTGTTAAATAAAATAACTAAATTTAACACGATAAAAATACTCAAACAGCTAAGAAACAAGTGCAATGGAATGTTATGAAATTAATATACCAAGTTTCTTTACTGAAAGCACTGAAAAGTCTACTAAAACATTCTTCTGAAAAATCTTATCGCGTAACTAAACACCCCATTAACTTGAGTAATGTATTAGAAACTACGGTCGAGTCAAATTTAGAACAATATACTCCCATTTCATAAAGGTCCTCCGTAAATAATTCGTTTAGGGCGGCCCTGCTAATATTTAGGAGTTCATTTAATTAGGGGACCCGTAATAAATTAAAGAAAGAGGGAATAGGTTTAATGGGACTCTTATCTCTGGGATCTCCTATCTTGCATCACATGTCAAGGTAAGAAAATAAGGTCCTTGTCCAAATGAAGTAGATATTCTTGTACGAAGACCTTTCATAAATGTTGGAGATGACAGACACACCGTAATGAAATTAAATGATGCTGGGCAGGACATAAGGCTAGACGGTGAACAACATATGGAGCAAGGCGGTGATAGAATGGTAACCAAAGACATGATTAACATTTTTATTTATTAACTACTAGTTGTACGTAGTATATTATCATTCTGAGCTATCCTTCTTTGTGTCTCTCTCTTCTTTATGTGTCTCTATCGTTGTTTATGTGGTTTTTTTTACATATCTGTCTTTTTGTTTTATTCAATATACATTTCACATAGGTGATATTGAAATGTAATGTTTTTTAAATAGTAATTGCTGAGTTTTAATGCCGGATTATTCGCGGAAAAAAACGATCTTGCTAATCTGGTGGTAGATTCTGACGATTTGAAAATACTTATTTATAAAGTCTATTCAAACAGAGATGATTTTGAGTTTGACAGAAGCCATAATCAAAATGCCGCAGGACCTAGGTGTATGGCATAGCAATAAGGACGCATATGGCCTGCAGAGTGGAGGGTCGCTATCTTATTGAGCATAAAGAACCATTTTGAGATTTTGTTTCGACAGAGATGCATTATCTTACAATAAGTATTAACAGATCTGTAATTTTCTATACGTTGGAAGAAACTGTCTTAAGTCGATTGGCTCAAATATTTAAATGAGGAATTTCATAACACATTTACTCAGTTTTACGGTCGTGGGATATTACCCAATTTTATAAGGAAACTCATTAGTACTGGCTGAGGCTTTGGACCTTAGATGGCAAGCGATCTTGCAATCATTCGGACCATCACGGATCAAAGAGGTATCTATTTGTAACCGTGTCTCTGAATAGGACAACAGACTTCTGTAGGAAGCACGCATCCTGGTTCACTAAACATATTTGAATGGGTCAAGCTGTCTTTGAAGAATCTCTGAGTTGAGCGTTCGATTCCATCCGCTTAAATGTTTTGTTCCTGATGATACCTTGCCCATGAGCGTTCATTGTCAGCCCGAAAAGTGCTTTCCGTAAGCCTATTATAATATGTTATAGCTCTATGGAGTTTATTAAGATTTTGATCATTCAATATTAAACATAGCAAATCACTGTAAATGTGATAAAATAATGGGGTTAAATCTGGCTAGTATCAAAAATCAATTATCAAAAGTCAATCAGTAAAATCAATTTACGTTCGATTGATTTCCTGAATAAAATTGTTTATAAGGGGCTTGCAGTAATAATTTTGCAACATAAATTGGTTGGATATTGGATATTATTACTTTGAGTATATTATATTGTTCCCAATAATTATTTCAATATAAAAAAAACAGACACTAAATAATATATACCTAATTTTAAGAGTCGTTTTTTCACATCTGAGTAACATTACTTCTTTTTAAAACCGTCTTACCGGATGTAAATATTTCTATCCTAAAATGTAAATTCAACATTATTATTATTCCTTAATTACCTTTTAGGCTAAATATTTGAGTAGGTATGTTATACCTGCTTGAAATGGATAAAGAACGAGTAATAAGCATATAAATTACTGATAAATACTATAACGGGGTTTCAAAAAGTATTTCATTTGTGTGCTGCTAACCATTGAGGATTTCCCTATTCCGGACCTAACCTGAGTGCAGCAACCATGTCGTGGTAAAACTTAAAACCGGCTATGATAATGAAATACGTACACCAAATTTCGTGTGAGTTGTATTGACCGTTGAAGATTTCCTTTATCTGGAGCTCTTCCTGAATATCAATTCTTATTATGCTTACAATAATAATGTATAGTCATCGTAACAACCACCATTTAAAACTTCAACTCTGTACGATAACATGAAGTGGGCCTAATTTAGCTTTCAAGATTAGATCTAAACAAAAAAACGTACAGTGTGAATAAGAAACCGATGAGGAAAATATAGTCAGGAAGAAAAAACAGGTTGAATAAGATAGGCGCCTAAAGCGTTTGTAAGTATACCCAGTAGCGACGTTAACTTTTAAGGCTGTAAGTAAACAGTTTGACAGCTTTACGAGCTACTTTTCCTGATTTTATTCGCGGAAGTTTATACCTGATCACGCTTAAAGTTTTACTTATTAAACAAAAACATCACGCAGAAAATATATGGACTGGATAAATACAAAATTTTAACTTTTTGTATTTCTGAAGCGATGAAACTTTAACATAATCATACATTGGTCGGAATAGATCGATTTTTTTACCAAAACTCTAATTAATAACGTTCAAAATCCAACGAAGTTGAAATTATACCCATTAAAACAATACCATTAGGCGAACAGCAAAGAAAAATCCACCTTAAATGCAGGAAAATTGGCCCTCCCGCTTTAACTGTTGGGACATAAATTCTAACAGCGTCCATTAAGGTTGAATTTACAAGAAAAACATTGCAGTAACGGTAAATGTAAACACGTTCTTTTCAGTTCCACACGCTACGTAATTTACTGTTGACATACTGCTTAAGGGATTTTGTTGGGTAGATTTTAAAAGAGCATTTTTAGGCTTATTCGTGCTTTGTACACATATTATTTGTGAATTATAAATAGTTTACACTTTTATGAAGTGTTTACATATTAAAAAAAATCTCTATCTGCGTGCAACAAAGTTGTTGAGATTCTAAAATAAAGGTATATTGTTATCAAAATAAAATCCAGCCTTTGGTATTTAGAATAGTACTTATAGCTTTTTATGAATACATTATTATCATGCCTTTAAAGGTAAACATAGAGTAATATAACACTCTTGACTTGCACTCTTTTGTTTTTATTTACGTCCATGGATCTCTCTGTACATGCTATTATTAGTAAAAAAATATTCTTTTAGCATAAGCTTGGCTTTGTCCCGTGTAAATCTTATGAGAACCCTTTTTTCCTGGATAAAAGTTAAAATTAATACCTTATGTTTAATTCCGTTATACATATCTAAATTTCAACAAAAGTAGGTATTTCATTTGAAAATCAATAGCCGAATACTGAAACGCCTTTAAAATCTGATGGCCCATTAAAATTCAGTGGCCTCCGTTTTATACATAGGAAATTGTATTTGACGACGCTTCAAATATTTACGCGGCCCAGCAAATTTTAAATGTCGTTTCAGTACTTGGCCGTAAGTTACACATAAACCAACACTCAATATTTCAAATAACCTACTAACCAAAAGATTTTCTTATATTAAATACGATTATCTGAAATTTCCATACTTTGTATCCGCCAAATCAGCTCTGGGATAATTGGGCTTTGTTTAAAGACGAAACCTTTTATTGATTTAGTTTTGGTCTTCGTCACTCGTACTAGGAACATACGCTTTGTTCCCGTGCTTAATACTTAATGTTACTAATTCTCTGCAAATAAACTTGGACGAAAAAAGAAGCATTGTTCTTATAATGGGCTCGTAGGTCGAAAAACTAAAAACAGAGATACTGAATGAATAGAGACGTAGATGTTACTTTCTTGGGTACTGTTAATAAGATAAGCACCTTGAGAGATTGGAATTTTTAAGCATCTCAAAATTGGGCAATGGGGATAGTACATTCCGGTAATTTTAATCGTAGAACCAATTTCAATTAAATATGGAGGTAACTTGGGGTCCCTCTTATTCTCCGATCCTGGGGTTAACTTAAAATCTTCGGGGCTTAAGACGGAGACGGGAACCTATTAAAATAAAGACGTATGTCCATCTCTCCAAGCTTCATTTCCGTATACCAAACCTTACTTTATCCTTCTTTATCAATACACAATGGTGAGTTAAGTAAAACAAATGTGACGTTAGTGCTCATTAGCTATTTTGAGAATAAAATGTTTCTTTTTTATAGAGAGTCTGGGGGCTTTTGGTACCGAGACCACGGTCCCGAAAGTCACCTTACGTTTAATTAATAATTTTCAGGGATAAATCGGGTACTCCCCTTGAAATAAATCATTATTTTGAGGGGTATAATGGGAACACAAATTAAGACTGCAATTAAGATAATAGCTGTATCTTCATTGCTTATGTCAGAAAAGTACAGTCACAATGAAAAACGGATACATAAAAATTTAAAAATCATAGCTTTTGGACAGCAGTTTCACAAGTCAAACATATTATATCTCCTTCTTGTTTTAATAACGGTAAGACGATCTGCCAGTATCGAATATAAATTCATACCCAAGTTGCTACAATTTCATTTCCAAAGCAATTTCATTTAAGCTAGTGTAATGAAAAATTCCCCACGTGCGCGAGTCTGCAGGGCACTTACTACATCAAAGGGGGAAGGAAGAGTGCTTAGCGCTTGTGGTACCTACTATACAATAATTGGATTATGTACATAGTATAAACGCCGACTTGGGAGGTATTTGCTCCTCGAAAGTGCTTCGTAGGTTTATTTGTTACGTGCTTGGGTGTTGTTTTTGTGTAATGTTACATTATGGAGGGTTTATTAAAAGTTACAATACAAGGGCTATTCTGGTAAGGGTCTCGAGCCGCAGTAGTGGCAAAAATGACACATTTTTCAAGCGAACAATCCCATAGTGGATTGTATGATATTAGTAATAACAGTTTAGGTAGTTCCTACTCTTGACTTAGTACAGTACACTAAGCATTGTTTTCGGGCTATTTTATAAATCGCTGTACAGTGTTTTTGTTAGAAGTATGTTGAGAGTGCTTTTAGTGAGGCTATCAAAAATATATATCGTAATGTTTTGGGATACTTTCCATCTTAAGGTAATTAATGATGTCATCTAATTCATGATTACAATCTTGTAGCTTACTTTCGAATGTTTTGTGACTTGCAAACGTGAAAGAATATTTTACGGGCGAAAAAAATATACCTATTGTAAGCTAATGTTAATTATATCTACACTAATATTATAAAGAGGAAATATTTGATTGTTTGTTTGTATTGAATGGGCTCCGAAATTACTGGACCGATTTTAAAAATTCTTATACCATTAGAAGCCGACATTATCCATGATGAACATAGGCTAATTTTTACCGCGAGAAAATGCTACGCGGCGAAATCTTGGGCAAAAAGCCATTATTTAATATACAAAGCAAAGGCGCCTTCAAGGTATGTATCACAAATTAATTGCAAAAACATTATTTAGGAAACGAAAAGCAAGTCTATTAAGACAAAGTTTGCGCAGAAACGATTTATTCCTAATGAAAGTTCCGGGAATAACGAAGAAGGCTTTATCAAGACCAAGTTAATGAGGAAATAGTTTCCTCTATCGTGAAGTAACGTAAGTTTTGATAAGCGAGGGTCAAAGTTAAGTAAGCACTTATATTATGGGGTATTATGTGCATGAAAGGTAATTAATTTATGGGATGGGTTGCAGTATATTTTTAATTATATGGGAGTACTTTCAGGTTAGTTTTAGGATATTAGTGTTCAAACTGCGATTACTGTTTAAGTGATATCTTTGTAGTGTAAAAAAGTATTTATTTGTTATTTTTTCTTTAATAACAGCGGGTTAGGTCGTCACACGTAGTGTATGTCACACCTTTCCCCACCTAACAGTCAATACACGACTTTCAAACTAAGAGGTTGCCTCTTTTATTACGCGCTCCCAAACCCAACATCACACAAAACATCGCATATTCTGTTTGCTAATTTCGATATTTGCTTTCACCAATAATGTATAATGAAAGTCGCTTAAATATCGCTTCGCACTTGACTAGACTTACTAACTAACTTATTCAGACTTACCAATGAAGTAATAAATAATTTTAAAAATATTTTATAGCCGATTTAGGGTTGTACGGACGTCGTGGTTGTATTGTGAAAATAATTTAATACCACTGATTCATAACAAATCCTCGAACTTAGCCGAAATAGTTTCGAGAACACAGCGTTACCTAACGAATCTTGATTATTATAGATTCAAAGCATTAGCTCAATAACTCGCTGCTAACTCTTTACCTAAATAAATAATATTACGAAAAATAACGCTTCAATTTGCGATACATTTTGCACAAAAACTGTTCTTACTAATTTAGTGAATACATAATTTTGCTGCATTATGTAAAACTTCTTAGCTTCACAGAGAACCATATTTTGTCACCATTAGGCACAGCTGGATTAACCCTTTCTAAGCGTGTTCTAATTAATGTGATATAAGACCCTAAGTTGAGGTGGCGTAGACCCAATTTAATACTTAACATGTCTGCCTGAGATATGTATAGATGTCGTTGCTAAATTGCTCAAGCTCCGAAGTTACCACTATCAAACTAAAGTAATTAAGGTGGTAATTAAAGGTTATTTGGTCTTATTATGTTTCGACATCATATACAAAGTAGCATTTTTTGTGCAGAAACACATCACTACATCAAGTAGTGTTATTTCACTGCGGTCTTTTGTAATATGGAGGTACAGTCGGTCGGCTCCAGTTTAAATGGGAAAACCCATGGGAAATCTCAAATCGCCCTACCTCTCTTAAAATATGTATTATTACATGCAATATAATCATGAAATAGAGTTAAGTTATGCAATTCAATACTTTAAATATACCATGTATAAAGACGATAGATAGAAGATAGAAGATACATTTAAAGAAGGAACCGGATAGGAGACCTAACGAAAAATATTATCACTCACATATTTATATTACCAATAGCATGGTTCTACTATCCATCGGGAACCACCCAATTTTCGGGATAAAAGTATCTTAGATGATAATCCAGCTTATAAGCTACCTCTATTCCAAATTTCATTCAAATTCATTTAGCCTTTGAGGCGTGACGAGAGTTCAAACATTCACACATACACACAAACATTCGCATTTATAATTTTAGTGTGATAACCGACCCGCGACTTTGCCCGCGTATGAATTTGGATCTCGACATCAGAGCCACCTACTGGGTCAAATTGTGAATCCAAGCCATCAAAGGATACACACAAAAACATCAGAAAACATCATACAGACAGAAGACTAATATTATAACGTATTCATGTATGACAATAGTAAACATTTTAAGAACCATGTATCACGCTACAGCTGCCAATCAACTTGAACTCTTTAACAATTCTGGGTCACGGACCCTGAATCATCACAAGTCTGTGAAGGCTTGAATAATACAACTCGTCGCTCATATCACATGTCGATGTGCCTATAACTCTGACACTCCAAAATTGAGTTCGTTGTCGGCGTAGTTATGCGTAAGTTGTTTCGTAATTAACAACGAAAAGTCGTCACTTCGTTAAAGTTTTCGTATATTACTAGCAAGTATGATATAGATTAGAATTAATCAATAATATAGCTCATTAAATTAAAATCTTTAATCTTTAAAAAATATTTAACTTACAATTAATAACAAAAGGCATGTAAAATAAAACAAACTAGTTTTTACCCTCAGCGTCGCCCGGATTGTTCTGCTATCCCTCGGGAAGCACTCAATTTTCTGGTATAACTAGTCTCCTATATGTTAAACCAGCTCATAACCTTCATTCCAAATATCATACAACTTCACAAACGCACACTCATACACAAACATTCGTATTTTTGATATTTGTGTGATATATCGGAATCGGAACTTTAATAATTAAATACAGAAGGTCTCACGTCGGCTGGTTGAGGCCTCCCATGACAGGCGTGCTGGAACATATCTCGCTCAGAGAATCAGCATTGCTATCCAGCGTGGCAATGCTGCCAGCATTCTTGGCACGCTACCGCATGATTCCGGTTTGGGTCAGATCTTTTATCTATAAGTAGGTAGGTTAAGATATGTTTTTGTAAATAATTTAATCTGTTTTATGTCAACGATTTTTAATAATTAACGGATACTTGATGAGATATATGTATTAATACAGAAGAGTTTGAATTAAAAGGAAGATTCGACATAAAATTGTGTTGTTTATTAAGGAGCAATCATTATTGTAAAGTATCATACAGAAGCCCTTAAGTGGCACTTTAAAAGCTACAGTGACACTTAAAAACATAAGTTTTTAATTAAAAAGTGCTGTTGAAAATAAAACAATATTTATGTTTCAACAGTATGCAGAAGTAATCTAAAACAGCAATTACATTATTTTGGTGACGCAAACAAAACAAAATGGTTAAAAAAATCACGAGTTTGCTTCTGAAAGCAAACTCGTAATTAAGCGACGGACGGAGCGTTTAGACTAGCGGAAATTAATGACGGACATTCAGAAACTCATGCAGATCATTAGTGGAGGGATGCTGATGCAACAGCACAATGGTGTATAGTTTCTAATCGATGGAAATATTATATATAAAGGAAATAGGATATACGAGTACATAAGCTTCTACCGCGAGAAAGAACTATGGACCGGTGGATTAAGACATTTTTTTCTTCAAGATAATTGAGGAACTACGGGAACTTACGAACGTTAAGAGCTTCGTAGTGGTGCAATTCTGTTGTACGAACTCATCAAACTTTACTTATTTGACTGGACTTATTTGTATACTCGATATTGAGAGTAGATATTCCAATATTTTAAGAATAATATTATCAAGCTATTTTGTTTTGAAACTTTCCTAACTACTACAGTAGTAGTTAATGTGTAACGTAGTAACGTTACACATTTATTTCTTAACGATGACCATATTATCTTAGGTATTTAAGGTACATGGTTTGCTTTCGGTTTCGGGCTTGGCGTAAGATATATCTTAAAAAAATTAGATGTAGCTTTGCATTCTGAACTCAATATTAAATAAGTTTATACAAAACATTTTCAATCTATCTTCAATGTACAGAATTCGACCTTTTATTATAAGTGTAGAAGTACTCTGAATTAGTATAGTATATATTCATAGGTAACTAAAATTTTCATCACATTTTACGCAAACTGGACAAAAAAATCAACTTAAACAGAACGAAGTTTTCGTATAAAAATCCCCTCTAATTACGAGAATGCCTCCATTATTAGGCATGGCCTCTGTAATAGGCGTGATGTAAGGTGATCGTTAATTACACTCACTATTGTCATTCGCCACCCGATTTCTCACCATCTCTGCTATTAATGAAAATACTTTTCGGTCCCTACAATTTGGATAACGATTTGAACATTTCATTTAATTGTGGTCTAATATTTAATCTAGATTCCAATTTGAACTGGTAAATTTATAAACTAGGTACATTATAAAAATGAATACGAGTTTGTTTTTTTATTTATTTGTGAAGGTTACACGCCCTAAATACTCAACTGCTCATGAAATCTGTACACAATATGTTGCCCTTGTACCTTTAATTCCAATAAACGGTGATTGTCTCTCCACAAACTACGCAGGCGAAGCCGCGGGAAAAGTTAGTAGTAATAGGATTGTCTTCGTCCCTACCTACCCTCAAGTGTAGCGTGAGGTGAAGTAAAAAAATATACATTAATTGCGTCCATTTAAGATAGCTTTAATTAAGTAAAGCAGAAAGTTTTTAACGTTATTGTTATAAGGATTGTTCCAAACTTTATTAAGATAGGAACAAGATGTTTGTGGTTCCGAAAAACAAAATAATACTCCTTTGACTAACCAAACGAAATTGAGAAAGTTTGTGGTGGTTATAAATCGTAAACTTATAAAATGAACTTGGAATTAATGGACAAGCTATAATGGTAGTGTTCTGTGAATTCTCATCAAGTACTATACCTCTGCAACGTAAAAGAGGTCACGAGACTCGCACGCAAATAACTTTTAATTGCATTACTTTACTGCGTACAGAAGGGGAATTCCTACTTTTCAGGGTTCCGTATTAAAAACGACACCCACGTCAGGCTATTGTCAAAACTTTGAGTACGATGAATTAAAAACTTTTTATATTCCTCGAAACTGTCTATTGCAACGTTACGTACCGTGTAATAACTGCGTTTGTGTACGTTTCGTTTCAACTAAAACTTATATTTATTTTAGTGGTCACACCACTAGCTTTGCGGTGGAGGAAAACATCCTGAGAAGACCTGCATATGTCTGAGAATAAATTCAAGGACGTATGTAGTGCCTAAGAGATGGCGACGGAATCATTATCTGTCACGTTGGCACCAAATTATCTTTGCTGATATGTGAGTGTTGTGAGTGGCAATCTTAAATGACGTGATAAAAAAAAATCGTAGCGCTGATCCCCTACTTTAGTAGGAAACAGTAATGATGATTGACGGCCAACTCCAAAGTCCCCATGTCATTCCGCGAAGTTACTAAAGCCTTAAAAGACAATGGCGTGCCATTACGACTAGTTAAATTATGGCAACCAAGAATTTTAACGAAATCCTTGTGGAAAAAATAACGATAAAAGATTATTTTGAAGGGGGACATGTTTATAGATTTACGAGAATTTTATATATTAGATTTTGTCTACCCGTGCAAAGCCGGGGCGGGAAGCTAGTATAATATATAGTCTATGTTACTCAGTGATGATGTAGCTTTCTAACGGTGAAAGAATTTTTGAAATCGGTCAAAAAAATTAAAAAAAAATTAGGGGTGGACTACCCCTAACATTTAGGGGGATGAAAAATAGATGTTGGCCGATTCTCATAGATACCGGATAAGCACAAAAAATTTCATCAAAATCGGTCAAGCCGTTTCGGAGGGGTATGGCAACGAAAACTGTGACACGAGAATTTTATATATTAGATTTATCTTACGCCCAAATGCATTTGTTCAATAGTTCAGTGCTAAGAAAGCGGTATAGGCGCTCTGGCGATATAATCCGGTATGCCCTAATATCATCGATATCTTTCTCATAAATACCAACATTGATCTATTTATAATCTTTCGTATGACCTGGCACGGCGCACACACTGAAAGTGTAACATGATTGTTCTCATGGATTAGCTATTCTAGTCTAAATATAATTCGATGTCAAATATCGACTAAGTGCGATTGGTTGTAGCGTTTGATATCGCTCGTCAAAATTTCGCTATGACGTTGACAGCGCCGTTTCATATAATTCGAACTTCGAACTTCGAACTGCAACATCAACATAAAGGACATCATCAATTTTGGTACAAATCTGAAAGTGCCGGCCAACGCATTTTTTTGTATATTTTGTTTGAGCTTGCCAGTCTGAACAATTTTGACTATGGAACCAAACCTGTAGAACCATTGTTTTTGATTTAACATAAATATAATTTCAATTTTCATATTTTTTTTGTTGAAAATAGGAATTCTAAATAACTAAAACATATGAAATGTGTGTCCTATAATGTCCAAATTTTGTGCCATAGTAATAAATGCTCAGACGGACATGCTTTAACAGAATATACAAAAAAATGCGTTGGCCGCCACTTTCAGATTTTCAGGCCACGCCATTTGGACCAAATCTCTATGAAACATGGATAATGTCCATTCCTATGTTAATTTGCAAGTAGCATGTTTGCGCCCAACTTTTATAAATTGTTATGTAAAACTCCCAGTGTACGTGTAAATTGCGGCTCTGGCAACGGATGGTCCTTTAAGCAAATTAGTGTGATTTTACTCACCATTACACCGGAACATTAACCGTAAGGTTTCATTAGGTTACGTTTTTGCTTCCCCCTTTTCGGCGATTAACCGTCTGTACCGAAAATTTAAGGGAATGAAAATATATAGCGACTACGTACCTTGTGACATGATTCAGATGTATTTTGTCGATTTGGAAGCATTCAATCTTATCAAATAAATGTTATTTTAAGTTTGTGCTAACGTGCATAATCAGGCTGTACTTTAAGGGTACAAGCGATTGTTTTATGCGCGTAAATATTTAATGTTCTGGAACGATCTTAAGTGTAAATTTTATAATAAATACTCAAAATATTTTTACTAACCAAGTAAATGGTGTTGATTCTGTTGTAAAAAAAACACTAAACTAATTTGACAGGACTAAAAGTCTTGCTATCCCGTTCTCATATGCGGGGTTAAATAAGGATGGCAATATTTATAGTCCTGTCAAATAAGTTTAGTTTAGTGACTTTGTACAACAGAATAGACACTGATGTGAAGCAAAGTAAAATAAATGTTCAGAAAGCATTAATTAAGTGTCAACTACGTCTTACGTCACAACCAGGCATTTATAAAAAAAAAACATGAATTTCCTTAACGCTCCGCGTTTACACTTCAATGCCTATTTTTTGCATATAAATTAGGGAAATGTGCGGTCTCACGATACTGTGATTTATTATGTTATTATAATGAGTCCTACCAGCTATTTATAGCAGATGATAAGCTACAACGTAATAATTACGGAGCATCCCTTGGCATAAACGCACTGAAGAATTTTGCTAAGAAATTAATTGAACTGAATTTAAGCCATAATTTGTCTATAGCGTTGCCGTATTAATATGCATAGTATCGATAGTTGACCTTGAAAATCAGTAAGAATATATAGAATAATAGCACTGTCGATAGGTTCGAACCTCAATAGTAGCTGCGCTATGGATACTATACATCAATTATATAAATATACTATATACAAATAATATTTCTGGACTATTGATAGGCTTTCGATACTCTATCAAAAGGTACCTATCGAGCGGCAGCACTGTTGTCTAAGTTTACTAAGCATACAATCAATTAATTCATTATAGATGTACTTGTGTTTTGTGAGAACGGATGTCCCTTACCTTCTATTTCAGTAGAATTCACTGAAAAAACGAATGTCATAAAAATAATTAAAGAGGCATATTTGATTGCATTGTAACTTTACAATTCAGTTAACTTAATTTGACTTTATTGTATCCTAAATAGATTACGTTTTTGAACTTCATTCTACGACTAAATCGTATAAGTTATGCTGTTGGATACTTATATACACAATACTAAACTCTACGGTATTTAGAACTTGAAATTTGGAGAGTAAATAATTTTATGACGTTGGCATCCGCTATGGAAGGATTTTTGGAAATTCCTCCCCTTAGGGGTTAAATAGGGGATGAACGTTTGTATGGAAAACCGTCATTTTTAAAGTTAAATCCATGAAAATAGCCGCTGGCAAAAGCTATAATTTATGTTTGGGTATACATGTTGACTTATTCTCTTAATTCACTTAATCCTAATTCACGTGTGCGAAGTTGCGGGCTAAAGCTAGTGTTTATACAAGTAAGGAATTAAACACACATAAACCATTCTCCTCAAACCGACCTACATAGTTTCCCGAGACATTTGTCAGGTGGGTTAGTACAAAATAAATCTGTATCCTAGTAAAACGCTATAAAACCAATTCCAGGCTAGCCGTTTGTAGCTAGCTGTATATTTTCGTGTTTAAAATGCATATATCCGTTGTCAGACTCATGCCGCCTCCGCTCCTCCAGGCTTACGCTTAAAGCCATCAAAATAACTTACTCTGTGTAAGACATAGCTTTCTTTGCTTCAATTGAAATAAAAATACAAGTCCAAATGACATGGATAACCATTTAAAAAAACATCGGTTTCAATAAAACAGTATATAATGCAATAGTCAACATTAAATTTCTGTTTTCCTTTTAATTTGCATGAATAAGCATTGGATATAATGCTCGTTTATTACTGCTTTACCCGCATCGATATAAAATTATTAATGAAAGAAATTTTCTTATTTGCTTCTTTTCGTAAAAGTACTTCTATACCTATGTACTATTACCAATTTTCACGCAATTACCGTTTTTATATTTTAACACTAATACCAGAACAATTCGCATAGTAAACAACTGGTTGGTTATAGAATTTTGGAATATATTTTGGATCAATTTTATTCGGCCTTATAGTTGAGTCTTAAGAGAAAAAAAAATTACGTGAGTTGCACAAATATTATACTGTCACCAAACCTACACTCCGAACGAATACCAAATACCTACAAACATATATGTTGCTTCTGACAATCGAGTTGGGTCCCTCGTCGCATTGAATAGCTCGCTCAATCAACCCAACATGACTATACAAAGAGATTTATTATGAAAAGAGTAGTAATATTTCATTGTAAAAAGTAATTTTCTCGGCCGGTCAAACTTTCCTAGTGCTTGAGCGGCAAGAATTTTTATGAGGCACAATCGCGAAATATTCCGAAGGTTTCAGTATGAAGTTTAGATGGAGAAGATTGCATTTCAGAAAGTACATAAACTTAATAAAATGAGTTCGTTTTTCTTGTTTTTTTTTATAGGTCTACTTTTTATTTGGTACGTAATATCTCAAGGAATTAAAACTTAAGATAAACTAAACTAAGAAGTACAAAACTTACCTACACGTAAAATAAAGTTAAAGTTAGTTTTAAGATAAGATTAGAACCGTATTAAATCTGTTGCGTAGTTTAAAAGATGTAAGCGTACAAAATCTACTACTGCAGCTACTATGCTTGATAAATAGTATATCATATCAAACATATTGCTATACATCTTATTCCTGCTAATTAGATCGCTAGAAATAAAGGCACGTCAATTAATAGCTACACTGTTTTGAGTAATAATAATATGATATTCATGTTTTTCAGGCTAAGAGGCCCCTATAACATAAATCTTAAGAACTAACATACATAAAAAATAAATAATTTAAAGGCCTTATTTCGGCGCATAGGTACGTAGTATATTATCTACCCTGAGCCTATAGCGACGGTATACTCTATAGTAATAGTTGACACAAACTCATTAACAAAAACTAGATTAGATACTCAGTCCGCAAATAATAAATTCTAGAGAGGATTCTAGACTTAATTATACCTAGTAAAACAGCGTAACGTCCAGAATAATAAAACAGTACTACAACTAAAGAGTAACAGGGTTTTAAGTAGTTTTGGAATATTTCTCATCACACCAAGTCTTACCTCGACCGCAGAGGCATTAGAAACTTTTCCACTCATTCTCTAGGAGTACATCGTTCAAAGCTTAACGTTCAGCAATAGTTTAATTTTAAAAGTGCTTTAAAGTTTTACCACGTTTTACTTTTAATTTTGTCGAAGCACGTAAATATTACAAGTAAAACTGAAAAGCAAGCAATTTCTGAAGATTTTGCTCAGATTGTTTTATAAAGTTCTTAAGAGTAAAAAAGAAACTCTTGTTTGAGTGTAAAATGATTTATACCTAATCATTTTCATATGCCTCCTATTCTAACATCGGAAGTTCGGATCCTACCGTGATCTGTACCAATGAGCTTCTAAAACACTAAAGTGGAGTGATTAGTCACACCACAAGCTTTACAGTGAAGGAAAAACATTGTAGACAAACCTGCATACGTGTGAGAAGCGACGGTCTCGCCATCGGTCACCTTGGCACCAAACTATCTTTGGTGAAAAATTTGCGTTGGTTTAACACCTCTGCCTATCTCTTCGGGGACCCTTGCGGGAAGACGTTATAATGGTTTTTATAAGAATGTTTTGGATTTCTGGATGTACATTACACATTATTCTGTGTGCTTACTAAACCCGAGTAAAAACAATCGCAGCTGCCGAAACTTAACGTGCTTTTCGAGGCACGGTGTCTGGTATGAATGGCCGCCCATCCATATATTGAAGACGAATAAGGATGTCTAGCAATACAATAGCAACTACGCCACAAGCTCCTTTAGCAGGCGAGCAACTTCTGGTACGAACAGCTAAAAATTCAATATTTATAGAACCGACCACGAAACGTATTAAACTACTTGCAGAGTTACCTGCACAACACGCTAGGGACCTGACCTGCATAAGAGTGTAAACCAGAGATTTTTCTATTAAATCCCAGAAAATATGTACAAGTGGTACGAAAATCGACAAAACTTTACTTCGCGTAACTTTGAAGTAAATCAAAGATAGAAAAAACTAATATCACGCGTTAGCGCTAGAGATAATCCATACGAAATAGTTTCATAAGACTTGTGAGTAAATATTTCGTCCGGAGAGATGTCGGTCGACCAGAGTCAACCTTGATAAAAATATATCCTGAAAACATATATCCATCGAGTCTGAATTTCGGTGTAACTAGCATATCAGGCTTTTACCCTTTCCCACCTTTTTATTTTACGTATAAGTTTACGTTATATTTTAGTGGATTAAGGATTCAATAATCGCTATAATATTATTTCATCTACACTAAACTATGATTTACTGTTAGCTTAATTACCGCTAATGTTGTACTAACACCTTACATAAAATAAACAGTCAACTAAAAATTCTACAAGCGTAATAATAAACAACATTAAACCCAGTGAGTTTATAAGAAACTTTAAATATAAAACGCTAATGATGTCGGTACGCAAGTTGCCCGTCGCATCACAAGAGGCATAATATAGCTCGGCTTAAATAATTTGCATTACAAAACTACCAGTGGCCGGCCGTGTCCCTCGAGCCACAATGTGATGAAGAAATTACACTTTTGCATTAGCTAGCAGTTTCGCTTAGTTAGCCCCCACACCAAACTTTTCACATTTATTCCTAAAAGTTGGTCCATTCAAGTCTCGCTTCTCTCTGAGTGGTTAGGATTCGAATGCTACTCTTCCCAAACGATCCGCATCTAGATTTGATTGTTTGCTCGACAAAATGGAAGCCGAGCAATGAACGATCAAGGTAATTTGAATTGATGTATAAAAGAACGATTCAACTGAAAAATGTTGAAGGAACTTTTGAGACTTCATCGGGTTTTAATCATACTACTTGAATTAATAAGTTATCCTGAATCCGCGAGTTTGATGAATTTATAATATCCCATTCCGTATTTAATTGCCCGGAGGCAAGGCTGCCCTTTATACACACATTTCTCAATAATTTACCTTTTGGTAAGGGCCGGAACGGAAATGTTATCTTATTAGAGTATGGGTTATTTCAATGAATTATTCTTATGAAAAACAAATAAGAATCTGTATATTTAAGGAGCCTTTATTACGAAGCATGATTTGAAAATTGAAATTGTAAGTATTTTATTAATGTGGCTTCATTCAGGTAGGCTGGCAAACTGTAGTAACCAATTGACCTAAACTTTCCACAGACTTTATCAGTGAACGAGGACATTACAGATAGTTACAAACAATTTTACTCCAATAACGTTTGTCATGTCCTGTAATTGCGCGAAACAGCAGACGATTATCATTGCAGCTGGCCTGAGGCCAAAGGGCATGATGCCAATTTTCTCGTAAACCTGTTGATTCACTATACTATAGACCATTAACGCATTTATTTGTGCATTGCAGCAAATCCAAGAGCCTTTGTGAATATTGTGGCCGTGGTCGGATTTTAAGAATGTTGTACCTTTTGAACCAAAAAACCAAAGCAATTACAAAAATATCGCTTATGTAAAAGGATAATAATGAGCCACAATATTCTAATATCTACGAAACTACGAAGTGCTATGTTTCAGAAAATTTAATGAATATTTAATCGATTTAGCCTTCGCCGTTCACCAAAGTAATTTTTGCTTAAACGGTTAACCTGTAATCGGAGAAATTGCTTTCAGCCATCACAATAAAGTTCAAGTAAAGCTAAATGATCACTTACCTGGACGTGATAAGGTGCGACCTTTTCTTCGCCTTTGATCTCAACGTTGATGTGCAGACGAATGGCGCCGGACACAGCTGATTTATCTGTCCTCTTCTCCAGATTGTACCAAACGTCCATCTCGCCTGATAGCGTCCGGACCTAATAAAAAAGAAGAAAAAATATGGTAACACATAAGCCAAATGCACATACTTGTCTTGGGTGGGTTAATGCCTTGAAAGCGTTCAACCAAATAAATATTGAATCAATATTAGTGTAAGAGGTACACGAAACATTGTTTTATTTAGTTGGTGCTAGAAACATCATATATATTTTTAAATAAATTTAAAGGAATAGAAATTATATATAGTTAATATTCCACAATAAAAACACAAGCCAAAAAAATTGCTTACCTCGATGATGGTTTGACCCAAAAAGTCGTCTGATTCTCTTGTCAATTTTTGTCGCAGCTTTGATTTTAGGTCGTTATCTTCATCCCATACTCTAACCTTGATACGATCTGATGAATTGTGACATTCACTGTAAATATATAACAAATCTGTGAAGAACATTTCTCACAAACAGCTATGCGGTTCTATAGCAAAACTTTAATTCAAGTAATGTATATAGTAAGATACAGTATAGCACAGAGAATGAGATGTAGTTCTGTTAAACTTACAAGTAAAACTTCTCGTTCCAGACCGGATTCAACTCTTGAGGCATAGTTCGAGTCCGCTTCTTCACTTTGCTCACTTGAACTGTGACGTAGGGGTCTGATGTCCCACTCTTGTCTTTTGCAATCAACCCTTGAGCACAGATAACTGCCACAAAAGGCCACTTTTGAATTATAGTTATAGGTAAATCTTACACAAAATACTTAAGCAAATCAATAACTAGGTATAGGCTCTTCTTAGTTTAGGTAAGTACCTGCTTTATCTAATGTTTTAGGCTCCACAAAATATTTCAATGGCATGACTTTTACACTTCAATCGAAATATACTTCTAAATATTGCCTACGAATAATAACAGCAATACAGCGGACTATTCCAAAGACGATCCTGCGTAACGCCTGAGTGAATTCTCTTGAACGTATTCAAGCGTATCTCTCGGTAGCAATATACATATATATTTATAGCTTACTTTATTACTTTACTGAATAATATTTGTAAAAGCTGAAACAGGCTTCTCATTATAATAGGCTATACATTTGTGAGTGAAAAAAAAATCACACCTTAAAATTGACTTTCACCATTCCAATCGTATGTCTTACCGAAACACCTGCAACTTACCAAAACAGCATTCACTGCAATATGTAACCTTTTGGATATATATGAACAGGGTTTTGTGTTATAAGAATGGGTTGGGGTCAAAAAGAAGACGCTAGCTTCAAAACTACCAAACTTTTTATCTATGCCCAAATTCGATTCTAAAACAACTTGAACATAGCGCCTACATTATCGCAACTTCTAATGCAAACTTTGACCAAGAAGAAAGTTTCAAAGAAGAAGTGTAAAGATATGCGCGGGAATCAAGTCTAATGGTATTGGAATTTTCACGAATCGGAAAGTTATTCGCAGTAAGAGTGGAAATGCTGAAATTTTGGCATGATAAGGGTTCTTCATTCTGCATGCGTCTGTCCTCTAAAGTAAAAAGTTTCATTCAATAAACTCTAATGATCAATTAGTTACGCTTGCTGTTGAACTGAAAGTTAAATAGATTGTCGTCATTGTCACTATTTTATATAATCAGCATCACATTAGGCAGGCTTTTGGTAATTCATTGGTGATAAGAACATATTATTATTGTTAATTTGTGAAATTCATGCATATCTGTGTTATTTCAGCAGAATTGATGCTGAATTGTGGGCTTAATATAATTAATTGGGTGAAATATAGTAGTGTTATTGTGAGAAGAAAATTTGTGTGCGTGGTTTGTATCGCATTAAACTCGTATGTTATCAAATATATTGTCACTGAAGTATTTGATTCGTGGAATTTCCTGTGTGTTCTGGGTTAACCAAGCTACGTCTTATCAGAAGTGAAAAGAGGCGGTGCATTAACGACCGTGATTTGGATTAATATTTGAAGTAAGGTATGCATTAGAGTATTTTTTGATATCTGCACTTGTATTCATTAATTTGTTCAGATAATAAAATTTTGACAGATATTGTTAAAACAATACAGATTTTAAAATATTTTGTATGGTTAGTGAACAGATACCAAAAAACATGTCAATAGAGAATTCAGGCGAAGAGTCGTCTAATAGATCAAAACTGCGAGCGTGCGGTTCTTAGCCGCAAAAGACCACGCCAAACCTGTAATGGCGATCTTGCAAGACCATTTGGACGTTCCTTCTATAGTGACTTGCTTGGCCTGTTCTACACTGTCTATGTGAGTGTCTGGGTCGACGTTAAAAGTCCGCCTGGCCGCCACATGAAACGAAAGATGGAATACAATTTAGTGTCGTGTGTGTGTGTTTGTGTGGTTCCGTCTCTTCTGGTTCACTCGTAGCTGCTGTCGGTGATTCCTGGGGAGGAATTGGTTAGTGTGACGGTACATCATCGAACCTGTGATGGCGATCTTGGCGCTCCATTTTGACGTGCCATCGAGGACTGATTGCTTCACGGTGCTCATGTGTGCTGTGTGACCCTCCCCTTCCATGCTGAACACGCGTCTGTTACATACATTCTCATGTCACCTATGTGGTATACTTACTATAAAATTCTATGTTTTAATAGAAAATCTAATGTGAAAAATGAGACTACGGAATTACTGATGGTGATTTTCTCCTTTCAAATGATTGAGTGATATCAATGAACGTATGTGATTTTAAGCAAATAAATTACAATAAAGGTACCTGAAATCCAAACAGAGTCGACGAATAAAAAATATACACAATATTTTGATAAATATAGAATCCATAAAGAAGATCCACCTACCTAATTAGCTCGAAGATTTCCGGCTTATCCCGTTCTCGTTGTTTCATTCGTTCTTTCATGGCTGTGATGATTGAGTTGGCTTTGTCTTCGGCGCCGTGTTTGGAGGACTTCTCGGCCGCTCCTGCGAAACACACTGCTCAGGCGGTGCCAACAAGTTCTTTCACGTCGCGGGATGCGCCAGGATGGCCCCCCGCCCCGCGCTCACTTCCGCCACGACCACTCTCAGACACAACCTGATAAGAGTCCAACTTAGTTCTTTAAAAACATAAATAATTTCATGACGTCAGATCTGATCAGTTCATCGACCTCGAGCGGCGCAAGTCGCAGCGAAACTGGGCACGGCGCCTTTTTAGAAAATGTCAATACATTCTAACGTATTAAAATTTGCTCAATTACATTGCTTCAGACCACTTTGTTTAATAATCGACATTTTTAATATACCAAATTTAAAGGAAATAGCGTTTGAATTATACCTCAAAGTACAAGTACCCTCTGTATTTGTATGTAGTAATGTTTGTAGGGTTGATAAATCTTTAAGTTTATTTTGTTTTCACTTTTTATTATCATCAAATTATTATCAAGTTGATAATCTTTAACACTGTAAGTGCTACACACCACGCCCTTCAGAGAACAAGAAGTAACATAAAGATAGTGAAATAATACAAGAACGTGGAAGTTTCAAATAATAAGAATACAAAATAAAATAACTAAAGGACCACATATAATATCGAAGTGGATAGACACTGGATTGCGTGCACACATCGCTAACAGGCACATCTTTACAACGTGTGAGATTTGTTGGAATTTGTTTTAGACGAATGTGTTTCCAAAGCTTTTATACAAATTTGAAAAAATACAGTGTGTAAGAGAGTGTATATTGTTAGTAAGGTATAAAAGTGTATCATAAAATACAATTCATTTAGTTATGGGTTTGACAAGTTCGGCGCTGGGCGGGGTAACCCGAAGGGAACGGATGGATGCAGGGTTCAGATCCCTAACTACTTGAGCTAAAGTCTACACTTCGAAATCATAACAGAATATTATTTCTAACTAAATACAAATAGCAGTTATTTATTATATAGAGATAAATAGAAAATATATAATATAATTGCAAATAAATATTGTAGACAAATATAGCACACAAGAGCACAACACATTTTGACGTAATTATGAAACTTGAAACAAAATCTTAAATTAATGGTAACTAAATTGTAGCTACAGCAAAATAAAGTAATAAATAAAGCCTCATATAAATAACACACGTTTTTAAATAACTAGTTTCAAAGTGTAGACTAGGCTAATGAGCGTGGCGTGCAGTCGCTGTAACTCGATTTAAAAATTGCATCCCGCGGGATATCGCCTGCCGACTGCGCGCCTTATGATCGTGCAAATGTTCTAAATCCGAATCATGGGAATAATGAAATGTTATTTTATAATTAATTGTGTACCATTGACAGATAGCCATGCACACCGACAAGCAATGGTAACTATCAATTGGACAAGGGAATTCATGCTCTTCGTTATATGAGGTCGGAGTAAACATGAAGAAATAAGAAATTAATTAACATAGTATAAAATAAATATCATACGACATCGAGAGAAGGATAAAATAATATCCATAGATAAGGTATTATCGATGATTGCGTGAATCCTGGTGATGTCACTAGTTGTATACTTTATTTGGTTTATCGATGAAACTGTGTCTCAAAGTGAATAATGTCGACTTAATGTAAAGCGACCATTGTCACATGCAAATAAATTTACTCATGCACAAAACCGAGCTAATTATCTTCAAACTTTTCTAATCTATCTATCAATAAAGTTACCTTTTACCAAGGACATCACCTAGACGATCAGGTATCTAGCACGTAGGGTTAAACAGCTAAGTAGTCTTAAGTTTACAAACATATAAATTGTAGCAAAGTTTGCCATTTCATGAATGTAACAAAATCTCATAAAGTTTATTTCAGTTCGAAGTTGAAAGAGTTAACCTATCTAGATGATGTATTGCTTTTTTTACAGGAAAAAAACATTTTGTAGTTTACAGAAATATTGAGATAACTTCTGCAGTATTTTGAAACTGATTGTCGCAGAATATCGTTAGCAGTCAGTAAATAATTTAATAGACGATCATTAAGATCCCAAGGGTCAACGTACATCTGTAACCGATCACAGGTTTCAATGACGTGAAAGCCTATATGACGCGTTTGCAGTATACTTTTAAAGGAGAATCCAAGCAATACCGCAAAGGACATATCTCTACAAGTCTTGAAAAGTCAAGAGATCCATGAAGTACCAAAACTCGTGTTTAGGAGAGTTGGTACGTATTGTGTCCCATTTATGTAACTTTGTTCCAAGCTGACCGAACGTCGGACCTCACAGAGTAAATAAAAATTAGTTGTTTAGATTTAGATATAAATATAACTATAATTGTAACTGAAATTAAATAAATGGATGCAGCATAATGAATATTCGATTTAACAACAATCAAAATAAGGCTAATTCTAGATATGTCACAAATGGTTAAAAAGTTAATATTATTTTCATAATTTTCTACAGGAACTTTTTTTAGTTGACTGCATTAAAGGTTTTCCCTATTAGCTTTGTGTATCTAAAGATTGTGGCTACAACAAGTGACCTGTCAAGTACATCTTTATTCTACTTGAGTCTAACAAGGCGCTGCACTTCACAGCCAAAGCGAAATCTAACATTTTGGTATGAATACATTCTCTTTATGAAATGACAACCTTTGATCAACATCGAATTCTTAGTCACAAGATTCCAAGGTGATAATATGGGAGTGTTCATATTGTTTAAATACATACTTTTCATCAATATAAATTTCATTATTTTTAAGATAATATAATATTTTGGGACTAAGAATTTTTTCGCACACTCAAATTAATCCAACTTTTTTAGTTTATCAAACTTGATCTTATTTAGGTACAGGAGCTAGGAGATATTTTGTAGAACATATTACATTAGAACACAGTTTACGTACATAATTTATTGTTTAGTGGGAATTAAGACTAACTAAAAATATCTTTTGTGGTAAAGAGCTATTTAGAGTCGTATTGCTTTAAATATTGATATAATAATATCCATTTATAGGTATATCATTAATTTGGAACTCGTAATGGAAAAAATATAGAAGAATCAAGGTTTTACTGTTGAACAAAGTTTTGAAAATTCCCACTAAACCCGGACGGGATTCTATTTCCCAAATTGACTTACTCTGCAGACAATCAGCATTGAGTAAATCTTTGCACTTTTCGTGGCACTTCACCCCACACTCAGTGCATCTTACTCCTTGGCGAGCTATACCCCATAACAACCCCTCACACTCGTAGCAATAGGTAGGGGAAGTAGCAGTCCAAAGCACAAAGTTATGCGGGGTTGTCGACGATATGGGATATATAAGCGCTTGCAAAGTCTTCTTGTAAACGTGCATTTTCTGAAACACAATTTTTGTTATGCGTCTCGAACTATTATGCGATGTTGTTTTAATCTTCAAGTTATCAGCATTGGCTGTTTTTTGCCCAATTTTGCTCATTCCCATTAATACATTGTTGATAAGGGACAACATCCATATTTCATAGAGATTTGGTCCAAATCTGAAAGTTCCGGCAACATATGGGACATTACAGGACATTTCATTTGTTTTGGCTATTTTGAATTCCTATTTTCAAGAAAAAAATATGAAAATTCTGATTTTCGCACTCAAACAAAATTACAGTCAATGGTCCTACAGTTTTGGTGCCTTAGTAATAAATGTTCAGACGGGCAAGTTCTAACAAAATTTACAAAAAAATTGCGTAGGCAGTTTCAGATTTGGACCAAAATGGATGATGTCCTTTGATAAAATAAATGAGCTACGGGACTAATTATCTTGTAAAGTGTAAGATATAGAGGACCATTAATTTACTAGACGTACGGTCTCTGCGTATGACATATGAAATAACATGAGAATAGTAAATTAAAAAAAATATGCATTTGCTTACCAACTCCTCGTCATTCAATGTGGCACGGTGTACAGCTGATGTCAAACCTGCGTTCCTCTTTGTTGCAGCCATAGTCTAAACAGTCATTAAAATACGATATTAATTATCAGAAATTGATGAAATCTCACTAAGCACGTACTGAGTACCTTTCAAGTTATTACTCTAATGCAGAAACGCCTACCTGACTACAAAAATAATTAAGAACCTATCGACAGAAAATTTTTACTAAGAGTCGAATTTATTTTCGAATTTTCAAAACTACACATGCCTGTAGAAGCTGAATTCTTAAGCTTGTTATTTTAAGTTGCAGAGCTATGGATACTTACTTGTTACTAACTAACGCGGCTAAGTTATTAAATGTTTAAGTACAAGAACAAAACAAAGTATTGACTGAGAGTGCGTAAGATGTTATAAATTAACCAAAACCGTGTGTTTGTGTAAACGTGGAACAACATAGAACAAGTTTGACAGATCTTGCCAATAGAATTGACAATACAAAAAATATTTAATGTAGAATTCATTAACTGTATTAAGCTTTGCAATTATAATAAAACTGTAAGCACGTGCAAATTCTCATTGGAATTCCATTTTAATTTTCATTCACGTTGATGTATGTAACGGTGTAAATAAAAGCCTGGAAGTTGCTGAAATTTTCGATAAGATATTACCTTTAACTATTGAGAAGGTATTTAATGCAATCATAAGCAGGTCATGCAAAACCGTTATCGAATCATATTACAATTATTCATAACAATTGACTGCAAGCAAACTAAGTACCATTTATGTGAGAAGAGAACTATTCCTAATTATTTATAGTTCCTTCCTCACGGCCAGTAAAAGAAACGCATGCATAGAAGAAGAAAGTGTTATTGGGATAGAAATACCTTGAGAACCTGCGGGTCCGTGGTTAGGGGGTAAAATGCAATGATATCATTAATTTTTATCAGGTATTAGTAGTTTTTTGATGGTTCAGCTACGAATTTTGCTCTGGTGACACCTAGTTTGTTTCGTAAACGGTATGGGTTAGTTGGATTTAGTAGTACAATCTAAGAAAAGGTAAGGCCATCTAAATATAGTTTAGAAGGAAAACACATAGAGGTAACATTAAGACATAAATATAGAAAGAAAGGGATTTCAGTAGGCCATTTTATTTATTTAATTGGACAACGAATGGGGAGACATCCACAGTAAAGAAAGTTAGTAGTTTCAAATGGTAACAGAACTTAATTAGGGGTAATGTCTAAAACTTCGGTAGATGTACAAGTAGCTGTATATGTCACACGATAATAAACGTAATTCGTTTGAAGGATCTCCCCATAAATTGTGCCAAACCATATGGTGGAAATTTCCGTGTAGAAGAAAACATTTATTACCGGCCTAAAATTACTAAGCCTCAGGAAGCGTACGTCGATGCGATAAACATTTACGACCAGTTTCAAAAATCTACCTTCTGTGCAGGTACCTGGAAACTATTCGTATGTATGGAAATAGAAATCCCCAAATAACGAGCCCCAAATTGCCTTTTATTATTAAGATAGCGAATTGAAACCGGCCAGAGAAAAAGATTAGGCTTACTTCCATCGGATTTGTAATAGTAAAATGGACTATCTGAATAGATAAAATTAAAAAGTTACTTACGAGTTCAGAGACGAGTGGAATGGATTTTCTTCTTGGTCTGATGTCGGGCATACTGTCGATGTTACTGTAGAAGGGGTTGTCTCCAGGGTGCCTACAATTAATAAAGTTACTATGGGAGAATTTAGTTTAGTGTATTAATGTGAACAACAAACAAACAGACCGCAAAATTTTGGCATCATGCAAAAACCTTTCGAGATTAACAATGCCTTTATCACGATAACACAGAAATTATTAAATTATATATATTTGTATACACATTCTGTAGCCGAGTATACTGTTCTGTTTACGGTACTCACAATTCACCGAATCCTCGTGTGAGGCGATAAACGTCCATTATTATTACAAGAGAAACATAAACGGTTCCCGGAAAATGCTCTTACATATACACAAACGATGTTTAAAGTTAAGTTCATATTTACAGTCACTTTACCGGAAAGCAGAAGGATAACAAATATGGCAAATATTTTCATATTAAACGGAATGTAGTGTGGCACAAACATTCTTCCTCTTTTCCGTTTCACTGGATATTTAATAGCAACTTCCTGTTTTAGTGAACCAGGGGCATGGACAATAATAGACATTCCTGTATCGCGAATGCAAAAATATAATGTTTACATATTCGTCTCTTGCTGGTATTGAACCTTTAATACAGCTATTCACGTCTCCTAGCCTATAAAAATTGTGATTAAAACTATCAAATACAAATTTAACAAACCCATTTCCACGGCCGCCTTGCTCGTTAAATCCTCCGGAGCCATTCTAAAACAAAAAATAATAATTAAAAAGAAAGAAAACAAAAATAAATAAAAAGCTAACATTTTATTTAGAAATAAAGTTAAGTAAGTTAAATTGGTTTGATGGAATTTTCATGAGCCATCACTGACTCAAAAGCTATTTTATTGTGCAATAGCTTGAATGCGTTTAAAGATGACTGCAATAAGATGTTCATAAAAATTCTATCAAGAAAAACAAGAGAATTTATATAGACATACGTGAAGATCATACATGTCATAATGCGGGCAGAATTTATTCCGAATGATTAATTTAACAACAGCATTAAAATAATTTTATTATTTAAATATACAAGTCGACAAACGTTCAATGATTGCCACCGAAATTATATGTGTCACTATCAGTTTCAGATATTACATCGTACCAAAATTCAACATTATTTTGATTTCGCTAACCAAGCAAAGTAATTTTTATAATCATTTAACATAGGTACTATACCCGTCCGTACAATAAGTTCACTCTACGTTAACATCTAAACCCACTATATATATGTGAGTACATAAAGTGCCAGCTATAATTTCGTGTAAATACTTAGCTATATTCTAAGCTGTGTGACGACTAAGTATATGTGAAGTGTATTTTATATGTATATGAATGCATTTCCTAACTTACCAATCGCAAAAAAGATACATCGAGTGAGAGAGTTAGCATTCGACTGCTCACGAATTGATGATCACCGAGTTAGACTAATATAGCTGTAGTTAACAGATTATATCAGATATTTTTATAATAATATGTTTTGAGTAAGTTGCGTGCTGTCATCGCTATCATATGATCACCACATGTTTTTATCTAAACTTTTTCCTGTGTCTGTTTTAATCAGTGACTGTCTATGATATATTAAAAACTGAACTCAACAAAAAAATATGTCAAAAATACCAGAAACAACCTTACATACTACAGCTAATGTTAGTAGACAAAATAACGCTACCAAAAACAAAATTTAAAGATAAAAATAATATATTATGTATTACAGCCGATTTAGTTTTTAAACGAACCCACTGATATTTATTTGAGAGAAATTGATAAAAAAGGAGAGATATTATATATTTTTCTCAATGATATGAAGTGATATGACAATGACGTTTGTTGTACCTATAAATGATCCCAAGGCTGTGATTGACCATGATTTCAATTTAATGTATATTTTAATAATTATTATTTATACCGCGAACGCTAACATCAAATAATACGTTGAAGCAACACACATATATAATACTGTCTAATATAAAAGTAGTTTAATTTACCTTACTTTCCTGTGTTAAATATTATATTTAAGTATTATTTAATTTAACCAAGCAAGATAATATTCTAATATTTAAAACGTGTATAATGTTTTATATAATATTGTTATATTCTATGCGAAATACAAATACATATTCATACAAAGTCATTACTTATTTGCGCTGACTATCTAATTATTGCCTCAATTAAAAGAGCAGGATCCTTAAGTTTGAATAAGTACAATAAAATATAAATTATATTGTTTGAAAGGACACCATATTCTATGGGTAGGTACTTGGTATTTAAAATCAGCGAGCGGAATATCGGTTGAATTTAATCTCACAACCACGTTTACACAGTAAAGGTATAGAGAGAGAGAGTAAAGTTATAATTCCATCTCTTATTACCATATTAAACGTTCTTTGAGGGTCATTAATAGCGACTGTTTCAGTATAACTTACTACTTCCTACTAACTAGGTTCATAGCCTGAAAACCCTTATTTGGTTGAAATTAAAACACCAAAGAAACAAACACATATATGTGGCTAAAAGCATATAAATACGGTATTAATTTTAAACATATATAATAGAGTTTACTTGTAAATAGTGTTAACCAGATTAAGTAGAAAATTATGCTTATGTTATTATAGTAAGTATTTGCAGTAAACGACCTATAACTAGGCATTATGTATTTTTTATATCTTACTTCTATTCTAAAAGTTAATATAACGTTATATATTTATGTATTTCAGATCGTTAGTTATAAGTTTTACTGTGAAGCAGGTTATATATATATATATTTTTAAATGTTAATGAGTATTATCAGTCTAACTAGTAGTTTTCTGTCATGACTTAAAGTAAAAAAGTGACTTCGTGTAAATCGGATTATTTGACTACAGTATAATAAGCTTAGCTCTTAACTCTAATTTCATGAAATTTTTGCATCAGATAACTTACACCAGCGCTGACTTTGTCCTTTTCAGTGGATGGAGTTGTCGCCGCTGGCGTATCTGACGTCTTTTCTTCAGCTTTTCTGTCTTTGAGAGCCTTCAATAGCTTCCACTTGCTGCCGACTGGTGCGTCTTGCTGAGGAAGAGGTCGTTCTTCTGCAGGAATAGACTCCTGATGGATTTCTGGCATATCGTAGTCATCATCCAGCTCATCGCCGCTTTGGACAGGACTGTCAGGACCCGACGTTTCTCCCGACCCAGAGTCAGCAAACGATTTATCATCATCGTACTGTATGTCTCCACTATCGTCGACAGTTTCCTCAATTGCGGGGAATGTCGTAATGTCTTTCCAAGTCTCTTTTAATGGAGATTCATCATATTTAGTTTTAACTGTAGCAGTTTTTAATTTAAGTTCTCTAAGTACAAAAGACATCTTTTCTTTTAATTTTTCACCTGACTCTTCTTCCAGTTCTTCCATTTCTGGTTCTTCTTCTAATGTTTGCTGCCTTTCTGCTTCCAATTGAGATTGATGTTCCATTTCCTCTAACTTTCTCAACTCATAGCAATACCATTCATCTTCGGAGTCTATACTGTCTTCTGTACTCTGCCTCCTGGATGAAACTCGAGAACCACTTCTCCAAGAGTGTGTACTTTTACTATCATCGTCATCGTGTTTATTCGGTATTTCCAAGCTCTGTTGATGACGGGGTTGAAACTTATTAGGTATACCACGAGTACTTTGAATTGATGGACTTCTTTCAGTATAAATATGTACGTCATCAGGAGCAGTAGTGCTTAATATTTCTGGTGTGCTTTGTTTTAGAACTCGTTTTTCTTTTTGATTATTGAATTCATCGCTTAACTCTTCACGTGGCTCAGCTTCAGGTCTCGATGGTGAAATATCGTCCATCTGTTCATCGGATACTGATGTTGACTTACGTAATCGATATTTGCCTAGCGCCCGCGATACAGCAAATTCTTGAGAACTTCCGCTATAAGATTTATTACTTTCACTTAAGCCTTCATCAGAAATAGTAGTTTGTTTCTTTACGTCGCCAATTGTAGCAAATAATGAGGCAGGTGATTGGTTATCTTCTTTTTCTTCTTCTTCATATAGATCAATATTTGATATATCTGTATCTATATCTAATTTTTCTAGTTCAGAAATATTATCCTTTTTCATTTGACTAACTCTAGCAAAATGAAAATCTATATCGTCACTTTTATCTCGTGGTATTGTTGTTATAGGTGCAAGCTTTTCAGTTTCTTCAATGATACAGTCAGGATCTTCGTCGTGGAATTGAATTCCCATTTCTTGCAGTTCCTGAATTTTTTGTTGTTGTTCTACAATATCCTGATTGTTCATCTTTCTTTGCTTTGATTTAGGGGCTAATTTCCCAAACATATTATTTTCGTGAGTAGAATCAGAAAACACACTGTCACTGTCCTCTGATTGTGCACTGGATCGACCTCCTGACCATTCAGTTTCTGATGTTTCAGGGTCAGATAGCGATTGATGGCTAGCTTGTTGTTTCCGCCTTGCTTTTTGCAATAAACCCGACATGGAAGCAACCAAATGATATTTCTTTTTCCTCCGTTGAGCTGACAATATCCTTTCTTTAAGGGTTTTTTCCTGTTGGGGTGTTTCAACTGTATCAACACCAGATGGTAATGAGTGAGATCTATGTTTTTTAGGTAAATGTAAGTCCGGTAGCCAGTGACTCACGGAAGACATCGCCGATTTCAACGATGACGTTCTCTTTGGTTTCTTGGCCTGTTTATCTTGAGGTTTAGCCTTATAATTACTTGATATTGATAAATACCCCGATTCTGATACTAAAACCCCACTCGAATCATCATATTGTTCTTTTCTCGTCTTATTCGATTGCTCTACTGCCATTTGTTTTTCGTATTCGTGACCTTCATACATAGCATTACCATTGCGCTGGTCATATTGTTGCTGTTTAAAGTATTCTTGTTGCAATTGATTTTGAAATTGCTTTCTTTCAGCTATACTCAAAGAATGTGATTTTAGGCTAGACGTTTCCATGGAACTTGTAGGTGATCTACTTCCACCTTGCCATGATATTTGGTCTTCTAAACTTGATCGTTTAGGTGAGTCATACCTGCTTGATGTCGGGTAGTATGATAGAGCATCTGTTAAATTCCCCGGTGGGTATCCAGCTCTATGCCCTGTTACTTTATATCCGTTTTGGTGAAAACTAGGATCGTTTGCGCCCATTGTATTAGCTCTAGTAATTGTTCTTTTATTAGCGTTTGCAGCAGACATAACGACAGTTTGTGCATGGTAACTGGGTTCAGGTGGATATGAGTCCACAATTGGCCTTCCAACAGGGGCGTCAATTTCATTTCTATCTAATAATTCGGAAAAATGTCTGTCCTCAGATAAAACTCCTCTAGGAGTACTGTAAACAGTTGTAAATATTGGTTGTCTATTTCCAGCTACGGAATATATTGATGGAGCTTCTTTGCTGTAATAATATTCACTAATACTGCTCATTTGAGTTATTTGGTTTTCAATTGAATAAGTTTCTTCATTCTTTAAATAATCGTCAGACTGAGGCTGAAGCTTAATCATGTCTCTGGAACTGCAAACATCTTGTGGTATGTGATCAACTTTTCTAAAGTTGTGATCGCCTTTTTGGCTTTTCCCTTCATACGCGTATGAGTCCACCAATGTTTCCAAATACGGCTTTGTCTCAACCTCGTAAGATAGTCTTTGAACTGACTGTGGTGAAGGTACTCTAATTTTATGAGAGTCATGACTACTGTGAGTAATTCTTCCCATTTTAGGTGAGCCAGGACTTTTTTCTAGACTTGACCAACCACTCATAGATGACAAACCTGAGTCGGATTTAGCAGCAACAATATTGGCAGAATCGCGTTTCAAATGTTTTGGTGAAGTTTTAGGTGATTTAGGAGACCTAGGACTTAAGCGCATATTTTCTGCTGCATTTAAGCCTGTAGATAGCATAGACGAATGTCCTGATAGTCCATTGTTATTTTCAATCGAAGGGAACAATTCCGCTCCATTAGGCGGTGCTGGTGGTGGAGGGCTAGGAGATTTACATAATATTTCTTCATCATAATTTAAATCCAGTCTATTGTCAGGGCCATTGTACATTTCATGAATTGACAAAGGGGAATGTTGTTCCGAACCCGATTTATAAATGTCACTCGAGGGTTGAGATATACCTTTGTTCTGATAATAATGAGATCTTGTCTCAGCAGTTTGATACGTAGAACTGTAGTCAAATCTTTCTCGAGACAGCGCACTTGGAGATTTAGATGCTTTGGCTGCATTTATTTCTGCATTAGCAACTGCTGAACTATAAGCTAAACGGCCTGTTACTGTAGTGTACGGTTCTGTTGTTGTTCTTTCGTGCACATATTTTCTTCTGGGTGAGAGTGTGGTTGGTAAATAATCTATTGCTCTATCTGTAAAAGTAGTTTCAGTAAGTGACAATCTCGATGGAGATTTATCTTTTACGATCGTGTCTTTTGGCATTGTTAACATGAAATCGTCAAAACTTTTCATCATATCATTGATTCCCCAATTTTCACCACCCGAATACACACTTTTTAATTGCTCATTAATAATATTTCCATCTTCAACAAGTGCCTTAGCTTCAATATCTCTGTCGTGTTTGGATGATCTCTTTGTTTCAGGACTGAGAAGCCTAGTTTTCAAGTCTTTTAGTTCTCTTGAATCTTTATGTAATTGGGTTGTCAACCTATCTAATTCGTGTAATTTATCTACTGTTATTTGATCTATTGTACTTAATGTAGATAAATGCACCAAATCTCTTTCGCTAATATCGGGTCCGCCCTGTAATCCACAGTAATCTTTATAATCCGTCGAAGTATAAATTTGCCTGGAGCTTGCAGGAATTATTTCTATTTCGGGTTCCTCGGGTGCCTCCCAGATCATATCTAATTGCGAAGGTGGTCTCGATGCTTCATCGCAGACAAGGTCATCACGGTAAGCTTGATTTAGGCTCTTGTAGAAGGCTTCATTGGATTTCATCATTTCCTCTTGAGGATCCATCAAAATTGAACTCCTTCCAATATCCAAACCCTCTTCAATGCCATCCTCAATCGTGCCATTGCCTAATATTTCTCTAATCACTTCTAGTCGAGTCATCGGATCACTGGCGGTGGTAGTTCGACACGTGTAAAAGTCGAGTAAGGTAGATATAACACCCTGTTGATCTGCGAGTAAAGCTTCTAATCTTTCCAATCGTTCCCACATTCTAACGTATTCTTGGCTGAGTAAGTCAAGAGCTCGCCAGGCGTATTTGAGTTCTGTTTCGAGGATATTGAGTCGTGTGCCGAGGCGTTCCATGTAGTCGCTGATGATGTAGTCCCCAGAGTAAGGCGGCAGGTCGGGGGGCAGCGCGAGGGAGCCACAGTCGTCCATATCGACCACGGCAACCCCACTCCCGCCGCCCTCGCTTTCCTCCATCGCGCCGTTTGCGCCTGCCGAAGCATTGTCGTGAATATCGCGCATCATCTTGGGATCGGATCGTGGGTTGAACATAACATTTTTCACTATGAGTCATCCCATATCGGTTTATTGTTCACACTTTCCACATAAAATCGTCCTATTTTGTCTATTTTCACTATAGTCATTTTATCACTTTTAATATTTTAACACATCATTGTCTATTTTTATTACACCTTTTATTATATTTACATTTATTATAACACTTTTATTATATTGTATACTTTGTACTACGACGGAATTAAACTGATATTTTACATTGAAATATACTTTTAGTTACACTATCACTGCACTGTAAATGAAAAGCATTCGTTAGAATTTGTTTTAGGGACTCACTGGTTTGTACATAAAAAGTTTATGTACACACCAGTGTCAGGGGAGAAGGGAGAGTATACCTCGGCGGGACACGAAAACTTTGCTGCCAGTATAAATCTAATTTAATCTGAGAAAATTTCTCATTTTAGATATTTTGCAGGTGGTATTTCTATAGCAAGCTGACGTGTTCCTTTGGGAGGCAGCTAAGCGGTTCGTGTTCGATTCCACGTGAGAAAATGTTTCTCAGAGGTGGA
The DNA here is from genome assembly GCA_951449985.1 of Falcaria lacertinaria. NCBI lineage: Eukaryota > Metazoa > Arthropoda > Insecta > Lepidoptera > Drepanidae > Falcaria > Falcaria lacertinaria. Next base: position 3,444,654 of record OX602124.1, read on the forward strand.
AGGCGTCACTCGGCGTGGAAAGGAAATAGGACAAATGGAAGGAAATAGTACCGAGCTTCACCACCGCTTCGCTTTAGTTAACCTTGGGGTAATTTGGATTGCGCTAACAGAGTTATTTTAATACGGATAAATATATATGTAGTTAAAAGAAAAGATGGCGTCCCAAAAATGTACTGCCTAGACGCGTTTTCTTTGCCACTGGCTAAGTTAATGAAGAATGCTTATACGAAGGTACGTGACTAGCTTGCTTAAACGGAATGCCTTTGACACCACACAGAGAAATGTTTGAAGGAACGCGTACGTACATTATACCGAACTAAATATTTTGCACGAAGCTAGTGTTTGATGGTAAATATGACAATAATTCTCACAACTCCGGAACTATTAAATACCTATGTCGTGTATATAAAGTTATATTATATTATGTACCTGATATATCTATTTGGTTAGTAGTTATTATATTCTACCTATATCGACATTCTCAAAGAAATTAAGTAACATGCAAACGGAGTCGTAGTGTAAAAATTCTAAGTGAATCAATTTAAAACTTCATTAATGTCACCGTTGTCAGTGGCTCTTTGAAATACGTATTGATTTCTTTTAGTATAAATTGAAACGACTATCAGGTCAACTCCAGTGTATAACAAATCGTATCCAGTGCGAGATATGTACGCTACTGTATTCCGATAAGCTAATATCCGATAAACAGTAATGTCTTATCGACAGCCAGAGGTATTTTGATTTCTCTATTTATGGAATCACGATACATATCGGTTTTCGATAAACTTTTTCGAGGCAAGGCGGCAGCTTTTGCGACAAATAGTGTAACCTCAAACGGTTTGTTTTATGGAGGTAACATAATAAAAAAGTATCCTAAACTAACGACTTCTGGTATTGGGTTAGCACGTGTCGAATCCGGTGTTGAAAACGAGATTTCCAAATGCAAATTCAAGAATTTTTATATCTTTTGGTTATTAGGTGTGCCAGTAACCCGTACGATATAGTAGATGGAGTCAAGTGCGGGAACGTGGGCTTAAATCTTGTATATAAAAAAGGCTTATTAATAAAAGTGCCTTACAGAAGATAACTGTCAAATATGACTACTGACTACATCTCAGTATTGTGCGTCTATGTTTAGTCACATCTCCAGTGAAGTCAACCATACAGTGTTGGCTGTAAGGGAACCGGTTCGTTTGCAACGCTCTAGTCATACTCTGATATTTCAAAAGCCCAAAGGCTGCAGTGACCGCTTCCGGGCGGGCCGTAGGTGCATTGCCGCATTTGTAGCATTAAAAAAGCATCACGTATTTGTCAGAAAGGGACTTTTTCGCTTCTCGCGTTAAAACCTATAACCAACTAAACACAAAGGGTTTTGAAGTTCACTAACTGAGGGATTGTGAAGGTCATACTGTGGGCACAATAAAGACGTTACTTAAATGCGAGCTATATGCTAAACGGATACCTTTTCTACATTGTAAGACCTAGTCTAAGATAAATTTGTTCTATTCTGTAAGGGTCTGTTATTCAATCTTAATTGTATGTAAAGGCACCAAACACCCAAGTCTGGAGTTTCTAATTGTACTTCAATATCCATTTATCTGTGAGCGTTTAGGGCATATTGACTAATCACATTGATCCCGTTTGTCGTTTAGGGAAAAGCAACACGGGTTTAAATTATAAGTATTTCTTTATCGAAAGATGTTCCTGATATACTTGGTAACATTTTATCTTTAGAACAAACACATATGTTATAGTATTATGTGATTGCTCAATATTATATATAAATGATACCCCAAACAATACCAAGTCATCGCGATAACCACGATTAGTAAATTCTAAATAACCTCAATGCGTACCTTATTTTTGAAGATCATAAAACATACCTAGAAAAATATCTGCCTATTTATTGGCTTAACTAAATAACTGTTTTCATTATTAAAGCCTAGCTAATGTGACTCTTAATACAATGGCATAGGCAATAATTTTATATTCCAACTAAGCAGGCATTAGAGAAACCATTTCAATTCTCTAAACGACATTACCGAGGCGTCGATGCAAAGTGGTTTGCCGATTGTCTTACGACTCACGACACCAAGTAAATTTCAACCAAGTTAGCGACCAACTAACATAAAGTTACCTGGAACGGCAATCCCCAATTGAAACGGTTGGATAAGGGCCAAGACTCACCAGAACTTTTACTAGACACTAATTGCATTTGTAGCCCAAGCTTCATGAAAATAAAATAGGTGGAGAAAAATTATGTTCATCTAATTGGTGCAGCTTTAATAAAGCATTTAAGTAAGTGCGTACTTAATTGGAAGAAGGCTGCTCATTTTTACGTTTTTGTACGTGTAGTCACGTTTTCCCTTAAAACAAATTAATTAAACACGTACCTCCATTATACAGGTACCTACCTATGTATAATAGAGATTACGTCAATTAGGTAGATGGGTATTTTTTCTATTACTTTTCTGCTTTTTATTACTGTCTGCTCAAGCGGTCTATGTATTAGCAAATCGAGGAAACGTCAATAATTTATTTATTGCTTTCTTCGTCATGTCATTCAAAACCGATTTAGTTATGGGCGAACTCACCCGATTGTACCTTACCTTATATCAGTGGCAAGTATATACTCAAGCATATGGTTACACTACACGCCATACTAGCTTCCTGGTTATCTAACGATAATAATTTATGGAAACCTGTCACGTATGTAGGCTTTCCAAATGTCGTTTTGTTGGTAAAGCTCTTAAGCTTTAATTAAAATACAGAAACTAAAATTATCAATATATCCTGGCTCTAAAACTACTGCAATATTTATGACACATACGCACAAAAAAAACTGTAATCTTCCACAGAGAACAACACATTAATGCGTAACTATCCCTGTGATTTCCAATTTGATTCTCACGAATGACTATACAACTTCCCAGCCAAACATAAAGGTACATTTTCAATAAGCTGCCATTGAACTGAATCAAATCAAATACGTAATAAATCTGCGAAGTCGACGTGTGCCAACGCTGGCCACATCCAGTGGCCACATCGGATTGAGGTGGCCTAAATGGTCCGGAGATTATTATTAGGCTGCCATCCCATAGGGGGCGGGCAACCGAAAAGTGCTATTTGAAAAGGGTCCACGGGCGATTGGACTCGCCCCGTAACGTAGTACGGCCGATTTTATGTAAGAAAATATTGATGTTGTATACGTTTATGGCTTTCTCTCTGTATACTCAACATTTCTATCGCGGCAAGATATTTTATTAAACAAATATATAAATAATAAATACTGACAGCAAGAAAAGCGCAGGCGTATTTAAATATACCGCAAGACACTCCTACAGATCGGATGAATCTGACGATACCTTAAACCACCTAGTCGTTTAGGTAGAGCGTTTCAAGGAAATAGTCAAATATACACTTGAGAAGTATAAACAAGGGCGTCGGGTAAAAGAAAATTGAAGATAAATACATATATATCCATTAGATCAGTAAATTGAGTAAAGTCACCGTAAATTTTAGTTCAAAAGCAGGTTATAGCCATTTTGAAATAAATACCTACATGACTTTGTTTTGTTCATACATAGACGTATATAATATCATGCCAAAAATCCTCTCGGAATAGAGAGTAAAGGTCTGGAAGACTTTTCTTTCCGCTCTTGCATTCCACTTCTTTTATATATATCAATCTCTTTAGACATGCTCAAACTTTGTATCGCTCTAGATATTTTAACATTTCCACCATCGCACAAACCTGCTTGTGCACAGACGTGACAGGGGAAAACGAATGCAGAGTCTGGCAGTTATTCAAGCTTTGGTACAGATGTTGCTTCACAGATTGTTATGGAACGATTCCATGATTAATGACATGGATGGTTCATGCTCAAATATATTTAACGTACTTACTATTTCTGCATGAAAATACTTTCTCTATATAAAATTAAGAGTTGAAACCCAAAATGAAATTTTACGTAATAGTGATTTTGTGAATTGTCTGTTTGTTAGTGAAATAAGAAACAATTGGTGACTTTGGACACATTTAAATTAAATTTATCCTTTGAAAATAATCATGGAAGTTTTGGTAATAACTTGTTGAATAGCGAAAATCGGCTATTTATGATTTAGCCACTATGTTCAAAAGGCTACCCAATAAATGAATACTGTTGATGTGTGTATTATTTTCTACGCCTCACATAGTCGGTAAATCTGACAATAGGTGTATGCGGCAGTAAAATTTATTGGTGTTCGAATCTGTTCTGCTAGCCGCACAAAATATATGTTTTAGTGTAAATGGTAGAATACATACAGCATTCTTTATGCGACCTCTCTTTTGGATATACAAACATTGGATTAGTATTTACGACATATATCTCATTTATTATGAAACGTGCAGAAAATTTGTTCACAGAATCTGCTTTATCATAATATAGACAGTGTTTTTTCTGCAAATCTCTGAACATGTTTTTTGTGAATGAGATTTTTTCTCAGTCTATTATTTATGATCCAATAAATATTAACTTAAGGTAAGGTATTTTAATAATCAAGAACTTGATTATTTATGCTGCAGTAAGTTTCCAAATGTTTATTACAATATATTGTTGTCAAAACTAATAGAAAAAAACTAACGATACGAATATCTTTCGTAATTTCGTAAGACTGCGATTAAAACACTAAAAGTTCACACTTACACTCCAAACGATTAAATCTGAAACGTAGAAAGTAATCGCTCAAAAATGAATGAATGAAACTTGAAAACAAACATCGTTTGTCGGGTACAAGCGAGCATTGTTACCGACGATTACGAGCGCGACTGTACGCAATCGAGCCAAGTCATGTCCATTTCATCCGTTTTCACACCCCTTTTTCAGGTTCCTCGCAAAAAATATTACACTTTTTGCTATCATTCTGGGAGGATCACGTAACACTGGAATTTATTTCAGCATCTAATACTCAGTGTTCACGGCGTCTGTATGATATTACAGGGACACATGGCATATCTAAAGTGGTATTCATCTTTTAACGCATTTATATATATTGTAAATTTACTAAAATCAGTCCTATTTTTAATGCGAGATGGCAATTATACTACGTCACTAGGCTGTGCGAGCGTGACAGACATTGCACAGATATTATTTAAAAATACTGTGTGTATGGTAAGTCGTTCGCAAGTCATAATCGTATTTTTAGTGGCGTTAAACAACAGCGGATTCCGCTTAGCATAACGTATGTAGTATATTATCTACTCTGAGGCATAACAAAAGAAACTGGCTATTTAAAATACCATAGAGCATCAAAACTGTGATCATTAAAGCCAACTTTAAGCTCTTTAACCACTGTATTGAACAATCCCTTATCGGCAGGGTTTCAGAGGAATTTTTAAACATCGAAAACAGTCCCAAAGACCCGTTAGCCCCAATACCCGGCTGTCAAATGGCCCCTTATCCCTTTCAACCTTTGCTGACGTATTTTTTATGTGACAAAGAATCTTGCCAGTGTCAACAAACGCCCGCCGGCGACAAATGACCTACAGAACAATTTTGTGTGGTTGCATATTTGGTCCTTGTAAATAAAACTCTTTGGTTTGCTTAAATAATTTGTTTGGGCTCTTAGAGAAACTAGTAGCTATTTACCAGACAAAGGAAATTCGTAACCTAGTTTAACGTTCTTTAATCACTAACGAGCAAGACGTCAAAATAAAAGTTTATACAGAAAAGAAAACCGCTATTCTTGGAAATAAATACCTCCATTGAAATAGTCCTTTGATTGGCCCCATCGTTTATTTAAAAGAAGAACAACGTATATCGACACAATTTTGCAAACATATTGTTAATATATCAACCTCAAAAAGACATAGACAACATATAATTTAGTAACTCGATACAGTAATTGTAGACGCTACCAATAGACAGTGACGCTATCGTATGAAATCGATGACACCATAAATAATGGAATAATTTATGTACCTACTTTATTACCATAGTGAAGCCATGAATATTTAATTATTATGTACGTCTTCTGTGTCGTCTGGGTCTGGAACTCTGGAGGCTACCTTGAGTGAGACAGTGATATAATATTAAAAGTTTTCATTGCATTTCAAACAATGTAAAGAGCTTTTAGAATTCGTGTAAACGCTACGAGGGGGGTTGTTCCAAGACATCCAAATTTACATTTTAAAAAATATTGGCTTTCATACATTAGTTCCCGCGTCCTTCAAGACAGGTTAAATTCAAATATTAAATATTATTTTGCTTTCCCACGACATCCATACACGAGTTGTTAAGTATAGTCAGGAAGAAAAACTTCTCAGAACTAAGTTATGTTGAGTAGGATTTTGTTTTTATAATAATAATAATTACTATTTATATATTTTTTCAACGTCATTTTTATCAAAATCAAGACGACTAATCATTTAAAAATTTGAAAAATATTTACGATCCTAATATTCTAACCATAACCAGATCATTCGTTTGCTAAAAAGTATGTCACCACATAAAAATATATCGATATTTTTCACATATTTTAAAAAATCAAATAAATGGTAAATTGGAAATATTACAGTGCCAAAGTGCACCTCAAAGTAAATTTATTCCAGCTTTTGTATTATCGACTCCGATGTTTTCCTCAAACCAATAATTAAACCCCGATTAGTCAATCTCTCCAGATTTATCCCTATCTCTACTACCAACTATACTACTTTCAAAATACATCTCGATATCTGCTATTAAACACATCTGCCATTTTAAAATGGTAGCATTACCACTAAAATTATCCTTAATGAGATTGCCAAAGCAATTTGCACATAATAAATAATGTCAAAGGGCTTATTTTCAATTGGTAAGTAGGTAGTCCCAAACACACAATATCCTTTGTCCCTTACGACCGACGTTATCTAGCCTGTTTTCCTGCGTAGCAATTTCATAAATTAAACAGCCCCTGTTTGTGAATACGTTGTCGGCAATATCTCGCGTCACTTGATTTAGGTTGGTCCACATTATTATACATTGTTTCATGACCTATAAATGAATGTATGGAGTGTAAGGACAGTTAGGTGTCATAAACATATTACACGGCAAATTTTAGGCGTGATCTGTAGTCTTGAGCCACGTATTATCTGATTAGTATTCTACATGAGCTTCAACTTTCTAAGCTATATTAAGTTATGTTTGCGAGGCTAAGTTTCTGAACACTGGAATAATCTTTTGAATTTTTAATGACATAATAACTTTGAGATGAGAACACCTTGAATCTCAGCCATTTGAATTTTACATATTAGAGTAAAAGAAAAACAGATTTGGTTAATCCGATAATCTTCCCGCCTCAATCATTTTGTCTCGGCATTTCATATATTTTACTCGTAGTCTTATTTACTATCAGGCAGAACGCATACTTGTTTGCTATTTCTAAAATTATAATAAAAAATAAAAAAACATAATATAGCTTAAGTGTCATATGCATGGTTCTTGATTCAAGTATTAAAGCGATGTAATATCGTTTGCAATGCGAATTTAACGACGCTGACGCGAAGTTGATTGCCCTCCAGGGCCTGAAGTCTCGGAGAAGAGAACGTATTGCTACATTTACCAAAACACGTCTGCGGTACAAGGGAAAACTGATTGGGATTTATTTAGGACGTAGATTTTTGTTACAGAATAGAATTATCGTGGATTCTGAATTGAAATTATTGAATCTATATTAGGTGTTTTCAATCGTACAAAATATATAAATAATGCGTTCTGATGCAGTTTTCTTTTTCGTTTATACCACTAAGGTAGCAAACAAGCATACAACCCGTCTGATAATAAGCGGTTACCTTAGCCTATGGACGCTTGCAACACCAAAGGACGACATTTATTATGACGACATAATATTCACTTAATACTATAAACACCACAGGAATACTAGACTATATGTATATGGAAATTTCCATACATGATATACTTGTAAATCTCAATTATTTATTATTATTATGAGACCTACATATATAATTAAGCGTTTTTTTTTATATATGATAAATAGTACCTATTTTGTTCATACTAAAAAGTACTTAAAGAAAATGAGGGCGCACATGTCACACACTTGGCAAATAAAGTGGTGTACGTTTTTATCGCGTTTTACTGTGCCAGACTACAGGCTATACCTACACACCTCAAAGTACCATTTCAACAAAGGTGACATAAATAGTATTGCCCACCAGGTAAGCGATAACCGTTGCTGTTGGATAATACCAAGGTTATTATAGCACGTCGCCAACCTTACGTTGAGAGGACTCACCGAGTTAGTCGCTACCTTTATGGGGCTGGTGCATTAAGGACGAAGAGATCTTCTTACGAGAAGCAAGGCGCATCCACAAACATTCCATTATCTAAGACAGTTCAGCCAATTTCACACTACGAAGCCCTTACATTTACTAGTCAAGAGAAAACTTATACAATTTTCATTTATATACTTCGAATACTCACTCCACATAATTTAGGGTATGCTTGGGCGAAGTTTATAAGTACAATAGAGGCCTGAGAATACGCTGGACAATTTTTCTCTTACAAGTACTTTGGAAACCCACTTGAGAGGCAAGTTTTTATGGTTTATTGTGGCCACTAACTTATATTACGTGTTTGAAGGCTCACGCAAGCAGCTCGTACAAGTAATAAAATTCATGAGGGAATGCTTTTCACTTGTTGTGTTAAAGATCATTGAAAACATGTCGTGATAAACACGCAAGCGCAGAAAAATATTGCTCATGATTTTTCTTTGATAAAATAAATTAATACGCCTTTTTTAATTGCATGGTGAAATTCATTTGGTTTCTAACTTGTTTCTTTTCTGGATTAAGGTGTTGTTATAATCTGTAGACCATGTGTACTTGAAGCATGAACACTTTCGCTTAATTACCGTGTCTTACTTTATATAGATATCTGTCTTACTGCTGACAATGATTGATCGATTGACAAGAAAGATTGAGAAAAGATTGATTCTTATATAATTCGGCAGGTAGATACCTAATAATAATAAATAATAGATAAAAAAATCTAAAGAAGGATTAACCTTATTCTTAGCCCGAGAGATAGAGAGAATTAATTGCATTTGGATGCAGTCACCTGAAATCGCATTTTAACTTAAACGCTACTGCACAAATACAAAACCATTATATCAGAAGTCAAATATAGGTAAGTAGAAAATTTAATTTAAAAAAGGAACTTTACCATCAACTCATAGAAAAAATAAGCAACGAGTTTAAAAGCATTCCGCTCGCTCTAATATAGGTCACGGTTGGATATTTCCTTCCCGGATGCACTCCCAGTTTGCCTGTTGCATTAGGCGCTCAAAAACTAACTAAATTTACTGCAAATTATATCGTAGCTATACGTAGTAACTTACGTGATGTCAGAATTAAACATTATTAAATATGTTCTTATAGATTTTTTGTGTATTTTATTTCAAGAACAACATGAGACAACCGGTGAAGTCTGAAGAAGCCCATGAGGGACGATTGTATGTCGGTTAAGGGTTGAGTATGTATCCCAAGGGGTGATCGATGGGACCAGTTACTTCCACGAACCTTAAGGGGAAATATTCGACCTAGTGGGCACTCCATTATTCACTAGATTGAGATTTAATTCCATTAATTACATTAAAAGCAATATTTATAATACAATAACGATAATAACTAGCAGTCCCGACATATTATGTTGTCATGTCTTAGCTATGAATGAATATGTAAATATACCATACAAAAATAGACCATTAGTTTTTCCGAAAATTAAAAATGTTCCGGTATTTTTTTAAATCTTTTAATTTTCATATTTACCTTCTGACAATAACAAACACAAAAATGCAGAATTCGTTTATAATACGTTACCAACCAATTTTCAAAAAATATTACAGTTACCAAACTGCAGGTGGCGAGAAGATTTGGATTTTGATTTGGGCAATCCGCATTGAAACCAAGCGAAGCACAACACCGAGGCTATTGAAAAAAGAGAAGAGATGCGTTTGCCCAGCAGTGGGACAGCAATGGCTTAATATAATAGAATAAAATACAGGTATTTTTAAGAACATTGTGTTAAGGTTAATTAAAAATGATTAATACTCAAGCACGCAGAACCAAATTTTAGTGCCACAAATGATCATGAAGGTACATAATAATATTTCATGCGATATAATTTTGCATATAAAGTGACAATAACATGCGTCTTTAGCGTTGTAATTTTGATGGCGTCAGAACATGAATAATTGGTTGTGCAAGTAATTATGTCTCACTCTAAATTTAGCAGCATAATATAATTTTCGGTTTTTGGACCTTTTTGATCTTTGCTACAGAAAGTGATGCCAATTCTGTTGTACAAAATCACTAAACTAAACTAATTTGACATGACTAAAATGTTCAGTTATCCCTTTCTCATGTGCAGGGTTAAATAAGGATGGCAATACTTTTGTGTACTGTTGTTAATGATTTTGTACAACAGAATTGGCACCAATATTGTATTGTATTAGGACAAGCCTTCATTCTGGCAAATAGTATCACCACTCTGCATGTTATTTAAACCAGTTCCGTGTAAAAATGCTGTTCATTTATTCAACATTTAATGTAATTTATCACAATGACGTTAGTAATTTAACTGGGTCACGACTTATTAGGTCAGGCCGTACAACCACACATTATCCGTGTATTGAACGTAAACATTGAATAAAATTGACTCACTGTCATTCAAAATACAATAAAGAAATTTAAATAAAGAACAATTTGATTATAAACGTATTCGTCATTCATACATAAATATCATCACGACAAGTCCAGTGGGCAGAGAGCATAGAGCGCCATTTCACTCTTCGACTTGCATACCTCTTTTGCTTCTACATGAATCAATGAACGTACATATAAATACACTCCTGTTCACTCTCGTCAAGTGTTCGTCATTCCAAATTCAAATAGGCACATAAATCCTCAGAGTAGATAATATACTATAAATCCAAAAAGAACATTGCATATTCTAAGGCTAGGAATAAGATATGGTCAGCATTTTCATTCAGCCGTCATTCATCTGAATTCTCGTTAGTGGCGGCCCGAAGTTGAATTTGTCGAAGAAAGCGGAATCCGCACGAGGCATTGTGTGGTAACCGGTTAGTTCCGGCTTTCTCTTCTAATGAGGCCGAGTCACGAACACAATCCAGGTGCGATCACGATGGTTAATAATTAATTTAAAAAATATATCATCATAAGCAGAACTAATTAAATGCAATAAGAACAAAAAAAATATATTTGCTCATGTATGAAAACCAACATTGTAAAATTCACACATTCTTATCAGTGTCCACTGTCTGTAGTCAGATGCTAAGTCCTATACAACCGCCGTAAATTATGACTGTATAATTCTCTCTCTATATATATAAATTCTCAAAAAATCTAAAAATATAATTTTTGAGAATTGTGAGAATAAGACAAGTGTATAATTGCCGACCCCAAGTGGGAGGGACTTGGCGTCATTATATTATGTATGCATGTATTTTATTCTCTACTTATAAATTGTGTAAGAGAATTACACAGTCATAATTTACGGCAGAGATTCAAATCACTGCCGTAGCACATTTTCCGGACAGATTCATAACGAACCAAATATTTTTCTACTCTCTCTCAAAATTTTCAAATTAGTGAGAGATAAAACAATATTCTCAACGATTATTTAATCACTGACGTGGCATATTTCCAGGACAGATTCACAGAGAGCCGAATATTTTTTTGCTATCACTGCTAAAATTAAATCTTGTATTCGTGAATTGTGATGCTTCGGATTCTCTGGGTGGAGAGAATTTCGCAATATCAGATCAAATGAAGGGCGCTGCGATGTCGAGTCAATGTGAAAACTCGATGCCCGTCTAATAAAAACTCAGTAAACGGAACGGGCCGAGAAATTATAGATTTCTTATTGGATGTCTTTAGATTTTGTGGGTATTTATTTATTTATTTATTTATTAGAACCTCCAACAAGAAATACACATTACATTTTTTATAATTAAGCGATAAAGAGTTCCATATGTTTATGTATTGAAAGTCAATTAAGAAACGCGATACATGTAAGGCTGTTATACGTTAATGTTTGCATGAGAGAAATTTTATTATTTTGGATCTATTTAGGATACATATACCTACTATGTTTAAGTTTTTTCTCAAAGGAACACTAGGTTTTTTTGTTGTTCACCAGTCACGTTCCCTCACTAGAATTCTCTGGATTCGGTAGCAAATCTCTTCTTCACAAATACACGACTTTGTTTTACTGACTTTCTAGATACTAACATAATTGAATTAGCAAAGGGATCTATTTACTTAGTAGTTATATCTCACCCGAGACGTCTGAATAGCAAATACGTATGTCAGAGTAAAAAATCTAGGTATAATAATAGCAGAATTGCTATCTTTAATAAAATGTATGCCTAGTTTATTAGTCTAGACAAACTAAGTCGCTATATACTAAATGAAAGCATATTATTGTGCTTGCGTCATCTCGAGATTGACCTTCAATAATTTAATCCGTGCCATGGTATTTATGTACATAGATTGTAGATAGTAACGCAAGTTATCAGTTCAACTGCAGACGCTTAGTCAGAGAACATCAATTATCGGGGCAAGATACCATTAATCACTTTGGTTTACTGTAATGGCCATTACTGTCGATTTGATTCAGGAATCTCTGTGTCAGTCTCGCATTTGTTTTAACAGTAGTGGGTTTTAACAGTATTAGTAACAGTGCAAGAAGAAATAAGTTCTAATTCGAAAAAAAAATACATCGATGAAAAGTTTGTGACCGACGTTATACCTGTACCTACTCCTGGGACTGTCAACATATTATTATATGGCTTATTGTATGATAACTTGTGCGTTTGAAGAGACTGATTAGTGTGGAGGAATCTATAGAACTGTGAAAGAAAATTGGCACTCTTTTGTTTTTTGTTGCTTGGCTTTCAACAAAGCAATCGGAAAATTATTTAATTGCTTAAAATATATGTTGCATACAGTTGAAATTCAAATTTACTACAGGGTACATCACTACGAATATATACTGTCGTTGCAGCGAATGCAATTTTTATCTTTATATTAAGCTCTTTCATCAATTACTTTTATATTTCATTTTTGAACTTATAATTTCAATCTTTCCAGCTTTAGGGAAAGTCTTAGTTTTAGTAGGTCTAGCCCTAGTCTTGGTAGGGTTTTAGTTACTTTACGCATCAAAAATTTTTAGATTATATTTAATTGCAGGCTTAAGAAATGAATAAAGAAGAACGTACGTATAATTACGTTATTGTAATATTACTCACTACCCATCTTGCCACATAACACAATATATTGGAAAGCACACAAGGAAGCACATGTTTAATCATTCCTATTTACACCTAATAACTCCCTACAGCCCGTCCAATATCTAACCGGCTGTTCAATCGGCGAAGGTTATAGGCGCGCAAATTGACCGTGGGTTCCGCCATTTAATATTACATGCATAGTGAGCCAGAAGTGAAACGTTAAAGGTTAAACCGTATGCCGGATAGCCATTTTTGTTATATAAAAATAAAAGAAAGAAAACGCAATTACAAAATGAGATTATCGGATAATAGTTAGATTCAGACAATAATTAAAACAACCCTATAAAATATGCTTAAAATGTTTGGATTTTAATGAAGATATAACATAATATAACTCTTTATGAATCAATCATGATTTGAACAGTTGGTCAATTAGATTAACATTAAAATTAAGTCCATTGCCCTAAAATAATTAAAATACATAAGTTTGTAACAACGAACATAATTTTCAAACTCGTTTAATTTAATATAGTTAAAAGTAGGAGGACCATTATGTAAATTTTAAAAAGTAATTAATTATATTGAACGATAAAGTTATGTGTATGAATATGGTAGATGGCAGAGGTGGTCTTAAAAATATGAACTGTGTGAAAGATGACGTGGATTAAAAGGAAGTGTATATATTGGAGACGGCCGCTGATAGCAAGTAATAGAATGGGATGCCATACTGCGTATTTTTACTTGGAAAATCATAGAGTAGCCCGGGATTTTTGAGTGAACTTCTAAGGGTCGATTTTCATATTTAGGCCCCTGGTGAATGGATATTTTATTGAGAAGGGAAATTAATATATAAGTGTTAACTCTAAAACGTTACGTTTGCGCTGTAGGTGAAGCAGTCAGTCGTGGGTAAAGCAGTAAAGTCGAAGTGTGGTTGTCGGCAAAGCAGTCAGTTATCGGTAAAGCAACAAAGTTGGGCTGTGGCTGTTGGCAAAGTATTCAGTTGTCGGTAAAGCAGTGAAGTACAAGTGTGGCTGTCGGCAAAGTGGGCAGATGTTGATAAAGCAATGAAGTTGGAGTGTAGCTGGCGGAAAAGAAATCAGTTGCCGGTAAAGCAGTAAGCTCCAGTCGTGCATCGGAGCTGACACACTTTTTTGTGTTTTCTTTCCACGCAGACGGTGGAAGTCGCGGATTAAGCTAGTATTACAGTCATAACAGTAACGCAAAGCCCAGTTCATAGAACTGTTGGAAATTACAATCCACCGTCTGTTATTTATTCCACGATATGTAATTACTCAAGCACGTGGGCCGTACGGAGAAATATATTTGCTTGAAAATATAGGATTAGTTGATTAATTCTATCGATGTGCCTGGACGACCTTCAGACCCTTTAGGGTTAAGCTGGGCTTAAGTGTGGAAATATGAGTGAAGATTTGGGTTCTGTATTTTCTTTTGCGTAAATTTTTCTTTCGTGCTCGAATGGCAATGAAAGAGGATTTCCCTAATTTTTGGACAGCAAAATTAATGGTTTTAAGGCCATCTTTTGTTACGCTCGCCTTTATCCACCTCTCGTACAAAATCGATGTTTGGTATAAAATTACTCGATTAATAAATATCTTTACAAAGAACCGTTAAACAATTATACACCAGAACAAATTACAAAACATTATTTAATTTGCTTTTATATTATATGTAATCTTAAATATATATAACTCAAAGGTGACTGACTGACTGACTGACATAGTGATCTATCAACGCACAGCCCAAACCACTGGACGGATCGGGCTGAAATTTGGCATGCAGGTAGATGTTATGACGGAGGCATCCACTAAGAAAGGATTTTGATTAATTCTACCCCCAAGGGGGTAATATAGGGGTTGAAAGTTTGTATGAAAATCTGTCGTTTTTAAGTTAAACGCATGAAAATTGGTATTTGACCTTTCAGTTAAAAATAAATAAATACGTATTTCTGGATTTTCGGATAGTCCACCCTTAAGGGGGTAAAATAGGGGACGAAAGATTTGTATGCAAATCCGTCATTTTTTAAGATAAACGCATGAAAATTGGTATTTGACCTTTCAGTTAACAATAAATAAATACGTTTTTGAGGATTATTGGAAATTCCATCCCTGAGGGGGTGAAATGAAAGTTTTTATGAAAATCCGTATTTTTTAAGTTAAATATATGTAGTAGTGAGCAAAAGAAAAAAAAATTGAATTTTAGATATAAGATCATGTTGATTTATTCACTTACCACGTGTGCGAAGCCGCGAGCAAAAGCTAGTATTTTATAAAAATGAATTTCCTCAAAGTAGGACCTGATCTTTTCAAGTTATACGAATAATACTAAGTTTGTTGTTAGTATAAATATAAAAATATTACAGATCGACGTTACATTTTATCATTGCACATAAAAAATAAAGGCTGATTCGGATGATAGTGGTACTTAGTTAAGCCAATTTGATCTTTCCCAGTTTGCTTTAGAGTTCAAGTCTTGCGCAGTTCTCTATCTCTCATAGTTAGTATATATTTTTTCGACGATGAAGCATCGGTCCTATGTACTATTAAGTGGCTTATTTTTTACGGCATACTATCATCGCTTTTTTCTTTGTGTTTATTACAACAGACTTATTACTTTAACTAAGGATATTTCTATGGGAATATGCCACGGAATAAAATAAGTACCTATTATTATAAAAAGTGACTGAATAATGACCGATACTTTAAATTAAAATGTCGTTACATAATGCCATTATTTCAAAGATCCGTGTTACCGTTTAAGATTATGACGAACTTTTAAAATCCATCCAAATACAACAAAAAGTAATACCCTTTACTCGTCTCGTTTCCGTTAGTAAGCCAGTAGCTGAGCCAGTAGTATTATAATTAATGCCTGGTAGAAAAATATTTTTTCTTTATTTTAATAACTAGATACAACATCTACGCTTTCCCTATACCCTGAAAGGGTAGGCAGAGGTATAACCTCAATCGAAGTACTCCTCTCACTGAAGATCCGGTTATATACGAAGAATGTTTTTTCCTTGTACATTGCCGGTAATGTACGAGGAATAAGCGGATATTATAGGCCCCAACGTAATGCAAGCCCATCGGTCATTCCGATCCTGGGTTTTACCATAAATATAATTATAGATGAAAACCAAAAATCCTTAAATTTATTTTCACCCAATCTGGTAATCGAACCCAGAACCTTCACGCCTGACACTATTACCACCGAACTACTGAAGCAAATTTGCGTAGCATTATGTTATGAAAGTGTTCATATCTGAATCAGAATTAATTGCTACAGGAAGTAACAAATGAAAGCCTTATTCCCCACCTGCGTCTTAATATGATTATTATTACGATACGTGAATTAAATTCCGTGCTAAGGATACAACTAATTACATTATGATAAGGAATTAATCACCCTCGTTGGGAGGCTGACGTGTTTCCGTCAAAGAGATTACGAGCTTAAGGCTTTCCCAAACTGGGCCAAGGTCAAATCCTGGAACTTGTCAACTGTCAGAAGAAAACACATTATCTTTGAAGCTATGAGGAAAGGAAAGTATAAAAGTTTGAATTATGTAAAAAGTTTAAAGTGTAGACCAATGATGTCATTTCGGTAATTAATGACCACTTTTATAAATTACATTTTGAACGCTATTAAAACTTAGGTGTAGTTAAGTATTTAATATGTTAGGTACTATAACTTTAAGCTCCCACTTTGTTCTTAATAGGTTTACTCAGTTTGAATCCAAGATATATATTTTTGTACTTTTTAAAGCTATCATTAAGCATAATTTGCTACAAATAGATTACGGTTAAGCCAGTTTCTTTTAAACTCTGCTCCCATGTTAGACTATCATAATATATATACATGGGATAGTACATATGTATACCTCAAGATGTCCTTAACGTTCAAGTCAAAGATAATATTTGGATAGAAAGCCTGAACAGCCAAACTCACGCTGGCGTCAATTGATTAGCATACATTACGGGCTACAGTATTATTTTAGCATAATTATATTGGCCACAATTTGGAATAATATTACATTAAACATATAAATTATCATAAGACTTAGGATTCGCAAAAACGTTTCGCTATCCGAACGCAAAAAGCCGGGTGGAATTTGGAATGAAGGGATCAGGGGAGTGTCATCCAACGTGTATAATCCACAGACATGACAAATGTCTTAGTTGAGGTGGTCACTTCACAACACTATCACATGGCATGTTTACCGCGAATGGTGAGTGAGTGGTGATATGTTAGGCGAGCCGGCGCGCGCGGGTCGGCTTTTAACACTGGCACGCTGGGAAGCGGGTACCGGAGTCCCCGGCGGGCGGCCGATTGCGCGCGCCGCGGCTTTCGCTCAATACTAACCGCGCCCCACAACCCACTTCGACACCACCTGTGAGCTCCGTCACAACACCATGCTTTTTGACGGACTTCGCGCACTCGTAAACATGATACGTAAAGAGGATCACATCCCTTTCGAATATGTGGGAACCCCAACCTGCGGTTTACCTATTGATAGGTGCCCAACTTTTACAAGCCTATATATAACATACTTCGTTCATGCTACATACTTAGTTCGTTCGTACGTCTGTCTACCTTGCTAAAAATCGCATAAAAATTTTTCGAGACCACTTTTGGCATTTAATTGAGTTGAAATTTGGTATAACTTCGGTGACAATGCAATAATATGGCACAATGGAGCTTGTCTGATAATAAGGACGGAAGGTGCCCATAGGACATAACTAAATAATGTAACCCCGTCGTGGTGTGTAATAACAACTGCGAAGTAGGTATATACGCTTATTTATTTTTCACAGCACCGTAATATTTGACCAACTCATTGGATTTAATCATGAGCTCGATTAATTCGCTTTATTTTAAGATTCTGGGGATCCACAATATCTATGAGTACGCAATACTTAATACAGAAGGTTTTAGAGGATTCCCATACGACGGGAATTATAAAATGTAAGTCCATAAAGGCTGCGGTAACAGGGTGTCACTAACGGGTTACAAACCTTACATTGTCTTATTTAGAAGTACATTAGAAGAACATTTCTTGTTACTACATCGACACAGCGCATTTTCAAGTAGCGCATATTTTCCAGACCGCAGAAACTATTGTGTTTATACGGTGAGTATTCCAGACTTCATTGCAGTTACAGTGTTATTTGACTATGATCTTTTCCAAGGCGGAGATACGGCATAGGCAGGTGATCCAGTCTTTGAATGGGAACCTATCACAGCCTACCGCACATATAATACATGCTCGCATAAATTTTAATCTCTCATTCTTCCTAAATATTGCCTAGTTCTAGTAAAGAGCTTATCCAGCGATATTACCGAAAGAAAAATGAATAATAAAAGTTCCTGAATATAAAAGTTACACCAAAAGCCTGAGCAAAATTCCAACTGGCTATTTTTTCGCCGCAGGCATAGTACGTGTTAGAAATGCGTATCTTTAATATAATGGCAGGAGCACGGAATGACGTGATAACTGATAAGAGATAATGAGAGGCTATAAGAGAGGAGTATACGACGAAAATAGTGATTTGCGCTTGGCGAGGTTTAAGTTGAATACAGTTAGAGGGTAGGTTTGTTTTTTCCCTTTAGTTTTACTTTTTCTTATTATTGACCCAGAAGTAGAATAGAATATCATCCTATTGACCTGTTAATTATACTTTATAACCTACTAGCGGCCCGCCCCGGTTCGCACGGATAGACATTTATATCAAATATTTTGTCTACCCGTGCAAAGCCGGGGCGGGCAGCTAGCCTATGTTAATCAGTGATAGTGTAGCTTTCTAACGGTGAAATTTTTTAAATCGGCCCAGTAGTTTCGGAGCCTATTCAATACATATAAAAATACAAATCTTTCCTCTTTATAATATGATTAGTAATTAGTATATTAGTATTAGTATAGATAAGAAAAAAAATATAAACGTGTATAGTAAAATATAACCTAGGCTGTTCGAGAAAGAGATTTATAAAATCTTTGAATATCATATCAGTTTTTTTCTTTAATTACTGCAGCTGATATGTAGTATATTTATAATCAGTCTATAAATTCTAATATTGATTAATATGCCCTAATCCGAGTAAAAGATATTACTTGAGATATCGACATAAGAATAAAACCATGAGAGTCTGTATAGTGTTACGATAAATCACGCAGACTTAAAAAACATTTTTCTAATTATACACATCTAGACACCGTATGTTTGTACCAGTTTCGTGATTGTCTTGTAATATGTACGAAACAAACACATAATAATATACTAGTAGCAAGCACATCTTTTGACTACTTTTTCGAAACGTAACTCTCAAAATGTCAAAATTTCATACGAAGTATTATTAGTTCCACTTTTGCCAGTACAGCGTTGTTCATTTTTCAATACAAAAAAAGTTAAAAACGATACGAGTAAGTAGTTGGAACTTGTTTTTGGTAAGGCTACTGGTTGTATGATCAGATTACTACAGTATAGTCGAAATGAATATGAACTGAAACTCAATAACGTTCCCGAAAAATATGTCCAGTCTATTTTGAATTGATAGGACACGTGAAAATATCTAAAAATGCAATTTCTGCGTGAACGTTGAACAGAGGACGTGGGGAAATTGCTTTTAAAATCGACCCTTTCCAGCTTCAGGGAAAATTATTTTCGACTGTTTTATTTACAGCTTGCTTTTAGTAGCTTATTGTACTGGGCATAGCATTTATTCTCTGTTACGACCATACACTTTTCATTATGTTTCTAGTAAGTTAATTTACTACTATTTCACAGCTCATTATTTCGAAATTAGAAGAAATATATCTCATCGCTGTTTGTTAAAACAAGATAACATCAATAACAATTTATTACCGTATATAATACATTATGGTTTAATGTAAAATTCCCAATAAAATCCGTTTAATTTGACATGTACGAGTAGGTAATAGGAAATACGTCGACATTCTCACCCAGACAAAAAACATTACGCTAGATGAAACGACACTTAAAACCATTACCGCTTAGATGGCTATTTGTCTTACAGAACACAAGAACAACTTTTATGTATATTATGTAATGAGTTTGAAGTTATAATATATTGAATCAAGCAAAATGTCTGTTATCGTACATCGTCTGTAACTGACACATACTCATTCAATTAATATCAAGACTCTTTGGAATAAGATCATTGAACTTTCAATAACCACAACCTCTGCAAGTAGCAAGCCAAGTACAATGCATCTGAAATACATCCACAAAAATGTAGCAGCACCAGAGACATGTAGCAGCACGTAGCTCGGTACATCCGTAGCGTCTTATCAGCGTAGCGCTGTTCTCCGTAGTAGATGTGTAGTTATGCTACGCGCGTATTTTATTTGGCAAGCGTAGTCTTTCCGAGAACGTGTAGCGTTCTTAATTGGACTTACGTGTTAACATTAATCTAAGAAGTGTTCATGTGAAACCCAAAAATATTATTTTACAGAACTAGCTGATCCGCTCCGGCTTCGCATATATAGGAAACATAAGAACATATTTATATTACGTGAAAAAAATCGACACAAACTTCACTCTTTCACCTTATGTAATTGCCCTGTAAAATTCCTCGCGAAGGTTTCATTAGCCTAAACGAACTAAAAAATTAATATAATTACTTTCAAAATTAAATCTTGCAAAATACTACGAGCTGACAGACTAATATTTCGGTAACGGTACTAATTATATCAGTTTTTTACTTTGACTGTACTTTCCTGTCATGAGAAATGAAGATAAGAAGTGTGTCTTCATATTGTGGTCCGATTTAACCCCTCAAAATACTGATTAATTTCAGAGGGCATTCAGGACCACGGTCTTGGTCCCAATAGCCCCCCATCTCCATCAAAAGGACCGTTCGCATAAGATATATGGATAAGGTATTTTATTTAATGAAAGTAGCTAAATAAACTAACTGTCTGACTGAACACGCACAGCCTTAACCGGTCCAGAAGCATGACTATTTTGCACAAAAGTTCTTTAAGTCACGTAGAGAGAGTACTAACAAATATGTTTTGACAATTCTTTCCCTGAGAGGGTAAAAGAGAGAATTTAGAATGCGAGTGAAACCGCGGGTCACCAGTTGTTAGTAAATTGTTAACGTGTGTTGTAATGAACGTGTCAGGAATTTTTAAAATGCACAACCTATCACGCAATTCCATATATTCGTATTAGGGTCAAGTGGGGTCAACTATAATTATATATGCAATTACTTACTAATTGTAACAATGTATATAAACAATATGCTATGTCTTCTTCTTCTTCTTCTTCCTAAGTATGGCAATCAATCCCTTCAGGGACTATTTTTGCCAGTGTCGAGTGTTAGAGAATTTTCATGTTGCAAAATTTCTCGTATTTGCCGCATTAAAATGCCTAGTGTCATGCATTCTAACGCCCAATGGAGTTTCTGGAGACAACCCACGGCCATCGTAACACGCCTTTAGATTAGAGGTAACCTATTGACCAAAATGATAAATCACTTAACCCAAAAGTCGTATTATGGCATTATTTCCAATGCTCCTATAAATCAGTCACTAAATGAAACTTTACTGCACATATCGACACCAAAAATACACATTAAAGATCACTATAACACAATTTACGACACACTGGAAAAAATCTCAACCGCTCCGCCTGATTCCCGCCAAAAACTCCATATATGCTATGTCGTACCAACATAACAATCAGAATCCCGCCATCGTAAAATTCAAAAAGGAAGGTTATGAATTCGGCCCGAGTTTTTAATTACCTACCCATTACGCCACGTGAGATATTTTTATTATTTCTAATTTGTTTAATGTACCTATTCGGTGAAGAGACTAACCATCTCACGCACTTTTTTTTTTTAAATCCGTTTCTTTTTATTTATTCTCATATATAAATTACATATATAATATCACGCCATGTTCAGGGGTTGGCAGAGAGTCTAAAGCGCCATCTCACTCTTGACTTCCACCCCTCTTTTGCTTCTTTTACTTTCATCAATCTTTTCATACATGACCGCCAATTCCGAGTACTCTTCACCTTTCCATCATTGAGTAATTTGGTAGCTATTGGTATATATTTATTTATAATCTTAAAGCGGTATGGGTAAGAAAGCCATCTTCCAAAAAGTATATAAATGTGTATCTTTACAAATCCGGTCCCTTTTCCGTGAAGCATTATGTAGAACTACGGAAATTCTTTTTCCATCTCTCGGTCAGTGAGACGACCGAAAAAGCTCGCACTTTTTGCCCATTCCCCGTAAATAAAGTAAACACCCAGTTTACCACGTCACAGTAAGTACCGTACATATTTATTTAAGTATGTAATGCGAATGAAACAGCTTTGGGCTTTCAAACAGTTTTTTCCTTTCATCTTCGCGTTTGAATAAAGTACAAAAGTTTTTTACATAAAAAAATATTGATGATAAAACAATTAAATATTAAAAACATATACAACACACATGTTATCTATTTTGATTATTCTCCATGTATTAAATTTGATATTCTCACAAAGTTGTATGAAAATCGTGTCTTTATTTCTATTTGACGGCGAAAGCGAATGAACGGACTTGCGACTTAATTACTTTAAAGTAGCAATCTTTGCTTCGATTATTGTTACATTGTAGTCTTAGCACGATCGTGTAAGCACTTTGAAACTAAGCAATCTAGATATTCCATTTAGGTTTGTGGCTCGTTTAACAATTTTTCAAGCCATCGGAGAAGATGGCATACACCGCCTAAGTCCCCATTAAAGATTATCTGTATAGTCTAGATTTCGCACTGCGACTTCGCCCGAAAAGCAATAGATATATATGATGTACAGCTTATGTTACTCAGTGACAATGTGGCATATTACCTTATAACCTAGAGAAAAATCATAAGTGGGTTTATTAGTTTTTCAGTTTATTCAAACAAACATTTTAAATATATTTTTTGGAATAGGTACTATTATAAATGAGTGTTTTTGTTTGTTTGAAATTAATCTCCGTAGCCGCTTAATGATTTAATGAGAATGAGGAACAGCTTATTGATGTTTTCAACAATGACAGGCTACAGTAGCATCAATTAAAACAGGCTTTATCATATTAGTGTCAAATTGAAGCTTCGGATTCAGCTAAAAGGGCCGGACTCGAAGGTTTCTAGCAAACGCCAAAATTTACCATACTGGAGTGGGATAGGCGGTTATATAGATGGTTGGTTACACGCGAGGGGTTACACTGCAATTATATACGGGCTTTAGATCCATCGGCTATGGCTGAAAGTTGTGACGATAGCCGATTCAATGGCTTCAACCAGAAATCGACTGGCAGTTGAACTCTTTATTATACTTAAACACGTGTGATGCTACTTCTCTGCGGACGAAATCGCAGGTAATTACTATTTCCCACATTTCCTAACTGAAATCATAAAAAGGTAATAATTACATAATTTTATATGTTGGTTATTTTATTAAATTAGCACCATTTTAATACGCTTATGGTAAATTATATTGTAATTGTATGGTAAATTATATTATGGTAAGGTTAAAATGTGAGCTGATTAATATATCCAAAATGGCTTAAAATGCGGGCTTAATATGAGAATTTCTCGGATAAAACCCGACGGATAATTTTATTTTACTATCCCATGCGTTATCAGGTCGGCACACTGTGGGTCTGGTATGTTCCTATGATACGTCACATTTTTTTCTAACATGTAAACATTTGTATGAAATGAAATTCATAAATTTGGTCTTTTAGAAAATATATATCGACTTGGTTCTTGTAGTTACAAAAAATATAGCTATTGTTAACGAAACTATTTAAATAAATAATTAATTCAACGAATGAAATAATAATAACTACTAACTATTAATGTACCTAGCAGTCATTTTAGATATATTTTGGGGAGCCATTTTGAAATGGCATGTCATCTGATCGTATTGACTACGGACTTGACATAATCCAGAAGGTTAGATACAGGACGAAGAATTTAACAACACAGTAGTAAGACTGAGTTTATTTTATGTGATCTGGACTCTCGCCAGAAGAATGGAGTTTGTCTCTCTGAATGATGACGTAACCAAAATACCTACCCAGAAACAACCTTCTAGCTCAGAATATTAAGCGACCTTTATTTTTATTTGACGTAAAAAGAAAACTTAAGTATATCTGTAACAGCGACGATTGCTATACAAATTTGCTTCGTGACAACCATCAATCATTTAAAAAAAGTTGGTTTAAAATATCAAAGTTTGGCGTTCCCGGTCAATTTTATGACTTAAAAAGACTTTGTGAAATGATAACATCCTCCTTTTTGAAGACAGCTAACCCATAAATAACGCATAACAAAATCAAATCTTTGAAATAACATCAAATATTTATGACACTAGCGCACTGGGGGGCAATGTCTGTTTAGTAACTTGTCACTGTAGGGTTGGGTTCAAAGGGGAGGCTTTTATGTATACGTTTGGATGTAGTATAAATCATGGTCGCATTTTTGAATAAATTTCAGTTGCTCCGTAATATTTGAAACTGACAAAATGTTCACTTCTAAGCACCATTTATATCATACGTTATTTAAGTATACGTAGCTTATAAATAAAAATATAAATTGTACATATATACTTCAAGTATATATTTTATAATTGGTCGCTAAGAAAATTTCAGACATTCCAAATTAAGAACCGTAAACATTCCGTGATATACAAAAAGTAAAACAAAGTTCAACAAAGCTGCTTATCTAATACTAAACAATTAAATGTTAAGGGTTTTAAAGGCTTACTTTAAAATAAACGCCGTAGTTATAAAACTCATTAAGCGACTGAATACGAATCCGGATGAGACTGAAACATCTTTTATTACCGGTGGAAGGTAGGATTATTTCCGAACGCTTCTAAAAATAACCTGAATAAGGCCTTTGAAATACAATGAAACATTTTAAAATGAAGATTAGCTCTTAGCTTAAACTTTTGTAATCGCATTTACATTAAAATAATTCTTTAATAAAAATTCACTTGCGACCTTTGTAAATAGTTCATTTCCAGTTAATCAAGACAAAGTACATTTATTATTCTAATTATACTTTATAATTTACTTGCTACCAATTGGGCATAGATGATATTAGAGTATATCGAATAACTCTTAGACAACTCTTTGTACTTACATAAAGTATGACTTATTTCGTCGGTGTCGGCTCCGTTTGTATAAACATACTTCCAATCAAGATGTTATAGTTCTTTAATTTTGACATATACAGACGATAAGACAGCATTTGTGTTAGACTACCAGGCTGCATCCAGGTTCAAACAAAAAACAAACCAAGATCAACGAATTGTGAAACTCTGTTTAGGACTTTACAAGTTCCCTAAAACGTGTTCTCAATTTAAAAACTATAAGCCCTGATATACGAAGGTACATACATGTCATTACGCCAAGTCTCTGACGGGGTAGGCAGAGAGGTCTCGCCATTTCACTCTTGACTTGCACACCTCTTTAACTGCTTTTTCATTCATCAATCTCTTCATACATTCCCGTCGGTGCCCAGTACTCTTTGCCTTTCCATCACTGAACGAGTTTTCCGAAGCACGTTTGGGAATACGATGCGAAGAGCACGTATGACGTAATTATGATCAAATAAATTGATAATTATGCCCCCTACACGTAACTTTCTCTCTGTCTGTCTCTTTCTATTTTATCTGAATATGCTCATCACGCTTCGATTTTCAAAACAACTTATGTAAAGTTTTGAAACAGAATCGTACTAAAAAAGTAATGTCGTCAAATACACGTCACAAATTTATGTAATTCGAGCCTTATAATGTGATATTTGAAAACATTCCGCTATCGTATAATATAACATAATCAAATAGAACTCGGAAAATAATCTTAGAAAAGATCTAAGATTCATACCAATTATTAAATCCACTTAAATGTCAATTCTAAGAACCAAATTTTCACTTTGTTAAAACCTTTTCATGCCGTCTTACGAGTCTTCCTAAGCTTATAAGAAAGAATTATTAAAATGAGCGAAAACAACTTGACATTAATTCTGCTAAGACGCAGAATATTTTTTCTTGGTAATAGTAAAGTGAACTGTTAAGAGATCATTACCTAGAGGCTATACAAACAACAACGAGATACTGCGTTTAGTTTTTAATTTGCATAAATCGCCTTAACCGACTTCAAAAAGGAGGAGGTTTATGTTCGTCTTTATCTATCTTTCTTTTTTTTGGTATGTTCATCGATATTTTCGGCAATTATGGATCGATTTTTTTGTTTGAAAGAGTATACACTCGAGCTGGTCCCATATAAATAAAAAAAAACATTGGTTCCGTAGTTTGGTTTTTAAATCAAAATAATGCAACATCTTGTTTTATCTGGTTTATTTTCAACAATAATAAGTTCTTAACATTGGGCCTAATTTAACCGGTTATGAAATATATCAATAGTATTTTTAAATATCGTTGTAAATTACCAGACAATGCCATAAAGCAACTTAATGTTTTTTTTGTGGCAAACAAGCAAACGGCCCGCCTGATGGTGAGCGGTCACCGCCACCTATGGATCGCGCGTTGCCAACTCTGTACACCACAACACAAAACTTGACATCGAATCTACTCTAAGGTGTTTTCTTGGCAAGGATTTATCGATACTCATCCTCCATGGAAGTCAAATGGAGTGTTAAAATTCTATAGGGAAGTTAAGAGTGAAAGCTCGCTTATGAAAGCGTATATAAGATTCTTTTTCACTATTCATAAAGACCCGTGCTTCCAATTTCGTCCTCAATATTTGATGACTCGACAGGTTCTGAACACAGTTTCGTCACACGTGTAACATACGTGTTCCACATTTACCCAATATTTTATCAGTAAAATGAAGAGTTTACCTTGGGCATGATACCATGAATGTTTGACGAAAGTGACTTTCAGTATTAGTTCATTAAGCAAAGTACTTTATAAAATGCTAGCCGCCTCTTGTCTTATTTTTACGTGTTTATTTATTTTTGCCTCAACGTGAATTTAGAAAAGGAATAAGAGAGGTAGGGCAAATGGGGATCACCCGTGGGTTTTTCGATTATATATTGGAGAGAGACTGTACCTCCACCTTGCAGAAGATCGCAGACAAATAGCACTACATTGATGTAGTGTTGTGTTTCTGCGGTAAGTAAGGTTATCAGTGCTCCACGAAGATACGCTAGTAGTAATGCTGCTAGCAAAGTGAGTACTCATCAACAACATAGTTGGCAACGCGTTAGTGATACCTCTGGTATTGCTTATATCATCAGGTGTTTTATGCTTGTGTGCCATCTTAGTGGTACATATAAAAAATAGTGTCATAATAATTAATTATCTGAATTTGGTGGTAAAATCTGAATGAAAATAGGTGTAGGTTCTTAGAATCTACTTTTTCTAAAAAGAAAATATTTGAATTTAAGTTAAGTTACATAAAACGGTAGCACGAACTGTGAACTCAATTTAATAAGGAATTTATTTAGTCACATTGCATGTTAAATATTAATGAACTTCGTGATGTTTAGAAGTTATATGTTATCAGCATGAAATATTTTGTTTCATAATATTTAACGATTTTTCATCAACGTTTGTTTACTTTTTAATGCGTAGAAAAATAGTACTGGGAATAAATTCCCAAAGGTATTTTCCAAATCATTAAAATAATCGAATTTGACTGGATTTAAAGTATTGCCATCCTTAATTAACCCCGTACATGGAAAAGGGATAGCAAGTTTTTTTTGTCCTGTCAAATTAGTTCAGTCTAGTGATTTTGTACAACAGAATGGACACAATACACTATTAAATTGATTAAAACTAACATTAATAAATACTTTCCACTACAAGTCAATCATTTAATTAACTAGCCTTCACACCTAATTAAAAAGCACTTTAGGAACATAGCAATCTAGTTGGCAGCCACTTTGACTTGATGCAAAAATCCAGACACACACACTGTCGACTATTTAATACAAAACTACATTTTGAATTTAAAGAGGCTGTATTGCATTTTTCTAGTTGACAAAATACGCTCTATATCGTAACAAAAGAATATCTTTTGGCAGCAGATAAATCTTAATATTATTACGTACAACAAAACCTTTGTAACTACCCTCTTTTACGAAAATTCGATCGGGAGGCGACGGCCAGTTAGTAAAATACGCACAACATACCTACGTTTCGTTAACTTTATGTTGAAACGTAAATCTAGCGCGTACCATTTTTATCATTACAAAACATTTTGTTTTTTGTAGCCAACACAACATGGCTAGACAGAAATATAAAACATTTTATTTATTTGTATTAGTTCCATAGAGTTGGAACACAGAAGTTGAATTTCTATCATTTATTCAGATTTGTTATTTGCGTACCTATATCGAACGACCTGTGAATTATATTTGCCGACATCAATGCAACAAGTGCCAGTTGTTGACGTGACTTCAGTGCAAACGTTGCCAACCCCTGGCCTACCCTCCTAGACACGTTTATAGGGCTTGTTAACTGCATTGTAAACACGCGTGACTTTACGATGTCGTGTCGTCGCCGGAAAATATTGTTTTCGTTCAGATATTCGCAGTAATCGAAAGCGTTTTGAGATGCCTCATTATTAAGAACGTTTAACATAATATGACAGAGAGTGTTATGTGTGATTTACCGACAACGCCAGCCATGTTGAAGCTGACACACTGTTCTTTTTTACCGAATTAACGGTCATTTTTTTATAGACCGAGTCAAAGCAACAGACGAAAAGTCACATGAACGTTTTTTAGTTACGTGACAGTCTACCAATCTACTCCTACCGCAAGCCGCGTTATGAAAATTCGTTCCAAAGGCCTTCCAAAAGTAACGTTTAGATTTACACTTTCAACTTACTAAGAGACACCAGGTTATAAGAATGAAATTATTTTCAAAGTGGCTGACAACGCGCGACTTTTACCCCTGGTATTGCAAGCATAGTCAAGCGATTACTTAAAAGAGCACCGTATGTTTTCCGAGCCTACCGATGCGTAGAGGACAAGCCTCTTTGAAGCAGAAGCGTGTCTGTTTCCCTTTGACGACCTTATTAATCTCGACACAACATTAGTACGACATAATCATTTCCTATTGTTTGTAAACAGAATACACTAACAAAAACATTTCAAGCTCATTGTTTTACACAGCTCTCTTAATTCTGGTGGAATGGAATGGAACGTTAAATTAATTAAGTAATCAACTGTTAATCAGTACAAAGAAAATGATCGCGGAAATCCGGATCGCGTGCCGAATGGCCAACCAGAATACGTAGATCCCCGCAAATTAGCCAATTTCACTTCATTTGTCTGTTCACGTCGATGTACCTAAAGGGGAAATATAAACAATGGAACTTTTCCCGAATTATTCGTGTCTACACTTCTGTAATCTGTATATTTAACGTGTGTTATGCTGAAAATCTGAGTTTGAATTACGAATGGTTGACGGATGCGCGTGCGCTTTTTGCGCTTGAAGAGCTTTTTATGTCACGTACGAAGGAAGCGTCAGGCTTGCCTCATAGTAATGGTCACCGTAGCCTATAGACATGCAATACCAGATGTATCATTCTATATATTATGCCTCCTACCAACACAATACACTTTGAAGCTCTAGAATCCTTATCGGCTCTAGAAACACAAAACTACATCAGAGTAGTGTGATTTGACTGCAATCTTTCTGTGAGGACAGGCAGTTCCAAATTTTGTAATGAGAAACCTCATATCACTGTACCGCTCAAACTTAAAATACAAGTTCAACTTATTTGTTCCTCTATAAAAAAGTAAGTAAGACATATTATGCTTGGCATGTCTTTTAATAAAGAGTTCACTGCTATCAATGAATTTAATAAACATTTCCTATACCAAGGCTTCGGGAAGGTCAATGCCTACATTACAATGTCTGATACCAACCATAAAACTATGGCATATGCGTAGGCATGTAATAATGCAAAGTGTGGGAAATCCATGTATTTATTTATTCCACTCGACAAAGCGTGAAAGCAATAAATCGCGAGGTCATACTCGTGCGAGGATTAATATTGCTTTTATCATGCCCTATGAGAGATGAGTTTCTTGTGAAATTTATATGCTTAGTGATTATATGAAATATTAGCGACTCCGCGTGCTATTTATTAAGTTCATTTTGATATAAAAAAAATCGTATTATTCAGAGTAAGCATTTTAGGGGTATACATTTTGTCTACTTGCTATATTAGCATTGTTATAATTATATCGTTTTAATTTAAATAAATTACTAGCGGCCCGCCCCGGCTTCGCACGGGTAGACTTTTTCAGGCAATTTTTTTTTCTCCGTAAGAAGAACCATCCTCGTACTTCAAGGAATAATCTAAAAAAACTAAATCGGTTGAGCCGCTCTCGAGATTTGCGCTTAGCAACACATTCATTGATTCCTTTTTATATTATAGAAGATAACACGTTAGGTTGTCATTGTTACAATCATTTGGCAAAAAACGGTTTCCAGAGCCCCTCGAGGATATGCTGTACTGGTAGAAAGGATAACATAATATTATACTGCTAACATAATGAGTCCTCTCCAACTATTACGTTGCGAAAGTGCAAGAGATACTGCTGGCAATACAAGCATATTATATAAGCTACGGTGACCACTTACCATTAGGGCCATAAGCTTGCTTACCAAGTTGGTAAGTTGAAGTTGGTAAGCTTAGTATAAAAAAGTACGAAAATTATTAATTGCAATTTTATTGTTCTCGATATAGCTATTAATAATAGTTTTAAGATAGAACAGTGGTATATTCTGCACATTTCAAAAATATCAAATGCAAGTGAAAAACTAAACCAATTCTATTTCAAGAACTAAAATGGAAAAGTGTTATATCGAAAAAGTTTCAAAGCTTTAGAAAAGTGCGGTGAATGAAGTCGAGCCACGGAGTCTAGAATTTATATTTTTGCAGAAATACACATGCAAGAACTTTAGATGAATCAAAATCAAAATAAAAAAAAAAGTTAGTGTATGCCCTAATAAGGCACTAATGAAGGTCTAAATTACCACCGCAAAAAGCCACCTGAGAAGAATTGGTAAGAAACTCAGTGCTCTGTATTTTTTTCATGTAACAATCACGATATACCAATGTTTAACAAAAAATCATCTAGACGTACGTATTTACAAATATCAGAATAAAAGCTAACAAGTTCGAAATAAAGATCTTATATTAAATTCAAGATAAGATCTTGAATTTATTTTCCCATTGTTAGGATACCCTGACGCACGGTCACATCGCTCAGAGCCATAGAAATACTGTGACAATCACCTTTGGTGTTATCAACGGAGCGGACGTCAAAAGAACCGTATGGGCTTTTATTTAATTGTACTTTATAGTCTATAATAAAGGGAGGATAAGCTACATATATACCCACATTCCTTTTCAAGGTCGGTTGGAGCCAGAATATCCTTACCAACTTTACAAAAATGCTACAGATAATAAAAAGATCCATTGATTATAAATATGAAAAGTACAAAATCTCAAATTAAGTGTCTGTGATAAATTAATTGCCTACAGAAAATAAACCTTATCTTTGAATTAGTTAATATTCCCTTTAGTTCTAAAAAGATTAAGGTATAAAATATTTACTTTCTAAAGTCTTCACAAACAAGATGTTTCTTTACAATTACGATAAAATCTTTATTATTTGAGCTGGTTTCAAATACAAAGAATTTTTTGGATGTTTTTTCTTCTCTCGAGGTAACCCCACGTGTATGGAAAAAGGTTCTTAGGGCAAGGGGACTGTTATCGATACCGGCGTTGTCATTGATTGAGTACAACGAAGACTTTGATGTAAGAACTCCAATACACACTGAAGGGATCTTATCTATTCCAAGATGAAAGTATTAAAATGTTATTGTGTCCCAACGTCTACCCACGGGATCCCAAAGGATAATATTCAAAGAGACCGCGTCGCCAACTTTGTTCAGAAGAATGTTCATAGTGTAATTAAAATTGTAGAACCTTACGAGTTATAAGGAATTTCTAGAATGTCTTTCGACCTCGGGAATTCGCGTCAGATTCCGTCGAACGTCAACTTTATTTATATTTCACACTCCATTTGTCCGAGGCTGTAAAGCTCTCAAGCTTTTATAAGTTTTAAACTTTAGAGATTCACGGATCTCTTACTGCTAAAATTCTAACAGTAAATCAAACAGATTTCTGATATATATTAAGTCTGTTCAAAAATATAACTACATCTTAGTAATGATATTAAATACGTGACAGTAAATGTATTCTGTAACAAGAGGTGGATAAAGACAGATAAAAATATGCGCCCGTAATTGTTTACATTAGATGCATTCATTATTATGCACATATTAACAACAACGATTATTTTCCCCATATGTTTGAGTAGTGATAAAATAAGTACTTAAAAAAGCAACCAAAATAGCATGCTATGAAACTTGATTAATCTCTTCAAATTCAATCCTCTTATTTTAGCTCAGTATGATATAACAGAAGCTATTCACCATAGTGTAAACATATCCGATACTCTGTGGACAACAAAGCCTGTTACAGTAGCTTGAGTGCTAGTAGAGTAATTTACAGGCGACAGATACGGACACGTCACACTATCCCTGGCTCGATATTAATACCAGACTATCTATATATCTATAGCTAGATGCAGCCAATATCCAGATTTATCTGCACCAGTGATTTGTTGAATTACTTTGTACTATATCTAAGAATTTATTGTGGATGATTTCGTCGACTATTTTGTTATTTCATTCCAAGCTATAAAATTAAATCGTATTATGTACTAAAATTTGCTTAAAAGTCTTAAGATAAAATATAACATATGTTAATACTGTCTTATTTAGCCTATGTGGTTAAAAATTATAGTATAATTTTCCGTAATGAAAGATTTTATAAGATCGAATCCTAACGAAGCTTTCTTTTAATTTTTCGGAAAATATGATTTTACAAACATACAAAATAAATAAATAAAATTTCTTGGAGTTTAACCGGTGCAATATAATATTATAGTTACAATATTTATGCAAGTCGTTGTACATATACCTATACCTGAGATTAGATAATATACTACGTACCCTATACCTATTCAGATTAAGTACTGCCTAGTGTGTATACCGTATTCATTTTGATCAATGAATACATACTAACCGTTCACTATTCGTATTAGTCGAGCCAAATAAGTAGTTTTTTTATTATTCATTCTAGTGTGAATTCCTATTGAGCGTAGGTAATACCGGTAGAAGGCACAATGTCACAAGCGCTACCTCGCGTTAAATTATAGTTCTCGAACGTATCAATTTGAGGGACAGTCCGCTTGGGACACACTTAAATGGCCATTAGCTTAATCAAATAATATTTTGTTATGGATTTTTATTTATTTGGAATAAAGCGAGACTTGTTCTATGTTTCATAAAGATACAATTTAAATTATTCACTATTAAAGTATATTAAATAACTATTTCGTTTTGGACCTCGTTGTAACATAACAATACGTCAGGAAAGGCGGCGGACAAAATACGCAGGCACCTATAGTCCATGGCCAAGATTACTAGACCGAAACGTTGAAATAAATAAACAAGTTATAATATCGTGTTTTTTTTTGGTACAGGCCGGGATTAGAACCTGGATATCCCCATGGGATGACAGGTTGGTGCTTCAACCACAAGCCCACCGCGGCTTTTATACGGCGTAAGACAATTACTAAATAAAATTGACCAACCCTTAATTCTAAAGGAATTTATTTGAGGATAAGGTGAAATGACGCTCTTTACCCCAAAATAAACTCGGCGTGATGGTATGCATGTATGTCCGTGAAGGTATTTGTTTCATTACATAAAAGTTGTAACATAGGTTCACAAATACCTCACGTAAGATCACAAAATCATTTTGCTTAGGCAAAATAAACTGTATCTCGTATGCTTTTCAATTGTTTTTCATAACCACAGAAGTGTGTGTTGGGATACATTGGAAGGATTGGAAATATTAAAGTTACGAGGTGAGTTGTATGATTGATGGTCAAAACAAGCGTTCAGAGATCCGTGCCTGAGTTGTAAACTTCCTTGCGTTAGAACAAAGAATATTTATTTCTGAACCCCAACGCTAACGTGTTCGAGAATTCAGCAATAATATCAAATTAAGAAATAACACATATCCTTTTACAAATCAATTGTAGTATGTAACGATGTTATACACAACCCCTAAAAGTCTAACTGGGCTTTATATGCCTTTATAATGATCATAATATTAAAAGGTGAAGCAGAAACTTAGTACCACTTTTTTTTACAAAAAATGCGCAGAACAAAGTGTCTGAAGACACACCTAAACTTTATATGGAGATGGAGTGCAGAAAGCTACTTTTTTTAAATAGATTAATGATGAATGTAGCATAAAATAGGTCTGCAAGTCAACATTGTAATGGCGTTTTATGCTCTCTGCCTACCCCGAAAAAGACTTGTTGTGATAATAATATGTATGTATGTTTGTAACTGCTTTGCCATACTTCCTCAACGAATCCCTTTTATAAGCACTAAGTGTTCACAGAATAGTATGAGAAGTTGAAAATTCTAGATGTAAATAGGTATACGAAAAACTCGGAGCCGGATTCTCATTACCCGAGCCATTTTTTCTACGTCACGTACTTTATGAATCACGAGGTCTTTGATTTGATATGCTTTATTGCTCTCGAGACTTATACTAGAAATGAAGGCTCATAAATACAGATTGGAATATTCATAAAATATATTACTTATAATTTCAGTAAAAAATAATACTATAACCAGACGTGGACAAAAAAATGGCCAAGAACGTGCCGGACAGAAGTTTTATCTTGATATTTCAGAAAATAAACAAATTAGATGTAATATTAAAATAATAAATAAGTATAACATTGCACTTGAATAATTATATTTTATTTACGTTACAAATCAACGGTGCTAATTCTGTTGTACGAAATAATCAAACTTAACTTATGTGACAGGACTTAAAGTATTGCCATCCTTATTTAATCCCGCACATGAAAAAGGGATATAAAGACTTGTAGTCCTGTCAAATTAGTTTAGTGTAATTAATAAGATTTTTAACAAAAGAACCAATAATTGGAGGTTGACACTAATTTTGTTTAATTTGTATGTTGCGTTCTTCTATAATTGTTGGAACATCCAAAACTAAACTGTGTACCAGATTTTTATAAATGTGTGTCGGCGATAGCGCACATCAGGCAGCGCCATCTGTGCAGATCCACGGGGCAACAGCCACAACGCTTTCTATTGGACAGGAAACCCGAGCGGTCGACCCCACCGGCTCGTACGCGATCGTTGGCAGAAAGCGGATTGCACCGGCCAGTGTATAACCTACAGGCCGCCACGATAGACGGACCTTCTTATTTGTTAGAGCCAAGCCAACGCACGTGTTAGTTTCCTGAGAGTTGTAATTGTAAAAAGAGTAAAGTGCTTATCTACCTACTTTTGCTATTTTGTTCAAATTCGCTCGAGTACCCACGACAGTGCCCACAGTACCTACGCCATCCTGAACAGAACCTGACAACTAGAAGGCCTAACTATAAACCTACTTCTGATGACGCGGATGCTTGCCGCGTCTACATGTGTAATGTATCTGATGTTGAAGAACCAAATAAATAAATAACAATGTATATATACTTAATTTATTTATTTTTGAGCTTTATATAAGAAAGCTTAATCCAGGTTATCCAGGTTTCTCGCAATCTCTGAATTTTAGTATCAAATATTAACTATTTGATATTTCATAGTGAAATGAAACGAATATTATGTTAATAATATATTGTCTCTATGTAATGTTGTTCTAGCAAGAGTCAGACAGAGAATAAATATTATTCACATGTTTTGATAACTAAAACAAGAACGAGAAGTTTATATGAATATTTTTACTATTTCATTATTCTCGTGTACAATTTACTATCTTGTTCAAACATTATTACTAGAGAAAACGAACTTAACTTATATTACTCCTTAAGTATATTCACCTATGGCTCGTAATTCGTAGCTCGTAGCGCATCTGTAGCCAATTTCCATACGGAAGCTACGCTGCTACGACGCAGTAGTAGCAATAAATGCTTTATATAGACACTCATTCTTTTGTGATTACCGTTATTTAGCCGGTAAATACTTTAGCTTACAAATATGTTATAAGGTTATTTTTACGATCGCAATTTCGGACAAAATTTTATTGAGGCACGACAGAAACCCTAAATCAATTTACCAACTCTTTTTTTTAAATAATTAAATGCAATGAATAACTTTTTCGCTATGGAGTGTGAAGAAATTTTTAGCTATGAAGCTATAAAGAGAAAA
Organism: Falcaria lacertinaria; assembly: GCA_951449985.1. Classification (NCBI taxonomy): domain Eukaryota; kingdom Metazoa; phylum Arthropoda; class Insecta; order Lepidoptera; family Drepanidae; genus Falcaria; species Falcaria lacertinaria. The sequence goes on from OX602124.1 coordinate 3,481,286, forward strand.
TATGAAGGACGCACATGTCAGTCGCACAAACGACATCAAAAGAGGTAGATTCTGAAGATTTGAAAGTACTTATTTATAAAGTCGTGTCGAATAAAGATTATTTGAATTTGGAGTTGAATTTGAAACGTTGAGAATTATTCAATGTAAAAAATAGAGATGGAATACAATTTTCACTCTGCTTTCTGCACCCAATCTTTATTCTCTATTCGTTTCCATTCTCAAACATCTCGGCGCTTTAATCAAACGCTAACAATTGAACAAAACGAAAACCCTTTGTTATTAATTGAATCAAAACCAGTAACTCTTCTAATTGGCAAGCAATCAAGCCAGGGAAACATCGTCGGTTCGACCGCTTGGTTATTGTTTCCAACCTGTTTGGAGAAATGTGGGGTAAGTTTGACCGTTATAAATGTACAGTTGTTGCAACTATTTACGCTAATGTGGATTTATCTATTAAGTCACGTAGTTTGCAGGGTTTAAAAGTATGTGACGAGGGCAGTCGAGAGTTGTTTAAGGAAAGAAATTGCAAGCCACCGTCTTATTTCTGAGCAGCGTTCGCTCTCAAATGAGTCTAAAAAACAAAAGATATATGCACCCTATTATTATAAACACGAAAGTAACTCCTTTATTTGTTTTCTTTGCTACCCTTTCAGGAATAAACGGCTGAACGGATCGTAATAAAATTTGACAAGGAGATAGATTAAATCCTGGGAAAGGACAAAAGCTACTTTTGTCTCTAAAAAAATGTAGACGAAGTCACGGGTAACAGCTAGTAAAATAATAAATTTAAAAGCTAAAAGAATTCTAAGCAGTATTTCAGACAGTTGTCGCAAACAGGTTAGTAAGTAAAAAAAAACAATTCGGTTGCACATCGCCATTTTCTGGCTAATAATAACCTTAATTTAGCTCATAATTTATCATTCCAAATGCATACGCTTGCACAGCCTGCTTGCCGCAAATTTGCATGTAATGTAAGCGGGTAAAATTGCACGACTATTATGACAGTACAAACTTGTATGTTTTTTGATTAATTGGTCATTTAAAAAATAACAGGAATGGATACGAGATAGATTTAACTTGGAAGAAGAAGTCGTGGCATGCCAAAGTACTCAATGATGAAAAGGTACAGAGTACCCGTCAATGGTGGACATGAATGGAGACATTGATGACTATAAAAAAAACAAATCAGGTGTGCAAGCTAAGAAAAAAATGGCGCTCTTCTCTCTGCCTACCGTGGGACATGATGTATTATTATTAAGCAGGCAAGAATTGGAATTTATTTGGATGATAAATTTATCTTTGCAGGTAACTTAATTATTAACATATTATAGCAACGAGACAACTTACCTCGCCTAATAAAAGCCCGATAGCTAGATTCAGGTAACTTTATTGACTACCGCTATTAGTTCTAACTCCGTTATTACAAAGCCTGACTGTTTACGTAACGGAAGTGTAATATCCTGTTAAAGAAAAATGGGCAGTAAAAGTAAAAATCACCTTCAAAACTAGGGGATAGTATTTTGTTTATATAATTTGATATAAACGTTTTGTTTTTTTATTATTGTAGGAACTAACATATAGTTTCTTAATTTCGAAGACTTTCCAATGCTCGTCAGTGGTATCATAATAATAATAATAATAATAAGGCCGCAGGGCAGCTTGTGGCGAGCTGTTGGTGAGTAGCGACACCACGGACCCGAGGCCTCCAGGGGGCGGAGCCTAGGCCCCCGCCTCTGGCTTGCCTTCACTGGCCGGCCAGAGTGGAGCGCGAGAGCTATATGCTCGAAAGGGTGGAAGTGCTCAATTTGCGTAATAGCGGGGAAACCCGCTCCGGGGACTGCTATGCCAGTACCCGCGATGGTGAAACCGGTGCACACCTCTCCACACCCTTCAGCCGCCTGCGCCCATGTTGCCCCTCAGCGGCATCTTATACGCCGCACGTAAGGGGGGCCCATCTAGCAGGTGGCGAGTCACCGTCTGCCAATTTTTATCCAATATTGAGACATTGCATGGCAGACGTCCGTAGTCTCATCTCATAGCCCAGTATCCTAATCCATTAACAGTTCACCATAATAGACCAATTCTAGTTTTCCCTCCCAATGAAATAGTCTCTGCACTCGGCGAGGATCATCCCCGGGTGCATCACTATGCATTCCGGGGATGATACTCGCCACGTGTATCCCTTACCTAATATTAAAATTCTCGAACGGGCCTCTACGTGTTGGATCCCCACGCAAGCCTAGATAAAGGACCGGACCTTACAAGTCCGTGAATTTAAGAGAAACATAATAATAATAATAATAATAATCTTTATTTACTCACAAAGCATTTCTTATACTTAATCTAGTGACCAGAGTCTCCTTTTAAGCAAGGATGCCTGTGTTAGGAGACTCCGCTCTTCTATAACTACGAGTAAACATTATATGTGTGTGGTGTGTGTGTGTGTGTGAGAGACTGTAAGTGAATGTCTCTGTGTGTGTGTGTGTGTGTGTGTGTGTTTCTGTGTGTGTATGTGTGAGTGTGTACGTGTGTGAGTGTGGCAAACTAATAGTAAGGTTGAGTTAAACATTAGCGTTATGTTGTTATTATTGCAAAAGGTTTTCAGTATTATCAAAGCTAAGGTTTGGAATCCACTTAAGTATGCATTTTTTTACTTCATAATTTTGTTTTTCATATATATTTAGTTGTTTGTTTATGATATTATACATTTTTGCAGAGCGTGTACTATATTGCTTGGAGGCAAATTCTGTTTTACAAATGGGTATCAATGCAACGTTATATTTCTTCCTTTTTAATTTATGACTACTGGTATAAGGTAATGTTTTATGTTTTTTAAGAATTAAATATAGGACATATAGTTTTCTAACTGATAATAAGTTACTTATTTTATATAGGCTTTCGGAACAGTATCTTCTATTTTTGAAATACATAACCTTTATAAGCGAACGTTGAGCTCGTTCTACCTTAATACATTTGGACTTAGCCGCTCCACCCCAAACAGGAATACAGTAAGTTAATATGGATTGAGCCAACGCGACGTAAACTTCATTGAGAAGATTTCTAGCACATTTAGAATTATTTCTTGGCACAACATGTCTCAAGGCGCTGAATATCCAAATCAATTTCCTAATTCTGCTACACACTAGTTCCAGATGCGGATACCAAGACATTCTATTGTCAATCATCACTCCTAGGTATTTCATTTGTGTCACTCTCTCAATCACAGGACAATTACAGATTGTATCATTTAGGTCTTGACATGCATGAATTTTTAAACTATATTGAAGAGGAGGTTGAGTACGGTTATTAATACTAAAGCACATATAGTTTGTCTTAGAGGTGTTAAGTGTGAGGAGATTAAATCTTAGCCAATTTGATATCAGGGCCATTCCAACTTCAACACTGTTTTTTAGTGATTGCCAAGAACTTCCAGAAAAAACGATTGATGTGTCATCGGCATATGAGAAAATTTTGGCATTATGAACATTTAAATTGCAAAGGTCGTTTATATATATTAAAAAAAGTGTCGGGCCCAGGACGCTTCCTTGGGGAACACCATATGATACAACAGAATCGTTACTATTAAATTGTCCTCTACTCTAACTCTTTGCGTTCTATTAGAAAGGTAATCTTTGAAAAGGGCCAAAGGTGTTCCTCTAATTCCAATATTTATCATTTTATTCACAAGGATGGGGATAGAGACTGTGTCAAACGCTTTTTGGAGGTCCAGAAAAACAGATATACACTTATTACCTCTATCCAACTGCTCCACAACCTCTGAAGTAAGGGCAATCACTGCATCTTCAGTAGATTTTCCCTGTCTAAAGCCATATTGGGCAGAGGATAGAATGTCAAATGATTTTAAATAACTGAGGAGGCGAGTGTTCAGTATCTTTTCCAAGATTTTAGATATAGATGGTAAAATAGAGATAGGTCGATAGTTACTAAGATCCTTTCCATCCCCACCCTTGTGAATCGGAACTATAATTGACTTTTTTAGAAGTGCAGGAAAGGTACCCTTTTGCAGGCAGATATTAACTAGGTGTGTAATAATAGGAACGATTTCAGTCCTTGCAAATTTTAAATATTTATTTGATATATTATCCCACCCCGGTGCGCTTTCAGATTGTAGGTTCATTAAAATATTATCTATCTCTTCAAGGTCCGCATCAAGTAGAACAAACGAGCTAACGTGGGGATATGATGTAAAAGCAGGAGTCGAATTTGCTGATACGTTATGTGCTGTGTACGTTATGTGATATGCAAATTAGGAACTGGAGTTAAATGTGCCCAAGCGGCTGGTATCAAAGAACAGTCATGCTATGTCAGTTTTTTGGTGCAGTTGTTGGATTTGTTCTTCTTTTCTGATTTGAATGATAGGCGAAGTATCATTCAATCTTACATAGAAACGCCCAAAAGATGTCCAGCAAAACTTGTATTTACTCGATTTTGTTAAATCTCTTGCCAAAAAGAATAGACGTGCAGCCTTAGACGTCAGTTGTTCGGACACGAAGACAGGATCATCCTCGTGGGTGGTAAATCCAAGGTGCTTTGCTTGGAGCTTATGTCTGCTGTTTTTAACGTTGTACAATTTACACATCTTTAAAACATCAGTCTTCACTATAGTGGAGCCCATTTCAACAACTATCGGACTATTCTTCACGTTGTTTCTTTTCCCATTCACTCTATAGATGTCCCTTATATCAGTTTTATCGATTTTGCAGTTGACGTGATTTGATAGACTGAGAACCATGTCAATCAGGTTTTCTTTTATTTCATCTTTCTTTCGTGGCACATTCTTTATCTCAATAGCTGTCTTACGACTTTCTCTCTGCATGTCCTCAATTCTATCTTCAAGTAATGAGATACGGTCACTATCTTTCTTCGCTTGGACTTCTAATTGGTCGATTTTCTTCCTAAACTCCTCATTTTGAGTAGTGAGTAGGGCAATAGAGCTATCAATATTGTGGTTAGTTTCTTGAATTTCTTTGAGATTGGAGGTTATAGTCTCCAACTCTTTTTGTTGTGTACCCATGAAAGACCGAATCATGGATCTAATCTCATCTTTAAAACTGTTCAAGTCTTCCAATACATCGTCATTTCTTCTTCTTTTATAACGCTGAGTAATATTTTCTGTCGGCGTATTTTCCATTACATACTCATTGAGTTCATTTAGATGAGACTCAGATAGCGATCTGTCCAAACATTGATGCATTAGGTGCGCGGGTAGAATATTTGTTTGTGCTTTAGTTGGTGGACTGCGGTTGAGGGGCATGATACTAATAATTTCTCAGAAAAAGTACCAGGGCAGCAATAAAAGTTATCTGGTGATTTGTCATAAAACGGAAGGATATAAAAAGATACCAAGCATCAATGTAATTGCAGATTCTACAACACCACCGGTAATTTTTTTAATACCACTTAGCTGGCACACAAGCTTACGGCCCACTTGATGGCAAGCTGTCACCGTAGCCTATAGCCACTAGCAATATATAATACCAGGGATATCACTAATCTGTTGTTGATGAGGACTCACTGTTCTAGCTTGCGGCAATACTATTAGCGCAGCGTATCCTCGTCGAGCACCGGCAACTTTACCGCAAAAACATAACACTACATCAAAGTAGTGTAATGGTTCTAACTTATCTAATCACTCCTTGTCAAACTTCTGTTCAACATAAACCTACTCTTTAGTCCCTTGTTATCTATTCTACTGAAAAACTAGCAAGGTAAGGCCTTGGTAAGACCGTTGTTGGAATGTCGGAAACTTCTAACAAGTGCGTAACAACCGGTATATAATATGTATGTTCAAATAGTAGAAAATTATGGCTTATTATTTCTTACTGATAAACACAAGTACCTAAAAATACACAACATTAAATTCAACAAATGAAATATCGTTCGTTTCTATGTATATATTTGTAAGCTGGTCGCGAATAAATTAAAGTTTGTATTTGCTTCAATGGCAGCGACCGATACATTACGACTGGGGTTGTTGGTCTTTGAAATATTAGTCTAGGAATTTAACAATTATGTAGTGTTTTGCTGTATCTTGCGAGAATTGTTATGAGACTGTTTATTTGAAAGTTCACTGCTTTGCTGAATAGTTTTAACTTGAAAATGGGTTACTTCTTACCTAGGCAGGCATGTTTAAACTAATCTTCGATTCGAGACGTTGATTTTTTTAGTTGGAGATGCTCTTCAATTACTTGAAATATTAATTCTTTTTTAGCTTTTGCATTTGTTAAAAAAAATAACCCTACTAAGATTACATAAATGAATAAAAGCTACTGTTCAAACACCGTTTAACAGCTTATAGGGATCGCCAGCGTGCTTTTTTAATTTATTTCTCTCTAACAACAACTTTGAGCTGCATCCGTATTGCAAAAATAACAAATGGCCGTCGGCAGAAGACGGTATACGGCAAATCCGTCTTATCAGTCGCCCCGAGCCGGTCGTATGTAACACGATACACTGCACAGACGTAAGGAAAAATTGACCGACGTATCTCTTCCAAAATGTTGGTCTTTCGTTCAGAAAATTGACATGATATAATGAAGAAAAGTGTTAGGAAATGTAGTTAAATGTCTACTTGTCATAGTATTTATTTCATTAGCACTGCCTGAGCTCCGGCTAGATAAGATTAACGATGTTAAATTTAGCAGAACGTAATGCTGTCAAGGGTTAAGAAGAGGGTAATTTGCTATTTTTAAGTAGCAGTAAATTGCATGTAATATTTAAATATAAGAACTTCTTTTATATACCACTAAGGTGGCACACAAACTTACGGCCCTACTTTTGTAAGCAGCCACCGTAGCCTATAGCCGCTAGCAATATCAAGGGTATCACGATCGTGTTGCCAACCCTGTTCTTAGGCATTACTGATAGCGCAGCGAATCCTCGTGGAGCACTGGCAACCTTACTTACTTATACTTAATGCTTTTCCACCATCACAGAATTAGAAAATAAATTGTGAGTAAACAAGAATTTATCTTCACTTTCCCAAGAACGACCCATTTCAAAAATTCTCAAAAATTCTTCTTTTAAATATTTTGAAGTATCACAGTGAAATTCATGCAAACAATTTTTGCAAGAAAAATGAACAAAGTCAACGAAGTATAAAATTCAAAGAATGAATTTCCAAGCTTTACGAGTATGACAAACAGCATCTTCAAACAACTATTGAAATAACCTCGAGATAGTGGCTGTTCCTTCTCGCAACCCAGTCACGTTTGACACCATTGACTGGTATATTAACATTGTTACTGCATTTAGTTTGTTTAATTAACTCTGCCAGTTATTTATTCACGCATTTGCGGCTTTGAATTCTGAATGAAGGTTGCTCAGCTTAATATGTTTCATATGTTGTGATAGTAAATACAGAAGGCAGCCTTTGAAGTTATACTGTTGTAATATGGTAAACAGCAGATTCTCGTAGCTTTATATTCAAGGGCAAACTTATTTATATAATACGTTAATTAATCTTCTCATTTCAGAATCAATGTGCATTTACATTGGTTTTCTCCACATTTAAGTCTGTACTCACTCCGATAACTTTTTAAGATAGGGTCGACAGCACGCCTTTTTTTATCCCTGGTGTTGCAAGTTCCGCTACCAATAGATACTTGCGTGTGACATTCAACATGCTAATGAGACACTTTATTTTCTATATCATATTTTTTTAAACTAAAAATCTGATTCTTGTTCGGGTTAATGCTAACTGAAAGAAAGCGACAAAGGCCAGTGGAATCTCGACCACTATTACCTTCCGTGACAGTCCAAAGAGGTAAATTGCAAGTGTCATTGCGTTTAAGAGAGGTAGGGCACAACGGGTTTTCCCGTTCAAAATTGGAGCTGCCGTCTGGGGATCGTACCTCCACCTTACAGAAGACCGCGGCCAAATAACGCTACCGTCAAGGTAGTGTTGTGTTCCCAGCGGTGAGTAAGGTCGCCAGTGCTCCGTGAGGAGGCGTTGTGTCGGCAGTAGTGTGACCAGTGATGTATTACCGCCACAGAGTCGAGCGGGCGTGGCATGTTGGCGCGGCGGTTAGGGAGACCCGGTGAAACGGTTGTCCGCTGGACGCCCGCGGGTTGTAGTGGTCCCGAACCCAGGGATCACCTAATCTCTGCCCTGGGAGGCTGACCCGCCGCCCGCGCATAATCCCTGTCGCAGACGGTCGTGCCGGAGGAGGAGACCGGAGTGGACCCGGCCGGCTGCGGCAGGGGGGGACCGGGGGCCCTTCCGACCGCCGCGCCAGCAAGCCACATCACCATCGCGGCTCTCTGGCGGATCGACATTACGCTTTGTCCCTTCTGCTGCTGACACAACGACTCCTCTCAACCCTCTCCCAGCCCCTTCCTAAAAATGGCCAATAATAATAAGAAGAAGTTTTCTCCAGCGGCCTCCCCGTCCACAATTTCTGTGAACTTTTGCAACATCAGGGGATTACACTCGAACGTTAATGCGGTCCACCAACACCTAGAGACTGCACAGCCGACTCTTCTGTTTCTCACGGAGACGCAGATATCCTCACCTGACGATACATCGTATTTACACTACCCCGGGTATAAGTTGGAGCACAGCTTTGTGCGCCGTGCCGGGGTGTGTATGTATGTCCGGGAGGATGTCTGCTGTCGCCGTCTCCACGGCCTTGAAGACAGGGACCTGTCGATTTTGTGGGCGCGCGTAGACTACGGTGGCCACACTCGAATTTACGCGTGCCTTTACAGGTCCCACAGCGGTGACTTGGACACAAATCGATTGTTCGAGCACCTGCAATCGACGACTGTTAAAGTACTTGAGCAGTATCCCTGTGCGGAGTTAGTGATTCTTGGAGACTTCAACGCTCACCACGTTGAATGGCTTAGTTCTCGGTCCACTGACTCCGCGGGTAGGGCTGCTCATGACTTTGCCCTGGCCTATGGCTTCTCGCAACTGGTTCTTTCTCCCACGAGAATACCAGACATCGAGAGTCATACGAGCTCCTTATTGGACCTTCTGCTGACTACGCGACCGGACGGCTATACAGTCACAGTGGATGCGCCTCTTGGCTCCTCAGATTATGCCTCGTCCGGTCACTAGCCCCTGCGCACAGCCCGTGGCGGCTCAGCCACCCGGGTGGCGCCGAGTGTGGCACTACAAGTCAGCAGATTGGGATGGATTGCGTGAATTCTACGCAGCGTACCCGTGGAGGCAGCTCTGTTTCGCAACAGATGACCCCGACACCTGTGCGGCCGCCGTCGCTGAGGCGATACTGGCGGGTATGGAATGTTACATTCCCAACCCGCTAGTGGCTGCAGGTGTGATGAAACGGCCGTGGTTTAATCGGCCCTGCAAGGAAGCTAGACAAAAAAAGCAAATCTTGTATGAGGCTTGGACCACGGCCCGCGCCAATCGGGACCCGAACATCTCTGCTGCGAAACGAAAACTGAACGCTGCCTCGAGGTCCAGTAAAGGAAAGATTGCCAGGGCTAAATTCAATTTCGTCGGCAGAATTGGCGATAGGCTGGCGAGCCTTCCTTCCGGAAGTCGTGCTTTCTGGTCTCTCGCTAAAGCTGCCGAGGGAAACTTTTGCCAGTCGTCCTTGCCACCACTACGGAAGCCGGACGGCAACTTGGCCCACAGTGCTAAAGAGAAGGCTGATCTCTTAGGGTCTCTCTTTGCCTCGAACTCGACTTTGGATGACAGGGGCGCCACACCGCCTTCCATCCCGCGATGTGATAGCTCCATGCCGGAGATTCGCATAACCCAACGGGAAGTCCGGCAAGAGCTGCTCGCTCTTGACATCCATAAGTCGAGTGGGCCAGACGGCATACCAGCAGTGGTGCTGAAGCAGTGTGCTCCCGAATTGTGTCCTGTGCTGACGCGCCTTTTCGCGCTTTCCTACTCCAAAAGTGTAGTCCCGTCTTCGTGGAAGACTGCCCATGTGCACCCAGTGCCTAAAAAGGGTGACGGATCAGACCCGACGAATTACAGGCCGATAGCTATTACCTCCCTTCTCTCCAAATTGATGGAGCGAGTGATCAATACACAACTTTTGAGATACCTAGAGGTACACGACTTGTTGAGCGACCGACAATATGGCTTCCGCCACAGTCGCTCGACTGGTGACCTCTTAGTGTATCTCACACACCGTTGGTCACTCGCTATTGAGAGTCAAGGTGAGGCATTGGCAGTGAGCCTAGATGTAGCGAAGGCGTTCGATCGGGTCTGGCACCGTGGTCTTCTGACGAAGTTACCATCATACGGGATTCCCGAGGGATTATGCAAATGGGTCGCCAGCTTTCTGTCCAGCAGATGTATAAGAGCCGTCGTTGACGGTAGTTGCTCCGATAGCATGGACATAAATGCCGGCGTCCCGCAAGGCTCCGTACTATCCCCGACACTGTTCCTGATGCATATCAATGATATGCTGTCTATCGACGGCATCCATTGCTATGCGGATGACAGTACCGGGGATGCTTATTACACGGGCCGTGCAAACATCCCTCGTTCCGTGGTAGAGGAAAGCCGCGAGCGACTTGTGTCCGAAATCGAGAGTACACTTAGTAGAGTCTCCGAATGGGATCGACTAAACCTAGTCCACTTCAACCCCACTAAGACACAAGTCTGCGCGTTCACCGCTAAAAAAAAACCCATTTGCTGTAACTCCACAATTCCTCGACACATCCGTCAACATCTCGAAGAGCATTGGGATCCTTGGCGTCGATATTTCTAGCGACGTCCAGTTCCGAAGTCACTTGGAGGACAAGGTCAGGTTGGCATCCAAAAAGCTCGGTGTGCTATTGAGCACACCGAGCTTTTTGGATAGGATAGGGCGAAGCAGTACTTCACATCGGGGCACAGACTGCAACTATATAAGTCGCAAATCCGGCCCCATATGGAGTACTGCTGCCACCTGTGGGCGGGGGCACCTGCATGCCAGCTTGCTCCATTTGACTCGGTTCAGAGGCGCGCCATCAGAATTATCGACGACCCCAAGCTCACAAGCGGTCTAGAACCCCTAAGTCTGCGGAGAGACTTTGCCTCCCTGTGTGTGTTCTACCGCTTGTATAACGGACAGTGTTCAGAGGAATTGTTCGACATGATGCCTACGGCAACATTTTACCACCGCACCTCTCGCCATCGGCGGGGAATTCACCCCCACACTTTGGAACCGAAATGGTCTCGCACGGCACGGTTCCAAAGGAGTTTTCTCCCGCGCACGATCAAATTGTGGAATGAACTCCCCGCCGAGGTTTTCCCAAAGGAGTGCAGCATGGGGTTCTTCAAGAAGGGTGTGAAGAGATTTTTGAAGGGTCGGCAACGCGCGACTGATACCCCTGGTGTTGCAAGCGTCCATAGGCTACGGTAACCGCTTACCATCAGGTGGGCCGTATGCTTGTTTGCCACCTTAGTGGTATAAAAAAAAAAAAAAAATACAAGTAGGAAACAAAGGGTCTTACGAGTAATTGCAAAGGCAGTGCTCGCCCAATTACTGTGGTCGATATTGCTGGTGTAAAGTGGGAATGTAACTCTATACGGAAATTCGAATGAAAGACTGGCTACATTTTTCATTTTGTTCGCATAGTAGTGGTTTGCGATTGTTTACTAATTGACCGACAATAGATCGACCATCATAGTTACGAAGTAGTGACGATCAAAGAAAAAAGGTTTCGGGAATAATATAATAATAGGAGTTTCATGTAATCTATTCAACTTGAATTAATTTACCCTCAGAGATACGTTAATCTCATATGGCATTAACAAAAAAAAAAAAAAAATTTTGCTTGTAGTTAAGAAATATGTTGAATATAATCAACAAGATCTGTCTGTACTACTTTAAAAGATTTAAAGAACCTTTACGAATGCAACAATAAAACTAAATCCATTTGACACAAGTTCAGCCGTAAACCAACGATCCCATTTCTTATAATCAAATGCAGAAGATTACAACCCGAGTTTCAATTATCCCTATCTTGCATTTTTATAGATTTGCCTAACTAGGTTGGTTTGGTTGAGGGAATGGTGTCGGATAAAACTCATTCTCATTTATAGCGTCCTTGTGCGACGTCTTACTGCGCTTCATTCAAAAGAAAAGTTTATTATGAGATACAAAAAGTATAATTTATATAGTTCAGTCAAGTGAAATTTTGGTGGTTTTGAGCATGTGAGATACACGAGTGAGGATTTCATTAACACGATTATTAAAATAAAGTGTATCATCTTGCTCTTTTTTCTTAAAGGCAATATTAGTATTTTTTTAAATTGTATTTTTTTGCTTATTGTCACTTTATGGATTTAAAGAAAATTCTAAAACTGATGTATTTTAAAGTTTATTATAATATTATGAATGCGAAAGTGTGTGAGTATGGATGGATTTTTGTTACTCTTTCACGCAAATACTACTTAACGGATTTGGATGAAATTTAGAACACAGATACCATATACCATACCATCACACCATGAGCTTTTAAAAAGAGAGGTAGGGCGATTTGGGATTTCCCGTGGGTTATCCCATTTAAATTGGAGCCGCCCGACTGGGGACTGTACCTCCGCCTTACAGAAGACCGCAGTGAAATAACACTACATGATGTAGTGTTGTGTTTCTGCGGTAAGTAAGGTTGCCAGTGCTCCATGATGATACGCTGGGCTAAGTAGTATTGCTGCTAGCACAGTGAGTCCTCATCAGCAACATGGTGGGCACCCCGTAGTGATACCCCTAGTATTGCTAGCGGCTTTAGGCTACGGTGACTGCTTACCATCAGATGGGCCGTATGCTTGTGTGCCACCATAGTGGTATAAAAAAAAAAAAAAGATTCTAAGCTCAACGCAGACGTAGTCGCGGGCAGAAGCTAGTAAATAATAATTTCACACATAAAATATAACTCTGATGTGTATAGAATTCTAGTATTACAAAGGCATTTTTAAGAACTGGCAAAGCGTTGGCTGTTATAAAATTTTGCATATCAATATTCAACAGAATAGACAGATTCGATTTGAATGCTGAATTTAGAGTGAAAAATCCGCAATGTATTCACGAACAGATGCGAAAATTGAACTTAGGCATCTGAAAAAACTAGTATGGAAGAATTTATTAATTTGCGAGAGTACAAAAACGGGGTGTTATTTGGCTATTCTGAGCCTAAACTCTAACATTTTATAATTTAATCATGCATTCTCAAACACTGATAAGGTATAAAGCCGTTGATTAGTGAGAAAGAGACAGCAATATAGCAACAGCTTCTAAAAATTACTCATCAAACTATACAGAAGTTCTACAGGGATACGGTTTATTACTCTATAATCCAACATAAAGGTAAAATATATTGCATTGAACTAATGTAAAGGCTCTCATAAAGTACCCGCTAGAGTAATAAAAACAATTTATAATGATCTCATTCTGATCACGAATGGAATGGAGATGAAGCTGTTACTTCACCAACATTACAGGCTTGCTAAGAGATATAAAGAGATCACGAGTAGGAGAAGGAAGTAATTTGTAAGATAACCTCAGCAAAGAATACTAAGTAGTTTCATTATTGAGGTCGGTATTAGATTTAGCTCATTTGTACAATATTTTTTAAAAGGAATAATTTATCAGATAAATTTTAGCTTCAAAAACTTGCAACGATTGCCATAGATAGGAAAAATACAACACATTCCGTTTTAGATGAAGAAAAATAGCAAATATCTGAGTATATTCGACGTATCAGTACGTTTAGGTTTCGGAAATTACGAGATATAAGGAAACTCTTCATAATAATATCCATATAAGGCGGTGATATGCCTGATATTTGTACGTGGAATAGCTGAGGCAGTGTTGAGAGGTCGATTTGTATTCTGATACGGTTTATTTTGGCATGTACAGAGCTCCCATAGTAATAATAACTCAAGTGAATTACTGGGTACGACCTATTTCGTTGACCTACCATTCTACTCACCATGTTCAATATTCTAGTGAAGTCAACATCTGTTTATTTCGTTCTGTGACTTGTGGTGTGAATGCGCATTGCATTTAATGTCAAATCGTAAATCTCATAGAAGTATTGTATATTTGTTATCGATGTATGATATATGATTTCCGACGCATCAACTAATGTGGTTACTTTTGGTAACGTTAGATAGATGAACATAATATTAAGATTTTTGTATTGTTCACCTTCGAACAAATATTGAAAAATTAATTAATTAATTTTGTGACGTCAATTAGGCATACACATAATTTACTAACAAGCTTTGTAAAACTCTATTTATCTTATTTCAGTGCTGAACTAATTCAATTTCATTGGACATTGAATTAGACAGAGGCGTAATTACAAACACAGCTTGTATAATTCTCTTTTCGTGGGTGAGACTTGAACAAACTGGCCCTTCCCTCGACTACCCTACTTCAAACTTGCGCCTCAATGAATATTTTAAAAGTTCAACTACCAACAATGGAATCTGGAATTACACAACATAAATAGAATCCTTTTGTAAACGGCGTCCGAAGATATTCTGAAATCTGAACTTTGCCTGTTGTTATGATGAAAATTTTAATTACGCTGTTTCAAGATCTAAGTTGTTCGAGCATACGCCTCGCTTTGTACTTCGAAAAAGCAATTAAAGTCAGTATTCGAATTGGGTAAACACAGTCTTGTGCAAGTAGAATACATTTGCGGCTATTATTTTCTCATAAACATAACTATTTTATTATTCTGCTTCCAAGTTAGTAGGTAGTTTCACTTGGATGGAGAATAAATTTGTAATTTCACTAAATGTGTAGTTTCAGAACAAAATTAAAAATACTAATATTATTGTGCTTTTATGTTCATCATGATTCGACTTAAACTAGATAATTGATCGTCATTACATAATTTTGTATCAACCTGTCCCAATTAACCTGTGGGGCGAGCGAGGTGATCATGCTCAGCCACCACAAAGGGAAGATCTTCCAGCCAGGCGGGTGTTTTGCCTGGGGAACCGCGGCTCCGACTGTTCTAGTCGGAAACTTGTATATATGTTGAATTGCGTAGAAAACTTCGCTAGCGCGTGGCAGAATTGAGACGTCATTCGTTGAATGTTGTCCTGCTAGTTAGTCGATTTTTAACGTTGGTTTATGTAGCCGTGAGGTCGCTACATCACTCCCCCCCGGGACCGGAGGTCGATCCAGAGCTTGATTACAGTCAGTGCTTGAATGCTTGCAAGTGCCAGTGTGCTTCGAAGTCTGCGGTGAGTCGAGACTGAGCGTTAGATGCCGACTGAGTCCAGTATCTCAATGCAAGCGTACGACGTGGAGATAAGACGGTGAGCAATGCCGAATGGACTCCAGAAGTGGGCTGTGTGAGGCGGACGTATGTAGTCGGTGGAGAGGTGAGTGCCAGGACCAGTAGCGCGGTGAGTCGGCTGAGTTGGACCTGTTGATACTCGATGCTGGCTTGCTGTGTGACTGCTGCTGAAGACTTTGGTGGGGGATGGAGAAGGTTGCTGATGTTCACGCCAATACTGACGCAACGGGGTCACCAGTGTTCGGGCGAGCGAGGTGATCATGCTCAGCCACCACAAAGGGAAGATCTTCCAGCCAGGCGGGTGTTTTGCCTGGGGAACCGCGGCTCCGACTGTTCTAGTCGGAAACTTGTATATATGTTGAATTGCGTAGAAAACTTCGCTAGCGCGTGGCAGGATTGTGACGTCATTCGTTGAATGTTGTCCTGCTAGTTAGTCGATTTCTAACGTTGGTTTATGTAGCCGTGAGGTCGCTACAAACCTGACTAAATATCAGGCTGTATACAGCTACCAAACCGACTATTCTTGAAGCTAAAGAAATAATGTTTAATTGTGGAAGGTTCGGTTACATTGCTTGGTCCTAAACCAAAATATTGTACATACAAACTTTACCATAAAAATGGCATGCAAATATAAACTTAGAGCTAGAATTAAACTGAGTGTTATAGTTATGAAAGTTCACATGGCAGAGCTAATTCCTTATATTTAGTAGCTCTACGGATAGAGCTTATAAAACGCTTACTAATTTAAGCTAGAGAACGTTTATACGATAATAATTTGAGCTCACATTGAATTTGGTAGCGCTAGATATGATGCAATATAAGTAATGTTTACCTGTTTGTAATAAGATAGCAATAATGCTAGAGTTATTACAGACATGTATATTACTTTCACACAACAAATAGTGGGCACTTATTGATAACTAGCTTTTGCCTGTGCCTTTGCTGACGTAGGATAAATTTTATTCCTAAAATATAAGTTGTGTTATAACCTACATACTACTCTGGTTTAGAGCGGGATTTTATTCGGGCGGGTTCAGTAGTTCTAAAGATTAATAACCCCATCGATGACATCAAACAAACCTATTTCTGAATAATTATTAACAAGCAAACATACAAAATAATGCCAGAACAGATATACGAAAATAAAATTACACGAAACTCGGTGTTATAAAAACAAATTGAGAATAAGACCACGTAAATGAAGTGCGTTTGGGAAGTAGTTGAAAAAGTGTAAAAATACTTCGTTTTAAGATTCGGAGATCGTAAACCCGGCCAGAGTGGATTGGTTCCAACGATGGCCTGTAAGGCTTTATGCTTAATTGCATTTAGAAAAGGATTGTATATAAATGAAACGAGCGAAAGCTTGTTGTAAGTAATTTATACGGTTTATGAGTGTTTATTTTTTGAATTTGCTCGTGTTTTTATGGGATATTACGAATATTAAGCACATTTATGTAAGCACTGCGTTCCTTTTGGGATATGCTACGCATTTTTTTTTTATATTATTAAGATAGCAAGCTTTGCCACAGCTAGCCTGCTACCAAGCAAAGTTTTCTTATCTCTTTGGACACCTGTAACATCGGAGGTACTACCCACACGATGTCGACTCTGTCATAATCTGTTTACATTCTTCTTCATGAACTAGAAAATTATCATGAAAAAAAAGACAGTAATAGAGCAAAACTGGACTCTCGTTTAAACATTAAATGTCCCTTTTTTCAGTTATTCTTTCTGTTTTCATAATGTAATGAAAATTAAACTGACCACTCAATATCAATTGTTGCCATACCTGCCAGAGAACGCTGACTAATTCTAAGTATAGTGTGGCTCTTTTGCCAAATCCTTACCGCGGTCTACATGTTACCTTACTACAAGTTAGATTCATCGGAAACTGACAACTCACCAACACTGACTGATGAGTCAATATTCTCAACGGCTCTTGGACATCGGCGATTCCTTTAAACGACTAATACTATACATTTCGCATAAATCCCTTATGAAATCTAATGGCAGATAAGAGTACACAAGAAAACTCGCTCAAATACAAGGAACACTTGACAGTTAAAACTTGTTCTAGTTGGACGGCAGTTCTTCCATTTCAGAGTGTTATAGCGACGGAATTCTCGAGGGTACCGCACGTGCCTTACATTTTGTTTCAACATATCCACGTATTTTCTTAATCTGACTTTATTCCATTATATTTAATAACTTTGTCTACACGTGTCTTTTATTGTCTTTTTGCTAAAGGTAAACATGACGTCAGGTTGAAGAAGGCATCTTGTGGAGAGCTCAAACGACGTGTCAAAGAGTTTTTCCCATTATAGAGGGCGCAATGTACTAGGCTAAGATATGTGAGATTTTTAATATTCGTATAATGCAATAAAATTATAAATTTTACATATTCAAGCAGAAGAAGCGCACGCGCTGTTGTCAAATACTAAATTACGGCTTAGTAACCTCAATAAAATTAAAAATTGGAACACATTTTAGAGGATTTACCGTTATTTATCATAGCTAAGAAGACTCTCGATTAACTCACCTGGGAATAAAAAAGTTCAATCAACATTGGTTCACCCGTTCGCCATAGATACAAGACTTAAATTTATAACACTGCGTCGGGGGTTAATACATATTAATTTAATTTGTTTCAATATTTTAAAGTCCTCAAAATGAGAATAATTCAAAAAGAACACATAAATGCTCCAATGCTCCAATGCTATATTTCCAATTATTTTAATTGGTTTATTTATATTTAGTAAGAAATAATAATACGTCTTAAATTATTATTTAGCTGCTATATTTCAAACTCTCAGTAACAAGTAGTATGCTATGTACATTACGAAACATAAAGAAAATCAACCTCCTTTAAACTTAAATTAAATTAAATATATATTTTAATGTACACTACAATCAGTTGGAATCCAATTTTCATTCGTCTGAAGGTCATTGAAACTTTATAATATAATGTTTTCAATGAAAACACTAACCACCAAATGTACTTAAAACACAAAAACAATTATCACATTGTTAATTTAATACGGGGTCAGAACAATACGCGATAATAATCGAAGGAAATAGACATGTCGGTAATAAAGCCCATCTAGTGAGCACAATAAATAGTTTGGCGCAATATTTTGCTAGAAAATGAATTGTACAGAAATTCAGAACCCACAAATTCGTAATCTGACTGAATGAGAGTAAAATTGCGGGTAAATTGTGTTATATGTTTTTTCATTCGAGTGAGTTCTTAGAGTTGATGAAGAAATTGACGGACTTGTAAGTGGGTATCGAAGGTTTTCAAGCAACACAAACTTTTAACAAAGTTAGGCGCGTAATAACAATTTGTAAATACAGTGAAGGAATGAATTTTGGTTTCGAGTTCTCCCTAAGTTTACATGTTTATAATATCGACAAACAAATTACATTATTTAACCAACTCCGCTACGCCGTTTAACTCGCGATTCTCTTTCAACAACTTTGCCATCATTTGAAGGGTAGTTTACGAGAGGTATGATGTTAGATAGTTAGTAAAAAAAAATGTGGCAAGGGTGCTGTAATGGTGCTTATTAGGTAAGGTACTTTACCTATATCTATTCGAAATATCGAATTTAATTTAAAACTGTTAGTCGTTAAAGGAAAGTGAAACTTCATATACGTCAGATGTTTTTAAAATATTTTTCTATGTTAGGTAGTTACAGTATACTTGAACTAAGTATTTTATATACTAAAATCACTTTCACAGTGATATAACATATAGAAATATCTCTTTTGAAATTAATTTACTGTTAAGTCATCGCTAAGTATACCCCAGTCAGTCGAGAGAGAAAGAAAATGTTAATTTATAGGTCATTTCATTTGCATCGTGAAGCAATTTCACAGTACAATGCAGGTTTTAATTTGCTGTCCTCAATTAGCAGGATAAATGTGAAAATAAGCTCGACTTTTGAGATATACGTTTTATTTAGTTGTGAAATTTTCGAGTATTCCCCTTTGCACAATCATAGCTAATTAGAAATTTTAACTAGGTACATATTGTTCTATTTAATTTTACTTTTACAGGTACATTTATTGAAAACTAGCCTTTGCCCGCGCCTTCTCCCGCAATGTTTCATGTAGTATGAAACATTAGTTCTGAAAGTAATTTACTTTATGTCCTTTTCAGTATGCGGCGATGTGTGTGCAAAAATCATGATAATCGGTTGCAGCGTAACAAATAAACAAGTTTCACTCAAGTTTACCTTTACAATAATTAGCTAGGTTTGCCTTCATCGACTTTTAAAAATCCTTAAGCTTTCCCATAAATTATTGACATGAATACTGTGATTCTAAATAGATACACACTGTAGCGTGCATTGCCCGCAAAGTAATGCAACAATCTATTATAATCTGAAGGCATAGAGACTAAGACACTAACAATGCAAGACTCAATAAAAATGAATTTTTGTATTGTCAACGTTGTTCACTAGTTTATTGTGACGTTAAAAGAACCGTACAACAATGGCAGGCCGCGTTGCGTGATAGCAATATTGGCCGAGATCAATACTTGGAGTACTCTATTATAGGAATGAGAATTTAAATAGGCTATTTGTCACTTGCAACGGGGTTTGTTGTAGGACGATTAAGTGGGGCCATTAGGGATCGTTGCGAGAAACAGTTTTTACAATCCAGTTTGTTCCAATACTATCTCACTTAGAGTAAATTTTAACAGCCGTTAGAATTGATGGTAAGTTTATTTTCTTAAAAATATTTTTTGTTTCACATGCGGAAAATAATTATATCACGAAGAACGAAAACATGTCTACCTGATGGTAAACGGTCACTGTGGCCTATGGACGTCTCCAGCAAAGGTATCACTAATGCATTAGACGAATTAGATGGTGGTAACCCTGCTATCCTCCACGACAAAAAGACTTGTCTGACATAAATATAAAAAAAAAAATATTAAGTTCCTATACAATATACCTCCTAAGGGGATAAGAACATTCCATTATGAAAAGATTATAACAAAACTTACAAGGGATAATTTACCTTGTCGGATTATTTTTCTTGTTAAATTAATCCGAACATTCGGAACGGTTTTCATTACATGATATTCGTATTTTACTCCAAAGACCTTTTTAATGTAGGAAATTAATATCTAAAGACGGATTACTAAAATATGGAATGAAACGTAATTTACGCCTGAGGCTTGATTTGGCCTTTATAAAGCCATGTTTTGATGACAAACATAATTTCCGAAATAATAAGTTTATATCTCCTTAATGACATTATGAAGAAGTAAGAAATCTTTATGTCTTTGTAGGTCTATTCTCTAATATACGATAAAGACAACTATCGGTCTAAACGCAATAAGCTCAAAATCTTCTGAACGGGTTTTCAAACGGTATCACCAATTAGCGGAGTGATTTCTAAGGGAGGTTTTATGCAAATTGGCTGAAATATTATAGTTTTGTCCAATATCATATCACATACGTAAATAAAAATTTACGTACGTACACACAACCTTCCCCGCAGCTGAGGTTTTTATATTTATAAATCATTGTACAAATGTTGCATACACTTCCACAATTAGGCACTAAAATAAACCTTAGCTATAAATTATATGAACCTAATATCTACAAAGACATTCAGTTTGAAAATTTGCTGGAGTTTATCTTGATTTACTCTTTTGAAACGGATAGAAGCTTCGTTTCATTATCTTCGAGAGACGGGCACTTGTCCATTGCATTAGCTGCAATTTCTTCCTCAAATAAGTACTTATATTCCGTTGAGTAAAGTGCATCTGTGCGTAAAACCAATCTGTTTGAAAACTGCAGGTATTTAGATTCATGGTTGTATATTTCAGCGGACTTTGGGACCTAGCCCACATTTGTTTTTGTGAATAATCGCGATCTCTGCAAGTAATGCACCTTAGTGGCTGAACAGCATATTGTTGCCCATATTAGCGAGACAGAGTATTCGCTTGGCTTCTTTGCTGTGCGTATGAAGGTCTCTTTCACATATCTTATATACTTATACTACTTAGATGCGCAGGAATAAAAAGGATTAGGTACTATTTAGCGGTAGGTAAAATCAAGAGCGATTGGTCACGCTTATAAATATCGGATCTATTATGGTTATTATTTATATGGTTATTTATTTAATTATATTTCTTAGACATAAAACAATTTTCAATTAAACTGACTTGTTTTAGCTTTTATACATCGTTAAATCATCCAACTCTTTTTCTCGTATATTTAATGCTTACTCTAAAAATTATATTACAGCCGTTGAGCTGTTATAATATTAATGAACTATAAAGTGATCAGAAATTTTCATCGTTGATAATATTTGTGAAAAGGTTATAGCCCAGCTGTAAACACTCTATGAGCTGCGCTAATAGCTTAATGACATCAGCTGCACTTATGCACCGGCTATCTGGTCAGTAATCAAATTTTATCGAAACTTCACCAGACTTGTCGAAAATCCGGATTCGAATCAGATTCGGATCCGAAAAAACTTCATTATTTTTTGAGCAGGGCAAGTATAAAACACCTAGAACTACCAATTAGCAATATACTCGTATACCAAGTGACGTGTGAAACCTAATAGAAATAAAATAAATGAGTAGGTAGTTGGTAATACCAGTCGAGAGAGCAGAATGATGAAAGTTCTAAGCCTTATTAGTACCTTTCCAAAGCCCGGAAAAAATGCATTGTACCTAGTAACATTCGGTAGACTTAGGTATATCCTTTACACTAATAGCGCTGCGGCGTTCATAGACTGTGATCATCAATCGGGACTTAAACTTGTTTGCTATCTTTATAGAAGCTTTATAGTATAAAAAACAAAATGTATGTCTGCAAAAATAGGTTACCTACCTACCTACATTGATACGTATACAATAACGCAAGTAAGATTCACTAGTTCAAAGCAAAACCTTCTTCAATTTGAGTTGAGTCAAACGCGAGATTTCTCCATAATTTCCGGTTGCGTAACAAGAATTTCCATGGATGTTGTGAATTTTAACCCTTTTAGAAGTAGGTACTTCTAAGTAAATATAACAAGGTAACCGCATCTTAAAATCTTATATTAGTGACGAAGGGTTGGTTTTCTGTACACCCTAAAGAATAAAATTCCTACTTGTTTTATAGAATGTTAGTCGCAT
Organism: Falcaria lacertinaria; assembly: GCA_951449985.1. Taxonomy (NCBI): domain Eukaryota; kingdom Metazoa; phylum Arthropoda; class Insecta; order Lepidoptera; family Drepanidae; genus Falcaria; species Falcaria lacertinaria. Next base: position 3,503,682 of record OX602124.1, read on the forward strand.
AAGGAAACAAGCAAACATGTTTTAATTTTAAATGGCATTGTCATAATGGACCTAGAGGTTAAGATTTCTACTGATAAATCTACATAAGTTCAGCCATACTCACCTATATTCTGACAAAGTGCAACTTTCGCAATTACAATATACAACTCTTTGATTATAGACGCAACTATTCAATAAGCAAGCTCATTTATTTAGGGGAATAATTACCCCTTAATAAATGATTTTTATATTTGTAACCAGAAGCTTACTTGTAGGTACCTACCAAGTCTTTTTCTAACGATAAAAGTCTCGAGTTTCCTTATACATATGTAACTTTTTAGTTATTCTAGTCCAAAACTCAGTATTGTTTATATTTCCTAAGATTTTGTGATGCCTTGTGAGTAGTATGTAGCATTAATATAAATAAAAAACACGTGGCTTAACTGCCAGTTACAATTCGAATTTTAATATAAGGTTCCTCAATTATCTACTTTAACCCACATTTTGACCGCACGTAATATAAAGCGTAAAATTTCTTCCACATTTGTAGTCACGTCACGTCTGTAGCGTAAGGTATACGAGTATATGTATTGTTATTAAACCCTCACTGCCAGTGCTACTTCCTGCACAACTGGGAAATCTCTGTATTTATATACGTTGAGAATACACACGAATAATTTAATATCGTGAACAACATAGGGCACTGCAGTTGACGATTTTTAAACTGCATACGTAAAATTATTTTAAGCTGGAGTTTCATCTCTATAACCGAGCTAACTAACTAAACACTGACTGACTAAGTCATAATTAGATCTTCAAGACTATACGCCCGATTGATTTGGTAATATAATAATAATATCCCACATGGATCCCCGAAAATATAGACCTTCCGAATCCGGACGATTTGGACGTACTTATCTAACAGATAAGTACTTCCAAATCGTCCAGATGAGTCTAGTCAATAAAGATGTTTTTGACTTTGAAAAGTTTATCTAGATTGATTCCAGTCGGGGTTTATCTTTAATCGTTACACGCTTGATTTTACATTCCGTTTGTAGTGGTGGGTACACACTTGCGTTCATGTCATAACGCTGATCCCTTTCTTTCAGATTAAGAGAGTATAGCGCGTAAAGTAGAGTATAGTATTTCAGTCTTGTTATGCACACTTCTCATCAATATCTAAAAATTCTCTTTACCTTTTCACCATTGGTAGTGATGGGTGACTAACCTATTTACGGTTATGGATAGCTTTTCTAGCTTAAAGCATGTAAAGAAAGCTGTCTGGTTTAGTGTAAGTCAATAAATAAGACAAGGACGGCCGAACAAAGGTATAAAACTGAGATAAACAGCGTTTATAGAAAACCGATACGGCGTCGATAAATCTTTCGGTTGATGACTTGATGTCCACAATGCGGGGAGACGCAATAAAGATCTTATTTCTATTGGCGTAAGAGTACTTTATGTGACAATGAATTTAAAAGATAAAAACAAATACAATGTCAGTAAAATGTTGTGGTAGGATGCAGATTTTACGGCGGCCATATAAAGTGTTGATAATTAATTACAATTCTACAATTACCTTATTTCCAGTGGACTTTGAAATTGAAAAAAATAAATGCTAACCCATCGGTCTCGATTCGTAACAAGTCTAAGAAATACCTTATAAAGTCTGACATCCTAATGATTTGTTAAAATTTCAAATAAAGATAGTAAAATTGCCGGTAATATGATTCCCATGCTTTTAACAACCATTTTCGAAGTTGTTGTTTGTTCTATCAAACTAAACTGAACTTTAAAGCCCTAGGCGAGCTTTCAAAGTGCAGCTCAAACTGTGGCCCGCGTAGAAGGTTCTCTAAACAGGGAAGATACACGTAAGCCACTTATTGATGTGTAAAATCTTTCGCGTACGAAGTTATAGGCACGTATTTAAATAAAATAATCATTGTGCAGATTTTGACCATTTATTCAGGATCCATTTCGCACTTCAATTTATTGCCTAGCTGAGTGATGAACGATATTATTTTCAGACGAGCAAATTCTTGGTACGTGGTATACCTACATAACAAACAGATAGGTTGCGTTCTTAGGTTTTATATAACACAGAACACACCTTTTTCCTATATTATCTCAAAGTCTTCGTAAGCTTCAATTAATTCACGTGTTGCATAAATATTTATCCAATTAAAACCGAAAAAAATACTGCAATATATAATAACATATCGTTACACGGCGAGCTTCATAACGAGAAATATCAGATTAAAAAATATGGAACACGCAACACGTGTACATGAAATAGCCTTCAGTTAACATGTCCGTGTATAATACGCCAAAATAACGGCACACCTCTCATCCCTCACTCAAGGCACTTCAGACGACCACAAGGTAAATAAGGTTATACTCCTTGACGCTTTCCTTCTTTTTTCTTACAGGGGAGGAATTTGTATTCAGTATAATTGAGGAAAACAGCAGATTAATTTGGTCGCTATATAAGAGACTTGAATATGATAAGGAATTTCCTTTTTTACTTTGATTTACGTACAACATAAAATATGGGAATGCGTTCTCAAATAATTTAAATAAAAAGGAAAATAATAGCTTTTTAAGAGTCCATAACTTAATAAACGTATCTATATCCTAAATATTATAAAAAATATTGTGTTTTTTATTGTTTGTATGGGGTAATAAATAATCTTTGGAGCGTTTTGTTCATCGCCTTCGTTAATTTTATTAATCGCTTCGCCTATTTTTTATGTCATGTTATTGTCTTACGTATAAATGTATACGAAAAAGGAGGGAAGTGGTAACAAGCGTCACTTATATAGTCTATTATATTATGCTAGTATTTTGGAGTTTTTCTCCTTAAAAAGTCGCTTGAATAAAATCACATTCTGGGTGGAACTTTCCGTGCGCGAGCAAGATTTGAAATGGACTACATTTTTGTACAAGTCTTTTTCGTAATACTTTGAGTACTTTATCACTTGATTGATAGATATGAATAGAGTATTAGATTGACATAAATAAATGCTACTATCAATCATAAGAAAATGACAAAACATTTTCCTATTTCTTACTCTGATGGCGTCGGGCAAATCTTAGATTATTTAGGAAGCAGTGTCGAGATTAGATTGAATACCTTACTATGACATTTTAAAATTGTATTAAGGTCGAACTCTCGGATAAAATTACAATCCAATATTGACATATTATGTACTTCCCATCAATATTCAACAGTAATAAAACATACATGTTCAGCCGCAATGTTTGCACATTTACCGTTGAATCTCATGAGTATTACGTTATTGAGGTTTGAAAGGAACTAACTGTGGCTGTACCTCTTTATACTATCAGGAGTTATTTGGAAAAGGCTTGGTAAGCGTCATTCTTTGCTTCACATACAACAGAAGCAGTTCCATCCAGAATCTTTAATCATAGTGACAAGCGTGGTGTAGTGCTAGACAGGATTGTAAAATCATAGGGTTCTTTTCATGAAATAATCACGTATAAGTAAGGTTTTCGGAGTTTCTCGATTAGGCGATGTGATACAATATTATTAGGGTGTTTGGTATGTATTTACAAAAAAGGAAGTATATAACTATTATATCAGGTCTGGTATTGATTCCCATAGTACAAGCTTTGCTTGGTTTGGGGCCAGATGGCACTGTGTGATAATGTCCAAACATTATTACGTAGTCCACTTGTATACAGAAAAGTAATTAAAATATTATGTCGTTTTGGCATGGTTGAGTACCTAGTAACCACATAACTTCCTTATTTATTTAATTAGGTTATATTGTGTCGATTCTGTTGTTCAAAATTACTAAACATAACTAATTTGACAGGTCTAAAAGTCTTGCTATCCCTTTCTCATTTGCGGGATTAAATAAGGATGGCAATATTTTTAGACCTGTCAAATTGGTTAAGTTTAGTAATTTTGAACAACAGAATTGGCACCTATCTATGGATAAATAATATAAGAATATGTTTTAGGTTCCATAAAGTAGGTAGGTAAAGTACGCATGAACACACTTTGTCTCATTCGAGGCCAGTTACAGAGGATTTGACGAAATTAAATTCTGAGAAGCGGGAAAATTATTGATAAAGGAGAATGAGGAAAATTGGAAGATAAAGAAATATTATAATTTAAAAGGTCTCGCGGTACACAACAAAACAATCCTCGGAATTTTGTGGGATTGGAGATATTTATACCTATCATTTTACATTTATGATTTATTACAGATATTAATTTTATACTACGTTGTTGGCACGCAAATGTTGGTACGATCCGCTTGATGGAAAGCGATCACCGCAGCCTATATAACTTTGTAATTCCAGGGGAATCACTTACGCGTTGCCAGCCCTATTGTTTTTATAGAAATAAATGTCATAAGCTTTAAAAAAAGAGCTAAGCTAAAAGAATACAATAATATCTAGAAATTTCCTTCACGAGGCTCGATCGATGATGGCCCTATTTGCTAACGGCAACCTCTTAGATCAATTATCTCCTAAGCTTAGACATATTTGAGATACAATCGAGGATAAGTGGCCTATATCATGTTTCACAACATCAGCTTAGGTAGCGACTAGCGATATTCTATGGATTTAGCCGTAAAAGTTGGAGTTCCATGTAATATATCAAGACTTCTTCACGCTTTAAAGGACACATTAAGCTACGGACAAGGCAACCGATTTCTAACTTCCAATGACTTTATTTTTATTTTTTTAAAGTTATGGTTTTTTCATGTTCGCTCCACGAGGACACGCTGCGCTAGAAGTAATCCTGCAAGCACAGTGACTCCTCATCAACAACAGGGTTGGCAACTCGATAGTGATATTGCTAGGTATTGCTAGCGGCTATAGGCCTAAGAAAATAAAGATTGTTTGCAGCAAAAACCACCAGTGGATGGTGTATTTTGACTATATACAAATACCTACTTCTATATAAGTAAAAAAACCGTTAAAGACTTTGTAAAAGCCTCAAAAATACCAATAATAATAGAATACTAGAGCTCGGCAGCCGATTTCAATGCATGAATGCGTAATCGACAATAGTGTAGACAATAAGGCACAGTCACCCGCTTACCACCAGGCGGGTCGTCATTTGTTTGCCAGCTTTGCAGTATAAAATAAAAAATATCATAAAACTCATTCACAATTTCATAAATAAGCGCTCACCGCGTATAATTTTTATATGAAGACCATGGTTTGTTTTGTTTGAAGATATATCCTAAAATAGGATTACGCTGGCTTCCGGAGGGCCGGGATGCACATAAATTATTCACTTGCTCGCCTTATTCGAGCACCACTAACTTTAAACCACGATCGATCCAGCATTCGGGCAGCGAACAGACGCCATAACGTATCTAATGTCTTATTGGTTATACGTTTTTTTGCAATTCATGAAATATCAATTGGTAAAACTGAGCTTCATTACTAATAAAAACCGGCCAAGTACGAGTCAGACTCGCGCACCGAGGGTTCCGTTACACACTTGTCGGAGTTATGCAGATTCAGGAATATTTGTTAGTAAATTCGCATTAAAAAAAAACTACATATTTGCGGTTTTCACAATTTTTCGTTTGCTTGTGCTGTAAGACTGCTTCAATCTTGCCATAATTCATGATTCTAGGTCAACGGGAATTACCCTACGCATAGGTTTTGATTCCCTTGTGAATTCGCATAATATATGAAAATTTGCGACATAAACGTAACCCTAAAAATCAGTTTTATTAAAGCGATTCCACAAAAATACTCAATAAAACTCTAACAAAACGAATAGGTAAGTAGAACAGCTTTCGGTTGTTTGAAACTTCCAAAAAGTCTTAACTCCTCCCTGTATTCAGTATAATATTATAGTATTATTAAAATGTAAAGTTGAATTGGATTAGTAAGGGAAAATCTGAATATTCTATTAAGAAGTTTGTGAACTCAATTGTATTTTTATATTAAGTACATATGTCGTAGCAATTACTAAGACCAAACCAAACTAAATCCCATTCCCCTATCTTGAGCTCCCAAGTAATCAAAGAATACTTAAATAGTATTAATGTACTTATACGAGAGCTCTTATCGGTCAAGCCCCGAGATTTGGCTAAACAGATTATAAGTTGCGGTCGGTAGCAGCACTAAGCAGTGGAAAGTTTATCTGCCTTACTGGACCGTAGTTCAAGATTACTGCCAAGTCTATAATAGCTATGTATATAGCTGAGAAAGTGTTTAACGTAGGTATAATTTGGATGGGATTACAAAATAGTTGTAGTCTAACAAGTTTACTTATGATGGTATGGATTAATACTATGCATTTACAAGTTTATTGCTAGTTTATTTAGGTAAAAATGTCGTGGTTGCCGTGTGGTATTAAGCGTTGCCTGCTTTTCTAGCGATGCAAGTTCGAATTCCACCGGTCTGTAGCTATGAGCTTTTCTAAAATCACAAGTGGAGTGATTAGTTCTGTTACATCACGAGCTTTACGGTGAAGTAAAACATCGCCAGAAAACCTGCATATGACTGATAAGAAAGAGGAGGTCGTATGTAGTGCCTAAGAGACGGCGATGGACTCGCCGCCTGTCATGTTGGCACCAAAAATATCTTCGGTGAAAAATGGGTGTTGTTACCATTGCCTACCATTTTGGGGACACTTGTTGGAAGTCGTGAAGATATAATAATTATTATTACTTGGGTTAATCATTGCCAAACCCTTTAACATTATTTCATATTATATATTACTTTACCTAAGATTTAATTCCGTACTCGCTTGGCTACAGTCAAAGCATTTTGCAGAGAGCCTAACTTTCCTGTAATAAAATACATACATAGGGTAGGCAGATAGTATAGAGAGCATATCTTCTCTTGACTCGACCACACTTATTAATCTCTTCATATATGCCCGCCAGTTCGAGCCCTTTGTACATTTCCGATACTGAATACTTGATTAATGGTTTATTAAAATTTTAAAATAAACTGTAATGAATTATTATGACGAATGGCGACATATCGTTTAAATTTCGCATTAAAAAAAGCAAGGAGTCTCCGCGTTGATGACTCTTTTTAATTAGTGCATTTTTTTCGTGAGGTTATAACGCAGTGTAGCGTGAAATTAAACTTAAATAGTATTGTTAAAAAATTAAATAATTGTATTGCATACTATGCAACGGTTCCAACATGCAGAATGGGTAAATTCGTGAACAGAAAATTGCCTGAATTTCAATACGGTTTGTGAAAAAAAAATTACGTTTAAGAGTCGCGTTTGGCTACCATTTATGTTTAATATTTTAAAGTGTAATTCAGGCAAAATAAAACAACTAAAAGTCCAGTTTAAGTACAGACTTATAATAATTAAGATAAGCTCTTTATGGAAACCACTCAAAGAACGTAGTCAGGCAAATAAAATAATTAATTCAATCTAAGCCTTGACCTTCAGAGTACCCACTTCAAACGTAGAATATAAAAATCTCAAGATATTACAGATACGGTGAAGTCTATAAGACTTATACTACTCAAAGGTCGTTTATCCAATAATCTAATTTAATCAAGTCGAAAACACTCGTTATCTAGTCAAGATAAAACGTGGAATCTATTTCCACCCAGAATTAACCGCTTCAATTTTCGACCTATCAGATGCCATTACTCGCGTATCAAATAATAACCCTTTTGTATAAAAAGGCAAGCACATATCAGGACGTTTTGGGTGAGGAAGCGGGGCGGTCGGCGCCTCTATTGATTTTACCTCTCACCCGCGCACCCCCGCACGCATCTCACAACTGTTGCTTGATGCCCCAGAGTAGATGATTCAGTATCAATTCACGTTTTATTGAATTGCGTGGTGGTCGGTTTATTGATAAATGTGTTGAAGAATATATATAAATTCACGAATTCTTTAGTTCTGGTTTTTTCTGTAAGATTTTATTCTTAAACTGGAAAAAACAGAAACTGTTTGTATGATAGCCAAACATGATAATGCAACGGTAAAAACAATACAGGTGAAGTTAATAAGCAGCCACGCTATTTTCTTATAAAATTTAGATCAAATTCGTAATTAAAAAGTCACAGTCGATTTAATATCGAATACCACGTTAGGCTTTTAAAAAAGTATTCGGTCTTAGAAACTTAGGGATCTCAGTTCTCGACTTGTATTCTTGAAACAACTAAAATAATAACTTTAAAATTAAAAAAAAATAGCTTAAACAAAGAAAACCCACAGAAAATACTCCCCATTCATCATTGACATATGACATGACAAATCCCGTATGACATTGACATCTAACGTTGTTATACACTTTATATTCCCTGTGCACAAACTCGGCCTTGAAACTCCCCGAGGAAGCTTGAATCTGTCACGATTGTACACGGATATTGCCAGAATAAAACCCCAACTAGAGTTTTTGGCCGGAATCAGGCGGAGCGGTTGAGATTTTTTCCAGTGTGTCGTAAATTGTGTTATAGTGATCTTTAATGTGTATTTTTGGTGTCGATATGTGCAGTAAAGTTTCATTTAGTGACTGATTTATAGGAGCATTGGAAATAATGCCATAATACGACTTTTGGGTTAAGTGATTTATCATTTTGGTCAATAGGTTACCTCTAATCTAAAGGCGTGTTACGATCTGCTACTGCCGTGGGTTGTCTCCAGAAACTCCATTGGGCGTTAGAATGCATGACACTAGGCATTTTAATGCGGCAAACACGAGAAATTTTGCAACATGAAAATTCTCTCACACTCGACACTGGCAAAAATAGTCCCTGAAGGGATTGATTGCCATACTTAAGAAGAAGAAGAAACCCCAACTAATTGTGTAAATTTCAAAACAAAAGCCTGAGAGTCTGGTCTCACGTTTTATTACCGTGTGAAGCTTAAAAAAGCTTCTTAGCTTTGTTAAGATTTCCAAGAATAATTGTTCATTTACCATCACGTTGGTCTAAGCCCCTGAACACGATCATACCATGTTAAGCGCTTGCTTATATAGCTAACAGTTTCATCTGCCCATTAAAGAACTAACCCCTATTTTACCCTTTAAGGGGGTTGGATTCCAAAAATCCTATCTTTGCTGATACCTAGAGGCTAAAAAGAACCCACTTGGCAAATTTAAAGCTTGTAGGCGTTATATTATCTGAGATTTCGTGATGATTGAGCTACTTAGTGAGTGAGATAAATAGATTTATTTGAGAAGACTTCAAATTTAACATAAATATTTAACTTTACAAAACCTTACAAAGCACATAATTGTTTGCAAGAGGGTTTCTTCTGCATATTGGCCTATTAAAATGAGATTTCTTCATTTACGGAACCCTGATACCTTCATCAAAGGTTATGTGGGGAACCACGCGATTCTAATCTTATCTGAATTGTACGAGATAAGGCCTTGACTGTATCAACAGTAATATAACGATATTTGAAGTGGGTATTAGGCACAAAAGGAATTTATAAACAGGAATATTAAGTAACTTCTGATTAAAGATAACGAACTTGATTCGCTTAAGGATGCTTGTGAATGAATGGATAATTTATCCAAAATATTTTTAACGATGACTCAGAATGTAAAATGCAATATATTTATTAAGAAATATATTGAAGTCACTTAAGCTAAAAAAAAATTTGAGCCAGAGAGATAAAACTACACTTTGGAGCCAATGAATTCTTGTTACCAGCAAAGAACCTCGTTAATAATTATCTCGGAAATACATAATATATATAGGAGTGATAACTTTTTAAGAACGTGCAGTAAAATAAATAACACCTACAAAGTTTTATCCTTAGTTAATAATATTTTAAACTTTACTTGGTGACTCGAATTGGTTACTTCCGAGCGTTGTCAGACTGAAACTTAAAGACCTAAAACTTTAATTAAGCAGACGATTGCCAAATATCATTTGGATCAGCAATCTTGACACGATACTATCGGTCACCCATCTAATCATTGACTCTAAGCTACGTTGGTACACTCCGAACACATTAGGTTAGGTTAGGTTGGATCAATATCCCAAAAAATATCTTTTGTTTCAATATTTTAAAATGTTTACAAAATAATAAGATAAATGGCAGAACTGCACGAACAATGACGTCAAGAAATGGGTTTCCTACGCCACGCTTCCATTACACAACTCCGGGTCAAATGTTTTAACTCCACGACAGAAACGGTCACGCGGACAATGAGAATATGTCTGAATTCTTGACATTCACATAAAATAGTGCCTTCTGTGTGCGACTGTACCGTTAGACCGCATTTAAAATATTTTTAAGAAAACTGAATGATAATAAAAGACATTCCGTTAATAATCAAGTTGTGAAAGAGAATAGGATCTTTATATTATAGCATCTAAAACAAACTATGAATGCCTGTCTCGGCAACACAGGGAGAATATAAATAAGAGGGAACAAGCCAAATGAAGTATGTTGCTAGCCCAATTAATAAGCCAACGGACACCTTCTCTTTAAACTCTCCACAATCTAAAAAAAAGCAGATTGATGAGAATTGACGTTTCCCTATCCGAACGAGGCCGGGCTTGTCCATCAGTCAGACGTCGCGGGCACTAATGGGATTACGCCAACGATACCGTTACTACATACATTTTTACACGAACTCTGTTTTATATGGAGTTAGTTACAGTACAGCCCATTGTTGATCGTTATAAACGTCTAATGAAAATTGAATATACTGATAATGGTATCGATTCTGTTGTACAAAATCATTGACAGGACTAAAAAGTCTTGCTATCCCTTTCTCATGCGGGGGATTAAATAAGGACTGCAATATTTTTAGTCCTGTCAAATTATTTTAATGATTTTGTACAACAGAATTAGCACCAATATGTTAATATTAAATTACATCCTCATCATCATTAATAATAAAACATAAATTAATTAATGATTAATTTAATTTCATTTAAGATCATTACAATGTCATACATAGGGACATCATCATTGCGCCATATCAATTTTAGAGTAATTAAAATAAATAACACTATTATCTTAACTCTACATTCAATCCTCCCCGTACATAACCAAAGGCACCGAATAAAATATCATCATTCAACAATTTTAACAAAATATTATATGATATTTTTTTACATGTACATACTACTCATAAAATGTTAATATTTTACATCTAAGATGTATTTACATTCCTTTTACGTCATTGTAGAATTAAATAAATACTCGTTTCAACGATACAGGACCTTGCATAAATGAATACATTAAATTGTTAGACTTACTGCTATCAAACAAGCTAAACTAACGTCATCATCCGATATTATTATTAAATATGTAAATCTTTTTAAGTAAATTTGTTATCAAACTGTGGATAACGTCGTTGGCTATATAATTAACAACATGTTTCTAGTCTATACGAGCTTGTACTCTATATTATGTAGCTGTTTGTTTTCCCTTAATAAATAAAATAAAAAAAAAATAAAAAAAAATAATAGGTATCTTTAAGAACAAAAATGAGCAGCGATTATTTCAACTGAGAGATCTTGCACAAAGCCGAGTTATTAAAAGATAAAGACTCGAGAAGGAAGGTACTGCTTAAACGTCGTAACTTGCACAATTAGGTGCACTTCTGTGCATTAGCTACGCGCGTGCCAGTAAAGCGTCGCGTGAGTTTAATGATAGTATTTATGTGCTACGGCATTTACCGTATATTATTCAGGCATAGTATTAATAAAATATGTGCCGAAGCACAGTTGTATTGTTGTTTGCTTGCGGTCGGCAGTTTGAAAGGTGAAAATCAATGGCGAAATAAACAATCGTCTGAACTAGTTAGAGACCTGTCAAAATACGACAACTCTATTTATTACCGTATGCTGCAATAACTAACCTAAATTAAAAATGTAAGACACCCCCGCCTTCAAATCGTCTCAAAATCATAGATAGCTAAGAACACTCCCGACTAATACAAGCTACAAACAAAAAAAAAATCAAAATTTCATGCGTTCGGAAGCTACGATGCAGACACGCTCCACGAGGATACGCTAGGCTAGTAGTATGTACTGCTAACACAGTAAGTCCTCATCAACAACATGGTTGGCACTCGTTAGTGATACCCCTGGTATTGCTAGCGGCTATAGGCTACGGTGACTGCTTACCATCAGGTGAGCCGTATGCATGTGTGCCACCTTAGTAGTATAAAAAAATAAAATAAAAAAGGCATGTCAAACTTAGGTATAAAATCCCGTTGTTTTTGCGTCAGGGGCTTATAAAATAAGTTGCGATAACATATAGTAGTCGCTTTAAATAAGAATGATATATAATATATCATCTGATTGGTGCCAACTGCCAATCCGAGTAATGTTAGTGGCAACGGCCGGAATTTCAAACAAGTAATATCTCAAAACATTATACCAATTAATCTCATTACCACATTAACTAATAAAACTACTATTCTATACAATATTATTATGCTCACACGTCCTTTTGTACCACTAGGGACACGACAACCGCAATTTGTTTCATATAAAGCGAATGACAAAATGAACACAGTTAATTAACAGGAGCGGATACATATTAAATTGTGTTAGATTTCTGACAGTGAGGGTATTACGCAATTCCATATGGAAATTCGTCATAAATTGCATAAAGTTGTCATTTCAAGCGCGTTTAGTTTGAGGTCATCACGAAAGCTGTGTAAAGATTGAGGCAGGGATGGCAGTGGAAAACAACCTTAAGGTGATCCAAAAATTTTAAGGCTTACAGTGACTGCCTACAATTAGTATTACTTGTCATTTATTAACAACTACCTTAGATTTGTAATCGAAGTTTATATAGACTAGAAAAAAAATTTTAACGTTGTTCTTTATTTTACATATGTCTTTTGGTGATATATTTAATTCATGCCACGAAGGTAATTTATATGTATTTTTTTAAAGAGTAATAGCTGAGTTTTTGCCTGATTCTTCTCAGGGAAAAATGAACTTCTGAATCCGTTGGTAGTTTCTGAATATTTGAAAGTACTTTTGTAAAGTTTAGTCAAATAAAGAAAGACTCGGGCTGCATTTTGTATGTAACTGTTACTATCCCTCCAAGTCGAAAGCCCCGCCCATGACTTCTCAGACTGTTATTAAAATGTACCAATCTCTCCTTATGTTTCTTACCCTAGTTTTGAAAGTAAATATAACCTATGTCTTCACTTTCATGTGGCTAGGTTGTTTTCATATGATTAATAGTTGTTTTAAATTATAATTTCACGAGATTTTATCTGAGCATAAATTATAACTCTACACGAGCTTAAGAGGAAACTTGGGCGGCGAAATATCAAATTAAATTATACTTAATTAAAAAGATTATTAAGTACCTTACGTTTTCGTAACGTGTATAACTATTAGTTGTACGTAGTACGTTATGAAATAGAAGAATGAAAAGCTGACAGTGAGGAGTCATCGCACCAGTGCTTATGGCCGTTTGCATCAAACTTTTGACCCCAAGCAAAGTTACTAGACGGATTGATTGAAAAGCATTGTGGTATATTTTGACACGGGTTTCATTTTGATAGGGTTCATTATAAATAATATTAAAACATAAGGTCTCATTAAACATAAATTTCTGAAATAGCGAACCTTAAGTACATACCTAAGATTCCACTCACGAACCAAACTAATTTTAGTGCAAATTGCAATGACAACCGAAAGAGAAGAAGGTGCGCAATGCAAGCCCTGGGGAGAGACCGGGTTTTCACCAGCTCTCAAATATAGATAGTATAATAAGCATAATAATTTGAAACACCTGCAATACCTGACTAGACCGCTGGTCTAGTGGTAAGTCAAGTCATTGTTTTGTTAGGATTCACGTGTAAAAAAAAATTTGTTTGCATAGCGTCTGGTATGATAAAAAACGAGTATATAAGTATTTTATCAGCTGCTGGTTTCCATAATACAAGCTTTGCTTAGTTTGGGACTAGATTGCGCTGTATAGATAATATTTGAGCATTATTATTATCATTCTCTCAAATTCACGGAGCCTCATAAGCAACACTCATAAGGTCCGGTCCTTTATCTAGGCTTGCGTGAGGATGTATATCCAACACGTAGAGGCCCGTTCGAGAATTTTAATATTTGGTATCATTATTATTATAAGTGTCAGGAATATTTAATTGAACTGAATAGGATTCTTCAAAACAAAATTTACTAATCTTAACAATTCTCACTTATACCATTAAAATTCAAATGTTGGTTGAACACTGACATCCAACGTCTCTATAACAGCCACTTATCAAAATAGCAGTAAGCAAATTAACAAAATAGTTAGATATATAAAAGCGTTTGTGTTTTCTAAGCTTTAATTTTTTAACTTAAGTATTAATTTCCCAGTACGTTAACAAAATAGTTAGCATTATTAATCAATTTGCTTGAGCAGCTGAACAACGCCACTCATCAACTATTTCATAAGTCGATAAATTTCTCACCGATAACTCTTAGATAATTGGTTAAGAGGAAACTTCGGTTGATCTCTGAAACTACAGGGAGGTTATTTATCTAAGCTTGACTTTAATAATTTGCAACTGTGGAAGGTAGAATAACAGTCAAGGATAGAAATGGGCATACTATAGCTTTTTAGAAGGTAACTACATATTTATATAATTGTGAAACCAATCATGGGTTGGGATTGCATCATGGCTACGCACAATAAGCTTTCCTGAATGGAAATCAATAAGCAATATATCATTCGCCCATTCTTTGATAAGCATGCCTTTTACAATGCTGGTTAAATTAACTGAACAAATCCGCAGGGCAAAAGTCAAACGAAATATGTACTTGTTCATAGCTAGACAAACATACAAACAAAAATACAAATCTTTATTTTTTATAATATTAGTATAGATTGGGAACGCCTGAGATAGGATAGGACTGATCCAATGATTTATCTTAGCATATTAGCCAACTTTTCTTTCCGTAAAGTCTATTTACAAAATATAGGAGAACCCGAAGGAACTTCTAACAACGACAGGAAATGTAATTTCCCAGGATTTACTCGAACTGAAAGCGTAAGCATCGTAACAAGCCCGGAAGTAGTCTCAAGGGTATACTTGGAAGTTTTGTCAAGTTTCCAGCTAAATTTGGTTGACACGAGTGTCAATACACACATATTATACAATATATACTTATAGATTTAAATAACTATACATACTCTAGGGAGATAGCTATGTTGGAGCGTGGTTCAGTATCGCCATATAACATTTATGGGTACGTTGTGTAAAGTAAATCTAACGTAATAGTCGTCAAAGGTGTCCAAGAGCAAAGCAAAGCTTCTGCTAATAATGCAACAGGCTTTTCTCAATTTGTACAATTCCTCTAATAGTTACTCGTATTGACTGAAACGCCAAGACGGTAGAATAATATTCGCGCTGAAGAGCCTATATTCTACGACTGGAATGTAAACCAAAGAACTGTAGTTTAGATGTTTTCTACGTGTGAAATAAAACTCAATCTATCACTCGAAATCTCATTTCTCATACTTAAGCGTGTAGACAACCTCAAGGGGATTTATTACAAAAGTAAAAAGACTTGTGTAGGCCGTGCAAAGAAATAGGTCTAATGTAAAGCAGAGTTTTGTACTCTATCTTATCGGTGAAGACAAAATTAGATTTATCTCTGTGGTGTACTTAGTATCTGCCTGTTACTATCGTTTGTTAGCTTAGTCCCTTCTGGCTAGGATAAGGAATTCTGTCTCAGGTACGTCGTATTATTCTCAAACATATTTGCAGATAGAACAGTACGCCATATACCTTATGAGCACTCGACGTTCCGGCACTATCAGATCTGTACGCACGAACTAAAATACCCTGTGGTATTTACATAAACTTTTACTTTACTTTACTTAACAGCAATTAAAAGTGATATACAAAATATACCAAAATATTTACTTTCCGGCTTTACATTTCGGCGGAAATGATGTGATTCCCGTTATATTGTCAGGTCCTTGTGATTGTTGGATAATAACGTTAACAAGTTGACTCGTTCATTTGACATCCCCACTCGTATTAAATGATAAATGAGTCGAGATGTTGCGACAGATGATGTAAAGAAAAAGGTTAAATATTTATATATATATATATAATCAATCTTGATGGACGTAATTTTAGCCCTGCGATTTAGCTACCTAAATTCAGAATTTCTCCTGTCTACTATCGTAGATTGGCTCGGATATTTCGGACAAAAATAGTTTATAGCAAGAAATTATGCTATCTCAGATCGAAAAAATATTGTAAAACAAGACGAACGAAATTCATTACTTTCAATTCAAAATATCTCGGCGGAAGAAGTAACTTCTTTTTACTTTGTGAGGGTAATTCGCTTAAGATGGTTATTTCACGTCAAAAATAATTAAGAAGGCCGGACCGTTAACTCCACGGTACCAGTTTAAAACAAACACAGCGAAATTAAATGTGATTCGGAAAGTTGCGCCACTTATTCGGAAGACTGTACCCTCTAGCCCTAATATTCTTTATCTTCCCGTTGTTTGGTTGTTTTAATCTTATTTTAGGCAGGGAAACGCCACCGCTCATTTCACGAAATTGCAACATTAAACGAGTTCCCGAATTTTCTTTTATGAGATTACAAAACCTGAATGTCAGATTTTTTCACGACGTTGAATCGGCTTACTTATTTTACACGATATTACTGAAAAGCAGTGCAATGCTTTAATTCGATTCTGTGTGTCAAGCTCGCTTTTGTATGAGGAAAACCATTATAATGTTATCACTGGAACATAATAGCGGGACAGGGAAATCTCATGAAAGGTTCTCGTAAAATTTTTGACACTCAAATGTGTTTGATTCTTTGTTTAAATACGAGTATGTTTTATAACTAGTCTAATTTATTGAACTGTATTAATTAATGTCAATCTTTAATCTCAAAACAAAGTTGCGCCACATTATATGTCAATCTAACTAGCGGGAAGACAGAGCGGTACTCATTAGCTAATGGCCAACGATCAATCTCAATAAATTAGTCATGCTCGCTGTGTACAAACATATTATTGATCCTTTACATTACCTAGTAATGAAATAATTAATACAATTTCTTAAAGGGAAAACGATATCATGTTAACAAATAATTCTTTAAAAAGTCTCTTTCTCTCGTCAGTTTCTTTACGAAAGAAAAATCATTATGTCGTCTTTTAATGTAGCAGCAACATAAAAATATTCAATTTTGTTTTGGTAAAAATATTTACCGTTTTTGTTCGAATTCACTTAAAAATATTTTCAGATATTATTGCAATATTTATACAAAACACGACCCTATGTTTTTACATTATCGAGGCTCAAACTCAACAGGAGCTGGTTGCAATTATCACAGAAGTTCCGATCTGCAATGTATGGAGATGTTAATTTATTTGACAACCCGTTGGTCTGGATGAGCAATTGCTTACGCCTAGGGTAAGCCTAAAGTTTGATGGAACGGAAAATATGTGAATTGTTCAGTATTGGTGCTGTGTGTTAATACAAAGTGTACCCTTACATAGGATGTGATATAGAAGCAGTATGTGTTGTAAATGATTATCTTTATACAAATAGCAACGTTTGTAATAGTCCAACAGGCCACTGGCTGCGCATTACGTCAGTAAATTTTCTAGATAAAATCAACAAGAACATCATAAACTAAGTAATTTATAACAAACACACTTCATTATTTATATCTTTCCGAGATAAACTTCACTGTTGCGTCTTAAGCACTGAAATTAGGAACATTATTCCAAACTCGGGCTCAATATTTCAAATATGATGGTCCCTTGGAAAATTTGTTCGGTGTACCAATTAGAGGAAATCATATTTTTAAGGACCTACAGAAATTTGGTAGCGATTTTGAAAAGACCCAATTTGAATATAATTTGATTAAAATTATCAAATTGTTATGAAATATTAATAAAATCGAATCGAACTATTTACTAAAATACTGAGTCCAATTACAGATGGAAGATATGACCCAAATCTGAATAATTATGATTATATGTACACGGGAAATTTCAATAATATCCGATTATTTTATTAATCTTATCAACAATCTATATTAATTTATTTATAACGATGCCTTACAGCTTTAAGTTTGAGCCTTTTAACTAAGCTCAATATGTTAAATGATGAGCTTAATCCTTTTGTACTTTGTTCTTAAACACAAAATATTTCAACAAAATGTAATTTCCAACACAGAAGAGGCGTATTATTTTAAAATGTAAGTGCTTGTAAAACAGCGAATGCACTAAATTAACAGTTTACATGAGACGCGCATATGTTGACACATCCATAAACAAAATATAATGGCGCCCAACGACCGTGAAAAAGCGAATAAAGAATTACATAGACCATACATTTACTGTACGAGTATGTTCTCTAAGCCTTTACCGTGCCTCGGAAAGGCCCCAGTTGCCAATTAATACACAAAATAACCGATTTTCCCTGTAATAAGAGCTGACGTATATTCCAGAATCGATGTAGATAAAAACCTCACCGATACATACATATCACTAAGTCTCAAATCTCAAGGCGAAGAGTATAAAGCGCTATTTTACTCTAGACTTGTTCAACTCTTTTTCTTCTTTTACATTCATCAATCTAATAATATGTCCGCCGGTGCCGAATACTCTTTACCTTTCAGTCATTGAGGAATTTGGCCACATTATTTAACTTTAATTAATAATAGCGGCCCGCCCCGGCTTCGCACGGGTAGACATTTATATCAAATATTTTGTCTACCCATGCAAAGCCGGGGCGGGCAGCTAGCCTATGTTAATCAGTGATAATTGAGCTTTCTAACGGTGAAAGAATTTTTGAAATCGGTCCAGTAGTTTCGGAGCCTATTTAATACGTACAAAAATACAAATTCCTCTTTATAATATTAGTATAGATAATACATTTGCACAGACAATTAGAATCTATAACATAGTACAAAACTTATCTGCAGAGGTATAAATTTGATCGGATCTCATATCCCGCATTAGGAGAACCTGTGGCGCAGGATCTTTGATTTAAAGAGTTAGACTTTAGCCTTCCACGGATTCTTTTACCCTTAATTCCATTGTATATCTTTTTCTTAGTTTTTTTCATCAAATCTTAACTCAACACATTAATAAATAACACGTGTCTTATTGCTACCGTAAACACATAAATTACGTAAATAACCTAGAGTAATTAACTCTATGTAGGGTTAAACTTGATTGAAGGTGTAACAACGGTGGCTACCTACTGAGTTCTTGTGTAAGCGATAATTAACACCCAGGGGAATAGTTTAAATTACACGCCCAACCATATTGTTAATTAAATTAATTTTAACTTCACTAGACATGTGAGATGTTTTGCTATTAGTCATGTACCTATTAAGGTTTGTCTATGTTTATATATCATCACCCTGTCCCAGTCCCAAACACTGTTGGGGTCGGCACTGGATCTATCGAGATGCATGCTGGAGTTCGCAACCCATTTGGAATTTCGAAGTCGTGGTAGCCTTGTGGTTGAAGCAACAGCCTGTCATCTGCTGGGTCCAGGTTCAAACCACGAGCTTAAAAAGAGAGGTATGGCGAATTGGGATCTCCCGTAGGTTCTCATTAAAATTGAAGCCACCTGTTTCTGCTGTAAGTAAGGTTGCCAGTGATCCACGAGAATACGCTGCACTAGTAGTAGTAATGCTGCTAGCACCGTAAGTTGTCATCAAAAACATGGTGGTATTGCAAGCGGCTATAGGCAACGGTGACTACGGTTGTGTACCAACTTAGTATTATATAAAAAAACAGGGATAATTGGTTACCTCTTATTATAAGTTGGAACTAGGTATGGCATGGGCGGTCAACCATCCTGGCCATAGTTAAGGTTGATTCACTTCGCAGAGCAATCAATATTATGCACAATGACAAGAGCTACTCCTCTTTGTTTATATAAAACCAACGTAGCACTTTAAAAAAAATATTAAAACTCTGGTGTCACCAGAGCAACGTAGCCAGAGGCGTCGTTTTATCGGCACTTAATTATGAACTCAGCGCTATTAATGTAAGGTTTATTATCGCCATCTGGACAGTATTATGGAACAGTAGCAGTCTGCCCCATATAATGCATACATAAGTATATTTCTTATATATATATATATATATGTATTCCAATCGGGTAAAGTGTCGAGTAAACGCGCGAATGATACCCCTGGTTGTTACAAGCGTCCATAGGCTGCGGTAACCGCTTGTTTGCTACCGTAGTGGTATAAAAAAAACAGATCCGTTATCAAGAATAAAATATCGTTTCAGTTTGTTTACTTTTTTCTTACTAATAATAGCTTTTTAACAAAAACCATGACAATGGAACCTTATTAAATACCTTAAAGCAAGGAAAATTATATTGAAACAAAATATTCCACCCACGTTGATATTGTCGTCATCGACTACTGCATAAACCGCAAACGTGGACTAAACCAGCTATTCTACATAACACGCTTAAATAGTTATATTCAATTTCTGACGCCCTAACCAGTAACGCTTCTTCGCTTAAAGATACAATACATCAACTATCACTATGGCTTATACAGTTTCGCTTAGGAGGCAATGTAGTGTGCAATGTCCTTTACTTTGTAAATGACGACAGTGCGCCATCAATTTCCCGGCTTTAATATGGCAAGACAAAGGGCCCCGGACCATTATCCAGCGCCAACGTGTTCGACACCGCCTAGCTTGTGGTAATTAATTGATTTTGTAATGAAAATATGCAAAATTTGCGAGAATAATCCCTTTTTTTATTGTGAGAACATTATTTTTTTATCTCTACGCATGCCAGTGGCAAAGTGTATCATAATATTTTAAATTAAAAAAACATTTCAATTGTTCTCTCGTGAAAAAGCCTGGCTATAATGCCAGATTTTGCGGCATCTATCTTCGTATATGTTGGGCATATAGAGGTGATAAGGGAAGCAGAATTTTGAGCGAAATAATGTTAAGTAAAAATCTATTGAATTAGTTGAATATTTATTAACAAATTAAGTATTTAAGTATTCTGTTCGATGGAATATAAATACATTGATAGTATAAAATTGCATAGATAAGAAAAAACGTACTCAGGTATGCTTAATTTAAGACCATAACGCTGTATCACACTGAAGTAAAAACATGGACCTTTTGTTATCATTTGACACCCACAATGACCCACATCACACAAAACAATGTCTTCTTAACCAGAACCATGCTAGAAAGCCCAACATTACACAATAATTGATCAAGCAATGAGATACGACCAAACGTTTCCCGGCGGTACATAGTGTTAAACGTGCCCACATATAAGTATCGATTAATTATTGGCTTGGCACCTCACTGAATTAATTAACGAACTAATTGCCATGTTCAAGTCAGGTAACATTTCAAAACAAAGTCTATATCTGGGGGTACGGCAGTGCCCTCCCAAGTCGAGCAAAAAAGCGGCACGGCCATATGGTATGGCATTTAATCTTTATCAGATTAGACTTTACAAGGAAGTATTTTCAAATCATCAGACTCTACAGAATTCGGATTTTGGCTATTAGTAATCCGAAACCAAATTCTGCGACAAATTTGAATCATATACTTAAATGATTGAATGAATATTTAAATATTATATACCCCCTTTTTATACCATGTTTTAGGAAATTATTGTTTTAGCATATTAACATTATTTATATTTTTGTTTTAATCCCTCGCGAGGTGCGAGGTATAATTTCATTTTCCGCGGGCTTTTGGCCAAACGAAAAATTGTGATCGGTAAAAAAATATGAAAGGGATTGATTTTTAGGAGCTGTAAAAATAAGCCCGTGGACACAAATACAACGCTTAAATTAGAAAACTCAAAATCAACTCATTGATAGCAATATAATTGTTTTAAGCAGTGCTAAAAAAACCAACAACAAACACTACTTACTATTACCAGCCCAGCGTATCCTCGTGGAGCACTGGCAACCCTACTTACCGCAGAAACACAACACTACATCAAGTAGTGTTATTTCACTGCGGTCTTCTGTAAGGAGGTACAGTCCTCAGTCAGGCGGCTCCAATTTAAAATGGGAAAACCCACGGGAAATCCCAAATCACGTATCAAAAATTATTTTATGAATTTAGTGGTAAGCTGTTACAGGTAAAGTCTATTCACACCCTTTTGCTGAACCCCATGCTTTAATCACTTGGGAAAACGACGGCGGAGTTGATTTCGCAATTTGAGCGCCTAAAATTGAATTTATTACTCAACGAAATATTTACTGCAAAATATAATTCTATTCCAGTAAATCATTAATTGAATAAGCCTTTATTCCATTACTTTAAGTAATAAAAAGGCAGTACTTATATATTCCTATTAAGTTTTTAAGTCTGAAAGGAGAATTCAATAAAGAATTATGATTAGGTAATAAAATCAAAACTACTTTATCAAAATGTCTTCCGCATAGCCTAGCCTCTTTTGCCCCGTACCAAACTAAGGAAAAACTGATAACAAAGGAACAAAGAACCTTATATTCCTTTCTCCCATCACTGAGCTAATTAAATGGCTAACGTTACCGTAGAATGGTTGAAACGTGACTTTCACTAAAAATTTTGTGACGTGCCCACTGCACGTGTTAGTTTTAAAGATGTTATATTTTGAGTCCCGGCCAATTATTTTCCGTAAGTCGTTTTAAAAGAATGATAAAAAACAAAGGTTGACTTAGTCCTGTTAGTTTATTCGGATTTTCCTTGATGAGCCTACAAATTAAAAGTAAGTTTCTAGATCTCATTAAGGAGAATACAATATTTATTATTAGAATATTTAAAATAATTCTTACAGATTTCTTAAGGACGGACTGACATGATACTTTAAAATATTTTATTCATGAAACTAACCTTTTCTAGGTTAGTCTGATTCCTAAATGCCAACAATCGCCCCAAGCCGAAGGTTAACCTAGTAAAAGTAGCTCCAGAATTTGTATTCAAGCAAAGTAAATAGGTACATTAAATTGTATTGTTTTTAGGCGCGTCGATCTAATACCAAAGGTCGGAGATTGAACGTCGTAAAGTTATGTGGGAAATGCAACACCGCCTGAATTGAAGCCGGAGAATGGTTTAAAGTTGACCCTCTGTTGCCCTCTGACGTAGGAAGCATTGATTAATACGCTGCCGTAACTACCGGATATTAGCAGTCGACAGTGGGAGCTCGGCACACATAAATACAGTTGAATTTTATTAAATGGCAAGGAAATTAACGTGAGTTTGTCTCAAAAGGGATGCGGTTGAGATGAAATTGGGGACGAGCAAACAACTGACTAAACGGCTAACGAGTTCTTTACGCAAATGAGCTACGTGGACGATTTCAATAAAAGGAGTAATTTGTTGCATGGCGACATTATTTAAATAATGTATAGTATTTTTAAAATAAAATAAAACGTCGTAACTTACATTGGATAGTAATAATACAATCTCAAACGTAATGGAAAAAAACTAACCTGATATAAAAAAAAAAAACACTTGTTCCAAATTGTTGTAATAATTGTAAATAGCAGGATAAAGATCAAATACCTATGTTTAGCCCCCGAGTGCCTCCGACGCAAACAGATGCTATAAGTTAAACGTGAGTATGATGCTAATAAAGTATTTTTAAAGTGACGTAGGTAATCAAGATTATTCATAGTTATGATTTTAAAGGATTTGGAGCCAGGAGAGATCTAAATTTAAATTTTTGGTTATTAATAAAGATAGACGATGCGTTCGATCCTAAAGTCGAATAAATATATGTGCTCATACATACACATGTATGAGCCGCATTTTATACTAAGTTTATAATATCTTCAGTTAGTTCCACACATCTATAGACAAGGCGCAAAGACGCAAAAAAGCAAGGCGCAAAAACAGTATTGCAAGAAAATAAAAAAAAACTTAAATTGGAGCACGAAATGAATCCACATCCTAAGCATATTCTTACGCCTCCGCGCTCCGATATCAATGTATGTCACGTGCTACGATGTCCTCATACTCAAAGTAATTTTAATTCGCCGCGGTCTTCTCTAAGGTGGAGGTACAGTGCCCAGTTGGGCGGCTCCAATAATAATGGGAAAACCCACGGGTGATCCCAATTCACCCTACCTCTCTTATTATAATAGCTGCGATCAGCAACAAAATCTAGTTGTCACTCGAGTTGCGTCTTTTGACTTTGGTTGGAGACCTAGAAATACTTTTATCGTTGACTCAGTTTAGATTTTAACAGAGACAATATTACAGCGAACAAGGTTGGTTTTGAGAAAAAAAAGTTATGCTGGATGCCATATTGCACGGAAGTGCGGAATGAACGCTGGCAACATTATCATTCTGGATGCTAATGCTGATTCTCTGACTCGGTTACAAAGTCGATAAGCTAAGTAATTATGCCGAAAAATTAAAAACCAATTATCAAAATGAGTCAGCTAATCACTGAGTGTCGATATAAAGCCAAGTTAATACCAAATCTAGTCACTAAGTGGAACTAAACTCCGTAACACGGTGTCAGTGAAGCATCCCAAGTTCCTGATTAAATTTGCATCGGATCCCGTTTGTATTTTAAACTGGGAGTGCCTTGTGTCCTGGTTATCCCGGCACCTGTGCAACGAGGACGTTTCCGGATATACCTAGTAGGCAAGAACAGGGCTGTCTCACGCGACTGGGTATTAGGTTTTTATTGTGTTTTGTTTATGTTATGTTTTTATAAGTACATATTATGTTTTAGCGGAAAATCCAAGCGACTATTCATTGATCAATAATGCTGATCTGATAATATAGAAAATAGATACACTAAAAAAATTTAGATACACTAATAAAGCTTTACGTACTACGTAAATTTTTCAATTAGAATAGCTCGATGCTGAAGTAGGAATAGATTCCTAGTATTAATGAAAGGAGCCAAATATTTACTTGGCAGTCGAAATGATACCAGTTATGACGGCTCTTAGTACTAGTAGTATGGAAATCATAAACAAATTATTGTACTTCAGTAAATAATATACTCCACATTTCTGGAACTAAAGCCGACAACCCTAGTCGTAACTATATAAAATGAAAATCTCTTACCTCCGCTCTTTACTCACATGTACAGTTGAATTGCTTACTTTATTATTCACAGTCACAATATTAGACACGACAGATGTATATATTGGTATTTAATATATTATATTTATACTACGAAAGTAGCAAACAAGCGAACGGTTCATTTGATGGTGAGCCTTGGCCTATATAAGCTTGCAGTACAAGAAGTATCACCAGCTTGATGTCAATCTTATGCTATTAGTAATTACTGTGATAGTATCAATGGTAAGAACAGGTCTTCTTCCAGCTCAGCCCATACTCAAAGAGCTCTAAACACCTCATGCAACACAACAACACAACGCCACAAGAGTAATGTAATCTTTCATGAGAAAAAAAAGTAATAGCCTCTATCCATAGAGGCTATTACTTTTTTTTTACTTATAAATTTTGAATTTGGAACCATCTCACATACAGAGGTTTCTTTTAAGATAGAGCGGAATATCAAGACCAAAATAGTACACATAAAACGCATTATAGAGACAATTCATACAAGATTTTAATTAAATTACCAGTAAAGATAAACGTTAATAGTTAATAAGTCGCAAGCCTATTAGCAGTCCAATGACCACGCTACTTTTAGGTAATTTTTTTAAAACATAAACAAACAAAACTATTCATATATATGTACAAAAAATTCACATTCTGTGTCATTGAAACTGAATAATACCTGCCGAAACCCGTATACTTTAATACCCTTGTACAAAGCTGGGTTACACAATGTTTCCCGTGCCGCTGCATCAACGAAGCCTTCAAATACCGACTGTATGAAATACTGGTAGAGTTTCTAACAACGCACGCTTCCCACTAATCCGTACAACATACTCTCAAAATACAATGGAAACATACGATGCACTTTTTGCAGCGCTCCCGTTAGTTTATATTAAGCAAAATCTGACATGTACGAGTACGTTTTCGTTTTGTGCAAAGAATTCATTCAATTTTCCACCGTATTTCTTTGTGCGGAAATGTAATAATATGGTATTATAGATAATATCCTTTCAAGCATTATTATTCATCTGTTCCTATTCTGAGTTAAGAGTCAATATTACTTATATTTTTATAATTGTTATTATAATAATGTTCTAATTAATTTAAAAAATATCCTAGATACATAGTCATTTCCCATTTATCCCTGAAGAACTAAAAGAATAAAAATGTTTGATCCTATTGTTTTTAATTCTCCAAATCTGCTTATATACTACCTGAACTACCTCGTATTAGTATATTTTAACACTTTTGTGTATCAAATTTATTTTATCGAAATCGCTTGGAACGCTTAGAACTTCCCGTTTAAAAATAAATAATCTTATGCTATGTTGCGTAGTTTTAAATATATAAATAAGATATTATGATACATTTTATAAGTATTTTTTTGTCATTACAAAGGTTGTCAGCTGATGAGATGTACTACAAATAACTGGGTTTATAACTACCTACTTAATAACTGGGTTCATAAAGTATGTACCTATATTTTTTAAGTGAAACTACACGTAATTTAATCCTGCAGTTTCAGTCGTGTGCGGCATGCAAACTCCCAAACGATATTCGTCTTTGGATACTTAAAATTCAGTGTGCATTTTGTCTTAAATTACTCCTTTGAATATAATTTGTCCAAATTAAATTAAATGTTATTCTTATTAATGCATCTAGGTTGAACCCTCGAGCCTTATTTAAACCTTTTAAATATATTTTGATTATGATAATTAAAGGCTTCAAATCTGAATGTAAAATAAGTTGGCCATACTTTACGTAGCTCGAAGGACCATTATTGTGGTTGGTAATAAATACTGTGATTTTCTGATAGAGATTGTAGTTTGTACGAATAAGTTTGAGAATATAAGTTAGGAGATCAAATCTCACTTTATCAAAGTAAGCAAAATCTTCAATTCTTAAACATACTTTAGATGGGATTTAAACATTTCTCCCTTCATATAGTAATATAGGATGTAAAATAATATTTCTCTCATACTGTTAGCGGTAGATTACAAACGTCTTTCAGAAAGAGTTTTATTAAAGCTCATAAGGTTAACAAAATAGTATACAGTTAATGAACAGCTTACACGAACCAATATACAAGTTAATGACATGAAATAGGGTCCTACCCTTTGTGCCATGCAAGCCATGCACGCATTATTATAAGGGCAACCAATGCAACTTGGTCGAAATTTCAAGGTAAATAAATAAATAATTTTGATATCGTGTGTATAGGACTCCGTATATCATTATGTGTTTAGCTAGTTTGTACAGCAGCACTAAATACACGAAGAACAGAATAATGGGTAAATTAATTTGTGATCAAAAATCTATACTAATATCATAAAGAGGAAATGTATATTTGTGTTGAATAGGCTTCGAAACTACTGGACTGATTCCAAAAAATATTTCACCATTAGAAAGCTACATTATCACTAAGTAACATAGGCTATATATTATACTAGCTGCCCACCCCGGCTTCGCACGGGTAGACAATATATTTGATAAATGTCAACCCGCGCGAAGCCGGGCGGGATGCTAGTAAAACTAATATAATACGAACTGACAAATATTCTTGTTTGTTCGTAAGCTTATGATCAAGTTTACTTTCATTTGATTCAGTTATCTGTTCCCAGTGTTTGTTTAGGCTTTGGCTTAATACTCTAGTTATGACTTCGGATTAAAGTCCAAACGTGCGGCTGGAATTTCAAATTTTCATAACGCTCTTTAGTTTGCAACACAAGTCAAAATGTCACAGTTATCACTATATTAATATTGTAAATGACATTGAATTCTTAATCAATGTTGAAATATAAACAATTGACAATGACGATTGAAAAAGCAGTTTTAAGGCACAAGGGATTTGCTTCTAAGCTCGTTTACGATTGTAATGCTTACGACACATCTTATGTTGCTATTATTTTCTGTTAACTGCCAATTTCACATACGCTATAATATAAACATTTTGCGACTACAGCCTCTCGCAGTGAACGAGCACATCGACTAAAGCCTAACATATAGCCCAATATAATAAAGCCTAGCTCAACATTCAGTCGAACTTTGGACCTAAAATAACTATTTATATCACCAACCAACCGGTCACGATTTTGCAGCTGTCACAGCGTGTACAATAAGAAATTAGTTGAATATTCGTAGACGCCCGGCTATTGCATTCTTCATTAACGTTCTTATATTTAGCCATTTAAATAATTAGCTAGCTACAAAACCCGGTATTGCCCGGACTGCAACAGATTTTCTTTCGACCCACACCTACTTATTTCCACCGACCAAGACCAAACTCCCGTACCCACAAATGAAGACCAAGGGCTTTCTACCAATACAACAACAATGAGTCGGTGACAGTAAGTGGTTGTAGAGAAAAGGCTGGACAAACTCACAAACACTTTCCTTATATTTTAGACCAGTAACAGTACAGTTGCGAAGTTAAGCAACTTGCTCGTGGACTTGTGTTTGGATGACCGCCTGTAATGGTACAGCTAATATATGTCAGGTATGTCAGATCCGAAAAAAGTTTAACGACTGGCCTTTCCAGCTAACCGGAACAAATCGGACCCCAACAATGTTTGCGATAAAAGCCACGGAGTTTGACTCTTCTTCACTTTGAATAACCAGAGTAAAACTTATTAAAATCAAATTAAATGTTTGTTACTCAACTACGTAGAAATGGTTGTAGAGGTTTTAGTTTGATTTTACATAAAGACGAATAGCACTAAATATTATTAAATTATATACCTGCCGGTAGCAGGAACGTTGTCGACAACGTATTCGAAAACGTAACTCGCGAAATGACAAAATTGTCATACTATTGTTTAGTTCCACTTTTCACCGCCGCAGCGCTGTTCATTTTTCAATACAAAAATAGTCGAAGGCGATACGAAAACGTTGTCGACAATATTCCTGTACCGGCACAGCAAATGAAAGGGTTATTCACTATAAAGATTATATACACTGTAAGTTAAACCTGTATAATTGATTAAACCTTCCTTGTGTTTCTTTTTTGTATATTATATAGATAAGGGACCCATAATATCCTCGCGAAGAAGTTGAAGTTGACTGATGTTACTCCTCTGACTATTGTGTGAGGCATGAAGATTATTTAAAAAGAGATTTAGTACTGAAAACTATGAACTGTAAAAACAGACAGTATATCCTCATAAAGAGTGAAGCAACTAACAAACTTTACCCTTAATAGTTATTAGCAAACACAATAGGGAACACAATCAAACTTACACAATTAAAGGATCCCACGTAATTTAAGGTGCGTAGTGTGCGTATGTACAAACATTAGGAATACGTCTTAAAATATAACAAAAGTTGACCTACTATGATAAACTATGTTATGCTACGTAGATTTCTTTTTTATACCACCTAGGTGGCACACAAGCATACGGCCCACCTGATGGTAAGCAGCCACCGTAGCCTATAGCCGCTAACAATACCAGACCCCTGGTATTGTCACTATCGGTATCGGTATCGGTATCAATATGTAATCACTAACGGGTTGCCAGCCATGTTGTTGAATAGGACTCACTGTGTTAGCAGCATTACTACTAGCCCAGCGTATCGTCGTGGAGCACTGGCAACCTTACTTACCGCAGAAACACAAAACTACATTGAGTACTGTTATTTCACTGCGGTCTTCTGTAAGGTGGAGGTACAGTGCCCAGTCGGGCGGCTCCAATTTTAATGGGAAAACCCACGGGAAATCCCAAATCGCCCTACATTTCGTTTGGACATACGGATCGAATGAATGACGAAAGATTGACCAATAGTTATGCAATGCCAGTGTGAGTACGAGAAGAAGCCATGGAAGGTTGGACATTCTAGGTCTAATTGCCAAGGTACTCAATGATGGAAAGGTAAAGATTTTACATGGCCGGCAGGCATGTATGATGAGATTGATGAATGAACAGAGACGCTCTATACTATATGCCTACCCCGAAAGTGACTTGGGGTAAAGATATATCTTAAAATGTAAGTGTTGAACACGTATATTTATGTATACCATAACATGGGTACGTCGTGCCTAATGGCAAATCATTTCTGTAAAATATCATATGGCGAATACTGAAACGCCAATCGAATCTGATACCACATTAATTTTAAGTGGCCTCTAATTTTACACGCAAAATTATTTTGACGACGCTTCACCATTAACATGGCCTTCAATTTTGAATGTCGCTTTGGTATTCGGCTGTTTACAAAAGACGATTGAAGTAGCGGAGATGTTAGCATTGTTAGGTCACTTCCGTACATAACTAAAATGTTTTTGGAATATGTAAGTTCGAGGTTGCTTGACAACTATGGACACTTGCAGCAACAGGGTTAATTCTAGACAAACTTATGTTGAGAGGAATAATAAACACTAGGGACGTACCCGTACTACAACAGCACAAGAATACGACACTACACTACCTATAATTGACTCCAATTTCGAAAGTGAGTTACAAATATTAGGTCCTTACATATGAAATTGGCGTTTTGTATGGGAGGAACAAAAAGTCGAATATTTTTTAATATAATATATTTAATTAATCAAAGTATGAACCATTATTTTCTATGCACTTTTGCCATCTCATAGGTAGTTCATTGATCCCTTTACTAAAAAAACCAGTCGGACGGGAATCAATAAAATCTTTGAAGGCGATTTGGACTGCCCCATCGGAGTTGAATTTTTTCCCTTGCAAGAAGTTATCCAAATTTCGAAAAAAATGGTAATCTGTTGGAGCAAGGTCCGGGGAGTACGGAGGATGTCTTAGACTTTCCAATTGAAGCTCTTCTAATTTAGTAGCCGTCTGTAGCGCAGTGTGTGGTCTAGCGTTGTCGTGAAGCAGCAGTGGCGTGGAGCGATTGACCAGCCTAGGTTGTTTAGCCGCTAGCTTTTCCATCATGGTTTGCAATTCCTGACAATAGACATCAGCCGTAATAGTCTGGCCAGATTTGAAAAAAACTGTAATGAACAATACCGGCACTAGTCCACCAAACGCTTACAAGTAACTTTTTTGGGGTTAATTTTCGCTTGGGGCAGGATTTGGCTGGCTGGCCAGGATCTAACCATTGCGCTGAGCGCTTCCGATTATCGTAAAGAACCCATTTTTCATCACAGGTAATGATTCGGTTTAAAATACCTTCATTATTGTGCCGGTTTAGTAATGTAACGCAGCAGTCGACGCGCGTTTGCCGGTTTGTTTCAGTCA
Source organism: Falcaria lacertinaria (assembly GCA_951449985.1). NCBI lineage: Eukaryota > Metazoa > Arthropoda > Insecta > Lepidoptera > Drepanidae > Falcaria > Falcaria lacertinaria. The sequence goes on from OX602124.1 coordinate 3,534,855, forward strand.
ATTCGTGAGGTACCCACCTTTCAAGCTTTTTAATCTTCCCAATTTGCTTCAAGTGAATTAAAACAGTTTTATCACTAACATTGCAGCCTGCAGCTAACTCGGACGTGGTTTGCGATGGATCCGCTTCCACAATAGCCTTCAACTCTTCATTATCAACTTGAGTCTCAGGCCGTCCACGGGGCTTGTTCTGCAGGTCGAAATTTCCAGAACGAAAACGTTGGAACCAAAAACGAGCTGTGTTTTCTTTTGCAACACGACCGCCATACACATCATTCACCCTTCGAGTTGTTTCCGCAGCACTAGTGCCACGGCGGAACTCGTACTCGTAAATAATGCGATATTTAAGGTTTTCCATTTTGTAAAATGAGTGACGCAAACAGAAAAAAACAGAAGAAAAAAAACAAATGAATGACGATCATCGAAGCACAAATACATGAGTCTATAGCTGTACAAATTTGAATTTGGAATTCCTTACCAAAGAGGAGAAATTCGTGATTAAAGTGGCCAGTACGAAAAACGCCAATTTCATATGTAAGGACCTAATATAATACATGTCTACCTAACAGCTTGCTACGATTGCTATAAGCATTTGAATAGCATTTATCTAGATCCATCATTTAAAAGAGTAAACTGTATACGTTGCATGATTGTGTTTCATTTTATTGAGTTGCTTTTTCTGAACCTACCTTACCACCTAAGAATAAAGAGTACATGTATGCGGGTACGCGTTGGTTTGACCGCTTCAATGGACTTCGGTCACGTGACATGTATCGCAGTTTTACTACTTTTTAGGTTAGTGTAGCAAGAAAATGAGTCATTGAACTTAAGTGTGTGTTTGCGCGTGATTTGATGATTTAAATATGAGAATCTGCGACTGAGTAGGAAACATTTGCAAAGCAGAATCTCCTATGAAAAAACAATTGTTTGTACCTATCTCTTGGATATACTTATATAAACTATTCAGTGGTTTAAATAAATACATGTAAATATATTTATGACGCAGTGATTAAGCATGAATGTGTGTGTAAAAACGTTAATCACTCGTACCGTCGAGTCGAATTAAAATATAAATAGCATTATTTCACTTCAATGTGTGATCTTATTCGTAGAGCACGAGAGTACGTTTAATTTTATAATATAAAGTACAATAGTAAAATGTCTCATAACCCTGCAAACTTAAAACGATTTTATCTCGGTTTCAAGTGTAACATCACTATTGTCCACAAAGATAAAGTTTTCAAGGATTTCACAAGGAACTGTGCGGACAGAACAAAGGAAATTAATATTTATACATAAGACAATACAGTTGAATTTTGCAGGTCAGTTAAGCGAATTACGTTGAAAGCAACAGGAATAAGCGAACAGTAACCCAAATAGATAAGGTTATGTAACCATTTCAATTTTAGTTTTCGTGTAATTTTACTGTCGCATGAAAGTAAAATGGAAGGAAATGAAACAATCTCTAGATTAAAATTTTAGTAGACCTAACAAGAGGTTGACTATCAGTGCGTGCTAAGGAAATATAAATAAATTTAACTAATGAAACTCATCTCATACCAAATGTATACCTACACACCTACTCTATTTATTCAGAACAAATAAAAAATATTTTATAATGTCGGTTCTAGTTACCTTTTTTCTGTCTGCTTTTCAAAAGAGTTTTCCCAGAAATATGGACTGTGAATGTGTAATATTGTCGCTTCGCATACAAATCTGGTTACCAGACGTCGGCCAGGGCCGACCCTAACAATGTTTAACAAAGGTTTGGGTGAAAATTCTACGAAATTTGTGAGATGTCATTTACAATTTTATTTTAATTCATTAAAATTAATAAACCGCGAAGCCACAGTCGTATACGTTATTACATAAAATGAAAGTATAAAGAGAATATGAATAACAATGTGTCATATTTCACAGAGCATCAAATAATTTCATTAGCCTCAATGTTTTTAGTACGCGCAATACTTTCTGTAATATTTTTTATACGAGATCCTGTACGACGTCATCTCTTTTTTGAAAATGACAGAATGGAATGAAATGTAGTATTTCGTTCGCTTAGCCCATATTCCTGCATATCCTGATTTCGCCTACGTTGTGCATGAATTTATTGTTATCTCTTTGTAGTAGAAAGCAATTTTCATGTGATACACGCCGAAAAAACAGTAAAAAATTCAAGAATCAACATTAATCCGACACTACCCTTGGTTAGAGTATCCTCAAACACATTAGCAAAAGCAACATTTAATTTTCCCATTAGTTTTCTTTTTTTATAACACTAGTGGCAAATAAGCATACGGGCCGCCTGATGGTAAGCGGTTACCGTAGCCTATGGACGCTTGTAACATCAGGTGTATCACTAGCGCGTTGCCGACCCTTAAATAGTATAAATCCAATTGATATTAAGTGAATGAATGAATGAAATAAAAATGAATCGCTAAATTTGTTGCTAAGCGCAAATCTCGAGAGCAGATGAACCGATTTCGCTAATTCTTTTTATAGAATATTCCTTGAAGTACAAGGATGGTTCTTACGGAGAGAAAAAAATAAGAAAATACTGAGATAGTCTAAAAATGGGTAGACAAAATATTAGATAAATGTCTACCCGTGCGTAGCTGGGGCGGGCCGCTAGTGTGTTCATAAGTTTTGGTAGTGTGTTGAGTTTAAACAGAAACATTATCTGGAGCGTAATAACAAAAGTCACGCATGTGAAAGTCGCGGTGAGAAATTAACCATGTACCAAAAGCGACACGATGAAAACAAACTCCGCAGTAGCAGAAAACCGTAAAATATTATACTAAGCACTGTAAAGCTGCGAGGTACACTTTTAGGCGAAAATGCTCGCTAGATTTACAGTATGCATGAATATTCATGTAGTCATATCATAAAAGTAAACTAGATAAGCCTTGTACGTTTCACATTGAGCTGGTGTGCATTTGGGTCAATGTTTTTACACTTAACAAAAAAATATTTTGCCTTTTTCTGTTGGACGTGATTTTTTTTATAATAATTAATTGCCGACGTAGTAAAATACATTATGAACCATGATTAGATGGTACACCAAATAAAAAAAAACATCGGCCGGACCGTTTCCGTGCTTAAAAACTTTGTATTAAAGAAAACACGAAAAATTATAATTTATATGTTTTGTTTTTTATATGTTTGTTCGTATATTAAAGTAATTTATTCTACCAGTTCTAAAGCCGTAAAAGATAAAGCAATGGATCTTTTTAAAAACACGTAAAATTATATTGTTTTCATTTATCTTACAGTCAGCGAGACCTTCTTTATTTTGAAGAAAAGAATGATTCCGTAAAATATTAACAAGCTTTTTCTATTTAAGCACCAACGCAATAATAGGGGTGTTAGTAAATAAAAAATATTTATGTTATACAATTATATTTAATTTATACGCAGAACGTTGTACAATAATAGTCTTTTTCGGAAGATTGTATTAAAATTAAATGATAATAATATCTGTATACATATACACAGAACAAATATAACCGTAAATATGTAATGCGGAAATAAATATACTTCCAAAAATATATTTTGTCTCAAACAGGTTTATATTGTAGCCTCAAAGGGCTGCGTTGGTGAAAAATAAGGAAATATTTCACTCTTTCCGGGGCATGGCTCAAAGGCGACACAATTTGTATCGGTCTCAAACATAATATTATACATACAATATTAACATAGATTGTTGGTTTTGCCAACATAAAGAGAATGACATACGAATAGATAAAAAGTCTACATATGTCGAAATGTACTTCTTCACACAATGACGTCAATATCCATTTAATTATATAATTAATTAATGACTCAAACTAATTTACCAATAAACTTTATTATTATTAAAAAAAAACACTAAAATATCACCTAAATATCATCTAGCGCAATCTAAAATGGCGTGACATCATACACGGAGTCCTGGACCCCTTTTCGCTTGTTAAGATATAAGTCTTTATCATATCATTACGATTAAATATATTATGAACAAAAAATTCATACTAACGGATCTCCCCGAAGCGACCCAATTATTATTAAAACTAATATTCATTGGGTTTCCTATGAAGTTTTATTTTCCCTAGAGATGAAACGCACATAACATTTCGTATAATTCTTTGGGTTTCTAAGTCAATATTCGCCGAAAAAGATTTGGATTTCTTCATTTTTTTATTCAATATTAATGAGAAAAAGCAAATAATACAAAGTATGAAACTAACAATTAGTCCATAACAATTTGATGCACTTGCTGTGATAATCTGAAAGTTAAATATATACACTAAGATTAACTAAGATTGTCTAAGATGGACGTCATTTAATAGACTGGAATAGTCAAACAAATTAACAACTAGCGGACGAACCTTTAAAACATGTACTGGGCAATCTTATCGCTGATAAGCACAAACACGACGATGTACACACCAACGAAGTCCGGAAAAGAAGAACAGTCTCGACATTTCCATGATAGGCTTCAATGAACATCGAATTCAGGGAACACGTCGCTTGTTATAGTAATTAGTTGCGGCCGTATTGAGGCGCGTGCTTTAGAAGAAATAAATATTTTTTATATGAAAATTACGTGACCTCTGAATTACAAATTCAAATTTAATGCAGAAAATTATGTTAGTACAGTCAACATTATATACAATAACAACTATACAGGCAACATAACTTTACACCCTGTAATAGGGCACAGCAAGGTAGTAGGTAGGGGCAACACTGTGCTCCATGTTATTATAGTACCTACGCAATGAAATGTGAAATGAGAAAATACATAACCCCGAATTTAACATGAGCAAAGCCGCGGGCTATAGCGAGTCTGTCAAGTCAAATAAGTATGTAGATTCGAGTAGACAAAGTTTTAAAGAAAACAATTATACTTCACCTTAAACGTTCACCAATAATAAAACAACTTAAAACATATTTTATTGAATATATAATTGAATAAATTCACGGTTCTGAATAATTTATTTATGTGAAATTAAATTTAGCACGCTCTTCCAATTGTTAAACTCATCATACCGTGAAATTACACGCTTGATATACCAATTACACAAGAGCTGTCGTTTCCACACGTATTTGGATGGCACTTTCCACATGCAATTACGTGGATAGAAGATAAATTGTGTGGAATGACTTTGACGGGTACCCTTACGATTTATCATTCGGCCAAAATCTATAAGTTATTTGCCATATTGACATTAGCATGTTTTACAACAATGCTTCTAAACACTAACGGTTCTAGGTATACGAAACATAGATAAATTCGAAAGGTAAGATAATACTCATAGGACATGGATTTTATTGGGATGTGATTGTTATGCTTTGCATTTAAATACTACTGACGTCAGCCGGGAGTTGAATAAGTCACCAGATTCTTAGTCTCCTTCACAGACTTCAATAATCTGTATTTTTATATGTATAAAAGAAGAAGCCGACTGACTGACATATCAACGCACAGCCTAAACGACTGGGGTTTGAGACTTTACATTTTGACAGTATGTACATTTTATGACGTAGGCATCCACTGTGGAAGGGTTTTTGGAAATTTCACCGCTAAGGGGGTAAAATAGGGGATGAAAGTTTGTATGAAAATCCGTCATCTATAAGCTACATTCATGAAAATAGGTACTTATGTTATATGCCGCGGGCAAAAGCTTGTATCCAAAATAATAAAGATTATTATCTGTGTTCTATACTCTATATCAGCTGGATTTCGTTTTACGCTTACACAGAACAAGGCCGACTAGAGTGCTACGCGGTTCGTAGCATCGTAGCTACACAGCTAGCCGTAGCTCAACGTTGCTAAGCCATATAGAGAATTCGTAGCAATATTACGCAATACGCATTTCACTGATATTCTAGCTATCGTGTTCTAGCTACCAGAATTTGAAAGTAACAGACTGTTGATATAGAGCGTAGACTTTTGAAAGGTTTTTTGTATGAGTAATGTATTATCTAGTATTCAGAAACTGTAACAAAGACTTTTTTAGACATCAAACCATTTTCTAAAAACGATACTGCATGCCAAAATACAACAGAATGGAATTCATGGAATACTAATACCATAATCATTGTATAAGGTTGTTCATGTTAGTAACGTAGTATATTATCTACTCTGAGGTACAGCTTACTTGTGTAAAGTATTCATTAAAACTGTAGATTAATTCTTGCTATGAAATGTTGTCTTGAGTTTCAATTATCATGAAATATAGAGTACATGGAACCAGCGGGCATGTATGAAAAGATTGATGAATGAGAAAAAAACAAAAGAGGTGTGCAAGTCAAGAGTAAAATAATTGCGCTCTTCACTCTCTGCCTACCTCGCGTTGAATATATTATCAGCTCTATATATATATTACTATGCTTTATAACTATACTTCTACACTAATATTATAAAGAGGAAAGATTTGTATTTTTCTGGGTTTGTATTGAATAGGCTCCGAAACTACTAGACCGATTTTAAAAAATCTTTCACCGTTAGAAAGCTAAATTATCACTAAGTAACATAGGCTATATATTATACTAGCTGCACGGGTGGACAAAATATATGATAAATGTCTATGCTCCGAAACTAATGTCTACCCGTGCGAAGCCGGGGCGGGCAGCTAGTAATATTATAAAAAAGAAATATTTGTATTTTTGTGTGTATGTTTGTGTTAAAAAGGCTCCGAAACTACTGGACTTCAAAAATTCTTTCACCGTTAGAAAGCTAAATTATAACTAAGTAACATAGCCTATATTATACTAGCTGCCCGCCTCGGCTTCACGCGGGTAGACAAAATATTTGATAAATGTCTACCCGTGTGGTTCGCTGGTAGTTTATATAAATACTCAGACATCTACCTACATAGCAATGCATCTCAAAGCGACAACGCAAAGAATCCCTGACACTTGGTACAAGACAAGCTGCTAGACAGGCATCCGCGAAGCATTTTCAATATCTCCGGTGTATTTCGAGTAGCGTAAGCGCCTTTATTTGAAAAGTTTCCACCTTTTCGTTGTTAGGGTGTATGCTCCAGTTACTATTTTTGCTAGTCACGAACGCTGCTTGCTCGCTTTCTTAGAGCTCTGAGCTATCTTAAGGGTACAGGTTGCAGCAATATCCCAGGAGGTTAACTTATTACGTCTAGACACAGACAGAAATATAAATATCTGGCTTACTTTACCCGCAACTTTTAAATGTATAATCGATAAGTTTCCTGTTGGTCACAATATCCAGTGTACTTTTAATTATTAGTAGAAGGACAAAGCTTGCCGGGAAGAGGTCATAAGCTCGTCTAGTGAGGTGATTCCTTTATTTTATTTACGAGTAATTGTTACGCATTCTACCGCCTTAGGTTATAAGGTAAAAATGATATATCTCAGTGTGTGCTTGGAATATCTTAAATAATACAGCATTACATCTCATGCATTGTGTATCTCCGGCGAGATTCGTCCGTGTATTGAATGTATGACACGATCGAAACATAGCAAAATCATTATGTTTTAAAACGGTTCATCAACTTTTATCTCTCTCACTCTGTATCACTTAAGTAGTAAGAATCCAAGAAAACTAAAACTCTAACTATTCATTCGAACCATAAAATTGTATTATAAAATAACTTTTTTTATTGGTTTTGAAAACATCTCTCAATTTCATATGTTTGTTCTTATTTATTCGTAGACCAGTTCCGTAGGTAATTGAGGACCGTACAAGAAGTAGAATATTACTAACTTATTTTAAAAAAGTTTATTACTTTTATAACGCTGATCGTAAAATAAATCACAGTTTTATGTGTTGGGCTAACATAAAACCCGTAAACTAACTTATTGCCATCAGAGGCGGACCTGTTATTGGTTCTATAAGGTTAGGAAATGAAAAAACGTTTATTGCCGTCCATTCAAACTGATTATGATAATATTTTAAAACGTCACGCGACCTCAGCGTCATCTTTGGGCAATAATCATCTCAAAAATATTTGGGAATCCTGGTTCCATTGCAACGTTTTCTGCATTGTAATTTTATTCTGAGGTTGAATCATAGAGCTTAATATAATATCGAGTACTTATTAATTTTTAATATTTACAAGTACTACAAAAAGCAATAAATAATTAATTTATTTTTTATCAATGTCCGTTTCTTATGTATTTCCAAAATTGAATATAAAAAAAATTAAAACCTATATCAAAAATAAAGACGTTATTACATTCATAAACCAACGGCTCTTATTAAATATTACAAACTAGCTGTCCCGTCAGACGTTGTCCTGTCTTAGCTATGAATTCATAATATGACAAATACACCATAGAACAAAGGTCTTTTAGTTTATCCCGAAATTAAAAATGTTCTGATTCTGTTTTCAAATTTTGTTTTCATAAGAACCTTCCACGGATAATAACAAACACAAAAAAAATAATTTGCGAAAGCGGCCCAGCGGTTTACGTGTGATGCCGTGACCAAGGGAAATAGGGATTCATTTTATATATAGAGATTTGTGTCCTACTTTATAAGACATCATTAACAACACAGCCTACATTGACTGATTCAGCAATAATTATTCGTCTCAAATCGCAAAGAGTGTGCCAATTTCATCGCCTGTACTTTATCATCTCCGTTTGAAGCTCAAACCTAATAGCATAGTGCAACACTGTATTTCCGCAGCTGAGCTAAATGAAATCTCATCAACTCCAACTGCTCTCAATCGGTTTAAGTTGGTTTTACCACATAAAACTGATTTAACAAAAGCGTGTTACTTTATCTTCAAATGTAAACACATTTTGCAGTAATTTATTTTGTTGTTCTCTTAATTTAATTCAAAAATGTAATAAAAACTCGATCATGGGCGTGTGAAACACTGCGTTGAAATGTATTAATTTGTAATGTATTATGTGAGTACCCAATAAAACCTGTATTGCGAAATACGATTACGTTTCACAGATGCGTGAAAATGCGGGTTATCTCATTTTATTAACGTTGAATTGAATGGTAGTCATTTTCACGCTTATTGACATCAATATGGTAACCACCCAGCGTACTAAATTACATTATGACCAAAATAGTACCAAGCAGTATTTCAACTAGCTTCACTTCTAGCGAAGGAACGCAAGCATATAAGTAACAAAAAGGTTATGACGTCGTAAATCTATACTGTGTTACGTTAAAATGAAACGAACCGAAAATGACATAGTTATTGAATGAGATTGCGACAATGCTTCGACAAAGTGCAAAGGAAAACTTACTTAGTATCAGAAGTAAGATCTTCAGTTGAATTTAATGTAGGCTAGTACACATGACACCTAAATTCACACTATGGGATGTCAAACTTCATATTTAGCTTAGGCGCAGTTTGTACTTTTGGATATACTTTTGTTAAGCAAAGGTCACGAGCGCTCCTAATTCGGCATGTATGAAGAGATTTATATGTGGAATAAGGCTAACGGAGTGTGGAAAACTAATTATGTCAGATTTATAATATCTGCCAATGCCTGCACATAAACAAAACATAAAACTCCTATCAATTGTATAAAAAAGTATGTAGTTAACTTTGCTAGTGTATTTAAAAGATTTTCTATTTTGCAAAGCGCTCAGCTTTTATGACCGGGTTGTATAAGAGGGTGCCTTGGGAGAAGATTCCAATATATTAGTTTGAATATCCGTTTGCAGTAACTTTCCGACGCTCTCGATCGGGCCTTAATACCGAATGTTACCCTACCATGAGCTTTGAACTCACTGATTTTTCACCCTTAGTTATGAATAATTCAGTGAAAAACGTGTGGATACGATTTATCACACCGCAGGCTTATTGTGGCAAACAGCGGAGGAAAGCCATACATCCATGATTAAATTCAAAGGCGTATGTGAATTTCACAATAAGGCTCCAACGCTTCTCCGGCCATTTATCAAAATATGATATAAATAAACAATATCTATTTGATGCGGGTTTCAATCGAGATTTACAGCCTTAGTAGAGCTAATCCGCTTGTGTTTAGATGCAAAGGTTTATCGTCTTTGCTGGAAAAGCATTTCATGGCTTAGCCTCGGCTGATAGTCTTATAAAATGTAAAAGGATTAATCACATAATTAAACCTTATTACAGCATTTTCAAATAATTATTTTGCTTTGGATAGAACTAGCGACCCTCCCCGACTTCGCATGGGGAGTTTAACAGATCTAAACGTACAGAAGGCTGGTGCGAATTTGTTTAACACTATGTTAAGAAGAAAGTAAAGTAAAATATTTACACATATAAAAAAGGAATGAAACGTATGTATATATTTATTTATTTCTTTGACCAAGAAGATAATTGTATTCTTATAATTTATTATTAACATGTAGGTTTAATTGTTATATCAGAAATTTTAAATATAAGCAAAATGTATCCGTTTTTTTAAGAATCGATAGATTTTGTTTTAGATCGTACTGCTTCGGCTTTACCAAACTTTCGGAACTTAAGATTTATTTCTGCGTAGTCAGGTATCGACTGACGTACTCGTAATATTTAACCTTATATGAGTATGTGTATATAAATGCGCAATACATCTCTCTCCTTCCCTCACTGATCGCTGATCATGAAATCTCAGGAATCTTATAGACTAGGAATTTGACTTGTAGCGATGGGCATCCGTTACAGAAGGACTTCTTTAAATTCAGTTGTGTACATTTTTTAATGACCTGACGACTGAGTAATGACAAAAATTCAACGTTTACATAATTTTTCACAACGACGGACCTCATTTACACAGTCACGGGTCATAAATACTGCTAAAATATGAACGCGCTAACAATGGTTAAATTATAATCCGCTGGCATAAAGGAAGGTGCATACATTTTAAAGCGCACGGTATGATTTAAGGTCACGAGTCGGTTGGAAGTTAATTCTTTAATGTATCTGGAATTAGTAAACTTAGCTAGACACCATGATGATGATTGATTGATGCTTTCTTGTAGCTTATACTGGTGGAGCAAAAGTAAATAAAAGCATTGATATTAGACACATTTTGATAAAAAGATAGACTCAAAAATAACAGTAATTTATATTTGGAGCCGTTTTTTTTTTATTTTATTTTTTATTTCCCTGTACGCTTACCCGAAAATTAGATGAATTAAATGAATCGCTGAATGTGTTGCTAAGCGCAAATAACGACAACAGCTGAACCGATTCCGAATACGAGAATGGTTCTTACGGAGAGAAAATTTGAAAAATTGCTTGATGGCGTATAAAAACGGTTAGACAATATATTTGATAAATGTCTACCCGTGCGAAGCCAGAGCCTGCCGCTAGTTATGTATATAATAGCACTAACTAACACTACAACAAATGCCTTATTAATATCACGAAGTACAATACACAAGTAAAATTTCTTCTACAATTTCCGATATTGCAGTTACATTAATGTAAAGAAATGCTATAGGCGATCTTGCTTCTGTGCCTGAAGGCAATACTCGTTCAGATTGCTGCAATTTTTCTTTCGTCGAAACGAGAAATAAACGACGACGGTGACGTACAAACTCTCTGATCATTTGTTTTAAAAATATTGTACGTCCATTAGTTCAGGTTCTTTGAATAAATGCAGCTTCTTGTAAACTAATAAGTAATGTATTCAATAAATACAAAGAACATAAAGAAATGTGCCAAGGTACTAAGAAACGCACGTATTTTTTAATAAATTAAATTAATGTAAAAATGTTATAGTTTTAGCATTTCTTACTCCACCAAGCTAACGTAAATATAAAATAATACGTACCTATAATGCAAGGTACTTATTTTTACTAGGTAAATATCTATCTAGTAGGTTCACATATATACAATAGCGTCTGTTAGGGACAGGCTTACACTACTTGTTATATAATACTTTTTAGTTTCCATATTTTTATTTGTCTATCAAATATGCAGTATTATTTTGCATTATAATCTTATTTTAATTAATCAGCCAAACAGACTTAAACTTAAACTTCTGGGTACACGGTACTCTAATTAGGAAGTCAGGCAAAGTGTTTGTATAGGCTTATTGCAGGCTTTGAATTACTACATAAATATATCATACATATTCAAGGCCTAGCTTACCCTTTGCAATTAAGTCTAATTAACTGTAATTGCAAAGTGTATACCTATATTAAATGTAAAATGTAACTGTTTTTTTATATGACATAACGCAAGTTTGAAAGCAAGTATATAAGTTAATAAGCAAGAAGTAAAACAGGTGTGCAAGTCAAGAGTAGGATGGCGCACTATATTCTTCGCCTACGCTGAAAATAACTAACGTGATTATATATTTACTTTAATTGATATGATGAGAATGAGAATTTGTTTAGAAAATAACGTAGTATACACTTGCAACTATGAAAATTAGCATTGAGCTCAAAAAAGTACTTAGCAGGAAGATCAAGTACTTACCTCAACCTTCGAAACTTAATTTAAATAGAAACTCGTCTCGATTCTGTTGTGCAAAATGACTAAACTTAACTAATATGACAGGTCTAAAAAGTTTTGCCATCCCTTTCTCATGTGCGGGGTTGAATAAGGATGACAATATATTTAGACCTTAGTTAAGTTTAATAATTTTGAACAACAGAATTGACACCACTGTCAATTTGCTCTTAAAAATTATTCATTAATTATGTATAGCGAACTAGTCCTTACTACTTACTGCTAAGAACTCATAATTATAATGTGACAAAGATCATACTCAATTTCGTTTCTTAATGCTATCAAGCTCTACTTTATCTTTCATTACGGACGTTATAGGATTTCACGTGAATAATTAATGCTCTCATAATGGAAGCTCAAGGAAAGTGGCGATCATTAACGCAATAAAAATAGGTCGGTAGCGCGTGTTTTACCTATTCCATAGAGGGATCATTAAATTGTATATCTTCTATGTATTCCTTTTGCTTAGAAGGACAGTGCAACTAGTGAAAATTCAATGTATAAGCTCGTATAGTGACAAGATAACTGTTTCGGTGTCCTCAATGCAAAGAGTTAGTGGAATCATTAATTTGTTGCGTATGAGTACATATTCAACGCATTATAATTATGTAAGTAAGGAGAGAACTACATTTATCTACACTATATAAAACACGTTTTAATTAAGGTATATATTTATGTGTCTCAGTAACATGGATGCACATAGCCTTTATTAAGAATGCTACCACAAAGAACTAATTTTCTTAATTAATAGCAGATAGACTAGCTAAAACTTCACTGTTAAAAAAAGGCTCAAAAGATTTTAATACGTTCCAATTAGTTACACCATCACTAATTAAATTAAAATTAACAAATAATATGATGTTTTATTGAATTTATAGTTATTTTGACGGTATTTATAATCGAAGGATATTTACGAAAACACCAACGATAGTCGATTTAGTAGTAAGAACGTCGGGACAGGTCTAGTACAGATTAAATTTTGTGATTTTTTCGGCACATCCAGGACTAGATTGAAGCCGATGAATACAATGTCAAAATGACCTTTATTTGTTTGAGTTCAACTTAGATTTACTTTCAACTTGTCAGAATCTACCGATGGATGAAGAAGGTTATTTTCGTTAAGAAGAATCCGGAAAGAAAATCGTCAACAATCTTTGAAAGTTCTTTATCTACGACTTTTACATGATTTAATGTGACTTCTGTAATAGAAGATGAAGATATTATCTTAGAAAGATAATAATATACTATGTACAAATATTATTCATTACGTCAAACCAAAAAAAAAACCAATCGATCAATGAAACAAATCCGATAACTCCTCTCATATAAAACAAAGTTCGCGTCATCGTTTGTGTTGAACCGAAGCAGAAGGTACATCATTTATGCTAATGGCTCGAAGTATTGGAGCATTTATCTAGGCACAAACGGCATGTATGGTAAATCAAACGAAACACGTTAGATTCGTGCAAGGACTTCAATAATAGCGTGCTACAAACGACCTTTCATCGTTTGAACGAGCATTTTAGAGATATGGAAACATTTCTACTTCATAATAGCAACTACAGCTCGCTTACGCAAATTTCACTGTGATGACAACTTTGATTCTTGATGTACACTAATAATATTATAAAGAGGAAAGATTTCATTGTTTGTATTGAATAGACTTGGAAACTACTCGACCGACTTGAAAAAACATTTTACCATTAGAAACCGACATGGCTACTTTATTCCTACGCGAAAACGGGTAATAGTAGGTAAACTATATTGCTACGCGGGCGAAGTCGCGGGAAAAAACTAATGTTTGATAAATTTATGACTATACTACAATATTTAGAGATATTACAAAATTAATTATATTTATATAAACTAAGACAATAATATAGCATCTTCTTTTAAAAAAAATACTACTACTAAACAAAAAAATACTACTACTATACAAAAAAACTATTACTACGTTACCTCTACTGCTTTTACAAATTATATTGTGTAATCTACATTTGATTGCGAAGGAGGCTTTGTATTCTTCACTACATAGTATAAAACAAAGTCGCTTCCCGTTGTCTGTCTGTCCGCTGTATGCTAAAATCTTCAAAACTACGCAACGGATTTTGATTCGCTTTTTATTTATACGGCTATTTCACTTATATGGCTAACACGGGCGTGCGAAGCCGGGCGGGTCGTATACTATATCATATATTTATTCAAGTTAAAGAAAGTAATGTAGAACTAGCTTCACCAGCGTTAGACTAATGTATTTTTTTTTAATGAATAGTTTAGGGAATGAGCTGTACCTACAGCTTAATATTCCCAAAAATATTGATCGTCATAATTTTTTTAAACGAGTATATTCAAACGAAATTTGGAAGTATCGGTGGCAATTTCTAACATGAAAAAGAGGCACTAATAAACGAATCTAAGCTATTTGTTTGGGCATCAGTATCATTTATAATATTCGTAGCAAAGAGATTTTCTCAAAATATATTTAATTTAAAGTTTTCACCTTCTAATTTTATTATACGGCTTCAACTTTCCACGTAAACACACAAACTGCGACAAACCACAAGCGTTGTCTATGTAACAATATTGACCCTGCCTCAGCCTCAAAGGAATCGCTTTAAAGGTAAACTTGTTTCTTTTCTCTGACAATATCCTATTTGGGAGAGAGTTGTGTTGAGGAAATTTACGGACTTTTAATTAATTATAATGAAACACGATTCCCACCACGATTTACAGTATTCTCAAAATGTTTTCTTTTTACAATGAATGAATATATAGCCATTTAAAAACGTTCCGCCCGTGGCTTTCCCAAGAGAGACAGCGTTGGGTTCTGGAAGAATGATGAGAAGAGATTTTTGCAGGGTTGGCAACGCGTGAGTTTATATACCCCTGGTATTGCAAGCATCTCCGTTTATTTGTTTATTAAACGGCACAAAACAATTCTCAATAATTTTAAATACAATTTATTATTTAAACACAAATTAAAAACTAGATTGCAACTCAGCCATATTTATACTAAGCATTACGCCCGCCCATACGATAGATGCAGTTCCTTCTAGGACCTTTAATCGTAAAGTTCCGCGCTGAACGGCGCGCTTAAGACATAACTTCGGCACTAGTCTTCAAGCTGCAAATTGCGAATACATGTTGGTCGGTCGGTTTGTATACAAAACTTTGCTCATACTATCGCGCCTGAGTTTGGAGATTTAGCCTACAGATTATTAGCAAAATAAACTTGTCTCATGTTACGCGTCGTGATACTGTTATTTGATGTGGGTTCAATTATCAACTTACGGTCGTTTTCCGCACTTTATCGGATACAATATACCCGAGTAATCCTGCAATATTGACGAGTAAACAAACACTGGTTTCAAAGATATTTTCATAGTAGAAGTAGTGTACGCAGTAGATCATCTACTCTTAGGTAGTGGTATTTAGAATGAATGCTTAACTGCGATAGATTACACAGATATTTGATTTATGATATACTAGCTTTTAACCGCGACTTCGCCCGAGTGGTTCTAGATAAAGACAGCCTATGTCCTTCCCCGGGCTATAATATATCTCAGTGGCAAATTTCATTACGATCCGTTCAACCGTTTAGTCGTGAAAAGGTAGCAAACAATCAAACGTTAGTGTGGATATGATGGTGACGATGGATTTTTTATTACCACTACTACGGCAAAGAAGGATGATGGTCATCTCATAGTAAACGATTACCATACGCTATTAACGCTTTCAACTAATATCTGTAAATTGCTGACATGATGACAACACATGACATGTTCCACTTATACTACTCGGAATTCTTCTGAAAGCTCTAATACAGACTGAAATTATCTGTTTTGAACTGACTTTACTTAAATTCAAAATAAGATTAAAATACAAAAAAAAACATCAAACAAAATCTACCAACAAGCAATAAAGGCTCAATGTTTTGCAATTCTAATACTAAGTATTTTGTCAATAAGCAGAGTTCCGTTGTGAAACTGTTAAAGCCATTTTTACGGTGCCGTCGGCTAAGCTAAGTGCAGATAAGGTGTGAGATTAACTTGGATCACGAGCACATTTTACCCCCAGAGATAGTTTAATCCCTCCTATGTAAAGGTACGGGTTATTAGGAGTATTAGGACATTGAATAAGTTAAAGTCAGCGGTAATGAGCTTGGATGAGACTTTGAATCCTGGACTCAATTCCGAATCAATATGAAATATACTTATGATAAATAAATAAAAATAAAATAATGTTTGGACATTATTACACAACGCCATCTGGCCCCAAACTAAGCAAAGCTTGTACTATGGATTCAGTAGCTGATACAATACTTATATACTTTTTTTTTGTAAATACATACTTATAATACATACCAAACACCCAGATGCAAGACAAACATATTTGACACATAAATGTTTGCCCCGGCGTGAATCGAACCCACGACCTCTAGCGAAGCAGTCAGGTGTACTAACCAGGAGACCAGCGGTCTCGTCGTGACTATACACACGTCGTGAATATACTTATGATTTATATTATTTGAAAATATTCTTATTAAGAAAACTTATCGTGTTAATTTAAGTGGAATAAAGAACATTATATTAAATTTTGAATTGTTTTTATGTACTAGTTTTTTTATTTGACAATAACAAAATTCATATAGCAATCTCGACGTTAAATATTCACCCCTGTATTAGATCCGTTTTAACCTTTAACATTTTAATAAATTTTAACCTAATAAAGCAAAACCTAGTTTATCAGCGAGGGTTAAAGCATAATTTAAAATGAAGAGATGATACTCACAAGTATTCCTAAGAGTTTACAAAAGTGACTTCCGAAAGTAACTATATATACGAAAATACGTATAAGTTTTTCTACCGTGAGCTGCAGCATTATAGACAAACGCAACTAAGCACTTAGAATTCTAAGCACACGTGCTCAATTTCAGGTGTAAATAATGGACTATTGTGGCGAACACGTGTACGGTCTACCTGATGGTAAGTGGTTTCCTTACCTTGCAATACGTGGGATCATTCGCCTTTATGTGGAGAGTCACTCACTACGTTAGTATCTACCCTATTTATATTATTTTCTTTTCTGATGCCATCAACACTATACTAAATAATATAAGTGTATACTTTACTATACACGCTTGTCATTGTATTGTAAAATAAAAGTAGTAGTGATAATTAGCCACGATCAAGTTAGAAAATCGTATTTTAGAGACTTTTTTATTAAAATTGTATTATTCATAAAATTCCGCAAACACATCCAACTGGAACTAAGTGTCAGCTGAATCGTCTGGGACGTTGATTTATGGCGCACAGTGATGTAAAGTTGCCTGACCAGACATGTGTCACAAATCACTGAAAATCTCTGAAAAACATTATATTTCCATTTCATTATTCAGGCATTTTTCTCTTCTCTCTTGAAAACATCAATTAGAACTCAAATTAGCTTAACGTCTAGTCGTAGCTTAGGATGACGTAGTGTAGAATGGATTACAATGTGTATATAGAACACATTTCGGTACTATATAACTATAAATATACTTGTTACGAGTAGAGCTGTAGGGCGTCAACCCCGCGTTGAATATAATAGTTTTAAATCTCTCAGTCTTGAGGCGAACTAGTTTTTCCTGATAAAACTAAATTCAGTAAGTTTGATGTAAATGAAATTCTGTGAAAAGCAACTATGTTGCAGCTTGTGACATTGTTTATTAAACAAAGGGTGTTTTTTTTTTATTTATTGCTATTAGAACTGTACTATATGCTTTCATGTATAAGTTTGGTGTTTAACAACATAACATATCATATTTAATTAGTAATAATAATTCTAGTTTAATTTACCAAAGTACTCAATGATAGATAGGTAGAGAATACACCGAACTGGTGAACATGTATGCCGAAGCAAGAGGTTGCTTCGAAGTTTGGTCACTCAAATATTATTCATTGATTGAGTGAGGCTAAAATATTAAAATACATACATTCAATTTAGCTTAAGGTAAAAAGCCCAAATTACTAAATTCAAGAATCACGAAACTCCAAACCGTGATGAAAGACCATTACGATAAAATAACTCTATTACAATAATAACTGTGTTTTATAAACGTGATTTTCGCAAACCTTCGTATTATTCTAGTTGTAGAACGCTTGCTTAGTCCGACATTTAATAAACTTATTTATTATTGAAATACAAAATGTTGTTTGGAAGAAAACAATGCTGAGTAAATATAAAGTCCACGTCCTTAATTCTTTGCGTACGGGACGAGGTTTCTCTCTTTGTTTCGTATTTACTTTCGTAATGTACAGAGATGTTATAAACATTCCTTCTCTTTACGTGGAAACCCATGGGTTGGCGAGCAGATCTGCAATAATTTAAATATATATGTTTATGTGTAAATATGTTATATTTGCCAATATTTGTTTGTTTGTAACTCAATTACGTACAAACGGCTAAAAAGTATTTGGATGTTATTTTGCATGGAAGCGTAATAAGTATAATCAAAATACCTATTTCGCCAATGACATTTGAAAGCGGCCACCATTTTATTTTGCTACATATTTTTATGCATGCACAACCTGCCTACCAATACAATTAAACCACGAAGGTAGGTAGCAGGCGCGAACATTGGGTGCTGCAATCCACAAAGCCATATAAATGTTTCAGTTACTTGACTGCTTTGAAACACAACATTCCAGGAAACATTTAAATCTGTGAATTTATTACGAATGCGCATTTAAGTTACCCGAAGTACTGATAGTTTTACTTTTAGTTACCGTAGAGTGCTCCTACATTTATTCATTCAATTTAATTAAATCCATAGATTTATGCGAAAAATTGGCATTTGCATACCTGACCTGTCGCCGAACACTTTCAAATGATATTGGTGAAACTGGCTAGTTTTGACTTCAATATTTTTTTTATTCTATCAGACACCTGTTTTGAAATTCTATTCTGTTAAATGTATCATGAATTAATGACAGTATCTACTATTGGAGCACTCTATTTAATAGATAATTATATTTTATAAAAACAATCTTGATACAGTCTGAAGAGGTATGATTTTATTAATTTCCAGGTGAAATCATTAATTATTTTTATTCAACTGAAATGCAAGTCATTCCTAAACGATCCTTCAAAAAAGATTACGATATTCTTTTAAAAGAAAATCGATAAAAATTAAAAAAAATCTGTAACTCGAATACGGAAAAAATCTACTCATCCTATTGTTGAAGTCGGTTGAAATGTAGCCTATATTACCCGGGCCATAATAACGAGTCCATTGACACCTTATCATCAAAATCAGGTGAATATTTTAAGCGCTACGGAGGAACATAAATAAATTGAAAAATACATACATAGAGTGCTATTTACCCTTCGTTTTGGCTTCGACGTAGTCCGATAAAAACTCACGCGGAAGCCTCTGATCTTTTATTTATACCACTAAGGTAGCAATCAAGCATACGGCCCGCCTGATGGTAAGCGGTCACCGTTGCATATGGACACTTACAACACCACGAGGCATCACTCGCGCGTTGCCGATCCTAAAGTGTTCTACCTACCTATAGAGGCGGAATCTCATAATTTACATGCGACAAGACAAATCAATGTTACCGCCAATAACATTTGTAACACAAACAATTTGTGAACTAGCCCCAAAAGCGTAATACACTCGACAAGATACAATTGACTCAAACATCAGGAATTCGTGGAAATTCCAACGTTTATTCGGTTCATACAGGTTACATAAACGGAAAACAATTGTGAGGCTTTGTTCTGAGTATCAGTACAGGAATTCCAATTTTCAGTGGCATTATCATTCGGATTATACAACACTATTCCCATTAAGTGTACCAACTACAATATTAGTGTACGCAGTGTACTATGTACTCCGAGACTGTAGTAATATGTGATAGCTAATATAGGTGTCACTAACTCAGAATTGCTACAGTATAATTAATTAAACGTTAAGTTCATGGAGGTGACATCACGGAAGTGCAAATAGGTACTCATAAGGTAAGTTATCAATCATTTTATTCAATTGTCAAGATGTTTATATGTTCTATTTCTTTACCGCTAAGGTGAGAAGCAAGCATAATGCCGCCTAATGGTAAGCGGTTACAGGTGCAGTCCAGTCAGGCGGCTCCAATATCAATGAGAAAACCCACCAAACCAGCGGAATTGCGTCTTAAACTATTTATTTCCTTTGTGAAATGTTAATTATCGGTCGTA
This sequence comes from Falcaria lacertinaria, assembly GCA_951449985.1. Taxonomy (NCBI): domain Eukaryota; kingdom Metazoa; phylum Arthropoda; class Insecta; order Lepidoptera; family Drepanidae; genus Falcaria; species Falcaria lacertinaria. The sequence goes on from OX602124.1 coordinate 3,555,491, forward strand.
AAATGAAAGTTTAATTAAAATTTCGATGTTTGAGGTGCGCCTTAATATAATCAATTAAGCCACTTCACGCTTCTAAAAGCCTTTTGGTTAGCAATTAGCCGTTTTACTGGCAAATTGGATACACTTTCTTTGCATAATATATCCGGGAAATATAGTTCTTTCTGTATTCATTATAGAGAGTGCAGCATGGGGTTCTCCATTGAGTTTTTTGTAGCACTTTTTTTTATATACCACTAAGGTGGCACACAAGCATACGGCCCACCTGATGGTAAGCAGTCACCGTAGCCTATAGCCACTAGCAATACCAGGGGTATCACTAACGGGGTGCCAACCATGTTGTTGATGAGGACTCACTGTGTTAGCAGCACATACTACTAGCCCAGCGTATCCTCGTGGAGCACTGGCAACCTTACTTACCGCAGAAACACAACACTACATCAAGTAGTGTTATTTCACTGCGGTCTTCTGTAAGGCGGAGGTACAGTCCTCAGTCGGGCGGCTCCAATTTAAATGGGATAACCCACGGGAAATCCCAAATCGCCCTACCTCTTTTAAGCACACTGTAAGAGATGCGCAGATCAAAATTTACATTTACTTTGTTACCTAGAATTAACCTTATTATAGTTAGCAAAGTTTACCGAATACTTATTTCCTGCAAATCCAATAGTTATACAATAGTTCATTGTAGAGCCATCTGTCTTTTGTACCGATAAACGATATCAATGCAATTTATTTTCCGTGGGAAACACGTAACTGAAACGCTTCGGCAAATTTACTACAGATGGCGTTGCAGCTAATTTACACACCTCGGATGATGTTTGATCCTATAATAGTTAACGTACATACTGTTTTAAGGAAAGTGGTAGACGAAAAAACAAATGTCTATTTGCCAGAAATTACAATCACTTGTATGTTTAGAATTATTGTTCCACAAAGCTCTGGGCAAGGACCAAACTGTTCTGTTCATCTACATATTTGCTCAGAGTAGATAATATACAACCTTAGAGTAGATAATATACAACGTCGTATATTTGTCTATAGTCAGGGATTAGAATATGACTTAATAACGGAAACGAAACCATTCGTTGCGGTGGTACCTTTAATGACTTCTTAGGGACCCTTTCAAGAAGGCTAAGATAGCCATTTATTTATTTAATAACGTAGTTTTCCAAAATGATTTCGTTACATTAACACTTAATTTGCAAAGCTGTTTAATTGCTACTAAATAACATAGTTAAGTGTTCTCTGAATGTTAATGTCTTTGTAAAACAAATCATCACAATGCTTGCATGAAGTGTTCAATGAATTCGATTTAGTTTTGTATGTGTTCGTCATTCAATTAACCACGTAGTTATGTGATGAACGCGTTCATGTTTGTACATTCCTAAATAAACAACGTTAATTCGGTATTCCGTAGTTAATATAAAATAGTTACTCCCTCTACGTATCACTACATAATACAAAACAAAGTCGCTTCCCGCTGTCTGTCTGTCCTTATGTATGTTTATCTTTAAAACTACGCAACGGCTTTTGATGCGGTGTTTTTTAATAGATAGAGTGATTCAATAGGAAGGTTTAAAAGTATAATTAATTTGTGTCTTGTATCTAAATTATATTGCCAACGGCCGTGCGAAGCCGGGGCGGGTAGCTAGTACAATATAATCAAGTAATAGTTTGGTTTTGACTTTGATAGGCGCTGTCATTAAAGGTCAGCTTACTACCCTCTACGAGGTCAGCCAATTCAAATTCACTTGCCAATTATTCGACCGCAATTATTACTCCTTGAAATTTAGAAATAGACTTTTTCTTTACATTTACGTCTACGTTCCCAGTCAACAGAATCTTTTATCGTTTTTACGCACAGATAGTTCTTACACTTAATAGTGATTGAATGAAAGAAAATTGGTACGTACATTGAATTTATATCGGTCGGTTTTTATTTTTATTTGACCGTTATCTATGGATTATCGCTATACTCTATACTAATATTATTATTGCGTAAATTACCGTTCTGTTTTCTACCTTTTTGCTACCTTTTCACGACTAAACTTTTCACGGCTGACCGGATCGTTATGAAATTTGGCAATGGGGTAGATTATAGCCTGGTGAAGGACATAGGCTAACTTTTGTTTTTAAACAAATGCAGACGAAGTCATGAGCAACAGCTATTTATAATATAAAATGAAACCCATAGTTTTAGCTTTGATTATATACAAGTATATAATCAAAGAGTTTCAGCATGAACATTACGGTATCCTAAATCAGATGAGTTAAAAACTAAAACAATTTCGCGTGCAATAATAAACAATAGCAATGCTAGTCGTCCCCGCATTGACCAAAATCATAACAATCGGCGAGCAATCGGCTGTGGAATACCAAACAAAGTCGATTCAACAATCATTTGCACATCGAACGCCATTCAGTGAACATTGTTACCTGTTACATTCATATACAAAAAAAGGATATTACAATTAGTTTTTAAGATATAAGTTAAAATGCCCAGTGTAAACAGTTGAGCATGGGATGTGATATAGAAATACGGCAATGATTCCAAGAACATATTTTGTGGTGTTCGCTCTTTTAGCAGCCGTCACGTTGCAGGTTGGTTTAATTAATAATACCTAATATTACTTCGAAAAAGTTCTACTTTATTAACAATACCGGGTACACCAAATTCGCGTGACACCTATTACAAGCTTTTATTATATTCACCTGGCCGCACGTCGGTTTGTGTGTGTGTAATCATATCTTGCAAGTTAAATTTGACCCACTTCCCAGTATCCCATTGAAATTTAGCATACAAGTTTGTTTCCCATGATAATACATATGATTATCTAAAGCCGCCATTTCGAATCTAATATGGCGGCCGCATATTAGTATCCACTATGATATGTGTACCAAATGAATGGGCTTGATGAGCGAAAGACAGTTGTTTATTACCAACTTATTAAAGCTTGATAAGAAAGTCTTGTTTAGTTACATAGGTATAGGGTGTCTTACTAGGGAGCACTAATCATCAGATATTAACCGTAAAGTTTTGCACCTGATAGTTTCAAACTTGTTAGCTAGCTGGTTATTAATCATTTAATAGTTCACCAACGTTTTCATACTCTTAGTTCGTCGTTTTATTGTATAGTCACAACAATGCATCTGTGCAACTGTGAAATTTTGATTTTCAAGTCGTTAAATCCCTGTGTATTTCAAATGTTTGCTAAGAATCAACCGACTATGGAAATATTATTCTGTTCTTAATTTGTGTATTACCTATATCTTGGTACATTTTAATATAAATGTTAATACTACGAAGCTGGCAAGTAACCGTACAGACCGCCTGATAAGCGGTCCACGTAGCCCTTGCAATATATAGGGGTATCACTACCGAGTTCCCATCCTTATTGTTGAAAAGATTAACTGATACAATACTATGTATACATATATATTTACATTTGATTAGTCATACGTATTTTTTTCACAGGCCTCTTACAATTTGACCAAACCGTCACATACCACTTTTATGTTATGATAATTGATAACAACATCATTGTTAGCGAAAGAGAAACATTTTTATGTTTATATTAATTTGATGAAAGAATAATATATCCACCAACATTACAATGGGTTGTTATTTTGTTCAGCTCGATCAATGTTTATACGAGGAACATATTTGTATTAAATTAAAGAATAACAACTTGATATCGTGTATCGAACGATTTGAGCAAGTTGCTATTGTTTTTTTTTATACTTCGAAGGATAGCAAGCAAGCATACTACGGTCCGTCTAGTGATATAACCTGCAATATCTTTTCACGCCCGTGTTCTAATAACACTGTGCTGTACTCCAATAGTACACACCAATCTCAGGGAATCTGCGAAGAAAGCTATAATTGAAAACGCACATTTCAAGATTAAGTTAGTTCCATCATCTCAATGATGAACTTACCGTCTTTATAATCTTTATTTGTTATTTCTAGACTACAGACTTCCAGGACAACCTGATAAATGGGTACCGATCCCTCATCGCGGACATCCAAATCCGGACACAGAAGTCCAGGGAGGATATGGACACATTGGTGTCCCAAATAAAGTTGCTGATGAAGAATGAGGCTGACAAAGCCATTAACTATATGACAGTTTATCTGGAACAAATATCCCTCTATTTTCAGGTGAGTTACTTTAATTTAATATAAAAAAAAACGATTTGGAAACTGCTTCAACAGAAAGTAGCGGACGACTGAAATTTATAAATTGTCTCAGTCTAATATCATGCTGTAGTACAAAACGTCTGACCTCATAAATATAACCCGACCAAAATGCAGTGCGCATTCATTCCTTCCTACCTTTACCCGCATTGACCACTATTGAAACCGTCAGGTGATAATCCACGACCGCAAGCCCCGCAACGGTACATATTGCAAAGAGAGCATCGTAAAGCTCCTTGGGGAGAATTTACAGCTGGCAGATGAAAATGTCACCCTCTGCCTCGCGCTCGGCTACCAGAGGGTGCAGAGATTACCAGGTATGTGTGCGAAACTTGTGTGGTATACTGTATGTGCACTTTGGATTATTATATTCTGGACAAGTATTATATATATAGATCATTATAATTTTACTCAGTTTAAAGTTGACACGTACCTGTGTCAACACAGTGATATTTTTGGGTTGTTGTACATTCGTCACAAAGGAAATTCGTCACGAGATAAGTATGTGTTAACTCGCCAAAATTCAAGTTTATGTAGTAAATTTTCCCTAAATTCCTTTTTTATTGTAAGCTTTTAAGCAAGTATATTTTATTTAACTTTTAAGGTTAAGGTAGATTGTTTATTTTAGCCGGAGACAAGTACAAAAAATCAAAATTTAAGCAAGTCCAATAGTTTAAGACAATGTTAAAATAAATTAGGGCTGTCAATATTTATTCACTTCCACGCATAATAACAGTATACATGAAGTTAGAAACTGATTAATACTATGATGATTTAAGCACCCAAATAATAAGACAAACCAAATAGAATATACCCTAACAACGGGTCTTCCTGTTTTCTTTAAATTCGAAGTGTTTGCGGAACATTGATCGGTTGTACGGCACTGTTGATATTGTGCCATTTTATTGTGGCGCGGGTTTCCTTGTTTACCTACGTAAGCATTTCCGGTTGGCAGAGGATGTCTAAACACGGTACTGGGTCGAGCAACTAATAACAATCCATGTCTAATAGGCAATCGGGAAGTGACAATAACTAACTATAAACACCTACATTATTCATCCTTAATATACACATATAGTTACTTAGACTGTTCAGTACTTTTATAAGTAACTTTGTTTCAGTGTATGCTTGCAAACTTATCTCATACCTAACTAAAGGAGAAAATATCCTCTATACAAATTTTGAAATGTCTTCGTGTTTACTGGTCATTGACATCAATAAACTTATCTTAACATATTATATGATAGTACCTATCTGTTGTTTCTTTAAATAACACAATAAGGCTTAGTCTGTTCATCGTGGGCGTTTTCACGACGGGTCTGCACTTCCCATCATCAGGGTGTACTTAATGATGGGATGTGCAGATGCGAAACACGTGTCATCAACATTATACTAAGACAAACCCAAATTGTACGCACCAACCAAATTAAACGAAAAAATCTAGGATTTTTTTATATCTAATCTCATTAAAAATTCTAAAGATTTTTTTATTGTATTTAGAAAAACTGCAAGTCCACTTCGAAACATTGGAGAACCTGAAGAAGTATTCAGCATCCAAACTGTTCGAATGTCAGAAACAGCAACAGGTTGGTGGGAACTGCTCCCACGAGAGTCAAGACCTTGAAAGGACTGTCGTACGTATACTGAAGTCTTTATCACTTAATTTAAGAATTATTAATAATTTATTTTATTTTATTTTGATACTAAACATAATTAGAATATAAAAAGTACAACAAATTGCATTTCTAAAATTAATAAGATGCAAAAGTAATATAATTGTAGATATAAATTTCAATTTTGCTCCGATAGTACCGTGGCAGGAAAATAAAAGTACATGTCGATAGAAATACATTAAGAATTGATTGAATACTTTAAGGATTGATTGGAAAGATATTGATAAACAAACGAGCATTTATGAAGATATTAACTAGCGTGAATTTTACCGATAGTTCAATAGTTATTCGGGGCGCGGGGCGGGGACAAATCCAAAAATCTTGAGATCATTAAAATCGGTCAAGTCGTTCTTCAGTCATAAATAGAGCTAATAACATGTTTTTTTTATATATACCTACGCTCAGAGGCAAATTTAGAGTAACGTAAAAAAATATTTAGACAATTAATTTATCAATATCTTAAATTTACAGTTCCTCTACGAAACTTCACCTTTCCCAGTTGTGATGGCAGAAATAGCCATCCACGGCTTCAAAGAAGTGTCCGACCTTAGCGTCTGCCTCAAGGACATCATCTCCAGAATGATGACCCATTCAGTCAAGGTGATCGGCGACTTCAACAGATGCATCCACAACATTGAAATGCCCAAACTCAAGTATCTACTCAAGTTCATGAAGAAATATGCCTAGTACTAGATAATATTTTTTGTTATCACCTGACTGTAAATAAAGAATGTAAAAAATTACTTAAGATTCCTTTGCTATGTTTAGGATTTTAATTAAATTATTATAGGTGCAATTATTATTTTATAGGATGACGCATACATTTTCATGTATGTTTTCTAAAAATGCACGGACAAACAAAACATGTGTTACGTATTTTGGTTATTTTCTATTAAAAAAATTGAGTCTACATTATGGTAACATTTAAGTTCTAATGCTGAATATATCATAGATGGTGTTTTCAATATATAATATGTTTTTCATAAATGCTATTTTTATTATAAGATTATGACCCATGACAAATATGGCTAAAGCAAAATTATAAGTTGCACAGAGCGATAAAAAAAACTCTTTGTAAACAAACTATTATTTTCACAGTTAGAATAAGTTAGTTAGCCAAAGTATTAGGAACTGACAGTATTGTGTAATGAATTAATCAATGTTGTGGTATTCAGTGAAAAAAAAATTAATACTCAACAAATTGCGACTGGGTAGAGCCTCATTACGAATGGAAATGGATCTGCTTATTCAGTCATTGTAAATTCATGAAATTCTCACTGCTAGTTGATAATACTCTTTCCTTATGCATTGCTTTCCATTCGCTCCACTGAATGCAATTGAGTTTCCATAGATAAATAAATTAAACGTCATCCAGTTGGGATGGTATTCATTTTATTCATACTAAACATTTATCGTTGCCATAAAGTGGATGATAGTAATAACTAGTTTATGGTCCTACTCACCACTAACACGTGGTAAAAGTTAGAAGCTTCCTTTAGTGAAATAGATACTTAATGAATGAAGATAATAAACCACGTGGGCTTCGCACATTTCACGATAGATGACAGTCCGCGATTATCATACAAACTTCCTTTGCGATGCGCAAGAAGATTATACACTGACACTGCGCATTGCGCAATGTAGTTCCTTTTATGCTTCTCTTCAATCAATTCATACGTTACCGAAACTAATACTTTTTCGCATATCAAAGGTGCTTAGGGTAGATAGATAAAACGCTACACGGACATAATAATACAAAATTCTAAGAATAATCTGATTTCATGGTGTAACATCTATGGAAAACCAACATAACCGAAACATACGTATGGCACACTTTATGCTCATATTGTGGAGAGAATATAAATCGTTTTTTATTTATAATTCTTATTATATATACATGGTAATCACATATCTCAATTCTTCAAGTATGTGTTAATTTGATTTTGATATGAATATGACTTTAAGGTACCATTTCAAGATTTACATATACCATAGCTAAGAATATTAAATTCATACTTTATGTAGCCACTAATTTTTATCAAGATTCACCACAGATAAACTATTACAGACCTAGCAACGTTTCTGAGAAATAACAAAAACCAATTATTTTCCCGCGACTTTGACTTAATTGAATATCTTTGTTACATTTCCCTGTATATAAGGTTCATATATAATTACATTTGGAACCAATATACATTGAAAATTGTCGGCAAAATACTGAAATTAAACATGTAATAAGGATTGCTTAACATTAGTTTGGTATAGTCTATACCTATACTAAGTTAATATTATAAAAAGGAAAGTATTGTTGAACCGATTTCAAAAATTCTTTCACCGTTAGAAAGCTACGTTATCATTGAGTAACATAGGATATATATTACACTAGCTGCCCACTCCGGCTTCGCACGGGTAGACAAAATATTTGATAAATGTCTACCCGTGCGAAGTCGGGGCGGCTTGCTAGTTTTAGTATAAGTTGCATGACCCACAAATTATATAATTATTGTGGGAGGCTAAGTATCGCCGTAAGACTATTTAAAACAGTGGGCTTAGAAAAAATAGATATATGTAGAACAAGAACATTAAAGTGTCACATTTTTTTATTATTACTGAAAAATTAAAGAACTAATTTAAATAAGTTGGTACGAATGAATGTTCGTTCCATTTATAAGCTTAATTAGAAAACTTATCCAATTAGTTCTGGATATAATATACACCACATAAAAACTCTTAACATCGATATCATTATCCGTAAAACTACGCTCAAGACAGATAACTTACTTTGATCCCCATAATCATAAAGCTTCAAATTACCCGACATTATCCGAATGATAATAATGCAATTATAGTTAGCCCCTATTAGTACGATAAACAATACAACGCCGTTAACTTAAAACCTATAATTGAGTGTCACTTACCAAGGTAATGAGAACGTCTGCGGAGCTGGGTTGATATTTCAACAGGCGGCTGAACCTTAGCGTTCTCTGGGCCATCGTCAAAGGTCCGACGGGGCGGGACACATGAATGAGTGGGGAGGAAGGCGGTCGCGACGGCGGGTTAGACATCGCCGGTATGGTCCGCTTGACCGTCTCTAAGGGCACAGTCCTGGCCACTAAAGTGTCACTGCCTACCGAGGTAGCACTGCCACTGAACATGTTCATGAGATCCCCAATGGAGCCTCCTCCACTGGAACCTCCGCTTCTCAACTTGTCCAAATCTGTCAAACTTGACCCACGCCGGACGCGAAGTCGAGAGCCGGTGGCGCTCGCTCGACTCTGGTGCTGGTAAGCTTGGTCTCGCCGCACGTCGACCTCGCTGGCCGTCTGGCATTTCCTAACTCGTATCATTTTAGCAATACAACATCACACAGTCACGTATCACAAAGCACTGAGTGTTCACCTGAGTTGATATAAATTAGCATACAAACGATGTGTCGATATCAATAGGGCCACGGTCGCCCGCAGGAAATCGCTATCGCGTCCTCGTGCGCTTCCGCCGCCATCGCTTGCGCAATGTTATCGAACCCTGCCTTGGAAAGTTGTTACTTTTCTTCTAAGTTAAAACTAGGGGTGCGTGTAGATGGGAGTCTGGTAGCGAACTGAGTGGGAATGCGAAGTTTCGTATATGCGTGGAGCAACTCAGCTGAACTAATGAGGTGATTGAGTTCAAAGGCTCTCGGGGTCCCCGCAGGAGGTCGTCACTTAGCTAATATATTAGATGCTACGCATTATGTTACACGACAAAACATAAATTGTGTCCCTTTATATTTTAAGCAAATATTTTCACTACTCCGAGTAATTAATAAGATTAAATTGTTTTTATATTGGGTATAAATCGGCAAAACAATTATGGCTTATAGTACAAGAGCTTGGGATCGTAATCCATACTAATTAGTATCTTTCTCCTAATCTTAAATTAAGTATCTTTTAATAAAAACCCGTAGAAAGGGGCTATTACGGAAACACTCTGATATGGTGTGAGATAAAACAATATTTTCTCTCATTTACCTAATAACCTGTACTAAAATAAAACCGACTAAATTAGAAAAAACGGGAAGCTTTGGCGAAAAATATAAATTTGGTGACGACGAATATAGCTACGGAGTTTCGTACCCTACCTTAATGTCAACTTTGTGGTATTTGATACAGGATTTAATATTATACTTACTAATAATAAAAGTATAAATACAACTGGATAAATATCGAGTATCGACGAGTACTGTCGATAAATAGATTTTTCACATCCAAAATGAGCATCCCTATTCCGCAATCAAACCCTTGTCTGTTACATCAATTACTACGGGCTGAAACCTTATTAGAGGATAATTATTATCTGACACAAATTGCAATAAACATATATAATACTAGCTGACTCGGCAAACGTTGCTTTGTCATTGTTTTTAAATAATTTCCAAAAAGTAAAATAAACAATTTTTGGTGTGCACCACCCTTATCACTTAGGGTATGAAAAATAGTTGACTTCCTATTCTCAAACCTACCGAATATACACAAAAAAAAACATAAAAACCGTCGTGTCGTTTCGTAGGAATTACAAATATTTTAGTACGTGAATTTGATATATTAGATGGCAAGCAGGCATATGACTTGTTGAGCGGTAACCTTAATGACAAATGCGATACTATGGTGATGGTAACTAAACGGTTACCGTAGCCTATAAACGCTTGCAACACGCAGGGTATAAATCGCGCGTTTTAAACCGTGCAAAAATATTAACACACCCTTCTTCCCAAAACTACAACGGAAAGCTCATTCTACACCTGAACCAACATTTCAAATAACCCACATGCTTCGAAATGAGGACGGATTTTTAAATTTTCTAGAAACTACATATCGCACCCTTCCTGGAAGAAAGCAATAAGTGAAAACAACCAAGTTTTCGGGAGCGTAAAAAAACTATGCCATAAATTCAATTTAAGTCCTAAAAATACCTCACCTACTGCAAATGTTAGCTAAGAGTAGCCGTTACGTCCGAACATAATTTTATTCTTGAACTTATTCATATTTTTCGAGAAAAACGTAAAAAAGAGTGTTACCACAATATTCCTCAAAGCCATGAAATTAAATGCTGAAGTAAGTACGGTTATTGATTTGTTACTAATTTTTATACACTGTGGTTAACTGATTTAACTTTAGTTACCCATTTATTCACACTCTGGTCTCAGTCTAGTGTAAAGATGTAAGTATAGGATACGTAGTTATTCCACGAGCACTTCATTTGTGTATCAATACTTACATACTTACATACTTGTTACCTTGTTTTGAATAAATACATAAAATTAGTTACACTAAAAAGTGTCGGTGAAAGAAGTAAGTAACTAGACTTGCACGGCACCTCTCTCTCGATCAGATCCTAGAATAGGCATTCAAGTTTATTTACGTATAAACTTTTTTATAAATCTTCGTGAAACGTTTGTGTAACTGTAAATAAACTTTTATTAACCGGGAAACTTTTAAATTAAATAAACGTATATGCATTTACTTATTTATTGCAGTTGAATAGTAGAATTTTCTTATGTTGCAGAAATTCAAAATTATTGCTTTTATTCTCTCATTTTTTAAGATATTTTTATGAAATTTTTTGAGGATTTTTTTTATTATTTGACGCTTGATTTTTAGGATTAATAAAAAAAAAACGCGTAAGTGAACTAACTTACCTACTTATTCCACGTATGGTGCGATATAAAAGACATAGGTCTGTGGTTAAATACTAAAATGTTATATTATTATTCTAATGCGTAATTGTTCACTTTGTTATAATAATAAGATTCATTCCTTGTATAGATTTAAAAGTAAAATGTAATCTTGAAAACTGATTGCCACAATTCTCTCGCTCGACTAAATACCGAAAACCCACGGCTTAGTTAAGTCAGAAGGCCTGTACGAGAATACTCAAATTGTTGTACGATCGTTACCGTTACGTTCAATAAATTAACGCTTCGAGGTAACTAGGAATCCCACTGTTTGTGAATAAGTACATAATGTTATGTAGGTATATCAGTATTTGCAGTAACGTTATAAAAGTAAATTTCGTTGTTTGTATAGTAAGTCTATATATAAATTAAGCATCCGTAAGAATGAATTTAATTTAGCTTAAATTCCATGAACAATATTGATTTCGATCCAATTCATACCATTTTTCTATAGAATTAAGTAATCATTTGAAAGTCAGGAGTAGAGGGGAGGTGGTTATACTCTACTAACATTTAAAGGAGCAGGGTTTGAAATATAATATCTCGAAATAGCGAGTGCTCAAATAAACTCAAATTACGTGAATTCGTTACGCAGAAAATTATTCTATTATGACGCTTAGATACCAATCCGAAGGGTCTGAGATTATCCTCAGAAAATTAATTTCATTCGTCTTCTAGGTAAACAATTTAATATAATCAATGCTGAAATAGAGTGGATTTAACTTCATAGTAATCGTGTTAAACGATAATACGTAAAGGACAAACTAAAAATGTTGAAGTGGTTGTTTTAAGCATTCCATCATAAAATCAAAATTAAAAAATATTTATTCAGTGTACAGCCGCTTCGCAAAAAAAGCCACCTGAGAAGAACCACGCAATAGCTCCAATTACGTCTTTACCATCCCTTGAACCACTTTCTCATCTTCTCTTCTTATTCGAAATGCAACAAGCACTTTTAATTCCAATTTTAATACTAACCGTCATTGGCCGCAGTAAGACGCGGTAATTGGCCCGCTTATACCAACGTGTGTAGCGCTTTAACGGACGAGCTCACAAACTAGGACAAACAAAGTCGGGTAACTGTAAAGTCGTCTAATGTTTGCAACATGTAATTACTGTTTCAAACTGAAATTGCATCGGACAGTATTGCATTATTGGAAACTTGTTAACTGAGGCGTGAGCACATAGCTTTAAAACCTGGGCATTATCAAAGCTTCAGTGACGTAACAGCTGAAATGTATCCTTTGGTTAAGAATTATTTTCTTTAATGGTGATATATGAAATTGGCATTCTAGGTTGTTCTGGTTTTATGTACTGGTTATTCTAATATCACATGACGCGTCGACCTGATGAAAATTGACCCACAGGTCCAACGCCACACTAGTCGTGACGAACAATGTGTATGATTGTTTAAATTATTTGTCAGTGTGTTTGTCTATCCGTTAGTGCTTTTTAGTTAACCCTGGTTGGATTTACCATTACCATGCGGTCGAAGCCGATTGCGTTCTAGTTCCTACTAATAAAAACATGCGACATTTTGGATGTCTGTTTGTTTGTTACGCCCAAACTAATGTAGTTAGTTAGTATGGTACCCGGGGAAGAACACAGACTTTTTATTGTAATGGAATTTAATAGAACGGGACATTTAACTTGAATCACGCAGACGTAGGCGAAGCAAGTTAGTTACAGTAACTAAGCAAATCTAACAACTTCATAAGGTCCATGAATAATATTCGCATCGCTAAAACTAGTCCTGTTTCTAGCCCGAGGTCAAAACACGGGGGGTAACAGCGTTCTCGCATTTTGCTAACATTGTTTTATGTACTGCACAGTAGGACGTGGAGGCAGACGGGTACTATATGCGCTTATCTTGTTATATAGCTTATATTTGGTCTTTCGAAGGGTAAGTACGTAGTTACAAATATCACACCACAATTTATTTTGATTTAGTGTTAAAGTTTTTTTTTTTTTGTTTTTATTAATAGGAAAAAGTATCTGGCAAATAACGTTACAAAATAATTAGATTTCTGGATAGAAACATAAGTAGCTCGACAGTGGAGATCTGGTTTATGTAATCGTATACCACTATAAATATAAAGTTGTATACTTAATAATGTACTTATATGTTTTGTATTAGGCATATAACTACACTACATTTTGTACTCGACCTTTTTGATGCGTCGCCGTCGATCCTATAACTGTTGATAAGCAGGTTTGTCCATTTATAGGATAAAAGAAGTAGGTATGATCATTATGTATAATACTACTTCTTCTTCTATTTAAGAGTTTTACTCTTGTCGGTGCAGCCGATGTATTTCCCTCTACTTCTGCCTGTCCAGTGCTACTTCTTTGACCTCCCTATACGACGTGACGGCTATATTATCCTTAACTTGCTTGATGTAACTTATCCTTGGTCGTCCCCTGTCACGCCTTCCTTCTATTTTACCTTCCATAATTGTATTTATAAAACCGTCATGTCGTATAAGGTGACCAGTCATTTTTCCTCTTCTATTTTCGATAGTAGACATTAAAATTCTATTTTCATTTATTATTCTTAGTACTTCTTCGTTTGATATTTCTTCAGTACAACTAATTTTCTCCATCATAATAATCATTCATCATAATACTACTTGTTCGATTGGAATACTCAGTCTACGACTAGAACGAACGAACTATGTATAAACCTAGATGTACGTAGGTATGCATCTGTTGTGCCTGCAGTTGTTAGAACATCGTCCGTCAGACAGTCGCGAATAAACGGTCATAAATCACACACGTTTCTATTCTCTCCAGTGCCCTACAGTACAAACTGAACCTTATTACCATAACACTACTATTTCACGCAAAACAAATTCTAAGATTTCTTAGCACACTTCCTCGTGACGGTGATTTAGGACATTTATTTTACTTGTAATTAAGTTTGTACATTTAAAGATAATAGTTGGGTTGTTTTTGTTTGTAGCTTAATTTTTTTTTCATTACTTTTTTTATGATTTGTATCAAATATTTTTATAAAATTCGTAGGTATATAAAACTATTTCACTGTCAAATTCTAAATATAGCTACGCATAATACGTATAATAATTTGTAATGTTTTCCTATATCAGTAAAAGCTACAGGGTATTTTATGACCAAAGACAATATTATTAATGTCATCATAAACAAATTAATGAGACCACAAATATCATCCGGACTTAATTGAGTGACTAGACGTAAATGGCTTTCTTTCTTTGCAGATTACCCCCCGGAGTGCAAAACCCCCGCTAAGCTGGGCTTAGATGGTTCCTACTGCTGTATTGAATAATTGAATTCTAGGGCATATTGAATATGCCTGAAAGACGATCAAACCATATTTAACATCTACAATTGGCTATATATCACAGAAGCTAAAATATAATAAAAACAATCTATAAACTTATAAATTTGTATTTATTGTTTCGATAAAATCGAGTTTTGAAGTGCGAGGTACAGCAATGTAGGCGTGAAATCACACGCTGCCTTTTTAGGTGGAGAATAATTTGTTGTAATAAAATAGATACGTGAATGTAGAGAATATAATTGAGGTGATATCCTTAGATATATTTCATTCTCAAAATAAGAGTTTAAAGTAAAAATAGTGTTTTGATAAAGTAATGTAGGTTAATTTGTCGTGTACAAAGTATACATTATACGAAAACATTTTGTGGAATAAATGTTTAAGATAACCGTCGTAATAACTGCCCGCATCAGAGCATTTTTTTTTGTTGACTAAAGTATCGCTTACCTGCTCCATACAGAATGCTATATAAATCCTCCAAAAACACAACAAAAATACAAATTTATGAGTTAAAAAAATTAAAACGGTACAATAAATGCAGAAATTTAAACATTGTAAATTGACAACTACAATGGAAATCAACGTCCTATTTCAGTAAATTATTCGTTATCTATGAAGAACGAGCGAATGTGAATGCCGACATTTGCATAATGTTAATCTAACAAGAAAGTGAACTGACAGCATTTTTATTAAGTAGTTTATCTATAATAAAGTTCAGTGACACAACAATAAAAAATGAACGCAGAAATTTGTAATGATATTAGTAAAAAAAAATACTAAATCAATACCTACGTTATTAAACAAAAACTAAAGAAGAGATTAATAAATGAATCCTTAAACTAATAAAATTTATTTAACAGCAGATCTTTTGTATTTTGAAAATAAAATAACCAACGATGTCCCAAATAAAAATATTTCCGCATTTATTGTTGTAAATAAAGATGTACTCACGTTCAGCTGCATCACGATCTTGTTGTATGCTCGATGCCATCTTTGCTTCGGCGTCAACTTGGGCTGTTCAGGTTGAAAATCGAACTGTTCTTCTTGTCTCTCCGGCTCTTGGAACACTTCTTCCTGATACTGCTCATCAGATTCTTGGAACTGTTCCTGGTCATCCGTCTCCTCTCTGAACTCATCTTGATCTTGATAAGCCTCGTCATCGCGGTATTCATCGATTTGTTCATCAAACGACTCTTGTCGAAATGAACCAGCCACTTCTGGTACTTCATGATACGTTGTGCGATCTTCTTTGAATGTCACTTTCGATTTCTCTGCGATTGATTCTGTGTGGAGAAATATTTTGTTTAATTTGAATATACATATATTCCAACTAAAATATCTGGATCGTAATATTTGGATCGGCTTTTCAGATTATGCTTTATGAAATATATTCATAAAGCATAATCTGATTATAATTATTCATTTTAGGAACGCCGCCTGTCAAAATTGTTATTCATTGAATGTTACGTATTTTTGTAAGTAATTTAAAAGAAGAATCGGCGTCTTGTTAAAGAAGACATTGTTAATACAAACCTAATCATAAATAAAAGATACTGTTTTTTTGCATACTACTTCACTTGCCATTACGAATTAATTGTTCGTTAGTGTATATATAATAGTTAGGCATACAATTCAGCGGGAAACCAAAACAAAGACATGTTTCGATGTATACGTCAATCAGGAAATATGGACAGGATATGGGTCTTAAACTCACTTTAAAACATAAGGACAAAACTAACCTTCTTGTGAAATACTGGGAACAGCAAGTTTATCTTCATGATGAAAAGAACTTTGCGATGTTCTCCGATCAATGATCGACGGCGTCTGACTGTGATAGCTGTCCACTGACGGCTTTCGCATCTGTGACCCACTTCTTGTAGGAGATGCGGTCTTCTGCAGACTCGGACTAGGCGCTTCAGTAGATGAACGTCTTGGTTTAACCTCTTCTTGAATAGTATCGTGAGGGTATTCTTCATCACGATATCTGTCCAACGAGGTTCTATCGCGGTCTGCAGGTCGATCGTATTCAGTCTTATGATACTCGTCATCGTAGGCACTTTCATCGAAACTTTGGGTTAAATCCTCCGGTGCGTCGGGCAAAGTTCGCGTTCGACGCACAGGAGGCCTTTGTATTGACTCCTGTCTTCTTAATGATGGAGTCCTTGGTAGCATTATAGGAGCTGATGTGGTCACAATAGACACTGGCACCAATGGTGATGTTTCTGGGACGGACGCTGAGGTTGAAGTTATTGTACTTGAGAATGGAGTTACTGGGGCTACTGATGTCGTGAACTGATTAATGGGAGCACTTGTTGCTGGTATAGAGTGTGGTGATTGGGTTATTGTCGGAGCAGCAACTGCAGAAGCAGCGGCGCCGAACAAACTTCCTAGTTTTTTCGCCCCACCCGCCATTAAGGAACCTAAAGTAGCAGCACCTGTCATGACACTTGACTGCAATTGTTGTGTTGGTTGTTTTTGCTGTTGCAGATATTTTTGATCTTGTAGCTGACCTTGGACTACATGTGGCTTCTCCTCCTGATACTGTTGAGGATACTGATAGTCTTGCTTCTCCAAACACTCCTGACCTTGATATAGCAAATCTTGTTGCTCAAACTGATACTGTTGATCATCATATTGCAGATCACTCTGAATATAACTTTGGTCCTTATAGCTTATCTGTTGGCTAGTTACAGGTGGTTGAGATAAATACGAAGGTATAGTTGATGGCACGGATTTGAGTAATAACGAATCATCTTCAGTGGGCACAGGATATGTAAACTGAGTAGCTGGTTCTGTGTCAACCCATGATGATTTTTGAGCTGGAAGTTTACAAAACACACTGAAAATATTGAACGTAAAGTCTTCACAGATTGAATTTAGTAAGCGGCATGTCATTGTCAAGTTTAATACTGAACTGATTTCAATGACTCAATATCATTATGTAGCAATTAACATAGGCGGGATGTACCGGATGCGGTTATCACTTATGTAAGCATTAATTTTATTTTTAACTTCAATGTAACTATTTGCATAGCATACTAAATAGGGTCAGGGTGATTTTTTTGAGATACCAAATAGTCTATGTGTGTTAAGGTGATTTGATATATAAATATTTACCAGCTGCAGGCGGAGTGGCATGTGGGGTTTCATCAAAGAAAGGTTGCATTCCATCCTCATCGTGACTAGAACAATGTGAATAAATATACTAAATCCTTTTATTAATATTATGTGTGCAGATTATATTCTCTAAATTGCGTATATCCCCGCGTATGTATCTATATCATACATTAATAGCCCGATCAGTCAAAACTAAGTATTATATAAAGAATATCGTATAGTATTCTTTATTTACTATAATTAAATTTTCAAGTTAACGAGCGTTTTCTTATTGAGCCTTCATGGTTGTCGCTTTACATCCCTGCAAGTCTTAAACCTTAAGTAGTTTTAACGGGAGATGGCGCTGTATTCACTACGTCAATTAAAATACTGGATTCATTTGTCAGTTCAAAATGTTGGAATGCTTATTTAATTTAGAAATATTTTAAATATATATATATTTATTAAATAATCTATAATTTTTTTAATATGTATAACAGTTGATTAAAGTTTAATTACACTTTCAAATAGATCATTGACATATTTGTTTACCAATTGACGGGAAATAAATCTGAGTTCCCAAATTTAAGATATTTAGATAAATAACGATGAATGGTATTAGCTCAGAGTAGATAATATACTTCGTACAAGTATTAGATAAAATTATAATTTACCTAGAGTAATTATTATCAATGACAGTGTCCTCTGAAAACTCGGATTGGTAGCCGTGGTAGCTGTCGTATCCGTAACTGGCATTAGGTATTATCTTCTCAGGCGCTGGAAAAACAGTATATAACATTAAATTCAATAGTAAATTCTATAAAGACTGTATCGAGAAAAACAGTCACTGAGGAACTATCGCCATAGTATGAGCAGATAGCCATGATAAAAATGATTTTTCATTGTTGTTTAGGTATTTGCTATAAAATTTGACAAAATATCCCTATTTGTAAAAGGTATCTTCTATGTATGTTTTGCAATTTTAGTATTCAAAAGACAGATTTTTCCTTTATAATGATAATTTATCCTGAATTAAATAATTAATATCAGAGGAAGTTCTTTAGAATTACCACATGGTTGTGTATATATACGATGGCGTTAGAATTCTAATTTTATTCTTTATACAAGTACGATTACATCGCTTAGCAATTTTATTTTTATGGAAAACAGGAACATTATTATACGACGATTCTACGCAACCGCCAAAAATATGTCAACCCATATGTACAGTGATGTTACCTGGCAATATCGGCAGGTGCGTGTGATGTGACCGCGTGGGGAGAGTAGGTAGCATGGGTAGCGAGGGTAGATTGGGTTGAGTGGAGAGTGTGGGGAGGTTGGGGAGAGTGGGGAGAACGTGTGCGTGGTCACTAGGAGCAGGCTGCGGCGGGCGCGGTAAGCGGCGACCTCTGCCCGCACGCACGGAGCCCGACTGACTTCGCGCAGCGGGGGGCATCGGTAGCGCGCGACCACGCTTCGGAGTTGACGATGGGGTCGCTGGGGAGAAACCACAAATATCTCTCTCTTAATTATAAGCTATGATTGACTTACTACTATTTGTTGATTACAGATACATAAAAGCCGTGATAGTCCTGTGGTCGAAGTCACTGACTGCGATTAGAGGTGGTCTTGACTCAAAACCTATTGTTCCGTCCCAATAAGTGTGCAGTAATTAGTAACACCACGAGCGTTAAAAGAGGTAGGGAGATTTTCCATAAATTACGCCACATAACTAGTATATTTAGTCTTCTCAACGGTTAGGTTGGCGACGCGCCTCTGATACCCTTAGTATTGCTAGGACTTATGGATACGGTTCACTTACTGTTAGGGGGGCTATACACTTGTCGCCTACAAGTACGTTCATATGTTTTTGATCAACTTAATGAAACGACACCGTTGTTATTAGATCCCGCATCAGAACGTTCACTAGACGAACATTTGTATTCGCCTTGGACTACTGTGATCGACTACTTTTATTTTAACAAAAACAATGTAAGAGAAGTCGAGTTTGTCCTCACCAGGTAAGCTCGCCGCAGTCCTTCGTTGCCGAGGTCGATATGGCGCCATGTCATTGTGATCTGAATATCTAGACGACGGCGACTGAAACATAGTAAATATTAGTAGTAAGTACATGCATAAATAGTATTAACGCGACACGATATGTAGGAACGGTTGCAAATGAGAAAGAATTTAAGAAAATGTATATAAGCTTTAACAACGATTAATCTCGTTATTTTGTATTTTTTTACTAGCCTATACTGTCCGACTGGTGGGCAAAACCGTCTCCCAATTCCTTCCACGTCTTCCCATCTTCATATTTTTTTGTATTTTTGTATAAATATTAGGTCCTTACATATGAAATTGGCGTTTTTCGTACTGGCCACTTTAATCACGAATTTCTCCTCTTTGGTAAGGAATTCCAAATTCAAATTTGTACAGCTATAGACTCATGTATTTGTGCTTCGATGATCGTCATTCATTTGTTTTTTTTCTTCTGTTTTTTTCTGTTTGCGTCACTCATTTTACAAAATGGAAAACCTTAAATATCGCATTATTTACGAGTACGAGTTCCGCCGTGGCACTAGTGCTGCGGAAACAACTCGAAGGGTGAATGATGTGTATGGCGGTCGTGTTGCAAAAGAAAACACAGTTCGTTTTTGGTTCCAACGTTTTCGTTCTGGAAATTTCGACCTGCAGAACAAGCCCCGTGGACGGCCTGAGACTCAAGTTGATAATGAAGAGTTGAAGGCTATTGTGGAAGCGGATCCATCGCAAACCACGTCCGAGTTAGCTGCAGGCTGCAATGTTAGTGATAAAACTGTTTTAATTCACTTGAAGCAAATTGGGAAGATTAAAAAGCTTGAAAGGTGGGTACCTCACGAATTGACTGAAACAAACCGGCAAACGCGCGTCGACTGCTGCGTTACATTACTAAACCGGCACAATAATGAAGGTATTTTAAACCGAATCATTACCTGTGATGAAAAATGGGTTCTTTACGATAATCGGAAGCGCTCAGCGCAATGGTTAGATCCTGGCCAGCCAGCCAAATCCTGCCCCAAGCGAAAATTAACCCCAAAAAAGTTACTTGTAAGCGTTTGGTGGACTAGTGCCGGTATTGTTCATTACAGTTTTTTTCAAATCTGGCCAGACTATTACGGCTGATGTCTATTGTCAGGAATTGCAAACCATGATGGAAAAGCTAGCGGCTAAACAACCTAGGCTGGTCAATCGCTCCACGCCACTGCTGCTTCACGACAACGCTAGACCACACACTGCGCTACAGACGGCTACTAAATTAGAAGAGCTTCAATTGGAAAGTCTAAGACATCCTCCGTACTCCCCGGACCTTGCTCCAACAGATTACCATTTTTTTCGAAATTTGGATAACTTCTTGCAAGGGAAAAAATTCAACTCCGATGGGGCAGTCCAAATCGCCTTCAAAGATTTTATTGATTCCCGTCCGACTGGTTTTTTTAGTAAAGGGATCAATGAACTACCTATGAGATGGCAAAAGTGCATAGAAAATAATGGTTCATACTTTGATTAATTAAATATATTATATTAAAAAATATTCGACTTTTTGTTCCTCCCATACAAAACGCCAATTTCATATGTAAGGACCTAATATTTTATTTATATATCAGGATCAACCCACTGTTACAACCCACATTATAGATAAAAAAAATATTATTCAATTGGGTCAACAATTATTCAATATTTAATACGAGTATCTACTGTGCTATGACGAAGCATGTTGCTGATCACTTTTTGTTTTATAGATCAATACATTGGCAAAACCTGAGGTAAATTATAACTATGTTCATTGGACGATGTCACCACCAACGTACTTCAATTAAATAATTAATTGTTCAACAATTGTTCAATTGAGACATCAACTGTTCTATTAATTCATATATTGTTTAATTGAATTGATTGACCGATTGGTATATTTTACCTGTTTAGGTGGCACCTGCGGTAACTGTACGATGGACGAGCGTCGCTTGTTGACAATGTTCTCATACTCAGTAGGTGTGAGACCGTAGCCATCGTCGAACATGTATTGCGTGGTGTCCCAATTTCTCGCTTCGCCCACATACGACGTCTGGTAAGGAAAGCTACTAGAGTCAAAATACTCCTCGTAACTAGCTTGCTGTGATAACTGTGTGTGGTCCCTGGAAATGAAATTGTTTTACAAGCTTTTATTCAACTTGCAATGTTTGTTTGTTTAGTTTAATTCTTGCAAGCTGAATTAGACTCACTTCCACTTATCCTACGGAGTAGATTTTTTATATTTTGGTTCAGTTTCTATGACAATGCTTATTGGTAAGGATGACCTGAATGGACATCCAGGATTATCTCCAGATAAAGGAACTTTTTAACATTCAACAGAACATACAGCAAAGAATGTATTTTTTTTTATTTACTATTGACTTATTTTATTATTTAGACGTTTATTTCCTCATTTGGTAACATAACATGTTTTCTATTTTTTGTGGAGGTTTCATTTTTAAGAAAAGTTACAGAGCTTTATCTTCACATAGCCACCTTATTATGTGCGGATGTCATGTAGAAGTTTCTTAAAAGTACAATTTATTTACCCGATATGTGCCCCAGTCGAATACGAATCGTACCCGTAGCCCATTATATTGTCATCGTACAATGTACTTTGCCGCTCGAGACTTGGACGCCGCTGCTCCTCTGAAATTAATAACATAATTGACTATTAGATATAATATAAAAAATATTTTTTTTTAACCATAACTCCATACTTTATTATTGTGTTTGATCGTGTGACTCGTGTCTGAATGTTGTGAGATCGAGAAAGCGTGAGCGCAACCGTCAATAGGTTAAAATGACGGCTTATCATCTGGTATGCCATATGTTACCTTAATGCTTTAAAATGAGTGAATTTACCTCCAGACTGCCAGTCAGCTGCTGTCCGCCATGAAATGGCTGATTCTACGCTCGCCTGCGCATGCAGCTGTGACCACGTCTCTATTCTGAAACATCACAAAAATATTGAAATTAGAAAAGTATGACATACTTACAGCAGATCGCATCCAAATAACGCTATGTACTATTGTGCTCTTGTCCAATTTTTTTGTTATACCACTATGCTATGTGGCTAACAAGCATAACGCCCACCAAAAAATATTACCGTAACCTATGAGCGCTTGAAACACCAGAGATATCACTTTGAGGGGCTACCAGCCCTCATTACTGAAATTATTTTTCTTTTTTTTTTAATATTCTTAGCTTCCTTCGTTAAATCGCAGTGTCGTTAATTTAGTAAATATCTATAATATAAAAATGAATCGCTGAATGTGTTGCCAAGCGCAAATCGAGAGCAGCTGAGCTTTTCCCTAATTATTTTTTAGAACATTCCTAGAAGTACGAGGATGTTTCTTACGGAGAGATAAATTTAAAAAAATGCCTGAAAAAAAACTAAAAACGTGTAGACAACATATTTGATAAATGTCTACCCGTGCGAAGCCGGGGCGGGCCGCTAGTTATAAATAAAACTTGGCTCTGCAAAACGTTACATAATTATACCAATAGGTACCTATTAGTCCTCGGCTGACTGTTGTAGTATAGCGGATCAGCGTCGCCGTGGATGTGGTACTCCTCCCTCTCGTACGAATTCTCTCGCGAAACCTCCAGTGACCTCTGAAAATATATACGAAACATATACATATACAAAGTATCAATGTATGCCGTAAGACATGCATAAAAAATCTTTATTAATAACACCAAAGATTTTTGTATGGCATACAAAAATAAAAATTCGCAAACAGTTTTCTTTTTCATTCCTCTAAGGTGGCACACAAGCATACGGCCCACCTGATGGTAAGCGGTCACCGTAGCCTATAGCCGCTAGCAATACCAGGGATATCACTAATGATTTGCTATCCCTATTGTTGATAAGGAGTCACTGTGCTAGCAGCATTACTATTGGCTCAGCGTATCCTCGTGGAGCACTGGCAACCTTACTTACCGCAGGAACACAACACTACATCAAAGTAGTGTTATTTGACTGGGGTCTTCCGTAAGGCGGAGGTACAGTCCCCAGTCGGGCGGCTCCAATATAAATGGGAAAGCCCACGGGTGATCCCAATAAAAATAGACCTCTCTTTTAAGAAGAGATGCCTTAGCAAGAACTACTTTCAACTAGGTATTCAAAAACGTAACTCTCAAATGATGAAATTTTAGTTCCACTTTTCGCTGCTGCAGCGCTGTTCATTTTCCCTTACAAAAATAGTCGAAAGCGATACGAATACGCAGTCGAAAGTTGTTCTTCCTAGACTACCGAAGACAAAATTTTACTTAACCATTTTGCTTTGACTATTTATATACAGGTAGTCTTTTTGTGACAAAAGTTTGAATAAATTAGGGTACCTGTCAATGATATTATATGTAAAAAGGTGGTACCTGTGGCGTGTGCATCTGATGAGCCGCGTTCCGGAACTGAGAAGCGCTGCAATTGGCGTGCTGGCCCAACGGGAAGTTCAGGTCCGACGTGTAGTCTGAGTCTTCAGAGTATCCCGCTAAAATAATTTAAGAAAATAATTAGTCCAAAGGAAAACAGCATTGAAGAGCCCCTCTTTAAGTGTCACTGTATTAATTTAGCAGCGTCGGCAACATTGAGAAATATTCATACTGAAACAAGCGTTCGTACCGTAGCCTGGTACCGCGATCACCGTCATGTGAGCCGTAGGAATTACCTGAGTGAGGCTATTTAAGCAGAAATTATGAGTGAGAGAGAGTGAAAACTAATAAGCTATAAATATCTAGTAGGTTATGAATGAAAGACAGTGGAGACTAAATTCTTGTAAGCACTTGTTCCATGTCTCGTGTGATACATCACTCATCCACTTTTGAAACGGGCGGTAGATCATAAATCAACAGGTGTTACTTGTAGGAGTGATGTTGTCATACTACGGCATACCTCCTTGCGCCCTACCTTACCTACACTTGATATGCGATTAACTACTAGGAGCTACAATTGGCTCCAACTTTCTGAGGGCTTCTAGCTGGGTGAACATGATAATGATGATAACAATCACTTATAACCTTATGAGGTGTCTTATTAGTATAAGAATTAAGATCTCTATGTAAGTATAATTTAAAATAAGAACTAGTGGAACTAGAAGTCTCATGGAAAAAGAAATATAATTTTATTTCATTATGTAGTGTTGTGTTTCTGCGGTAAGGTTGCCAGTGCTCCACGAGGATACGCTGAGCTAGTAGTAATGCTGCTAGCACAGTGAGTCCTAATCAACAACAGGGTTGGCAACCCGTTAGTGATATCCCTGGTATTGCTAGCGGCTATAGGCTACGGTGACTGCTTACCATCAGGTGGGCCGTATGTTTGTGTGTACGTAAAACTATAGTCTTTTGTCTTTTTTCTCATTGTTTCATTTAACCAATGAAGCTGAATTCTAAAATATTATTATGGTTTTAAGTGCTAGTTAAGTTTATTACTGCGAACCATCAACCGGCGGCACTATAACTGTTCAAGAACTAACGAAAATCTAAGAAGACGATGAATTTATTGTGTCAACAAACTTTACGGTTTGTACATAAGCTAAATAAGTATATAGTTGTAGATGAGTACTTACAATGCGCTATGTATTGCATCTGCCTGCGCGCTTGTTCCGCTCGCTCCGCATCCAGTGTGCCATTGAGAAGGTCCAACTTGCGCTGCAGGTCTGCCCCACCCGTGCCTTCGGCATCTGCAAGTCAATGATAAACCGTAAATATATAAAACAAAGTCGCTACCCGCTGTCTGTCCCTAAGTACCTATGCTTAGATCTTTAAAACTACGCAACGGATTTTGATGCGGTTTTTTCAATTTATAGAGTTATTCAAGAGAAATGTTTTTATATATAATTCATTTGTGTTGTAGATATTTAACTTATATGGCTAACGCTGGCCGAAGCTGGGGCAATGATAGAAAACAAATTATTTAAATGCTTTAGTTATTTTTAAGTTTTTCCTAGGAAACTGAATACTCGTATTATGTGCATTTTGCCTGACAAAGCCTATTTACTTTAGTTGTAATACAGATTAATAAAAAAATCTAAAGATAGGCATTATTACAATATAATTTACTTGGTTCTGTATTACTCTCCAAGTCTGTGGAAAGTTTTACATAATATTATTTAAAAAATATTCCTCTTTAGCCTTTTATGTCGCTACTTCGCTATTCCTAATAATTAATGCTCTAACAAAATTACATCCCGTCCTCTTATATCGCACAAAAAATTCCATTTAGTTAAAATTATAATATAGACACTGAATTATTCAAATAACTTAACAAAACTTTGCGAAGCAAATTAGATTACGCATCAAATATTAGAAGAAGATTTAGACTCTGAAAAGCCTTGAGACGAAGTTTTTCGACCGATGAGTAAGGCGCGTACCATATTACAGACGATTTAATCGAAGCCAATAATGAGCTCTAATTTGTTTTACTATTTCTGATAGGAGGATATGATACCTTTACGATGCCGTGTCGAGTGACAAAGGTAGCACAAGCAAAGTGGCTTAATCCTGGATATAAAGGATCGATAACATATCGAACCAAAAAATACTTAGCATTATTCTTTAATTCTAACGTACGTAAATAAACAGTAACTAAAAGGACGGTGTACAAGTCAAGAGTGAAATAGCGCTCTATACTCTCTGCCTGCCCCGTGAGGGACACTGGCAACCTTACTTACCGCAGAAACAGAACACTACATCAAGTAGTGGTATTTCACTGCGGTCTTCTGTAAGGCGGAGGTACAGTCCCCAGTCGGGCGGCTCCAATTTAAATGGGATAACCCACGGGAAATCCCAAATCGCCCTACCTCTCTTTTAAAAATGATATGTATAGACAATTCCCATAGGTTTATACTGGCCATTATGTCACAGATGAACATATCCATAAGAACATATCCAACCATGTGGTATGTTGGAGCTGCCGCAGCAACTGAAACCATGTAGCATTAGCTATGCAGCTATGACGCAGACAACGAATTAAACTTCCGGAGACAGAAAATCCGAAATCAGAGGAATACATGTCCTTCCCAGCAATCGATATCTGACATTATTTAGGTACTGTGAGAGCACAACCCCGACTTGGATTAAGCTCTCAGTTACTCGGGAATCGTTAAAGATAAATCAATTAAAACAATTATTTTCTCAGTAGAGACGTCTATTCAATTCGAAATCTTGTCACAGAATCCATCAAAATCCACTATAAATCAACATTAATGTCATTGACATTACTCACTAAGTATTTATGGTAAAAGGCAACACAAAAGACCCAAAGTCGATGTCGGTCTGGGGCAACTCGGAACATAAATTATTAATGCAAAATCTATACTAATAATATTATATGGGGGAAAGAATTGTATTCTTGTGTGTATGTTTGTATTGAATAGGCCCCGAAAATAGTCCGTAGTAGCTCCGAGTAGACATAATATTTGATAAATGTCTACCCGTGAGCGGGCCGCTAGTCAATTTAAGACAAACAAGACATAATTATTATATTATAATATGAAGATAATCAAATTAGTTGTTCTTCGCGTGTATTTTTTATTAATGTTGCATATATGGGTCTAAAAACGTGAATAATTTTAATTGGAAATAACCTAGTGGTTGGTATGTACATACATTTTATATGTTTTTTTCTCCTCGTAGCACAACACAGTTCACTCGAATTCTGTTTTGTTTTTCTTTTTTTATTTGTTACTATCAGTGTTCAGTCTGACGTAATTCTATTTTTGTTGTATTCTTAAATTTAACACACTTGGCAGATGGATTATCATAGTGGTATAAGTTTTTTTTTTTTAGTTATTTATCTTTTAATTTGATATAGGTATAATTTTTACTTGATTTATCAGTTATATATATTTATTATTATATTATTTTATATACATCCTTATTTATTTTAAGATTTAACTCTGTCTTGTTTATCTCTATTATTTACTGTAGTCGTATTTATTTAAAAAAAAAAGAATCGTCACTAGAGCTCATATAAGCTCTAGTGACGATTCTTTTTTATCAGCAGACTCTGACTTTTCATTCATTAGTGCAGATGATACCGTTCCATCTCTTGGGTCCGCACTTAAAGATACTTTCGCACCATACCATAAAAACTTTAATGTTTGCCATATAAATGCGCAAAGTATCCCTGCTCATTTTAATGAAATCTTTGACACTTTTGATTCTGATTCTGTACACGCTCTGCTCGTATCGGAGAGTTGGCTTAAGCCCTCTCTGCCTTCTACTTCCTATCCAATACCCAATTTCGTCCTTATTCGCAATGACCGCATCGGCAAAGGTGGAGGCGGCGTTGCAATATATTTAAAAAGCCACATTGCCTATAAAATAGTTCTCCAATCTCCTTCTTAATATCACTCTTCCGCTGAATACCGTTTTATTGAAGTGGATGTGTTATTATGGGGGATTTCAACACCTGCCTTATGAAGGCAGACTCTCGATCTTCCAAATTAAAATCATTAAAACATTCCTCCAACCTTAACTTTGCATCACTTTCCGCCACTCATCACTCACATTCTAATAGCTCGTTACTTGACCTCATTGTTACCACCGACTTGGACTTAATCTCTGCTCACGGCCAGTTAGACGCTCCTGCCTTCTCCCACCACGATCTTTTGTATGCCTCGCTTCGTATTAAAACGCCAAAACCTAAACCTATAATTTTAAATCAACGTAACTTTTCCCGCATTAATGTAGATGAGCTAAATAATGATGCTAGTATAATTCCTTGGTCATCAGTTGAAAATATGCAAACGATCGATGATAAACTTGCCTTTCTTAATACTAGCATCATTAGCTTATTTGATCGTCACGCTCCAATACACCCAGTAAAGCTTAAACAGAGACCCTCCCCATGGATGAACGATAGGGTGCGTAAAGCAATGACCCGGCGCGATAAAGCTTTCCGCAGATATAAGCGCATAAGGTCGGAGGAAAACTGGTCTGCATACAAAATGCTTCGAAATCGGTGCAATATGCTAGTTCGTAACGCTAAGCGGCGACACATTGCGGAGCAACTTGAGACTGCGACTCCAGCTGGGGTTTGGAAGTTCTTAAGGTCTATTGGCATAGGGAAATCCAAGTCCCTCGATCCTAAGTTACCTATTGATCTGAATACTCTAAATTTTCACTTTTCTTCTGTTCCTACTCTTGACCCTATGAATAAACAAACTTCTTTGCTAGATATAGAAAACATGGCCCAGTGCAATGTTCCCCCTTTCTATTTTTCCACTGTTAGCCAAGACACTATCTATAAAACTTTCCAATCTCTAAAATCCAATGCCATTGGTTGTGATGATATTGGACGTACTATGCTCCTGCTCGTATTAAAACACATTCTCCCCGCGCTTTTAATTTCTCCTTTTCCTCTGGTCAGTTTCCTGATATATGGCGTAAAGCACACGTCCTTCCGCTTCCTAAAATTCTTAACCCTGCTCTCTGTAATCACTTCCGTCCTATTTCAATCTTGCCATTTCTTTCAAAAGTTGTAGAATCTGTTGCTCATAAGCAGGTAACAGATTTTCTTACAACTGCTAATCTTTTTAATCCTCTTCAGTCTGGCTTCAGGGTGGGGCATAGCACTACACTGCGTTACTGAAAGTCACTGAGGATTTGAGAACGAGCATGGCTAACTCTCATGTTACGATCCTTGTTCTTATTGACTTCAGTAACGCATTTAACGCCGTCGACCACGACTTACTTCTTGCCACGTTACGTCAGCTGAACTTCTCCACTGACGCGACTAATTGGTTCTCCTCCTACCTGAAGGGGCGCAGTCAGGCAATTCGATCCGGTCAGACTCTCTCTTGACTGGTGTGAGTTGCATGCTGGTGTCCCTCAGGGAGGGATTCTATCCCCGCTTCTTTTCTCCTTATTCATTGACCGACTTTCTCCCTATCTTCTCTGTTCCTATCATTTCTATGCTGATGACCTGCAACTTTACTGTCATTCCACTCCTGAAGACTTGGTTAAAACTCTGGTGTCTGTCAATAAAGACCTACAAGAACTCCTGTTGTGGTCAAATCGTTTTGGTAT
This sequence comes from Falcaria lacertinaria, assembly GCA_951449985.1. Taxonomy (NCBI): domain Eukaryota; kingdom Metazoa; phylum Arthropoda; class Insecta; order Lepidoptera; family Drepanidae; genus Falcaria; species Falcaria lacertinaria. The sequence continues at coordinate 3,585,571 of OX602124.1, forward strand.
ACAAGTTAATCCAAACAAATGCCAATAGACTTTAATTGGAAATACGCGACAGCTCAGTAAAGTTGACATCAGCAGCCTTATTCCTATCTCCTTCAATAACTGTGTGATCCCACTAACACCTACGGTCAAAGATCTGGGTATCCTTATTGATGAGAATCTCTCTTGGTCTGCTCAGGTTTATGAGGTGTCACGCAAATTCTATGCTGCACTTCATTCAATTCTACGCCTTAAGAACTTCCTACCTCATAGCACCAAAATAACCATTGTTAACTGCCTTCTACTACCAATAATTGATTACGCTGACATCTGCTACCTTGATCTATCGGAGGAGTTGCTAAACAAATTAGACCGGTTACTAAATACATGTATTCGTTTCATATATGGTCTACGCAAGTACGATCATGAATCTGAGTATCGGGCTAAGCTTGGATGGCTAAGAATCCGTGAGAGGAGGAATGCCAGAATATTGAATCTATTATTTTCTATCTTAAATGATCCTAATTCTCCCTTCTACCTTAATAACTCTGTGTGCCTTTTATCCGATGCTCACGACCGGCCACTGAGGTCTAAGGATTCTCTTCTTCTCCGCACTCCTATCCACTCCACTTCTCGTGAGCATTACTCTTTCGGAACTACGGCAGTGCGTCTAAGGAATCAGCTTCCAATCACAATCAGAAAAGCTCCCTCCAAGGATATCTTCAAACGCCTGGTCAGGGAACACTACCTGGAAGTCTCCTTGCATAGATAAAGGATTTTCGTCACATTTCCGGCATTTATGGTTATAGCTATTTATATATTACTACATTCATCTCTTATTTATATATTTGGTATATTTATTTGGTATATATTATATTATTTTATATTCTATTTATGTATTTTATTCGTTGTTGACATCACACTCAATTTCAAATTGCAGCTTATGATATGCACACCTGCTCCTATGTTTCTCCTGCCAGCTGTGGTAGACTGGTAGAAAATGCTTTAGCATTAAGTCCACCATTGTACTTTAATTGTGCATTAAGTTTTTAAATAAATAAATAATTTGTATAAAACATTTTATGCATAATTAAATGTGTTGGTGTATAAATAAGTTATTAAATTTAGAAAACTTAAACCTTTTTTTTTTATACCACTAAGGTGGCAAACAAGCATACGGCCCACCTGATGGTAAGTGGTTACCGTAGCCTATGGACGTTTGCAACACCAGGGGTATCACTCGCGCGTTGCCGACCCTGAAAACCTATTTAGACAGTTTAATCCTAAAGATATATGGCACACTTAAGTTCAAGTACGTTTAGTTTAGTTACATAAATAAAAGAAAAGCCACACACACCCGTAAGTCCATCAGAAGTTAGTCGACTAACCAAGCAATTGCGCTCATAAAATTAAAAATGTTTTCCTACTTTCATTTTTAATCGGTGGGTCGAAATTTACATAGTCGAAGTGCCATGAATCAAAACATAATCGGCCTGGCTCTGCCCATGACGTGAACATTAGCCTAAAACAAATTATTGGAATGATTAATGGCCAGTCGTTATAATTATGTTCTTTTATCTTGATCGATTCTAGGCTAGATATAGTTCAGTTGTGGTGGAAGAAAGGTGCGACTACGTATTCGAAAACAGCTCTAAAAAGGTCAAAATTTTTAGTTCCACTATTTGCCGGCGCAGCGTTATTCATTTTCTCATACAAAATAGTCGAGAGTGATTCGAATACGAAGTTAAAAGTTGTTCTTGTTAAGGCTACTGTCTCGACTGAAATAGCTTTATTTATTATTACATGCTACATGTTAAGACTTTTAAGAAGGCTTAGTCAGTCACCTCTTAAAATACCACACATATACAAAAAATAGGTGTGGCACTCGGAGACTGCCGCGGTAAAGCTATTGCATAGCATTTTTTATCAACTTATGCAATTATAATTATTTATTTATTTTATTAATGCAGTATTTTTTATATACCTATATACTTTCTCACAAACAGCTGATTACGGTAGTTTTCCAATACAACCAATGCCACCTAAAGGCGGGTTGCTGAACTAAAGAGACAAGCGTGATATTTCAAAAGTCATTAAAAGTTCTGGTATTTATCGATAGATGGAGTTGTCGGTCGGAGTGGGCGGTGTAAGGTTTTTTTCGTTAGGGAATTTCTGGATTCGGTCCCAACGCTCAAGGCCCGCGATAAAAGCTATGCAATGGCTTAACACTATAACATAAAATATAAACCATTTTTTGTATAACTGATGATTGAACGAATAAAATTACTTTACAATGTGCTTTCTTTTAATTTTAGTACTTATATGCTCTGAAAATATTGCATAATGTATACTACGTGAGATATAAAAGCAATGCTATTAGGTACTCTTACATCGTAAATGCACTGTAAAATGCAACTTTGTATCGTAATAACCTGTCATAACCGTATAAAGTCATGATATGTCTATACAATTAATAACAACACATATCTACAATGTAGCGAAGATCAAAAATGATAAAACGTAGCTACGAACACGTAGTCACGTAGCAGCGTAGTACTCAGCTACGCCGTAGACATATAGAGTATATTGCAGAATGAGAAAAACATTTTAAGGTAAAGGTTGCAACTTCTGTATGAAACTAATGCGTAGAGCGTAGGAGTAACTAATAAAGTTACATATTCTGCTTTCATAATCTATACATAAATAAACAAAAACATATTTTACAATTCTTATGTTCACTTCTGTTTGTGAATATGTATTTTTATATTAGGTAGTTACAATGATTTATTAGGTACGAGATTTAGCCTAAGCAAGTAAAAAGGTATTTTTTTCTTTATTATACCTAATTAACTTGTACTAGGTACCTCACATGCTGAATTGTAAATATTTAGATACAGGACGATTTTAGATACACCACAAAATAATATTAAAAAAAACTACTTAGGTAACATGGCAAACAAGCATACGTCTTTCAAATATCCAAACACCCTTAGAGGTACATAAACTAAGATACACAGTCGAATGTACGACACTATGTAAATTTCTCATGTAAGTAGAGCATGGGGTTATCTGAAAAGGTTGGAATAAACGTAAAAAGGTTAAAAGGCGATGCGCAATTAATAAATCATTTATCGTTTGCAAATGAAAAAGATCTTTGTTTCATCATAATACTATCTATTCTAGAGAGCTTACAAACCTAAGCTCCTTATATATAATTTATTGATGCTGCTTAAGCACTAAATTTTTTTGAGCTTCAAAGAGATTTTAATATTTATGCATAATTTTATTTCTCTATTGACGATGAAAACGAGCGTTTTCAGGGTTCGACGGAACCCTCTTACTAAGACTTCACTGTCCGTCCGTCCTTCCTCTGTTGTATGGAGGGACGTACGATCCGTAATAGGTAGACAGTTGATATTTTCACAGAATGTGTATTTTTATTGCCACTATAACAACAAGTAATAGGTCCCCTACTAGAAACGTGTTTATTAAACTGATGTAGCTTCAAATATTTCCCTAAATGTAGTTTTAATGAGCAGTATAACATAACATGTTTCATTAAAAGAAACCTTTTCTTTCTTTACAATCCCATACAATGATTTTGGTGTCGCCTACGCCCGAGGGTAACCCTAACATTGCAAGCGTCCATAGGCTACGGTAACCGTTTACCATCAGGCGGGCGGTATGCTTGTTTGCCGCCTTAGTGGTATAAAAGTACAAAGCTATTAACTCCAAAAAATCCGTATAACAACAACGTCAAATAAAATGTAATTCATAACAATAAGCCAAGACAATCCCTATTATCATCTGCTTAAATCCTTAAAAATAATCCGTCTGTGGAATATTCCAACAAAAGAAACCTATTTTCTTTTGATGCCAGACTGTAATTCGTAGGAACAATAATATTCACATAATATAACGGAAATCTAGACACTAGCCGTATATATTCTGTCTGTTTATTAATTACTAGCGGCCCGCCCCGGCTTCGCACGGGTAGACATTGTTACCAAATATTTTGTCTACCCGTGCAAAGCCAGGGCAGCTAGCCTATGTTGCTAAGTGATAGTGTAGCTTTCTAACGGTGAAAGAGTTTTTGAAATCGGTTCAGTAGTTTCGGAGCCTATAGACATTTATCAAATTTTTTGTCTACCCGAGCGAAGCCGGGGCGGGCAGCTAGTATAATATATAGCCTATGTTACTCAGTGATGATGTAGATTTCTAATGAAAAAATAAATATTAAAATCGGTCCAGTACTTTTTGAGTTTATTCGTAACATACAAAAATACAAATCTTTCCTCTTTATAATATTAGTGTAGATTCTCTAATTACGATATCACATTGGTATAGACTGTGAAAGCCTTGTTCAGTTATATATTACAATGGCTGGCAAACGCGAAAACAAATTTTCGTGTCATATTTTCTAAGCTCACTTGTACTTGACGCTATTAGCCACAAACAAACGTATAGGGAGTATCTAATAACATCTTCTGCTCTCTTCACTTACAGAGAGAAGACTATATACGACTAATGTACAAGACAAGGACAGCTACCCATACTATTTTTGGTCCCTTACCGCGTGTAGATTTCTTTCACGTTTTGCAAAATACTTTATGTAACCGGAGAAGTCACTTGTGTGGAAGCACTTTATGTCATAAATGAATATATGATTGTATATAATGCTTTTTGCATGTTGGAGTTTAAATTGCCTTACCACCAAAAATATCTTACACTTAAAGTTACATAAAAGAGCATACAAAAGTAAGAATGCAAGCAATTAAACAGCACCTACCGCCATTGTAGTACCTATATTTCAGAATATAACGAGTTATTCTCCACTGCAATGGCTAGGGTCACCTCTTTATTAATGTGCCAACACTGCCAACGCAGATGACAACTTTTTAAACTTACACGAGAGAAACTGGAAACTGGCGCACAGTAATTTGTATTCTCCCCACGGTGTGTGTGCTCCTCAAGCTATGACTTATGGCATATGTACTTCGTGAGTTTACGAATATTATATACATTATGGAAATATACAAATTATACATGTACGTTATGCTGGTTGATGCTGCTCATATCTGTAAGCTTTACATTTTACCCTCACCTTTTACCCACACCCTATTTGTTACCTCTTGTTGGTACCAAAATCAGTAACCTGCAATACATCGCATGGGGCAATTAATTAACCTTTACTTTAGAGAATATTGCAGGCAAAGAATACTACTGACTACTGTGTTGTATTGTGTTTCAGAGGGAACCTTCCAGAGTCCCTCTAGGATGCCCTATAATGACAGTAAGCAGACGTCAGACGATTCCTGTCGATATAAGTTCGGAAGAGTATAAGTTCTCATATTACCTGTCCATAGGGTATAGTGTATCAGGTGGCTGTTTGTATACAGGCAGTCGAGCTAGTTTTTTCACATTTCAATATAAAAAAATAATAATAAATAAGTGTTATGCATAAGTCATCTCTTTATCTCAGACAGAAAACATAAATGGCAGTCCCAATTTACATGTTTTTTATTTTTTATTTTAGACGTCTTTCGAAAGTCTTACAAATCTATCAATACATTTGAATGGTTCCGGTTTTTCAACTAATATAGATTGGCTAAAGTCAGATACACCGTTCGAGTAATAATAAAGTTACTAGACAAATTAGCTGAGGCCAAGTACCGATACCAGCATTATTATGCCTCGGAAATAAATAACAGAATAGCCATTTAAAAATTGATTATTGCCAACCCAAATTGAGTGCAATATTGCTTGTTACGCCCCTGGTTATGAGTGTGATGAAGACTTTATCCCGTTACGCTCGAGGTTACGCGGCAGGAATTAGGTCGGGTTTATTAGCTAGAGAGATGGCAAGCCTCCGACTTCGACACATTTATTAACTTCACCCACTCCTTTGCCGCCTGTGTCTTTGGCTGCGTCGGATTAAATGGTTTTACTTGGTGTTTAGGATTTGATATTTAACTGTCTTTCCAAACAGTTTTGAAGTAAAACTCTGAGGAATGTGACTGTCAGCAGCCCTTTACAGGAAAAACTAATAACATGGCTTACATGCTGAAACTTCTCTATAGACATTTCATGAATGCATTTTTTTATTTACAATGTTTTAATACAATTGATTCAATATAAGACTTGTTAATTGACGATACCTCTGGTCTTGTGGTTAGTACCTACACCTGACTGCTACGTCAGAGGTTCGATTCCCGCCGGGGCAAACATTTTTGTGACAAAATATGTTTGCCATGCGTCTGGGTGTTTGGTATGTATTTACAAAAAAAAAACAGTATATAAGTATTATATCAGCTACTGGTTCCCATAGTACAAGCTTTGCTTAGTTTGGGACCAGATGGCGTTGTGTGTTAATGTCCAAACATTATTATTTATTATATTATTAAGAATTAATATTATATCTGATCTCTGAATGCTACTAAGTTCGCTTCATTATCTATCCTGTAAGTCAATATGAAGAAAAGATGTGACCGCTTATGTCGCAAATTTTCGCATATTTTGCGATTTCACAAGGGAATCAAAAACGTCTTACAGCACAAGTAAAGAAAAAAATCTGAAAACCGTAAATTGGTTGTTTTTTTATGCGAATTTACTAATAAATATTCCTGAATCGCGTTGTTGAGTGTAACCGACTGATAATGACCTCATTTGAATTTTGCCTACTTTTAACCTTACCTAGAAGTGTGTACGGAACCCTCGGTGCGCGAGTCCGACTCGCACTTCAACGGTTTTTTTTTGCTACTGATTAGATATCTTTTTTTTTATATATTTATTTGTTACATAGTTATACAAACGAAGGCGAATAAAAACAAAGGCGATGGTGGATGCTTCTTTTACTTCGCACCTGCCTTAAGCTTGTAACCTATTACGGCCAAGTGGGATTACAATCATTACCGGACAACTAGCAACAGCCGTATGGAGTGCATAGTCCTCCGTAAACCAGTATGTTGGAAGAATAAAACTATTTCGTTGTTACCGGACGACAACAGCAGCCTTAAAAAATACCTAATTATAACACTGCAAAACGTTGACGAAACACGTCTACTACAGTAATATAACTTTGTTATAAATAGACGACAGCAATAAATTATGTAATGAAAGCGAATTAAGATGGGAACCCGATGTTCTAACAGCGAGCTTGAGTTGAATTTTGATTAGCTTCCAAATGATGTTAGGGGTCATACTTGGAGTAATCGACCTTTGTCGACAGTCGAAAAGAATTTTATAGCATAGTTAGTTTTTTTTTACCAATAAGGTGGCAAACAAGCATACGGCCCGCCTGATGGTAAGCGGTTACCGTAGCCAAGGGACGCATGGAACACCAGGGATATCACTCGAGCGTAGGTATACTTTTAAAATGTATTGCATGCTACGGTGACCGCTAACCCTCAGGTGGCCCATACATTTGCTTGCCGACGATGTACGCCAAGTAAGTTAAATGGCTATACTTTAAGCACTTTGAGACTTCGTATATTCATAGTAAATGGACTTAAGAGTAAATTTAATTGCAATTGCAAATTTAAACGACACAAACAACATTAGCTGTTCAGATCAACATCAAAGGGCGACCTACATCCCACGCTCCGGTGAGCATATTAGGAGCACAACGGATAAGCTGCAACTTTGTAAAACAACACAAATTATACACACGTGCCATTAAAAAGTTAATGCTAGGAACTCAAATTATATTTCGTCAAACAAAAGCGGTGTCCAAATTCATTTCAGCTAATAATGCGATAATGTGACCATTACTTTGTTAAGCACCTTCACGATCGGTGTACAAGTATGAAGAGTTTGATGAATGTTAAGTGGAAAAAGCATGCGGAATGAATATATACCTTCTCCCTGAAAAACAGCACAGAAATACGTGTTCTAGGTTCGTAAATCACCAAATCCATATTGAAACGATTCATTGGCGATCAGCTTAATTCATATTTAATCAATATGCGACCCAGTGCAATGAAAGGTAAGGTTTAATGTCGTCAACGACAACAAATTATGTACATGTTTTAATACCCACCTACATGTTTATATTCAAAGCTTTAATATAACAGGTTTGCTCGGTATAAAAATAGTGAAATTCAAAGCACCTACGTAAGTTTCAAATAGATATCTATTTTGAGATGCATGAACGTACGACGTAGCATGCAATGTGACAAGGCTCTATCTACTTTCGATACTCGAGCACTTCTTGCGAGCTTGATAGAATCTAGATAGCACCTTTTTCAAATTCAAAGAGCACTTCTTGAGCTTCCTGGTTTCCTTTTGAGACAGATATCAAAGGAATCAGAGACAGCTGCGACTCTTGCATTCATATTAAACTTTATGTGGTTTTGTAATATTAATAGTAGCATGTAGTATCCATATTATTATTTAGAACTTGGTTTGCTCCAAAGACATATATATACATGTATTTTAGTTATTATTTATTCGATGGCAATAAAAAAATATATATTTCTATTTAAAAATAAATCCAGCACCTCAAAACGGAAGCAATGGCACAAGAGTAACAAAGCAAGAAGTTTACGAATTATTATTTTGTCCATTAACGCATGTTTTAGATAAATATTTTAAAATTATCATAAATGTATTTTGTTATTATTTACTTAGCGTTCGACTAATTTGGGTCTATAGAATCATGCACAGACCATTTTTAAACAATGGAGATGAGCATGCTTTAATAAATAAGGATTGACCAATAAGGACAGGACCATGACTAAGTATCCCAGAAGGAGTTTATAAGTGTATTCAATAAAAAATAAGTTAAATTAATGTTTGTAGAGATGGACACGTTACAAGAAGAGGTAAAAGCAAAGTACCTAGCCAGAAACATAAATAAATATCGAGCAGAGACCAAAACTCTTTTTACAGATCAGTTAGAAGTAAATAAAGTAAATTAGGTATTTGAAAGAGCTATAACCAATTCCATAAGGCATTAATAAACGTATTTAATACAACATACAATATATACATAGAGATAAAAATCATAATTGAAATCAAATTGTTGCTCGAAGGACCATTTTCTTACATTTAATTTTCTCAGATAGTGTAAAGGAATCTTGAACAAAAGAAGCTTGTAATAATACTCGGCAGTAATATGGCCATGAAACTCGTGATATTTAATATGATATTACAATTGTTTCTTAATTAATTAATACTAACTATGTAGCGCGGTTTCCTCCGTGCAATTAAACTTATAAACCCGATGTTAGGCCCTTCAGCGATTTAATTTAAAATATTTGTTAAAAAATGACGAGTGCTTTATGTTACCTTCTTATTTTCTTTTATTACCACTAAGGTGGCAAACAAGCACACCAACAGACGGGCTGTTGGTATGCGGTAATATTTTAACGGAAATATCAAAAGGTGATCCTATGGTACCCTACCTCTCTTTTTAAGCTCGTGGTTTGATGAATCACTTTCCCTAATCTTAGCAAAATGACATTGGTACATGCTGCCGGAGTTTGAACTCAGACCCATCAAACGACCCACGGTCGCTTCGACCACACGGCAACCACGGCTCTTTGGGTTAAAGCAGTGAATGTTTGGTTACAATACATCTCACTCGTCTATAAGTAAAAACGCCAATCTACCCGCCACTCGAAGTTCAATTCCCGCCAATTCGTCTACAACCTGCGTAACCATTCATTAGCTGTGACGTTGTGACCTTAACCGCCCGCCCAGACGGCGCCCGCCGCCCGCCCATTGCAGACGAAAAACAAAAACCTAACCAAATGAAGTCTGACTACGCACAAATGGTTCCGCTTCAAAAAACGCTTTTTTTATTCGATAAGAAATCAAAATGAATTGTGACTATGCATTAATATTTATGTATAATGTCTTTTATTTTTTAATTTAATTCGTACAAAATTGAATAAATACTTTATGAGATAAATTAGACTGAAAATATATGGTCCCTATTAAACATAAATAAATAAATATGATTAGATTGTCCCATATATATATTAAACTATTTGTCATTTTGGTTCAACAATAAAAAATCATTGTGATAACATTATTATGAATCCAATTTTTTTTTTTTTTATAATACTTGAGATTATAGTGCATTAATTTAAATACAAAGAATTAAGCAATCGCTTTCATGCGTACGTAAGTGATATCGTTGAAAACGTTTACATTGTGTTAAGGGACCCTAAAAATAGACCACTGGTGATAAAACTTCAGATAAATTACTTTGCTATTGCTATAACGTATAATATTCCGCTCTAGTTATTTTACTGGGTGTTCATTTTTTTGTCGCCTTTTGCTTTTTGACAACTTTTTCTGGAAATTAACTGTTTACCATTTTCCTTGTTGTTGATACGTTATATTAAAATACGTATTCGAATATTATTGCGTCTCGGAGGTATTATTGCGTCTCCAAAATAAAAAACCTATCAGCATAATGAAAGCAGAGTTCAGTACAGTCTTATTTCTCTTGCAACTTGACGTAATTTCGATAAGACGTCGCTATTTATAAAGAAAACTTTAAGCTGAATTTGAAGATTTAGTACGGCCAGACCATAAAAAATTTTAAATACATACTTACACATTCACTTTCACGGGATACAGAGGGTGTTTGTCAAATATTTTAATGAAAGTTAAAATACTTTCTTTTTATACAGCTAAGGTGGCACACAAGGATACGGCCCACCTGATGGTAAGCAGTCACCGTAGCCTATAGCCGCTAGCAATACCAGGGATATCACAAACGAGTTGCTAACCCTGTTGTTGATGAGGAGTCATTGTGCTAGCAGCATTACTACTAGCCCAGTGTATCCTCGTGGAGCACTGGCAACCTTACTTACCGCAGAAACACAACACTACATCAAGTAGTGTTATTTCACCGCGGTCTTCTGTAAGGTGGAGGTACAGTCTCCAGTCGGACGGCTCCAATATTAATGAGAAAACCTACGGGTGATCCCAATTCGCCCTACCTCTCTTTTTTAGCTCATGGTGTGATTAATCACTGTACTTAGAAAAACTCAATGGTACAGGCCGGGATTTGAACCTGGGCCCATCAGATGACAGGCCGTTGCTTCAACCACAAGGCCACCACGGCTTCACAGTTCATAGCAACAAACGTATTTATCCAGTCGAACTTAAGAGAAATGACAAGTGGTATGCGTATCAGCAGTTAAAGAACACTACAGACCCAAATAAGGTCGTATATTGTTGAAGTTGGCAAGGCCGGGGACAGCCGGGCGCCGTCTTGGCCCCCGTCGCTGACACACTTGAGACTCCGTCCAACTATTCTTAAATATGTATATGGGATATCCTTTATCGATTGCGACGAGGACTAGATAATGATAAATCGAAGGAACAATCTTCGAGAGAGACTTTTGCTAAGGAATAAGATGACAGACGGCTACTAGAAAACACCAATACGCTGCCCATTGTGGTTGTACAATTAATAATATGATGTAGTTAAGTGTCGTCCTTAATGGTAACTTTGCCGTGTATAATTTAGGTAAAGGACTTTAACGAACCCTATGATTATGTGTCTCAAATGCGTGAAATCAAAAGTAACAATGAATTACCTGCAACATTCTATACACAGTACTTTAGTTATACATTTTTGTACTATTATTTCTAGTATTATTTTACACTAGCTTTTACCCGTGATTTTGTCCGCGTGATTCTACAGCAAAGAGAATATTTTTGGAATAAAAAGTAACCTGTGCAAATGCAGCTTAAAAGCTCAGAGTAGACAATATACTTGGTAGAAGCTGTTCCATTCCATTCCAAATTTAATTAACGAACACAGGTACACCCCAATTTTTCCATTTATAATATTAGCGAGACTATAAAAAAATACAACTTACCAAACGGGGGCTCGAACCTGCAGTCGAGCAGCAATGCATGGCCAGTGGGGCCGGTGGTGCCAACCACAGCCCCACCCCGCATCATCAACTGCGCTTCAAGTTCAACCCACCGTCCGCCACACTCCTGCTGCAAGAGCAATGGATGGTTAGCATTGCGATAATCTTGACTCGCAAACACGTCAAGTTCAAACTAGACAAATTTATTAGTGGTCGCTTAGTGATCGAAATTCGACCAGAATCTATGACTATGACATTCAGTAAGGCTTGTACGTGTAATGTTTTTTTTATTACTTTAATGTATTTTTAATACATATAATATAAAAACATTAGCTTTCCAACAGTGCTAAATTTCATACTTCTCCATCCGCACAATTCTCGGAAAAAGGGGTAAAAAGCTTTTGCTTCACGTTTTTTTAATGTAATGATGATTATTACGCGAACAAACAGCGAAGTGATACGGAGCATTGTTGCATTACATAGCATAGTGTTCTCAATTCACTGTCAAAGATACGGGAGAGTAAATTGACTGTGAAAGATCTTATACTTTTCTAATATAGCTTTTTACTAATTAATATGCATTTATAATTAACACTAGCAGTGACCGCGAATTAGACTATTTATATTGAACAAAAGTATATGAAAAGCTCAAACCAATCATAATTTCTAAGGTAAAAAACAAATGACCGAAGTACCTACCTGTGACCTACTTTGTTACAATCGCAATCGCACCTCATTAAACTTCAAACGTAATCCGATCAATTACCAATGTATGATAGCACTTAGCAGGTATAACCACGGGACATAAAAGGATTTAATATGACCAATTATAGAACAGTATGCAAAAATTAATGGAGTGCTGTCAGAAATAACCTGCTATATATTTTTAGTATCAGGCGGTTATTTTTGCAGTATGTGATACAAATCAATTGTGAAAATCTGATGTTATGCATTGCACTGACGTTTTTCGAGCATTTAAGGGATATGTGAAATTTATTATTCTATCTTTGGTGTGATTATTTGGCGATATATTCAATTTTTATTTTAAGGCTATTTTAAGATCATTTTAATTTAGGCTTCTAAAGCTATCCTCGAGACACGCATGAATGATAGCCCAGCCTTTCCTACAGGAGGAAGAAGGTTACCCTTCATTTCAAAGACCTGATGAATGTGGATAGTTAAGTAGTGACCAGCATGTCATAAAAAATATTCTCACGCATACCATTTTTGTTAGTTACTTACTAAGTAAAAAAAAAATATCACTAAGGTGGCACACAAGCATACGGGCCATCTGATAGTAAGCAGTCACCGTAGCCTATAGCCGCTAGGAATACCGTGGATATCACTAACGAGTTGCCAACCAGGTTTGTTGATGAAGACTCAGTGTGCTAGCAGCATTACTACTAGTGCAGCGTATCCTCGTGAAGCTCTGGCAAACTTACTTACGCAGAAACACAACACTACATCAAAGTAGTGTTATTTCACAGCGGTGTTCTGTAAGGTGGAGGTATAGTTCTCAGTACCTCAACCTTACAGAAGACCGCTGTGAAATAACAGGGGCGGCTCCAATTATAATGGGAAAACCCACGGGAGATCCCAATTCGCCCTAATTCTCTTTGAAATATCTTACAAATAGAACATTTTAACCCTTATTAACTCCAACTTCCATTTTATATCCCAGTCGTCTCATTTCACTCTAAATTACTTTAAATTAGGTAAATGCTTTAAAAGAACGGAATGATAGATAGGTTTAAGGGCAAAATGTCACGACCAGATATTCAACTCCGTCGTTCTGTGAAAATCTCATTTACCAAATCTACTTACTTTCTAAAGAACTCAGGTTGAAATGTTTTTATTTTAATAATGTTCATCTCTGGAATGAAAAATAATAGATATTCCACTGAGCGCAACTTTTTAAGGCTATTGTTATTTAAAGGGATTATCTCCATAAAGTTTCTTACAAATCAAGCTAATTTATTTTACGTTTTATTCAGTTATAAGTTGCTTAAATTTTTTGGTATCTGTTCTCTGAAATTTCAAACCTCAATTACGATAAAAACTATTTACATAACATTCTATCTACATTTAATTTTAATCCATACTTCTAATAAAAGTGTAACAGGTCTTTCTGTTCTGTACATTTATATTTTGAAATTTCTTTTAGGTACGAATAGGAATTTTTTTTTTTTTTGTCCGTCTGTCTATGTGTCCGTCTGTTTCATGGCCGCGCATCACGCCGAATAGATTCAAATAAAACTTGGCACAATTTGAGTTCATACTACGAGATCTAACGTAGGATACTTATTATCCCAATATTCAGCACGGTTTCCTTAAGATAGGGGATAAAAGTCAAAATGTGTACTTTGCTGTAACTCTGAAACAACTGGACCGATACAAACGCGACTATAACTGGCAAATAGCAGATTTTACTGAATATGTACTAAATAATAAAGGTTCCCCTCAACAATAAAAAACTAATTAAAAAATCATTCCACGCGTATGAAGTCGCGGGCACAGCTAGTTCAGTTATATAACACATAATATTAAAACAAAGGTACGCTAAGCCCCGAAGCCACATGTGTAGCAATCTTGAGATAGGCTTGAAATTACCATACAGATGGAGAAGTTTGGTATTATCGCCCTGACTTACCCTAACTATGAACCTTAAAATACCCATTGGTTTTTACACGATCACTTCACTTTTAGCACGGCTTTCAACACAACACTTAAATTTAGTTCAAATATCTTCTCTGCTAAATTTTAGTTCGTCTGGGGGAATTGTATTAAAATAAATGGACGTGCTTTGCGAAAGTGTTTGCCATTACTTTTTAAACGTTTGTAACTTTTAGCGCTACACAGATTCACAGTTAGCTGTCGCTCATAAACAGATATTGCACAAATAATAACACACTATCATCTCATACGATGATTTGGAAATAATTCACTGTAGCAAATATAGAGAAAAATACATTAACATTACCCTCTTTCCATGGCAGTCGAATAAAAATATATCCGAATGGAAAAAGCCTGTTTCTGAGGCAGCGGCGTAATCAAAAACAGTCACAGATCGATCTAATATAATGGATGGAAAAATATTTTCCTGTGTAGGTACTTTAAGACTAACTCCTTTCCGAGAACAAAACTTACTCAATGAATTACATAGACGAAATAAATACATATATACACAATAATTCTATACTCTTATTATTAAACGTAAAGAGGTAAAATTGGTTTGTATGTTTGAAGAAATCTTTGAAACTCAGAAAAGCCTGATCTATCCCTGAATAAAATACTAAATATTTTTCTTAACGCTTTAGAAAAAAGTTAGTAGCCAGAGACATAGTAGCTAATAATATGATGTGAATGTAAATGTTACAACTCTACAACGTGATGTTTAAAAGTGACTTGCAATTTTAAACTACCATTCATGTTAAACATAGAATCCACGTTTGCTTAACATCAGACATTATACCTAAACTTAACATAATGCAGTTAAGAACTAAATGACAGTGCATGTTATTTGCTGTCCCTTTCTGACTTACCTCGGTGTAAGCAAGAGCAGTGAGAGGCAGGTAGTGGTAGCCGAGAGCCCGGTCCCATATGACGCCTTTGTTCCACACTTCCACTAACAGGCCCAAGTTGATGTCGTTTATTTCACTGGAAATAAAGCACAACAATCAGTATGTATATAAACTTTTACAGGCAGATCTATATGCTACGATGACCGCTTACTATCTGTTGGGGACAACACTAAATCTCACCCAACGTGACCGTAAACCCTGTCGCTTAACATCAGGCGAAGTGGCGCCCAAACACAAGCGTATTTGAAAAGTATGGCTAGTTATCACATTTATGGTATAGGCGGTCACCACTGATTAACGTCTAGCCATATTTAGGTTGCTTAACTTCTTAGACCTGTTGATATTCATGATTAATAATAAAATATTAATTGCTCTAACACTTCATACAGAAAGAGAAAAAAAAAAGATTGTTGCTTACGTAATCAAAATTATCAACATAATTGTTTATTTTTACTTTTTGTTATACTAAAATAAATTGTATTTAAATAAAATAATTAAATTAATATTCAGCTCATTTGAAAATACTCAACATTTAAATTGAAACTCTTAAGTGTATTACAGGAAAACAATATAGGAACTATGTTTAACAGTTTAATAGTGCAGTTATAAGCCAGTTAATTAACGAATTAGTTAAAATGTAGGTCAAAGGTTCATTTGACCTGGTTAATGCGAAAATAACACGACTTTTTGTAAACGTGTACAACCAAGGTGGCAAGGTAAGCAAGTACGTCTCGCCTGATAGTAAACATTACTTAGCTTACAAAATAGTATACATAGACGGTTGAAATACCAGGTGTTGGAATATGGACCAAAACGCAGGGATCTAAATAATAATAACAAATTTATTTTGCACACATAAATGAGAATAACTGTGTCGGTCATTGAGCCGCAGAGACCAGAGACAAGACAGATCTTTTTTTTAAATACATTCTTTGTAATAACCTTTTTTTGACACACGTTATCAAAATTATTTTTGATTGTGAGGGGACTCGTCATACACTGTGCTAGTACGGTAAGTTTATTTTGGCAATATATCAATAATAATGGAATAAAAAGCCTAAAGTCCGTCGCCTTAACGTTGTATCCAACGTTACTTAAAGTAAATCAGGCGTCAAACAAACCATTTACGAAATACGAAATGCTAGACTTTCCATGGTAGAAAATTTCACAAAATCCTCTATCCAAGCAATGTCTAGGTGAACCCGAACTGTTCAAATCAATCTCGTTAATCAACGTCAATAGCCGACCGCGCTGTAGCGAAGCGAATAAAATAGAATCTCCGGTAAATAAAACCGAAAGCTCACACACTACAGAATCTGTAGAGACTGCAACGATACACATGGCCTTATGGCCAGAAGAAGTCATAGATTTCTTATTGCAGACATGAGTAGCTCTAGACATATAAAAATATATACAAAGAGATTATAATAAAATAAAATATAAATACATAGTAATACTACCACGCCAAATGTATTTATCGAGATAGACAGAAAATAGTAAGTCTATCTAGATAATATTCTTCATATTAATTTCAAATAGAAAGTTATGCTTTGGTCTCCCTATGCGTCTTATTCCACTTACATTCGGTTTGATTTTTTTTTCGGTGTTCATCATTTATTCGTTCAATAGCGTATCCTCAGAGTAGATAATACACTACGTACTAGCGTAGCTTTCCTGCAACTTTCTTTTCAATGAAACCAGTTTCAAATTCTCAGATGATTAGCTATTAACTATTATACTAATATGTATTATGAAAGCGAATGGCGACATAGGTTGCCTTCCAGAAAACATGTGCTTTTTTCGTTTGAAGCTAAAGTATTGTCATAATCTAGTAATTATCATGTTTTTTTTTATGTAATTGACTTATTCTATACGACATAAAGAGGAGTACAAAACGTGATATGTTTACTTAACTTAAAGTAATTGACTTGTTTTCACTGCATACGAAATTATTCGCTGACACAGGTGTGTTGCTCCATTAATTTCCATCCTCGCTATATTTAACGACCACGTGTATCTACAAAGTGGCAAAAGGTTCCGACCAAACCCTCCCAGCGGGGTGTAAACAAATCACAAAGCGTAACAACCATTGTTACGTCCACGTAATCGCTGATGTCACACGGCCGTAGGCAAACAATTACTACATCGATCGATCAGCGGGTTAAAGGGAATGTAGGTGAGCGAAAATAGACTTCCAAAAGATGACCTATCTTTTGGAAGGTATATTTTTAGAGAACAGAAACCGGTGGGCACGGCTGAGAAGACTCATAAATGTATAAAAAGTGTGCGATACAAGAGAGGAAAGGCACTCTATACTCTCTGCTCACCCGGAAACAGACTTAACGTGGTGATATGTATGTATTTTGTCATAGCAAATGACAACAATAATATCTAAATTAAAATGATATATATGTTAGTCACATACCTAAATATCCAAGAGCACGAGAACTGCTCGACTGATTTGGCAGAGGTTATTATATATTTTCCAATTCACCAAAAAACGTAAAGTCCACCCGCGCTAAGCCGGGCGCGTTGCTAGAAATAATATGAAAATTAAGAATCATTTTTGTTATTTACAAATCCGACCCTGTAGGTAGCGCTGCCTGGGCGTGCGTGTGGACAACCTTTTAGGTAGGTTACAAAAACCTATCAGATTCGTAACACACCGGTTCCATTCTTAATTATTGCAAGCAACACGCGAATAGGCCTTGTTTTACTTCGCTGCTCCCTGAATAAATGTATCCTTCCATTATTTTGTATCAGTAAATGTGTTTATACTTTTTTTAATATTGACTGTTTGAAGTTATTCAAACAATCCTTCTCATTTCAAAGTTCTTAATAACACATGAAAACTTGATAAGGATTTAGAAAAAAATGCTTTAAAATCGACATACAGATTCAATCGGCATTCTTTACTGAGAAGAAATTAGCAAGCACTCGACGTTGTATAGTTCTGCACATGTTTTGCGTATAAATTTTAGGCGAACAATTTTAGGGTTGTATTGTTGTTTTTTTTTGTATTTATTGTGTTAATTTATCATACATACGACTTTCAACTTGTAACTCACTTTTGGAAGCGTACGTAGGCATTGCACGCCTATTTTTTACCTCTCGGTCCCTTCACACTTATCAATCTATACATACACGGCACGCCGGTTACAAGTACTCTTAACCAAAACGTGAAAGAGTACTATAACGTAATAAATAATTAGCTATAGGTAATTAATACAACTAAAATAAAATGCATAATGTCTACTTTTAAACGATAAGAGCTTAGCAAACCAGTGCGCATAGTTTGATTAGTAGATGTATAAGATACATTAATTTATTACGTAAATTCACAAAACAGAACACAGTCATACACAAACAACAGGTGAAAAGTTAAACAGTTATAAGCTGGACTGAGTCCCAAAAAAATGTGTACACAGCATGACAGGCAGGCAAGACTTATAAAATAAATTGTACTAACGAATTATCACACGAAAACAGAAAAAAAAGCAATAAGTGAAATATAATAAAGCTAAGTGGCCAGGGATTGCGGAGTGTTTTAAGGATTCAAGATCTTAAAAGCACGTTTTTTGTATAAGAGATAACGAGAATGAATGAATGATTATAAGAATCAGATTAAAATTTGATTTCTTTTCTCGCGTCTTTCAATAATACCATATTATCAACTCAGAGGTAATACGTATAAATATAGTCAGCACTTAGAAAGATTGAGCGCAGGTTTATTTCACCTCAAAGTAGATAAGTTGGAAACTTCCTACCACGGAGAAAGTTCAGGCATGCGGAATGAGATTTGCTTTGCTAAATTCATTCATTTCGTTATAAAATACGATACGCTAACTAATTTGGTGATTAAACCAACACAGACAACATATGGTCATACTTCATTATCATGTTTTAAACTACTTCTAAATATTTTTTTCACGTAATACTTATACCCTTTTGCCTGCAAATTTGAACGCTTAGAAAAATATATTATAGCCTATGGGACTTAGAAATAGTGTAGATTTTCAGTAGTTTCATACTTATAAACAAACAAAAGCTTTACAATAAAAGATTATTTTATTTCGTATAAATTCTTCTGAAAACACACACTGGTTATCCTACCACGTGCCATATAATAATTTATCTAGATTTAACAATATTGTGTGCATTGTCCAGTTACCCGTCGAGGGGTATCTAGCTTGAGTTGGATAAATGGGACTGTAAAACGAACATATTAAGAGTGTAGTGTCTGGATTTGCAATGGAACTGAAATAAATCTATCAAAGTCAACGTAGCGTAATGAAAAACTCAAATAGAATTCTCTTTTGAAATTGATTCAATGGATACGATGATTCTGGAGGTTGTCGTGTATATATAGCATAGGATACAATATCAGATACATGACCAACCTACAATTATTTTTTTGTATCGGAAAGCGCCTCTTGCAAGATACTACAGTATTATAAGGAATACCACACTATCCTTTAGTAACAAAGGATATATATTTTATTACATGAGCAAAACAAAATATCCCTTGTTACTAATTGTTGTAATATGAAAAAATAAATTCCTTACATAGTCTTAATTTATTTTTACCCGTATTTAACGCGGCTATCACAGCCCCTTATTGTAGAACATAATCATTAAACTGTTCAAAGTACACACTTACAATTTGGATGTATTCATAAGTTTAGCGATTAGGCACCAAGTCACCTTTATCAGACTTATTGCGTGAGTCATTATGACGCTATGACGTAGTCATAAGAACAATCAGACGGATTTATTTTACACTGAATGATTCAAGATTTATACTCAAGGCAATTCGTGTTAAATTGGTAACATTTGCATGATCTTTGAATTTATGGCTTTGATAAACGAATATCTATATAGTACAATTAAAAGACCATTATGGAGAAGTGATTGTAACATGTACCGACATAGAAATTACCTTAAGCTGTCTGCTTGTGTTGTAGTATAACGGGGTTTTGCTGAATTGGAATTGGAAGCGGTTAGGGATTAAAAAATATCGCCTATCTATTTTTCTTTTTGTAATCCGTATGCTTGGCGGTCACCTTTGTGGTAAAAAATAACTAAAACTTTCACAAGGAATCTCCAAATATTATATTGATAAATATAGGTCTATGTAACTTAGATAGAATGTAACTTTTTATTAGTACGTTTTTATCAGTTCACCAGTTTATAAAATAGCCTTATAGGTTCTGTACGCTTGTACGCAGTATATTATCTACTCTGAGCCTATGCAAAGAAACAAATGTTACCACTTTATAATATTAGTACTGCCTCTTTAGTATAAGCGTACAAACCTATATTTTTGCTTGGGGTGTAACGAGATGTAAAGGTAAGTTATTCCTCGGGGGAAAAGATACGGGCCGGGCTCGAAATATCCACCTACATATTTCAAAGAAATTACCAGTACATCAAAAGCTGCGAGATCATTTTTGTACAACCGCCACGAAACCAAAACAAATGTGAAGATAATTTCTGCTATTTATCTGCGTGGTACCTAAGCCTATTCAAGGCCTAGTAGGCAATACGCGTGATAAATGTTTCACAGCCTGTGTTATAACATCGCACATTTACGCCAGTCGACCGTAAACGGATGTTGAATTTGTAAGGGCTCGTGATATGTTCAGTGTTCACTCTTCCATGCCGTATACCTCTTTAGTTGAATGCGGTTAGTGTGTTTAATTCAACGGATTTGTTAAGTGGACATTTACTCACTTTCGGGGTAAGCAGAAGCTATAGCCATTTCACTCTGGTGTGATGGTACACAGTTTGTTTCAGATCAGTCACGTTGGAAAACTAAGAGCCTTGGTGGCCTTGTGGTATGAAAGCTTGCCTGCAATTTTAGCGACGCAAGTTCGATTCTCATCGGTTTGTACCAATGAGTTTTGTAACTTAAGTCTGCAGCAGACTGCAGTCAGTTGTCACACCACGAGCTTTACGGTAAAGGAAACACATCGTGAGGATACGTGCGCGTACGCTAAGAAAAAAATCAAGGACGTATCATGAGACGGAGACGGCGATGGACTCACCATTCTGTGAAAAGTTAGCTTCGGTGAAAAGTGGGTGTAGTAACACCTCTGCCTACCTCTTTAGGGACCCTTGTGGGAATTCGTGAAGATATATTATATATAATTTAATTGTTTTAAACTAGGTGGAAAAACAGTACATTGTAATAGAAAAAAAGCAAAGGAGCGAACGGACGTCATATCCGTAATCGACAATCGATATTGCTATCTCGCCCAACTAAAAACACATTTATGAAATTGAAATCAACGCGGTGCATGTATCTTATCAAATGTATAACTTGCACACATGATAATAAATACGTAGTATTACGATCGATAACAATCACATGATAAAGTCGTGAACGTCATTTTAATACACTTAATAGCCACCGATGCTTATAAAAGTGCTGAGAATCGTTTGGAACTATGCTTAATATCGTTTCGTTTATTGCTGTCCTTTTACACTTTTTTTAACGGTATGGCCCACTTGCTAGTAAAAAGCCAACAAAGACTATAGACTCTGGGAATATATGTATATTTAATTGTTTATTGGACCATTTATTGTTTATTGATATAACATTAAGACTAAAGTTAATTCTAACATTATTTTATGAAAGCGATTAAAATATACCGTGTTTTTTTATAATTTCCATACAAACCTCGCATTTTTTTCACCTTTAGCGTAGGCGTGGTTATGTACTCTGTGTAGACAAAATTCCCTTTCTGAACTGCGTAGATCTGACATACGTCACCCTTATCCCGTGACAGCACTTCATTCATCATGTTAATCTTAGACTTGTTCACATTTTTCACTGACCCCACTGACATTGAAAAAGAATTCGCCATATTTACGGAGTAAACACTTTTTCGTATTAATAAAGGTGTAAATCTGTAGTTCATTGAAACTAAAAATACGATTTTATTACCATTATTCAACAAGAAAATTGGCACCAATATATCAATTTGTCGGATTTTGCATTTGAAAAACTGAATTTGTCTTTTTTATTATATACCACTAGGGTGGTACACAAGCATACGGCCCACCTGATGGTAAGCAGTCACCGTAGCCTATAGCCTCTAGCAATACCAGGGGTATTACTAGCAGGTTGCCAACCATGTTGTTGATGCGTACTCACTGTGCTAGCAGCATTACTACTCGCCCAGCGTATCCTCGTGGAGCACTGGCAACCTTACTTACCGCCGAAACACAACACTATATTAAGTAGTGTTATTTCACTGCGGTCTTCTGTAAGGTGGAGGTACAGTCCCCAGTCGGGCGGCTCCAATTAAAATGGGAAAACCCACAGGTAATCCCAAATCGCCCTACCTCTCTTTTTAATATAATACTATATAATAAATAATACATTATATAAGTTGAACCGAACGTCCGAATTATAAATTTAATAAGTAGGTACATTAGATCCAAGACCAAGAGTTGTCGACCATACACTATTAGTTAACTGAATTGATATGTTATAAGTTTATGTTGATGTTTAAAAATGTTTAACCTTATTGATGGCACCAAATAAATAATTAAATCAAATTGAATTGCTAAAATTATAACACGTATGAATAAGCGAGGCCAAAATATAAAAATAGAAGACAGATTCGGAGCAGAGTGGGGTATTTGAGACCAAACGTGTCTGTGTCTGACGTCATGGATGTGACGTATTAAGAATTCTTCTTTCGACACAATACTTGAAAAATTATACGTGTATTTAAGTTTCAGTTTATAGAAACAACAGCTCTTTCATACCACAATAGCGACAACAAGCATCCGGCTCGATGTGATGGTAAGTGGTCACCGTAACCTATGATTCCCTGCAATACCAAGAGTATCACTATGTATTACAAGAAGCATAAAGGAACAAGGCTTTCTGCCATCACAGCGCATGCTAGGCAAACTCAATATTCACGTCACGTTTGTAATCAATTATTTTAGGTCTTAGGTCACTTGAAACACTGGTAAAATGGGAACACTTGCATTTTACGAGAAACAAAATAATTGACATAGGATCGTTACGGGCACTGGTATTCATCGGAAAACAATCATTTAAAGGATTAATTAAAAAGTTGTAATCACTTCGCGCCACCATTCGAATGCTTTGAGTTAACTTTTTAATTTATATTCAGAGTTCGGACAGTTAGAAGCTTTTGGGAAATTGATGCTTCTGAGACAAACCAACAGATATATAGATAAAATAACGAAACAAACTAACCTTTTGTGGTTTAATTAAATTACATTGATTGTTAAGAATAATTCTGTATTAATTACACGCAACAGTTTCCAATGAGATACGAAGCGTCTCTCATCAATAAGGTTTAGTTCATATTAAATCTTTATTATTAGTATTTTCAGTATATCTATGAGCTTACGGTAGCACTTTTCTGTTCGTAGAGACAATGCGTCACTCGCAGCTAGCACAACGATTCTTCTCAACAGGAGGTTGGCAACGCGTGCGTATTGCAGGTATTTCTTGGCTATGGTGACCGCATATCATTCTGGCCGTACGCTTTTCCACCACTTTAATAATAATGCTTGACATTATCTTAAAGCGACATCTAGTCCCAATCGAATGCAAAGCTTGTACTATGAATACCAGATAGAATACTTCATAACACATTTTTGTAAATGTATTCTTATAATACATACGAAACACTCAGACGCAAGGCAAATACAAATGCTTAACACACAAATGTTTGCCACGGAAGGAATCGAACCCGAAAGATCTGGCGTAGCAGTATAGTATATATATAACCACTAGACCAACGGTCAAAAGTAATAAATCTACTAGACAGTTAGGCAATAATGAAAAGATAAAAATACTCACAATAGGAAGTCTTGTTCCCAACATGGAGTCGGGCCCTTCACTGTCACCGTGGTCGACTTGACATTCTGCAGCTTGAGAGTCACGTACGTGTTGAATTGAGGTGCTGCAGACAAGATACAACTTTATTTAGCCATGGCATAAGATTCAAAATATGACACAAGCGGAAGTCGTTCATTATATGGATGTGTGAGTAGGAATCTATATTGCGCTACTGAATTTTATTCCCACGAAGTAAACTCGGTTTGTCATTTTGTATGTAATTTAAGGCATTTTTTTCGATTGTCGTTCATAGAATTTTATATATCGGAAGTACGTATTTTAATGTGATGTATCTCGTATTTCGTAGATTTGAATGAAGAACACACACTTATACGAACTACGTTGTTTTTTGTATAGTATTTATATAAGAAAAAACCGGCCAAGTGCTAGTCGGTCTCGCGCACCGAGGGCTCCGTACACACTTATATTTTTGTAAGATTTTTATAGTGAATTCGCTTGTTATTAAACTACACTTTTACAAACTTGATAACTCAACGCGTTCTTGAGAAAAAAGGCTTGAAAGACATATAAAAGATATATAAGTCGACAAGTCATTGGAATTAACAAATTTCGTGGAAAATATACCTTGGATAAACAGTGACTATTTAATGATAGTCCTTATAACGAAGGTTAAGTTAAAGTTTGGTTACTTTTACAATTAAATATTCGGTCAGGAGGTGTGCAATTATATATACCACTCCGCAATTGTCAAGAAAAGGTATTTTTTTATTCACCAATAAAGTCTTGCGGTAAAAAGATAAGGACTTTATAATACGAACTTGGCTTCAACTAAATATTGCGCATGGCTTGCTCTAGCCCAATCCAATTTACAAAAGAAAATACCTTTACAACGTCCGAAACGCCTTAATTTATCCGATACTAATAAATGAAACTTCTAATTTCAGACGAGACTCAGCCTTATTTCAGCGAGAGAGAGTCTGTACTACATCGCCACATTTGTAAAAAAGCGAGGAGAACAATCACGGCTTAAATGAATTTAAAGTTTGTTCAAAACTTCGCACCTGCCTCAAACGTACGCTGTGGTTTAACAAGGCTTTGTGCCTATATGTGTGTGCCATTTTTATACATATATAGAGTAGAGATTTGTATGTTATGGCACGGTGTCTGTTCATATGTTGGAAATACCCTTGACACGTCAAGCAATTACTCCGATCGAATTATAATGTGAACTTAATTTTCATGCTGGTTCGAGTGAAGAAAATATATAATCACAACTTTTATATATATATTTTTATCACTGTTTCTATTCATAACAGGATTTTATGTACAATTAAACTTTTTATAACAAATGTGAAATACTTTTATAGTAGTATTTTTTTATACTAGTAATATGGCAAAAGCTGCCCACATGATGGTAAGCGACTACCATCGCCTATATACATATCCCACCAGTGGTAACGTGCGATCGTTACCCTGTATTATAATAATCATCATAATTATGCTGCCCTTATCCCTTGTTATTTGGGATCGGCCCAATATGTGTTCGTCTTCCATTACCTACTCTCATTCAGCAGTCATATTTTATTAAAAAATCCACATTAAAATTAATAAATAATAAATGTTGCTATAAGTGCATTATGATGAAACCATTATCAGGAATATTCCTAGGAAACTATCCTACAGGGATGCTTAGTAATGAGTATTATTCACAAGTGGGTACGATTTTCCGGACTCTCCCTCAAGCTTGGAATAATCAGATGAAACATCCCAGGGTGAGCGAAACAATTAATAATAAATCAGATCTTACCTTGTATTCCGACATAGCGCGCCTTTTTTACTGTAACAAAAAATACTCATTAGTATATACTTTAGAATGAAATTAATAGTTACATAGGATGGTACCGAATACAGTCATTTCGGGTTAGTTTTAATACGCACTTTTTTTAATTTGACACAAGGGACAAAATGATATAATAATAAATTACGAATAAACGATGCATAACAAGATTTGGTGGCATTTTATTTTGATACTCAGTTTTAAGTTTAAAACCAATAATAAAATGCACACACAAAATGCCTGTGCTGTTGACAGTTGAAGAGTTCCTAATTCTGGAGCCATCGAAACTGAACCAACATGTACAAATTAGTCGTAGGTTAGATAGTGGCAGTGGTTCTAATTTAGCTAAATATAAAAATATTCAAGTTATAAAAGCTTGTAAAAAATACTACACAAACTAGACAGTGGGATATCTCGCTAAAAATTAGTTCTCTCGAATATGCAGCCAAATAACACTAATTACATGTTATCTTGTGTTCTTTCTTAGGTACGCCTTGAGGAAGCCCCTTTTTTATATATTTATTTTATACTTTAATTAGCACGATATACACCAATTTTATAAATTGAATAGAGAATTACATACAAATTCATCCGTCTCGCTTGCAGAACTTCTTGCATTCTGACAAAACTAGTAATCAATAGACAAGTGCACAAACTTGACTTGCAAGGATTTAATATTATGTGGACCTGTAATCAAGCGTAAGCGAAGCGATGTTCTTATTCTAAGGTAATCAACGATCATCTTCCCCTCTATCATACTACAAACGTCATTTCATCCCATCATAAACGTCATCTCATTGTCATCATATTAGGCGTTTGAATAGATCACACCCCAAGAGAATACAACCGCTACGCTAGATCACACCTACAAAAAAATATTTTATTGCATAATTGCCTACTTCTCTTCTCACGATGGCATAATATTTACGTATAAACTTTTGTTAGTTCTCAGGTATTCGTTTTGCGAAGGTTCAATCTAAGGTGTGCATAATGAAGATATTGCCGAGGTACCAAGTGCGGCCGTCCAAGAACACACTCAAGGTTATGGACTTCGATCCAAAACGAATCATCATTGGCCCAAGAGGAGGGATTCATTCAAACATCACAGAAAAAAGTGATCTTATATATCTTATGTATACAGTACATTCTTATTTGTCATAATCGTTTATAGTATAATTTACAAAATGTATGGTTATGAGTAAATTTCCATAAATATTTTCAGTAAAGTTATAATTTCAGTAAATACATAAGGAATGGAAGTCTCAGGACCCCGACGTCATGCTACTCAAGGTTGGCCCTGACTAGAAATCTCCTCAAAGGTTAGCAGACACTTGAAATATTGCTTGTTATAAAAATCGTATTCACTAGCAATTTAATTTTTACAAAATGACTGATTATACTGAAAAGAACATTAAACATGCTCTGAATATTAATCTTAAGCAACAACTTAATAAAAAGTGCAACATAACCATGAGAAATCCTTCATTTAAAACACATGCAGTAATTATGGCCTATTGCGTGCTACACGTCATATACGCAAGAATAGAACAATCGATGCATAGCCGTAGGAGAAACTAAAATATATTGTGGTCGTTAGGAATTTCATAGAATCTACCTTATTAAAAGTCCCATTATAATTTGAGCCATAAAGCAGTTGTGTAGTTACAATGGTAATCAAGCATGGAAAGCGGCTACCAATTTTATGCTACCCACTCTTTGGCTTAGATGTTGAAATTTTTTCGAGATTTCATACGAAGCTTTTTAATCACATAAGATCATAAGCACTCTTTAAAAAGAAAAGGTCCATAAATCTTGTATGTAAAATATTCACATTACTATGTAAGTATGTTTCTTGTGATTGATAACACATAAAACTTATATTAAACTGTCACCGAGCGCTAAGAAACTATGAAGTTAAGCTGACACTTTACTGCAGATAAAAGTAACTTAAACTTCATGAATAACAGACACACACTTTTTGTTAGCAAAGTAATGTAAAATAAACAACTTGAAACTTTTGACACGCTTACTGCAACTAACGTAAAAAGTCATATCAAGTCGTTACCCTAGATTTTTTTCACCGTATTCGAGAGTAATAAATATTATAATATGAGATATTTAGGGTCGGCAACGCGCGAGTGATACCCCTGGTGTTGCAAGCTTCCATAGGCTGCGGTAACCGCTTACCATCAGGCGGGCCGTATGCTTGTTTCTCAACTTGGTGGTATAAAAAAAAATATGAGAATACAGACTTGAACCATACCCCTAAGTGATGAGGGTGGTCCATCTCAAACATTTTTTTTTTTAAATAAATAACATAGAATCGCTGGCGCGTAACCGTTGACTGTAGTGTCGAATGCTAGGGACCCACCAGATAATATTTAAAGTAGATTAAACAATAGGTTGGTATATAAAAAGTTTTATCATCTACAATCTGTATCAATTTATCAAATTCCCCAAGGGCTTTCCGACTTCTATCAAGGTAACTTGGCAAGTTCGCTCATTGAAATACCTCCCTCGGTTGAGAACAAAAACTTTAAGATCACCGCATAGCTCGCATAAGCAGGAAGTTGCCAATTTAATAAGCTTCTAAATTATTGGTACCTTTACTGAGCAGGTTAACTTTTTTTTTATAAGAAACTGGTTTTTTGTTTTTCCTCATATTTCCACGTACTCGTAGCCTAAGTATTGATCTAATATTTGTAGTCACGGCTGGAATATTGTTTATTTTCAATAACATTAACGTGGCAACTAATCATACGACCCGCCTGATAGTAAGCGGATTCCATAGATTATGGATTTGCAACACGTCACGAGCAAAGCCGGGGTGAGACAGCAGCTGGCTGATGAATTTTTATATGAGTACAATATACTCACATTTGCCCAAAGCGAACCAAAGTCCACTAATGTCATTGACCCTTCGAAATAGTTCAAATATTGCCGTAGTGTGATTATATTCGAATTGCGTATTTAGCATACCCTTGCTTTGTTAACAAATTCACTGCTAAATGTTTTAAATGTACACACATGCGCAGCGTTTGTATGATGTAAATAAAAATTTCCCCAAAAAGGTCACTTAAACGCAGACGAGCCGAGTGTAAGGTATGCAAATGTATCCCTTCTACAAAGTGAGTACAAATAAAAACAAAAGTGGTGTGTTTTAATATTTCGGCAGAGTTTCTAAATTTCCGTCGAGCATCAGAAATGTATGACGTTTGCGACACTAATAGGGGTGTACCCATAAAGATTTATGCGTATGTTTGACATTTTATTATTCCAAAGTGTAGAACAATCAATGCTAACTTTAATTTTAAGATTACGTTCACTATAATAGTGCTTTTGTTTTATTTTTTGTCTACTACGAAGGTAAGGTGGCAGACAAGTACGTCCCGCCTGATATTAAGTTATCACCGTACACTTTAGACTCATGTAATTCCAGGGTATCCGTAGCGAGTCTCCAAGCCTATCATTTAATAAAGCTGTTCTAATCATAAGTTATCCTTAGTGCCAAAACAGCATAGTTCGTGTACACACAAGAAAAGTGCCTGTTGGCAGTCGTTATAGGTAGAAGTATCTTATCTACATGAGTTACAGGTAGCTCATTACTGAGATTATATTAAGACAAGCACTTGAGGCTGCGAGCACAGTACCAGTGCAAACATCTCATCAGCATCGGAAGCATTTTTCACTGTACAGGAGTTATTTGGTTACAATCTTCAATAAAAAGTGATGCAAATAAAACAGTCGTAAATCTGCGACTTTGAACCTGACGTTGAAATCCTATCGTAACTCCTTTTTCCTCACTCAAGCCCCTTTCTAACACACCACTTGAAACATAAAAATGAACATAATTCACAGAATTACTTTACCTATTGTTTACGACTGAATACCCGTTGAAGTGATAACCCAACCCAAGGCCAATGCAAATACCTTTAAGGAATGCTACTGTGCAAACGTCTCCGACCCACAACCAAATGTTGGGGCTTGTACACAAACTCATAAAACCCTGTTTATTCTCGCAATACATTCCGTCAGGTCGCTCGATTCGGTGGCGTTACAGAAATCTCATTCTGAGTATGTTTTACATATTTCGAAACGCCATAACAAAAGTACTGTTTTATGTATGAATGCTACCTTTCATAGGAATTCTTGTAGTACAAGGCTTTTTGAATTTGACCTATATAAATAGACTTTAGTATGGTTACCAAGAGTGTTTTATCATCATCATCATATGAATAGCTGGTGTCGGCAACGAACAGTACCCCTGCCTGGTGCTGCAAGTTTGCCGTATGCTCGTTTGCCACCTTAGTGGTATAAAAAAAGGTGAAGCAAAACCTTTTCAGACAAACTATATTCCTGGATACTTTTATAATTTAATAGTATTTTGTCATTGAGTTACTTATTACAAAGCTACTCTTATTCTGTACAAAATTACTCAATGATTACCATTATCCGACCTTAAAAAAGGAAATGCTTCCTAAAATAGCATCCAGTCCTTAACTTCACACTGACTAAAGTAAATGTTTGCCACAAATTTAAATCAGAACGATTTTTATTAATGAAATTCTCAGCGCGTTTGTACAACCGGATTTATTTGTGGAAATCACAACAGTATTTAGGCTAAAGCTAGGTGTATTAGCATTGGAATAAAAATCTACACTGATTAAAAAAAATACAAACGGAATCCAAAGAACACGGGTATTTGAAGCCTTTAGCTCGATATGTCAAAACATAACAGTTAGATAATGTTAGACAATTTTATTTAATCGACTTTGATATTAAAATCTTTTGGTAATGTATTAACAAGAATGAAATGAAAGCACGTGGATTTATATGAATTTTTCTATACCGATTCTAATTCGAAAAAATCAAAGATATCGACAGACGAACTTTCCGACGATTACCGTAGATCGGCCTGGTTACACTTTTCTGGAAGTCTGTCTTATGTTATTCATTCTGCGTTACACAAATTAACTAGTGCGTTCATAAAAGACGTCTACAGATTAAGTAGCAAATGGCTACCTCCTTCAAAATTCATAATGATTACAGTAAAGCACTCATTTTTCATGGAAAGTCTTGGTCCGAAGTACAGCAGAGCACGGAACACGGTATTTACGAAATAGCCAAGTGGCTTGACACCAACCTCCTTAACCTAAACGCTAACAAAACCAAATACATTTGCTTCCACAAGACCAAAGCATCCGAGCCGAAGCCATTCACAAACATCAAACTTCATTCTGTATGCAATAACCCAACAACATGTAACTGTGACAGCATAGATAGAGTCAAAAGCATAAAATACCTGGGTATCACAATCGATGAAAACCTTTCATTTAAACCTCACGTAAGTTCCCTTGCTTCCCGAGTTCGTAAGCTCTTCCATGTAATGTACTGTATTCGTGATATTGCAGACGCTCGCACTGCCCGGATGGTATACACTACTTTGTGTGAGTCCATCATATCATATTGCATAGCGGTATGGGGAGGAACTGCGAAAACCACTATGCTTGACATAGAAAAAGCTCAGAGGTGTGTCCTAAAAGTTCTACATAAAAAATGTAAGCGTTACCCCACTCAAAATCTGTTCTCCGAAGCCCAAGTACTCAGTGTCAGAAAAATCTACTTCTTTAAAATTATTCTTGCCCAACACGCTAAAACAATAAAAACTGAAAATTACACCCAAATCCTAAGCAAGAGAACTTTCAGGATCCCAAAACCATCGGTGAACACAAAATTCGCTCAACGTTTCTCGAACTACTTAGGCCCACATATATACAATAAAGCTATAACACAGTGCAACTTCCAAAGTGATAATCTTTACAAAACTAAAAAAACGGTAAAACAATGGCTATTAAAATTATCATACCTGGACACAGAACAGTTACTGAACACCTTTGAACACTAACAATTTCCGAACGTATGAAATCACACACATATCCAACACACAGACAGACACATACGCACACACGCACGCACGCACACACACACACACACACACACACACACACACACACACACACACACACTCACGCACACACACACACACACACATACTACATAAGATACACACCGAATATAAGATCTTTTCCCTCTTCTGCACCGACGACTACGACAATAAAATGTAACGGTACACAAACCGATCATAGGCCCTCACGGCACAGGCCGAGCCTAGTGTGAGGACCACAGTCTCTTTTACAAAAATGTTTCCAATGTACCAACCAATCCTGTTAATTATTATTGTAAATCTAACTTTAGTAAATAAATGATTATTATTATTATTATTATGTTTCTCTTAAATTCACGGAGCCTCATAAGCAATACTCATAAGGTCCGGTCCTTTATCTAGGCTTGCGTGGAGATATATATCCAACACGTAGAGGCCCGTTCGAGAATTTTAATATTTGATAAGGGATACACGTGGCGAGTATCATCCCCGGAGTGCATAGTGATGCACCTGGGGATGACCCTCGTCGAGTGCAGAAACTATTTTATGGGGATGGAAAACTAAAATTGGGCTATTATGGTGCACTGTTAATGGATTGGGATATCTGGGCTATGGGGTGAGACTACGGATTATTATTATTATTATCCCTACTTAATAGGTTTACAACAACTGGATACACAAGCATACGGCCAATAATTCGCCCTACGCCGCTTTTTAAGCTTATGGTTTGATTAATCACTGTACTTAAGCTTAGAAAACTCATTGGTGCAAGCGCGGGTTTGGACCTGAGCCGGTCAGATGACAGGCCGTTGTTTCAACAAGGCCTCCACGGCTTCAAACGCACAACGGTCACATTCAATCAATCTTTGAGAAATGAGATTTGTCTAATTACTTCACTAGCGACCAAGCCCTGCTTCGCACACGGCATTATACATAAAATTATTTCTCAGGAATCGCTCATTTTATTGGTAAAAACCGAATTGAAACCCATTACGTAGTTTACAAGGTAAATTACGTAGTTTGTAAGCGTATAAACGCCGGGAAACAACTTCATCATTTTTTCATCCCTAACCCTAAAACCTTCCTTTATTTTCGCAATCCCAATGTATTCCTTTTTAATATATGAATTTAATACTACAGCATATTTATATCAAATTTGTATGTGATATTAATTTAAAGGAATTTATATATTTATTGTGACATACCGCGTTATTAACTCGCCTTTGTTACGCCTGCCTTATTCTTCGAAAACGAGGTGAATGACCTCTGTTATTGGTTGGTTTAGTCTTTGTGGGAACTTAATAAGGCACATTGATCAGCTTAATGGGTGTTATTATCACGAACTGAAGTGTACAGAGCATTGACTTCTATGAATCAACGAAACCTTGTATTATTTTTATACCACTAATGTGGCACACAAGCATACGGCCCACCTGACGGTAAGCTGTAAGAATTTGTGAGCTGGGAGCTGACTTTTATAAAATCAGCCAATGGCAAATTTCAGCGCAATCCGTTCAGTGGTTTGATCTGTGTCAATCGATCAGTCAATAACGGTTGCCTTTTATTAAAGAGAAGATACTTAACCGGCATTAAATGTGAACACGATTGATTGTAATACAGTGTGTACATTTTATGAATAACTCCATTGCCTGAAGTACAGTGTTTCATTGCCAGTTCCTCTCCGAAGGTTTCTTTCCGAACCAGTGTTCATTAATTTATATGTCCCTCATAAGTGCCTTAAAAGAGTCTTTTTTAACACACATTGGTTCTATCCACCGCAAGATTTAGATGCATTCATTGATGAAGTATTTTTCCATGCCTTTCAGTATTTTTTAGTGATAAAAAAACACAAACCGCCCAGTACTTGTTGATAATAACATATTTACCTATATCTTCAATGTATAAAAGACCTTTTTCCGTCGTTCATAGTATTAATATATAGTAGCTTCGTATTTCCTTAAATAAAAACAATGCACCCCGTATTTCCTTTAAATTTCTCTCGGACCGTTGAAATCCGCAATTGATGTCTACGCAGAGTCGTATCGAGCCCGTTGAAGCAATAAATTTGGCCTAAGAATGATGTAGAGACGATATATTTTTTAAAGGAGCTTATTCACTGGTTCAAATCTATTTAGGTATATACTCACCTTTTTTATAGATCCATTGAAATTGAAATTATAAGAATAAGGCAAAAAGTTTTTCATTGTTATATATTTTGATCTTATATTTGAGGAGTAAGTTCTTGGAACATCAAAACAGCATCATCGCTAGCAATACCACGGATATCGCTAACAAGTTGCCAACCTTGTTGTTGATGAGGAGTCCCTGTGCTAGCATCATTACTACAGTGTATCCTCGTGGAGCACTGGCAACCCTACTTACCGCAGAAACACAACACTACATCAAAGTAGTTATTTCACTGCGGTCTCCTGTAAGGTGGAGGTACAGTCCCCAATAGGGCGGCTCCAATATTGATTCGAAAAACCCACGGAAGATCCCAATTCCTACTACCTGTCTTATGTGTGAACTTCTTTACAGCGATCGATGTAAGATCTCAAGCCTTGTCCCCCGGAATGGTTTGGGAATACGTGCCGGGCGCACACTTCTTCCGTTTTTACTGGCTCAAATAATATACCCATTTTATATGCTCCTTACTTGGGTAGGACAATGACAATTGTTTCCCTAAAGGCAGCCAACATATCTTATATTTAAAGTCTAAATTGATGTGTATGGTAAAGGTAGGAACTTAGTCACATCGGCACACACAGAATGGGTTCTAGTTTAGAATTAAAGAATAATAACATGTCAGATGTTTCACTCGCTGTACTCACAGTAATAGTAAATAGAAACATTTAATATACATTTTCTTTTCTTTTCTTTCTTTCTAATATTGAAATTTCTTCTTCTCATCATGATTATTGTTGTAAGGTGCAATAACACATACATTATAAATATTAATATTTTAATAATAGTCGGAAACTAAAAAACATTCGTTCGATTTTTACTAAAGGATGTTTCCACGATAGCTCGGTAAAAACTGTCAAGATAATAGATTTAACTCCCAAGATTTATTGAAATACATCGAGTCATCTGACCGTGTTCCTTTGATAAATGAGAGGAGGATCCCAAAAGTATTTATAGGGCAAATGTGAGTGAAGAGTGAAGGGAACTAACAAATTGCGAGCACTTAAAGGTTGGAACCGCACTACATTTATCTATTTGGATATAGAAATGTGCTAGAAATAGAACGAGAGGTTTTTGTAGGCGTGACTTGAAATAATAGACGGTGTAATCGTATTTGACGACATGAAAACTAATCTTTTTTCATTCGATTTTTAGAACAAGTTTTACTCTGCCCAAGGCTAATATCGGAATAAAAATTGGTAGATCACTAGTTTTCATAATACATAATTCATAATATTTGCACCCAGCGCTATCTAGTCCCAAACTAAACAAGGTTTGTATTCTGGGTACTAGACAGCTGATGATACATACATACAAATATCACAATGACCGGACACAATTCAGGCAAAATTTAATGGAACCAACAGTCCAAAGCCAATTTTCGGCCTGGAACGAATCGAACCCGCGAACTTACCGTAGCATTCAGGCAGCTGCAGAAATGTTATTGCACTAAATTAAAATGTCTACTACAATAACGTTTCTTGAAGATTATTCGCATTCAATTCATCCAAAGTAAGTCGCTAATTAAACAGGAGGAAAATGTATTTCCTAAATTTTCTACGCATAAAAGTACATAACCCGTAAAATGTATGGTAGTTATCCGATGAATATGCAGATGTGGACGATAAGACTAAACTGCAAATGGTTTCACCGCAGTCTGTTTTACTTCCGCGTACATAATTTGTACACTTTTTAACGTCCGATGTATAAAAAGGTTACCTAACCACGAATTTGGTTCACTTTAGGGTATATTATATTATCTACTCTGAGCTTTAGGTTTCTCGTTTTCAACTGTGGACAAAATTGAGTTATCTTTTGGATTTTACAATCACTTTACAATAGAGTAACTTAATTCTACCTACCAATAGAATGTTTAACCACATTATAATAAAATACTGTAAAAGAGAAGCAATATTTCTTTACACCACTAAACTATTTACATGCTCACAAGTCTCTAATGGAATTCCTTTTATCCGCTACTTTATCACTTATGCTCGTGCCATTAGGTGTATTACGTTCTCATTATCATTATGTTAAATTTATTTAGGTGTATTTTATTCATGATTGTTTTGATCTACTTGAGTAATAGTAATTTTTAAGAATGACGACTGTACACGGTTTCTCTAGTCCATTCATCGGTAGTCTGGAAGAGCTACTATGCGATAAGACCGCCAATTGTACATTAGAATATCTCAATGTTTCCAATCATTTATTGTATCCTTTTGTTGCGTAATAAAGTTAAACCTATCTATCAATACTAAATAAACCGTAAACGCAATTATATCGCAGTCTGTGATTGATACATATAACCAAACTAGTTCATTACTCTTTAACATTTATTATTATTACGAATCTATTTTGTTTTAAGGGGTATAAAAGAGAGCGAATTATTTTCATTGTAAGCCTACGCGTAAATCCCAGTAATTACTCATATAAAATCTCATATATGAAACAACATCGCTTTCAAGGCCCCGGTTATTACCCTTTAAGCCTTCGTTTAGAATATACAAGCGTACCTACTTATGCTAACGAACTTACGTTCTTCAGCAACAATAAAAATTAACAAGCCATTTCATTCTCAAATGAAGATTAGGTGTGGAAACGAGGTTTCATAGCGAGCTAAAAATTAAGAGAAAAATCATGTGTAATTAAAAAATATGGGACTTTTTCATTTTGTTGTTTCATAATACATACTAAACAACACGGTTAACACGAACGGTCATCACAGAAATGTTGACGCTAGCGGGAATCAAGCCCACCGGACAAAGCAACTACAAATGCACCAGCGACAAGTGTGTCTCCATTACACAAGCTATAAATGGCTATAACTGCAACAGTAATCTGCAGCTGAAACTGGTCAATCCGGACATTCCTGTTTATTAATGCAATAGCCACTAAGCCCCACTAGTAGCGCTAGTTCTCAATTAGCCGCGGTCAAGTCGGTGGCCGAGCTTAAATCAATCAAACGATCGCTTATACACTGTCAGATCCAGAGATCCCTACTCGAATTAATTTCAAAATGTTTTTAGAATTGACTGACTTTTGTAATTCAATGATTTCCTACACATTTTTTATGTTCCAAATTTAAGGATTGTGAACTGTAAATTTTGTTTATCAATATTATTTATTGTACTCGATCCATTATTGTCTTGGTAATTTTTTTTAGCTTTTCCAAAATATTTATTTCATAACTGAATAAATTGATAATGATTCGATGGTAGAAAGGAAAAATAAATGAAAGGCCACATTGTAGTTTTTTTTTATATCCAGTTCGACAGAGTTTTGGATTCTCTATAGATTTGTCTAGGTTAGAACCCAATCGGAAAAAAAAGAAAAGATTCATCAATAATTAATAAAGTATAATCAGTTTGATGAAGTTTTAAATTTTGAGCAGCTCTGTCGAACAATTGACCAAATGGACCTTCGTTTGTTTTTCCTTTCCACCTTCGATATGTCATTTCACCGTTGATATATTAACATTTAGCTTCTTTACTTTTATAGACGTTTACTTCCATACAGTTCTTAGTATACAAAACTGGATTCAAACCAAATACATTTTTTTAAATCTTGCTAAAATCAAAACACTGCGTAATAAAAAAAAACAAGCATACCCTCATAATTTTGCAGTGTCCATTTTGGTAAAAGATTAATTAAACCTTCGTCGTAAATCAGTCAACAATGTCATGGCCTCTAACGAGACACTGATTAAAAAATCAAGAACACAAACTAGCGAGCTTTAATTATTATTCTGAGACAAACTCATCGCCATTAAACATAACAATAAAAAGAATAGTTCTGTCTCAGATTAGATAATATCAGACTGCGTAGGCGTGCATCTGTTAATACTTATAAAAATGTATGCCATCCAAAACAAAAAATGTAAAAAATCCAAGTCTCACAACTCAGTTCTTTTATCGTAAAAAGTTGTGATATCCATGTAATGCCAAGTCGATTCATTTATTCAGTTCCTAATTAAGGGACTTTTTGTCTTAAGTAAAGTTATTATGTAATTAGCTAACCTAACAAAATCTTATAGTGACCATATCAATATCAAAAATCTTTATGTTTTAAATAAAATAGATTGATTACGACGAAGTTATAGGGGGTCGAAAATGGCCTGAACTGTTTCGAGAAAAGGATGTTACGGCTGTGGCGCTTTTTTTCTCGACTTGCCCCCAGATAAAAAATCAAAAGTTAGTGCAGTTTTTATAGAAGGACATTGCTTGCAATTGAAAATATTAATATGATTAATGCAATGATATAATCATGGTATCTTTCATTTTAAAAGAAATACTCTGTATAATTTATGTTCATAAAGCTATTAATATTTGTTATATATAAAAGAGGTGGCTTATAAGGGCACAGTACACCTTTCTTTTATACGACCTATGTGGCACACAAGGACCTGATGGTAAGCAGTCAACGTAGCCTAAGGCCACCACGGCTTTTAAACCAGTTTAAGCAAGTGTTCACCGTAACCTTGCCACGAAAGGTAGCACAGACGTCGACCTTATCTGCTTTCACACTCTTATAAAACCCTGTGCAGCACTCGCTTGATAAACTCCAGAGAGTTGAACAACCTACAAATGAATCTACAAAGTGGCAACGCTGTCTCAGTATATTAGCCAACTTACCATCATACAAACTTTTTATTCAATTTATCTGCGAACTTATTTCACTAGAGCACAGTACTATATTTATGTGTGCGGGTGTTCGTAATAAACCTCCTAAGCGGTTTGATCAATTCTGATACCCAAAAGAACGAAAAAAGTTTGTTTTTCATTCTTTTGGGTTTTCTGGATGAAAACGCGAAAAATTAATACTTCTTCTTCATCAATGTGATTGTTTCCAAATGTAATTTTAATTAGTTACTCTATATTTTGTGCGTATCCTATGTTGTCTTATCGGTGTTGCACGAGGCGGAAAAAACCTGCTAGTCGAAATATAGTTTCTCAACTAGTTTGGTGGGTAGAGTTCTTCCTAACTGGACCAACATTAGAGTTTCTCCAACTATAATTTAAAAATTAAAAATATTGTCATCTTAATTGACACTTACTTTAATATAATATTGCATTTATTGTAGGTGCCTTTGAGTTTCTCTGATAAACTTAAATTTTTTTTATTAGAAATATCGGTACGAAAATAGCGCTATAGTAGCGTGACCTGAGGTTGTTAAGTGTTGAGTCAGGCTTACCGGGGACTTGGCTATATTCCGGTGGCGGTACAAATAGGTGCTCTACATAAAATTCTTATCGCGGTGACGAATCTCACGTAAGTAATAATGATCTGGTTACGTTGGTTTACGCATGGTTTCATAACCATGTTTCATAATTTGTCAAGTCTTCTTAAAGCTCCACGAGGGTAAAGATGTGACATCAGACAACACTAATTTTTAACGAAGATATTTTAGGTTCCAATGTTCTGTGTCCAGGTTCCAATGGTAGGTACCTAAGTAAAAAGATTTCTGATGACTTTGTGTGATGTATAATTGTATTATTTTTATCCACGTTAGAGTAAAAATATTAATTATATAAAGTTCCTTGTCCCTGTCTAGTATCGTAAAATAATAAATTACAAAGCGAACAGAAACTTAGTATTAATTACTAAGTTTCTGTTCGCTTTGCAATTTAGTTTTAGGTAATGAATGTATGTAATTTTTTTATGTCTAAGGAAGTATTCTATTTTTAATGTATTCTTATAAAAGCTTACTTGTGTAACCACAATTACAGATAACTTATCGCTACTTTGCGTATACCAAATTCTGCAGACTTTCGCCCAAAGTTTTCTCATAGCTGATTTTATTTGAAACACTGCGTCGTAGCAAATCGTAGCAAACACGTCGACTTCACTAAGCCACAATCGCTTGCTTCAGCTTTTATGTAGTGATTTCTCTTTTTATATGTGTATATATATAATTCGTAAATATAAATGTAGACTTCGTATATAAAAAATGTTTAGAAGTTTATATCTCTGACTTTTGGACCTGATAGGTAATTTAGACCTTCATAAGAGCCTTATTAGGGCCTAAACTGAATAAATGAT
This sequence comes from Falcaria lacertinaria, assembly GCA_951449985.1. NCBI lineage: Eukaryota > Metazoa > Arthropoda > Insecta > Lepidoptera > Drepanidae > Falcaria > Falcaria lacertinaria. The sequence continues at coordinate 3,625,829 of OX602124.1, forward strand.
TTTTGATTTTGATTTTGATATGCAAATCCCTTAAATATCAACAAGCGAATCCGCAAATGATTTCTTTATGCGTCCTTCTTAATCCATTTTTAAATATTATACATAAATATCGATAAAGTAACAAAACGTCATACCAAACAGTATAATTTGAATAAACTCAACAAAGTTTATGGACAAAAAAGAGTTAATTTAACTGGTAAAACGAATTACTAGGCGGTTAAGCGGGTATTTTATGGACCTTTGAAACCTGAGCACAATTTTATTCAAAAATTGAACTGTCCGTATTAAAGATATTTACTAAATATTAAGTTAATTTTCATAGTTTATGTGTAGATTTGTAAATATTGCGTTACAAATATAATTAACCACGACCTTAGGGGATTCGGTAAATAAAATATACGTAAATATATATATATATAAATGTATGTACGTATATATATCTACAACACCATGCCGAATCCGTTTTCGGGCTAGGTTGTTTGCAATAAAGATATATAAATAATATGAAAAGTAAGAGTGTAATGCGCCGATTTGAGGCCAAGACACGCAAGACCTTCATAAGATTCGTTTGTAAATGTAGAATATTATCGATAATTTCATATGGGTATTATATTAAAACGAATTTATAAAGATATTTTCAATGTAAGATTTAAATTATAATCACGCCTTATTGCTTTTGATATTGTGCTTCAAAATCTTTAATAGGCTAAAATATGTTTTTTTTTCTTTACTATTTAATTTTAGGCTCAATGCGCGTTGCAAGCGACTATATGCTCTGGTAACCGCTTACCATCGGACTGGACGTAAGATGGATTGCGCTTTTATTGGTATAAAAAAATACGAAAATATCCGGACGTGAAACACAGCAAAATATTGATGATAAAAATTAAATACCGCACCCGTTACCGGACAAGTCCTACGTGTATGCAAAAACACACCTTCAGTGTAAAAGTTAAGACTCAATGTTACGACAGTAGGGTTAGCGGAAGTTTTCGTAATATGGATAGAATTTAATGGCGCTGTGCCAACAATAACAGACGAAGCTGGCCATGCCGGAATTATGCCTCCATTACTCTGCAACAGATAGTAGGGAACTTTAATTAGTTTTTTTACACCACTAAATGGTGCCAACGGGCATGAAGTCTCTCTGGTGGTATGCAGTTAGCGTTTCTTGCAACACCAGGGGCATTATCTGTACATTACATAACACCACAACCAGATAACACTACTCCTGTTTAGTGGTCTCAAGGTGAATAAGATGTCCAGTGGGCTTATTCAGAATAAGCCAGCAGACCTCATCGTAAGATGTTGAACTGGCTAAAGAGATCCAACTCATGTCAAATGGCTGTAATAGTACAGTACACAGTACAGGAATTCGCCTTAAAATATTTTGATACTATTTCCAAATTAAGTACGACCAGTATGACATGTCTCTATACAATCACGCCAAAACAGCTTTTAATGAGTTAAAATAAACTCATCTGAGTAATTTTCATCTAGAAATCTAGCCGTATAAGGATTTAATGGACTTAAATTAATTAATTAAAAATATATAAATAAGCTGGGGGTCACGCCTAGTGTCTTAATAACTTTAACGAATTAAAATAACGCCCGGGTCAAATCAGCCAATAACAGCCAGAACCTCGTTCATCTGCGAGACGAGACCTCTGGTCTAGTGGTTAGTATACCTGACTGCTACGCTAGGGTCGCAGGTTCGATTCCCGCCGGTGCAAACATTTATGTGACAAATATGTTTGCCTTGCGTCTGGGTGTTTAGTATGTATTATAAGTATGTATTTACAAAACAAACAGCTCCTTTTTCTATTTTTTTCTAATTTAACTTCTTTGAATTTGTTTACATTATCATTTATTTTCATATTATTCTTTAATATCACTATATTATATGTTATTTAGTGTACTAATTTAGTTATGGTACCAACGGGTACCTTTTCCATTTGTGTATTGTGTACACCCATATATCTACCCTCTCCCAAACTCCATTCTCCAGTCCCTACCTAGGTTGCCTGGAAGAGATCACATCTAGTGATAAGGCCGCCATTTGTACCGATATGTATAATAAATTCTGATTCTGTATTATAGTTTTAAGGTGTACAATAAAGAGTTATCTATCTATCTATCTATCTATAAGTATTGTATCAGCTGCTGGTTTCCATAGTACAAGCATTGCTTAGTTTGGGGCCAGGTGGCGCTGTGTGATAATGTCCGAGCATTATATATTATATATATATAATTTCATAAGGTACCTTTTGAAATACATATTTACAAAAACATTATACGCCACTGAGACGCAATATATCTTCAAGTCAAAACAAATTAAACCTCAATTACTACTAATTATAGGAATATAAATAACAAAGTATCTTTTAGTACGGAAAATAATTATTTGTTCTAATCATACATTGGCTAATCTCTTCTTACAATTGCCTAGCCTAGTACATTCTCGAGCAAGCTTTTAATTCTAATGCTAAATAAACTCAGGAATATTTTCATAATGAGATACCTACCCAAATAAAGTCTGAGTCTCTGCAATAAAGCTTAATTTAAGCCCTCCAATTAGAGTGATAGATGGTTGGCTTTTTCAATGGAATATGTTTTCTAGTGAACGTGCTATATGCAAGGGCGTGCTTCTTCGCAGCCTCATAAAAGGTGTCTAATGTGTGGTGTAAATAAGCAGCTAATGACTTGACGAGTGCATTATTTCTGCCAACGCAATTAAAATAAGTCCGGACATTTCGTCACGCAATGTAAGAATCAGTATTTACTTATTTGTGGGCACACTGTTATCTCTAACTCACAACCTAAACATACAATCATTTTGCTATTTACGACTTTACGTAAACATTCAGTTTTCTTTTCTTTTGCTTAAGGCATTTTAAATTCGCTACTAGACAAAAAAAACATTTCATTACTACCATAACATTTAAGTACAAACTTTAAATTAAATGCAAATAAACTTACAAATTGTTAAAGCATAAAACGCACGAGGCAACTAAACTTATATAACAATGTATTTTTGTTAGAACTGCGGGTTCCATTTATTCGTAACAGCTAATGAAAGAACCTTGTCCGTGCAATCTTTGAAAGGTCTTGATTCGGAATGTATTAATAAATAAAAGATTCTGTGGTGGACGAGAAGCAAAGCCTACTTCATAAATAAATGGTAACATACATTTAATATTGTTCGGCCATTGATCCCAAGATAGCCGCATTATATGCCAAGTGTGGATAATATAAGCCTCAAGTGTTTCGCGCCAAAGGTCTAAAAGAGTTAAAGCTATTTGCTACTCAAAATTATAGTGAAAGTTCGAAGACCTATTCAGACCGAATTGCTTGATAATTTTTGTAAAAATATCGTACGCAAATAGTACAACAAAGCCGGAGGTCACCAACCTCTAAGTGTGCCTTCAACTTGACCCCTTATAAATAACATGATACTGGAGGAAAATCAAAAATATTATTTCGAGTTGAGTATATATACATCTAGAAATATCACACCATACAATTATTTCATAGACACAGTGAACATAGCAGATTATGACATATTAAAACTAATAGACATAAGTATATTATAGTATACATTCTGATATAACTAAGTACTCACTCTCCATTCATAATTCTCGCATGTACCTATATTATTTTTATACCTTCATCTGTCAATTACGGTTGACAGCTCTCTATGTTATAATTAACCCGGTTGTTAGATCGACGACATTTTAATAAGGCTTTTCACTTGTTTCATTAAATGTTGGATCCACAGAGCACGGAAATACTGCTCTGTGCCTATCCAGAGGAGTCTCTCAATAATATAAGCGAAGAAAAGGGCAGATGAAAATGATTGTGTGCTCGCTAATTTGTATGGTACTTAACATGTTTATTTAACATGTTTTCTATTCGTGTGCTAGATTCAATAAAAATGTTTATTTTACATCATTAGCAAACTAGCATACGGCCCGCCTAATGGTAAGCGGCTACCGTAGCCTATGGACGCTTGCCACACCAAGGATAACGTTCGCGCGTTGCCAACCCTGATAATTATTAAGATAAGGTGTAAAAACATATACTATTAACAAATAAGGTGTAATGCCACTCAAAAATCAGATAGAGGTTTAAATACTGAAAGATTCACAATAATATATGATAAATTAGAAGTAGCACTCTTTTTAAAGAAATAAACCTGTCACGGCTCAAACAATCTCACGTCTGCTAATCGACGCAGATCAAAGGCAGCCTGGCCCTTACAGGCTCATTATAATTTACAGTGTCAATCTTTGTGTGCTCCTGAAATATGTATTTGGTGCCTTTGACAAAGTTCAAATAGAACCATTCCAACATTCAAGGCCTCTTAAATAATTTCTGATGAGGAATGTTGGGCCCTACCTCGTTTTTCAGGTGTTTAATTATTTCGTGTCTCACTTATCGTTAAATTATGTAACTTTCTCTTTGTCAATATTAAATAAGTTCGTATACCTATACGAGTGTAATGAACCCATACTAATATTTTGGGCGTTGCTAAGCATTGTCGTATAAACATGATGAATGACAAAGAATATTGGATAATTCTGATATTTATTTTCATGTTTTTTATACAAATTGTAGTGATGTGATACACCATTATTCGAAAAAATATATAAATAGCGTGCCTTAGCAAGTTAGCATATATGGTCTTACAGCGATTGTAACAAATTTCTTAAATACGGCTGAGTTGATAAATTTTTGTTACCTTATAAGGTAACAAAAATTTATCAAGTCCGACCGATAGATTGCAAACTTAAAACTTTATCTTAGTGCAGATCACTCTTTCACTACACCATTTGTCTAGTTGTTAGTAAATCGGACTACAACGATAGGTATCGCGGACTCGATCCCTGTAACAGCGTTACATGGCCAATATTTATGTGATGAACATTTATATGTGCCTTAAATCTACATTTTTGATATACTTACAAAGAAAAGTATTCATTTAGTTGTCTGTACTGTGCTTTGCTTAAAACAAGATGGTGGTGTGTGCTATCTCTGGTCATTATTATTATTAAAACTTTCAAAGCCCCATTAATTTCACCACGCAACGAAACGCTTCAACTGTGATAATCTTTATTCGCAACTATAGTCGTATATTTCTAGTAAATCAAATTTGGAACACAACACTCAAATACTTCCTACATGAGCGGGTTTATATTGTAAAATGGTATTATATTTTAAGCCATTAATTCTCAAAGGGATGAAACAAAAAGGGCCAACACCAGAATGTCAGGCGGTACGCGGCAGGCTTTCGCTCCAAGGTCAAGGGCGCAATGCGTACTTACGTCATAGAACCGGTAAAGCGACCTACACACAAGCAAGCCCAAATAGTTGATTGAAATTTATTGGTGACACGACAAAAGCTTGTCAAAAGATGAAGTGTGTAGTTTATTGGACAGCGTTGCATTCGAATCTACGAGTAAATTGGAATCGTTTGTATTCAAATTCAGAATAGACTTTTTATTATTGAAGTGACAAAGGTCGCTCTAGTATTAAATCTCGCATTCATATTGTATCAAAAATCTGCTAAGAATTCGCACTTTGATATTTTAGGAAATCGAATAGTTCCTCGACAAAGCGCTGAACTGGCAGTAAGAATGTCTATTCAACTCCTAGTATTGCAGGATAAGGTAAGCACTTACCATCAGGTGGTCACCTTGTTGGCCACTTTTATAGGATCAATTATACAACTTTATACCTGATTCAAATCAATAAGCCTCGCTTATATCGATATTATAGTTTTCAGTTCAAATAACATGTCACTTAGATACTATACTATTTGCGCTACTCGAATTACAAGTATTAATCTTCTGCCTACCTCTTAATACCGATTTAATCATCATTATGAGTGAACAAAAACAAACATTGTAATCAAAATCAGCATTCGTAACAAAACAACTTTATAGACCCGACGTAGCATCTACTACGGCGTAACACATACTACGGCGTAGCACGTAGCAGTCCGTAACTTAATAGCTTTCAAAGTAGTTGCGATAAGATAAATAAGAAAAAGTTCCTTCATTTCACAGTGCACGTCTGATTCAGTAGTTCTATTACTTGGTAAAATGGTAGAAGTTTAGTGAAACATTTTATTTTTCGGATTTAAATGTAAAGAACATTGTTCTATGTAAATTTAATGGCGGATAAATTCAATTTATCTAGGAGTGATTTTACTTCAATAGCACAAATAGTTTAATAATTTTTGATTAGATTATTAATTGACAATTAGATTAATAATTTTAGAAAACAATGCGTAGCTCTAATCGAAGTTATGTAAATATATTTTTTTTAAGTATATTTCGCAAACTTCAAATATTCCCACGAACCTCGAAGAAATAGAGCCCACATATAAACAGTAGACTAGTATAATTATCATCTCTATATGTTTTTCTTGAGATATAATATGAAATAAATTAATTGAAAAGGGTCTATGGGATTTTGGCCTTAATAGGAAGAATAAAACCCTTATAATTATTATTAATGTGTTTTCTGCTGTAATCTATATCACAAACAACTTTCTTAAATCATAATTCATATACATTTTTTACCGTATGTAATGTGATGGATAATACGTTAATAAATCTAAAATACAAAATTCCTCGCCGGCGTCACCAAATAACTGACACCGACGACCAACGAACCCGAGTACTTTAATCCGGAAAGGATTTCTATGAATATCCGGATTACAAGTAACAACTAGCCAAGTTTCCTAGCAGTCATTAGGGTGTCGGGTAAATGAGGTGCAACGACCCCTAAAGGCTGTTCATGAAGTTTTTGTTTGTGCCTTTAATTAACTGTCAACCTTTCGAAGTATACCATACGCATGATACAATACTATGTTTATAAAATATACTTATTATACATTAATATATGTTATAATATATTACGCCAAAATAAAACAATATATTTTAAACACACATATTCAAGATTGTAACATACGGTTTTTGCTATTCCTATAATACTTCATATTTAACATTTAAAATTAGATTAATATTTTTCTCGAATGTATGTTCCTTACTTTTAATATATTTTAACTTCTTTAAAAGTTACGTAGTTTTATTCCATCACAAAACCGATATCACGCTTAAATATTAAAAACAATAAACTTAGGTATGGAACAAGCCTTCTGAGAAGATCAATAAATAGCTTATAGAAAAATCTAATAGTTTTCAAATTAAGTCCAAACTTTTGGATATCTTTCTAATCGTCTTTACCAACCAACTTGAGTACCTATAGCTTGCAAAATATAACCGCTTAGGAATTAATCCAAGTACTACGGAAGCTTTCATACAAATTTTATTAAACACTCCTTTCACGTTCTTCGTTCGAAGTCAGCGTGTATTCACTGAATTATTAAAAGGCACACGAGGCAAAAATCCGGCGATATCCGGTAGCAGGAAACGTGCTTTGGACAATTTTACATCTACTTTCCTGTATTTAGGGAAGAATCGGTTTGAAACCGATTCTTACATACATTGAGGAAACCGACGGTTTCCTCAATGTATATTTCACTGCAATGTATGACATCATCGTGTACATTGCTCTTTTGAACTACTCCCACGCGATAAAAGGATTCATGTGCAGAGCACAGCTGTTCTTTTAAATGACTTTACTTTAAATGACAGAAATATCTATATTTACAGACTATATAAGTCTAATAACGTGTGTTTTTCTTGAAATAGATAAATCTAAAAAAGGTTTTATTGAGAATATAATAATAAAAGTTAACGGACGTAGAAAATTACCCTAAACATTATCAATATCTAATTTACCCAGAATTCTTAATTCATGGAAGCTTTTGCTATTTCAAGAGAGTTAGGAAGCCACAGGAGCCTACCTACCACCTCAAAGCTCTAGGAACCGTAATATAGCAATTGTATAAAAATTTAATTAAGAAAGCCTGCGTATTATAGCTCGGTATATTATATAGGTCAATAGCTAATAATGCCTTCGTTATAAACCTTTGAAGGCTTAACTAATTTAATTCTAGACCGCGTCCACTAAACGACGGCTGGGAATTAATATGATGTCAGTACAGCTGACTGCATCTATATGAGATCTCATTTTTGGTGCAAGCTAGGGGTGATAGACGTTAATAACAATAAGAGAAGCGTAGAACTTTCATAGGAACTTTATGATAATACATTGCTTAACGAATACGTGACAAGTGATAACGGTAATTTACAACCATTTGTATTGTTATGAATCCTAATGCGTTGCTATGATTTACTCTCTACTCGCCATTATAATAGTTGTATCATGAGACCTAATGCGTTGCTTTGTTTTACCCTCTCTACTCGCCATTTGATTATCACAGCGTTTCAGTCGTAGACATTCTTCTCTTCGTAGTATGCATACCATGTCAAACGCAATAAATTAATTCAAAGGCCAAAAAGTTTGTAGGCTTCCGAAAAATATTAAATAATGTTCAGCTACCCTCAAAAATTAAGGTTATATGAACATGAAAGTTCAATGACTTCAAAGCTCTTTTCTATGTAACTTTTAACTTGTAAAACCGATACTGATTTACTGACAACGCACAGCCTATAAATAGTGGTCTAAGACTTGTCCCCTACGCAGTATCTTACAGAGAAACCGTTATTCGAATATAATATGCATATTATTTATAAACGGAATAGCTTAAAACTTGTACCCGCCGGTCCATGGCACGACTGAATGGTCTCTATTCCACGAACAAGGTCGTCCTACAACCCGGACTCATCTAGCACCTCGCTTGCATATTTTATATCGAGGCCTACACAACTATTGACTGTGACAGCGGGTCATAAATACAGTTAATTATGGCTCAGAATATACAAATACTAGTATGTTTTACATTGTGGCAAAGCTGCAAGCTGAATTTAGTCTGTTTTAACCGAAAGATGGTCGGAAACGGTGAATGAATTATTTAAAAAAAAAAATGTATTCCCCAACTGGGGGTGTTATATAGTACACAATAACGTGATCTAAAAAAGTTTGGATAACAAAAGATAATAACCGATATTCGAGCACTTCGCAAGACCAAGAAATGTTTTGTTTTACCATCTCTATATAGAATAAGTTTATTCTGCAAGAAGCAACTAAAGTTTCATTTACATCAAGAAATTTCATGTAAATTATGAATCCTAATGATGGCTAACGACCTCCACGTTATTATTCTCGTAAATTCGTAGCAGCCTTTCTCCAGAATTTTCCAATTATTTGTTACAGAATTTGTATTGAAATTTATTTGAGAAAACGTAGCATTTACTCTTATTTACAACAATGAAGTAGCAAAACAAGCTTTTGTCTTAACTTTTATCTTCAACGCAAATTGAACCATTTAAATAATATACATTTTAAGTAAAGCAAAATTATTCACGAATACTCTCAAGCAATAATGTCTATAATCATCAAGTGAAGTCTTAAAAGAGAATAATAACGACGCAAAAGTTAAAATCGCTGAACGAAACTTCAAGAATGTAATGGGATATAAATGTATTGAAAGAAACTACGATTTATTTTCTTAGTTTGAGCTATAAAACGTTTGCTTATGGTCTTGCTATTAGGGTTAGGTTAGTTAATTTATGTGACTAGTCAAACTATACACAAAATCTAGATAATTTAAGCATGTATGTATGGACACGTAGTCAAAACAACTATAGATTATATAATTTTATTTTTTTTCTTTATTGACACATGAAATAAAATTGGTATTACAATATTCTCAATTCTTAAACTAGGCTATGCCTGTGTTATAGGCAACTGATACAGACCGTCATACAATGATGCGAACGCGAAATGACAACAATATAACTTATGTTATTAAAATAGTTTACTCTCAGGATAACAATTCAGCAAAATTATGTCTTATCAGAATGTCAAGATATATTGGACAATACAAATCAAGTTACCGGGAAACCATTATTTTTAAATCACAAGCAGTATATAGGTTCGATATTGGATCTTGAGAGGCTCTACGGTGCAATCACAATGCGCTCGCGAGAATAATATGGACCCAATTATAGAACGCTTAGATCTCGTGGATTTATTAATAGCACCCCTTTTTATCGAATACTTGAACGGCGATCCAATCTATGTCTTATAAAGGTCTGGAAAATGACGTCACTTTTGTTATTAATCTTATATATATGTTAAGTGTTCAAGGTGATTCTTATTTGAGTTTATTGATTTACTTGTCTGAATTTACCCGGACTACAGAAAAGTCAAAAAGAAGGCTTATGGTGTATGTACATACATATAGATGTATGTATTTTTGTATTTACGTATGTTCCGCCACTCCCGGTGTAGTGCCTAAACTATTCATCCGGTTTTGTTGCATAAGGTGTCAATCGATTCGAGTTATTATGGTCCAGATAACATAGACTACATTTTAACGGACTAGTAGCGCGGGTTTTTTTACGAAGTCGAGTTACAGTTTTACAACCTTTCCACTTATAATCAAAGATAAAGTTATTTTTCATAGCTATAATTTATTAGTCCTTACCTATCTTTCTGTATTCACTTACGAAAACATCACAGAGTTTATTTTAAACCTTGAGCGTTCGCATTGGCAATCTCATGTGTAAACACATTACGTAAAACCACTTTAGTTTGGGGATGATAAAATAGCTTACACTAAATATAAGTAAGGTAATTTTTTTGTCAGGTAATACAAGTAGGTACGCACAAGCAAGACTTATATTGATAGCACTCCACATCAGCCCTGTTGAACCCTTAATAGGTAGGACGTGACTTGCCAAAGGGCAAGTACGATCGAAGAGGTCATGTTTTTACTCACCTCATAATTAAATGAAGGTAGTTATGAATAACTGACTTCTGTGACTTCGCCCGAGTAAAAAATAAAAACAGTTTTAAATATAACTTGACTCCCCGTTTCGCATTAACATAAGTACCGTTCTATTTTACGTACAATAATCACGCTGATACAAGTGCGAAACCACTGACCCATTTGGCTTCGAAATGAAACGTACGGGAAACACAAAGAATAGCAAAGGAAAGCCCTGAATACAGAATGCTGAGTCAACGCCTCCTCTATTATACGACCAACGAAGTATCATATTGTGAATATTATACGTTTATATCGACCTGGTGTTTTGTAGATTTATGAGGAAAGGGTGGAATTTTATAAAAGCTTCCGTCTGTGTACTATTAAACGGTAAATAATACATCTTTTAATGTGGAGATATCGGTAACGTAAGCTTTTATTACTGCCTGAAATCTCCATCTTTGTTAGAAATGAATTTGCTTTAAAAAACCTAATGTGAAATTGTAGTATCATTTTACGTGGTCTGATATATGCTATCCTTACATTTCATTTGTGTACATTCGCAGACTTGGAAGCTATTAAATATTCGTAGAAACAAATGGAAGTTAGAAATGGAAAGTTAATGTCAAGTAGAAACATATTGAAAGATCAATCAGATTCACCTGTCTACAGAAGGTGAATCTGATTGATGGCGTGGGCAGATATTTCAAAACGCTTATAATACTCTTCTTATACAAAGGTCACGGCAGCTAAAAGCAATCAGTATATAACTTTCCAGATTGTAGTTATTTATTTAGGTCTCATGTAAGAAACAATTATTCTCCAAGTTATATTCTTTCAGGATAAGTTACTCAGTAACTATAATCAGTTAGCTAGCAATACCAGGGGTATCACTAACGGAGTGCCAACCATGTTGTTGATGAGGACTCACTGTGCTAGCAGCAACACTACTAGCCCAGCGTATCCTCGTGGAGCACTGGCAACACAACACTTCATCAAGTAGTGCTGCGGTCTTCTGTAAGGTAGAGTCCCCAGTCGGGCGGCTCCAATTTAAATGGGAAATCCCACGGGAAAACCCAAATCGCCCTACATCTATTAAAATATAATAAAATAAAATAGCTCTCAAAAATTATAATTCATTAGCAAAACCACATACTATTTACACCGCTCTTGTTCTACATTTGAGAATCTTACATATAAAATTCTAGGAATAAGTATATATATAGTATAACTTTACTTTGGTGAAAAAGTTGATAGCGTTTGTGCCGTTTGTAATGTGCCTTGAAAGGCGGGCGTGTCTGGTCATTAGCTAGCCTTTCAGCAAGAATCCTGCCAAGTGCTTCCACGGTGGCACGATTAAAGAGGTACATCTTGACACACTTCTCAAAGTGCACCTGAATAGACTAAAGTATGGACTACAAGCTATTGAGCTATTTTACGCGTAATTTTTACGATTTCTGCACAGTTTTATGACATAAAATTTAATTGCAAAATGCGATATATAAATATGTAATAGGACGACCGAGCTTCGACCGGCTATATTTACAAGAATTTCTAGTTTAAAGCTATAAGGTTAAGTTGTGCTATAACACATAATTAGATTTAATTAGCAAGATATTAAAATGTCAAGAATTAGAGACTCTAGTCTGAAAAAAATTATGGTCTATCAATGCAATCGATTATATGTATACACTACCATACAAAAATATATCATTTATGATTCTGATGTCATTGTTAAATTATTTTAAACCCGCTGCAGTCACTACGGCTCAGGTCTTAGATACTGGTGCCTGGAGCGAAGACGCCTGAACCCCAAGGGAAATTACGCATCGAGTTAAATTTCATCAAAAGAAATGTTACTAAGTCTATTCTAAATGACTAGCGATAAATAAGTTCTTTTCAATTAGAAAATAAATTGTGAGACTGTAGTCTTTTTAAAAGTCAAATTGACCTTTTTAACTACGGTTTTCAAAAGCAAGTACCGTTTGTACTTGTCATTGTATTTGAGCCTTCGTAGAACAATATAATGTACCTTCCGTTTGCAAAATATCCATAACAAATAATAAAGATGGAAATATAAACGCAATATAGTATGCGTACCTATGTCGGTACCTGCTTCGCTTAACGCTCCACTGCTTCCTACCGCCTATTAAGCCGTGTTTAAAACATAATTTGAATTTTAGAGAAGTCAATTTGTAAATTCAAGTTGTTTTCATTGTAATAACTCGTGTGTAACATATTAATTTTAACAATTAATTAGTATACTAATTTTTAGAAATTGGAGATCTTAATTCCATATTTTATATAAACTTTGCTTAGAAATGGACTTCATACGTTCAGTTTACCGATTACTTTCAACATCTATCATTTTGCCTTAAATATAAACTAATTAAACTGAATTACACACCTTCTTGCGTTATTATACAACGTTTCTCCCTCGTGGCAAGGACAGATCCCTTGGAACAAAGTTAGTTGTAGGCAAAGGAACATGAAGTTAGTGAGCGAGTAGTTCGGGAACTAACTTGGTAACATAAAGCTGCCAAGTTCTAGAGAGAAGAATAGATTTACCGGTGGTTGGAAGAGAGGAATCACCGCCAGGTAGCCTATAGGATAGTCAGAAGAGACGAAATGCAGGCAGTAGCAGTTAAACGCTTAGCGGAAAGCGTGGCGTGTTGACTTACCGTCTAGGACTATATACATTTAAAGAGGTAAAATTGTGTAGAAGACTCCAGATGGGTAGCTAAGCCAGCTATGTTACAATAAAAACCACAAGAATAATTTACCTTGGTCACGTTTAATTCCAGGTTAATACACAATTACTTCACAATCACTTTCCGCTAGACTTCTTTCCACATGTCCTCCTCTTGTGAACCCCGCACACGAACTGAACTGGCCGAGACTGCCATCGGTAATCGTTAATTTTTAAAAGATTCCTATCGATCAGTGTTGCCAGTAGCATAATTAAATTTAGTACACAAAGTCAGTTTAAAAGAATAGTAAAATGACTAAAACCTAACACTCGACCATCCTGACCACGTGCAGGTCCTCATGCACGAGTGCAAGAATACCACCTAACACTTGGCCAGTTCAGTTACAACTCGGTTAGCCGGTCACACTCGCATATTAAATTCAAAGATCATCAACAGTGTACATAAAAGTAATCAATAATGTATAACAGATAAAGAAAAATAATAATAACAAAAGAGAAAAGATAATTAAAATAAAATTGCTCAACCAATCCACATTATTTGGTGTTGAAGTATATTACTTTCAAAGTAATAATTTCCGATCAAGGCTAGGCTACAATTCATATATATGTGTTTTAACATGTTCCCACAAGAATGTATCAATTCTTTATCACTTCATTCATTAATCCAGTTCCTTAATCAATATATCTTTGCAAACCCTCCTTCTTGCAAAAATATATTGAATTTTCGTTTCCAGACTATCTTCAGTGGTGCGAACCCTCCTTCTCACACCCAATGAAAATAGCTTAATCTGCAAACCCTCATTCTTGCAGATGCTCCTGTTGACATGTTGTTCCGAACCCTCCATTCTCGCTAAACAACATGCCAACTTTTCGTGGTAATTTTGTTGATACGAACCCTCAATTCTCATAAACAACAAAATTATTCCAGTATCTCATAATCACTTTATCAAATTGTATAAGGACATTGTTCTGACTCGGTCAGACTTTCAACATCAACCACGGGATTCCGGGATAGGGCGTCGACATGGGTCATTCTTGCTCCTGCACGGTACTCTACCGTGCATTGGTATTCCTGCAACAATAGCCACCATCTTGCGATACGGGGAATGAGATCCCTTTTGGCAAAAGTTGAACGCAAAGCGCTACAATCCGTTACAACCTTGAATGGTTGGCCCAACAAATAAACCCTAAATTTCTTGAGCGAGCAAACAACAGCCAATGTCTCTAATTCAAAAGCGTGAAAGTTCTTCTCCTCAGGTGAGGTTTGCCGACTACAGAAGGCAACTGGTCTAAACGGTTCACTATCTGAAGTTCGTTGTAATAATATCCCACCGATGCCAACTTTACTGGCATCAGTATGCAGTTCGGTTTGTGCAGATGGATTATATATGGCCAATATTGGCCTGCCAACTAACTTATCCTTCAATGTAGTGAACGCATTTTCCTGGTCTTCAGTCCACTCCCACACCACATCCTTTTTGAGGAGCTTATTCAGGGGGTGCGATAATGCCGCGAAATTCCTTATGAATTTTCGAAAATAGCCTACCAACCCTAGAAACTGCCTAACCGCATGTTGATTAGTAGGACGGGGAAAGTCCATAACACTTTGGATCTTTTTGTCACCTGGGCGGACACCAGCGGCACTGATTTCGTACCCCAAATAAGTTATCTTGTCTAGTAGAAAACAACATTTAGATAAATTGAGAGTCAAGTTTGCCTCTTCTATCAACCTAAGCACATTTTCTAGCCGTTGTAGACACTCTTGAACACTCCTTCCATAAACTAATACATCGTCAATGTAAGCGGTTGCCTCAGAGAACCTAGAAGAACCAAGCACCTTGTTGCTTGTTGATCATCCGCTGAAATACGGCTGGCGCATTTGCCAAACCAAACGGCATACGATTAAATTCGTATTGTCCATCTGGAGTGACAAACGACGTCAAAGGTTTGGAGTTTTCCGAGAGCGGCACCTGGTAATACCCAGAAATTAGATCAAGTGTAATGAAATAAGCCTGCCCAGACAATCGTGCTATTTCATCATCAATGACCGGCATTGGATACCTCTCCTTGACTGTTATGGAATTCAACAAGCGATAATCAACGCACATTCTTAGGTTTCCGTCCTTCTTACGAACCAGTATTATTGGGCTCGCATATTCTGAAACAGATTCACGCACAATCCCAGCATCCAGCATTTCACCTATCATTTCTCTAACATGCTCTCGTTCCTTATGCGACAGTCTATATGGACGGTATACAATAGGCCGGCGACTGCTTAACTCTATCTCCATCTCCGCTACATTAGTACATCCTAAGCCCTTCAGTGACGAAGCAAAACAATGTTTATATGTCTGCAACAACGCTAATAACTCTTGCTTTTGGACCTCATTAACAGTATCTCCTATTATCACATGATTCAAATTCAAGTCTCTGCAACAAGAATTTGAGATATCTTTAGCAGATAAGTCTACTCTGTTCACCACCTGTACCCTAATACCACGTGCTATTGGCATGCCTTCGTGCAACGCGGCTCCTAACGACAGCGGTGTTATGTCTACATCAATAATACCGTTCGTTACCCGATACACACCTCCGGTCACCATGACTTGCTGATTGGGTCGCCCAATTGCCTTGTTTTCTAAAAGGATATGCCCAGAAATGAGGTTATCAACCGACGCTCGAATGGTAATCGGCCCGAACACTTCCACCCTAGCGGTGGCTAAGACCAATACGTTTAAACCCTGAGCTTGCTCAGCCACTGGAAAACCATCTTTATTAATATCAAGAAATTTCAGTTCACTAACGTTTTTGAGAACCACTATATGCGGCTGCTCAGTGAACGATTGACCCACAAGCAACTGCATATCAAGAAATTTATCGTCTACGACCAATAGTGAAACTACCGCGGCTACATCATCTATACACAACTCAGCCTCGACACTACCTAGCGAATGAACTATTTCGTTACCAAATCCCTTAAGAGGCAGTGAATTAAATTTCCAGACTAGACACAACGATTCTGCTGTTGATTTACCGATTAATGACACCTCACTACCGAAATCAATAAAACTTTTGACAACCATGCCATTAACCACTACATCTTTGAAAAACTTGGAATTAGATTCTGAGGCTGTTATACGCATAGTTTTAGTAATAGAGTCAGCCGTGTTTCTTTGTACTGATTGGGATTCAATTCTAAACTTACAAGTATCCACCTTGTGTCCAAATCGATTACATTTTGAGCATTGCAGTAGCGGCTTAGGACACTTGAGATAGGGATGCCCGGGTTCTTTACAATTAAAACAAGTTAACGGTAAATTGGTTCGGTTCGGGAATTTACGCGCTGAGGTGTTATTGTTTTCCGGCAAGACCCTACTCCTAACCCTAGTTTGTTCCGCATTAGTAGTGGGAGCATCCTGAGTGCTCATGAGAAATTGCAGGAGCTGATCAGGTTGAGTGCAACGAAGAGCGTTTGCACTTGACCTCATAGTTTTGTCACTTATTCCATGGATCAAACAGTCAACCGCTCGTTTTCCGCTAATTTCACACTGGTTCAATAAAGCTAACTTTTCATAGTAGTAGACCTCAAGCGGTTCATTATATTTACTCTTCCGCCGCAGCATGTCCTCCAAGGATTGGCCATAATTTTGGTCGTATGGGAAAGCACTTAATATTTTATCTTGCCATTCGACCCAACTAAATAAAATTGAATTTTGACTTTCATACCAGACTTTGGCCAGTCCCTGCAGTTTCTGCATGGCAAAATGAATGATAGTTCGCTCATCCCAACCGTATACCGTAGCACACTCGTTAACCTTTTTTATCCAAATATCTGTACGTTGATTTTTCATTGATGGATCGAAATCAGGTAAAATATTTTTGTGATTTATCGAACTGTTAGACGTTAATGGTGTGGCTACGGCCCGCGCCTGGGATTTTAATGAATCGATAATATTTGTTACTTCTTTAGACGTAAAAATTGGGCTACGAGACCTTGATTTCGGATGAGCAGACGCGACGTCACCGCTGACTCGTTCCATTCGCCGTGAATGCGAGACTGGGTCTCGGCCTTCTCGCTGCTCGGGGCGCTGGTGACGACGTTCTCGGTCTACCGCATCTTCAAGTTCGCGAAGCCGGCTCCGTTGACGGGCGAGTTCACGTTCGCAGTCTCGCAGGCTCCTAGTGCGCGAGCTTTGGCTCAGCTCACGCGTGCTCCGAAGCGGCGCATGGTCACGAGCGCCACGGCCAAGGTCGCGTTCTCGTTCACGTGAACTTCGAACAGACTCCCGCCCGACAGGACGGGCAGGGCTGCGACTGCGACTGCGGTAGCTGCGAGCCTCCAGACGACTTCGGCTTCGGCTTGGTCGGGCAATAACCCCGCGGTGTTCTGGCGTTGTCAAACGGCGTGGAGAAGGTGTTTTCTCACTACGTGGCATGTCTCTGAAACTTGTAACAGTATCTATGTATCCGTCCTTGAATATGCAAAGTGGGTAGTTACAATACACGTGGTCCAATTTTTGAAATTTCAAATTGCAATATCTCGTTAACGGTAAGTCGTAGCTCAAAATTAACGCAATGTTCAACCCCCTTAAACCACCACACGACCAACACAGATACGATTTATTGAACTCAAAGGACCCCGAAGACAAAACAAGAAAAGTTCGTTGGTTTTGAAAAAAGAAAAATTAACTATCGTCAAAGTAAAACAATTCTATGTAAGCAAAAATAAAGCAGCGGGCTCATCCCACTTCTGAAATGTAGAAGACTCCAGATGGGTAGCTAAGCCAGCTATGTTACAATAAAAACCACAAGAATAATTTACCTTGGTCACGTTTAATTCCAGGTTAATACACAATTACTTCACAATCACTTTCCGCTAGACTTCTTTCCACATGTCCTCCTCTTGTGAACCCCGCACACGAACTGAACTGGCCGAGACTGCCATCGGTAATCGTTAATTTTTAAAAGATTCCTATCGATCAGTGTTGCCAGTAGCATAATTAAATTTAGTACACAAAGTCAGTTTAAAAGAATAGTAAAATGACTAAAACCTAACACTTGGTTTATTTGTTTGTATGAAGGGTAACATTGAGAGCTACTGAAGCGTCTTTAAAAACATCATGTCAAAGCTACACTATCCCCAAGTATCAAGGTAAGTAGAGCAATCATGGCAAAGGGCTGCACAAAAGATCCCAAGGGTCGAAGTGCTTCTGGGGCAACCTGGACCCGTTCAGCCTAGTAATAAGATAAGAAGATCAAACGCTGTATTTTATTTTAAGTAAGATCACAACTTAAGATCACACTCCTATTATTATGCAGACAAAGTTGTAGGCAAAAGCTAGTATTATTACAAAGAAGTAAAATTTGTTTGTATGTAGGATAGGATGTTCTCTGAAACTATTAAACTGATCATTAATATCTTTGACTAAAAAAGTTACACTATCAAAGAGTTTTCATGACGTATTTTAATTTGATATTTTAATGGCACGTGTTAAGCTCGCAGGGTACCTGGAAAATGATAATAAAATAATTTATTCATGCGTTACAGCAGTGACCGGCCAGATGGGTGTTCTGTGTGTACTGATGGTGTATCTAGGTTGCCGTAGCATATATTACAATGCGTGAACACAATACTAGTGCCGTGAAGGCTTTACCTCGGCTAGTTTCCAGTGTATGGTTATTGTGTCCCCGAGGTTTCTTTGTCACTAAATAGTAATGTCACGTGACGCATTACTTTTCAAAGAATATTTCTACCAAATCAGGGCAAACCAAATTGAACTTTTAATTGACATGTACAGTAGCTTAGATTCATCTAGCTATTCACCCCCTTAGGTTTTATTTTACGGACAACAGCGCCACCTACTGGGTCCAATTTAAAATATAATTAACTATATATGTATATATGTAAGTATAAAAAATTAGGGAAACACTATCCGTAATATACTGGTATATATTCTCGCTAGCAGCTTAAGCTTGGACCATTCCTTCCCATTTGTGAAAATAGACCACATTACATAAAGCATAGTGTAGGCTTCCAATCTCGCTTGATTAATGCTAGCCTAGGATCATCCCGTGCCTAGAATATGTGCGTAATTGACTGAAGGCATTCCAAGACCAGTCTAACGGAAAGATTAGATTTTTGCCTCATGTCAGATGAAATATGGTTCTGAAGAATTGTGTTATGGCGAGAGGCTGTTTTGCTGATAACATGACTTCTTGGGATAACTAAGCTCCGGGAAAGATTTATTGTATGGCCTTACATAGCTACGAACCACAATCTACCTTTATGTAAGACTAGTTGCCCGCCCCGGCTTCGCACGGGTAGACATTAGTTTCGGCTATGCTCCGAAACTAATGTCTACCCGTTACATTTATCAAGAGACCAGTAGTTTCGGAGTATATTCAATCGGAGCAAATTCAAAAATTCAAAAAATACAAATTCAAAAGCATGAACACAACATAGCAAATGATCTAGTCAACTAAGTCTGCACGAGTGCCCAGTACAACGAGGCACTAGTTATGCCTGTGTAACTCTCCGCATTTATCAAACTTTCAATATTACGTGTTCAAATGTCACCAGTAGAGTGCTAATGTGGAGTTGCGTTAAATAATGTGTGAGACATGACGCTGATAAAGGTCGAGCATTAGTCACAATCATATAATGATGAGTCATTGGCCCTTTCCCGTCTTAATCTATATTTATACCGTGTACTAATATTACCCATTAAGAGCAGTGTTTGTTTGTGTGTAAAAAAATTACTTGATTTATGGAAAACTATAATATCTTTGAGTAGCATCTCTATATCATATCGTATTCTTATGCGTGCAAAGTCACTAGTCAAAGCTTGTAAAATAAAATACATGCAAAACTTTGGGTGGCTCAATCGGTTCAAGGAATTTTAATATTGTAAATCGAATAAAAGTAATGTTTTACATATACTTGTCGCAGTCTAGTAGAAGAGATTTCCGATAAAAGGCTGCTTTATATCAGGTTCTCTTCAGGATGCGAAATAGCGTAGGTAACTGTAGGCACCGCCGTGGGTACTCAAATTTAACAAAATAGGACAAGTACATAGATAGTCACTTTTACTAAATTAAATTTGTCCCAGGAAACAAACACGGGCTTTGGCACCAACGACAACCACGAGAGTCCACTCTCAAGTCAACACTAAGAATCCCTCCCTCTCGAGGCGGCCTGTAGCTTATATACTGGCTGATTCTCTTCGTGTCAACCAACGATCGTGTCCAAGCCGTGGGGCGCTTGCGTTCCCTGTTCAATACCCATGTTGTTGTTGCACCGTAGCATTCACAGATAGCGATGCTTAATAGCACGTGCACCGACAAACTTTATGTTCTGACGCTCTACCCTTATAAGTGTAAAATGGAGGGCTGAAGCGAATCAAAGAAATTAAATAAAATAACTGCGGTTAAAACCACTGGTACAGTTATCTATATAAAGCCTAAATAACAATTTTAAACCCTACCCCCACTTGAAATCCTCTAAAAATCGTAGCTCAGAAAAAAACACACGATTAAGACATTTTTGAAAAAAAACAACAAAATTGTTTCATCCATGTAGTAACTAAGATGACACAGACAAACACCCACAGAGGACAATTCCTTAACTGTCCCCAGTCAGGAGCCAGCCTATCATAACGCTACTATTCCAAAATTAATACTTCAAAGATCGAGTCGGGGTCATATTTCTACCTTTGACCTCTTAAAATATACAATTACCTAGCTTAACATTTGGAGATCAAACTAGGAGTTTGATCTTAGGTTTCAAGCAGTAATTTAAAATAAATTACAATGCAAAATTACAGTAATCACTACACATAGTACAAAACAAAGCCGCTTCCCGATGTCTGTCCCTATGTATGCTTAGATCTTTAAAACTAAGCAACGGATTTTAATACGGATTTTTTTAATAGATCAAAGTGTTATTGTTGTGTGTTATTTAACTTATATGGCTAACGCTGGCCGTGCGAAACCAGGACGTGTCGCTAGTTTAAAATAAATTACAGTAAAAAACACGCATCAAATAATTTATCCTGATGATGCTAGGCAGTATACTAGGACAAGCATAATCATCGGTCCTTAATACGTGTGCAAATTTTCAAAATGATGAGACGTGTTCAGTATATGAAAATTACGTTGAACGATTCCATTATATAGTAAGATACATACAAACCAGTGAAGCATTAGCTTAGCTTTATTAAAAAGCATGTTAAATTATGCGTCTTGGCTTGTCAGTAAATACTTATTCTAATATATAATATCCATTACTATACACATACAACAAATACAAATATGCAAAATTCCAATGTTTTTATTCTGAAAATTATATCTCAAAGTAGATAATATACTACGTAGAAATTATATTCACGCGAAGGCCGTAAGGGAGCAAGCATGCTACAGTGTACAGATGTCAACAATGGTTAATATTTTTTTTATGATTGAAAATATTAGTTAATATTTTAGTTAACATTAGGTTTATTAGTTATCGGTTTAAAATCACGTTAACGAAAATTCGTTTAATTGAATTCAATATTGCTATTTTCATTCGATAACGGTAATTTTGTTTATTGAATATGATGTTTAATTTTAAATATTACCTACTTAAATTTATTTTTAAATTATTGGCGGATGGTTATATCGTTATCACTACTACAGTACTATATGCTTGTGTTGCGAATATTGTTGCGTAATAATATTTATTCTTTCATATCCGTATACACTATATGAACTAAATACAATTTAAATCACTAATTAGAGGCAAAATTTCCAAAACCCAGAAGCCATCGATTTCCTTTAAGTAACCATTTAGTAACCATTTTTTCGTTTCAGTGGAAAAAAACGTTTGTACAGAATTAGTGTGACCATCATTGCTACTGAAAAACAAAAGCTGTACTGTGTCAGTAACACAGTAAAAATACGTTCTGTTGGAAAATTAAACCACGATGTATCCGTATAGATAGATAGTGTATTGAAGTTTTAAAGCTAGTATTTTTTGTGCAAATGTTAAAATATGTACATAATAAGCTTTAGCATAATTCCAATAGCAATATTGCAGAAATGGAACTCTTGTTTGTGATTTATCTTTCCACTCAAATATAACTTATCTGAGTGATATGAAACCTACAACTTTATGAAACCAATAGGCAAGTATCAACTTCGTAAATTGAACTGCGGCATTTATGCTCACAATTCAGTCGAGATTTTAATTCGTGACTGATAGAAGAACATTATTCATACTGTCACAGTATACGCTTATCGACGTCATGATCATATTGAATCGTTTGTCGAGTGATTAGTAAACTGACTGCACGCGAGTTCGATTTCCGGGGCTGCAAAATATTTATATGATACAAATCGTGTTTGCCTTGCATCTGGGCTTATCTATGTTTTCACAAAACATGGTGTGTATAAGTATTCTGTCAGTTTTTTGGTTCCGATATTACAAGGTCTTTTTACCTTGGAACCAGATAGCGCTACCTATGGTCTGAGCATTGCCTATATAGCAGCCTATAGACGTTCAGTGCTGAATGAAGGCCTGACCACATGATGGTGTTGGTATACATGAAATCAACTAGTTTCTGTCCGCAACTACGTCCGCGATGAGCTTAGAATCTCAGAGGAACCTAAAATATTCCCGATATAAAAAAAATCCCGGGATAAAAAAAGTATCCTATGAGTTAATCCAGGTTATAAATTATCTGTTTTCGAGATTTCATCCAAATCCGTTGAGTAGTTTTCGCGTGAAAAAGTAACAAACATCCATCCATACTCACAAACTTTCGCATTTACAATATTAGTACGATAAACTCCAACATCATCAAGTAAGTTGGCATATTTGGTTTTTTATCATTGAAAGGTTTTTGCTATCCATTTTACTTTGAGGACGTTTTGTCCTAAATCTCCGCCTACTAAGTCGCCTTTTCGTAATTTTATAACGTATATGTATACAGCGTTTACCGAAAGATATTATATACTTTTACATTATGAAATTGTAATTGTAATTGTAAAATAAACTGTCGAGCTTTATGTAAAACCAACTTGTAAGGGGGTGAAAAGGGGAATGTAATAGCGGTTGTCGCAAGTAGGGTTCTTCTTCGAACGAAGGGTTTCAAGGGGTTTCATACCTATTTTGGGGAGACAGTTTTGTGAAGACCGTTTCCACAACGCCATATCACCGAAGAGCTATGTATCCGATAGGCTATTTGATCGACGGGCCATATCGTTGAATAACTCGATCATTGATCTGACTTGGCCAATATTGGTTAGAAGGCAGTCGTAGACAGTTTTCAAGTATTAAGAAAACATATTTATTGGATATTTGATGAAAGAGCTCCATCAAAATACACATCGTTTAAATTGGCTTCGCAAAAAGTAAAAGTGTATAATATCCTATTTACAGGTGTAAACAGGTACACAACAGGTTTACAGGTGTATTTCGCTATAGGCATATGATTAAGAGATTAGGTAATCTCATAATCATATGCCTATAGCGATCACTTATAGACAAGTTCCAGTGCTGTGCTTTCAACTTCATATTGTACAAGCTCCTGCCCGCGACTACGTTCGCGTTGAGCTTAGAATCTCAGAGGAACCTACAATTTTCCCGGGATAAAAAAACATTTTCCCAGGATTAAAACAATTTCTCGGGATAAAAATCCTGTGTGTTAATCCAGGTTATAAATTATCTGTCTATTCATACTCACAAACTTTCGCATTTATAAAATTATAGTAGGATGGAAGAAGAAGTATTCAGTCATGTGAGCTACTTTTAATTATTTAGTTTCACTCAAAGACAATTAAGCAAAGCCTTGTACAAGGCACTGAAGACCGGGCTAGTAAGCCAGACAACCCACCCCAAAAAGCGATTTCAATTAGGGAACGTTATATAAACGAGCGACAATTCATCAGTGATTCTCGGAACATAACATCAACAATAGCGCCGGTTGAAATCGAATTCGAAATCAACATAATAACAACGGAATCAACGAATGCATTGAAAAACGTGCCTGGTACTACTACTCGGACACTGTAAGCGGAACTGTACCTTATCGCCTTAAGACAAAGCTACATTTAGATATTGTACCCGTACTGCAGATTTCCTTACTGCCGTGAGGAAACATGCAAAACAAATTTATATTTCAGTCTGTTGCCTAGGGGGCATTCAACTGGCGTTTTATTTAAATGAAAGCTATCGTAGTTAGTTCTTTAAATAGTTTTACTACAGACTCTGTCTACTAAATATGTGTCATAATAATATAGCACAAAGGTACAGAAGTATCTGTATAATTATTATATTAAATACAAAAGAAAAATATACATTTCTTCAAAAACACTACATTATGTTTCTTACGAATCAAACCTAGTGTAATATTATTAATAAGATTGCGTCAATTTAAGTGAATTTCATAATAATACCCTAATTTATTTCTTATATAGTACAAAACCTTATTTTGTTCCGACCTACATCCGCATTAAATAGGGCGAAGGCGAACGCAGAACGGAACACTATAGTAAGGTATATTCTAAGTACATTGCGTGCTCAGTGCGCCTGTTCCGACGCATTGAATTAAATACACGAGTAATGTACGAGCTTACAAACTACCCTCATTATATCAATGTGATTACACGATTTACCAAATGCACAATTATTAACGTTAGTAGCGACAACTTTACTCGTTGCCATAACCATACCATAGAACCGGTAATTTTATAAATACAAGGGTAGGTTATTATCCAACTACCTTCCTATGTTTTCCTTAAAAATAGACGGCAAAGACTTACAGTCGCGTTAAAATATTCAGTGCAGATCATTTTACCGCCACCAGCCAATTAAGCTAGCCAAAAACTTATAGGTAATATTAGACGGGTTATAGATAAGATATCGATTCCCACGCTTAAACAACCCTCGCAAACTTACACACACGTAAGTCAATCTCTGATCAAACTTCATTTAATCTGATAAACAACTTCTCTCAATACCTTTAAATATCCAACTGTGGACGGTCTCACACAAAATAAAGGTATGTATTTGCTATTTTCGAGGTGCTAGGCAGCACTGCTACACAAAGCATTCAAATCTAAGGCCCTGGCTACCATTAGGAACTGAATCACATTCAATAGGCTTCCATAACGACCACAATTTACTGCGTAACTGGATGTTAGCACAAATCTGGACTGAATGCACTTCACTATGTACCTGTGACGCTGAGCAAGGACATGATGGGACGTGCGCCCGCCCGGCCCGTCGACCCGAGGCGGTCGGCGGGGCCGGCGCCTCACCGGCCGCCACGGGGCGCCATTACTCGCACACGCGCGCCCGGCTCCTCGCGCGGCCGGCGACCGACTGACGCCCGGCTACCCACAAAGCCTACTAGTACCCACTAGCGCGCCGCCGGGCATGCGCAGTGCGCGCCATCTGACATCACCGGCACCCGGATTATTTTCGCCCGGCGAGGTAAATACCCTCACATCGATCGAGCCCGGTTAAACTTGATGCAATTATTGCACTGCCCTAGTCCTTACAGATGCAGTTTTAATGACCCTCATGAGCTGATATTGGCGAAGACCCACTGGTATTATGAAATTTGTTAACGACTCCTTCAAATTACAGGTCATTTTCCCTAGTATACGATGTAAAGAGGTGTCTAAAAATAGCATGTAGCTTGAGGTCGTACATAAAAAGGGCGATCAGTAATAAAACTTGAAATGTAAACCAATTTTTCAGTAACCCATTATACAAGGAAACGTTTTAATTCCGCTGTGAATGCTTCACCTATTATACAAATGAGTTCAAACAAAAGCAACAAATAAATGAGCGCGATAAAAGATAGCGCGCCACGCAAAAAACATAATTATGCTCCCGTTCACTTTATCTTCATCTTAGGGCACAGATATCGAAAAGTTTAATTGAAATAGAAGTTTTAGTAAACAACCAAGCACTTCTCACACAGTAGCGTGATAATTTACGCTACGTGAGTGACACCTAGCTACATGGCGAATTTTATCAACACAGCCGAACTGAGTGATAAAAAAGGTACGACCATAATATGTAGTCAGCAGAAATGTTCACCATTTAATTTCATAACTTTTGGTATTACTTAATCATGTAGAACAAAATAATTAAAAATACATCATAAAAGAGTTTAGGAGCATATTCCATTTTGAGGAATAAATTCCTGGAGAGATATATTAAAACAAGTTTCATTAAATGAAACTATTTATAACGTTGTTAATAGCGTAGCAGTGTGCTACGAGATTCGTAGCTATAGACATACAGACTGCAAAAGCTAGATGCCACCAGATAATTTCTACTACGTGTAATTGTCATGTTGCAATTTGTGCTCTTCCAAATTGCTGTTGTTTTGTAACAACTATGCCCGAGAGCTACGAACTATGTAATTTCTGTGATGTGCACTATGATTGCATTGTTTTGTGTATTAATTCATATTTTTTTATAATACCCGTTTAAAAAAACTGCACTCCGTAATGCATATAATTTGGAAAATTCACGCACGTTCTTCAAGTTAAGATAGTGAGAAATGTTTTACTACGACACCGCTACGAAGGAGCTACGAAATGCTACAATAAATATTATGACAGCTGCTATTATATTAGTCTAGATACTTTACAAATGTTTGAAAGTTCTTTAAATTTATAATTTTAACTATAGCGTGACTTATTTCCTGGTTTAATCCAGGTTGTAGATTTAAATGTAAGTTATGTGTCGTTGAGAAGTGTTGCGAAGCACTTTTTGCAATATATAGAGACCAGCCTGATCTCGCTAGAGCGAGAGCCGAAGCCAACAGTGATAGGGATAAGACCTGATTATCATGAATTAATAATAGGATTACTTCGTATTTTAAGCTATATGCTCGGTGTATTTTTTAATTCTAAAATTTCTAAAACTTTACTTCGTATATTTTGGGCATAAATTACCAAATTGCATCAATCCTAAACCTCGAAAATTAATCGAACTAATTGAAGTGCATGTAATGTTTAATAATTCGAAGTTAGTGCTCACCTGTACAACTGGAATTCAATTTTATAGACATTTTGAACTAATATTAAGATTTAATAAAGCTGTATAAAATAAACTATGTTAGAACATAGGTATTTAATTGAGCTATCCAATTGCCAAAATAACAATTGCCATTAACAAGTATTTGTATATCTATAAGGTTAAATTTAATACCCTTTTAAAATAAATATATATTTTTGCATCTTATGCATGCAAAGTGAGATTGTATTGCATTCTAGTGAAAGATTCATTTCGTTACACAAATAATGTTCGTCAATGAGTTGTGCCACCATTACGTAACTCGCACGTGGCGCGGCGTCTGCCTTTCCGACCTTCCGCGGGAACAACCGACTCCCGAACGCGATATCGATCGGAGCGGCAAGCGAGTGACGTCACTGTCCTACAACTCACACTCTTTATACCACAACCCAATAATACAAGGCAATGCAAATGCTACTGTAATCTACGATTTTGTAGTCTATATTCGATTGACGGACGACGTGTACTTAGGACATTTTCATATTAGTAACAGGTGGGGGTGGTCATTCGAGCCTCCTGACCCACATCCGCTCCCTACGATGCGTAATGCGTATGCATCTGATGTACCTACTACGAGTGCACTACGCGTATCATGTGTACTGGGGATTCTAGGAAATAGACTGACCACTACCAGGAAGTAAATCAGAATGGAATAAAAATTGTATTTAAAAGCTATTCAATAAATAAACAACAGCTTTTGCTGCGTATTTATGAATGAATGAAATTCTGTGGGTGTATTCGTCGATTTATTTTTCATTATTCGTCGGCGGTCAACAGCGAGCGATTCAGGATTGTTTAAATAAATTCGCATTGAAAAAAAAACACTACATATTTACGATTTTCAGATTTTTCCTTTACTTGTGCTGTAAGAAACAGCTTCTTCCAAAATATCATGATTCTAGGTCAACGGGAAAGTACCCTATAGGTTTTGATTCCCTTGTGAAATTGCAAAATATGCGAGAATTTGCGACATAAACGGTCATATCTTTTCTTCATATTGACTTACAGATTTGATTGTTTTACAGCTGAAAGAGACCATTTGATAACTCCACGCGTTTTAAGATAATAATTCTTGACAGACAGACAGGCAGATAGACAGACCGACAACAAAGTGATCCTATAAGGGTTCCTTTTTTCCTTTTAAGGTACGGAACCCTAAAAATACCATTTATAAATAGGTATTTTAGCTCTGGTATCTATTGTTAATTTGGAAACAAATGACGCCGTGTATAAAGGTCTGTAGCATTGTTGTTGCTATCTTAAAATATCAACCTTGTGCCGTATTACGTAGGGCTTAAAATCGCTAATTTATGATGGGAAACAACAAAGTCGACGCCGTTTCTTATTTCAACCTTTTAGAGGTACATTAACCAATGACTGGTATACAGGCAAGGAACAGCTTATATTCAAATAGTTATATACAATAGCTCTCCGTGTTTCTGTGTTCCGCGATTGTGTACGTAGGTACTACACGATACAAACATCTCCGTTAAAAATTAAAGGACCCCCTCGAGGAGCTCTGGGTACCTAACCGATACAAAATATTGTCATTGTTTGTTTGTAACTAATAATCTCTGGATGTAAAGAACCAATATAAGTAAATATTTCACCAATAAAAAGTTACACCTTACAGGAACATTTATTTTATTGTGATCCTATTTTGCCGGGCCGAAGTCACGGGCAAGAGAAAGTCGCGAAAATGTATAAGAAAACACTAAACTAAAAGGCTATATTTTATTGAATAACTTACAAACATGTATTTTATACTAAAGTATAAGTATCGGTAAAACAAATCCATTCCATACATATTACGGAAATAAAAATTTATATACATTTTAAATAGTAGTTAAATAAGTATCTAGATATTTACAAGTGATTGCTGGCAATAGTAAAATTCTTATATACTATAACTTAAAACCTCTTACTTTTCTCATTGCAAATGTCCTTTGCAGTCTTCAATTAATTATTCGTTCCTAAGACATTCGCTCGAAACAACCTCCACTGGACCACTACTACATTATTCTATGTGGCCAAACACGTTTATTATTTTACGAGTCGAGTTCCTAAACCACATTTATTTACCAATATGTGGTTTCGTATAAATACATATAACTTCAATCTAGCCTCACATAAAGAGAATAAAACATTTTTTATTTTTATTTACAGATAAAACGAGACACAACCCAGTATCAATGTTGATATCTCCAGAAATCTCAAGAAATCCAGATGTAATTTATATATATATAAGTACATATGAAAGAGATCATAATGTAGCTGCACTCTATTAAAATATCCAAATAAAAACAATGCCTACACCAAAACATAAATATATTATTAATTTTTGTGCAAATCCAAAAAGTATCATTTTTGTACCAGTAAACGGTCGTAAACAAACACACGACCCGCCTGATGGTAAGCGGTTATCGCGCGTTGCCAATCCTGTTTGAGTATATCAATTTATTGCACAATTCAAACACATTCGCTATTTAGCGACCAAGTACCACTGCAATTGCAATCGTAATGTATATGTAATAATAATAATAACAGTCTTTGAAAATTACCATTATAACTGATTAATGAGGGATTTAAAAAAAAAAGCAGAATGCATATTCAATATCTAAAAACTACAAAACAATAGTTTAGTATACAAACTAATAGTTTCGTATAGTACATATATTATTTCGACGTAAATACATAATATATCTTCTCAAAAATAAAAACAATAAACAATTTAAATCCCCAATTCTTAAATCTATGCATATCATTGCTTCATGACATTATTGAGACCTTCAACATACTTTAAATATTTATCATGCCTATCTGCATAGTTGTCACAGTCAGTAATTCTCTCGACAATAAATCTTTTCTCGTGACATAGAAGAAGTTTAAATAAGATGCTTGAATAAACTCTAGTGCTGTCATATCGTACAATCTTGGCTTGCTTCTGACTCAAATCACCTAAGCTACATTTATTACAAGTATTCTTGACTAGTGCCCCATGCCTCCTCACCAAACCAAAGTAATCATACATCACACCTATAATTTCATGGATAACAAACCTTCTATGATACCACAGTGTCTCATGGAATTTATAAAACCTTAGAAGCTCATTATTTAAACTCAGCTCATGAAACAACACCTCTAATTTGTTACAAACTAGAACATTATTAGTAATACAGTTACATGTTTTGAAAGAAGAACAAAGGAGGAAATTAATCAAATTATCTTCTGAATATGACAGTAAACTTTCTTCAGACACTGGAACAGTGATGTCCTTACCCTCAAAAAGGTTTAGAGTTATGAAACAAACTAGACTCTTGTGCAAATTGACCTCTATTGAATCATTCAATAATTTCCAAGTATCTTTGTCAATCTTGAAAATATTTCTAATACAAAACTGTCTATAATGGAAGCAACTGAAATCGGAAACATGCTTAGATGTCCATCTTTCTGAGAAGGCATACTCTTTCATGTGGAGTTTATTTATATCAAACTGTTTCTCAACTGTGTTTAATTTATTTATCACCCACATCCGGTGGTTCCAGCTGTGGTAGTTGTTTGGGCTCTTGTCCGATGCCAACTCACAAATGTTCAATTCATCAGTTATAAGATTTTCTAGGAAGTTGCTTTGTAGACTCTCACCTGGAAATAAATTTATGTAATATATTTATGCTTTGAAAATTTAAGTGTAATCAGAATAAATGAACTTTGATCATTGAATACAAATAATGATCTTTTTTTTTTATTGTGAAGATATTTCAGAAAGGAATCTATACTAACATGAACAACATGACAGGAGACAGAACTGATTCCAATATATCTGTATCAGTAATGCAAAGCTAAGTTATCCCTGATTAACCAAGCATATCATTTATTTAGATTATGTGCTCCAATTTATATGAAGACAGATGCGGGTAATGGCTAGGGAATCAATGATAATGTTGGATACTTAGACAAGGTTCACATTAAAACAATCAGATTTGGTGTTCCAAGTGACATTGTGAGTAAAGGGGGCTACACACATTCAGTTTTAACTGTGCAGTTAAAACTGAATGTGTGTAGACACTAGGGGCATCAGTTATAACTGCACAGTTCGACTGTACAGTTAAAACTGAACGTGTGTAGCCCACTTTAGCATGATATCTACCTACCTTGTAATATTGCACCTAAAAGCCATCTTCTATATGCAAAAGCATCATTGCATTTTGGTTTCCTTGATAACACTAGTTTTGTAAACTGCAACTCTGATATCTTCTCCAGTGTACCCTTGAGCACTAGCTCTCGGCGTTTATTCCATAACGTACTCAATTCAGGGTTCATCAACAAAGTTATATTCAGCAATCTAGCAAGACGTTCAGAGTTTACTGAAGACAATTTTGTTGCCTTTTGTTTAGGCTTTGACAAGTATTTGCCTGCAAGTTCATTGTAACAGTACAAGTAAACATGTTTAATACACCATGACTCCAAGCCAAGGCAGTTCTCCAGAAGTAGAACAGGCGATTTATTTTGAAAATTATAATCGACAGGCACAATATCGAATGCGCATCTGAAACACAGAAGAATATTTAATATTTACTTCACATATATGTTGAACTTACAAAGAAAACAAATTGAAATCTTGCCAAAATAAGTAAATATTTACAAGTCAGCATTCTTCATCATTATGTTGTCAATATCTTTTATAATTTTTTCTACCAAAGCGAACTTATCCGCATCCATTTTCCCCAAACTGTTGGTTGCTTTACTCACAGAGTACATTTTTTCAATTTTATATGCTTTACTCGCTTTCCATTAAATACAAATATTTATTGCATCACTTT
This sequence comes from Falcaria lacertinaria, assembly GCA_951449985.1. Lineage (NCBI taxonomy): Eukaryota > Metazoa > Arthropoda > Insecta > Lepidoptera > Drepanidae > Falcaria > Falcaria lacertinaria. The sequence continues at coordinate 3,658,240 of OX602124.1, forward strand.
ACTATAAGTAATGTAAGACATTGTAAGAAGTGAAGTGTATAACCCAAGATAATACAACTGCTACGTAGTCATTATGTACTCTGTGCAACCGCTCTATGACTATCACAGAGTACATAATCACTATGCTTTCTTCTTCTTCTTCTTCCTAAGTATGGCAATCAATCCCTTCAGGGACTATTTTTGCCAGTGTCGAGTGTTAGAGAATTTTCATGTTGCAAAATTTCTCGTGTTTGCCGCATTAAAATGCCTAGTGTCATGCATTCTAACGCCCAATGGAGTTTCTGGAGACAACCCACGGCAGTAGCAGATCGTAACACGCCTTTAGATTAGAGGTAACCTATTGACCAAAATGTTAAATCACTTAACCCAAAAGTCGTATTATAGCATTATTTCCAATGCTCCTATAAATCAGTCACTAAATGAAACTTTACTGCACATATCGACACCAAAAATACACATTAAAGATCACTATAACACAATTTACGACACACTGGAAAAAAATCTCAACCGCTCCGCCTGATTCCCGCCAAAAACTCCAATAGCAACTTCAATGTTATAACTTGTGAAAAGCATAAAAACTCTTTAATTGTTTATATAAGTAATCTGACAATAAATATAATTGTTTATAGTTGGTGCAAAAATGATAACATAATTTTAAATGGAAAAATAACTTCATATGATAAAAATTACCCTATTAAAGATATGGCATTTAAATATTGTAAAACAAAACACAAAAAATAAAAAGTTATAAATCATAATGTCTTTCTTTGTAAAAGACAAATTGATCAGTTATGGTCAATTTGCGGTGTTCCAATATTCACAGAATCCTCTTATAGTCTATCTAATATTATATACCTAATAAAATACAATATTATGTTACCGCCATCTATGAAACTAATGCGAAACTAGTTACACGCCATCTTGTGGCCGAAGCCCGTATACATTTTTCGTAAATCTTGAAGTTTCCTATTCCTAGTATTATTGTATGATCTATGAACCCAGCTTCGCATGGGTGCATCTCGTGTCGAAAATTCGGAATATGCATGTAGGTACTATTTTGAAACCCAAATTAATTAAGTCATGAAAACCTTTCAATAAAAAATAAAAAAAAAGGTTTCACTTATAGACGTAGTAATTCCTGAAAATTTGTGGATTTAACTAATAAACAAATTTTATCTGTTACATAATAGAAAATATCAAAGCATACAAACGGCGGCTATTTTAAGATCTAAGCATACTTAGGGGCAGACAGACAATGGGAAACAACTTTGTTTTATACTATGTAGTGATTCTGATTACCCTGCTAAAACCTATTGTAGGTAGACTAATAAAAAGCTATAATAGCATTTATCTACTTAATAGCATGCAAGCATTTAGTTAAGAATTTACTTATTACCAACACTGTAAATAGGCAAGGTTTGTAATACAATTTGAGTAATAACTTATTTAATTAAAGGAATATAATACTGGAACTGGAATGATTAGAATACTAATAGAGAAATTTAATATTGTGTATTTAACTAGGTGCCTACTATTTCCAATAATGTAAATAGGTATGTAAGATTTGTAATAAAAACATATTTGTAATGTGAATCAATTTATTAAATGGCAAGAATTCTAACTGATACTGGAACTGGAATGATTAGAATGCTTTTAGAGAAATTGAATATATCTTGTCTACAGTTGACAATAGCAGCAAGCACTAAGTTGGATTAGTGTCATTTTAATTTCCTCCGCGGAGACGAAGAACCAAATGTAACGTAGACTCCTTCTGGATATTATAGTCTGATAGGGTACGACCATCTTCCAGCTGCTTACCAGCAAAGATCAGTCTCTGTTGGTCTGGGGGGATACCCTCCTTATCTTGGATCTTAGCCTTCACATTCTCAATGGTGTCAGATGCTTCTACCTCTAGTGTGATAGTTTTTCCAGTTAGTGTCTTGACAAAGATTTGCATACCACCACGCAGACGCAGGACCAGATGAAGGGTGGACTCTTTTTGGATATTATAGTCAGACAGAGTGCGGCCATCTTCTAGCTGTTTTCCGGCGAAGATCAGTCTCTGCTGGTCTGGGGGGATTCCCTCTTTGTCTTGGATCTTGGCCTTCACATTCTCAATGGTATCAGATGCTTCAACCTCGAGTGTGATGGTTTTGCCAGTGAGTGTCTTCACAAAGATCTGCATTCCACCACGCAGACGCAGGACCAGATGAAGGGTGGACTCTTTTTGGATATTATAGTCAGACAGAGTGCGGCCATCTTCTAGCTGTTTTCCGGCGAAGATCAGTCTCTGCTGGTCTGGGGGGATTCCCTCTTTGTCTTGTATCTTGGCCTTCACATTCTCAATGGTATCAGATGCTTCAACCTCAAGTGTGATGGTTTTGCCAGTAAGTGTCTTCACAAAGATCTGCATACCACCACGCAGACGCAGGACCAGATGAAGGGTGGACTCTTTTTGGATATTATAGTCAGACAGAGTGCGGCCATCTTCTAGCTGTTTTCCGGCGAAGATCAGTCTCTGCTGGTCTGGGGGGATTCCCTCTTTGTCTTGGATCTTGGCCTTCACATTCTCAATGGTATCAGATGCTTCAACCTCGAGTGTGATGGTTTTGCCAGTGAGTGTCTTCACAAAGATCTGCATTCCACCACGCAGACGCAGGACCAGATGAAGGGTGGACTCTTTTTGGATATTATAGTCAGACAGAGTGCGGCCATCTTCTAGCTGTTTTCCGGCGAAGATCAGTCTCTGCTGGTCTGGGGGGATTCCCTCTTTGTCTTGTATCTTGGCCTTCACATTCTCAATGGTATCAGATGCTTCAACCTCGAGTGTGATGGTTTTGCCAGTGAGTGTCTTCACAAAGATCTGCATTCCACCACGCAGACGCAACACTAAGTGGAGTGTGGATTCTTTCTGGATATTATAGTCAGACAGGGTGCGGCCATCTTCCAGCTGCTTTCCGGCGAAGATCAATCTCTGCTGATCGGGTGGGATTCCCTCTTTGTCTTGGATCTTAGCCTTTACATTCTCAATGGTATCAGATGCTTCAACTTCTAGTGTGATGGTTTTTCCAGTGAGGGTCTTGACAAAGATCTGCATGCCACCACGCAGACGCAAGACTAAGTGGAGTGTGGATTCTTTCTGGATATTATAGTCAGACAGGGTGCGGCCATCTTCCAGCTGCTTTCCAGCGAAGATCAATCTTTGCTGGTCTGGGGGGATACCTTCTTTGTCCTGAATCTTGGCCTTCACATTCTCAATGGTGTCGGATGCTTCAACCTCAAGTGTGATGGTTTTTCCAGTGAGGGTCTTGACAAAGATCTGCATGCCACCACGCAGACGCAACACTAAGTGGAGTGTGGATTCTTTCTGGATATTATAGTCAGACAGGGTGCGGCCGTCTTCTAGCTGCTTTCCGGCAAAGATCAATCTCTGCTGGTCTGGGGGGATACCTTCTTTGTCCTGAATCTTGGCCTTCACATTCTCAATGGTATCAGATGCTTCAACTTCCAACGTGATCGTCTTGCCAGTAAGAGTCTTTACAAAAATCTGCATTATGATATCTAGAACAATAAAGAACAGTATTTGAGGTCGGAAAAAACTAATAATTTGGTCTACAGGACGTTTGCAGCAATATGTTTGAATTGGATGGATTCGGAATAGACAGAACAAAGAAAGTTCGCGATCACAAAATGGCGTCCTGATTTAGTAGTAGAATGACACAGACATTGTGCAATTCAAAATAGTCATCTATAATTCCCTAAACATTATTTGAATTTAGAATGTGCAACGCTTGTATCTATTTATTCAAAACTTACCGAGTGAATACTTAATAGCAAGAAATGAAATATGTAGACTTATTTTTAAATACACAACAAAAAATTACAATACACTTCTGTAGACGACGGCAAGCGAGCGAATGAAAATTGAAAATACGATACATACAGAGATACTATACGATATCGACGATTATTCCCATTTGTTCGGTTAATCTACTCTGCTATGCCTCATTCACTCACTCAAACTAATCTGTTCTTTTTTCTTCTGCTTATCTATGGCAATCAATCATCTTCAAGTTTTTTTTTTGCCAGCGTCGAGCATAAGATAAAGTTTCTCAATATATTTAAATTGTGTTTCATTAAATTTTCTAGTGTCATGTATTCGAATGCTTATTGGATTATCTTGACACAATCCAGGGCAGTAGCAGATCATAACAGGCCTTTGGGTTAGAGGGTCCGAGGTAGCCTATTGACCATGACGAAAAATTACTTCACCCAAAAGTCATATATTTATAATGTTAAACTACAAACGAAGTTATAATAAATTGGTTACTAAATGAAACTTTGCACATAATAAAACCGACACTGGAAAAAAATCTCAACTGTTCTGATTCCCGTGACGGTATTGCGAGTAATAGTTCGGGTGCCGTGCTGCTATTCGTAAATTTATTTTTATTGAAATAAAGTTTCAGTTATATTCGAACTCACCCGCGTTTTAAAATAAAAAAATCTCTCGAAATTGTTTCATCACCTTTTTTTATTCAGAATCGTCCTTTCATTCACTTATGACTCATTCAATGTCTCGCTCTGTCTGTCTGTTCTGTGTCTGGCTGTCTGCTCACTGCTCTGTCTTTATTATGTGAACTTGAGTGTTGTGTTGTTTGTTTAGCGAAGTGGGGGCGTAGGCGAAAGAAATACAATTCTGTGTTGATTTTGATTTCGATAAAATATTTCCTTTTTTAATACGTAACGCTTTTTACAATAGGTAAACCAAAAAAATTACAAAGTGTTTTGGAAGCAAATAATTTCCTTCCAAGGCTTACTGTCGTTTTGTCTTAGAGATTACAGATGCAATTTTTTCTATTGTATACACAGTAAATACATTTTCTAGAATTCTTATATCGTTCCTGAAATAACTATGAGTCACCGGTTTTCTTTTATTTCCTACTTGTGAAGAGTTACCGATTTGGACTAAATAAAAAATGGCTGATCTGATTCGTGCTATGGGGGCACCAATAGGACCTCCAGTGAAGGATAAGTTGGGATCTCCCTCGACGGAATCTGAGGACGGGGGCGGGGATGTTGCGGAACTGGCTGCAGATCTGGAATTAGACGAAACTGATGGGCCTAATACTAATGGTAGGTATATCACCTGCACTAACAATTTATAAATGTTGAGATAATATTTATCTGAGATGTTATGTGGCCAGGTGAACGCCAAGCTGTGCTGGCGCCTCCTGAAACTGAATGGTACCATGGCCGCTTGGACAGGTACACATCAGAAGAGAGGCTGTGGGCTGCAGGAAATCTGGGTAGTTACCTAGGTAAGAAGAGATACCAATTATTCATATTTAAGTTTATAACATTTTGATTTCTACAATTCAACCCAAACTATGGCTTTGTAGGATACTAAAACTTGATTATTTTCCTAATAACTAAATTCATTTTCTAATAATTCACCAACATTGTGCAGCTGGGAGCTGCAATAAGTTGAAGGTACTTATTTTCCTCTAAAAGGAAAATGCATACTTGTTTGTGATAACAACCATGCAAACAATATTCCTGTTAATTATGGGTACATGTGTTCTAATTTAAATTCATAAATATAATTCTATTTAAATACCACTCAACTAATGTGTGTAACTAAGTTTGACAAGAAGCTGTAGTTCAATAAATGCATCCTATTGTTCTCACCTGTGCCATACCTACAGGCTTTTACACCCTTAGGGAATGAGCTCTTTTTTTAATGAAATTATTTTCTTATTGCACACCTTACTTTTGAATGGATCTGTGCTAAATATTCATCTACAGTTAATGTTTTAGACTGTCAGCCCTAAATAGTGTGAAAAATAAGAAATAGGTACCTACAGACTAAAATATTGATTTCACTATGAGCAATAATTGCTAATTCTTGTAACATTTCAACAAAAGTTAACACATTAAAAGGTATAATCTCTTCACAGTGTTGGATTCCAAGTGTTCTTTCTTATTTGCAACTTGATTACAATAGATTATGGTTTCTAATATTTCCCATGATGTCTTTTTCATCTGACAGCCATGTCACTACAAATACCATACTTTCTGTTGTATTTTTAGTAACCATAGCTTAAAAATTACATTATCTTGTACTATGTCCTAACATTCTGATTCTGATTTACTGAGTGTTTATCAAGTGATGTGGGCAAGGATTTAACCCCAGCCTGCAACAATCAGTTTATAAGTAAATTGCAGCAGTAATTTTCAAGCCTCAAGCTTTTTGTTTATACATACAATGTGCTTAGTAAAATATAGTTATTAAAATATAGCCAGAGTTATTATCCATCTTGAGCTTGTGTGGAATATTTTCCTAAGTAAAGTAGGCTGCCTTCAAGTTTAGGTTCTTAATATTTGTGTATTTCTTTTATAAATATTGAAAGGTAATAAAATGATCTTTTTTTTTCAGTCAGAGAAAGTGATAGAAAACCGGGCTCTTATGTATTGAGCTACTTGGGTCGTACAGGAATCAATCACTTCAGGTAATCATGTTGTAATTGTAACAATAGATCTAAATGTACTAAAGTAATATTTAACTGACATGTTAATTATATGTTGTGAAGGATAACAGCAGTATGCGGCGACTACTACATCGGCGGCCGTCAGTTCGATTCTTTAACTGAGTTGGTTGGCTTCTATAGCCACTGTTCCGACCTTTTGAAACGGGAGCGATTGGTTGAGCCTGTGCCGCCTCCAGAACCAGTTAATGATAAAAAGGTGAATATGTAAAATATTTCTGTGCCTTCATAAATATGGTATTATTTTTAAAAAAAAGGAGATTTTTAGATCCAAATACAATAAGTAGGTATACATATTAACTTTCATTCACAACATTGAAACATTCTTAAGAGTTCTATGGAACTCTCAAAAAATTGTTAATTCATAAGGGTTTCATATGGTGTCCATTAGATTCATAAGATATCCACAAGAAAGGTGTCACTTATGCACATGATTCAATGTGTCTGTCACTTGAAGTTATAGGTATGTCTTATATGATTTTGTGTGTTTAAATTTGACAGAGAGTTGTGGCAATTTTACCATACACAAAGATGCCAGACACAGATGAGCTGACATTCCAGAAAGGAGACATTTTCTTTGTTCATAACGACATGGGAGATGGATGGCTCTGGGTTACAGCACATAGGTAAGCATAATGTCTATTACCAATAATAGGTAATAATGAGGTGTGCCAGTAAGGAATGAACGGCACTCTATGCTCTTTATCTATATTAAAGGGTATTTAATCAGTATAACAGGTCTTTTAGTATTAAGACCGTAGGCCAGAGCACATACTAATTTAATCGAGGTATCCTTTGCCGGTGGCAGGAACATTGTCGACAACGTATTCGAAAACGTAACTCGCGAAATGTCAAAATTGTCATACTAATTTTTAGTTCCACTTTTCACCGCCGCAGCGCTGTTCATTTTCCAATATAAAAATAGTCGAAGGCGATACGAAAACGTTGTCGACAATGTTCCTGCTACCGGCACTGTTCTCTCAATAGAATCTGTTGTGAAGGTATTCGATGTTAACAAACGATTGTATGGAATGGGCGAGGAAGAATAATACCTTACATATCCTTTATTTATATAATTTGCAGTTCCTCAAATGTTAAGACCTAAAAGCTTAATAAAAATATTCCATCACTAGCTTTTTCACCGCGAAGCCTATGTTACTCAGTGTTAATATAGATATCTGTTGAAGAAAGAATTTATAAAATCAGTCCAGTAGTGTTTAAGTTTGCTCGTTACAAACAACAATTTTTGTTTTCTCTTTATAATATTAGTGAAGATGTATAAATAAGGTCAAATGACACATGTTGATGATGATCACCACACAAAACATAAAAAAATTACGATGTCCGTTGATTATCTTATAGTCAAATAAAGGAGGCAAGACAAGGCTTTGTGTAACTCTTTGGAGTGAAATTCCACGTTCAAATCAATCAAAATTGTCAACTGTAATACCTTATAGATCACCCTGCATAAATTACAACCATATTTGTGGTTTACCTACTATTACACTTTAGTTATTTATGAGTATGTTTTCCTCATAGCAATCAATGTTTTTATGTAAGGCAACAAGACACGGAATGACAATGCAATTTATCCTTAATTTGCATAATGATTTGGTCTCAGCTGGCGTCCGATCTTAGGGCCACCAAGGAGTTTATATTACATAGTTTTGAATACTGCAATTGGCAGGTCACACGCCGCGCCGTGAGGCTAATGTGCACATCAGTCTAAAATACTGTTTATAAATACCAGAGACATACTATCTCTGGGGAAATTTTATAACACCACTGGTATGGTATACTGGTAAGTAAGCCAGATTGCAGTGCTAGTTGTCGAGGGTTCGATTCCCACCAGGGCAAACATTTGTATCTGGGATGTATGGTATGGTATTTACATTTATTTTTTATGTGTAATATTACCATACCAGATTCCAGATAGCCAGATGTAAACATGCCCAAACATTATTCGGGATGGGAGGGAAATGTGAGGCAATTTTTATTATGAAGTGGTTCTCTGTTACTGTTGCCTCGGATAGAGGGAACAAGATGATCATGACACAATTCAAACAATCTCTTTTCACTAAATAAAAAGCTATATTTTGTCCAAAGAACGGGAGAGCAGGGAATGATCTTCATCGAGTTAGTCGAAGACTTGGACCCGTCAATCGACCCGAACACAGTGTTCTCGTGGTTCCACCCCAACTGCACGAAGAGTGAGGCGGTGGACATGCTGGTGAAGGCCGGCCCCGGCAGTTTCCTCGTCAGGCCCTCAGACAACTCGCCCGGGGACTACTCCCTGTTCTTCCACATCAACAACCAGATACAAAGATTCAGGATAGAGAAGAAAGGTGTGCGGTACCTCATGGGTGGCAGGACCTTCGAGTGTCTCGATGCCGTTATCAACAGATACAGGAAGGAGCAGATTGTTGAAGGACATACACTGGGACAGCCGGTGAGTTCCTTTTGACATTAAATACTGTGTATTTTTATGGCGGTGGTCAAAATAGAAATGTAATTGAAATTTTGCAGGTATAGTTGAGTCGAAAATAATCTACACAACTCATGAACTCACTCAGATTGTTAGTAGTGTGGGCTGTCAATGGTAAACTGACTAATTTCTATGAAATTGTTATTTGTTACGAGGAAAACCAAGCGGAGTTTTGGTTAATATATGTCGTTATGTCGCACGGGGGCTTTTGCTATAAGTACATACATTCTGGTTTGGGTTGATTAGTTGAGTTGACAAAAGACAATGTAATCTATGTAGTTGATGCGCAAAATGGCGCTCTGTACTCTAGCTGAAAAATTATCCTAATGATCATTTTATTGTATTTTAAAACGAATCTTATATAATAATTGTTGCTGGCAGCTGGTAGCAGAGGGTCATCAAATCGAGCCGCAACAGAACACGACTGGCGCCGCTGCTGAGAAAATATATGCAACTTTACGCGAGTGTCGCGATCAGATCGGTCTAAAGAAGATGAAGGGTATCAAGCACCAAGGTTACTTGAACAAGAAGTCGGACAAAGCTGCTAAGAAATGGAAGGCCCTTTACTTTGTGCTCCTACAAGAGGGCACCGACACACACCTGTGTTTCTACGACTCGCCAAAGAGAACTAAGCCTAAAGGCCTGATTGATCTGTCGTGCGCTTACCTTTATCAGGTACGATTTTCTTTGTAGGGATTTTTTTACCTTTTACTAAATTGCTTCCAAACATGATATTGTTGCAGCAATATAGCTAGTTCTGGTTTTAGACATCATCAATGCCCTGATGGCTGACCTTATTTCAAACATGGTAGCAGGTTCCCCTATATAACCCAGAGGTTACCAGATTTTTACACTAAGCGACTGCCATCTGAATTTCGCAACCCATTGTATAGTTATATGGAGAAAATCCGTTACCTTGGTTAATCCAGTTGTCATACTTTTAACGATTGTCTCTTGATCTTGCAATATGGATAGATTTTTTAATATTAAAATTAAGTCTTCTTTCAGGTCCACGAATCTTTGTGGGAGCGTGAGTTCTGTTTCCAACTGGTGGAGCGTGCGTTGCCGTGTCTCTCGACTCACACGTTCCTGGCGGCCAATACTGCTGCCGAGGAAAAGGCATGGCTTGACGCCTTGCGGCCGTTGTGTGTGCCACAGCAGGCAAGGCATCAGTGCAAGGTACTCACAATGTACACTATATTGTTTAAGTTTCTTACTGCTTGAGGAAGATCGTAACATTACCCGCCAGGGATATCACTGTCGCGTTGTCAATACTGTGCTACCAACATTAAGGGACGGACGTGTCTCCTTATCGACAGCATAGCTCATCTTAGTGGAGCTTTGTAAACGAGCAACACACTTGGGTAGGGTATATGTGTGATACCGGTCATCAACACAGCCTGAGATCCTGTTGTGGGGTGAGCAGGGTGTGTGTGAGTGTGATAGCTAGTTTTGTGGGAGTGTGCAGGTGGTGCACCTGCTACCTTGGGGAGTATATTTATTTATCATACTTAGCAAACATTCGTGACAAAATTACATAAAGTGTTATATATCTGATACGTAAGGTGTAGATAAGATTTTTAGCAGTGTAGCGTGGTGGGCAGGGTGTCTTCCCCCCCCCCCCCCCCCCAACCCTGGGCACAACACTTGTGTGTGTGTGTGTGTGCAGGCGGCGCGCGTGGTGTGGCTGCGCGCGCTCCGCGTGCGGTGCCTGACGGCGCACCGGCTGCCGGCGCGGCTGGCCCCGCGGCCGCACCTGCGGCTGGCGCTGGGCGCCGCGCCCGTGGCCCGCACCAAGCCGCGCCCCTCGCCCGACCCACACTGGGACGACGAGTTCGTCTTCGAGTTCGTATTACCCACCACTACTTCTATACGTTACAATCATTAACACCCAGCACGATAGATCATTACAGTCAACACAGCATATTCTTGAAGAGCTCTAGAAACTTGACTCACCGTTTAAAATACACTACGTTAGGGTACTGTTATGCCCCTCCTATCATAGAAGGAAAGTGTGGTATAGGGAAGCCTAGGATAAGATACTTTCAGTAGTTAACGTTAGGTCCTACAAGGAGGTCATAAAGATGTCGATCGCTAGAACAGCGTGACGATTGCTTCACCGACTAGTACCTAAAAAAACTCTTAAATTGTATGATGATGCTGTTTTTATAATTGATTGCACAAATCGCTTCAATATTTTAATATAATACAATATCTATAGCTAAACAAATCTCGCAATCAAAGTCAAGTAAGCAATTTAGAAAGGCTATATGCCATCTATGTTTATAATTATTGTATTATTTTCCAGCGACGTGCCTCCAGATGTAACTTCATTCACCATAACTGTCCACAACACCGGCAAGAGGGGCAAGGAATCGGAGGTAGACTTAACAATAATTCCATATTAATATAAATGCTGTGAAAAAACTTTTGTGATACTTATACCAATATTACTTTCCAGGTTGCAGAGTTGACTATAGAATTGGCGAACCTTGCCAATGGTGAAGAAATCGAAGAGTGGTACCCTCTCGCTGGTATGACACCTATTGGAGAGTGGGGTTCTTTAAGACTGCGTATTAGGTGAGACCAACCCCTTAATCATCGCCCTGGCATTATCACAAACTTAGTTGTATCTGTAATGTTTGGGTCGACACCACTCGATGTGCAAGTGTGGGCAAGTGAGCATATATATGGTGGCAACGGTGGATCTAGCTTTCAAGGCAGGGGGGTCATATAGTTCTAGTCAAGACACGCTCCAATTTAGGTAACTATGAATTGTAGGCAGCGTGGATGGAATACTTGGAATGGAATTTGTTAATTCATTGGAGTATCGACGTGCGGGAATTATCAGTCACGAAAGTCATGTGGGTTGACTTTGGTTGTATTTTTTTTTCATCTCTAGGGGCGGTAGCTGCAACTCCCTTAGCGATATCCATAATAGTCAATTGGATATCTATCGTGACTTATATGTCGATGTGTACAGGTACATGCAAGAGTTAGTAATGCCTCGTGAGGAGTACAACCCACTTCGGCAATTGCTTTTGGAGCCTGGCTTGCCTGCTGTCAAGGCGTTAGCCGAGCTGTGTCGCACTGACAGGCAACCTTTGGCCACGTGTAAGTAGGTTACAAATGGTTCAAAACTTATGGCTATGACGTTCAGTTGGCTTTATTTGCATGAGGAATTAATAAGTACATATATTTAAAAAGCTTTAAAAACTAAAAAAATATATTATGCGCATGCTACCGATCCTGTACTGGGTAGCAAGAACATCTTTCGACTTCGTATTCGAGAACGTAATTCTAAAAATGACAAAATTTTCATTCGATTTTAGTTCCAATTTTCGCCGGCGCAGCTCTGTTTATTTTGTACAAGAGAACTGGCATCATTGTCAATAATAGCGTGTGTTGTATTGTATGTGTAGCGGTACTGCACTCGTTTACGGAGTGCGGTCGCGGCGCGGAACTGGCGCGCGAGCTGGTGGTGGCCGAGGTGGCGCGCGAGCCCGACCATCGGGCCATGTTCCGCGCCGCCTCGCTCGCCACGGCTGTCGTCGACGAGTTCATGCGAGCGCAGTGCAAGCCTTTTCTACAGGTACCAGTAATTGATCATCATTCATGTCGCTTCCAGTCCGTGGCGTGCTGGAGTTGAATTAGGCCACTTCTACACTAATATTATAAAGAGGAAAGATTTGTGTTTTTGTATGTAATTAATTAAATCAAAAATTACTGCTCCGATTTTAAGAATTCTTTCACCAACGGGATGCTGCAATATCTCTAGAATAACATAGGTCTATATATTATATTGTTATGCGGGCGAAGTCGCGGGGAAAAGCTAGTGTTGAATAAATACGCGCAACGGTTTTATGAAGTTTTTGCTAATGCCAAAGAACCGACTTTGACGTGCGAGCAAGATAAGAGGGCAAGGACACAAATCATAATCGTCTCTATGTGTCCTTTAGCATTTACCTAGTAGCGGCCCGCCTCGGCTTCGCACGGGTAGACATTTATCAAAAATGTTGTCTACCCGTGCGAAGCCGGGGCGGGCAACTAGTATAATATATAGCCTATGTTACTCACTGATAATGTAGCTTTCTAAAGGTGAAAGATTTTTTGAAATCGGTCCAGTAGTTTCGGAGACTATTACCAAAATACAAATCTTTCCTCTTTATAATAATAGTATAGATACAGAGAAGTAATCACTTTAAAAACAGTCTCCATCTCAAATAATCACCCTGTCAACAGGCAGCCATAGCAGAAACAGTGCAGAAGTTGATCGACGCGAAGCAAACGGCGGAACTGAACCCGACCAAGATGGACTCTCCTGATGACGCTTGCAACAACGCCGAATTCTTACTTATGGTCCTCGACCAGGTAATAACATCTTTACAGGTCCAATTACATGAATATGACCAAATGTACCACTTCTACCAGTCCTACCTAACCATCTGTATAGAGATTCGAGGGTTGCCAACAAATTAGAAAAAATACAATTATAGAAAAACAAGATAGAATAATGCAGGTTTATGTTTTTTACCACCGACCATGAAGCGGCGTCAGAATAATGTTTGTGATTTTTCCCCGACTGTCTTAAAAATAGGGTTAGGTATCTTTATTTCTTTGGCACACTGTAGCCCATATGGCTTGATGAAGTTAGCATATGAAATGGTTTCAAATTCTTATGAATTGTGGGAGAGACATAGTGCATATTAAAATATGACATCTGTTTTTTTACCATTTAGTGTTTTTTATTGTTACAGATAACATTGTCAATTTTCACATCGCCGGAAGCGTGTCCCCGGCCGGTGCGGTATCTGTGTGGATGCCTGCAGCGGGCGGCCGTCGCCAAGTGGCCCACTGAGAGATTTGTGCGCACTCGGGTTGTCTCCGGTAAGCGTTTATGTCACAACTCACATCAACAACGGCAACGTAACATCTGACGGCCAACTCTAGTACTACTATCAAATAGCGCGCGCTTTCCCGGCTTCCTGTATACACAGGAAAATGAGACGAAATATAGTACATATAAAAAAAAAATAGTTCATCACAAAAGGTTAAATTAAATATATTGCCATCACTGTAACAATCACATCAGAAATTGTTGTTTCAACCAAAATTTGCCAGAAACACTAGTAACATGCAATCAAATTGCAAATGTTGAATCTTCTTGTCGAAACATGAACAAAACTCGTCACTCCTAGCGATAAAGTCGCTTAATTGGCATCACTTCCCCTGCTTCGAGTAATGAATTTCCGTCACTTTTGACGAAATCACTCCCAGGAAAGTGTGGTGATGTTACACATCAAAATTTATAGGTGTGTGTGTGTGTGGTGCAGGGTTCATCTTCCTGCGCCTGATCTGCCCGGCGCTGGTGGAGCCCCGCGCGTGGTCGCTGGTGGGCGCGGCCCCTCCGCCGCACGCGCAGCGCTCTCTCCTCATGGTCGCCAAGTGCCTGCAGAACCTCGCCAACCTCATCGAGTTCGGCGCCAAGGTGACCCACACTCATGATCCCACCTTGCAGTTTGGCCTGACCTTAGTATGATACGTACAGCAAGTGCGTACCTGTGCTACCTAGGTAAGGTGATGCTTTGACAACTTTAGTGTAGGCGGCATAAGTCGAAAAATTCAGAATCTGTATTCATTTTATCAATTCTTAATACCATACCTTTTTATTATACCACTAAGGTTGCACACAAGCATACTTGAAAGATATTTAAAAAATTCAGACACATAAAAAAAGCTGCCTGTGTCGAATATCACTGAATTATATGAAATTCCGGGCTATATAAATTAAGAAATTTCAAAATACCCATATAAATTCAGATTCTGGATTCAGCATGCCATTCCAAGCCTGCCTAATATATGGTGGCTAGCATTTAACTATTTGTGTGGTCTGTAGGAGCCGTACATGGAGGTGGTGAACCCGTTCATCCTCAAGAACAAGGAGCGCATGGTGGTGTTCCTGGACCAGCTGAGTAACGTGCCCGAGCCGGGGAACGTTCCCACGCACCCCAACAACAATCTTGATATTGGTAAACTTTCATCAATAACTATTCACAGATGGAGTCGACGGTGACTATATTTTATCCCAGGAAAATAAAGGGTTTACCGTTACTCTATAAACGATTATTTTTGCCAAGTAATATATTTAATTAATTTATTTATTTTATATAAAGTATCATGGCATGGCGAATCACGATCGAGTTATCTCATCGCCTTTGTAAATCATCTTGTATAATAATTCGTTTTTTTCGAAGTGCAGGAATTATATACAAACTTTCGCATTTTAGTTGAAAGTAGGGTTGGTAAAATGTTCTAACGGCCTATCTACGCCAACCGTTAACTATCGTAAAATACATCCGGATAATAAACACGTATATACTAGGTACTACTTGATTTCTTCCACCACCAATCATGAAATCAATAAAATATATTTCAAAATGTTCCAGCAAAAGAACTGGCGACACTTCACCATATATGCGTGTCGCACCTGACTGAGCTGCAAGTTCTGGCGAAGACTCAACCATCGATCAGAAAACTGGTGACCGTCACCGAGATGCTCACCAAACACAAGCACAAGTATCTCGAGATGATCAGATAATTATGATACAGGTAAAGTCCATTGAAAAAAGTGCTTGAAAGGCTAGACTAAAAACTAAGTTGTGACGAACTCCCTGACAAAGCTTTTTCATGTATATATGTAACATGCTGCTTGGGGTTGTTCGAGAAGACCATGAAGATATTTTCAGTGGATCATTAAGCTTATCAGCTGAGCCAGTAACACACCATTAACTTAGGTAACCGCTTACCACCCGTATGTTGTATAATGCGTGTTTGGACGTTAGGCGACGTAAAGGGCTTCAAAGGGAAAATAATAATTGTTGAAAATATACAGGATAGATTGTTTCGCCGTTACTTTTTCTTGATTTGAATTTGAAAAAGGTCGTCCTTTGAATTGACTTCATAAGTTATCGAAATTTTCTTTTATTCATACAGCGTCATGTGTCTCGCGGTATCTGTAATATGTCTGACCAATATCTTTGTTACAGGGTAACAAGCTGTAGCTTAACCGGCGAAGCGGTAACAGTAGTCCGTAGATCTAAGTCCTTCCGCGTAGGATTAAGGCCCCTATATACACGCGAAGTCATTATTTAGCTTTAGCCTGAAACACTTGGTCATATAAAACTACTGATACGAATTGAATATCCTTCGTTTCTAGCTTTTTGTGCCAAATGTTGTAATATTTAAGGGCGTTTCTCATAAACTTTCGTTATAATAAGTGTATTACAATTATTTAAACTGCCTAATTTTATTTATTGCAAGAGAGGACGAACCTAAAGAGGATCTCTACTGAAACAGTATTTAAGTCGTATTTATTGATTACTTCGGTTAGCGTGAGCATTAATTTTGGTTTTAAGATATTATTATATTCAAATCAAAAAGAACATATGTTCGACTCAGACATTTAGCAACCATGGTTGTTTTTTTTTATATAAACGCGTTATGTATACGTAATCTACTAACATAACAGCAATACTTGAATACCTTATAGACACGACATGTGTAGGAAAATGGTCCTTATATAATGCTTTAAAATACCCTATGTAGAAGTGAATACCTTTATTATTTAGTGTTTATGTGATGAGCAAAATTCACTAAGTAACAAGTTTACATGTTATGTTTTAATCCAATGGTGCCCAATCTTTCATATTTGTTACTATTTAATGTGAGTGAATTTTGGCCACTGCATAGAAATAAAGAAACCCCATATTACTCAACTATTATGTTTAGATTTTTTAAGACTTTTCTTAAAGATAAGATTGAGAAAATTTAAAATATTAATGAGGTTGCTGGTTCAAATCTAGCTCCAAGTACCGATGTTCGAAGAACGTTGTCAACATACTAAAAGACATCGTGGTAAATTGTCAGTAAGTTAATCAACTCAACAAAAGCCCTGTAATTTTTACAATTTCTTTTTCTTATTTTTAAAAATACATGAATTAATATGAATCTAGAATTAGCTATTTTGTATCGTGTTATAGACTTAGCAACGTTAGGTTATAAAATAAACATCACACATTAGACACCAAAAAAGCATCAATGGAGTACCGAATTTGCAATTTTATAAAGTAATGCACTTTAAAATAATGCACCTCGACTTTTTTAATTATAATTATTCTGTGATACATCTTAAAATATTATTCTGCAAGACATTGAATTTAACCTTTTTATTATTATAAAATTCTTATATTGATTTAAATATTATATTGTATTCAACATATTCATATTTCTAGCCATAAATTTCGTTTCCAGTCTTGATACGAGATACATTCCTTTTCACTTTTTATCATGTTGCATATATTTGTCTCCTCTCTCTAATCTTAGATGGAACTTGGGACTTAAAACGTGTTTTATGCGGACCCATGAAGGTGACCATTTGATAAATCATCAAAATAGATTTCCTAATCTGAGAAAACCACTACAGCCAGATTGCATTCATGGTATCTTATAAATATATCCTTCAGTGCTGACAATCATGATTAGATTCAAACATAGATTGTACAGATTTGTATTACTATATGTTTTCTTCTGGTTAGGTATGCAATCCAATTCTTCTTCCATTTATCTTGCTCAAAAAATCTAATTAAAGTGATTCGTATTTTCAGTGCCATAAACAATGTACTTATTAACTTGCACAAGTTTTGTAACATCACAATTTTATTGTTTTAATATTGGGTTTGTATATTCCACCCTTTAAAAAAAATACTTCTTTAGTGCGCCCACTTCGGTGTCTGGCGAAAAACGGTCGACTCGTACGATAGTCGACCATTCGTTATTAATTACTAGAAGAGATTTACAACGTGTATAGGGCTCAGCTATATATATCTTAGTTGGACATATACAAATGCATACATATTGTTGAGATGACAGTACAATACTTGGCTAGGACATCTAACACTACTGCACAATTCCCTTATGGTTTAGATCTCTGGTATGTAACAGAAAGCTTTAAATGTTCATTGGCACTAATCATTGTAAAATTGGCACACTTGTATAATTAGCTAACTGCAGTAAAATTTATACTATTAAGTTGTTATGAATACATACTGTGTCAGTCAGTCACCAATGTTCTAATTGACTAGGGAAATATGATGTTCAAGTATCATTGATGTTCCTAAGGGTTAAAATTATCTTTTGCTTTGTTATTTCACGGCATAGTACTCCATGCCAAATTTAAACCAATTGCTTATCTGTTTCAGTATGATTGTGTTCAGAACAACATATAAACTTGAATTTATGTAGAACCCATTAGTAGAATAACTGCAATTTAAGTAATTGAGATGGTAATTTATTGATTACAATATGAACAAATTCCTTTGATTATATACTTGTTTTCAAAATGGTGACCCACTTACGATAATTGGGGTAAAATGTTTATTCACCTGGAATATCTAATAATGCACACCTTCAAAGCTTTGAGACAGTAAATGCACTACAAACACTTTTTTGTAGTTTGCTTGCAATGCTCCATCTAGACAAGTATGTAATGAAAGAATGAAATAATTTCCATTATGATATTAACCAACTTGTTTCAAACCTTCAAGGCTGTTTGTCTTCTCTATTTGATAAATAAATGCAATATTTTAGATTGATAGTGTTAAAAATGACTGCAATAGGGTAGTGTAGTAATGCATCGAAGTTCATTTATTTATTAGACATAGCTTGTAGGAGTAGTGAATGTGACATAGACAGTATTTAAGTGTGCATTTAGCCTACTATAGGACTATGTCTAGACTGAATTATGCTCCATATAGTGGTTTTAGTGTTTAAATATTATATTATGCACTAGATTTTCCACCAAAATTGTAACAAAAGTGATAAACTACAATATTTCGGCCCATTTGATAAAATTGAAATTCAGAGAATATATCCATATAATATACCTAAGTACAATTAAATTGGTTAACATTTTGTAACATTTTTCAATTTTTTATTGATTAAGTAATTAAAAAATACAGAAGTTATTAGGCTCATTGGAAATATGAATAAAAGGTAACACATTCTTATGTGTATTTTTTTAAATTTGTTTATTTTGGCACGGCATGCAGGCAATGCACTTATTAATATCTTCATTTTGCATTGCTGTTGCTTATTAACACCAACTAAAATTTTTGATACTATAGTTGCAAGACTATTACAAAACACTACTGTTATATTGTTTCATAAGCTGCTATGGTTTACTGAAAACTTTAGTGATTAGTATTAGATTCGGTGAATGTTTTATAATCTCTTCTTTATATTCTATACCTTAGTGTGTACTGTTTTCTATTAAATTTTTATCTGTGCTAGAAATCCAGTGTCTAAAGAAATAAATATTTAAAAAACATAAAAATCTTTATTTTTTAATTAATGCACAATATTACATACATACTTACAATATTTATAAGGACATCTATTTCTTCAGTTCAATAATTCCATTGGTGAAAAACATTCCTGGTCATGTAAGAAATAGTATACTAAAAGCCATTATGACACAAGATACAGCAACATAAGGTGACTTCCTTTCACCTATCCGAGCACACTTCCAAAAAGTTCCAAGTAATCTGTAAAATAATTATAAATAAATAAACTAATGAAAACTAACCAGGACAATCTGTACTTTGTGTGAAATAAGTTTTACTCGTTAGTCGTTATTTAAAGACCCTAGTACTAGAAGAAATAATGTATATTGTACCGAAAACAGATTAGAATACTACATACCCAGTCTTATTACGATCCATTATACTAGGAAAAAACGACCTCAAATACGCACAGGTACATATTAGAAGAAGTATCACCGACAACAAGCTTTGAAAATTAAATATTGCGCTCTGAAACAAATAGAACAGCTCAGTAAGAGTAAATAGCGTGGTAATTTATAATCATTAGATTTGTTCTCACCATTTTGACAAGATGTGTCTAATCAAAATAACACTAAATGAAATAATGTTTTACGGATAATAAAGGAGTTGAAATTAATCAAGGGCAGTATTCATTCGCTTTGATTAGTGTATTTAAATTATTATGAACCACAAGAACAAGGTTTGTGAATTTCAGTTCAGTTCTATTACCAACCAATTAACTGACGTGACTGACGTCTGACTGCTGACAATACATTAAATGTCAAATCATGACAACTTTTTTTTATATATTTTTCTGTAATGGATACACGTCTAATGGAGTAGCTAACTCAGCACTTTCGGTGTCAATTTTTGCACATATTATATTATAATAAATCTTGAAATCAGCATTTTGCTTAGATATTGCATATTAAGAAATAAAGAACACTATATATAAAGTAACTCTGCGATATGAAAACCTCCTACTTTTTGAAGTTAGTTGAAATTTTGCATTGTATTTTAAATTCATTGCAATCTGGTACTTTTATGAGATTATTTAATTAGCACCCATTGTGATATCGAGTTAGAAATTCGTTCGACAATTCCAGTACAAGTTTTTTACTACTACGCATTGAATTTGTTGAGTTGAAACAATGATATTACATGTAAAAAGGTGAGTTGAAATACCTACTGTAAGGTTATACAACCCCTACCTACCCAAACATACTCTATAAGAAAAACTGAGCTAACTAAAACAATTAACGACCCTGATGAAACCTTCAGACAGATTTCTCCACTGCTGATTTCTTATGTGTGTATACCCACAATATATTTTCTTAGATATGTATCAAGATAAATAAAGGTATACTAGCTTTTACCCCATTATGAGTGATATTTCAAAAAATCTTTCCTTATTGAATGCAAACGTTATAAAAGGCACATATTGGCATAATGTCAAGTCTCTAACCCCAGTCTTTTATCTATATTTATATTTTATGTATATTTGATATATCAGTCAGTTAGTCAGTCAGTTTCGTGTTTTAAAATACATATTATATACAGTATAATGTTAAATTGCTTATGTTTTTAGTGAGTTCAAGCTTTTTTGAATAAAATCGGATTGAGTTTTCAAACTTGTCCAAATAAAATGTAATTTATATCAAAAGCAATAAGGAGTACCTATCGATATCAACTTGAAAGCAAATCACCGCCCAAATAACTTTATACCCCTTTTTAAATTATTCCATTTTAAAACACGTCGTCGCTCCAGTACTGTTGAAATGAGAACGATCTAAAAACGCGCAATTTTGCGACACATCAGTATGTTTCGTGTTGTGTCGCAATGAACACTCCGTGACACAACAGACGGGTCCAACAACACACCCGACAGAAAAGTGTGAACCAATCAAAAGCCTTTTATTATGTATAGATGATAGATGTATTGAATAATTTTACACTGATGATCTCTAAAATGCTATAAAGGTACATTTATTTATTAGGGAATTAATTATTTAAATCGGTTCAATACTTCCATAGGTACCAACTCCATACATACAAACAAACAAATACAGAGAAAATAATTGGTACAGTCCGGCGTTTGAATCTTGTCCCATCCGACGACAGGCCGTTGCTTCAACCACAAAGCCACCACGGCTAAAAGCTGCAACAAAAAAAACCCACGAAATCCGAAAGAATCACGCATGGTGTTAAGGTGATTGTGATTGTGAAAGTCAAGTCATGTTATCTTATATCTGACTCGATATTGGGCATAATATCTTAATCTGAAGGATTAATCGGTATTAGTTCACAGTCAATGTATAACTCTTTAAATGTGTGGTGTAGATAGTGAGGAGTAACAAATATTACTTGTTATACAATAAATTTTCACCAAGAAAAATGGCAGGCCAAAGTTGGGAAGCCACTGGGAAGACGTTTCTGATAACGGGTGGTGCATCGGGACTAGGTGCAGAGTATGCTGCAACATTCCTCAAGGAAGGTGCCAAGGTAACACGTATTCCAATGCCAATGCGAAAAAACCAGTATATTGTAAAATTTAAGTAATGGACAAACGCTCATTTACAATTATTACATAGCAGTTTGTAATATGAAAAAAGACAGCATTGAGATTTGAGTTCCTTGACGTACGACAAGTAATTAGTGCATTATATTGTTTTATTTACCTACTGTGCTTTTAATTAGAGTGTTGCGATAGTGGACGTTGCCGAAAAAGTCGGTCAGGCGAAGGCTGAACAACTGAACAACTCTTATCCCGGTAAAGTGATATTCATCAAATGTGACGTCAGCAAGGAAGATGACATCGAGAAAACGTTTGCCGAAGTGTTGGCGAAGTTCGAACAGATTGACGTGATCATTAATAATGCTGGGATCATGGTTGACGCGCCCGACATGTGGCGCACTGCTTGTGATGTAAACTGGGTAAGCTTTTTTAGACTACAATGGTGGTAGGCAAGTCGATAGCCATCTTATGGTAAGCGGTCACCGTAGCCTGTAGACTGCAATACCAAAGGTATCACTTCCAACCTTATTGTTGAAAAGACTCACCGATAACAGCTCCTTATTGACGGTATTCAACGGGAAGTACCCTATAGGTTTTGATTCCCTTGTGAAATCGCAAAATATGCGAAAATTTGCGACATAAGCGGTCATATCTTTTCTTCATAGTGACAGACAGGTTTGATTATTTTACAGTTGAAAGAGATCATAGACCCAAGTACCTATTCCATGATAATTTGATAACCCCACGCGTTCTTGAGATAAAATCTCTTGACAGACAGACGGACAACAAATTGATTTATCTTGATTTTATCTAATTAATTATGTTTATTATTTCAGCAAGGCTTAGTATCCTTCACCATGAAAGGAGTGAAGCACATGCGCAAGGATCACGGCGGCGCGGGCGGCACAATCATCAACATATCGTCAACGGCCGCACTTTCCAAATTTGATGTCTTGCCCATTTACAGTGGAGCTAAGATGGCGGTACTCCACTTCAGCCAGAGTCTTGCGGTGAGTTTTCCGTGCGACTTCGCCTGTGTAGCAATAATATCCTGTGTTACTCGATAATAATATTACACTCTGTTGGTGAAAGAATTTTTAAATTAAGTTCAGTAGTTTTTGAGTTTATTAATTACAAACAAGAATACAAATCCTTTCTCATTATAGCCCTATAGATTACAGCTAATGAACAGGATAATACAATTCAGACTAGTGTGAACCAGCAGCCGATAGGTACTTTTTAAATATATTCTTATAATTTCGACATACCCAACACCTTGACGCTATGCAAACTTGTTTGTCTCCTAAATGTTTGTTTGCCCCGGCGAGAATCGAACTGCGTATCAGTCATCGTCTTCTATTTAAGAGCTAGGCTCTTGTCGGTGGAGCAATCGCCAAGGTGTTCAATCTTTAGCGATCTCTTTGACCTCTTGGTACGACATAACGTTAGCTCAGACGTTAGCCTTCGTATTTATCTGTTGCAGGTAACTTATCCTTGGCTTTCCTCTATCACGCTTTCCTTCGATATTTCCCTCTATGGTATTGCGTATAAATGCGTCATGTCGTAGCAAATGGCCAAATCATGTTGCCCCTCCTATTTTCAATCGTTGTTTTTTCTCCTCCTTTCTTCTAAACGTCATATGTAGTTATCGTATACGTATATGTATACGTCATATAAGATTTCTGTCCATTCTCTCTATTCTAGCGTAGCAGTCAGCTATTCTAAATTCTAACCAATAGCTAGACTAGCTGTCTCGTCATTAAATATTATGGACATGAGTATAATACAGGCATGTGCAACTTAATTAACCGATATAGACATCGATGAATTTAGTAATCTTTGGCCTTTTGACATTGTTGGTGAGCATGACTATGCATGTATCATGAATTGTTGCAGATGGAATCATTCAACAACAAGTCCGGTGTACGAGTCCTGACAATGTGCTTTGGACCGATCGATACTCCTCTACTGCATGGATTAGAAAAGCGCTTTTACGATCCAGAAATGGGGAAAGACTCTCTTGAAATGATTGAGATTATCAATGCTAATACCCAAAAGTAAATATCATTTAGAATGTATTTACTCAAGCCACTTTTGCCTCTTTTTCTTTCTTTAGTGGGTACTAACTACGGTACTACTAATGAGTGCCGCAAAGAAAAAGATTTTTGTCTCCATTTAATGGCGGTAGTAAATATATTTTAATAACTTGATACGTAAAGCCGATTTAAATACATTACAGGGCATTTCCTTGGTAATAATATGACATGCTGAGCTTACCACGCTTACGCTAGACTACTTAATTCCATTCGGAGGAAGTCGCGAGCAAAAGATCGTTCTTATATTAGATAAGGTTCCGGGCATCCGGTGCAATGCCTCTTTCAGAGTGCTTCATCTGCCTACCCTCTTGGGGACCCTTGTACGAAGGCGTCAAGATATATGCTATATTGAATTTTAGGCCTAGACATATATCCTGGGTTACTGATTCTATGAATAATCATCAATTACGCAGGCCGCATAATTGACGATAGGAAAAGATTAACACTGGAAAAATACCTGAGAGAACAGCGACCGACTCTCAGATCATTTCATGTTAGAACTTAACATTCTATCTTCTGTGAAATGTGTGTGTTTCTCCTCTGTCTACCCTTACGAAAAGTCTTCGTTAAATAGTCAAAATAAAATATTCTATAACTTTTCAGGGTTGAGAGTGCAGTAGCAGCGTTTTTGCACATGTTCAAGAATGGCTCCCCCGGCTCTATCTGGTTATCTGTGAAGAATAAGCCAGTGCAAGACATCACACCCGTTATTGACAACATTTTCAAAGACTTGAACAAGTTAATATCCCCTCCTTGAGGTATATTATATTTATCATAGACATTGTTATTTATTATCATCGCAATCATTAAACTGTCTGCGATAATATTGTTGTTGTGTCTTATTATTATCTGAAGCCTTATTGGGGTTTCATAGCTCAATTTAAAAACGGATTCTTAGCTCCTCCGTGTCTGCGCCGTATATGCATCGATTCAGATGTAAACAATTATTTGTATTTAAACTATGATACCAAGTAAATAAGAGGTAGGTTGGAACTGAATAAAATAATCACGTTGTCTACGTGGTTCGAATGCTGGAATAAGGTTATCTTATGATTCCAATTAGTCGCTGTATTATTAGACGATAAGATGAAATGACGCTACATAAGATATAAAGAAAATATGTAGGTAACTATTATAATTCTCTTATTTATTTTAAACTTGTCTAGTAACAGTGTGCGATGCAATCTGTATGGGAGTCTCATTTTTTTTTTAATTAACCATATTAGTCGTACAGGGCAAAGTAGAAGGTATCAGGGGGTCCTGAGGACGCGAAAGATCTCCTATGCGATGGAGCGATCAGGTGAAATCGGCGGTGGGCGGTCCATTGCATCAATGCTCACGAATGGCGGAGAACAGACAGATGGCGGAGAATCGTAAAGAAAGCTACATCCGCCCTGAGAAGATCTATATTCTTTATACCACTAACTAAGGTGGCACGCATGCATACATCCCACCTGATGGTAAGCAGTCACCGTAGCCTATAGCCACTAGCAATACCATGGATGTCACTTAAGTTTAACCCACGGGTGGACCCCGATTCGCCCTATCTCTCTTTTTTAAGCTCATGGTGTGAATAATCACTGTACTTAAGCTCAGCAAAACTCATTGGTTCAGACTGAGGTTTGAACCTGGGCCCATCAGACGTCAGGCCGTTGCTTCAACCACAAGGCCACGGCTAAATGCTGCAACAAAAAACATCGCATGAAATCCGCAAGAATCACGCAAGGTGTTTGTGATTGTGAAAGTCATGTCATGTTATGAATGTTATGTTATCTTATATCTGACTAGATATTGGGCATAATATCTTAATCTGAAGGATTTATCGGCATTCTATTACAGATAATGTATAACTCTTTGTGTGTGGTATAGATAGTGAGGAGTAGTAACAAATATTACTTGTTCTATTAAACACGTAGGGGCCGAGAGCAAATTTTCACCAAGAATAATGGCTGGCCAAACTTGGGAAGCAACTGGGAAAACGTTTCTGATAACAGGTGGTGCATCTGGACTAGGTGCAGAGTATGCTGCAACATTCCTAAAGGAAGGTGCTAAGGTGGGTAGTAGGTACATAAAACGCATGCCAAAGCGAAAAAATAAGTATTTAAATTAAAATAACGTGAAAAAGACCTGTTCGTGACGTGAAGACGTGAAAGATTGTTCCTTGCCAGTGCTTCTGAAATTGTATTTTTTCCGATCCCGTGGTAATGTAAGTAGGTACCTACGACAAATATTAATAAGTATTTTTTTTTATGTACTGTGCTTTTAATTAGAGCGTTGCGATAGTGGACGTTGCCGAAAAAGTCGGTCAGGCGAAGGCTGCACAACTGAACAAGTCTTATCCCGGTAAAGTGATATTCATCAAATGTGACGTCAGCAAGGAAGATGACATCGAGAAAACGTTTGCCGAAGTGTTGGCGAAGTTCGAACAGATTGACGTGATCATTAATAATGCTGGGATCATGGTTGACGCGCCCGACATGTGGCGCACTGCTTGTGATGTAAACTGGGTAAGCTTTTTTTAGACTATAATGGTGGCAGGCAAGTCGATAGCCATCTGATGGTAAGCGGTCACCATAGCCTGTAGGCTGCAATACCAGAGGTATCACTTCCAACCATATTGTTGAAACGACTCACTGATAACAGCTCCTTATTGCCAGTAGGTGTAGATAGCTTCTCGAAGAGATCGAAAACTCATCTCAGTAATACAGCATAGTAGTGTTTTTAAAGACTAAGTAAAAACAAATAGAACGCATACACAGAACGCAACTTTTAAACCCTGATGGGTTTAAAAGTGAATCAGACACATAAGTAATTGTGGGTGTGATTAGAAGCCTTCTTTTATCGTAATAATTATGAATATTATTTCAGCAAGGCTTAGTATCCTTTACCATGAAAGGAGTGAAGCACATGCGCAAGGATCAGGGCGGCGCGGGCGGCACAATCGTCAACATATCGTCCACGGCCGCACTTTCTAAATTTGAATTCTTGCCCATTTACGGTGGATCTAAGATGGCGGTACTCCACTTCAGCCAGAGTCTTGGGGTGTGTTATTTTATTTCATACCTACTAGCTTTCTCCCCGCGACGCCTATGTTACTTAGTAATAATATAGCATAATGGTGGTATTACAAACACAAATACAAATAATTTATCATTATAGCCTTTTTACACATTATAGATTACAGCTAAAGTATAGGATAATACATAGTTAGTCCAGTGTGGTCAGCAGCCGATAGAATACCCTAAGTATTCTATCGGCTGCTATATATGTACTTTTTTTGATAATACTTTTATAATACCGACGCTACGCAAAAATGTTTGTTTCATAAATCGGCGGGAATCGAACCGCGTACCAGTCGGGTATACTAACCACTAGCTAGACCAGCGGTCTCGTCATAAAATCTTATGAAAATTACTGTGTCGGTAAGTTAAGTAATCTTTAGCGTTTTGACATTGTTGGTGAGCATTTATTCTGACAACCTATGTACCTATGTATGATGTATGGATCATGAATTGTTGCAGGTGGAATCATTCACCAACAAGTCCGGTGTACGAGTCCTAACAATCTGCTTTGGACCGACCGATACTCCTCTGCTGCAAGGATTAGAAAAGCGCTCTTACGATCCACAAATGGGGAAAGTCTTACTTGAAATCACCGAAGCTATGAAAGTTGAATTCCAAAAGTAAATATCATTTTAATTTATTTACCTTTGCACTAAAGCCATTGTGTCCGAGATTTGCCTTTTTTTCTTTCTAGTACCTATTAATGAGTGGCCGCAAAGAAAAAGCTTTGTAAGATAATTTTGCCAGTAAACTTAGCGGTAGCGCATACTATCGCCAAGTTTCATTGTAATCGGATGAATCGTACCTATAGGAACGCATAACCATCAGACAATGACCAATAACAAATATTTATTATTTATATACCTGTTTATATGCCCACCCCTATCGGGGACCCTTGTGGCAAGGCGTAGGATATTGAACTCTATAAATGACTACCAATTACGCAGGCCGCATAGTAGACGATAAGAAACGCTTATGACAGGAAAAAACCCTGAGTGAACAACGACCGACTTGGTAGTCTCTCGTTAGTACCTACTTAACATTCTTTCTTCTGTGAAATGTAGGTTTTCATCCTCTGCCCATCCTTTCGGAAAGGCTTTTGTAGATAAAATAAAATGTTCTTTAACTTTTCAGGGTTGAGAGTGCAGTAGCAGCGTTTTTGCACATGTTCAAGAATGGCTCCCCGGGCTCTATCTGGTTATCTGTGAACAATAAGCCAGTGCAAGACATCACACCCGTTATTGACAACATTTTCAAAGACTTGGACAAGTTAATATCCCCTCCTTAAGGTATATTATATTTATCATAGACATTGTTATTTATTATCATCGCAATCATTAAACTGTCTGCGATAATATTGTTGTTGTGTCTTATTATTATCTGGAGCCTTATTGGGGTTTCATATCTCAATTTAAAAACTGATCCTTAGTTCCTCCGTGTCTGCGCCGTGTATGCACCCATTCTGATGTAGACAATTATATGTATTTCAGTAATGACAATACGTAATTAAATAGTAGGTTGGAACCAATTATATTATATGTATAATATCGTTGGTTGGGACTGAATAAAAAAAAAACGTGATCATCGTGTTTTGCTATATCAATAGATATATATATATATATATATATTGATTAAAGTTCCTGATATATTATCTTATGATTCCAACTAAGTACCTAGTCACTATATTATGATGAGACGATAAGATGAAACGACGCTACACCAGGTTTTAAACTTAAAATGTACATAACACTATTTGTACTATTTTGATATGTTTTGCCAGGTTAAAAAGGACCAGGTTAAAGGAAGGAAGGAGAAATAAAACAATGTAATAATGTTTATTTGTTAACATTTTATTAGGAGGCGAAAACGAGCAATAAGTTGGGATAAATTTTATTTTTATTACAAATCAATAATATTTGCATTACATCTCGTAAATCGTCAAAGTTATCTATTAAATTAAATTATATTACAGGTATTTAAGATTACAGTAACGTGAACAAGATACATCATAACAGATAATAGTAACTAGTTAATACGTTTAACTGGCAATACATTCTGAGATGATGATATCGTTCGTGATCAGCAGCCGTATGACCAAGATAATGCTGTTTGCTGTCCGATACAATTTCAATGTCGAACGTCACTGGTGTTTTAAAGCAATCGAGATTACCCAATCAGATTACAACAATCATTGACCTTCATTTTAACACTACGTCAAAAACCTACATACAGCAAGCAACATCATATTTCGAATACCGCTGTCTCCACACGAGTATAACGTGAAGCAACACTCAACTAACACAGTAAAGGACAACTATAAAATAGATAATTCCCTTACTTGTATAATATATTGTTTACATACACGTTTAGAATTTATAATATCAAAACAACAGTCTAAGTCCATTCTGTGGAATAGATAAGACCATTCGGCATTCGAATAAAATTGCATGCAATATAGTGAGGGAAAGTGTAGTGACGGAGTTGTGTCGTGTGGCTTATAAGGGCTGTCCCATTTGGTACCATCTATAACCAAGCTATATTGAAATGTCAACGAAATAATGATCATATTAAAAAAAAAGGTCATTGTCATAAGTGTGAATTGATAAAATAATATTCACGTGACAGACCACACTTATCCCTACATGTTTGGAACGGTATGGGGCATCGCTGGTGTTAATAAAATGTAGGATCCTGGTGGATGGACCAAATGACTTAAATTGGCCATAACTATTCATAGATAGGTTGAAGACATCTGATATTTTGTATAAATGCTCATCATGACTTATATTATCCATGGCACTCATCGGCATAAATTGTACCAGCCGGGGCAATCTGTATACAGGCTTGGTTGGTAGCCCGTAGGCCACACGCACGTGACACCTATCTATAATAAAATTACTAAACATTCCTCAACACCAATGAATGCATAATTTCATTCAGAATACTTACATTAAGAGACACTTGAAGAAAGAACAATTATTTATGAACTTACATACATCTAACATTAGATCTAGGTATTGTCTTTCGTATGCCAGAAATGTGTTTAAATGGGTCCAATAACTTTACGACAACGATGAAGATGATGCAATGACTAAGAATAATGTTTAATACTTAGAGTATACCTACATTCCTTATGTGAGGAATTTATTCTTTAGTTTCAGAATTACTGCAACACCAACGTTGGACATAGTGAAGATAATGATGATTTAAACTGAAGTGCATTTATTACAATACATTCAATTATAGAGGCCATGTTGAATTACTAATTTATCATTTTGGTATCAATTACACATAAACTAAACTAAATAAAAATATAACGAAGGGTAGTTAGCTAACTTACAATGTTCAAAAAAATTATTCGAACTTAAATGTTTTTCATTAAAAATGTAAACTAAATAGAAAGTATATAATACACACCATAAGCGCGATATCTATAGTTATCACAATGGCATTATAATATTATGTTCATTAAATACAGTATAGCTTGCCCATAAAACATCAAATATTGAAACGCCATGGATTCTTGGCAAGATTTTAACAACTCACATTTCCGAACAACACTCCTCATATTTTATTACGTTTAATATAATATACGTTACATTGTATACATTTCTCCATTTAGATAAATAATTACCCGCAAAGATATAACTATAAAATCTAATCTCATATGTTTCTAGTTTAAGGTACGTTATAATCCTAAAAGTATTATGCTCTGTGCCTTTAATTGAAAGGGAGAAGGAAACAAACTAACCGAACCTAGTCAATGGAGAACACTTTACAAAGACCGTAGCATACCTACAAAAATAGATCGATAATAATTAATTTAACTAATTTACCT
Organism: Falcaria lacertinaria; assembly: GCA_951449985.1. NCBI lineage: Eukaryota > Metazoa > Arthropoda > Insecta > Lepidoptera > Drepanidae > Falcaria > Falcaria lacertinaria. Next base: position 3,689,163 of record OX602124.1, read on the forward strand.
CAAAATATCACGATTGAGAATTGATGCTGCACGTAGCAGCCGTGCATGCCTTCTACGCTTATTTCCTCAACACTGCATATATCCTGGCGGCCCATCGCCCTACGAGTTACGTCTTACTGTCAGTAAGTTGCTGACCCTACGGGGACCGAAGGCAAGCTGGTAAAACTACAATCCGCACGAGTCAAACTTAAAAACGTCTTTAAAAAACACTTCATTATACATATAGTGATGAATGAAATGACAACAGGATTCTAATGATATCGACCCAAAACCATTCGACTGTACAACACCATTCCTCCATTCGAGGACCTAATAATTGTGGAACAGTTTAAATTGATCTGTGTGAGTCAGACGTGGTATGATTTATGTGACATAGCGTAATTATTTAATTTGCATCTAGATTTATATTGTTCATATTTCCGTCTCGCATGTGTGTATTATTTAATTAAAGTGTCATGACTGATGACACGTTCCATTTCGGTGAAAACAAACGGGAATACGATTTCATAAAAATATAAACAGAAAACTCAGTTCATAATTCAAAATAATTATGCTAATGTTATCAACTGTTCATAAGTGGAACATTGAGCTTTTGACACGCATCTAGATGGTTTTCACAGATTAAAATAATTACAATTATCTACATAATACTGCGTAACGCGAATGTATGGATTGTCATAATTGAGGGTTGTTACACATATTTTTGGGGTTTATTAGAAACTGGATGATGCATTCACTGTGATAACTAACTCATGTTTTCAATAACTTATCTACCAGTTAATTATATTGACTTGAGTGATGACTATTAAAAAGCAAGAGCACCTACTTACTTGCTCGAACCTGAAGTTTTCTCTACTGTCATCTTCGCTTTATTGTGTCGCCATCAGGCTGGGTTAGAAAAGCAATCGTACTGACCAGCAATATTAATTGAAAACAAACTTCTTAAGCACAGTTCAAGTCGCTTAATAATAGGTGAATACGACTTATAAGTATAACAACACTGCCAGCACTGACGACTAGAAAGTTTGCTTACAGAATATCACTGCAGTATCCAACATCGTGATCGTGACGCAGTTCCAAGCGAGATATATAAATGATTGATAGTAAGTTGTGTTACAAGGAGTAGGCTTGTACGAACGTGTGTTGGTCGGTTTACATGTTTGGTAAGGGTACGGTGACCTGCACGTAGCTGATCGGGAAATAGCCGGACTTGCCGTTCAGCGAGCCCTCGAACCAGTTGTCGTCCACCTTGTTGATCAGCGTGATCACGTCGTTCTCCTGTACATAAATAGCATTTGTGTATGTTATGTTATAAAAATATTTTGGTACCTAAAATAAAGTATATTTGGTTCCTTATATTATACATAATCAAGCAAATGCAAATTGAACAGTTTGTCTATTAATAAAAAAGAGTAAATAAAAGTTACTTCAAAACGTATTATTACATTTACCTAGAAACATTTTGTGTGACGTAGGCCAGAAGTAATATAGAACACGAATGAATATATCTCCTCTATCTATAGAAGAAAAGTTCTCACGTTCATACTGACACCTCAGTATCGGTAACAGTAAATTCTGACTGGACTATAAATTAGGCATGTCCTCTATTTACTTACTCAGAAATTCAATACCTTCCATAGAATGGGAAATGAAAAGGCACATATGAAAAAGATAAAAAGCCAGTACTCTTCAAGGATGCACTGTGCTGGCAAAAAAGATTTCTTCAACACGCGAGTGACTTCCTCAGTACCGCAAGCGTGTATAACTAACCGCTTACTATCAGACGGGATGTATGCTTGTTTGCCTGTTCACCTGCTTTTAGTGATTCCCGTATCAATACAAGGTTTGCAACGCGTTAGTGTTCCTTCTATAAGTAAAAGCGTAGGCCCAAAATAAAAAAAAGATCGGGAGCTTCGTGACGGTTTTTTTTGCAGCAGATAGAGAGAGCAGCGAGAGCAGATGTCAAACACCAAATGTATAGGTAGGATATGCCCATACAAACAAGGAATACGAGAGCGGTAGCCTAGAGGGGGCATAAGAATAATTGCCATTTGTCGATAAGGCAAACAAGTCTTTTTATCTACTAAAGAGCGCCAATAGATGTTTCTCATCAAAAATCTAACCTTGAAGCCCAGTTCGCCCTGATTCTCAGGCTCGAAGTCGTAGAGGGCCGTGCAGCACGGACCCTTGCTGGCAACCGGCGTCCGCGCGGGAGACTTCACCGGGGACGGCAACGGGGAAGCTGCCAAACTTCACAGTTAACTCACTGACTCCACGCGAGACGGTTAAACGATCGTATAAGCTTAAATGACGCATACATTTTACAAATAATAATTTAACATACAGAATTAACATTATGCAAAGTCCCTTTTGGTTTTGGGGTAGGTAAAGAAGCTAGAGCGCCATTTCACTCTTGACTTGCGCCTATTTTGTTTCTATTACATTAAATAATTGAATTAATTATAACCTGTGGTTCATTTAAGCTTAGACAACTTCTGGTAGTAGATATTACGCATTATGTTACGCATAGCTTGTTAAAATTACAGAAGAAATAAACATGTAAGTATTTCATTTATTTCATCCGAAATAGTTGCCATTTTCAAATTATTATTTAGTTGCCTGTTGCAAATATAACGCATAATATCTACTGGCGAAAACATAGCTCTCTAGGAACCAAGTTTTTGTAAGCTATATGATAAAAACTTCACAATTGGTCATTAATGAAATGTCTTGGGAAAGTTGTGAAAATTAATTATTCGAATGAGGTTACATAATTCCCAGTTATGGAATTCAAAATTCAACTGCGATCCACAAGTTTGAAAACTTTCGTGAGCCTTTCCCAAGACTACATGGAATGTCTGACAGTTACATGAAAAGTTAGAACGTTACAAATTATAATGACGTCATCACAATGACATGAAACAAAATGGTTTGGAAGCGTCTACGATGTAGCCATGCCATCACTAACAGAGGTACATTCACAAACAAAAATAAAATTAAACACACGTTCCCTATGAGCGTTTAAGATGTTCACATGCACTGCAGAATGGAAAGCCTATTAGAATGAATATGTTACTGAAAACCCAAAAGTATAACCTTATATTCATTAAAAACAAATGACACAAAAAAATAGTTCTGTGTAAAACAAAACAAATCTATTAACCTACAAAATCATACCGTGTGATTTCTATTGTTTAAAAATATGGTTTACTACATGTAAATCTTAAATAAATAATTCGTATGTGTTGTGTTTGTAAATGTAATGAGGTAAAAAAAAGTCACATGTCAATTTACCGTAATTTAAAGAATTTATACATTATATTTTTTTCAACATTTATAATCGCGTAGGTACATGTATTGAACCTGTATTTATTATTAATTATACATATATAGTTATGATATTCGTTCTTATGACAGTACAACTCGACATGTGACCAAGTCAAATGCGTCAACTAATCGTATCTGAACCGCAAGCGTTTGTACAATGGACCTAAGCTGGTCCTGTTAAAGTTGCATCTCAAGTAGCACCATTGGTGTTACCATTATTGGAGCGAACGCTGGCGCCGCCCGGGAAGAGCTCGAGGTGTGAAGGCGGCTTGTGTTCAGGCGTGCCGGCGTGCGAGCCGCCTTCTCCTCGACGCAACCGAACAAATTACCCATAATAAGCAATATTCATCACAACATGCAATTAAATACTCCTATCCTATCGCATTGATGCATTTCAAAGTCAAATGCAGAATACCATTATAATAATTATTATTATCCGGCCGTTATGATTTTAAATTAATTTTGCATGTCATTATTATGAGGTAACTTTAATCAGACTGGCGTCGATTCTGTTGTACGAAATCATTAAACTAAACTTATTTGACGGGACTTAAAGTATTGCCATCCTTATTGAACCCCGCACATGAGAAAGGGATAGCAAGATTTTTAGGCCTGTCAAGTTAGTTTAGTTTAGTGATTTAGTACAACAGAATCGACATAATTATCTCCCCCAATGATTAATATTAAAGTCAAATACAGGTTTAAATCAAACTGTTTTTACTCGTCCGTATTATTTAAAACACAAAAAAAATATAAATTTTATAATTTCTTCTTCTTCTTCCTTATGTTTATGGCGACAAGTTTTTAATCCAGCTATTCCGCCAATGTCACGTGGTACGTAGTTATATTTATGGTCAGTCAAAACTGGCATAGTTTTGACTGATTGTGTCAAATTAAATGTCTTTGCAATGTGAATGTCAATATGTCCACCTGTGAATGCCTGAACACTGAACAATATCAGAATCAGAAGAGACAGAAGGCACAGCACATCCATCGACTACTGTACTCAAGGAAGGAATTCAACACGTAAAGTTTACTTCAATAGGCAAAGGTTACATTTATTTACGTTACTGTATGAAAAGACTATAATGTACTATGTCATATAAAGGTAGTAACAAAACAACACAGCCATTGTTGAGGAGGTTACTTAGAGTTGCTGATTACATACGTAAAGGAACTTTAAACGATACACTGATTTATATTTCATTCTTCATACAAATAAAGACGTATTGTTTTTTGTAAGACATGAAAATAAAAGTTGATTTTCCAATATCTATTGGCACATATAAACGTGTGGCGATTCTAACGAAATAAGGCGGTATGGGTTTGTTACAACCTGTATATGAACACGCACACACACACAACAAAGTTCTCAAAGCCTTTGCACATAGTATTCAATAGATATAAAAACAATCTTAGTCTAAATTGGTGTATAGGAAAGGGAAAGGAACCCCGGAACCTGAAATAAAATCTCATCACTGTACACATTCCCACTCCGTATGTGGACAAGTTAATTTAACACAAAATAAGAAGCTCAAACAAAATTATACAAAACCAAACGTTAATTTGTAATTTACAACAAACTAATAACACCAACGTTGGCATCAGAAATGTGACTTCTGTACATTATTATCTTGTTAGGATTGTATACATAAGGCGTTAATGAAAACATATTGTTCTCCTATCTCAGTGTTATAATGCGATGCGATGCGAATACTTTGTATACACACTATCGAAGTCTATCACCAACTGAATTTCATTTGTTCCTGTGTAGTGTAATATGTATGTACAATATGACTGTTCTTAATTGGATTGGACCGAAGCTAGGCCTAGGAAACAAGTAAAAGGTGAGAAATAAACTTTACTATTTAAAATATTGCAAGGCTTGCCAACTTGTCGCCATTTGGTGTTTAATTAGTAACAGCGATGGCGCTCGTAACTAACTACTGATCACTCCGGCCAGTTAGTAAAATGATACATACTGTGTTGATATTTGCATTATGGAGCTATGTACATTTCTTTGAATAATTACATATATTTTACCGAATTAATTGTTTTATATAGTTTTCTTTATATTGTTTTATATATTATATATTGACAATATGTTTATATACTGTGCATAGCTTTAACTTTATGTAGATATAACAAACTTATAACCCAACTGGTTGAGCGATTTAGTAGAGTGAAACATGTATTGATATATTGTTAGTGCTAAGTTCCCTCACCAGTTATAGACAGAGTGCCGTGAAACTTGTGTAAAGCGTTACCACTGCGATGCGAGACATGTAATGTAATGTAATGATAGACTTTGAATATGGACTGCTTACTAGTAACCCGCCACCAACCCACACAAAAAAAACAATATGAGCAAAAAAATATTCTTGGAATTTTCTTCAGACTTATTACATATTTCTTGACGTTAAGGCAGTTGAAATTTTTCATAAAGCTCATTGAAATTACTTTTCGTTCATTATCCCTGGTTCAGCGTTCTAGGACCAAGAGTATCGGTATCATTAAGAATAACATGTTATTCTAAAACGGCATTAGACCCATGGTACTTCATACGAGAATGTATGTATCTATATTTATATTGTAATAAGTGGATTTCTACAATACAGATATTTTACTGAACTAGATACGCAAAAACCGAACGCAATCCACAACCAAAATCACGAACAAAAAGATACCTGCAAATTAAAAGATTCACCTGTCCAGGGGTCCCTTCCATTGATTTGTGTCCTTGGAGCCGGTCGTGTTTTTGGAGCCGGTTGTGTTCTTGGAGCCGGGTGTGGTTTGAACGCGGCCTGGTTTGGTTTCTCCCAGGCGCGGAGGGGGTCGGAGAGGTCACCAACCGAGGAGGAAGGGGGGAGGGGCCGGGGACGAGACAGACTCTGGGTGGAACCGTACCGCCTACCATTGATCAGGTCGTGCACGCCCTCGATGTGAAGGTCCGCCAGGGTTTTCGGTACGAACTCCATCTTGGGACGGTTCACCGCTTCCTCTTTTCTGGAATAGACGAATGAAATTTATGTTAAAATGAATTTAAAGTACATTTACCCTTAGCAAGAACAACTTTCGACTCCGTATTCGTATAGATTTCGACTATTTTTGTATGAGAAAATTAACAGCGCTGCGGCAGCGAAAAGCGGAAATAAAATTTAATTTCGTGTGAAATTTTTGATATTATGAGAGTTACGTTTTCGTATGCGTAGTCGGAAGATGTTCTTGCTCCCAGTACAGATGGCGTTGTGTGATAATGTCCAAACACAAAACAATACTAAGAGGGTCCGCTTTTATATAATATATATAATTATTTTATATTTTAATACATATACAAGTCTGAAATAGCATACTAAGGTGACTCACTTCTCCATAAGTGTAGCAACAAGTCCCTGGAGGATCTCTGTGCATTGTTGGTGGTACTCAAGCAGTCCTTCTGCGAAGAATGACAGCTGTGCCACTTGCTCCACCTAGGACAGACATCCAACGATTAGTGCCAACCAACTCATGGTCAAATGTCACCTTAGGCCGACCACACTTTCGACTGAAAAAACGTATTCAGTGTGAGCACTAAATTCGATCAATCATGATGATGATTCATACGTTTACGTATACCGCGTTCCAGTAGAATTTAATCATGATTACCAACTTTATTTGCGGTTCAAAAACACCACACCCATTAAGACTGCGAAAGCAATGCATTACCAAAAATATATAAGGTAATATGTACATAGTTTTATATTACTGCGCCACGTTCGCAAATACATTCGTAACCGCTATTAAATTCAACTTGAATAAGGTTAACGATGCAATTTCGTATCCAAAGTCCAGCCGGCCTTATAGTTATTGAATCTTAATACTTACATCATTGTCCAGAAGGTTGAACATTCCAATCTGGGCGAGGTGAAGCGACTCGGCGAATTTCTCCTCCGCCTGACGAATCTCATCGTCTGGAATGTGGGCACCTGATTTTACGCACGCATCGCCAACGTATAGCACGCACACAAGCACGCACGAACACATAAACAAAACGATCAAAAGTAAAAAGAAATAAAAAAATCGGTGCATACAGACCAAACGAAGAAAACAAAAGTCAGGCGTTTAATGAAGGGTGATAGGTACCGACGCGGCGCAGGGCGGGAACCAGACCATGTAAGAAATGAGCGAATATTACATGATTGTATGTACAAGTGGGCGTATTAGCTGCTAATGGGTCTATCTGTGGTCTAGCTTGGTTAGTTTGTAACGTCACCACGTACCCTGTCTTGGAGTGGTGCTATGACTTGGACTCATATAAGGGCTGGCCCTACCAGGGCCTGTTCATATAATTAAAAAAGAAACATTAAATTAGATCAACTCAATGTGTAAAAAAATATGTATGGAATAAATTAATACAATAATATTACGATATAATGGATAATCACCTTTTGCTTGTCTACGTCGTTTGCAGTCGAAATCGAGCCTGCGTCCCTGTAGTTTCTTCCGGTGATGCTAGAACAATATATTAACAGTCTTAAAAAAAACAAATAAATAAGTAATATTTAAAAAGCGATGCGCTGGCAATAAATCTGCGTCGTCTCTTATTCCGTGTTTGGACAGTGATTTCCTCTCAACTTTAGTTGGCAACGCAGGACTGATTGATACCCCTGGTATTGCGGTGGTCCATAGCTAAAGGCTTAACATCATCATCTTTGTTACTGTTACCGTCAGGCTCGTACATCCCACTGCTGACTAAATGGCCTTTCATGACTTCCAAGAGTATCAACGCTATCTGTTCAACGCTAAATATGGTCAAATTTGTGCGTGTTATTAGCGTCTTGCCATTTCCTTCGTGGTCTACCATGACGCCATCTTTATAGTAAAAAAGGCAGTTCGTTTACCATAACTTCCTTGAGATCTTTAGTCTGCAGGTGATGCAGGGGCTCCAAGAAGCTTTGCTTGATGTTATCATCCAGAGAGTACTTCACATCAGCCATCTGTTTCAGGGCCTCGCCCATTTCAATAAGACAATTGGCTGGAATAAGGCAAAAATACTCTTATTGGACAATCAACAGTAAGGATAATTGTGACCGTCAAAGATAATTTTAATTTCAATTAAGTCTACGTTTGTTTTCTGTAATTGCAGCAGACTGTCATTTACGAAATTGTCATATATGTATTACATTCGAAATTTAAAGCGTTACCCACTGCACTTAACAATATATCAATGATACAATTCGTGTTAATTTTCTACTATGTCATTATTAAAAATAAGTCTATCACCAAAATAACACAAGAGTATTTAAAATTATCTTTGTGATCTTTGATCCTTAAATATTTTTTTACGGTTACATACGAAAAAAGTTCGTAATGCAATGTACAGCCTTTGTGGCAAAGGTCTGACGCACATTACCCCGAACTTTGTTCGTACTGGGCTCGTCATGGGCTCACCATACTCACAGAACACAGTGTCCTCGCCCAGCTTCTTGCCATAGAGCAGCATACAGTCGCCCAACACCCCCTCAGGTTGAGGGTACGTGTTACTCTTGGCTTGCCCGCTTAATTTGCTAATGCCCTTTACAGCCGCCATTTTGGCTCGCGCCGTTGGGTTCGGCTGGAGGAACTCCTTCGTCTTAGTCTGTAACTCCTCTACCAATTCGCATGTTACATCTGTTTTCTGGAAATAAATAATCATAACCATTTTTTTTTAAGTTATATCCCTTACATTCAAAATACATTAGTTACCCGCACATCGAAACGCAATCATAGTAATAGAAAAGTAATTATATACCTTCGATGGCTTTATAATGAAATACAATTTAGTTACTGATATTCTATAAATGACATGAACTCTTACTTCATTCAACACTAATTTAACTTAAATCCTACCTAAAGGAACGAGTGAAGAAGTTGAAAGTGGTAAAGTGCTACAAAGTTTATAACAAAGTTTTAACAAGAAAAGAAATTCATACATAAGTAAGTTGAGAAACAGCTGCAGTGACTACTAGTAACTAAGCCAATAAATTCGGTGCCAAGGAATTAGATTAAAGTGTGCAGTCGGCTGTACTTACTCTTTCCATCTCGACGAAGTCCAGGTCCAATTTTGTCCCCTCGGCACCGCCCATCTTTTCTGTGACATACTAAAACAAAGGAACAACTTTAAACATTGAGGTATAACACTTAAATCTTCTTTTATTGCTAATACATTTGAGGATATCTAAAATAGGTAATTCGAGACTAACAGAGTAGGTTTGCAAGCGCTCTAAGGCTATATATAAGGTATAAAAAAGGTATATAATTTTATATGCCAAGGGGTTGGAAATAAAAAAAATATGTACTTAATTCCAGTAAATTCGATTAAATATCACTTTGTAATTTTGTATGGAAAACAAGAAAAGTACAATTTATCAATTTCCAATGTCCATCCATTGTCATAAACGATCGATCATACAATTGTAAGAAACACAAAAAACAGCTGTGTTGGTTTGTTACCTGCCAACACAGCTGTTGTTGTTGTTGTTGTTGCCTTTAATTGTATATTCTCCCATTAGTCTTTCAATTGCAAAAAAAACTATGACGGAATATAGTGGCCATCATAGTTGACACGATTGAGATAGATCGTAAAATAACTCGTAACATCAGAGTAACTAGGGTGGAAATTCTGTTAACCTACATCCGCTACTAAAATGGTAGCTTTTCATTCAACGATGCTATGTCAGCCATCATCACCTTATACATTTATAATACAGGTATTATACGTTTAATTTCGTATAACAATGCTCCGATAAAAAGCGTTAAGCAGAGATTATATTAAGTGAAAATAATTTGAAGTATTTCCATTCAAAAGAAAATGCAATGCTTTTAATACGGCTATAGGTATTTAAAAGTTGGTTCATACAAAGGATAAGCGCGGAAGTATCGGGACCGAACAAAAGCACGGGTCGAGGTCTAACCTTGGCCGGGTTATGCGCGCTCTCAACAAATTGAAATTGTACGGGGAAGCTTCAACTCCATCGGTAATTAACAATGCTAAGTACTATACCTATACAACTGATATAAATAGAATAATAAAGCTATGTAATATATTAATACTATATAAATTATATTTTATACGGCGACGGACTCACCATCTGTCACGTTAGCAACAAATTATATTCGGTGGAAAGTGGGTGTTGTAACGCGTCTGCCTACCCCTTCGGGGACCCTTGTGGGAAGGCGTGAAGATATATATTGGTAATATATTTAAGGTTATTTATTATAATTTAAATTTTGTATACGTCATTCTGGTAAAAACAGTTTTATCTAGTTTGTCGGGGAGACGCGAAATAAAAACTCTAAGAATATATGCAGAACTACAAAATTTACAAAAATAATGTTATAAAAAAAGGGCTTATTTCATTTGGTCACGAATTAAAAAGCAATGAGATAATTATTAAAATGTTACTATTATTCTTAATAAGTTAATTTAACTTAGTCGCCTGTTACTAATTGTTTATTTGAAATGAGAAATTCCGAAGATCTTTATCACACATTGTGGCTCCTATAAATAACAAGGCCGTGCCGTAAACGCCATTTGAGATTAAGTAGAGTTTTTACTCGCGAGCTTAGCTCAGCAAAAAGCGGCCATAGAACGTTTGTAGTCAGTGTAAATGGAATGGGAACGACATAAAGAATACCTACTTTGAATCGACTTCCTCTGCAAAAAGGGACTTTATTCATTTGGATACAGTTATTTGTTTCACATAAAACGATAGGGCAATTTTTTTTAAGAAAACACAATACAAATGATTTTTAAAATAACTATAAGTAGACGTAAATGAATAAAAAAGAAGTAATAATACCTTTACCTATATAATTACTCATTATACTAACTAATATATGTAAGTACCAAATCATAATAGCCATTGAGATCATAACTTGAACCATACCCAACGTTCAAAACAATGCTGATCTACATAGATGAACCAAAGGTATAAAAAAGGCAAAAACTTCCCGTGTAGTAAGTAATTTGTGAGCTGAGTGCAATTAATTCCCGACTTCGAAGGCTATCTGTTCGGAACTGCATTAAGCCCGCAGTGCATTTGGACGGTCCAATGTCGCAGGACTCTGGATGCGAAGGACGTAATAATTGGGGCACGCCGCCTATATAGGGCACCCGCCGTCGGGTCACGGCTGCAACCTCCAACGGAGAATTTGACGACATTTTAACGATTGCAACATTTGCAAAGCGTAGGGATGAACTCGTAGATCATAAAACATCTTGAAGGTTTGAAATCACTTTTCAATACGATTAGGAATTTTATCGATTCAGGTTAGTGAGGGTATATTGAAAAGGTTTTAAAGGCCCGCGGTTGAAATAACTGTTTCTCAACGATACACTTTATTTCTTAACTGTAGAAACGAAAGGAGGCGCGTGGCATAGTCGTCATTGCCAGATGGGTGCCTCGGAGAGTACGAGATAATAATTTGGCAATCGATTAAGGCCTGTCAGAAACAGTAAACCTGACAACTGTACCCCAGATAGCCGTCAACCCCTATAAAACGGATGGGGAAGGTCAGATGACAGACACACTGTAAGAATCTGGTAACTAACCACGTAGAGTAGAAATAGTGCCGACCCCAACATTCTTAGGGATATGACAACGACGATGCACGATGTAAAGAAAATAAAGGGATAAAGACCGACAATATAAACAGCGTGAAGTCACAATGCTGCCGCAAACAAATGTTTTGTGGTCGCCATAACGCCATAGGCAATAAACATTTTACGATATAAAACGAAAGCTGCAAGACAAACGATAAGTTAAGTTATTGGAGAACTCCTACACAACGGGGGATATAAAAGCGAAACAAGCGAAATACGAAGGTTCACTGGCCAAACGACGATCAGCGATAAGACGTCACCGTTTCTCCGACCTACACGAAGGAATTTATCTCTAAAGATAAAAGAGCTTGAGCATTCTTGTTTTCTATTAAGAAAATTCGCCCAATTCAAATGCAAAGCATTCACAAGCGTTGTTTTAAATATTTCGATAATCTGTGTTCGAATATTAATTATGTAACAGATATTTGTATATACATGCGTGATCTTTAAGTTCTTTCAACAACAAGGTTGGCAATGCGCTATTGAAATTCCTGCTTTTGCAAGCGTCTAATTATCGAAAACGATGTCAGCATCAGGCGGTACGTACACTTACTTGCCATGTTCCTAGCATAACATTTTTGCTAACATTTACTATTAAATTATACTTAGTGAAGTGTAATATTGGTAGAGTACGTATAACATAGTACATAACACTAGGGGAGTCTCAAAGTTTGAAGCAATAACTTTACAAAGTCATCAATCATCGACAGGAGTCGATCTACTTATGCTACAATATAGTTCTTGTCTGGGTCTTAGAATAATAGACAAAGAAAAAAAATACTATAATTATTTCAATATCAAAGTTATATACATGATATAATAAACAGAACACACGAAGAAGCAGATTTTATTTAACTTCGTCAAGATACCGTGTTAATTGAATCGTATAAATAATATTGTCTTAAAATACAATAAATCTGTCTGCTCTCTCAAAGCAATTTGCGAAATTCTAACATTTAATTAGCGAATAGGAAGTGAGTCGTTTCGGAAAGGAAACAAAGTCTACAAAACGAGGAGAAAGGGTTATAGCATTAAAATATTGTTGCAGGCTTACTGAACAATGTCAGGGACGTTATGGCTGTTTACTTTAATGAACATCGAGTGTCCATTCGGTTAATTGGAAAAAAAAACGTTACAGTTCCGGATAAAAGCTGACCTTAGTTAGTGTACAACTCATAAATTTCACAGTATTCGAATTGAAATCTGTTCAGTAAAAATAATTACAAGCTGCTTTTATGAGCGAACGTTTTGCTTTTTTCTATAAACATACATATGTACATACGTGTAGTAAATAAGAGAAATGAGGAAAATTAAGCTTTCCGCGAAATGTCGCGACACAAAATGTCGATAACATCTCTTCTTCCATAATCTCCTAAAGTTGCGTCGATATTAAGCTTTCTCGAGGACGCTGTAATCTGGCAAGTTTCTTTTAAAAGTTTTTAATCTCGGTGCCTTATTTTTGTAAGTCTTCTGACAGCGTCTATTTTTAGGACAGCAGCGTTGGGGGAGATTAAAAATGAACTTCACTCACCTGATTAGCTTTGTTGATTTGTTTCTTAAGGCCGGCAAAAGCCATGATTGAGCCCTCAGTGTATCTCTTGGTTTTTAATCTGAAAATAACAAGAATAAGAGAGATTAATTTAGCATTCGAAGCCAATATTACTCAAATCAGCCGAGAGCTTGTAATGAAGCCGGTATTAGAGTAAACAGAGCCTCGAATTTTCCAACAAAACGTGGGCAGAATAGCGCCTCAGTGAAAATAACATTACCTATCTCCGTGTAATATATACAAGTAGGTGTCCTGGCAAGGCTCATTATTATCCCGGCCGCACACGTATGCTCATCGCGTACTCCCACTCACGCTTATATAACACCCTAAAAATTCTCGAACACGTCACAATATTTAAGCCTCAATTTCTAGATGATGAGTTGTTGCAAAAACTTCTGAGGTTCTAACTAATTTAAGTAACATGTTAACGCCTACGTCAAAGAACAATGTTAATTAAACTGAAAAGTCAGTTAAATAAAATTATCTCTATCTCATAAAACTAGGTTCGAAACAGAAATTATGGAAAATGGCTCAATGCGATTCCATGTTTAAATCCGTTGGATCATCTTTTTAAAAACGTACTATAAGATGTAGTATAACAATTTTTTAATCCTTATGTAAAATGATGTTGGGTAAACCTATAAGTAATGCAGACTTACTTAAAAAAAAATTAGTTTTATTTTGGTAATACGATACAATATATTAGGTCCTTACATATGAAATTGGCGTTTTGTATGGGAGGAACAAAAAGTCGAATATTTTTTAATATAATATATTTAATTAATCAAAGTATGAACCATTATTTTCTATGCACTTTTGCCATCTCATAGGTAGTTCATTGATCCCTTTACTAAAAAAAACAGTCGGACGGGAATCAATAAAATCTTTGAAGGCGATTTGGACTGCCCCATCGGAGTTGAATTTTTTCCCTTGCAAGAAGTTATCCAAATTTCGAAAAAAATGGTAATCTGTTGGAGCAAGGTCCGGGGAGTACGGAGGATGTCTTAGACTTTCCAATTGAAGCTCTTCTAATTTAGTAGCCGTCTGTAGCGCAGTGTGTGGTCTAGCGTTGTCGTGAAGCAGCAGTGGCGTGGAGCGATTGACCAGCCTAGGTTGTTTAGCCGCTAGCTTTTCCATCATGGTTTGCAATTCCTGACAATAGACATCAGCCGTAATAGTCTGGCCAGATTTGAAAAAACTGTAATGAACAATACCGGCACTAGTCCACCAAACGCTTACAAGTAACTTTTTTGGGGTTAATTTTCGCTTGGGGCAGGATTTGGCTGGCTGGCCAGGATCTAACCATTGCGCTGAGCGCTTCCGATTATCGTAAAGAACCCATTTTTCATCACAGGTAATAATTCGGTTTAAAATACCTTCATTATTGTGCCGGTTTAGTAATGTAACGCAGCAGTCGACGCGCGTTTGCCGGTTTGTTTCAGTCAATTCGTGAGGTACCCACCTTTCAAGCTTTTTAATCTTCCCAATTTGCTTCAAGTGAATTAAAACAGTTTTATCACTAACATTGCAGCCTGCAGCTAACTCGGACGTGGTTTGCGATGGATCCGCTTCCACAATAGCCTTCAACTCTTCATTATCAACTTGAGTCTCAGGCCGTCCACGGGGCTTGTTCTGCAGGTCGAAATTTCCAGAACGAAAACGTTGGAACCAAAAACGAACTGTGTTTTCTTTTGCAACACGACCGCCATACACATCATTCACCCTTCGAGTTGTTTCCGCAGCACTAGTGCCACGGCGGAACTCGTACTCGTAAATAATGCGATATTTAAGGTTTTCCATTTTGTAAAATGAGTGACGCAAACAGAAAAAAACAGAAGAAAAAAAACAAATGAATGACGATCATCGAAGCACAAATACATGAGTCTATAGCTGTACAAATTTGAATTTGGAATTCCTTACCAAAGAGGAGAAATTCGTGATTAAAGTGGCCAGTACGAAAAACGCCAATTTCATATGTAAGGACCTAATATAATCAAAGTATAAAACATGCTTATGCTTCTTGACTCTTCAGTCTAATTATGTACTTTGAAGTAGGCGTTTACAGACAGAATATGCTCATTCTAGGTCTCTGGTCCTGTCCAGTTAAATGCTTGTCTACTACTACTACATCAGTGTAATATCAACATTAATTAAGATTGTGAAGCGATTACAACCAACTTAGTGTTCCACAGCAGTCACAGTGGTGTAATAAAATAGTTTGAGTTCTGAAACTTTTATCAACGGGCACCCACATGTTTTCCATAAGAGCAGGGAAAAGTTATTGGCACCGTGCCACAAACAGAGATCGATACTTGCGAGAACTTAAGTAAAGTAACATTATATAACCGGGCGCGAGCGGCAATAAGCCTATTATTACCCCAGAACACCGTGACGGGGTGAAGTGACCGCCGTCGGCTGATAGCGCTAAACTCCATAATGAGTCACGCCCGATCAATCTTTAAAACTTTATTTCACATCATTAAGGTCAGATATTTCCTTATTCGCGTTATATTCAGTAATTGTTCTTTTTGCCTACGTTCAAAGATGTCGTTGATATGATTTCTTGTGCTTAGGATTAGGTTATCTAAAACAAGACTTTAGTTTATATTGTTTATTACACGTAAGTGCCGTTTGATCTCCGGTCACCTGATGATTACTTGACGAAAGAATCTGTACTTCAAGTATATAAGAAATATTGACTCGGGCTTAGTTCTAGAATTAATCTCCACTGAATATAGCTCGACGTCGAGATTCATAACCGAGCGCTATTTAAGAATTCCGGACTTACGAGTTCAATGTGTACCTCAAATAGTTATACAACGAATTCCAGCACTTGGCCGGGCCTCGTCGCCGCCGGAGACTGTTCGCGGAGCCGAGCGGGGTGCGCACGCGGCGGGCGCCGCGGCACCGACACCTAGAGCTGTTAAACTGCTCAACTCCCTACTCACTCAGCGCACAGATTTAGATATCTTCCATGATCCACCAAGCGTAATATATTATAATTTGTTTTCTTTTTTAAATAGTTTATAAGGTTTTTATTAATATATTATAATAAGTTTGTTAATTTAGAATGTAAGTGTTTTGGCATAATGCTGTAAACTTATATTTCAATTAAATAAATAAATAAATAATAAATATTTTGTTAAATGATACAATCAAAGAATAAATCCATGCAATTTTTACGGAAGGCGTAGCATATTCGCTACGAAGCTCGAGGTAGCACGTAGTAATATTATTTAAAAAATACAATACAAACATTGTATTGCTGGTATTGCTATCGGCTATCGGCTATGGTGACTGCTTACCATCAGGTGGGCCATATGCTTGTGTGTCACCTTAGTGGTATTAAAAAAAATTGGAATTCCTGAGTATACATATTTTATGGAACTTAGCACTGACCTAACAACAGCATTATAATTATAAGCGAAATCAGTCCTCGTAGCAATTTCGCGTAGTAGATTTCAATGAATGTCAGCGTCTTGCTACGGCGTAACTTAGTTCTACGTGACACTTAAAATATCCTTGTTTAATGATTTAATACATGTATGTATCTAATGTGAATCCGACATCCGACATCCTCGCATATTTTATAAATAACAGAACTAACGTACATAACCATTAGATGGATTACTTTAAGCATTTAATGAAATAAGATTTTCGGGTATGAAAAAAGGTTCAAGTGTATAGCATAATGTGAATAACATTTAATTACACGTTTTCTAAAAACACAATTTCGTATTCTGTAGGTTTCAAAATATTATCTCGTGACGTCAGCCTTATGTTTTAATTCCAGCTAATAGAAAGAAAGGAAGCAGGCATTTATTGACGAACTACACATCAACACGAAACACTAATATGTATATACTCAAAGTAACAGTACTTTGAGTTCATAACCTTTGTCTCAACCACAAAATTTGTAAACGAAAAGGTATCATGTTAAAATCCCTCGCCGATCACAAAACACGCCTTGATTGCGACACAAGTCCATAAACATATTTTTTACAGTTCATCCTGTGTCCCTCAGGAATAGTTTTACTCAAAATCGATAGATATCGTTTATATAAGAACATACTAAAGTTTTGTATAATCCATCAAGTAAATGGACCATCGAATAAATTTCAAATACAAGTTTTATAATACTGAGAGCGTGAATATTCATTCCTTAACAATCAAATCTGTCTAGACGTAAATTATTTCTTATTAATATCTAATCTTGACTTTAATGAATAGAAATACTGAAGGTTATTTAATCTATCACAGAATGTCTCTGATCACAGAGATGAAAATATGATGTTCTACGTTATTTAAATATCCAAAACTGAGTTAAATATCATAAAGGCTCCAGTAATTTAAGCATGGCCCGTTTTGTAACTTTCTTAAAAATCTATTATTAACATATTACGATACGATATAAAGCTATGATATAAAACTACTTATAAATAGACAGAAATATGTAAAAAATTTTCCATAGCCCCGTAAATTATTGGTAATTTTACAGTATTCATTAATGATGTCTCTGGGAGGAAAATTTTGGGTTATTATCAGATCCTCAAGTGTGAATGGCAAAAAAACATAATTTCCTTTAGAAGTCCATGGTATTACCACAAGGGCGCCTTCACCTTACAGAAGATCGCAGCCAAAAAATGCAAATCCTTTGTCTTTGGCAAACTCTTTCCGCGGTGCGGGTTTCAGAGCTACTCGAGGATGCGCTGCGATGACATGGCAGTAAGACATCCCTTATATTGCTAGTACCCTAATTCCCTCAAGATGAGGTTGACAAAGCGTTAATATGTAGCCTGTGGGGCTCTTACCATCAAGCCGGCGGTACCCTACTTTGCCACGTTTTTGGTGAAATATAATTTAGCCAGACAAACTACATGTTACTGAAAAACCCTACGTAAAGTGAACACCGCTACAGTCAGTCCGATTGTTTCAGATTATTGTGGCAGTAGTAATTATGTATTTCCTCAGAGTAGATAATATACTGTATTACTAACTAATTATCTATCTACCTTTATTAACTCTATTAGTTAGCAAAGTATGCAACAGGTTTGTCTATGGGGGTCAACAGTCTGCCTTCTTACTAGAATCCTTTGTTCGCAATAGAATATATTTATTAGCTGTGGTCGCCTATAAGTAGATGTACATTTATATAATCTCCTTTTATATTAGCACTAAGATATTGTTTGAATGTATTCATCTGTTGGTGATCCTTAACCTAAGTAAATAAATAAACAAATAACTAAAAATTAATAAATAACTAAAAAAATAGAAAGTTCGTTCACCTCAATCGGTCACTTCGATGTTGCTTTTTAAGTAGAGCATACTCAACACAACAATTACATGTATAATAGTGACAGTACGGTAACGGATTTAAAAACATGCTAAAATAATACATTAGCCGTTTCATTTGCTACGCGGTTGAAACTTTTTATACCACTGAGGTGGCAGACAAGCATACGGCCCGCTTGACGATAAGCGGTTACCGTATGCTATGGATGCTAAATTCATGTTAAGTCTAAAAACTCGGAAAAGTAGGTTTAGATCTTAAACACACTGAGAAAAGAAGATAATGACTTTGCGTTTTATACTTTGTTGGCAAACAAGTAGTTCGACCCGCCTCATGGTAAGTGGTTTCGGTAACTTACACGCTTGTAAAACCAAGGTATCACGGGTAGTCGCGCATTGCCGACCCTACAACAATCTCTTCGCACCGTTTTTGAAGAACCCCATTCTGTACTCACAAGGAAAACCACAGCGATCAGTTAATTCTACAACCTGCACACCCGCGTCTTCCCAATCAACAGAAGCTTTAACCCAAGCATATGCCAATAATGGGTTTTAATTATGATGCAACAAATTTTTCCAATGACTTTATCTACTATTACCACACAAATCGTCGGTGTAAAAGAATTCTATCAAGTTCTACACATTATAGACAAAAACTAATCACATTTACTTCTATCAAAACACGAATGAGCACGAGCGTATAGGGAAAGGTCTTTAAATTTTATTCTCTCGACTTAACTGTATTAGTATAACATATATTGAATAAGTCTTCTTTCGTCACGATACGTCATGTTCAATATTTTGTTCTTCATCCCTAAGCCATAAATATCCTCTCCGGTCACACGTTACGACATCAGTAGTGCAGATTGCAGACTCAGCAAAACGCAATTGAATTAAAATTATCTGTTTTTATCAGTTATTACCTTCGGTCTTATGATCTTCAGCGGCTCTCCAACTCCTTAGAGAACAACAACGTCACAGGTTCACTTTGACAGTATGAGATAATATTAACTAGTGACAGATTGTAGTGGTGCTACGGCGTAACCG
Source organism: Falcaria lacertinaria (assembly GCA_951449985.1). Taxonomy (NCBI): domain Eukaryota; kingdom Metazoa; phylum Arthropoda; class Insecta; order Lepidoptera; family Drepanidae; genus Falcaria; species Falcaria lacertinaria. The sequence continues at coordinate 3,708,998 of OX602124.1, forward strand.
TTGGTAGTAATCGTAGCTCGGACGCGACTGAAGCGCTCGTTGCGCTACGACGGCGTAGACAGTGCGCGCGCAGCCTCGCCCCCTTACATGAGAACCCGATACCAATCCACTTCCAAACAATTTCGAAACCATTTAGGAATATTCGATTTAATTCGATGTATCGGTGTGCCGAAATCCGTCATCTTAACTTTATAAGCTGAAAACATTGTCCAATAAATCAAGAGTAGATTAATATTAAATTGTCAGAGGCACGTTTTTTTTTATAAACCCAATATTGTTTTATTGGATATATGCTTATTTCAAATACGTTATGAATTTTCGTGCAGGATATTTTGAGGTGTCGTACAAATTAAACATAATTTTACGTAGCCATCTGAACATTCTGTATGGCACTAGTTGTCCCGACAGACGTTGTCCTATCTTATCTTTGAATTCATATGTCAAATACAGAAAAAAGGACTGAGTTTATATAAGATAAAAATGGTTATTATTCTATTAAGAGCCTTCTACTGACAGTAATAAACACAAAAAAAAGAATTAGCGAAATCGGTCCAGCCTTTCACGTGTGATGCCGTGACCAAGGGAAATAGGGATTTTTATATACCTATAGACATTAACTCATATCGTCAAAATACCTCCTAATACATTATTCAAAAGCATGTTCAGTAATCCGCGAGATGAAATCTTGATTATAAAAACGCTACTTCTGAGAATGTAGGTAATGTAGCACGTCCGTGAGGGTTTTGTATAGAATTATTTATGAAGTTGAGTAGTGTGGATTCTGTGCCGGTAGCAGGAACATTTTTGACTACGTAAGCGAAAACGTAACTCGCGAAATGTCAAAATTGTCATACAAATTTTTTGTTCCACTTTTCACCGCCGCAGCGCAGTTCATTTTTCAATACGAAAATAGTCGAATGCGATACGATAACGTTGTCGCTAATTATTCATGCTCGGGCAACTGATGTAAAATGAAGCAATATTTTGCTTACTATAGCAATCATATTGTAAAAAGGCCTGTGTGCTTTTTGATAAATTACCATTCCCATAAAAAAATAGCACAAAGGGAGAAATACATCTGTTACTTTTATTTCTATTACCTATTAAGTCAAGACATTAGACTGCACAATATTGGTTTCGATAAAGAGTTGATGAGATAAAGTTAAAACAAAGTCGCTTCCCGCCGTCTGTGTGTATGCCTGATCTTTAAAACTACGCAACGGATTTTGATGCGATCTTTTAATAGATAAAGTGATTCAAGAGGAAGGTTTTTACGTAGAATTAATTTGTGTTTTGTAGGTATTTAACTTGTATGGCTAACGCTGGCCGTGCGAAGGCGGGTTGCTAGTCAAGTATAAATATTCATTGGAAATTTGGAACTTAAAAAAGGACTACAAAGTTCGGTAAATATACACCTAATTTGGCAGGAATACCTTTACGTTATTTTAGTTTACAGAAGTACACAAGAACAAATGAGAATGATAATAAAATGTAATTAGGACAAGAACCAACTGCCGCATGGCGTGCAAATAATTTGAATAAAATATACAAAGTTGACTGACTGGTTTACATAACACCAAACGACTAAAACTAAATACAATGAAGACTGCAGAAAATATGTATTTAGTCAATTGGCTAACGTTATTCATTATAATTAGCCTGCTGAGGTCAAAGAGATGACGAACAATAGAGCCGCTTTTCGATTGCTCCACCGACAAGAGCTCTTAAATATAATAATAATGATGGTAACTGATCTTACTGTGATATGTGTGCGATACTTAAATACGTAATTCAGAATAATTATGGGTACATTTTGAGGTATTTCATTTTAAACCTTAGTTAATTCAGTTCAGTCTAGACTTGAGGTTGTTTGTTTTGCATCACCGTTTAAATTGTACTAAGTGTCAACCAAGTGAGATTATCAATATGTATGTTGAAGCGTTCGGAAAACTATTGAACATACATATAAATAGGCACATAATCGAAAGTCAACGAAATGGTACGCGAAGACACCAAATGGGTTCGAATAGAGATTTACCTGCCACTGTTCAAATCCATTTTCAATATATCAAGCCTCCTCTCTGCGGGCTTAGTGGATACCTACATTTAGAAATATATTTCATGAATTTGGTGGTTTTTAAGGTAAGATTTAGATCGATCATTGAAATATACTAAAGTACAGCAATGAATTTAGTGTTGGTGATGAATAAATCATGGTTAAATTAAATTATTATTTTAACCCACTAATAATTATAATTAGGAAAATCGAAACCAACACGCTATATTACTAGAATGCTACAATTTATACATTACATAATGAAAGGCATATTGTAATACATTATTCTTTTTACAAAAATAATGATTTCATTTTGTAGGTAATTAAGTATGAGAGCAAATCATTAAATTTATGTACCTACAAAAATATTCAGAGAAATGCAAATACCTGAGAATATAATATAAAGGCTATACAAATATCTCTAGTACGCCCACAGAAACACCGCCCACCGCTTCTGAGGCAATTGGAACTTCAGAAGCTACTTTTAACAAGGTATTTACATTCAACACACGTGAATAAATAGAGGATATTTCAAAGCTTAGTGAAAATATCGAATCCTCGGAAGTAAATGATAATTTATTGAATAAAAAATTTTTTGTTCAGCCGCTACTCCTTCGTCTACTCTAACAGATTACATAACAGACGAATCATTTGTTGTGTGAACATTACTGTAAAGAAGAAGTTCTTACTACATTTGAATTTGACCTCAATAATTTCAAACCCGGAAGCAGTCTCTATTCCTAAATATAGAACACATGCTCGTAATGGAACACGAGGTAACACAATAGTGAATTCGAAGGCATCGTATCGAACGGAGGAAACCCTGAATTAATAATTTTAAGCATAGGTGATATGACCTTGGTTATCATATTAACGTAAGTACCGTCACAAATTAATGGTAGAGCCAGTCGTATTATTAATTTTGTAAAACTACAAACTGTCTTGTTTAGTTTCTTGCTGGTTGTTCACAGAAGGTCATCATCTTTATAATACTAAATATATTTTGAAGAGATCCCGAAGAATATCCCCATTTCCCTCTTTTCTAGACTGCTATTTTATGTTAACAGACTCATCGTAACATAATAAATTCCAAGATACAACTAGCAATTTTTCTAATCGCGTGCTAATTATATTCAATTATGCAATAGCTATGAATTATAATCACCAAGGATGAAATTTACAATTGTTATGTTTGTTTTTATCTCCACCGAACGTTAACGATTTAAATATTGGCACCAAACGATTTTATAATATGCATACGAACCATCTCTCATAAAGCCTAGTTTAACTCAGTAACTCATTTATAATTTACCTATAATATGGGAAACCGTTCGTCGTGCGTGTCGTGGCATGACAAAACAGCCCGTTTGATCGACGAGCCGACAGACGTGTTTTAGTGTTCAAACTTCATAGTGTTAGCCGGACGATTCGACAGAACTATTTGACTACCGATCGCAGGCCTTTCTGTAGTTAGACAACAATAGGACCATGAATTGTCTTTTACAATTTCTGCATCTATAATGTAAACAATGCCTGACGAACTAAGCACGTTAGGAATTACAAAGAAATTATCTTTACACTAAGATATAGTAGGTAAGTAAGTATGTACAGTACATACACTCGCGATATCTTTTACTTGTAATGATTGATAAGTATTTTATGACAACTTATGATAAAATATAATTTGCTATATTATGATGAGTGATAGGGCAATGACCAAAAGTCCCTGGGTTTGCTATTGCTTTCAAAATTATCTACTTTCAAAACATTCAATGTTCCTATTCTTATAACGTTTAGTAGTTTACTAATACCTCAGCTAAAACTAATCTTGCCAGGATGTTTTTTGACCAAATGGTTATTTAATTAAATCTCAGTTTGAGGACTAAGAGGGTCGCCCAATCTCGCATTCTTTTGGTTGATCATGTTGATATTAAATTCCCTGGGCAAATTTAGGGACGCTTTGTGGTCACATACATTTAATATTTAATGTGTTTTGAGATTCCATTGAGCTTGAGCTTAACCGGTATTACCTATATCAAATAACTATGCTCGCGGTCTCCCTCAAATAGTGTAAAATATTGATATTTTAACAAACTAATCAAACATCCAATCTCTCGCATTTATTATATTAACAGGACGAATGACGTTGGAAGTTAATTATCTACGTCCTAACCTTGCCCTGACGACGTGTAGGTCACAACCGAAATAGCCTGAAGTGACTGATTACCTGATTTCTACGAGGAGCAGCTGCCACCTGACCTCCGCATCTAATTTTACCGGAAAACCGTCAACTTTACGGCTTCTGACTGAACTGCGTCTAACGATTTCCATGTTCAAGTGATAATTAGGAGCTATGGTTTAACGCGCATTATGAGCAAAGTCGTGTAACTTCACTTGTCTATTAATATCACAAGTGTAGTAACAGTGGGCTACGAGCCCCTTACTTAAAATTAGTTGGGATTGCTATAGATAAAACATAAAATATGAACAACGACAAGTACGAACTGACATCGAACAATTTTCTCAGGTACCTATAACATTAGTTAAGAACGTTGGTACTATCGCGTTAATATCGCGACGATTTTCCAGGTTTACCACAAGAGGGACTTATTGTTCACATTCAAACCAGAATTCTGAAGAGGCGTACCTCACTTATACACTTGCTCTAAAGGTAATCCATGTGGCCATGATTCCACTCCACTCTCCAAGCCTAGCGGTCATGACATGCGTAAGTACTAAATTACCTACTAACACCTATTTAAGCGACCTTCAATCACGTCTTCCATACATAAAGCGCTCTTTTGACCGCTCTATGCATACTGCCGCCGCCGTTTTCATGTATGGAATGACACAAAAATCATTGAATTGAATTTATATCTTTAGTATTCGGTCATGGGTTAACATTTTACTCGCAAAGTAAACGTTTGTAACCAATTGGTAACTCATTCTGTTTACGATCTCGACCCGCAACAGGAATAGACCTCTGTTATCGCTTCGGGTACCTACGGACGGACTCCCAGAGAGAGCTCGTATAGACCAGTGATTGATTGTTGAGTACTGATTTCTTCTTCAAGGTTAACGGAAGTTTCGCACATATAATGTAGATACAAATATGAAGAGCTTTATAAGGCATGCATAATGGTGAAAGGTGACAATCATAGAAGTGCAATAAAGGCAAGCACACACGTTGAAATGCCTAGTGAGTGACCGATGAGTTCATTCCACGGATTCAGTGAATTCAGCGAACGAAGCCGCGGATCGAAGCGAATGCGCGCGCATTCCAAACGAGTCGAGACGTATTATTGAGAACTACACTTGTGATTAGTGTAGATTTAATTAAATATCCAGAATGTTATCCACTATACTGAATTCTATGAATGTTTCACTAGACAATCAGCCAGGAGATTAAATGCTTATCGAAAGCGAAACAAAATAGGCACTTGGGTCATTCCCCTTGGGTGCTTACGATAAAGGAAATATATTTAACAAGACAAAGGTTATCTAGTGAGTAAGAAAAGAAGTAAAGACTTAGATAAAATAGATTCTATTCAAAGGTTATACATATAGTTTATGTACGCAACAGCACAAAAAAAAATTAAAACTTCGTTCATATTCTACTTTTGGACTTATTTTAAAAGCTCTAGTTGCTTAAGATTTTAGAAAAAAATCTTCGACTGTTTGACGGGATATGTATTGAATGGATGAAAGAAGAGAACTTACTGCGACCAAATAAAAATCTTTTTTAAAAATTTCGTCGAAATGCAAGTCTAAATGTGGTATAAGCGTCAATAAGATCAAACACTAAATAGATGGTGCGGGGAGCTAATTCGGGTCGGGCGAGAATGTGAGTCAATGTGTCAGGGAGCGATCGTGGTTATACGAAACAGTTGATAGGGGTACCTTAATGTGAAACGGGCGCGTGGGGTTTGATGGGAACCGTATTTATCCCATTAAGATCACCGCGGATCCTCATCTCGACTTAAAACCATTTATATCTAATTAAAGTTTGAATCCGATATCTCGGTCGAGTCAGTCTTGTCAGTTCATGAAAAAGAAAGTTTCTGGAGTGTGTATACTTCAAACCCGGACAATCTAAAATCCAAATATATGTTTATACTTTAAATACATTTTATACTTCTCCTTCAGTCCATGCTTTGTTTAAATAACTTTGATATGTGTAACTGTAATGCGTTACAGGTGCATTACCTATTACAAAGCCTATAAGACTATCAATATGTTGTCCAGGTCGGCGTTATGTTAATTAATTTAAAGGATTTACACAGCAGTAAATTAAAGCGAATGGTTCGTATTTATGTATGAGCAGAATAGCCTACTTACTTCCTGGATCAATACAATGATGGATGACTTAGACGAAAAACGGTATATGACGGTTCATTTGAGTAAGGGAGAAGATGTAAGGAGGATAGTAAAGCGCGTAGGCGTTGTGCCATTATCCAGAGGCTGGTCGCCATGGCTCCCGTCTGTCTGCCGTCATACATTAGCTGCAACCTACTTATAGCCGCCAAATAGGTTACTAGCAGGATTTTATTCTCTATACCCTTATAGTGATATAAATTTAAATTTTGTGATCGACCACATAGCCTATATTTTGTTAGCAATTCAATTCTTATTGTTACGATACCCAAGATGTTCAAACCTTGACTATGATGTGGCGAGCGATGAATAATGTTACAAATGTATCGATGCGGTCTTTAATGTTTGCAAAATATTGATAATGAATATAACGTATTCTAAGGAAACATATTTGATGTATGAATAATAAAACCTAACTGCTGACAAATATTACTGCCAAACAATATATGGGAGAGGTTTTGCAAATAATTAACGCCAGTCAGCAAAAATCTATAATATTTATTATACATATGTAAGTATTTAGAAATTCATGATTTTGCGCTTTGCAGGTGGACGGACACATTGGCGGCTTTCCAAATAATTATTCAACTGGAATATTGCGACACCAATTAACCTTGATCAAAAATTCTATGAGAATCTGAATCGAAATAAAGAATAATCCCATGATATTTGAAGATTATCATAAAGCAGACTAGGGCCAATTTGTCTTGCAACCGATAACCCTTGGGGTAGTAAAGACCTCAGAAATAACCGCCTTGTAATAGAAAGGGCCCCCATGGGACAACTTACGAAACCTGACAGAATGATTACACTTCACGTATGCTATGTTTATCAAATCCAAGTGCAGAATTATTATTAGGTACTATATTAGTAGATCCAATAACGTTCCATCACCTCACACGTGTCTGTTGATAAATAGCATTATGTGGTGTCATTTGTCTCCAGCTGTTTTTATGTTTATCATTATGCTAACAATTGCAGTTTTTATACACGGGTTACCTTTAGAAGACACACAAAACCAAAATGAATCTAAATATGTATATATAACTCAAAGGTGACTGACTGACTGACTGACTGACTATGTCAGTACATAGTGATCTATCAACGCACAGCCCAAACCACTGGACGGATCGGGCTGAAATTTGGCATGCATGCATGTTATAACGTAGGCATCCGCTAAGAAAGTATTTTTGGAAATTCCACCCTTAAGGGGGTAAAATAGGGGTTGAAAGTTTGTATGAAAATCCGTCATTTTTGAAGTTAAATCCATAAAATAGGTAGCAGTGGGCAAAGGCTATCATTTATAATTTAAGATATAGGTACAATTTGACCTATTTACCACGCGTGCGCAAAAGCTAGTTATTATATAAAAACCTTCCTCTTGAATCACTCTATGTATTAAAAAAATCCGCATCAAAATCCGTTGCGTAGTTTTAAAGATTTAAGCATACATAGCGACAGACATACAGCTGGAAGCGACTTTGTTTTATACAATGTAGTGATAGTGAATCTACGTAATTGTGATTTACAATATTTCATGTTCATGTAATAACATAATACAAAAATAATTTATTAAAATTATATAATATTAATATTGTGGCGTATTTATCGTCGTTCACCAGCTTATTACGCTAAATTAAAACGTTGATTGCCGGTCAGAACCCGCATTGTATACTAGACCTAATTCTATCTCGTTAGTGTAGTTTTATTGCCATTAATACAATTTACAGCATTAATTGAAAGCTATTAATTGATAGAACAACTTTATTAAGACTAATTCCAGCCCTCTTTAATAATTGTTTCAGAATGCGTGCATAAAATTCCCGCAGTTAAAAAATACCTAACACTTTCCTGGTACTTTAATTTGGTCGTTATAAAATAATCATAAAGTATTGAAAAACATCGCAAGACTAATCAAATATGTAATACATAATCAATGCAAAAAGAGACCTGTAATGATGCTGAAAATAATTTAATTACCTGGTAATAGCTACGCATCCTGTGAATAAAGTACAAAGATTTTCATCGGGCATTTCGAAAGAAGTGTAGTTATTTTTTATGTAAGTCACAAAATTATTAAGGAACTTCATACGATTTCATAGCATAATAGCTTTCTGTAAAACTGTGTCTAGTAGGGAACCTATCGAAACTAGGTAGTGGTAGTAGGTACCACCAAAATCCAACTACGGTATAATTTCTCGTAGTCGGTAGTAATTTGGGACATGGGTAGCAATTTGGAACTCTTATTTGCAGTTTAGCGGATACTAGTTATACGCAGCATTAATGAAAATGATGGCATTACGTATATGAATAGGTAAACAAAGTAAGCGTTATGTAAACTAAAGACAAGCACAAAAAATATCGTAAGGCAAAGCGCTAATTGAGAGGGCCCGGGGAAGCGCCACTATAAATAGATGGACCCCCACGACGGCGTCAATTAGTGCACTTTATGCAACTATCGGATAATACAAACTCGCCGACCAGCCGGAATAGAGATGCTATTTCGAGGGCAATTAATATTGATTTTCGTCCCGTTTGATTCCCAGCTTTGTAATCCTATTCCATTAGGGACATACTAAATTGTAGCTATGTTATTCATAATACACCATTGCTGGTAGGATATCACTTTCACAGAGGTCAATGTAGGTATATTTTAAGCACAATCTCTGTCGCGAACAAACTAGATTTTAACTTCACTGATAAGATGAAATGGCAAAATACCAAAATTGATTTCAAAATAAAATAAAAAATACGTCCCTACAATTTAGTTACATGTCTGCTTTATCAAAGGTTTCTATAAATATGTGTAACATCTTGTAAATAAACCAAGATAGGCCTTATGAGATTAGTAGGTAATATTATATTTAAAATGATTTGGTTTTATCTCAACAACCTCTGCAGATAACAAATAAACTATGACATCATATGCTGAGAGCATAGTAAGCAAGCAATTAATGAAATTAGCTAATTTGTATGTTACTGTTTGGTGATAAGACTAAAAATCGTAAATTTGCTTTTCACTGCAGAATATTTCGACGAAACATCAGTATGAGTTATTAGTTTCAATTAGGAACACAAGAGTCCAGTCGAAAATAAAACTCGGTTTATGACCAACACTACAGCAGGAAATAGAGGCCAGTGATACAAGCTTTATCACACTAATATTGTTTGCTCAATGAAAAACTAAGATAATATTTTCATTTCTGCAAAAATACAAGAATAGGACTTATATACAGTACCAACTATAATTGAATAATATGGCATCCAAAAACATTTTAATTTTCTAATAGTCAACATTATCTCTAGTACACAATGACTTAGTAAAAATATAGCTTATTTCTGAATGTGTACATACTATTTTTCTTATCAGTAAATAGTGTCTCTGTGTAGAATAGCAAGCCGACAAGCGAACAGAGTGGAAATACTTGGTTAAGACCAGAATCCAAGATTTTGAGGTCAATGTTTTCTGAGCTTTGAAGAAAAGAATTGAAAGCCCATCTACATGTGGCAACCAATTATAATTATGTAGACAGAGTGCTCACATGACCGCAATGCGTGCAGATCTTTACAAGAAAGTTTGTATACACAAGGTACTTGCGAGCACATGAAGTCCACCAGCTATCACGTTAAAGCGGTTGCACACACACACACACAAATAGTGTATGTACTCAAAATTAATGCAATTATATTTATATTATAGTATAATTGCATAAATTATGAATTATTAAATTCTTTATGGATTATTAAATATTGAAAGCTACATATATTAAATTATTATTTGACCTAGGGTAAGTCTTACTTACTTATCCTCTTGCCATATCAACCTCCAGAAGCTAAAACTGCATTCTGTTTCTAAAAGACAGGCAAAGGACTTGCCAATTTCCACAAGTCCCATACAACTACAAAGGCTTGGTAACAAGGTTTCAGTAATCCAAGGTTCAGTTATAGTGCACTTTTGTGTGTTCCAGAGCAGCAAGAAATTTTTTAATTTTGTAAAATAAACCAGTTTTAAAACAAGCAGTAATATCATTTGTCTATCGACATCCCCCCAGCAAATGTATGTATAGATGGATTGCTATTATTTACACTAAGCTAAGTTATAGTAATATAGTGACAGCTTAAAATCATTATATTTATTAACACAAAACAGATTAAACTATTATTAGACAGCTTATCAATTTTTTGGTGCAAATTGAATGTACAATGATACCAACAGTAAACTGGATCGAGGACAAATAAAGAAGCTTCTGCAAACTATTAGATTACAGGAAATCATAAGTAACAAACGGAATTAGTTTCAATGTAAGCCAGTTTTTTTTCTAACATTTCCACGTAGAGAGGGAGGCATTTTAGCTATTTCTTCTAATATAATTGCTTGTTTACGTAGGTTATAATATAATGGCTACAGGCTATATGGTTATTAGTTCCACTAATAATACTGTAAATAATTCCAGAACTAAATTCATGAAAGGTTATTATTGTATTTAATATAGAGCCTTATAAAATAACCAGAAGTAACTGCATGTCAGATAATTTTATTGTTTTTTTTTATAAAATAAAAAATACTCATATGCATGTAATTGAATGTGCCACCTACCTATGTTGAAGTATTCAACGAAGTTCGAAGAGATCAGATCTTTTCCAAACGTACGAGCACTTTCAGATGATAATGTACAAACGTCAATTAGGAACCCAGTATTTTTTTCAATTATTTTACTAATATTCAGTTCACACTTAACGAATCAAATACAAATCTAAACTCGTCAATACACAAAAATAACGATCAAACCATCGACGACTTCGTTAGCATAAGCAACTATAGAACGTAACAAATTAAGATTCGCGATGATAATTTGACATTAGTGACATCTCATACAACAGACTGACAGAGTAAATAACAAATTATAAAAACAAATGTATGAGGGTAATAAAGAGTGCAATAATTTAGAATAGTATTATAAATCAATGGGGTTTAGTTATAAATATCATAAAATTAAGATATTTTAACCTCCGAACTATAATTTACACGCGTACGTTAATATACCACTGTTGTTTATCATTTATCACGCAAACTGCATGATTAATAAATTTGTCGGCGATAGCGCACATCAGGCAGCGCCATCTGTGCAGATCCACGGGGCAACAACCACAACGCTTGCTATTGGACAGGAAACCCGAGCGGTCGACCCCACCGGCTCGTACGCGATCGTTGGCAGAAAGCGGAGTGCACCGGCCAGTGTATAACCTACAGGCCGCCACGATAAACGGACCTTCTTATTTGTTAGAGCCAAGCCAACGCATGTGTTAGTTTCCTGAGAGTTGTAATTGTAAAAAGAGTAAAGTGATTATCTACGTACTTTTGCTATTTTGTTCAAATTCGCTCGAGTACCCACGACAGTGCCCACAGTACCTACGCCATCCTGAACAGAACCTGACAACTAGAAGCCCTAACTATAAACCTACTTCTGATGATGTGGATGCTTGCCGCGTCTACAAATTTATTGATCATGCAGATTATAATAATATTTAAAAAACAACAAACAAAACGCTTACGAATTACGATCTGTAGCATTAGAAATCCGACGATCAGCTCTACAACCGCGCGCGCTCATTAGTCATTAGATAGTCCGCGCATCCTTGTCATACTGTAACACACTTCCGTCCCTTTTCAAGACAACAATTACCACAGATTGCAGGAAACCTAGAAGAAATATGTTGACTTAGGAAAAAAAATGATAACGTTGACCTACTTGGTTGCTACGCACAACTTATACATGTACGCATATTACTACTTATACACATACTTACAATAATATAGGTAAAATAATGATAATTGAGCGTAGATAGAGCAAAAGTTAATTGCTTGTGTTACGTTCTACAACCGTCGCTCGTATTTTTTCTGTGGGTTTGACAGCCATGTCTGTATGACATGACATCCGTCAGGCAATGCTTTGAATGCTTCACGTACTAAGTTCACGTAAGCCAGAGAAAGATTAGATTCGTTTAGAAATTCAAGAATATCAATAAACGCGTAAATAATAAGGCACGTAGAAAACATGCGTTTAAAATATAATAAACTTGTTAAAGATGGTACTCACTTTAATTTTCATTGTAAGAAAGTGTATGATAATAATGGTGCGTAAGAGAAGATAACATCTATGGCTATAAACAAATTGACGCATTATTGATTTCTTAAAAACCCGTTTTTGGACGTGTATTTTTTATCTCTTTCGTTCTTTAGACTACCTCCCCTACCTACCTTCCTTCTCTTTTCTCTACGTCATTCTCTTACGTTCGATGTGTGGTGTCAGAGAATTTATTCGCGATAATTTTATTTTATAAAAAAATAATTAGGTCTTGAAATGTTTAGTAGATTTATTCCTTTTGTTAAATATGCAGTACTCTAGAAGTGTACTAGTGGCGTTAGGTTGTGTGAGATTTATATAGCGAAGATTTTTTGTTATAATAGTTCATTATGAACTGTCATCAAGTGCTAAGTGGTGCCTGTAATTCAGGAGATCAATGTTTTGCTGTCGGTTCAGTTGAAGGAATCCCTTTCACAGTAAGTATGATAGTCATGGACTATGTAATGATGTTGTGTCCGAGTCTCGTGACCATGGATGTTCGATCGTGAATGTCCAAGGTACAACTAAGTTCGTTGTAATTGGTATGTTATGATCCTTAAAGGAAAATCTTATTTCCCAGGTTAATAAGCATAACTTATTTTTCTTTTGGTCACTAAGTACATATATCTCACCTGTATCTCTATAGATTTAACCTCAATCCATTTAATTAGCTACACTGGCTAACTCCCATAGAAATAAGTTTCCTTGAAGGCTAATTTGCATTGGTCATTTATAGCAATTTAAATAACTATTGTTTGAGAAGATACTTATTATCTTTACAATGAATTATATCATCCATTCAACAAGACAAGATATGAAATTTAATAGTTTTATTAGACATTATATTTATTCCATAAATTGAAGATCAGGGTGACATTAAAATTTTTATTTTAGTCTTATGTTACAATCTTACATTTTTAAATACATATTAAGTTTGGTTTTGATAGCATGTGATTATGAAAGCAATAGCTGGATCTGATATATCCCATTGTCATATTTATATGGATCAGGTTCCAATTATTTACATAACCACATACTTAATTGTTTAGAAGGTCACAATAAAAAACGAGAAGTTCTTGTTAAAAACAGCATTGTGATGCAAAAAAATGCTAAACTGATAAAGAATATCATGTATATCTTACCATTGTAGCTATAAATTTACATATCAAATTTTTAATGGTTTGAAATAGACTAAAATTAAAGAATTTCATTATTAACTTGTTTTTTTATATCACTTCAGGTCCCAAAATGTTTTACAATTTGTCCTATTGAATTAAGCCCATGGTAATTGCCATACTGCTAAATGTCTGAATTGCATCAAGTATGTTACCATCTAAGGAAATTCTATATTTACAATACAATACATTTTAAGTATAAAAGTAATAAGTAAAAAAAAAACATGTGAATAACACTGCCTACACTTACAAGATATTTATTTGCAGATAGAGTCTTTTGAAGTTATTATAGTAAATATAGTTCGTAAAAATGTTTTGTACATTAAACATCTTAACCACTGAGTATTATTTTATGTGAATTCATGTTTTAATCCATATCCATCTTCATTTAAAATTCCAACAGTAATGCTCAGTACATCTGCAAATAGAATTTGTTTACTATTACTCTTTCAAATGTCTATTGCAAAGTCATAAAAGTTTGCAGGTACTGGATTGACTCTGTTTATTTATCTGTTAATGTATTTATTGCCGAGGAGCAAGCTATTAACCTAATAATAGTTTATTTATGAATGGATTTCACCTCCTACAGTGTTTCTAATGATTACATGACTGTGTATTATATTTATTGAACTTATCAATCATCATAAATGTACATATTTTATGAGTAAACATACTGTCAGAATTTAATAAACATATTGGATGTGTTGGAAAATTTAAAGAAATTATGCAGCATACATGTTAAGAGATGATAAACTGATTTTCTATATTGGTTATGGGAAAAATAATTTGATTTGATTGAAGGATCATATTAATATCATAGAATAGTATAGTATCTGTCTGTATGTATACTAACTTGTATAGATCTAATTGTATTAATGCATACTACTTCCCTGCACATTGATGGTACAATGGAATGGAATTTTGACAAAGTTGCTACAACTTTGTCAAAATTTGTTTGTTAGTAATGATTGTCCAGCATGTAAAATATAATAAAATATTCTTGAAATGTTTTCTAGGCTTATGCAGCAGGATGTAACATAGTAATTCTTGCATCAGACTTTGAGAGGGTCCAGATAATACCTGGAGCAATCCATGGATATGTGCGCATTGGGTCACTTGACTGCAGCACAGATACTGGAAAAATTGCAGCTGCTTATGGTGCTGAAGTGTGCATATTTGAACCCACACCATTGATACACACAGCTGCCACTACTCATGTAAGTATTTTAGAATATATTAAGAATATCCCATAGTACAAGCTTTGCTTAGTTTGGGGCCAGATGGCGCTGTGTGATAATGTCCAAGCATTATTTATTTATTATTTATTATCATGTTTTATCACGTTTTTTGAAATTGTATCTTGGGTTATTTACAAATAAAAGAGATAGGTACTGTCTAGAATAGGTAGGTATTGGATGCGGATGCACTGACATTGTCTGGTAGCTATTCTAATTGTTATTTAATTGACTGTGTTGAGCACACGCGACGCGGTCATCTAATCGACGCACATACTAGGTATACATATGTTTAATGAGTCATTAAAAGTCGTGTAATTTTCATATATCGTGAAAAAACTTATAAAATTAAAGGTAGCAACTACGGAAATTTTATTCGAAAACATCAACTTTGGAATACTGTTTCGGAAATTGTCAATTCGGCTATGATTTTATTGTTAGACTGAACTATGAACACACAAATTGCTCTATAATCTATATAATATTGACACATTTATCGCCACATGAGATGCAGATACTCAGGAATAGTCAATAGAGTAGGTACCATACAATATTAAATGGCCATTGAGATTAATGATGTATTGTCGTGCTTGCACTTAACGATCCTCGTAGCTAAGTCACAGCTCTGTTATATAGCCATTCATTTTAATGAGCAAAACTAACTTTTATTTATTGTGTATAAATATAGGTACTTGTCGCATTTAACATGACATGAGAGATTAGGTTACGCTCAAGATAAAGTGTGTCAGTCTAAAACAATCTATTTATACAAGTGTTAGTTTTCTTCTATTAAGATTATGTGGTTTATTATGAACTGATGAAGCAAGATTCTAGTTGAAGATTTAAGTATTACAAGTAACAGGAATGTGGAAAACTCAAAGGAATTATTGCATTTTAACCGTTACACAATTGTGGGCCTCTAAACCGCAACTGATTACATTACATACAAGTTAGCACGTGTGATATCAATTGGCCAATCATCGCGGTGCAAAACTGTGCCGATTATTTGATATTCAGGTTGATTATCCAATTGTGTTATGTCTCGCAGGGCTTGGAATACAGATGGGTACAGACAGGCAAGTTGGTCGCGGACGGGCCTATCACGGCGCTCTCTTGGAACCTCGAGGGCACCCGCCTGCTGACCGGCGGCAAAATACTCCAATTATGGCACCAAGCATCGCTCTATCAAGAGGACAGCCAACGTGAGACCTTTATCTATTGCACATTGTTCTGTAGCTATGTCAAGGTGTAGCGTTATCATTAATGTAGGTACTTACATACGCCCTTATCTCCAAAATCACATTGGATGTACTTACTGCTGCAAGCAAGGGTACCTCTATTTTAGCGACTAAACATATTCTTGCCAAAACACTTGATACTTCCTAAAATATATTTTGAATTAAAATAAATATTTCTTCTGCAATTGACCTGCTTAGCCTATATATAAAACTTTATTGTTGTTTGCATTCATAATGTATTAATGCAATCTCTTTATATAATTTAAGTATGTATATATTTATATTATACTAGCGGCCCGCCCCGGCTTCGCACGGGTATTAAATGTTATATAGCCTAAAGCCTTCCTCGATAAATGGACTAACCAACACATTTTTTTTTTAAAATTCGAACCAGAAGTTCCTGAGATTCACAACAAACTCTTCAGCTTTATAATATCAGTATAGATTTGTATAAAGTAATTATACGTAATATATTGTCTCTGTCTTAGACTGTTGTTGTTATTATTCGGAAGTCAGACCGAGCGTAAGAAAAAAAAAACATTTTCATAATATAGATGAAATGAGTTCTGGATGTACTGTAGCATGGGAAACCTAATTTATACACTACAACCACTTGGACTAATTTCCAGCGAGCTCGGGTGTGACATTCCAAATCGGCGGCGACAGAGACGAGAAGCCGAAACAAGCAGAGGAGGAGGAACCAGTGAGTATCTATGCACACAATGCGCATAAAATATAACGAGATAAGATAGCGCGCTTCACTAGTGATACCCATGTTTTGTTTACTTACAAGTTACACCCACTGATTCTAATGAGTTGAGATACTATTAAAAAGTTTAAATTGATGCCAAATGTGATGGACTATAACCTTTTTCATAAAATTTAATGATTCGATGGCGAAAGACGTGATATACAGGGTCAAATCTAATAATGCGCTTTTAGTTGTCATGAAAATCGCGCCAGATATTCTTTTTAGTTCTTTTCGTTAGTCCTCACAGTTTCGGAATATAACATCTATGCCCACGCGAAAAATAATTCTATATCCATAGCAAATCAGGCGTATTATATTATCTTTATCAATAGAAAATACGATTGAATAAGTAGAAATTAATTAAATAGTTGAAACATGGTACTCATATAATTGTATCTGTAATGCACGAGCAAAGTCATATCAATTTAAAAGTTACGTCTCTATCAATCCTCGAAATATCTAGCTGATAAAAGTGACATTGTTATTGATTTAAAGTGATGAAAATTCAAACAAGAATGTTATTTCCGCATCAGAATTCTTCAGAATGAGACTCGGTATTTTTATGACTATTTGTTTGTTTAATAGGTTACCGACATTACGCGGGTGTACAGGCCATAAAAACACGCGGCTTTCACTGACACGGATAAAAACTATAGTTTTTATCCCGGAAAAAGTAATTGCACCACAAGGCCCCTCGCCGAGTTAATGATTACAGTACATTGACGGATTTATTACGTTTCTTTGGATACCTGTATTATGCAAGTTTTTTCAGGTTTTCGCTCAACGCATAGTTGTCGGTTAGAATAAAATTCGGCCAACCCGGCCAGGATCTAGAAGTCTTCTCAATTTGCATTTATAAGAGTTTTATTCTTGGGCATTGTTTATATTTAATGTGCAAAATACTGACATTTATGTCGGATGTTTGTTGGGTACATAGGGGGAAAACGGACGGACTATAAAAAATATTCAATAATATCTGCTACGCGGCGCGCTTAGCATTGTTAAAAAACAAACTCTGTTTATTTGTTTATTAGAGGTGGCCTAGTTCAGGTATAGCAGTAAAGTGGCAATTTGTTATGATCTAATGTTTCAATATTTAATTGAATGAATATAAAGATTTTGGTTTAATATAATGTCTCTTGGTAGTTAATTATATAACTATTTGATCTTAGGGTTGGATATGCGTTTGGAAGTGTCATACTGCAACGCCTGCGCACCACCTTGCGTTTTCTCCCGACGGCGTCCTATTCGCTACCTCCGGTATCAACGATAGACTCGTCAAGATCTGGTACCAGAATAAAGGTAATAAAATACTTATGTTATGACTTTTATGTTTTGATTAACATTTTAGTAATAAATAGCTATTACTTCCTATAGTAAAATGTTTTTTCTAAGAGAGTAGGTAATTGCGGCATGACGTGTACCACTGATTTAACATGTACATGTTAAAGTGACATTACATTGAAATACTATTTCTTTCAGATCAATGTTTTGCTTTGCTAATATATTATGTACTTTAAATCCTTAAAAGATAATCTTATATATAAATGGACAAGATAATATGATCTACTGATATTGGGTGCTCTGATGGTAGTTTCGCATTGTCTTAATTACGTAAATAACCTATAAACGAATTTGATTCGTACTTATACGTGGAGTATACGTTTTTGTTCATCAAACTGCTGGATATCTACATGAATCTGTTGTGTTTTGTGTTTTCCGTTAGTGTTAGTGCAGACGCACGGCGAGCACCCCCCACAGGACCTGAACTACACGTTCATCTATGTGGCGCATCCTCGGGCTGTGACGCATCTATCATGGCGAAAGACCAGCAAATATATGCCCAAGTAAGTCACTTACACACTTGACTATTCAATCTTCTGGCTGCTCTAAGGAAAGATTAATAGTTTAAGCCTACTATGAGTACCAGTCATACCAAGGCCGTTTTAATCTAGATGATATACGTGCCAGTAAACTCTATCTTCGGCCTACGGCGTATTTTCATACCAAAAACTGCGCAAGCTGAAAAATAATAGGCAGTCGCTCTGTATTTTAAAGCGGCAAATTATGTAGACGACTGAAGTGTTGCCCGCACAAGTTGATCGTGATAGAATGTGGTTTCGGCTGCCCTAAATTCAGAAGTCTGCATGGATTTCACGTGGCTACATTATCGCGATGAGTGCGGTTCTGCTCTAGGGTAAGCCAATCATTCATTTCCTTTAGTGTTGGGAAGTAGAAGTGGTTCAGATTGCCCCTTCTTGCCCCCTGTACGGCCATGGTGTATTCGTTCTCAGGGGCAGCGTGGGCAACGTATTAGTGACGTCGTGTGTGGATAACATCTGCCGCGTGTGGGCCGAGACGCTGGTGCCCGAGGACGAGTGGGGCGGCGGCTGCTCCGCGCCTCACGCACGCTCGCCGCCGCGGCGACAGCGAGCCACGCATCGACACAAACATCGCTTCATGCAGCGGCTCAAGCATATGAAGTACATACATTAGAACCAACTATACATATAACATACCAATACACACATATTTTGGAAGTATTATCAAATGGTAGATAGATAGATAACTCTTTATTATACACCTTAAAACTATAATACAGAAACAGAATTTATTATACATATAGGTACAAATGGCGGCCTAATCACTAGATGTGATCTCTTCCAGACAACCTAGGTAGGGACTGGAGTTTGGGAGAGGGTAGATATGGGTGTACACAATACAAAAATGGAAAAGGTACCCGTTGGTACAATAACTGTATGCCAAATGGTGTATAAGATAATGTTCAAACTTGTAATTTAAAGGATTTTTTTCGAGGTTTCACCCATGACGTTCGCAAAGTTCCGCGTGGCGCTTGGTACCTTAGTTCCAATCGGTCGGATATTTAAACGACATAAAAGTTTTAATGGCCCATGTATGAAGCGTCGACAAAATACAATTTCGAATGTAAAATCGGAGGCCACTCAAAATTAATGTGGCATCAGATTTGGCTGCTTGTGGTTGGCCAGTAGTATTCGGCCATAAGTCTACTTTGCCCAGTATTTCCGCTAAACAAAGTATGCATACATATTTAATTCTTGATGGCACTGCGTTGGTATTCATCTAGCCGGCCTCTTTTAATAAGATTCCTATCTGGTGAAGCTGAGTTGTCCAATTATAACAGAAATATTAGCATTAAACATTTAATTTTTGCACACAGGACATGTTTCCACATCAGACGGAACGCGCAGTCGTCCAAGCAGCCCGGCGCGCCGATACCAACGTTACCATCGACATACAGCGCTCACGACTTCCACAATCCTTATCACACAAGTTCATATACTGGAGGTAATTACATTGTCACAAGTTGAAATAAAACGCATTTAATTCAATTATACCTAATTTAGGTGTCATTTTTAAGATGTGTGTAAAGCGGCTTTACAGGGGCTTTGACAGACTCCTGGTGTTTCAAGCGTCTATAGGTTACGGTAACCGTCTAAAAATTGGTAGAACGTATGTTCGTTTGTGGAACATAAAAAACATAAACGTTAGCGTATTTATCATCGAATATTCTTAATTTAAATTTCCTTTTCAGGCCTTCATTTCCACCTAGCAGCTTCAATAAACGCGGAAACCGACATACCTCTAGTGCCGTCCTTGTCTGGCGGCGGTCGCTTCATCTTACACTGGCTTCACAACAAAGAAATGCACTTTACGAGCCAAGCTGAAGCCATTTTACACGATCTTACTAAGAAAGTGAGTTAACATTTTATAAATGACTAGCAATTTTTGACTGTTACACGGACGAAGTTGCGGGCAAACTGCAACTTCGTCCGTGTAACAGTCAAAAAATGCCTTAATAAGATTTTTAATTAATTCAAATTTAAAAGTATATGCTTATGTTTTTAACCTTTTTTGAATGAAATCGGATGGAGTTTTTAAACATGTGTCAAAATAAAATGTAATTATGTTATTTAAATCAAAAGCACTAAGGAGTATTGATATCAACTTCGAAGCAAATTACCGCCAAAACAACTTTCTACCCATTTTCAACCCCGTTAGGGGTTTAGTTTCAATAAGATACGAAACACGTCTTCCATCAATTCTGTAAAAAAAGGTTAATGCAAAATTTAAGTAGATTGGACCAAGGAATCACGTTGTCCCATACAAACTTAGGTAGAATTTCGGAAAATCCTTTCTTATCGGCTGCCTACGTCATACAAAGACCACACAGTTTCGGATTCCAGGTCTCTACGATCAGCGGCTCAGGCAAAGTGTGCGTCCGTCAGTCAGTCATTCAGGACAAAAAAAATATGTATATATGTAATTTATAGTTCAAACCCACAAGTACGAAATTTTCTTTTCAATCTTATTAATTTTAATTGCAGATATTAGATAAAGAAGAAACAGATGAAGGCGGTTCCGGTTCAGAACACACCGCACATCAGGACGGAGAGAATGACCCAAGTATGTATACTTTAGATGTTAACATTTCCAGCGCTCTCTTAACTAACTGCCATTCTTAATCGTTTGACAATATAACACACAGAAATGACAACAATACCGCTATCAAGAAATACAGAGTTTCTTCAAAGAGGGAAAGAAAGAAACTACAAACCACAAGGTTCACTAAAAGTCTTAGCCTTTTACAGAGTTGGCGATTATTTTTCCCGTTTTTAAAGGCTTATTATGTTCATGAATCATAACTATATTATTATGCGTAAGCGGTGAAGCTTAAATTATTGATAAGCTTATCGCAGCTTAATGCTTTCATGCTGCTAATTAGGACATAGGCGGCCTAGTCATCATTTGACTAAAGTACAGTCAGAGGACAACAGCAATAGCGACGAGCAACCAGGTAACGATGGCTTTGTGTGTTCCGTTTTGGGCTTTAGACTGAAAGTAATAGAGTCAAAAATGGAGTACAATTTGTATAATAAGCATCCATACTTTGGGCAATGTTGTTATTGTGAGTGCGAGTATAAACTGCAGATAATTTAGTTTTTCTAGTAAGTACATGATCAGCTGTTCGTACGTGTTGTTAGTACCTTGTAGAATTTTAATCATAGTACACAATGTATACCTTCTGTTGAAGTAGTGAATTCAAGGTTTCACTGGTAACATTAATAACGGATGGTAAGCGAAATGCTTGCCTTTAGTCTACTTTTGTTGCATTGCCTCACATCCATGATCACTCAACACCTCGATCATTCAATCGTTATTCTAATTAGATAGGTTATTGTTTTATATTGTCAATATTGTGAGTAAATAGTAATTTCGTTGTAGTATTAAAGGACCTGCCAGCCAAACATACAACTCAAAGATTGAAAAAGCTAATAATACTTTTTATTCCAGCCAGCGGCAATCATAGCCATCCAAGTCTGTCAAACACGACTTCAATAAACTCAATAGCGACTGACGTCACGTGCACTCACTTGCCGGACTCCTTGGACGCGAAGATTGAAGCTTTGCTCCGGGATTGGCACCAGAGTCCCGATCTACTGTTCTCGATACACCCTGTTGATGGCAGCTTCCTTATATGGTCAGTTTGTCTGCGTGTATTATATATTATATGTATTACTGGTTAGGTTATTTAGTTGGTTTGTCTCATTGCAACATAAGATATTGGTAAGATACGTTTTAAAGGTCTATAAGTCTTCTTTCAAATGTAAGGGTGATTGTTACTCAGTCACGTCAGAAGGTCAGAACGCATTTCAAGAGGAAGAACAGGTATTTTGACCGAACTTTTTGTCCCGTAAAAATAACTGCTTGCCACGCGATTATTGTAGAGAAGTGACAACTGTTTGATAAGATATTTAAAACTAGCGTTTACCCGCGGCATCGCCCGCATGGTTCTACTATGCCTCGGGAACCGCACAATTTTCCTATATGTTAATCCAGCTTATAAGCACCCTCCATTCCAAATTTCATGCATATCCATTTAGCTCAAGGCGTGAAGACGGTACAAACACACACTCAAAATTTCGCATTTATAATATAGTGTGATTGATGCTTAGCTTGTAATTAGAAAAAAATATTTTTTCGTCAGGGTGTGCGAATGGTTAGACGAGCTCCAAGCCGGGGCTATCCGTCAGGCGCAGGTGTCATTCTCAGCGAGGATCCCGTCGGCCTTCCCCCTCGGCGACGCCACCACGATGTGCACTCCGGCCGCTCTGTACCATGCGGCTGCGCAGCCATTGTACGTGCGCCATAGGACCAAGCCTGTTATACCAGGTAAGTTTTCGATATCTTGAATATTTGAATTGTGGTTAATAGATACAAACTAGATATAGGTAAGGAAGTAACTGTGCTTAATGAGTAACGGGGACTATTTAGATAACTATCCGGAATAGAACGTAACAGCTTCATTTGGAAGGAAGTAGAGGTAAAGGCTCTACGGTTGTATTACGTCTGTAAAAGACAAAGTGGTTGTCGCTGCCTATCTGTACAGGTAGCAAGACCATCTTTCGACTACGTATCTGAAAACGTAACGCTTAAAATGACAAAATAATATATACGAATTCTTAGTTCCACTTTTTGCCGGCGCGGCGCTAGTCATTTTCACATACAAAAATTGTCTTAATTTATGCGAATTCGCAGTCGAAAGTTGTTCTTGCTAAGGGTAAAGGGATCAAAAAGTTTGTGCTGAACAGAACTGATTATGATATAAATATAATTAATGGAAGTAACTGAGGGTTAGTTTAATGACAAAACAATTTATTAAACAATCCGCACATTAAGATTTTCACGTTTACGTCCCTCCATTCACATTGCCTATACTCAGTACTTCTATAGTGTTTTGTTTTGGTGCTTCAGGTCAACAACAGCAGCCGGAAACGGTGACTACCCCGTTGGCCAGTGTTCAGGAAGAGAAAGAAGAGGCCGAGTGGCCACAGGCCGAGGAGCAGACTGAACCACAAGAAAACGGTGCGGGGAACAAACAATGTTACTTATAATAGTACAATACCTAATGGCCGAATACTGATACGCCGGACAAATCTGATGCCACATTCATTTTTAGTAGCCTCAGATTTGACATGCGTAATTGTAATTTGATGACGCTTCAAACAGTTACGTTTGTTCAAACTGCCGAATGTCGTTTCAGTATTCGACTGTAAGTGGTTTAATAGTTTTGGTTGGTCTCAATCTGTGGTTTAAATATTATTAGGTCAGATTAATATTAGGTTTATGTCAGGTTAACCTAACCTAACCTAACCTAAGTCGGATTTTTTGTTCAGTCAACGGGTAAAATCGGGTAGCTGTTGAGGCAAGGGGTTAATAAATATAATATACAATATTCCAGGGCACCGAGAGGAGAACAACAATGACATGCAGCGCAAGACGAGTATAGCAACGGAAGATCTGGGCGAGAACCAGGAAGGGGACGTGTTGGACTCTGCGCCCGTCATATCCATGGTCACCAACCACACGAATGGGACGCTCAACCTCTGGCAGCTCACCTTCGATGACAAATCCAAGTTTTCACAGGTTATTTTTGCTCTACAATGGTATCTTTATGAAGATTCTTGCATATAGTTTATGTCCACAGTCTATATAATATTGACAAAATGACTCCATTTAATACATCCGTTCAAACGTGAAATTAATGGGATGCGGACACATGTTTTATGGATGACAATATTAATGATTTATCTTTCTTTATTTCACCTGCATTTCAGTATATACGGCTTAACTAAAAAAATATTCTTTAGCGCGACATACTATTAAAATTAGTCCTATATTGTCATCTGTTAAAATTCTAATTTATATTGTGAGTGCCGCATATATATCTTACAGTTTTCAGATTAAAATATAAAAAAAACGTATTTTATTCTTTTAAGATAATATGTTAATATGCATTGTCATAAATGTAATGATACACATCATACAATGCAATTTGTTTTGTATTTGACAGGTGCTATCAATAGGTCACGCGTCCAGAGCATCGGGTCATAGATTTAGAGTGAACGACATCACATGCCATCCAGTATTACCACTTCTGCTTACCACGAGCCATCATAATATATCTGGTAAGTGGTTTTTGAAGTTACCAAGCAATATATCATACTTGTTTGTGGAACAGAAGCGCGAGACTTCAAACTTAGGAGTGGTATTTCCAAAAACCCTTCCTTAGTGAATGCCTATGTCAGAAAAGGTTCCTGATCTCAAAATGTCAAGTCTCTAATCCCAGCCGTTAAGGCTATGCGTTGATATGTCAGCCAGTCAGTCAGATTATCCTTTTATATATTATACAGATACAGATGTAAGGTACTTCCGAAAGAAATACGGTTGCTATACCGGAATGCCGTGCGGCAAGAGTGCTTTTGAATCGTAGCGCGGTGCAGATGACGCCCGCGGCTGTTGTCGCAGGTTACATTTATGTTCTTTGTTGGCAACTCATGCGGCCCGCTCTCATACCGCACCGCACCCGTACCGTGTTCGGTAGCTCAAGAAACGTATTAACGTAACGTATAACTACGTATTCAAAAACGTAACTCGCGAAAGGTCAAAATGTTCATACTAATTTTTAGTTCTACTTTACACCGACGCCGTGCTGTTCATTTTCCCATAAAAAATGTTGAAAGCGATACGATCGCAAGTTGTTGTTGCTAAGGCTATGGGTTTGGCGAAACTATAATTCTGTATACTTGTAGCTCAGGGTAGATAATATACTACGTACAACTTGTAGACAGCGACCGAGACACTCGCAAGAGTGAAGACACGGGCGCGGCGGGCGGGTTGTGCTCGGAGCTGATCATGTGGCGCGTGGAGTGCGTCGGGCCGCTCGGCAAGTCCGGGGGCGTGTCCGAACTGGCCAGGGTCAACTCTCCGCACCTCTCCGCCTTCAGCAACGTCGCTTGGCTGCCTACCTTGCTACCCAGGTAAAAACACTCATTGATTTATGGTCGGCAACGCGCGAGTAATACCCGGCTTCGGTGACCGCTTACCATCAGACGGACCGTATGCTAGTTTGCCACCTTAGTGGTATAAAAATAACATAGCTAATTTATTTCAGCTCTACACTCGGAAATCTCTCAAATTCCCCGTCGGCTTGCTTCGTGGCCAGTGACGGAGAAAGTCTACGAGTATTCCAAGCGGTCATAGATGCCCGAACTTTGTTAGCCGAAATAGCGACCTCCGAGCGACGTCATAATGACGTTTTGGTATGTTTATAACAGTTACTTTTAATTTGCCTATTCTAATCAATTTCGTATTCGATTACAGCGCAGTTATAAATATTTGTATAAAAATAACGGTCACGTAAATATTTTAATACCTCAAATAACTAAGCTAGATCTTTTTAAAATAGCGATCTATTCTAGAATAACATCTAGACATTAGTATTAACTAACTGTGGTCTTATTACAAGAGCGATCTATTCTGGAATATCTTATGGCTGATTCACGACCTTGCCGCTGTGAGCGGCAGCTAAGCGCGAGGCGGTAAGATCAAAAGAATAAATATGAAGCACGCCACGAGACGCCGCTCATAGCGAAAATGCGATTCAAATACTTTTGATCTTACCGTTCGCCGTCCGCTCACAGCGGCAAGATCGTGAATCAGCCGTTAGGTAATATTTTTGAAAAAATATTTTGTGTAGCACGACACAATGTCAATGTCGTCGGACTCGACGCTGGAGGAAGGCGGCGGCATCCCTCTGCACGACCGCATCAAGATAGTCTCCCAGCAGTCGACGGCGCGGCCCGGCGCCATCATACAACTACACGCGATAGCAGACGCCACGCACGACTGGCATAATACACAACTACTGCACGTGTTCCAAGAACAACTCATCACTGGTAACGTTTAACACATAATTCACAACAAATTATGCACTGATAGATAAAACATAAACCATTCATTCAATGCTATATATTGGACATTCTTTTGATATAAATGCGAAAGTTCTGTTTTAACTAACGTCTCATACCACATAGATTTCGTTTCGGTATACAAAGATGACTTTGTTTTTCATAAACTTCAGTTTTTTTAGGATTAATCTAGGATTAATTTAGGATTTTATGCTTTAATTCCCGAAGTCTGGGGCAATAGCTTATAAGAACATTCAAATATCCTAACTCAAAGCGACATTTCACAATCGTCCACCACAACTCTTGCTTCCTCTACTTAATATAAAATGTATATCTTAATTAAATTCCAGGTGAACGCACTACAGACTGCGACAGCGTCGACTCAGGAGTGGATGGGACCGAAGTGAACGCCATCACAGAAGCTGGTCTGGAAGCGATAGTGGACTTGCGTAAATCTGCGGTGTTCAACGAGCCCTTCTACATCGTCGTACTGGAGAGGACCGACGGAGGATCCACTGTGCACATGTGGAGGCTTACCGTGTCGTCACAGGGCGATCCCACGGGTACTATTTTACCGCGTCACTTTATTTTCATACAAATGTCGTCTTCTACTATGACTTTTTAGATAGGCAGATCTTTTTCATGTTTTATATACCTTTACATTTTCCCACTCATATTAATCTCTCAATACAATTTCTTAATCATTACATGAATTGTAACAGCCTTGTCTGAAACTGTCCAAATCACTGTGTTAATTTAAATTTGCATGCATTTTTCTTTTATCTATCCGACCCTCGATACAAATGATAAAAATAATCCATTATTATTTTTTGATACGTACGCACTAGTTTGCAGTTGGCTTGCCTCAGGACCATTCCGATGGTGTTGAGTTCGCTCCCATGAGGACAAACATTATGTGTCTTGATTTTATACTCCTCTATTTATTTCAATAAGTCGGTATACCCTCTGCCTAAGGTAGGAACTGACGTCATAATTTTTTTAACCTATATTGGTCCTCTCCTGGGGAAATTGAAGGTAAATTCCCTGCACTGCTGTCCATCCCCGGCAATGCTTTCCCAATTATCCTGGAAGACGTACAGGTCGAGATTTATTAAATTATGATTATCTAATTTCCAGACGACCTAACGAACAGCATGATGTACGTGCCGGACAGCGCGCTAGTCCAGGAGGAAGAGGGCGAGTCCCGCAAGAACTCCGTGTCTATGGACACCGAGCATGCACCTACTGCCGCCGCTGCGCACTCGCACCTCTCAATAACTACCAAAAAGGTTAGTTTATCTAAGAACTTTGTGTTGTATACAGGATGAATTTTTCAAGCGGACAAATCTGAAACTGAGGAATATCTAAAAATTACTCAAAGGATTAACGGGCCCGATTTTGTTAAAAACGAAACCTGCATCTTTGGATTTTTAAAAATCAGTGTTTCCAGCCAAGAATCGAACACTATTAATTTCGAAAACAATACTTTTACTGCAGTATATTATTACACCATTCTATAGTGTCGCTAGTGAGTATCGAATTCTGGGAATTCATGATTTTTGATAATTATTATCGGGTTAAAAGAAGGTTGTAAGTCAATGTAAATAAATCGATTAACTTTCCAGGTCTGTGAATGCCCTCTGTCACTACCAGACGGGGTGGATGTGATACACGCCACACCAGCCGCTGGACATTTAAGCTCTGCCTCTATTTACCCCGCATGCTTAGCGCCTTATATTCTTGCTACTGCGTGCTCCGACAGTACATTGAGGTAAAACAAATATTTTAATAACATTTTACATATTTTATTTACAAGCTTACAAAATATGGGCTGTTAAAATGGATTGAATTGATTTCAGATTCTGGAAATGTAACGTTACGAAGAAAGATGACGATTTTGAATACACCTGGAAGGAATGGGAAATGATGAATAAAGATCAAGAATCTACCATAGATATTCCAGGTAATGAACTACGTTAATTCGCAATGTAAATTAATGTTTTCAATTGGAAAAATATAATGTTTGTATGGGAAAGAGTTTTGGTGATTACGGCGTCTGATTTATAAATATATACTCTGAAGAATGTTAATGTAAGAAAACTCATTCTGTTTTGTTACAGGACAACCCCTGCACTTAAGCGCCGCTTACTCAGGGCGCATAGCATGTGCATACAAATGCGGCCGGTCGTTCACCCGACCTAAAGTTGGAAGTGCGACTACAAACGCAAACTCGGACGCTCGGTTCGTTAATTTGTGCGTTTGCGTTTACGAGTGCGAGAGCACCGGAGGGGCGGAGTGGCTGCTCGAAGACACTATACCGCTGAGGAACGTTAGCTTGCCCCGGGTCGGAGTTTGCGCCGACACACAGATAGATCTCTCCTACTTGCACGACACCTCTTTCATGCAAAAGAAGCAGAGGTTGAATCAGGTATAGTTTTATAATTCCGTGCTACCGTGCGTGGCATCCTTTTTTCATATTTTATTTCGGTTGTTTTCCGTTAACTTACACGGGTGCGCGCAAAACAACATAATTTCTTTTTAGTGTTTAGAATGTTGAATTGAATTTATGAAAGGTGTGGTGAGCACAGAACAAATTGGTATATTGTTTATTTTATGTTTACATTACATGTCTATGTAATTAGTGTTATTGTGCCAGTACTGCTAAACCAGATTTCCTTTTTTTGTCAAACATTGTAGGTGCTACAAACCCTCTCATCCGACGAGGGTCGCAACAACCGCAACGGTGAAGGCGACACGGGCAAGTCAGCGGGTCTTCTAGCAGTGCCCTCCTTCAGTACCTTACAGTCTTTACGCAAAAGCATCATGGAAAATGGGAATACTTGCCCCTTAACGCAAAAACATCTTGTGCAATTAGACTGGGTGTCCAAGGAAGATGGCTCGCATATACTGACAGTGGCCGTGGGCTCAAGAGTCTTACTGTTTACGCCTGTGTCTAGTGACCTGGCTCAGGCTAATTTGAAGGTAAAAACGATAACCAGCCGAGTACATTCTATGTTTTTTTGTCTTAGTTAAATCCAATCCAATAATCCAAGATGAAGGTACCAATTCTGTTGTTCGAAATTACTAAACTTAACTAATTTTACAGGTCTATTTAACCCCGTCCTTATTTAACCCCGCACATGAGAAAGGGATAGCAAGACTTTTAGACCTATCAAATTAGTAAAGTTTAGTAATTTTGAACAACAGAATCGACACCAATATCCGATTAACATTTTTTGAAAAGAATAAGGATAGTTTTTCCCTGCCACTTGAACCAAATCAAAGGGCGGTTTGCTAGTAGTAAATAAAATTCTTATTATACTTACAGGCAATGAAAGAATCTATAAACAACAACCGTCCAATCCTGCGCAAGGCGTCTTCCCTCGCGGCGCCGCTG
Source organism: Falcaria lacertinaria (assembly GCA_951449985.1). NCBI lineage: Eukaryota > Metazoa > Arthropoda > Insecta > Lepidoptera > Drepanidae > Falcaria > Falcaria lacertinaria. The sequence continues at coordinate 3,739,140 of OX602124.1, forward strand.
TTCGTCGAGGAGATCAGATGGATGCAGCTGCGTCGTATCGAGCTGAAGACTGCGGATGGCTTGCCCCCGCTCCCAATGCAGATATCCTGGGTTCGCGACGGGATCTTGGTGGTGGGGATGGACTCGGAGATGCACGTGTATTCACAATGGAAGCCAGAGAACCAGGGCTCGTCTTCTGGATATTCTGGTGTTCAGGTAATGTGAAAACTCTTTATGTGAATGTATATTTATGTGTTCTTTGCTATTAATTTAATTATTCCGAGCTGTACATTGGTGCATCGGCGAGCACGCAAGTCTCCGGTCCCAGTTCCCACCTTATATCTTTGGTTATTATTATGACGTCTGAAGTAAAAAGACTGACAACCTGATTAGCCCGTATAACCGATGTTGGCAATGGTTGGAACGATCAGATGGCAAGTCTTCTATTTAGAAATCGGGTAACCGGCCACATTAATTGAGATTTAGAGCCGACACCCGCAATGTTTGGGATAAGGCCAGGGTGATGGACATTAATGTTGTCATTTGAAGATCGGAAAAAGCTAATAACTTTTGTAAAGATTCCCAAACAATATTTTCATTTAATACTACGTTATCCGTTTTATGACGCATAGGAAATGGAAGAAGGCAGTGAATCTCGCGCTCTCCGTGATTCGGACCTGCGTGTGTCCGCGCCACATTTACAGCGTGTTTCGTCCATCAACCTTCAACTTTTGGAACGTGACGCCCGCAGGCGTAAGGCACAGCCAGATCAACCACAGGTATTTTATAATAAAATATTTTGCTGATAGAAAATATTACACACTTGTTATTCGCTTTTAATTGCTAGTCTTGTTGTATAAGAGTTCCTGTATAAGGTTCAATAGACAAAAAAATGTCTAAAACTAAACTAAAACTAAAACGTTTTTATGTCCGTCTCTCTATTACATATGTGTGTATGTGCGCATATCAGGCTTTACGTTTGTAAAGTATTCCCTTTTCATTGTTAGTTGACATGACGATTAAGCTTGTTTTATAAGGGTTCAATAGCCAAATATAAATAAGTGTTTCCATGTTCGTCTGTTATCCCGTATGTTTGTATTTTTATCAGATGATTCATTAGTTTGTTTGTCACCTTACTGCTATTGCTATAAAAAAATAATACCTAGCTATAAACTATACTGTAACATAAGTTTTTGAGGGTAACAATTTTTATTTCAGCCTCTCCTGGACTACATGCCAGACTACGGCTTGTTTGAAGCTTCGCAAATGGCGTGTCCTGTCTTACCGCAATACCATCCTAAGCAACTGATGGAGCTCCTCAACAGTGGGAAGATCAGATGGGTGAAGGCAATACTTGCGCATCTCGTGAGGTAAGATGATAAAGATATATTTATTTAATCAAATATGGTCCACAGTGGGCTCATGATACAGCCATTAGAATATTTTTTTAATACACACGTAAATAATGTTTTCTATTACGTTATATGTTTCTGTTGGGTGCGTTTTGTCAGATCTTATTTTTTGCCTCGCCCATGGGTCACGGATACTGTGTCAGGGCTAAGTGCGATAAGCGTAGAAGCACACTATGGAATTTAAGACTCACAACAGGTAAACCACGTTAATTTTTGGCTGTTCATACAATTATTTTACACAAAAATATCATATTTACACATTTCTCTTCTAGATGTATTGGCGGTAGCTACACAGGTCGCAGCTCTCAAGGCGATGAAGATAGTTTATCACGACAGGTAACACAGCTATTTTATTGTCCAGCTTCGCCTGTATCACAAAATTATGTTTCCCATGCACACGAAATTTTTCATAGTTATCATAAATTGCATTTCAATCTTATTTAAGAGTGCGCATGGGATTTCTAATGTCGCATTTGCATACGTGCCACGAGCATTATGCACACGCGAAAATCACTTCAAAATTACTCATTTTCTGTCTTCAGATTTCAGATTTAAGAAAGTGAGTGCCAGGCTTTACTATACTCCGCCTTGTGTCTAATTACGTACGCGTAGCACATCACCAAGATACAACTATAATTTGTATAAGTGTTGGATATACAATATATGTGTTGTGATTGTTCGCATTGTGAGTGTTTCCTTTCAGGAATATGGGGAGTTTCTAATTAACACTTTGGCATGTGATGTTCGAAGTCGATAAACTATAAATAGAATCCAATATAAATTCGACTCAAACTTATTATCTTTTTTTCAATCTTGAAAGTGATTGTAGTTTCGGTGTTATAAATAAATAATTTCATTAAAAAATACGATAAATATACAAGAGATACTAGTTCGTAAACACGAAATAGATGAAAAAAACCTTTAATGTCTTGTTCATAGTTCACTCATTAAACAACGCATGTTTCAAAGTAAACTAGTCACAATAAAGGGTAACGCCACGCACGTGCGATTAAAAATCGCATTCGCCACTGCATGTCGCACGTGTGTTGCAGCGGGGCTGGTCGCGGTCACGCACTCTGTCCGTGTCATTCGCCGCCGGCGCTGCGTCGCCGCTAGATGGCGTCGCACAGGTAATATGCTGCTTTATAATATACCTACCATTTGTAAAACCAGACAGTTTATTTATGACTTATTCGAGAAGGCCATTTAATTACTACATCATGAAAAAAAATGATTGATTTAAAGTTAATTATAAATTCAAATACTTTTGTTTTGATTTCGCCTGTGGTTTTCACATTAAATTCATAAATATGTTGTCTGGTTAGTAAAATTTACATCAAAGATATCATCGCATTTAGTGTGCTTGCATTCGCTCTATGAGCTTTAAAAGTTGTCTGTGAGAGTATCAATGTTTTATGCATTTGAATTTGTATGTTGGTAATTATGCCAACTTATTTCTGACAACTGAAACTGGGAGCCTGCAATCTGCAACAGTGTTGAGTTATTGATTCCTCTGCCAACGTGTCGTCTAAAGAACTGCCGAGTTTACTCTGTATGTATCTCTTTCTCTCTTGCCTTTTCGTAGATAAGTTCTTGTGCACTAAAGCAACACAGCAAATTGCACAAAATATGCATCTTGATATTAGTTCTTGATATCAGTTGAGTTTATATTTATTACGATTTATTGCTTACTACTTATAGTGACCATAAATAGTACAGATTAATTGTTTTTTGTTAGTTTTAAAGGTTTGCGTGGCAGAAGCGCACGCACACGTCAGAAATGGTAGCCGACGGAACATCGTCGCGTCAAAGACAATAGACAGTCTTGTGCACACGCACCGTATATACTGTGTGCTAATGTTTATAACTATAATATAGATAACAGAAGACGTCCAACTAGACTACGCGGAGTTGACCTCGGTCCCGCCGCTGCCACTCTGGACCCTATTGGTGGCCGATAAGGAGTCGCCGCATAATCCGTCCACACTTCAGGAAGCTAAGGTAACCCCTGATATATTAACCTATCTTATTTAATCCTTTGCAAGTTGCTATTCTTAATAACCTTAAACTATTTTCAGGATTACAACGAATTGTTTGAAGGCACTATGGATACAGATGAAGATTTGGATGCTTTGTTATTAGGTGACGATGAGGAAGTTAATCGACGTCCCTCGATGCCAGAAAGACAAGCACTCTCTCACTTTGGGCTTCGACAAGGTAAATCATACTTCCAACCATAACCATAATATGTTCCAGGCTAGAACATTTTTTTTGTAAGATAAAATAACTTGTTTTTTATATTTCTCCAGGTCGCATTCTGTCTCGCCTACTGACCCACACTCATTTGCCGGGATTAAGCTCGCTAGACCAAATGCATCTCCTGGCTTTGGCCGACACGGTGTCGACATGTGACGCAGACTTCGCCGAAAGATTCGCAGCTAACGCACGCGTAGACGTTTCTCAAGGAACTGGACAAGAAGTTTTACCAGGTAATAAAATGTGTCCGATACCGTACTTTACATGAGTAAACTTATCTGAATACTTAACATTCCTTTAGTATTTGATCTGTTGTGAAGTAATACTGACATAGTAATCCAGGGGTTGTAATTCAATATGTTAATTCGACCTCGTTCACTCCACACTCGACAACTTGGCAAATAACACATGTGAACCCTACGCACCTCATGTCCCAAAAGTGTTTTTTTATTAAATACAATATGAACAATGTTTAAGCATTAAGGTTATTCCAGATTCCCTTGACGACTGCGGCCTACGCTTCTTACTCGCAATGAAACATTACGGCTACCTGCTGCGTTGTTTGCCGCTCGCCCAGCGCGCGACTTTACAGAGAAACGGTGTGGGTACATGCAACCTCGTGTGGGCCTTCCATTCTGAAACACATGAACAGCTTCTGGCTTTGGTGCCCGGGTACGCGAAGGGACAGCCCAAATGGAGTACTATGAGGGAGCTTGGTAAGTAAATAGTAGCTAGATCATTGTGGATATATAGATACATACACATAGACCTGACGGACCATATTAGCTGCTATCCGTGGCTTTGTCCATCTGCCATTTATATTATTATCCCCTTCATACAATCACACTGAAATTCAGCACGGGGTACAGAATAATGGTAGGTAATTTGTATCATCTCAAAAAATTACCAAATGTTAACCGCTTTGTCATGTTAATTCTAATCATAGATCCGAGACTTGTACACCACAATATGTACTTCCCTTAGGTGTCGGCTGGTGGATTCGCGGGGAATTACTGCGCACTTGCGTCGAACGCCTTGCTCGAGCGGCTTACATGCAGAAACAAGACCCGATGGACGCGGCCCTATATTACCTCGCTATGAAGAAGAGAATGCTGCTCTGGGGTCTGTTCCGCTCCAATAGAGATGATAAAATGACTGGGGTGAGTATATTCCATTATATAAAACTCTTATTACTTAGGCGGCCGCGAAAAATTCGGAACAGTACTGTAGCCAGAGCATGAATAAATTGCGTCTACGTATTCCAGTGCCGGTAACAAGATTTTTTTAATACTTATTCGGTAACGCTACTCGCGAAATAAAAAAGTCATACGAATTTTAAGTTCCACTTTTCAACGACGCAGCTCATTTTCCCATACAAAAATGGTCGAAGGCGATACGAATACGTAGTTGCAAGTTATTCTTGGATACAAAGGTTATAGCTCCACAACAAATCACTGGACCATACCTTTGGCCTAAGTAATTAAAATATTTTTTCTTGATACAACTTGAAATAATCTGAATACGTCACTTAAATTAACTAGCTGCATGTCAGCAAAAACACACATACTTACATACATGTGGTATTTTATAGTTCTTCTCGAACGACTTTACGGAAGACCGATGGCGCAAGGCGGCGTTGAAAAACGCCTTCGTTCTGCTCGGGAAACAACGCTTTGAACATGCTGCAGCTTTCTTCCTACTGGGCGGTGCTCTGAAAGACGCGTTAGAGGTAGTTCTACATTTATTGTACGTTTATTGCTTACAATAATGCTTTAATATTAGCAGAGTTATGTTATGGCACGGATCGTATGTCAGGAGCTCTTATAGACATTAAGGGGGAAGAATATGACAAGTATTTAAAACATATTTTGTATCTTCCAGGTGCTAATTACTCGTCTGGGAGATTTGCAACTTGCGATGGTCGTAGCGCGCTTGTACGAGTCAGACAGCGCATTGCCGCCGAGTCTGAAGAAATTGTTAATGGATGAGATATTGGGGTGAATATGAAACTTAAAATGATCCATTAAATACTGGAATAAGATATGAAATTAAACTATGTGGTTACATGTCCATTTATTCGCCTTTTCACACCTTAGAGTTGTACGGATATCACTACATATTATAAAATAAATTCCCCCGACCGCGTCTGAACGCATTAAAGTCAAGAACTACCGAAAGGTTTATCGTACGGTCTTAACAAATGGACCGAATGATTTATGGGGAAGGTTTAGGTGTGTTTTCATAAAGGTTTTGTGTTAATTGGCTATAACATGACGATTATTGAAGATATCGAAAATAATCATGCAGGACGGATAAAACTTGGTAAAAAAGTAGGCGTGTATGCTCTGCTAACTGCGCGAATCCGGGGCGGATCACTAGTTCAATAATAAATCTACACTAAGAGATTGTAATATAAGCTATATGACAAGTTAACGATATTACAGAGGCGAAACAGAAAACGATGAAGTAATCTTGGAACGCGCACACCCAGACCCTTTCGTTCGTTCAATGGCACTGTGGGAACTGAAACGTTACGGTGATGCCCTAGACACATTACTCAACCCCGCGGGGAGACTCCATGCAGCGAGAGACAACGAACCGGTCCCCAGTGTGTTTAACTTCTACGTGTACCTTCGTACGCATCCCAGGCTGAAGAGGCATAACATGCCTAGTCAGGTACATTTATTTTTATTTATAGCTGACAGCGTTGGTCCTTCGAGCCGCTTTAGTTTAGGTGTGATAGAAATGTAATGCACAATAGTAAAATTTTTGCTTTATACGCAAATGATTTATTGCGTATATGTTTCTTAGAGTTGAATTTTCAAAGTAATGAACTTTGGGATTTGGGAAGGTTTTTTTTTGGGAGATGAGTTCAACCGCAATTCGAAATCTGGATATATATATATATATATATATATGATAATGAAACGTTACCTTTTGCGTTATTCTAGGGTGGCACACTAGCCTTATTCCAACAAGATCCCGAAGAGGGGATAACGCGTCTGGAACGTCGTCTGTACTTCCAAACTGCCCACGGCCATTTCAAGGCCGGTTGTCCAGCCCTCGCGCTCGAAGTGCTGTCGAAGCTTCCGACGCGGGTCCGAGACGAGAAGCCTCGTCACGTGGTGACCGCTGTCTCTGTCGACGACGCTGTCATACACTCCGGCCACATCGTCGAGGAAACTGCCAAAAGTACGACCTATTCACCTCAGTTTGTACGTCACTGCGCCTTATTTGTTTTGTGTTGTTTATTTATTTAAGTTTATTTATTGTAATTCATGCTGAAGGGCTTTGTTTGAACTGCCATGCGAAAAATAACACATCGTTAATTATATGCGTAAATTATAATTTTGTGGCGTCACCTACTAATGCTAGTCCTATAAAATTTGAATTTGGTTGTTGCTTTGTATCAACTTGATATTGCTCAAATATAAGTCTATATAAGCTCCTCATCAAAGGATTTATTTAAACAATTACTGGATTTTTATTAAGTAAAATTTTGCTCTTATTTTCATTAACATATCCATTTTGTCTTCATACTTGCCTCCACTAGCGATGTTTTACAACATAATACCGTTAACAAATTTTATGTGTGCTCCATTGAACAGAAGAGGAGACCAATGTGGATTGGGGAGAGACGGCGGTAGACTGGGGTGCGCCGGTTAGCTCCAGTAAGAATGATGACTTGGTCCTCAGTTGGGATGATGATGCTGATAAGGGGTACGTTACAAATATTTGCGAATTGAAGCAATTACCTCTTACCATTGCCTCACAAGTCACAACGGTCCTTCTGTACCAATGAGTTATAAGTGCAGTGATTAGCCATACCACGAGCTTTACGGAGAAGGAAAAGAAATTAAATGACGTATGTAGTGACTTAGATGCACGGCCATGTTGGTACCAAATGAACTTGGGTGAAAAGTGGGTGTTGTAACACCTCTGCCTACTTCTTAGGGGATCCTTGTGGGAAGGCGTGACGATATACCTTTAAACATTACTAGTACTGATAAATTCGTATGTGTAGAACCGCTTATTGCACAAGTCAAACTTAGAACTAACCTGTCTTATTTTTAGTTCCGAAGCTTCGGGCGCATCCACACCGCCCTTAGAAATAAAGATAAACAAGAATGACGAAGTAGAAGAACCTCTAGTGAACGGAATTTCCGAAAAGGAGGGTGATGACACGCCTTCTGTGGACATAATGGCACAGCAGTTGAAATTCGTTGCTTGTTTGAAAATACTCATGGAGGAGCTCAGCACACTAGCTACTGGGTTTGAAGTTGATGGTATGTATCTTTAACTATACATAGATTTAACCTTAATATTAGCTTATGTAATTTCTGTGCAGATATTTAATGTGTAATAGCACTCGCTGGTAAACTTTTATTTTGACACGAAATACTGTGCTAGTAGCATATGTGGCAAGCAAATTCCCATACTGCCAACACAGAATCGTTGAGGTCTGGTAACCTAATTTCTCTAAAAACCTTTGCTAAGGTATATTGACATATATACATATTGTGTGTGGCAGGCGGGCACCTGCGCTACCAGCTGTACATCTGGCTGGAGCGCGAGGTGGAGGATGTATATTGTGTGTGGCAGGCGGGCACCTGCGCTACCAGCTGTACATCTGGCTGGAGCGCGAGGTGGAGGATGTATATTGTGTGTGGCAGGCGGGCACCTGCGCTACCAGCTGTACATCTGGCTGGATCGCGAGGTGGAGGATGTATATTGTGTGTGGCAGGCGGGCACCTGCGCTACCAGCTGTACATCTGGCTGGAGCGCGAGGTGGAGGATGTATATTGTGTGTGGCAGGCGGGCACCTGCGCTACCAACTGTACATCTGGCTGGAGCGCGAGGTGGAGGATGTATATTGTGTGTGGCAGGCGGGCACCTGCGCTACCAACTGTACATCTGGCTGGAGCGCGAGGTGGATGATGTATATTGTGTGTGGCAGGCGGGCACCTGCGCTACCAACTGTACATCTGGCTGGAGCGCGAGGTGGAGGATGTATATTGTGTGTGGCAGGCGGGCACCTGCGCTACCAGCTGTACATCTGGCTGGAGCGCGAGGTGGAGGATGTATATTGTGTGTGGCAGGCGGGCACCTGCGCTACCAACTGTACATCTGGCTGGAGCGCGAGGTGGAGGATGTATATTGTGTGTGGCAGGCGGGCACCTGCGCTACCAACTGTACATCTGGCTGGAGCGCGAGGTGGAGGATGTATATTGTGTGTGGCAGGCGGGCACCTGCGCTACCAGCTGTACATCTGGCTGGAGCGCGAGGTGGAGGATGTATATTGTGTGTGGCAGGCGGGCACCTGCGCTACCAACTGTACATCTGGCTGGAGCGCGAGGTGGAGGCGCTGCGCCGGCTGTGCGGGTACGCGTGCGGCGGCGCGGCGGGCCAGCTGGTGAGCGGCGAGCCCGCGCCGCCGCCGCTGCCCGACCGGCCCACGCTGCACCAGCTGCTCGTGCGGGAGAAGGCGGACTTCGAGGCCAAGGTGCAGCGCGCGCTCGCCAGGAAGAACTGGCTCAAAGGTACACATTTATTTATACTGATTGACTTGAATGTAAGCGTAAAAAGTGGTTCAGAAGGTCTTTCAATGGAAATGTTGTAAACAAAACGTTTGTGTGTACTAATAATTGGCCGTCAATAGCACGGTTCGTAAAAACAAATCTTCAGTTCTTTTATGCCCAAATACGACTTTCATTAGGTGAGTGAGAGTAAAAATTCGGCGTGGTCTTGCTGCCCGGTAATCGTAGAGCATACTCACTTCATTTCGGTTGACTAAGCCGATATTGATTAACAATTGATCATATTTCATATCAATTAAAAGATAAGTAACACTCCTTTTTCGTGGCTGGTTTAAACTGTGCTACTAATGTAATTTAGCTCCGCTTAGCGAGATATAGCTCCGTCGTCAGGGCCGCGATGGACAGAAGCCGAAGGAAACATATAGTTCACTGCAAGTGTGGACCACTCGTTGATGACCACGATCCTCAGTCATAAGGGAACGACAAGAGAGAGACTAATATAATTCTAAATATCCTATTCGTTACAGCGAACGAAACCCTCCTCCGCACGCTACTGTCGTACTGTTCCCTGCACGGAGCGGGCGGCGGTGGGCTGGCCTCAGTGCGTATGGAGCTAGTGTTGTTGCTACAAGAGCTAGGTCAAGACAAGCAGCATCAACAGCTGCTCTCTCCTCTACCTTTCCCGACAACGTTACCACTGCTGGCCGCCGCCGTGGCGACTAACAACACTGTGGTGGCCGATCCTGTGAGACATTTGCAGGCAAGTTTGTTTCAATTTTAACATTGACCTATTGAGACAGAAAAACGAATGTCTTAAATAAGAGAAGTACATTTGTTCAATGGACTCTCTCTTGCACGCCCGTGCGGACGCATGGCATGTGCACGCACACGCGTACGCGTACTAGTAATGAGCTTTACTGTGAAGGAATACATCGTGAAGAAACCTGCATACGTCGTAAGATGATATTCAAGGACGAATTTACTGCCTAAGCGATGCCCGCCTAATAGTGGATGTTGTAACACCTCTGCCTACCTATTTGTGGGTGGCGACAAAAAATACTATTTATAAAATTTATTTTGTTTTCTAAATTTGCAGTCTGTGGCACACGACATGTTGGGAACGACAGGAGAGTTGGGCATCCCGGGTGGATCTGCCACAAGGATCCTACACACGCTACGTGAATTAGCTGTCGCGCTATCGGCGTGCATATACCAGAGCTTGTGCGACTCTGACACGTTCAGTATGAAACATACACATCATCATGATAAGTAAGGATTTTTTTTATATAAAAATAAACTTCATTTGTTTTATGCGATGGATATAAAAAGTTTTGATGTATTTTCTTTATTTCAGTATCATAGCTGAAACTCCCGGCACCGCCAACATGATCGTAAGGCCGAGACGCCAGTCCGTTGAAGAGCTATTAGTAACCACGCCAGCTAATAAATGGCCAGGTACGTTAACTACATTCAATATAATAAATGCGAGTGTGGGTGTGTGTATGCTTGTTTGTTACTCAATCACAGTAGGGGATTTAAAACCAGGATTTATTTGCGGAATCCGCGTGAACAAATATGCGGGCAAAAACTAGTTTATTCTAAAAGGTTTGCTGCTTATACTTATTCAGATTTCTATCATGTAAATCGTGGTCAATTAATCGTGATCTCTTAAAGTTTTACAATACTTTTGTAATATTTACTTTCTTGTTCGCATTTTTTTATCTAAATGAAGTAGAGTTAACATATGTTTATTGTATTTTTTTTACACACCAACAATCTGACATTTACGTTTGCTAATACTTATAATGCTGAACACGTATATATGTATAATTACGTATGGACTTATTACGTTATATCAGAAGTTATAAACCCCGTGAGCTTTAAAAAACAAAATGTCTTTGTTTAGGGGTATCTGCTTTACGTGGGCTGGCCGTACGCGCGGCTGAGGAAGAAGAAGCGCCGAGATTGGCAGTGCTGCTTGCCGAAGCTTTCTGTGCGGTATACCTAGCGCTGTTAGGATGGGCGTTAGCTGCAAGAGACGCCCACTTACTGTATAGACTGGCAGCCAGACCAGCTGATAGTAAAGCACACGCCAGTTTGTTCGGCGGCGGCGTACGTAGATTGCTCACCACAGCGCCGGCGCCACAACCGCAAGTACGTAACCTTTAATACAATGACGTGTTCGATTATTTGGGGATATTTTGCGTATCGTAATTAAATTCCCATCTTATTATTTATACTAAAACCTAGATATAACTCGCAGTCAGATGCATTGTGCTATGAATTTTTGGATCGGAATTACCCCCTCTCGGGGTAGGCAGAGATAGTATACGACCTCTGGACTTGCACGCACCCTAATGTATTATAAAACGAATTTAATATACCTGGAAATGGTATAAGACAGATCCAAGCCTCACTTTCGGTTACTGCGCCATATCAATAAGTATCCTCGTGTTTAGTCTCATAAAAACTTAAAAATAATTTTAAGTATCGTTAAAGTTGACGTATTCACAGTATATATTCGTTATTGATAATAATATAAATAGCCCTAGCAACAACAACTTATTTTTGCTTTACAATGGTATCGCTTTCGACTGTTTTTGTATGGGAAAACATACAGCGCTGCGCGGTTGCTAAGTGTTTTTTTTACATATCGCTAGTTACGGTCTCAAATACGTAGTCGCAAGTTATTCTTACTAGGGCTAGGGCGACGATTGATTAAGGCCTCCGGTGACAAGAAGGCTGGAACATATTTTTCGCAAAGGATCAGCATTGCCATACAGCGGGGCAATGCTGCCAGCCTTCTTGGCACTTGGGACAAGTGTTTTATTTATTTTAATTGTTTATATTAGGTTAGTTTTTTTTCTTTTAGTTTTAGATTTTCCCATATATATCTTATCCTACTTATTTAATTTAATTCCAAATTAAATTTTATATATCAGGCTACAGGAATTTACTTATTAGGATTTGTATTTGATTTTGAACAGCCTAAACTAGTGGAGCGTCCAGAAGGCACTTCGGTGTGGTCGTCTCTCCGCGAGAAGCGCGCCCTCCTGAACATGCGCCTGCTGGGGCTTGGCCCTTCCGCGCCGCACAAGAACATTCAAGAGGGCAGGCCTACCTATAGAGAGCAGTTCGTCCCACCGCACTGTAGCATATTGACATACTTGTTGTTGAAGGTAATTTATGCTCTAATTTAAGTTCTACGACCTTAACTATGCCTAAATATTTTGAAACATAGTGTTGACATAAAATATGTCCTACATTACTAAGGACTATTAGTGTAGCTTTTCATTAGTGGAAGGTATTTGGAATTCGATAGAAATGTGAAATTACCTAGTACATCTAAATAAACTTACGGATTCGTGTACAATCTGGTATTACTTCGGTGGATCTCCTTTTATATATATACTAGGGACCCGCCCCGGCTTGGAACGGCCAGCGTAAGCCATATAAGTTAAATACCTACAAAACATAAATTAATTATACATATCGATCTTCCTCTTGAATCACTACCTATTAAAAAACAGCAGCAAAATCCGTTGTGTAGTGTTTAAGATCTTAGCATACATAGGAACAGAAAGACAGCGGGAAGCGACTCTGTTTTGTACTACGTAGTAATCTATTTTTACAGTCAAGCTATATTAGCCAGTAGACAAAAAACCTATCAAAACCGGCAATTTATAAAATGTATATAAAATATAGATTATAAAATGTATTTTCCTTTCACAGCCGACTGCGGATCAAGACCCGGATAATTACGACTACGACTCGGCGGAGTCTGGCGGTGAAGACGCGGAGGAAAGTGGCAGTGAGCCTGACGATGACGACATCTTTGACACCAACACCAATAAGTATGCTTCTTATACCTTTATATTGTAATAAATACTAGCGACCTGCCCCGGCGTCGCCCGGCCCGCGTTAGCAATATAAGTTAAATACAAATTAATTATACATAAAAACCTTCCTCTTGAATCACTATCAATAAAAAAAACGCATCCAAATCCGTTGCGTAGTTTTAAAGATCTAAGCATACATAAGGACGGACAGACAGCGGGAAGTGACTTTGTTTTATATCCTATGTAGTGATGTTAAGCAAGCGTACCTATATACGGTCCACCTGATGGTATCCTATTGACGTTTGCAATATCACGGGTAATCACTAGTGCTTTGGCAACTTTCTTTTCCAGCGCGTATCCTTGACGAGTTCTGTAAACTTTACTCGTCGCTGAAATACAACACTATATCAGAGTAGTATTATTTCCCAGTGAAAGCGGAACAAAATAGTTAGGTGGAGGTACTGTCTGCAGTCGGGCGGCTCAAATTTAATGAGAAATTGCTATTACGCCTTACCACTCTTTTGTGCTCTTCGTGTGATTAATCATTCATTAGTACATTAGCCACTGTGAATTTAACCCGTACGTATCACTTCAAATGGCAGGCTATCACTTTATTAACCACATGGCTACCATGGTTTTTTATTAATCCTGCAGTACTGATTTGTAGTATTTTTATATTCTTATTCTATCTTTTTGTTGTCCAGACCAGAGAAGAGGCGAAAAGGGCCAAATATGGAGCATTCGGATCCAGACTCGTATTCTTGGTACGTGATGCGCATCGCTGTGCTCCGCCTCGCCCAGCTAAAGTTGCAACACTTCCTACAAATATGCGGGATTGAGATGTCGGGTGAGGTTTATATTTGATTTTAAATTACGTAGGTAGCAAGTAACCATACAGCCCGATTGATGGTAAGCAGTCACCGTAGCCTAAATAAATAAATAATGTTTGGACATTATCACACAGCGCCATCTGGCCCCAAACTAAGCAAAGCTTGTACTATGGGACCAGCAGCTGATACAATACTTATATACTTTTTGTTTGTAAATACATACTTATAATACATACCAAACACCCAGACGCAAGGCAAACATATTTGTCACATAAATGTTAGCCCCGGCGGGAATCGAACCCGCGACCCTTAGCGCAGCAGTCAGGTATACTAACCACTAGACCAGAGGCTAGTCTCGTCAAATACGGTTACAAATATCACTTGCATGCGGCCAACTGTATTGTTGAGTGTACTTACGTGCCAGCGGCTAATGGTGCTATCTAAAAACAGTAGCCCGAGCAAGAGTAACTTACGAACAAGTATTCGTATCGCTTTCGACTATTTTTGTATAGGAAAATTAAACAGCGCCGCGACGGTGATAATTGGAACTGTAAACCGTATGATTTTTTTAGAGCTTTCGAATACGTAGTCGAATGATGTTCATGCTACCAGTAGCACAGAGTAGGTCCCTACAGAAACACAATACATCAGATTCTTACTTATTTATGTATCGTGAATTACCACTGTTAAGGAACGTTTATAAATAGAGCATCAATTCACTACTGTACATAGATTCGTGAAACAATGATGCCAATTCTCTTGTCACACAGCTTAATTACACAAAATTTTAGGTTAGTGTTGTCAAATAAAGTTCAAGTGCTATAAAGTCATGTCAAATAGATAAATACACTTAATTTTAATAAACAGCATGATATTTCGTTTAGCTTAGAGAATTGGCATAGTTTCAATGAACAATAGAATACGGTAAACGGTTTTTCATTTAGTCAAATGATCAAATGATTTGGCACCTATAAGTTGTATCTTCGTCCAGAGCTAGCCACGACAAGCCCTACAGTCCACGCGGCGCTGAGGCGCGTGGACCAATGGCAGCAGCAGCTGACGGAGACGTTAGAATCACGGTCGCCGCCTCCAGACTATATTCCAGGCTGCTTCCCCGACCAACAGACTTCCGGACCACCCATTAATAAATACAGGTAATTTATTATTTTCATTTTAAATATATATCAATATTATTCCCCTATTCACGGCATCACACGGGAACTATCGACCGACCGATTTCGCATTTTTATTATTATTATTCTCAGAAGAAGGTTATTATGAAAAAAAAATGAACATTTTGGGATAAACTAAAGGTCCTTTTTATGACGTACAGCTAGTTTTCAATAAGTATAAACGAACATAATATCAACTTAACAATAAAAGGGACGCTTTATACGACACGCTTATGGCAAAAGGCAGTCGAATGCAGTTGAAAGCTGCCTTAGAAATGCATGTTGGTATGCGTATAATATTAATCAAAACCGTTTGTCTGATCACCATGGAAGTTGCCACATCTAAGTGTTTTTTTTAATGGAGATGCATCTTATACTGATTTATTTTTCTTTGCAGATGTTTAATAGAGAAACACAACACTCCCTTCAACTCAGTTTTATTCAGCTCTGCGCCCGCGCGACGGCTATGGAGCTACCTCGTTAGGCAGGAACCAGTTCAGGTAAAAAGACCGTTCCGTAAAAAAATCCCAGACGCCCTTTCGAAATATGGCTTGTATCCAGTAGTCATGCCTTATATGCTGAAATCCATCAAGCTACTTATGGTGTAGTGTGTCAAAGAAATAAACATACTTACATTTACACGGGCAAACATAACGTCTGAAACAGTTTCGTAAAATCTGTGTATAATACTTTAGGTAGAAGTGTACGGCTCCATCCTTCCCTTTTTACCCGAGTACGGCGAAGCCGAATGTATGTATATATGTTTGTATTTATTTATTTATTACACACAAAAACAAAACACAATTTTATGAAGTATAGCGGCCCGCCCCGGCTTCGCACGGGTAGACATTTATCAAATATTGTGTCTACCCGTGCGAAGCCGGGGCGGGCAGCTAGTTTAATATATAGCCTATGTCTCAGTGATAATTTAGCTTTTTAACCGTGAAAGAATTTTTGAAATCGGTCCAGTAGTTTCGGAGCCTATTCAATACAAACCCACAAAAATACAAATCTTTCCTCTTTATAATATTAGTGTAGACAAAGTAAAATGGTAAAAATCTTGTTCCAAAGCATGTATGTGTATTAACGTATGTTCCTATATATATAGCGCCTAACTAACTATTCATCTGATTTTGATGAATAAGTTGTCAATCAATTCGTTATTATGGCCCCGGTTACATTTTAGGGTACATTTTAACTGACTTCAACAAAAGTAGGAGTCTATTTTACCTTGTAAACCTCGATTTAAACCGATTTCATTCCTTTTTGCAAGGGTTTTTTTTCGTTAGTCGGGTACCTGTTTTTCAATTTGTTCTTGTTGTTTGTAGGAGTTGTTCATCCGCGCAGTATTCACCCGACGCCGCACGCAGTCGGTGTCGGCGGTGGACGGCGCGGGCGAGCCGCGAGTGGGCGGGGCCACCCAACGCGCGCGCGACCTCGAGCTGCACAGCCCAGTGCGCATCATACACAAGGAGCAGGACTCCATCGCCGCCTTCTGTCTCAATAAGGTCACTTTTTTTATACTACTAAGGTGATACACGAACATACGGACTACCAGATACTAAGCAGTCACTGTAGCTTATAGCCGCTAGCAATACCAGGCCTATCACTTCGGGAGATCCCAATTCGCCATACCTCTCTAAAACTCAGCTTGTAGCTAGACCAACGCGGCAACGGTGTCTTGTCGCACGCAGTGATTGCTTCAAACCAAGTTATTTTATATTTAATGTCCGATATTATTATTTTTTATCTTTACGGAATCTAATGCATTGAATTGAATTGAAATGATCGTGTCTGTGTGCGTATAGGTCGGCGGATGTTTACTGGCAGTGGCGACAGCGCGCGAGGTGCAGGAGATGGACGTGTCCCTGCTGCTGCGGGGAGGAGCGGCCTGGGCCGAGGACGAGTGCGAGGTGGACCTGCTGGGGCTGGGGGCCGACCCCGCCGCACTGCCCGACACCGGCTTCCTGCTCATACAGCACCAGGACAGGTACACATACTATACTCTCTGCGGGTGGACCTGCCCTTTCTTAAACCGTCAGGCCCGCGAGCGTTTTAAACTGAATTGCAACTAATCATTTGTGGAATGAACAACTAAGTTTGGTTTTAATGTAGTATTCTGCATTATACTGTATTATTGTTATAGGCCTAACAATGGTTCCGTCCCCGGCACTGGCAACAGCTCTCCGCTGCACCCCAACGCACCCCAAGTGCCAGTTGGCATGGCTAGTCAGACCGGGAGAGGTGCTAGCGTTGTAAGTTTTAAACTTATTATTTAATATTGTCAATAATATTTCGTTTGCATATCTGAGGTTTTTCATAATATTATTGGGCTCGAATTCGGGCACCATGTGGCTGTTCACGTGTGAGTAACTCTATCTTATAGGCACAGTTTATTTGCAAACTCACGATCTCATGCAATTTATCCGACAATCTTAAGTTCGTAATTCTGACTTTATACAAAGCATAACTTGATGAATCTAAAAATCTGCATAACAGGTAAATGACAAAATTAAATGCAGGTGTTCTATTTTATTCCCTCTCTGATTAAAAACGGTTGTGGTTTAGAGGTAATATGTGGGTGAACTAAGCAGATATCTTAGTCACATAAATATTTCGATGCACTTGCTTTGTTGTCAATCAATGAGCGAGGAGATGGTCTATGATTCTTTGCCCAAAAGAATGTGTTTTATTTCTCATATTGATTATAATGGGTTTAGTGTTTTAGTAGTACGTATTTAATAACCTTAACTTGTACTAATGTTTCAATGTTCGTAGCATTAGCTAACAAAAGTATTGTAAACCAAAAACTAACATTTGCAGCACTATCGTCGGGCAAGTCAATCAATGCCAACTGGCTCCGAGGCATTTGTACTCACAGTACGTGGACGATAATTGTAACTAATGCACTAACTGGACGTATTGCTGGATGAATAAATATCCACTAAATTGGAATTTCTGAATAATACATACTAATCATTCTTATCTACATATATATATTTCGCTCGGGTATAACATAAGTACCATTATATTATTATCTCCTTTTTTTACCACCTCTTTTATCATAAAGATGATATTCCCCTAGCAAATGTTCATATGTATATGGTAGTTAATATTATTTATTCATCCAATGAATATCGTCTAACGGTTTGGGTATTGTGTGCGTACCTGTCCCAGTGTTTGAGTGTCGCCTTTCGCTCGGAATCATTTGCGCTTTCCTATGTTCTTGGGAATATAAACTATACTTACACCCTTTATGTTTACTTGCAACGCTAGTCTTATAACTACCAGGAACTTTTTATGAAGGCATCTCTACATGTAGGGGTATTATAAGTGAGTGATTTGGGAGCTTATGAGTGGTTAACAGAGTGTTGGTCGCAGGTAAAAGGTCTGCAGTTTCCGGGTTGCCACGATCCGAAATACTGTCGGCTGGTGCTGCACCGCTCGAAACTTCTCATGAAACCGGTCAGTGACACCTCTAGCTCCGTCTCGGACCTCTCATAATATATGTCACCACCTTAGCCAGTGGCGCAATCCATTCGCACCCACTTTATTTGATTATTTCAGCTCGATGTAATTTTTTTCGTTTCGACATTTGGTCTTCTGATGCAATTTTTTCTTTTTGTTTTCCTTAGCGATTTTTTTCACCAGCCGTCGTTTGTCGTTCGATTCAGTTCCTTTATTATCGACAGGTTTATTTAATGTTAAACACATTGTCACAGTAGATGTATCTCTGTAGCGGCTTCCGATATATTTTCGTTTAGTGTTTATTATCGTAGGTTTTATTATAATTCTCTGCTATTGATGTTTGTGCAGGCCTTAGTGTGTGTTTGTGAAGCATGATATGTGTATTTCACCATAATTTGGTACGAATATGGATATATACTTATTGTACACAATTACTACATTTAACTTGTTTGTGTAGGTGCTGAAACACAAAATTGACAACATCAAACGTATGGCTGCACATCCGTCTCAGCCGCTATGTAAGTGTGCTCATTCATATCGATACTCTGCGCCTGAACTAATGTCAATAAAAAAAAATTTAACTCTAATTACGAAATAATTAACGGAGATATAATAGTTTTATATTATTAGATTAAATATAGAAGAATAAAAATAATAAGGTAATATTATTATTATTTTTCCATCTCCGTTTAATCTAAATATATGTCACCGGAAGGGAAATTCTAGGAAATTTATCAACCTTCGTAGGATTCTATACGAGAGATTATTTGTATTAATTTACGTTTACCGTTTGTAACACTGTAGTCCGACATGGCCGTGATAGGTTAGAAGGCTCCGGTGACATATATAACTCAAAGGTGACTGACCGACATAGTGATCTATCAACGCACAGTCCAAACCACTGGACGGATCGGGTTGAAATTTGGCATGCAGGTAGATGTTATGACGTAGGCATCCGCTAAGAATGCCTACGTCATAACATCTTTTTAGAAGGATTTTGATTAATTCTACCCCCAAGGGGGTAAAATAGGGGATGAAAGTTTTGTATAAAATCCGTCATTTTTTAAGATAAATGCATGAAAATTGGTATTTGACCTTTCAGTTAAAAATAAATAAGTACGTATTTCAGGATTTTTGGAAATTCCGTTATATCCATTAAAATAGGTAGCAGTGGGCAAGAGAAAAAATATAGAATTTTATACATAGGTACATGTTGACTTATTCACTTTACCACGCGTACGAAGCCGCGAGCAAAAGCTATTATTCTATAATTAGGGTTAATATTAGGAGATAGAAAAAGCTTTAACTTAAACAAACATACATTTTAAGATCATTTATATCTTATCAGGAACGATTTACTTATGTGAGAATACTACCATTGGCATGTGGCATATTTATGTGACCACATTAAAAAATTAATTTAAAAAAATATGTATTGGTATGCTAGTACTTGTAAATACGTAATATGTAAGGCCGGAATAAAACATATTGAGTTAGTGTTCTCGATTCTGTTACACAAAATCAGTAAACTCAATTAATTCGACAGGACCTAACATATTGCCATCCTTTTTTACTCCGCACATGAGGAAGAGATAGCAAGACTTTTCAGTCCAGTGAACACCATTTCTGCATTGTAATGTTTGTTAAGACCTGACCGGCGGTGCTGACGGCTCGGTGCAGCTGTGGGAGTGGGGCCACCCGTCGTGTGTGTGGTCCCCTCGCGCTCCGGGCGCGTTCGCCAAAGTCACCCGCGTGAGGTTCTCCGACTACGGCAATAAGTTCGCGGCGTCCGATGCCGACGGCAACTTAGCCATGTGGCAGCTACACCCTTCGCCTCAGCAAAGCGGGCAGGCGCAAGCTTCACCGCGACCCTTCTTTGTGAGTAATTCTTTGGGCGGACCTATGAGAGGTGCTAATTTAGAATTAACAAGATATCACGGATGGACCAATCTTTGGATGCACATCTAAAATGTCCAAAAGTAAAGGACAGTGTTTTAAGAAAATTCTCCCGTGTAAATACACTGGTTAAAGTACCTTAAGCCTCTTCGACGTCTTAAAAATCCATCTGGTATTGATCTAATAAACGATCCTATTTAACTTTGCAAGCATGATAGGCTAAAGAACTTGTTATTAGAGGTAACTATGGACTATCGTATCGACTACAGATGAAATTCATTTCATGTTTTTTTTTTCAGACGCATCAATGCCATAGTAAAGGAATCAGTGATTTCGTTTTCCTTGGTTCCTGTAGTTTAGTAGCGACTGGTAAGGTTTTATTCCGCAATAAAATCTGTAGTGTAGATGAATATTTTCTAATATTGTGTTATTTTTCTAGCTGGTCACAGCTCGGAAAGTAAAAACGTTGCTATCTGGGACACATTAATGCCGACCAAGAAGGCATTAATAGTTTGTGAGTATTGAGTTTATTATAAAGCGATTCTGCCTCTGTGTAAATCTACTGGTATAATAATAAAGTATTCACGCTATTTGAAACTTTATAACCGCTATTTAACCCGGTATAATGATCGTCGTATGGGTTTAATATAAGAAATTTTATAAAAATAAGCCAGAGTCGAATTACCATACAGCCTCCACGGCTTCAGGGTGTCAACTAAAGCGACGGTCGTACGGACTGTCCCACTGATATTTGGGTCGGGCCGTAGATTTTGCTACTTAGTAGATTCGCCACATTTAAAAAAAAAGTATTGTACTTATATTTTTTTCAATAACAGCATCGTATTTCCTGACAAATGGTGAATAGCGATCAATACATATATGTGAATAAGTTCATAGCCCTGGCAATTTATATAACATTTTGCTACAAAAAGCGATGAATTTTTCGTAAAATACGCTTATCCGCTCCGGTAGAGGTGCACTTTGAGCATCAGTAACATCAAAACGAACAATCTTTTTGATATTCTGTTTGAACTGACGCTTTATAATAGTAGTTAGCTAGGCACAATTTAAATATCGTTTCGTATATCTTAAGAAATTTAATTATTTTTCACTCATTTTCAAAAAAGTAAAAATCCGTTCTTTTGCGCTATTATTTATTGCGCAACTAATATCTGGCCTATTAGTTGTGTTTAAAAAAATTTAGTATTCGGGTCTGAGTAGTCGCAATACCGAACAAACTTTGTCTATGGTCAAAACGCTGTCAGCGGCCATATTTTTTTCAGTCCGACATCAACATCGTTTGAAAGTAGGAAGTGTCAATTTTTTTGCGGAGTGTTTTTTGATATATTAAGTTAAGTTTTTGACTTATACCTAAACTTGTTATTGCGCACGATACAATGAAACTAATGACATCTTTCAAAGCTTAATTTACATTCGAAAATAGCTTTTTTATCAAGTAATACTCGATTTTGTTTGCGCGACAGTTGCGCAAAAATGACTTTATGTCACTTTGCGATACCAGGGCGTAGTAGTTTGCGCCACTAATTTTACGCTACCAAATAAAGGAGCTTGCACACATATTTTTTCAGGTTTTTTTAGCTTGCCTTTTATGATTTCGCAATAAACTAAACTCGTTTTTTCGTTCGTCCCAGATTAAAAACTCTTTCAGTTTTGCACTCCCTATTATGGTATATACTGAAAAAAAAATTGAAAATAATATTAATTCGAAAAAAGAAAGTAATGCATCTTCAAATTCGGCTTCGTGGCCTAACTCGTAGTGTGCATGCCTGCGAAGCTTGGGATGATGAATGTCTTGTATGAAAAGCTCCTTCGATTGCCTTGTGTCTTGATGGTAAAAACTAAGTTCTTCAATTCAATTTCAGTAAGATGTATACTTTGATGTGTAATTTCGCTTGGTAAAAAGTAGCCAATAAATGTGCGAAATTGCTGTTAAATAATACAATAAAGACTAAAAATAAACTAAAATATACAACTTAACTCATATCAAAACCTAGCTTAATAATTAATAACGACAATTCAATGTCTACATGATAGTAATATTGGTATAAAATAATATTTATTTAAACTTACAAATTGAAAATACAAAATTGAATATTGAAAAGCATCAGATCAACGGACCGAGTCAATTTGTATGAAACAGCTGTTTTTTTTTTCGCGATTTCAGTTATGGTCCCATAGTGAAAGTTGTTCAGTTTCGTGGGCTGAGCTACCACCTGAGAGGTTTTGCGCTATTTCGTTAACACGTTGTACTCTTATATTAAACAAAGGCTAAATATAATCATCACAGCTATTTGGCGTATTTTTGTGATGATATAATTAATATTTAGGTATAAATGTGAAGTGAAAAGTAAAAATTCTAGAATGTTAAAAACTTATTTTCTCAATAACCCCACATGTTACAGAAAAAAGAAATGCACGGCAATAAAGTGGATAATAGTATCTTTCATCTGACATAGGTTTCGTTTGTGTCCGCTACTTTTTGAAAAACGGGGCAAAAAGTACCCAATGTCATTTGATATTTTTCATATTGGACTGCTTAATGTATCGGTGTGTGTGTGTGTGTGTGTAGCGTGGACGTGCCACGAGGGCGGCGCGGCGTGCGTGCAGTGGGCGGGCGGCAGCGGCGCGCTGGTGTCGGGCGGGCGGCGCGGCGACGTGCTGGTGTGGGACCTGCGCGCGCGCGCGCCGCGGCACAAGCTGCACGCGCACCACGCGCCCATCAAGTGCCTCGCGCTCTCGCCGCGCGAGGACTACTACGCCATCGGCGCCGCGGACGGCGACATCAAGGTACCCCCACACTTGGAATAACTTCAAACCCGTCTTAAGGCAGGTCGAGACTCTTCGGGCACGCAAGTATATGGGGAAAGTAATTAAGTGAAAAAACTAACTTCCGAATCCGGTGGTAGATTTTGACGATTTGAAAGTACTCATTTGTAAAGACTAGTAAAAAAATAATGATTTTAAGTTGTGTGAGTAGTTGTGAGAGTTTAAGTTTGAAACACAAAACTAAAAAGTTATCAGTCAAGTAAAACATTAGAATAATATTCAATTACTATGTATAATAGTGAAGACAGAAAATTAAGCCGAGTTTCCGCACCCGTGCATTACCTGAGCCCGCACGCACATTTATTTATTCATTTATTTGAACTATGCAACAGTGCAAGTCAAGCGCAACTGTAACGATATTCATGTTGCTTTTTATGATTGTAGGTGTTCTCGCTGACAACCCATCAACTGCTGCACACGTTCGCCGGAGAACACGCTAGGAGCTCCTTCTTCAAGCACATCGGCCAAGGCGTGACGCAAATACACATCGGTATGTTTTCAATTCAAATAGCGAAATTTTACGGGTGATATTAGTGCAGTATCGATAATGTTTCCTATCGAGCGATAACGCTTGTTCAGATCTACAAGACTTAACTTCAGCCGTCAGACGCTTGGCAAGGCCGATCAGTAACCTTTGCAGGAAGACTATAGAATTGCTTTCGACAGCGTATTCATATCATAAAATTAACAGCACAGCTGCGGCGGCGAAAATTAGAACTAAACATTCGTACGAATATTTTGACATTTTGAGTGTTACGTCTTCGTAGTCGGAATATGTTCCTGCTCGCAGTACAGATGTTGCAGTATGTTTACGTGTTTGTCAGATAACGCCGGTCGTCTCTTCTCGTGCGGCGCGGACGGCACGATGAAGGTCCGCAAGCTGCCAGAGAGGGACACGCCCCCTCATCAACCGCAGTATTAGAGCTGGCGAACAACTGGTCCAGAATTGGTAAAACTTGTACACTTAGCACTGATGTATGTGTGTATATTAGCAGTTATGATATGGCCATGAAGGGAGGGATTGATAATGTTGCAAGTTTACAAGTATGTATGAATGCGAAGTGATTAATCACACAACGAGCGTGAATCAGATATTGACAAAACCAACACCTTATAAGAGATCTCATTTTTCACAGTGAGGTTTCAAGAGCTCCTCGAGGATACACTGTGCAAACAGCATATGGCCTGCTACTGCACAGTAAGTTTTCTCAACAATAAGGTTGGCAACGCGCCAGTGGTATTTCAAGCGTCTCTAGTCTATGCGATTCGGTGATTGTTTACCCTCAGGCGGGCCGCACGCTTGCTTGCTACCTTCGTGGTATGTGAACTGGAACTGTGTTTATTTAATACGTAAAAGATGCAGCCAAATTTTTAATTTAACGACTAAATGTTGTGTGTGTTGACAGGTAGGTAAGACGCGGATATGGTGCATCAGGTCGTGTGGTCGCGTCGAGCCTTCGCCCCTTGTGATGTATTTAATCGTTGTTGCTATTCAAATGTTACGAGTATGATGATCATTATACGCCGTTAGACTAGTCACTGTGTAGGCAATGTTGTATCTTATAATGTATTTAAAATGTTAACGAATCTTTAGTTATTTCTAGTGTGAAATATTCGCTATTTATAATATCTTAATAAAAATATGTCCTAGATGAATATATAATTTATTTATTTGCACTTACTGTTAATCGATGTAACGGCCGGTCCGCGAGAGACTGGCCCGTGTTGACGTTACGAAGCGTGACTCGTGTATCTAACGTATTAGGCTATATAAAGTGCAATATTATAACTCTAACACGCCCGTTAACTTATGAATCCGACTGCCAAACGTCGAACGCCTTTACTTAGATAACTTATTAGACCATTTAAACGTTGAAGCTTATGATGTGAGTGCATATAACTATTTGTGTAACTTGTTGACGCATAATAAATATAAATAAATTATTGAATACATAAGTATACACACCAATATACCGTATGTGAATTTGCGTTGCCTTGTTTTAATGATGTTTGAATAAAATAATATCTAGTTAGGGGGTGCAGTAATGCAGTCGTATTTCACACATCACTGTTTGTTCGGCATCATAGTAGAATAATTAACTAAAGTGGTCACTAACTGCGCCTCTTTATTCTAGTGTAAGTGCTTGTTTCTCTATTTGAATGTGATGTATTCGAGATTACAAATTTAATATAATTTTAAAGCAATACTATGTTCCGTACAAGCATTTGTTGGAAATGAAGCAATAAATTTTACTAACTATTAAATAACTATGTTTTATATATACTTTCGTATGCTTTTCTTTGACAGTATTACACTATTTATAGTCTGAAGCTGCGAAACTGTTTATCCAATCTATATCAAGCAAAGATATATCGGTAGACTAATTATGCTTGTGATACACTATATACAGATGTAATCTGGCATTTGATTCCAATAAAATTACGAAATTTATTTTATATTAGTTTTACTAACACTTAATTACTTTTTAATATTAATAACTTTATTGCGATTAAAGAGCACATTGCACGTGAAAAATCGTGTTACGCCCGCTTAGTAGTTACGACCATTGCATTAATAATACAGTTGCGTAGATGATATAATCAGTAGCAATAAAAATAATCATATTATGTTATTCGGTGTTAGTTATGTAGACAAGGCATATTCAAAAGAAACCCAACTTTGAGGTGATGTTAAAAGACATTGGTTTCGTTGTTTGTTATGTTAACGATTTGTAAAATATCATTTAGATTTATAATGTATATCCACCAAAGTTATATGTTATGTTGCATCTTTTAAAATGTAAAGCTGCATGTGATGTGTCATTTCAACACGAGTTACCAGTTTAGGCTTTATAAAATTGTAACGACAAATCGCACAATTCGCACGTGGCTCGAAATTACAACAAAATTGTTAAGCAACAGTTGAATGCTATCACCGGCTTTAAGAATCTGCAGAATCGTGTTATTTTGAATTATGTAAATATTATATGATTTTCAAATAATTATTTTTTTAATAAATCCAACGTCATCTGTACAGGTTTAATTATAGGGAAACCGTCAGTCGCGTCGAAACGTAAATAATCTAAAATTAATTTTGAATTATAACCACAGAGTACCTTTGTGTTATAACTCTTCTTTTTTCAACATCGTTAGCTGTGGTGGTTTCATTGTAATACAGTGGAATCGTTTTATCGTAGCCATCATCTATCATCAAATCAGTTTTGGTACAATATTTCACCACTGTATACTAAGCCTAGCGTTGATTTTGAAATGTTATGTCCTCAATAAAAATAGTCTGGTATCATTTGTAGGGACATACTGTGATGTTTACTAATAAGTCAGTTTAAACTATTCTAAACACTATATTGATCCCACATTAGTGAGACTCGGTCCTATCACAAAATAAAATGTAATAAAATACGATAATAGCCGATTATTGAATGAATAGAATAAATAACAATATCTAGAACATTTTATATACACCCCGATAAACAAGTGAACATATGATAATCATTGTTTTTTATGATATAGCTGTCATAGCACGCGTAAAGACGTGAAAAGTTCGTTTGAAATGCATATTTTGTTTTATTTACGAATGAAACATTCAAAATAAAGTTTAACTCGTATAAAATGTTGTTTCTTTCTTACACTAATCTATTTATTCTTAATCTCTTTGAATCCATGTTTCCCGAATACCGATAGAATACTCACCATGGATATATTATGCAAACGGCATATTTTAGGGTTCCCTACCTTAAGGGTTGCCAACGGAACTACGATTTCGCTGTCCGTCCGTCCATCAGTCTATCAGCGGGCTGTATCTCCTGATCCATAATAGGAAGACAATTAAAATTCACAGAATGTGAATGCCGCTGTAACAACTAATTATACAAAATAAAATAAAGTTTTTAGTATGGAACCCTCGGTGTGCCATTCCAACTCGCACTTGGTAGATTTTTACTCCGTATCCAATTTATTCTATTTTAAATCCGGCACTATTGCCGTATTAAGAAAACAATGGTTTGATAATTATAAACATGAGAACATAATTTGAACCACACGAGAGGGTAAGTAAACAGAAGAGTAGTAGTAATTATTTATTGAATATTCAGCATTAGATACTTATATTTTCTAAACCATACATAATAATAAATAAATTTCACATTTCGTATATTTACATCATGCTGGTTTATTAAGAAAGAATGTAACAAAAACATTACAT
The DNA here is from genome assembly GCA_951449985.1 of Falcaria lacertinaria. Classification (NCBI taxonomy): domain Eukaryota; kingdom Metazoa; phylum Arthropoda; class Insecta; order Lepidoptera; family Drepanidae; genus Falcaria; species Falcaria lacertinaria. Next base: position 3,766,598 of record OX602124.1, read on the forward strand.
GTGATACATTAAAATGGTTTTGTTGCACCCTGATTAAGCATATTGCTGGTGGGATTAAGTTTCCTCAATGAGATGCCTTTTTGTTACAAACTAAATAAGACCTGTACTAGCCAAATGTTTAAGCTATAAAATCCACAACACAGTCCACAATGAAATATAAAACTATTATGGCTTCTGTGTGGTTGTAACATTTCTGAATTGATGCATTTAAGATCTTTGCGCGTTAACAGTACTGGAAAACGACAAATGAAATAAATAATTACCTATTGAAAATAAACAGTACATGTTTCCTTCAGCGAAATGCGGAAGTAATTTACAGAACCGAGTTCTTTCCCAAATCATTCACTTTAATTTCCCAATAATCTGAAATGAATTTGAGCGCGCTTTCTTTGCTCAATGTAGTCTTTCCCACTGGATTTTCCAAAAACAATGTTGCAGTTTTGGTGCCATTTGCTAAATTCAGGAATCTACAATATGGATTCGTTTTGGTCTCACATTCTTTGGGCTTAGATGGAGAAGCTACAATGGTTTTCGCATTGAGAGTGGAAGTGTCTTCTACCTCAGCTCCATTGCACCATAAGGTGAATTGCATTCCATAAAGACCAAACAGAATTGTTACTTCATGACGAAGTTTTGCTAAGCTTATAAACATGCCCTTTTTGTCCTTAAGAAGTATCGAGCCTTGGTTGCTACATGCACCCAACCTTGGGGCTATATCTTGTAAAACAACATTAGCCCACTGATTGGCCGGTACTTCCACTTCTGCCCGCCACGTTATAACCAACTTTAACTGAGAACCCTTTAGCTCTTGTGTCTCTTCAATCACAAACGTTTTAGATGCCGATTTTTCTTCAATCGGTATCAAGGGAGCTTTTACAGTACTCTCAATGAAATCACGATGCAGATTAATTATACGCAAAATATCGCTTTGCTTGCTCACCGAATAATATATATTGACTTCATCCGTTGGCACTAAATGTGCTTTCTTGCGAAGTTTCTGGGCCCTGTTAATTATTTCTCTAGCAAATCCTTCGTCGAGCATATCCTGGTCAGGTGTTACGTTCAGTAGAATCAAAACATCATTATCGCTGTGCGCCTCGTACTGCTCGTTGCCTGTCGACTGGAATATGATTCTAACTTCCGATACGTCGATACGTTGTCCAACCAACTCAACAAACCCATCCGCAATCAACTTTTCACACTGCTCATTATTCAACTGCTTCAAACCTTGAGTAACGGCCTTGAAATCTCCCTTCAACCTCGCTCCGAGAAGCTTGTGGTCTGGTTCAGCCCTTAATGTGATACCATATTTTTCTTTGTCACTTGTAAGAAGAACTCTTTTGACGTTCATTTCTTCTAGAATATAGTTTTCCAAAGACTTAATGTCATTCAAGTAAGTTTCATCACGATGAATGACTACCATTTCTGGTAGCGGATACTTCATGGGAATGGTCTTTCTGTCTCGCATAACCCTTCCTAGTTCAATGACGGCCTGCATCCGTTGCACTGCCCGTTCAATGCCGTTGTCTACAAAGTTTAACTTTGGTTCTGGTGTCATATTAAAATGAACACTATCCAGTGACTCGCCTGACAACAGTTGACGCAATGTTTTATACATCAACTCGGTGAGGAAAGGCGTGAATGGTGCCATCACCCGGACCAGGTCATATAATACGCCAAACAAAGTGTCCAAAGCCACTTGGCAATCTTTTACACCATTCTCACCCTTCAACCGTTTCCTGTTCATTCTCACATACCAGTTTGTAAGATGATCAATTAATTTGGTCAGCCTAGGCACGACTGTGTACAGTCTGTATGCAGCCATTTCCTTCTTTACGAAATTGATCAAAGACTGTGTGAAGGAGGTTATCCATTTATCCATTACATTCTCTCTTAACACATTCTCATTGAATTGATAATCAATTTGGTCTTCCTGTACAATTCTCTCGATATTTTGCATCAAGAATCTGAAAGCATTGTACCATGGCAAGAAAACATCCTTAATAACTTCCCGGACACCTTCTTCTTTGAACCGAAGGTTTTCAGCTTTAACAACCGGAGAATTTATAAGATAAAGTCGCAAAGCATCCGCACCATATTTTTTGACAACGTCCATCGGATCAGGATAATTCTTCTTCCGCTTCGACATCTTTTGACCATCTGATGCTAAGATCAAGCCATTAGCAATCAAATTCTTGAACGGTGGCTTATTAAACAATGCTGTCGATAAAACAATGAGAGTGTAAAACCAGCCCCTGGTCTGATCAATACCTTCGGCAATGAAGTGAGCTGGAAATACATCTTCAAACTCTTTTTTGTTCTCAAACGGATAATGGCTTTGAGCATAAGGCATGGATCCTGATTCGAACCAACAATCAAACACCTCTGACACCCTTTTTAATGGTGGATGTCCAGGACGAGATGAGGGAATTTCTAAATGATCAATGCTTTCTCTGTGTAAGTCTGTTATTTCTTGACCAGTCAAACTGCTCAGCTCAGCAATACTGCCCACGCATACAACCTCTTGTTTGTCACTAGAAATCCATAAGGGAATAGGAGTACCCCAATATCTATTCCGACTTATAGCCCAGTCGCGAGCGTCCTTCAACCAATTACCGAATCTTTTTTCTTTGACATATTCTGGAACCCAGTATGTGGCTTCACTAGATTTCAAAAGGTCTTTGCTCATTTGTTCAACCCTTACGAACCACGATGGGACCGCTTTGTAGATTAGTGGTGTTTCAGAACGCCAACAGAATGGATAACTATGTTTCACTTGCCCAACCTGGATCATTCTATTTCGGGCCTTTATGTTTGCAATAATATTCTTATCTGCATCTTTTACATATTGTCCCAAAAAGTCTTTCACAGGTTCAGTGAATCTACCACTGGAATCCAGAGGACATATTATTTCTTGGTCTCTGGTAACCACTCCAGCTGCAAGGCATACCCTAAAATCATCTTCACCAAAATATGGCGCCTGGTGAACAACACCAGTACCAGAATCATCAGTGACATATCCATCCGTCAATACCTTGTATGCATTAGGGCACTGATCAACAAAGTAATCGAAAATAGGAGTATACTTAATTCCTTTCAATTTCTCCCCTGGGAACCTATCAAGGATTTTAAACTCATCTACATTCTTAAAAATTACAGGGAATCGCGTCTCTTGAAGAACATAGCAAGTTCCAGTGGATTTTTCTTGCACCTTTACATAAACTAATTTTGGGTTGACACAAAGTGCCAAATTGCTTGGCAATGTCCATGGAGTAGTTGTCCAGGCGAGCAGGGCAAATCCTTCAGCTGTGGGGAATGAGACAACCACAGCTGGATCAACAACATCTTTATAGTTCTGCCCTGATTCAAAGTTAGAAAGAGGAGTGGAGCATGCTGTGGAGTAAGGCATTACCTTTACACCTTGGTATACCAAACCTTTATTATACAGTTCCTTAAAAACCCACCAGATAGACTCCATAAACCAGGGATATAATGTTTTGTAGTCATTTTTGAAATCTGTAACAATTTGTACAAATATTAATTACTACAATATCAGACACCCTGGCTAGTTGTTGCCCTAAGTGAAAGAATAAATTGAAAATGTTGATTGATTTTAATTTTACTTTGAAATTAAAATTAGAAGTTTATGAGAGATTGTCATAATTGCAATATTGGTATTATGTCCCTATTGGTAGGATCAGTAATTTAATTGGAATGTCTCATTAAAAACTGGATCTAGTCTCATTCTAACATCAAAATTCTGATCCTCAACTTTGGCTGACCAGGCAAAACCATTTCACATATGGTGTAATGTGAGTAGGGATTGCATCATGTATGCAATGATGTTCCATATACTTACCAATCCAGCGACCCATCCTAGTGATGATTGTCTCCCATTCTGTGGCATACTTCATCACAATTTTACGACATTCAGCATTATATTTATCTATCCCCATTTTCTCCACATCTGCGGGGCCTTTGATTCCCAATGTTTTATCAATTTCAAACTCTACAGGCAGTCCATGACAATCCCACCCAAATCGTCTTTCAACATGATAACCCTGAAAAAATCATTATCCATTAATCTCCTGACAGCAAGGGAAAATATTTTTTCAATAAGTATACATTTAATATAAGTAAGTACCTGCTGATGTGCATATCTGGTGACCACATCTTTAATTGTGCCAGCAAGAATGTGACCATAGTGCGGCAACCCAGTTGCAAATGGAGGTCCATCATAAAATGAGTATCTGAAAATTTTCAAAGGTTGCATTATTATATATCTATACTAATATTATAAAGAGGAAAGATTTGTATTTTTGTATGTATTGAATAGGCTCCGAAACTACTGGACCGATTTCAAAAATTCTTTCACTGTTAGAAAGCTACACTATCACTGATTAACATGGCTAGCTGCCCGCCCCGGCTTTGCACGGGTAGACAAAATATTTGATATAAATGTCTACCCATGCGAAGCTGGGGCGGGCCGCTAGTAAGCTAATATAATAATAATATATAAGCTGATTTTAGCCTCAAATTTTTGTACATGTAAGGTTTTTTTTTAAAGGGCCTAGAATTGTTCTGAAGTCTTCTGCCTATCACTGTTAATTTATTGGCATGAAATTATGAAAACATAGATAAGATTTAAACTATTAAGATAATGGAGTTGTTCAGCAAAGTCCTTAAATTTAAATATTATTCAAAAGATACATCAAGTGTAACAATGAATAATACTACTGCTATATATAACAAATAATTCATTAAAATATTGTGCAATAAGTAACTATGACGGTGTATTGTTTATTAGAATCGGCGTTCAAACTAGGATATCTGGATATTTAAGAATGGTCTTTACATTGCGTTTCTCAAAAAATCTATAATAACTGAACCTGTAACAGATTCTTCCATATTGTCAAGTGTAACCCTACCTGGGTTTATTTTTTGATTGCCTCAAACAACTTTGAAATGCGTCGATGTCCTTCCAATATTTTAATATCTTATCCTCTTCTTTCGGAAAATCTATATTCTCAGGTACGCGGTCGACTTTACGTGCCATTTTTTCTGTTTCGAGTCGTTTGCAATAATTTATTTCCACGTTTTTTCACACATCATTGTAACTCAGCTAATCCAACCAATAAAAGATTTTGCTTACTTTTGCTTTACTCTTACTGAGTCATGCGGTCGTGTCAAGACTGTTAAACCTCGACGTGTCAATTGTCATTCTTAGTAAACGTCGTGTAAAGATCGTGTACATAGTCGTTTTGTATTCTGTGGTTGTGTCTAGAGTGTGTCACTTGTGTCCTGCGTGAGTCGGTGAGTCGAGTAATCATCTCAGTTCTCCCCTTAGCCTTAGAATAAGAACATCGCTTCGCTTTAGCGAAGTCTATTCTAAGCTTCTCCCTCTACGGCTATGTGTACTCTGTGTATCTCAGTGCCTGCAGCGTCATCCTGGATTGACACAGAGGAGGAGCACCCGTCAGAATTGTCAAATGTCAACACAAATGACAGGGAGACGGGCAGGAAAAAATATGTGACTGTAAAATTATCCTATTTTTCTCATTTTATTGTGCTGGGAAGTAAATAAATACATTCTTTTTCCTCTCTTTACATTCATAATTTTCAATTCCATTTCACGTCTATTTACAGCTAGGTAACAGCTGCTAGGCAGTGAAGTGAAAACTGAACAAAACCTGCCAGGAACCCGAATAAATATTTCTAAATGAATTGTCAGTGGATTAAAGTATCTCCAAGGTAATAAATAATTACATTTTGCTATAACATTCACTTCAGCATTGTTATTCACATGCTAAGTTATCTACATATAAAACTTTTGTAACAAGTTCAATATAAAAAATATAATTCCTTTTTAGCTTAAGTAAAGGCATTGCAATCTTAAATAGCCTCGATGAAACTAGATTCGAACAATTTCTGCGACGAATTGTTGCGAAATTAAAGCAACAGAGTACAGAAATATTTACTGAAGATGAGAGTCTAAAGCTAGAAAAGATTTTTAACATCAATCTAGAAGCCTTGCTGCTGTCAATCAAAACAATTATATACATATTCAAGAGACTGCTGAAGTTTATACTCATGCCAGAAGAATTAAAGAATGATTTGAAATACATAGGACTCAATAATGATAAAACAGACTTTTTTGTTAAGGTATGGTCAAATGAAACAAGAACAACTTTGAATGAACTGGGATCTGGAACTATTGCGTCAGCTAGAGATACTATTGACTTTTCCTGGAAATTGAATGCTGAACTGAGTTCTGATTATTGCAAGAAATGCAAGGTTCCAAAAACCTACCTAGCTTTAACCAGTGAAAATAATGATACTGAAATAGAACTAACACATCCAGAATTATATTCAATGTTTTTAAAATTTGAAGAAATTCAGAATGAATTAGATGGATTAATTATGTGACAACATTGAAAAAATATACCCATACTTTTTTGGGTGAACTGTTGCCTGTAAATCTTTTTATGGACAATAATTAAATATCAATATTTTTATACTTAAATGTAATAGAATTTAACATTTATCTTAATGTACATTTTACGATTATTTGTGGTAAAATTGAAAATGTTCTATTCTTCCTAACTATGGCAATCAATCATCTTCATGAACCATTTTTGCCAGTGTCAGGTTGAGAATAAAAAGATTTTGAAAATTGATGTTTTTTTTAATGCCCAGTAGTGTCCTATGTTCTATGTGCGGAAGAAGAAAAGAACGAAAGGGCAGAGATAACGAAAATGTAAATTCTACGCTGACATCGTCCCGTGAAATTCCATCTAAACCATGGTTTTTTAAACATAGACTATAGTCGAAGACTGCCACTTCAATACTGTGCCCACTACGGTTTGGTCATGCGTGCACACCGGTCCATCTAGCTAAAATTCGGATACGGGACCACTCTTTATGTGAATGTGGTCTTGAAGAAGGAACTGCTGATCATATCTTCTTTAACTGCCCCAAGCTTCGTTATTCCCTCTATTCCATCCTTCCCCTAACGTCCCCCGTCCAACCAATATGAAATGCCTTCTCCCTCTTGTAGATACTCCCTTCGTCTAAAAACTATCAGTATTTATTGACATTAACAAAATTGAACTTTAACACTATAATGTGTTCTCTTACATAAATTTCTCCATTTTATTTAATAAAGTTAAACTATAAATTTTCCACTGACCAGTCTCCATCGTTTATCTTCACCTACCACTAATAAACGTCCACTACGTTTAGTACTTAATATGTACTCTGTGCCTACCACACCACGTGACGGCGGCAGAGCTGTATTAAAAGCTCGTCCCATTAACTTAAAGTAGAAGAAGAAGAAATATAATTTCGTTAGTTACTCCCTCTACGTTATTCAATATGGCAATATATTCTTGACGTCATGATTCACGTCAAAGCCTTGTCATACGACATTCAAACATTTAATTTCGGCGTTCCATTACAGTCTCGCACTGCAGAACATCATAGATAATATACTTAGATATATCTATAGGTAATGTTCTGCTTTCCTATAGGAATATAGGAAAGCAGAACATTATTATTCATATTACAACACAATACCTAGTCATTATCCGCTCGTAGATTTTATTTTGTTTCATAATTTGAAAATATTCGCCTCTATCTAGGTACATCATTATGCTGTATTTTTATAACTTACGATCCAACGAGTGAGGGTAGAAGAATACTTAATAAGTTATTTCCTATAGCTTTCAAATAAGGTATATTAAAAAATATCTTTGTCAGCTTAAAAAATAAAATAATCAAATCTCTGTACCTACTTGAAAAGACTTGTCGTAACATAGGACATGGGTATGGAACGCCGCACTATACATCCAAATTCCAATCCAACCATACGTCAGAGGTTTTGGCAGCCCGTGGGTGAACTATTTTCTTCATTGTTGACCTTTCCTAAATCTTAGGTGTAATTATTTCATCATTAGACGTACTCTGGCTGCACCCTTATTATATACTATACATATTTCGTCAAAGTCTCGACGATGGACTCCGAAGATGACACAAAGGATGATGTGGATTCTGGGAATGAGTCTAGTGGAGACGATGTCGACTTTGTAATGGACGTTGAGACACACAGTACGAGGGAACGACAAACGGAGCTCGAGGAATATCCATACGAGGTGTTATCTACGGAGGAAATCGTTCAACACATGGTCGATTGCATTAAAGAAGTGAACACTGTTGTCGAGGTCAGTATGTTAGTAGTAAACAATGGACTGATTGAATGAGGCTATTCGTGTAATTCGTGTATGGGTATTCCTCAATGGGGCCTTTTGTGTCAGTCTCTGATTTGCCCTAATTCAATACTAGTTTAGAAATGTATCACACTCACAGACAAAAATGCTGAAACTTGAAAAATGCTAAGCCATTCATGTTAGAGAGCTGTCGCCCTATAAACCTAGATATTTAATACGTCGTCCTAATTAAACATGGAAATATGAAGTGTTTTTGTTATATTTCCTTGATTGTCAATGCACAAGAAAGTTGCTAAAAAGGCTTTAACAATAAAAATGGCACAGAATTAAATGAGTCATAATGGTGACTAATTGATTTAACTAGCATCAAAAATACATGCATAGATACAAAATAACTTTCACTAATTCCACAATGTTATTTTGATTTTTTATATTTCAGTTGTTGGACACTATGTTATTGCTTATGTTGTAATGTTAAATATGAACTTCGTCTGATCAGGGTTCTTTGTCTCGTTCTTTGTATGTTTTTTTGTTTAAAAGTTTCCCCCTCTGAATATGCTTCAAAATTTTCAATGTCAAATTGAATTGATGATATTAAATCATATGCAGGTTTGTGAATGCATAATATACTTGGTTAAAGAATGGTAATTTTGACTGTTAAAGCTATTTAAGGGATAGCAAATCTAGTTGGCCTTTCTTTATATATTCTCTGTATACATACATTGAATTTATGATACCATTTTAAAACAATTTACTTTCATTTACAACTGTTTCATATAAGACATCTGTGACAAGAGTGAATTAAGCTTCCATTTCAATTAAAACTATTTTAGATGTGTGCTGTACAAATAGTACAAAAAATCTTGATTAAACATTATGCCCTGAATTCATATGAAATCATTGGCTCATCAAATATCTCAGTTTATTCACCTTTAACCTAATTTAAGAACTGATAATACTTATAATAGTACATCAGTGGTTTACCCATTTATTCTGTTAATGGAATGTCAGGAGTAAAATGTGATAAACTGGTTTTCTAAGCATAAATATTTATTGTGAGACTATTTTATTAATTTATTACCTGTTTTATTTGTTAGTCCATGCCAAAAAAATTATGTTCACGGAAAGGTTTAATTTATTTACACATTTCAATGTTTTGATCGTTTTGATTTTGCCAAGACTGATTGGTACTGGTCTGCATGGGAAGTGATAAGATAACATTATTTTGTTTGCAGCACATGTAACTGCTTATGTTATATTATGTTCAATGCTATTACATTTGTGATAAAACTATACTGCAAGGATAAATCTATATTTAACTGTAGTCAAGGTTATAACATGCTGAGAGTGAAGCTAGATTGCTATTAGAGTTTTGAATTTTATGGTAGACAAATAAAAGAAGATAAAGTACACCTATATACACAGATCAGTAAGGTTTAAAATGTAATAAGCAACTGTATCAACATACAATGCAATTGATTCGAGTGCTGGAAACAATCACTTTGGTCCTTTGAGTTGATGTTCAGGAGCCACATATACCAAGACAGTGATTTATCTTGTTAGTTTCTCACACCCTTGCTTGCAGTGAAGCAGAACAGATTATTATTTGCTCTTCGAGTGTAATATATGTTACACTGGTATTGTGTGTAACTAGTTTTTGTCCAGGCTTTCAAATAGCATAACATATAACTATTACAATATAATATACCACCCTATGTTACTCAGAAACTGTGTAGATTTTATAGCAATATGGAAAAAAAATATTAATCTAATACTTATTTTTATTGTAGTATAGATATAATTAGTTTACAACTTAAATCATACACATATATTAGAGTTAGAAATTCAATAAAATAAATGAAATAATATTAAGTTAATATTATTCTTTTATTGCAGATTCCAGCAACAACAACTCGCATACTGTTAAATCATTTCAAATGGGACAAGGAAAAGTTGATGGAAAGATTCTATGATGGGGATCAAGATCAACTGTTCTCTGAAGCTAGGGTCATTAATCCATTCAGGAAACCAGTAATACAGAGACAGAAGGTAGGTCAATATTGTACTGGTTCCCTTATCAACTTCTAAAAAAAATTATACAATTAATGATCACTAGAGGATTAATAAACCATATAATTTAGCAACATTTTTATAGTTAGGTACTTTTTATATAAAATAAAATTTACTGGAAAAGGACTTAAATAAAAGTAACCATATTATGAGGACAAGAAAAAGCCTGTATTTCGAAATCAGAAACTATATATTTTTATTTTTTAATCAATAATGTTAATTAATAATATTAATAACAAGATGCCTACATAATGTGTACGTTTTGATCTAGGTATTGTTTCAGTTGCCCAGACGGATATCAACATCAGGGACAGAGGAATGTGAAATATGTTTTTCGGTTTTCCCAACTTCGGTAATTATGTTTTTTTTTTTTAATCAGCATGCCCAATCTTATATTCCTTTAATGCCTGTGTAATATTTTATAAAAATATATCTTTATTATATCTTTAAAGGAATACACTTAGAAATATACCTATACTTGCCGTAATGACATACATATATGTATGTATGTATATACCTTTTGTACATTTGATTTATACAACCTAAATATCTAAAATGTCCAGTCAATATTTGATAACCTGTCCATTTGTCCTGTCATTTTGCACCATGCATTCAGGAAACAGATTGCGCATATCCGATTTACACTTGACTTCTGTTTTTCTGTCCTGAGTCAGTTAGCATTTCTTTACAAGAGAACCAATATAACATTTATGACCCTATTAATTATAGGGTCATGTATTTTATATTAATTTTCTTGTAAAGAACTACAACTGTAATTTAATGTATCGTGTATCATTTCAGATGATGACAGGCTTGGAATGTGGACACAGGTTTTGCACCCAGTGTTGGTGTGAATACTTAACAACTAAAATAATGGAGGAGGGGCTAGTATGTACCGTTTTCTCTATGTGGTCTTGGTTTTTTTATCTCATACAAATTCTCAATTTTTTTCTCCTAAATTGGCACGCAGTGTACGGCCCGTCTGATGGTAATATGGTAAGCAGTCACCGTAGCCTATAGACGCTAGTTAATACCAGGGTATCACTAACGCGTGGAGCTCTGGCCACCTCACTTAACTCATCATTACAGGATTCTACAGATTGTATAGAAAACATGAAAATAATAGTCCGAATTGTCTAATATCCATCGTCATACATGTTCGTACAACGACTTTAAGAAACCCCCAAATATGTCTGTTTTGGTATGTAACACTTGTATGAAGAATTAGATATAAAATGTATGTATTGTGGTGGTAGGGTCAAACGATAGCGTGCGCGGCGCATGCGTGCGACATCTTGGTGGACGACGCCACTGTGATGCGGCTCGTGCGTGAACCGCGCGTCAAGCTCAAGTACCAGCACATCATCACTAACAGCTTTGTAGAGGTACACTTTACTATTTATGATAACTAACCTTTAAAAAAGTGTTTGGGTGATGTTTCCACTCTCAGTACTCAATTCTCGTGTCGCGGTGTTTGTAGTTAAACTCCTCCGAAACAGCTTGACCGATTCTCATGAAATTTTGTGTGCATATTGGCTAGGTCGATTTCGCTAATGTTTTTTGTGTTTAATACTATCTTCTTATGAAAATAAAATTTGAGTAAAGAATCGGTATATTTTTAATATCGGGATAAACTAATGAACCTTTGTTCTATAGTGTACTAGCGGCCCGCCCCGGCTTCGCACGGGTAGACATTTATATCAAATATTTTGTTGATATGTTGGTTTGTCCAGTCCATTTTTTCCTGAATTTTCTTTGCTATAAACCTCACGGAGCCCGAGACCTTTCCAACGAATGCAAAGCCGTGGAAATCGGTTCGTGCGTTCTGGAGTTATAGCGTCAGGAAGGAAAACCCGACTTATTTTTATATAGTAGATTTGACATATGAATTCATAGCGAAGACAGGACTACGTCTGTCGGGACAGCTACAGCTATACAGAATACGTTGATAAACATTTAACATTCGATGCACAGTGCAACCGGCTTCTCCGCTGGTGTCCGTCTCCGGACTGCAGCAACGCGATCAAGGTGGCGTACGTGGAGGCGGCGCCCGTCACGTGCCGCTGCGGACACACCTTCTGCTTCGCCTGCGGGGAGAACTGGCACGACCCCGTGCGCTGCTGCCTACTCAGGAAGTGGATCAAGGTACCCTCTCAACACATACACTACACTACACTATGTAGCGACCTCATCACTACATAAACAACGCTAGTAATCTACTAACTAACATGACAACATTCAACGGATGACAACTCCATACAAACGTCACAATCCTTCAACGCGCTAGCGAAGTTTTCTACGCAATTAAACTAGAACAGTCGGAGCCGCGGTTCCCCAGGCAAAACACCCGCCTGGCTGGAAGATCTTCCCTTTGCGGTGGCTGAGCATGATCACCTCGCTCCCCCCCACAACTACACTACCATCAACACCTGCTACGCCTGCGGGAAGAACTTTTCATTAAAAAATAACATACATTTAGCTAGTCTGAAATTGTAAAGAGATCAGCAAAGAAGAGCACAAGTAAAAGAAAAGAAAGAGCAATATTAAATATCTTGTGTTAAAATTTGCTGAAAACATCTTACACGTTCTTATTTTTGTGTTTCCGTACCTTAAAAGGATAAAAAGTTACCCTTATAGGATCACTTTGTTGTCCGTCTGTCTGTCTGTCAAGAATTTTTATCTGAAGAACGCGCGTACTCAATTTTTTTTAAATGCACATGTACCAAAAAATATTTCTTCGCGCTGTTGAGAGTCACCGACGAATAATGACCTCGTTTGAAGTTCACCTCTTTTAACCGTACCTACAAGAGTACGGAAATCTCATGCGCGATTTCGACTCGCCCTTGGCCGGTTTTTTTTATGTATAATATTAATTCAGTTTTCCAAGATTCATTGACACTTTTTTATTAGAAACAACTTAATCACTGCTTTAATACTTTTCTCTTATCCAATCCTTCTTTCAGTAACGAATCTGTCCCGAAATTGTTTTCCCCGTAACTATATATTTGCTTACGCAAAATAAATCAGTGTCACGTTTGCCAAATAAGAGGCATGTTATCCTTTTGTTCCTGATAGAAGTGTGACGACGACTCTGAGACGTCAAACTGGATAGCGGCGAACACGAAGGAGTGTCCCAAGTGCAACGTCACCATCGAGAAGGACGGCGGCTGTAACCACATGGTGTGCAAGAACCAGAACTGCAAGGCGGACTTCTGCTGGGTCTGCCTCGGGCCCTGGGAGCCACACGGCAGCAGTTGGTATAATTGCAACAGGTAACTTAATACCTCCATACGTATGTTATAATAGCAGACTTGTCTAGGAATCTCAAGCGTTGAATAAAAATGTAGGCAGAATTTCAAACCTAAAGCCGTAATATCAATTTGGTTATTTTTTTTAATATAATAATATTTCGGGGCATATTAGGAGCTTAACTTTATTACATTATTTTGACATGTTTTTTGTACATAATCCAAAGCATAATAGGCCTCTAAGTTAAAGGTAACCATTATGTTTGCCACCTTAGTGGTATAAAAGCTATAATTTAATTGCATTTCAATGTCCCTACAAGTTTGTCACTAAATAAGCTTTACTGTACATAATGATATCGAAAATCTTTAATAAATACCTCTTACAACTCTCAAAAGGTCAAAACTTTGATACGAATTTTAAGTTCCACTTATCGTAGGCGCGCAGCGCTTTTCATTTTCCCATACGAAAATAGTCGAAAGCGATACGAATAAATAGTCGGAAGTGTTTGTTGCTAAGGCTAATGATGATAAAAAAAAAGATATAGCTATAATGTATGTGTTAGTGTATCTGTGTGTGTATGTGTGTAGATACGACGAGGACGAGGCGAAGGCGGCCCGCGACGCGCAGGAGCGGTCGCGCGCGGCGCTGCAGCGCTACCTGTTCTACTGCAACCGCTACATGAACCACATGCAGTCGCTGCGCTTCGAGTCCAAGCTCTACGCCTCCGTCAAGGAGAAGATGGAGGAGATGCAGCAGCACAACATGAGCTGGATCGAGGTCAGAACACTCACTTGTATTTTTGAGAAATCCGTATAATAATCTCTTGTATTGTTGCTCGTTTTTTAATCCACTGCATTAATAAAACAAAAGAATAATGACATTTTCAAATACCGCGCGATAATGCATCTATGGACGCGCCGGTTTTTACGACATATGTGTATGATACTGGCAGCCTAGAATCGATACACATCAAGTTTTTTTTATACAGGGCACCGTTTTGTACCATTTAAGCCGAAAGCTGTGTAAAATATAATACGTCATGTTGATATTAGAGTTCAACGACCTACTTATACCAAGTTATGACTAGTTGAAGTTCCTTGGGGAAATCCTGTGTTTGTAACCCAAAGCCTTGTTAATAACACTAGTGATGCACCATACCATGTATACCATCATACCTATGTAGGGATCAGTATTAATTTACATCACATCAGTATTACTTTGCCAAATAAAAATAATACAAATTTGTATATTTACTTTAAAATTGGTGCCATTTCTGTTGTACAAAATTACTAAACTAATTTGACAGTTCTTAAAGTCTTACTATCCCTTTCTCATGTTCGGGGTTAAATAAGGTTAGCAATACCTTTAGAACTGTGAAATTAGTTTAGTTAGTGATTTTGACAGAATTGGCACCATTTACTTCAATACAGTTTCGACTTGAATGATCCAAACTGGGGCAAAATGTATAATCCCTGTAGTGACAGATGTGCTCGTCGCTTAAAAGTGCGCGTCTTCAGGCTTCAATTCCAGGCTTCAGTGCAGGAAACCACGAATATGTATAGAAAACACAAACATTTTCTCAACTACCCTTTGCTTTGGTGTTTCTTAAAACTTATAAGCCCTGTCAAGAGAGAGATCAAGTTAAACTGTCGATATTTGCTTGTCTAATAAATCTATATAATCTAATAAAACTTTTGTTACTGACTCTGACACTAAGATCTTTCTTTCTTATGGCCGTTCCATATGTCCCCCAGGTGCAATTCCTGAAGAAAGCGGTGGACATTCTGTGCCAGTGTAGACAGACGCTGATGTATACGTACGTATTCGCGTACTACCTGCGCAAGAACAACCAGTCGGTGATCTTCGAGGATAACCAGCGCGACCTCGAGTCCGCCACCGAGACGCTCTCCGAGTACCTCGAGAGAGACATCACCAGCGAGAACCTCGCCGATATCAAGCAGAAGGTCCAGGATAAATACCGGTAAGAACTTTATTTTCCTTCTTTCCTATGATCGAATAATCTCTTCAAGGACTATTTTTGCCAGCGTCGAGTGTACGAATATTAACTTTTTTTTTATACCACTAAGGTGGCAAACAAGCACACGGCCCGCCTGATGGTAAGCGTTTACCGCAGCCTATGGACGCTTGCAACACCAGGGGTATCACTCGCGCGTTGCCGACCCTTCAAAAATTAACTTGTGTTGCATTAAAATACCTATAGTTTCATGCATTATAATATAACGCAGATTGAAGCTTTAGAGATAAAACACTTCACCCAAAAGCTATATAACAGCATTATATACAATGTTCCTATAAATCAGTCAATAAATTAAATTTTACTGCACACCGAAAATATACACCAAAATTCACACAATTTTCGAGACGCTTTAAAAATTTGAAACTTTATTCCAGATATTGTGACAGCCGACGCAAGGTACTATTGGAACACGTCCACGAAGGCTACGAGAAGGATTGCTGGGACTACACAGAGTAAACCCCTCCTTATGACGTCATACCGTATACACACACATATACACACAGACACACACTCGGCCTCACCACAGAAATCTGAAAAGTTAGCAATAGTTCTGACATGGAAACGCATCCACCATGTAAACAGCCGAAATGGCAATGGTATTTCAAATGTCTCATTCAGTCGAGCGCTGCGGAAATATGCAAACTAATTCGCAGCGTTCGAAGGGTATGTTTACATGAACCAACGCTAGCGACAAAATCATATCACGCGATATTTAACCTTACATCTAAATTATACTAAGTCGATTATTCAAGTGTAGTTAAAACACTATTTCCACAAAACGGCGTTTTCTATGGCCTATCCAACTAACCAAGCGACTATAAACAGTATAAATGTGTATCTTACACGTTCTATCCCCCTTTGTTCAATCTCTCTTTGTTCGCGAGTGACGGGTATTAGGCAGGAATGAACGTATCAACGTAGATCGATGTGTTGAATTGTCGACTTTGCACCGTTTGTTATAAGGTTAAATTTAGCTAGTTTTTCATTTGGTGCTCGACAGGGGATTGCTACGAAACTTGAGATTTTCGTGACCCGCACTCACACCAAAACTGTTCAACGGTCTTTCGACGTTTTCTCAAGGTTTGGTGAGGTGCGAATATTGTATTCTTGGACAGGAAGTTTTAGATGAAATGTGTTGCTGCTAGTGTGGTGGTGTCTAGGCTATTTTGCTTAAAATATGTCTGGAAGCAAACATGATAACCGACTGCAATGTTTCGTTAAATAATATCACTATTCGGAGTAGAAACAAAAATTGCAATCACACTGCAGGATTAACTTACTTCACTTCTATATAGCAAGTGTTAATGTTTTAACTTTCTCTGTCTTACCTTTTCCTAATTATTTGATTATACTTTTGTCCCTTACAGAACAGTATAAACATCTTGTAGTGTGTGTATGTAAATAAATTGCCATGACAAAATTGTTAGTATGACTTTTCACTTACAAGTGTCCATCGAGATTATGCGTTTTTTTATTTCGTTAAATTAGTTGTTGTGCTTCTAATTGAAAACTTTTATTGAGAATAAACAAAATACCAAGACAGTCCAATAATATCTTTGAAGATCTCATTATTATAAAAATAAAAAGATTTGCACACCGTGAAGCTGTTATACATATTCTCGCCGTTCGATTATATTTTGCTTTATTAAACTTATTAGTGAATAACTTTAATCGATTTCTTTTCTTAAAACTGTATGTATTTGTAGTATTTTAGAACTGTTTGCAGTTGTTTTCCATAGCTTTCATATTTTTTGGCTTTTATATAGTGACAAGAACCTGCATATATGTTTTTCCATTCTTCAGTTTTTCTCATTTCATATTAAATACTTTTCAAACTTAATTACATAGAATTTTAGTTTCTTCTTATTTTAGTTTCTAATCATTAAAAATTCGGGAATATATGTTGTGGATTTCTTACTAAAAACTAACACCCTACTCTACACTTACACCAACTTAAGGCGATACTACACATTAAGTGTACGAATTCATAATGCTAAACAACGTGGGCGGAGGAATGTCAAGTGTCGTTACGTCTTAATAACACTCCATTACGATTTCCACATAGTATCGACGGTGAGATCTCCATTAAATATATTTTATTACGAATTCGACTGTTACTTAGTCTTTATAATTTTATCATTCAATGATTTGTCACATTATATAGTAGCCTCTTGTAAATCGATTAGCGTAGTGAATATTTTCGAAACTCCTTAAGACGAGGCTCCCTAAATAGTCGTGTTAATTCGTAATCAAATACAATGGTGCCAATTCTTTTGTTCAAAATTACTAAACTTAACTAATTTGACAGGTCTAAAAATATTGCCATCCGTATTTAACCCCGCACATGAGAAAGGGATAGCAAGACTTTTTAGACCTGTCAAATTAGTTAAGTTTAGTAGTTTTGAACAACAGAATCGACACCACTAACTAGCTTATAAATTATAGACTTTATGTTATAATTTAGCAGAACTGCATTTGACTCGATACATTTCATTGGAACATGTTGAAAACAGATCCGATAAACTTCGCTCAGTGCTATTGCCTACAGTTATGTAACTATTCAGTGACACGATATAAAACCAAGGTTACCGTTATAGATGCGGCAACTTTAGAAACATTACTAGTGTGCCGCACGGTAGATGGCGTGCGTGTGGCATGAGATCTCTGATTTATTTCGCGGGCCTCGTCTTAATAATGCCTAGTGAATCTTCGTATTATGTCCTAGTATGACCTCACTCATTGTATTGTATAATATTGTGGTGTTTGTTCAATTCATAATGTTTGTTACGCATGTCGATTAATTGTTATGATAAAAAACGAATCATTGTATCAAAAATAGAGGCACAATATAAGTAATTATCGGTTAAGAATAAACGAGAAAATATTTTTTACCAAAAATCCTATTTTTGTTATTAGAGTACTGTTTATGACTAAAGGTTAAGCTGTTAGTTCAGGACATAGTATGTTTTTATTCTGTGATCGACTAATAATTTAACGCCTAGAAGGCTTGTAACGTTCTCGGTATTGGTAGGCTTAAAGATAACTTACGAGACACAGCGGCCGACGTACATCGGTTACTCTTCAATTGTTGTTTACAAATCCTGAATAAGATCGACAAGAATGGTATTGGAATGATTATATTTAAAGAGTTAGATCTCTTTCAATTGAAGGCTACTGAACTCGTGGTGAACATGTGTCGGGACTTAAAAAAACTAAATTAAGCCAGTAATAAATTTAACTTTTAATTAAAATCTTTGAAATAACAAAAGTTGAGCTTTCAATAGATTCTCTCGCTACATATCTCAACTCGTGGAAGAGACGTCCGATCACACGGATCGGCACGATGCATCTTTATACGGACGGTACCGTCACCGTTATGACCATCATTAATAATGGAAATTATACCCATAGTCTGACCACATAAAGACGACTTATGAGTGTTAAGAAAACGTTAATGCCACCTACTGCGATATTTTTGTGTAATTTGATATACAAATATCAACTTTGCGGCGATTGATGTAGAGCTTACTATCGCTAGTGAATAGTTTGTGTTGACGACGGACGACGGTGATGGTGCCGTTCCATATAACTAAACCATAAGTCGGTTGCACTGCCAGTATAATATGTCGTAATTAAATTAATATGAAGCTTGCTGGGTTCACATAGTGAATTCTCTCTAGAGTAGTGGAACCCTGTGCCGTCGCGCACTTGGCTCACTTTGATGAATTTCTACTTAATTGTAAATTGTGCGCAGGGCTCCGTGTTCACACATACTATTGTACATATAGATGCTGTATAGATATTTATATGGTGTACGTGTAATTCACAATACCTTTGTATTGGCGAGCATCTTGTATGTGTGTCTAAATGTAAGGACACAGATGTCTGATTAAGACGGAAATAAAAATAGTAACATCTAGGTATCGTTTGTTATTTATCTCATTCGCACACACCCTCCATCCATATTCCGGACAACACTCAATTAGATAAACTACGTAATAAGTTGAATTCCAACAAATATCAGATTAATTAGCAGGAAGACATTCGACTGCGTATTCGTATCGCTTTCGACTGTTTTTGGGAAAAATTACAGCGCTACGGCGGCGAAAAGTGGTACTAAAATAAATTTTATTATTTTCCCTTTTCGAGAGTTAAGTTTTCGAAACCGCTCTCATATTCCTTAATATTCCAAAAGATACAGCAGTTTCATTATAAATTAATTTCCTCCTCAGACATTATTTTCACAAATTGTGTTTTCCATTATTATTAAATATACATTTATGTCAAGTTTTGTTTAAGAACTTTATTGCGACAGGGACGCGTTGGCACCTTCCCCGACGAGACCTAGTAAAGCCTAGCGGTAGTATTCTGGTGAGATTTTTTTATCAAATATTATTTTATAAATACCCTAATTAGACTAACAGTGTTATTAAAGTAGATAGTGTAAGTAGTATTGGGGTTAATGGAGCTGTAGCAGTAGAGATGTAATTCAAAGGGGTTCATATTTTTACAAACTTTTATTTAGTTTCAAAGCGGACGTCACAAAATGGAGACTGTTATTTCCACTAGTTCAGTTGACTGTTTCACACAGTAACCCCTATGTTATGGGAGGGTGTCAATAAAAGAGCTTGATGAGGAAACATCGGATTTTTTATTACCAAAAAATAAAATCTTCTTAAAAATATGGTTTATACTGTACCTAAATATTACAAATAAGCGTAGGCCCGCCTCATAATAAGCGGTTACCGTAGCCTATGGGCGTTTCCAATATCTGACTTATCATTAGCGCGTTAACAGCCTTATGTAGAGAGGTATATAAAGAACGAACAGGTCTCCGTACTGCAGTACACGTCATCCCAGGGGAGCCCAAAGTAACGAAATTTCTTCATGCTTAGGTAATTGACCAACTATTCCATGTTGCAGGGCTTCATGAAACGAATTTGTTCTGGACGTTTTTATACACAAAATCAAACAAGTGGATAAAGACTAGTTTACTTATAATAGAATTGCTGACTTAGTTAGTTTCATAGGTACATACATAAATATATTTATACAAAAGTTACGTGGAAAAACATATGTAATAAAAAAATGTATAGGGAATGTTTTGTATAATTATGAATAAAAACATAAATAAAAATAGACAATGCCGTTTCATTGTAGCTTGCATGGTGATTGGATTAATGATGTTACAGGAATTTATAGTCCTGAATATTTTTGGCTATGCTCGATTGCTCGCAGGTAGTAGTTTCAGTACTTTTGGTAGATGGCGTTATCTGTGTCTTAACTATTCTATTCGCCAAATGATGGCACTACTAGTGATCAAATTGAACTGTTGAGTGAGGATAATAAAATGTCAGTTTAAAGCAGTCAAGTTCTATATTTTATCATTTACTTAATTTATTTTGTACAAACTTCAACAATATATATATAATAAATACTCAATTAAACCTCTATCATTCAGCAAACTGAACTCACTTTTTGTCATAAGTATAGTTAAATAAACAATACAATGATATCATAACTTATTGTCTAAACTTAATTAAACACAACTTCTTTGTGCAAATATGCCTAACATAGTTCAACGTTTGGTTTGACCAACTCAATAGAGGGTTAACGACAACACGTCTTAGTTGGGCGGCACGGGGCAGTCCACTTCACGGATTTAAAGTTAATAGACTTTATTGAAGGAGATATAAAAAGAAAACAATATATTTATTACAAACTAGTTCAAAATAATAATGAGTTAATCCCATTTCATCTTAAAATTAGTTAAGTAACGAATAATATTAAAAATAATGATAAGGATGAGTTGAGAAGATATGGTTGTTTATTTATTTAGTTGTAGTAGAATATGGTCAGTTTATAAGCCACCATTGTTTTTGTGGGTATCCTTTTCTTATCTTGGTTGTTTATATGTGAGAAAAGGGTGGAAGCAAGTCTTTGTTAAAAACTGCAGAATTAATATAATAATTAGACCCGTTCTAAAAATAGGAATTTGATGTTTATTTTATTGAGGAATATTGATTAAAAACGTTGATGGGAAGGGCCCCTAGTGTATGTATATCATTATATATATATATATATATATATATATATATATATATATATATATATATATATATACACCAATTTTTTTCTTCATAGGTACATACCTACGGTAAATGGTCACATGTTCGATGGCCCACTTAGTTCATCCAATAGCGTTATTTAACAAAATAATTTAATAATAAAGCTTAAAATCTCGCTATCATTCTGATTTAATAGTGGTAAGTAGGAATATACATATATTTTAATGAAAATTTTGAAATAAGTTAAAGCAATTTTAAAACTGATATTTATTAAGTTTAAGGCAGTAAGTTTGAAATATAGATAGCAGACCTAAAACATACTTAGGTTTCCTAAAGTAAACCATCAAGATATTCCTTATTCGATCAGTCTTTGATGCCTACACGTAAGTATACGTCAAGTCAGGTATATAACGTGAACATACGAGAGTGGACCGCCCACGTGCTCCCGCACTGGGTTATAATCAATGAGAACTGAACTGGTAACAGTGACGTAATAGATAACTCAAGAGAGTGACGTCACGCGACGAGATCGAGAAGGCGGCGGCACGGGGCGCGAGCGGCGCCGGGGAACGCGCCCGCCCGCTCCCCGCGCAATTATTTATAAAATTATCTACATAATTATTATCTGTAACCATAATTATTGCAAAATATGTGCAAAACTGTAAGCGTCTCATTTATTTTACATACACTGACTCCTTAAACTTGCAACACTTAGAATTGTCTAGCGCTTGTATTAATAATTTCACATGTTTATGTAATACAAACGGATTGAAAATAACCCGAGTTCCGTATGGGCAAGGTAAAAATGACAAGCGAAACCTCCGTCGAGCACACGATAAAGTTATTGCTTCAAGCAAACGTATCGCTGCGTTACCATCCATACACAGTTTAAGATAAATTGTGTTGCAACGTGCGGTTCGGACTCTACCCGGCGATAAGCTCTCAATATTTACATAGTAATAGAAAATTGACCACTTCCAAAGTAGAAATACAAAATGCTAATGATTCATTAGTCTGTTGTGCTTGAAGGTTTTACTGTCAGCTCCACTCCGCTACTCCGTCTATCTAGAGAGATGTCAATCGAAAAATAAAAATACTTCAATAATCTACCTTACTTGGTAAGGGACGTTCGATCTCTTAGGTATATCGATAATATCTTATTGCTAATTACAGTGATGTCTTTCAAGTAGCCGAATCGCTCGTACAATGTAGGTGAAAGTTACAACATCGCTTACAAAATGTTAAATGTATCTGTAAGAGCAATATTCATCGAAGCAGTACCAGCCCGCTCGCAATTATCTTTACCTACAGCAGAGTACAGGCAGCTATGTATACCGGTTCACAGTGCAACCAGGATCGCCTGACCAAACATTACGTAGTGTAGTGTCGGCCGTATCTAATATATTCAACGTTATAATATGTTTTTAATGTGCGTTATTAGCGTACTAATGGCTAGACAGGCGGTCGTGGGAGGCGATGCGCGGGCCACGCGCGTCGGCCGGGGAACGCCGCGCGCGCCGCCTGCTCATGAAAGGTAATGTAATTCAGGGGAAGGAAATTACATTATCTAGGTTCGTGGAAAGTGCGCGTTACATAAAATGGCTCGATTCCTATGATGCGTACTGAATTAGGACGGAAGTGAACTCTGGTACCGATTTCACAGCTGATTTGTTAAGCTTACATGTAGATAACTTTGCAAAAATTTCTCTAAATTTTCTTAATTCCGAGATGACCGACGGCATGCCGGCCTCGTATAAATGCGACGCAACGTCGCTCGGTACTGTGAGAAGCTTATAAAATTGGAACTATTAAAACTATACGGACAAAATTGATATGAATCGGCGTAGCCATTGCCTCTCTTAAGCGTCTTAGATACGATAATACTAACTCGAAGACGTTTTTGTGTGAGTGCTACATCGAGCCGGTGCGGTGAAGCAACGTAACGAAGCGCTGTCACCCTACGTCGCCCTGCCGATGCCACGAGCCAGTCGGCCTCCGTGCCAGCCCACCACACACGACATACAGCTGATACAGCGGTGCAGGCATTGCTCGACACCATTTTGGGGAAGTAAAATGATATCTCACAATCGGCATCAAATCATCAATTTCCACAATATTTATACAGATCTGTTTTAGAATTTACAGGTAGACAATGATGTTAATCGAATACAAAAATAAGCTTTAGAGTTTCCTCAATATTATCCAATATCTTACATTAGGTACATTACTAGTGACGAATAAATAGGGCCCGCTCGTAAAAACAATTCTCTCCGATCCAACAGGTTCCTCTCACGGGGACAGTCAACGCGACGATGCAAATTAACAGATACAAATCGGAACGATAAAACACAATGAATGCAAGCGAACATCGCATCGGTCGCAAAACAAATGATCACTAAAGCTTCGGCCACGCGAATATAAAACACTCCAGTTAACATTTCGAACGTCTCTAAACGCGAAAGAATAACGTCCACGAATGAAGAGGCGCAATCGCTGCGGCAGGGCTTGCCGGCCGCGCCGCGCCGCTCGCCCGCGGCTGCCGACTCACTACCTAGTACATGGCACCGTCTACGTTCCGACTCTTACTTAGCTGCAGTTATATCGCTTTCTACTGAGTAATCACCACCACCACTCTTCACTGTGTACATCCAACAGAAATGTTGCTGCGTGGAAACGAAACCGGCTCACATTGTATACCTACATCAAAAATCGGTGCCCACAAGCCGTCATTTTACTGCAGCTAATTAGAAGTCATACAATAGCGTAAAAAACAATTAAGTGCGCTTCGGTGTGCTCAAGAGCTCGGGCAGCGGTGCGGGCAGCGGCAGCGGCACGTCGTCGACGAGCGCGGGCAGCAGCGCGAGCGCGAGCGCGGGTCAGACGGGTGCGGGCGGGGGCGCGGGCTCGGGCGGGCGCGGCGCGCCGGCCGCCAGCAGCCCGCCGCCTGCCTGCAGCACCACGCGGTGCCCGCCGCCCGCCGCCGCGTCCAGCAGCACGGCTGTGGCGGCGCCGCGCCCCGCGTCCGGCCCGTCGTGCGCGCGCCGGTGCCGCCGCCACGCGTGCTGGATGAGCCGCGCGCAGTACTCCTCCCGCTGCCGCCACAGCGTCGACGACACCGGCTCGTAGCCCGCCTCGTCGGGCCGCCCAACCTCGATGTCGCCAGGGTCCTCGATGGGGTTCCCTTTCCGCGCGAAGAAGTCCTTCGTCAGAGCGTCGAGGATGTCTACGCAGAACATCATATCGCCACGACATATTGGAATGTCCATCGATATGATTTTGTACTTGTTTGGTTTGTGTATTTGGAGCGGCGGTTCGAGCACGTCGAGGAAATCTGACAGCTGGTCGTAGCGAATGTACTGAGTGCCGTCGGGGTCGAACCGTTGCCATATCTCGTAATACATGTCGTAGTCGTCGTCCGTGAGGCCTTCCTGCACGTCCTCTGTCGCCTAGAGAAGAATTAATACAACTGTTTTCAAATCGGTACTCATAGTGTAAAATAATTGATATAATATTTGTTATGTTTTGGCAAAACCTTACGTTGATCTTATAAAATGTTTACAACACAGTTAGGTACTATATAAACAATACACAGTTAATTAAGATGTTTGATACCTGTGAATAGTTTTCAAGAATGACGGCGATGTACATGTTGATGACGATGAGGAAGGAGATGACGAGGTAGGAGAGCAGATAGGTGATGCCGATGGTAGCAGAGCCGCAGTTGCCGGGATAGCCGCGCTCGTTGTCGGGCAGGTCGCATTCCTCCTCGTTGATGATGCCGTCCAACACGCCGTCCCACCCGGCCGACGTCGACATCTGTAAGTATTCCAATCAGATCATATTCATCTTGAGAATCAGTTCCAAAATTAAAAAAAAACACATACCTGAAATAGCAGGATCATGCTTTGCACGAAAGTCTTGAAGTTATAGACATCGTCGAGACCACCTTTGTCTTTGACGTGCATGAAGAAAGACATGCCGAATATGGCGAAGATGAACATGACGAGGAACAGAAGCAAGCAGATGTTAAACAGGGCTGGCAGCGACATCGCAAGCGCGAACAGGAGCGTTCGGATGCCCTTGGCACCTTTCACTAATCGCAGTACTCGCCCCACCTTAGCTACTCTCACCACTCTCAATAGAGTTGGTGATACGAAATATTTCTCTATAATATCACTTAATACCAAGCCTGTGAACAAACAGAAACAAAATTAATTTGAGTTTTATATTCTGAAATATATTCAAGAAACTACGTAGTAGGTAACTTACTAAGAATTGAGAACATGACTACGACGAAATCGAACAAATTCCACGGCTCGACAAAGTAATGATACCGTAAGGCGAATATTTTTAGGAGGCACTCTGAACTGAATATCACGATGAATATCGTGTTGAGATAGTCAAGGACGGTGCTGAACGTTTCCGTCTGCTGGTAGTGGTCCAGGGTCATGGTGAGCATGTTCAGCCCGATGAACAACATAATGATCATGTCGAACTTCTTGTCCGTCACTATCTCGAACACGATGGCTTGAGGACGCCACTGAAACAAAATAATTTTCTTATATTGCAACACATAAATGCACACATAAATAGAAATATTAAGTCAGTAATCCACACTTACTATGAGTAAGTAATAGATATGATATAAATGAGTCTACCGTACATAATGAGATTAGAAGTGTGATATATAAGGACATGTTATACGTCACCTTTGGCCTCGGTATGGCTTTCAATGGCTTCTTAGAGCCCATCTTCTTCATGGCATTGTAGTATTTCTTCTGGTCCTCAGTCATGAACATCTCGAGACTACCGCCTGCTTTCTTTTTCTGTTCGTTAAAGTTGTCGATGATCACACCGATGAATAGATTAAGGGTGAAGAATGAGCCAAATATGATGAAGAATACGAAGTATAGGTACATGTAGATATTTGTCTCTCGAATTGGTTGACGACCCACCTGAAAATTTTAAGAAAATTTAAGGACCCAATTTATAATAAAGCACAATTTAGAAGTTATTTGTGTAATGTATCTTAGTTACCTCTCTAGAATCGATTGCGTCATTCATGATCTGAATCCAGCCTTTGAAGGTAGCTACTTGGAACAAGCAGAGGTATGCTTTGCCGACGTGATCGAAGTTCATTGGTGAATTCTCCCAGGTGTAGTTCTCCAAAATACACGCATTTCGGTCTGGTATGATTTCATGACTCAACGTTGTATGGTTTAGATCAACACACTGAAATCAAAACATATCATTTGAAATCAAGTAAATGAAAAACGGGATTGCTTCATAATATATTTAAAAGGGCGAAATGATATGCTATAATAATGCGATCGAGGCTAATTAAGAAATAGTATTTTAAGCGTTTGAAAAATACCTAACTGGGGTTTTTACTGGTTGATTTAACTACCTTGGTTTCCTTGTTGGGGATCAAATTGACACGAGTTTCATTTAGGTATGTTGCAACAAGTCTAACCATCCAACCTGTTTTGTGAGTTTTGATGAATATACCTATCTGACCACATTGACACACATATAATACAAAACAAATTTAGACAAACGTACCTTGAAATACTTTCCAGCGAACAACTGGACTCCCATGATGGCGAAGATTAGCCAGAAGATTAGACACACAAGCAGTACGTTGAAGATGGACGGTATGGCTTGTACCAGAGCATTCACTACAACCTGGATACCAAGGTAAGTTTTTAACAATATTTCTTAGGAATAAGGAAAAAATCTTCGTAAATATAGATTAGACACAATAATAACAGATAATCACTATATGCATGATTTTGTGATATGATACTACAAAAGCATTAAATTGATTACTGAATTCAAAAATTTATTGGTGTTTTATAATGGATTCTTATTAGATTAATCTAAATATGACATAAAACACAACATTGAATAAAAGCAACAAAAGTACATATAGCTCTACTTATAAGAAACTTACCTTTCCAAAATCTTTTTAGCCATCCAAAGATGCGAACAATAACACATGCGAAGTTCCGAACGATATGATGTAGTTACAAGAAGAAGAATAAATCTAAGGTGCGGAATCTAAAACAACATTCCAAATTGCTACTAAGTAACTAAGGTATCTAAAAATCTAACTAATTATACAAAGTCCAATAGAAAAAGTAGACCATAAAACATGGATGAGTACTCTCCCAAATAAGTCCGATTGAATCAATTTCTAAAGAGGAACATGTCGTAGAGTGATGATACCAAGCCATTCAAGGGTGCCAACGCCGAATTTACAATGATTCTCTAAGAATAATTCGATGGACTACTGAGCATAAATCGTTGCAATTCTCGAAAAGTTACAATTTATAAACAAATGAGGCCGGGTGATTGATGCAGATTTGTTGAGAAAATATAGTATTGAAATGTCTGATATATGTAATGAGATCGTTGTACAGATGTAGAGATAGATGTGAGTGTGAGGGTGTGGAGCGGGTGTGTGTAGGGCGCGGCAGGGTGGTACGTACCCTCATGCCCTGCATGCGGCTCATGGCTCTCAGTGGCCGCAGAGCGCGGAGTGTTCGCATCGTTTTGAACGCCTGAATGCCACCGGCACCACAAAGCGCCGCTACGAAGTTTATAAGCGAGACCTGGATGAAATTAACGGTTGCATATTGAGACACAATAGTTTTATTTCATTAATACTGGACGCCTCCTGCACCTAAAATTATACTTATAGCAAATCCGAACAAATTAAATACATTCTCCAACCTCAATAGCTGCTGTTACTAGATGAATCCATGAAAGGATGAAGACGATAAACGACTATCCGAACGAATCAACAGGAAAGTCGCAACAACTGAAGACACCGTCGAAGGTCCTCACCTTACACTGCTACCAGCAGTAATTAGAACAGAAATGAGGGATAAGCTACACACACTTTGTACAAAAGAAAATTTTTAGGACATCAAAGTACTAAAACAAAGAGTGTAAAATAATATTACTCTGATATCCAGTAGATTTCAAGCTACATATATAAATAACCTTTATACGTAATAGCTGTTATATAGTGATATTGACAGTATTCAAATACATAATGTGCAATTTTCAATCAATGTTACAAGGGTTTGAAATACGTCCATCAGTATTTCAAACACATGGTTGAAAAGAACACTTTCAGAAGATATAAGTTCATGCAAATTCCTGGAATTCAAGTAACATTATAAATAAACAAGTTCTATGTCGTTCTAAATATCAGCTATAGGTAAAGCTGAGGACTCGTGGGTAGAAAGATACATGAAGCAATATCCACATACAAACATCACGACATCGAGAGCTCGAGACAGCAAGGTGAGGCCGGTCGGAGTATCTTCTGCCAGACATCGAAACAGACAAAGCCTTAAGCTGCGCTGCCCATCGACAAAGGAACAATAAGTAAATGCTAGTACGATTTACGAGTCCAGAATAACTGTAAATTAAGACAATCTAGATGCATTAAATTCGCACTATTATTTTCTTAGTACCCTTATGTTGGTTGATGTTAGACGGGTCTATGAACTGACAAAATGAAATAACCCGATTAATGAATGTCAGTGAGCAACGCAACAATCACAGCCACCAATAGCGCCGCTCGGTGGGTAGAGGGCGCGTGTCCCGTACTCACGCGCATGCCCTCCCATCTGGAGACCGCTCGGAGCGGGCGAAGAGCGCGCAACGTGCGCATTGAGCGGAACGCCGGGATGTCGTCCGCGCCCGCCATCACCGCGCCGTGGTTTACGAGCGACAACTAACGTATACCACTCGTCAATTTCTCATGTTCGTATTTAATTTACTTTAACATTACTTAAATTTAAGACATGAAAACCCTAATTTGTATACGCTGTGTTAAAACCGTAACGACATTCCTTTAGGAAAGGGCCGCTTGTAAGAAATATGTTAGTATGTATTTAAAATACAATAGTCATAAGAATAAGAAAATAAATTACCATGACGATGACAAAGTCGAGCCAGCACCACGCATTGGTGAAATACTTCTGAAAACCGAGGGCGAGCCACTTGATTAACATCTCAATGAAAAAGATAACGGTGAAGATACGGTCCATGTAGTAAAGAATGTCTTGAAGTATTGGTCGATGTGGTAAATGCACGTCTTCCAAGGCCTGGAAAGGTTAAGGAATCTTGTTTTTTATGTTTCATTTATTCAGTATTACATTTTCTAGAGAATTAAATAATAATAATGCTTGGACATTATCACACAGCGCCATCTGGCCCCAAACTAAGCAAAGCTTGTACTATGGTAACCAGCAGCTGATGGAATACTTATGTACTTTTTTTTGTAAATGCATTCTTACATACATACAATAAACAACCAGACGCAAGGTGATGACGCAATCATGATTGTCACATAAATGTTTGCCCCGGCGAGAATCGAACCCGCGACTTCCAGCTTAGCAGTCAGGTAGGTATACTAACCACTAGACCCGCAGTCTCATCTAGTCGTCGTATTTAAAAACCTCTTGAATGGAGATAATAATAAATTTGACTCACCAAAGCCAAACTACTGAGCAATATCATAGTAATCACAGCCGTTTCGAAATATGTGTTCTCAATGAGCTTAAAGGTTTTCAACCGTAGCATGCCCCAGCCCTGCCAAAAGGGCGATTCGTCGTCTCCGGCGAGGAATGGAAACTTTTGATAGCACGGCTCGGGGCAGCAGTCCGCCGGCGTGTCGTCCACTACTTCTTCGTCGGTGGCTACTATGATGTCTTGCTTTCCTAGCCCATCAATTTTACCTTCCTCTTCTTCTTCTATCATTTCTAGGAAAAAAAAAGATGTAAGTTTGTGTAGTAGCTGTTTTTATAACTGTTTTGAAATACCCATTAGAGAGACTGACTTACCTTCCTCTAATCCTAATTCTTCTTTGCTAGCGTCCTTCTTTTCTTCTCCATCGATCGTATCTGCGGAACCTTTATGACTTTCATCTTTGAATGACCTGATCTTGTGACTGCCATAAGATTTTTGACTTATCGTATCGTCGTCCTAAAAAAACCTCAATATTAATCCTCAGTTCATCATTTATGTTGATATCTTGTTTATTGAATAGTTAAACAAGTAACCTGAATAGGGTATCCGTGGTGATTAAGTTCACAGTCCAGACGATTGTCTCTATGATTGTCTGTTATCGCATTGATGTTGTTCATTAGTATTTTGCCTTTTTTGTATTTATTATCACCTAAAATCAGAAACCGAATGAACATCACAGCTAAAAGTAGGGAAATTTCAATTGAAAGCTCGTTGTCATTACCTGGTATCGTAAATTCCATACCGTCACCAATGGCTACCTCTACTTGGTCCTTCAGTTTCTTATCCTTGTAGAGTACGGTGTCGTCGAGGTCGTTTCCCAGTTCCAGCTCGTTGTCAACTCGCTCTGAGGAGACACAGCGGCCACACAATGCCGCCTTTAAGCCTACGTGTCGTGCGTCCCGAACGCATGCGACCACCGTACGTCGACACCATCCAAGCATAGAAATCAGACCAGAGGACGCAAAACTTAGTGATCACGTCAAAACAACATTTGCAAATAAACTATAAACCCATACGCGTTTTATATATATTGTATCAAACATGGTGAATAAACTTATGATTTAATAAATTCATTTCTTTATATAGTTTCTAAGGTAAGTAGCTACAGCTAATTACATTAAATGTCCTGTATGTTGTAACAATTATTATGTAGATACCTTCTTTTATAGCACTTACACAAATGTATAGTAAATTAATATTAATCAACTATAAACTTGTAATCGTTTTAGTATTAAACATTAATATTTTTTGATTAATCAACGTCTATCAATACATAAATACACAACATAAATAATTTACATGCACAAACACACTCAAAGCTATAAAAACATATATATATTAACATCAAGCGTGGGTACAACATTGATACATGAATTGGAAAGGGGTAAATAAAGACGGAAGGGGCGAAATTAAAAATCAAGGACAAAGAATAGAATTTAAATACACGACAGTTAGGGTCTTCACTTCTACACTTGGATACTAGGGCGCAGGCAACGTACAGTGTTCACAGGATACGGTGTATAGTCACATTCACATCAATTTGACACAATTACAGGTCTACCACTTTTATAAAGGAAAAAATCGTCTGCACAGAAGAGAGCAAGCTAGTGCCGATTGAATACGATACGAGTACAACACCACCGTTGAAAGGACATCATCCATTTTGGTCCAAATCTGAAAGTGCCCGCAAACTATTATTTTTTAGTATTCTGTTAGAACTTGCCCGTCTGAACATATTTTGCTATGACACCAAAGCGTCGTTGATTTTATTGGAACTCGAAATACTGAACATTCATAATTTTTTGTTGAAAATAGGAATTCAAAATGGCCAAAACAAATGAAATGTCCTGTAATGTCCATCTTTGGTGTATGACACCAAAGATGGACATTACAGGTACCTAATAAATGCTCAGACGGACAAGCTCTAACAGAATATATAAAAAAGTGTAGGCCGCCACTTTCAGATTTGGACCAAATCTCTATGAAACATGGAAGATGTCCTTTTGACTTTATTGCGATAGGTTACATCGATCGGTGTAACTTATATCATGTGTGACAGACCTGTAACATGCTACATTTTCGTTATACGCAATCATTGATAAATGATTGAGTCGTACGAACAAGGAGCATGCCTGTAAATACTGGGTAGTCATCAGTACTTAATACAGTACTTAATGGGAATTTTCATGAGTGACATAACTAATTTTTAGGTATTTGATAATTTAATGAGTTGTAACTTTTTTACGACTTCCATATGGTGTCAGGATTATCTATTAGATAATCTTGACATCCGTTTCTGGATTGCTAATAATTACAAATATTTTATATTCAACATTTTTTAAGTCCAAATAAAGATACTTAATTATAACATCAAATCACATGAACAAACACATGCCACATACAGACAGAGAGTCCGCCACGGAAGTCCACAACACATCTTACCGGGAGCGTGTATAGCTATCTGGTTGGTCAGCTTGTTCTTCAGCAACTTTAGGACGTCAGCAACATTCCTCTTAATCCAGTCAATGAACCTCGATATTCTGTTGAATGCTTCAGCTATTTTGTTTGTGTCCTGATCGGCAGTAGGCGTAGATAAACTCGACGAACCGAAATTTGACAGTAACAGGGCCAAGAAGAGGTTAAGTACCTGAAATTATGCGCTTTTGTAAATTATACTAAGTTATATCCAACAGATTTTTAGGGTTCCGTACCTCAAAAGGAAAAAGGAACCCTTATATCACTTTGGTATCCGTCTGTCTGTCTGTCTTCCCGACTGTCTGTCAAGACCTTTTTTCTCAAGAACGCGTAGAGTTATCAAGAGGCAAGAAGCAGTGTCTTGCAGAACATGTAAGTGAAAAATGAGAAAACCGTAAAAATGTAGTTTAATAACGAAAAAAGCTAATTTAAAATAACAATCATACAAAAATTTAATGTAATACAGAACCCTCGGTGCGAGAGTCTGACTCACGCTTGGCAAGTTATGGTTTTGTAAAACAAAATAAGGCGGTGAAGTACCATAACAAAACATTAAAAATAAAAATAATTTTACTAGTAAACAACATAGTTTCTTGAAAGCGACTCCGTTCGAAACTTTCGTCTTCTCTGAGAAGATAACCAATTTTATCTCTCAAAACAAATAAATCAGTTACGTATGCGGAGGTTAGAGTAAAAAGGGTGCCAAAGTTTAAAATTCCAATATACTAACCACAAGATTACCAATGACGACAGTGGCCAAGAAGAAGGGTATACACGAGACATCACCGACCAACATACAGTCCCACATGCTCTCTATCCATTCTCCGCACAACACTCGGAATACTATCATGAAACTGTGCATGAAGTCGGTGAAGTTCCAGCGAGGCAGGTCTCCGTCAGGGAAACGATCCACATAATCTGGACACACGGTACAATATTAAACTAGGTTTATTAATTATTATTAATTCGAGTAACCTTACTCAGACAATGGACTAAATGTATATGTCTTCTGTACGTTTGAGAAATTACTATAGCTAACGATGACCAAGTTAATTTTACCATAGATATAAAATAAAATCATTTTATATTGTAGGCATTAGCTGCTTCACCCGAAACGATATTTCGAATTTCAGTAATAATTTTCTTTTATACTTTTTAACCCATAAAATTTAAGTTTAAAGAGGTTGAGTCAATGTTAGAGGATACAAAACTTCGAATTCAGAGATATATTATATACTAGTGTCAGGTTAGTATCTTAAACACAAAGCAATGTCTAATAGAAATCTACTTAATAATACACAGTGAAGCTAAAACTATGTTATATTTTATATGAAGCAGTTTTCTCATAGATCTAAATAGAAACATGCATTGACTAATTAGCTATAAGTTACTTCAGAGAAGAGAAATAGTCAAGCGCTTAGTTACCAGTTAGTCCGATACATGCATAGAAACTATAAAATATCATATTAGACATTTAAAATAAGGTAGAAACATTAGGCGTTGAATGCTCAGAACTTAGTAGAACTGTAAATCATAAAGCCTGTTATGTCAAAACGAAAATAATGGCATCTAAGGAAGAGATGAGGACACAAGCATTGAATGTTTCACAAGTGAGGCGCCTTTCTAGGGGTTGGTTACGGGGGTAGTAACATACATTTTAGGGTGTCAGGCTCACTTGGAAGGTACAAATTGACTTTCACCAATCGTCTAATATGAGCACAATAGTGTGACGCACATAAACACAATAATTCACTATTTGAACAAATGGCCAGTCCCGTTTAAAGTGTGGAAATTTTGATATATACTATTATACATAACTATCGACATGTATTTTTAAATTTTGCATCCGCACTTTAAAATCATCGTGTGGCAGTGAATGTATTTCAACAGCTACCAAATTCTGTCAATTAGGCTGGTATGCAAATAAATGCGAACGGGGCTCCGAACGCTAAGGTAATAAAAATAACATATGTATATTATATTCATAAAATTATTCTATGTTGGATGTGCAACAGACTAAACCATATCATCCCGATACCAGCTTAGCAATTTGTTTCATGTACTATATAATTTTGACAGCAAACTTTTGAGACTGGTTTGTATGAAACGGCATTGCTGAAGTACATTTACCGTCAACAGTGACCGGCGCGCCAACATTCAACGTCTCCAATCAACCAAACACCAATGAACATGCAACACTCCCACCAATTACACTTACCCAGGTAATTTTTCCCGAATAGTTGCATACCCATCACCGCAAATATGAAAATAATGATGCACAATACGAAGGTCAGGTTGCCCAAGGCACCCATTGTCCTACCCATTATAGAGATGAGTAAATTAAGTGTCGGCCAAGACTTTGCCAATTTGAATACTCGAAGCTGCAAGTACAAATTGTGAAACAAGGCGTCACACAAGCTCGCTTACCGGCGCTTCACCTATGCTACTGCGGATCCGTATGTGGACCCCTAATCACTCACTTGGCCCAGCGCTGAGCACTGAGCCGTGGCTGTGAGTGATTTGGGCTCGTGTTATGTTCTCTATTAGCAAATGTGTGCTTGAGTTACCGATCAATGTGCACAGACTTCTCTCTGTATATGAGTGGGATATATGTTAGTTTCGTGAGAGCTTTTGGACCAATAATGTTCTTTGTCTTTTTGCATTCAATTCATTCAGATTAGATATTTTGCCTAATGTGTGTCAACGACATAGATCCCATCAGTGTCCACCTGATGCATCAAAGTACCCTTGAAAGCGAAGCTGCAAGTCATCTATGTTACTCGATGCAAAGCTTAAATCATGATTGGAAGCTGCGTGGCATAGCTTTATAACGTGTCTCGACTCGGCTCGTCGTGTCGGGGCCACATTCCGTGTTATAAAGCCACAGCGGCCTTTATGAAAATAATGTTCAATCAAAGCCCAGTGTGATAATTTCGGGAGTGTCAAGCTGAATAATCAATATAATGAAGCTTAGTTCTTTAATTAGAGATGCTAAATTTTCTTTCAAATAGAACCTGTGTAATTCTTGCCAAACAACTGCATCCCCATCACCGCGAATATGAATATTATGATGCAAAGTACAAAGGTCAAGTTCCCTAAAGCTCCCACCGTCCTACCCATAATGGATATTATAAGGTTTAGCGCCGGCCAAGACTTGGCCAGTTTAAATACACGTAGCTGAAAATATCCACACATTTACATATTCATAACAATCATTGCCTATATACCCACAGAACACGGCAACAATATTGCGAGTTCTATGCCTGTACCGTTAGTCAAGTCATCCTGAAGTCATCCAGATGGATACCAATTACAGACAATTAAAATATTTATAGCATTTGAGTTCAAAAAAAATATTTCTAATGTAAGAGTCAAAATAAGATCTGTTAGTACATTTACTTAGTTGATTTTACTGATTAGTATATTAAGATGGTAAATTAGAATAGATCAAGAAGTGATACTCACCAAACGAAAGGAACGCAACACAGACAAACCCTGAACACCTTCCAGTCCCAACTCCAACAGTGATAAGGCCACAATAATAAAGTCGAATATGTTCCAACCCTCCTGGAAATAATACTTGGGGCTCATCGCTATTAATTTGAACATTGCTTCTATCCCAAATGTTGCCGTAAAAAACTGTAATCAAATTAACTTGGTTAGACCACACACCTTCCTTATGCAAGCTATAAACAGAGACTACGAAAAACTTAAATGTAAACTGGTGTGGGATGAAAAATAAAAAAACTATGTAGGCGTAATAATATCGTCTTTTTACACAACTAAAGAGACAGAAAGTAAGGTGTGTTAAACCAGATAATTAACGTGACGATATGAGTATTTGAAATTTTCTGTACTATCAGAAATACTGGTAGATATTTTGGTGTATTATAACTGAAAACGTAACTTACATAATTGCCGCTCTTGAGCGCCTTCTCCATATCTCTGTCCATATCGTGGTGGTCCAACGCCATAAAGAGGGTGTTGACCACGATACACAGCGTGATGAACAGCTCCACAAAGGGGTCGAACACGAGCAAAGCCACGTACTTTTGGAACTCGAGCCACAACCAACAGCAGTCCCACACACAGAACAGGTCAATGCCCTTCATCACACATTCTACAAGTCTTTCCTTAAACGTGGGCCCGTCCTCATCATCTTCAGCTGTTGGGAAGTAGTACACTGACACTGTTGCGTCCCCGTTACCGTCAGAGTGCGTGTATGTGTGTACAGAGAGAAACAAATTTCTTAGTTAGTATTCGCTCATTATTCGGTCATCAGTCGGTTCGAGATCTTCCCAATAAAATACTTTATTTAAAAAAGCGTACTAGATATTTTGAAAATATTTTATTGGAATATGAGTCAAACCGACACACAATATTTTCAATTGTATACTCCAATATCCATATTTTTTTAATTACTGGCTGTCATTTATCTTCAAGATGCAGGAGAATTAGTAGGTCTCTCGTGAGGGTATTGCCGGGTACCACACCACACCGTAGATAGGAATCACTGTGCAAGGTAACTTGTGCATTCAAAAGAAAACATTACTCGCAATAGCACTCAATTTGCATCAAAAGCATCACTTGCATCTACTATTACAATCATGAATGATAATATATCCTTCCAACTTGTTCTTAACTGACGTTTAATACCAAAAAATATGAATATCGCAGTCCAGCAATATTTTAATTGAATTTTATAATAATATATGAAAACAATTATTAGCTTGTTTTGTTTTTCTATGCTCAAACTATTAATATTCTATGTCTAATGAAGTACACATTATTTTTTATTAATTGCAACCAACCAAAACTATAACAACATGCAAGATAGGTGAAAAACAAAACACAAAACATGGCAAAAAAATTATATAAAACGTAAAATATCTAGGGACGATTTGTGCTTTGTGCAGAAAACATTTAGAAGTGCAATGGCAAAATTAATGTTTATTCATACATAATAGTATTTTGCTATTTATAAGTGAACGTAGGTAGGTGGATGGTAATCAGAGTTGGTGTGATGAGGTGAGTGGTGAGTGGTGAGGTGATATTTCTACAATAAGTACATATATTTACCAATTTTAAACTGTACATTGTGTCTTTTATCATTTGGCTACGAGTGCATAGTGTGTAATATTTAGGACAGATATTTTTGTGATTGTGAGCTTGCTGCGTAATCTTGTATGAAAAGCCATTTAGCATGTCTGTACTCTGGAGGTGTAGTATTGTAAGATTTGCTTGTCTGTTGTTAAAACTACGATGGAAGAATTGGTAAATATATTTGGATCGTAATTGCTATTTAACTCGGGTGCAAACAGTTTAGGCAACAATAAATGACATCCGCGTATGGTTATCTTATTGCCAATTATGCTCTTTGTTGCATAATGAGCAAATACTGGTAGTGTATTAGTGTTCAGTGTAAGCATTCTTGAATTTAATCTTATCAACTCCAAGTGACACTGATGAAGATTTTCTTAAAGATGTAACTTGTTTAAGAGAAGCCAAGATAACATTGAACAGACATCGATATTTAAAAATAAAATTTAATGCAACAAGACATCGCTTGGTCAGTAACAGGAGGCAACAACATTGATAGTGTGTGTCGTATATCGTCCATACCATTTTGTTCGCTCGCCCGACTTTGTCTGCCTGCTTGTTCGATGATTTCATTCAATACCATTACATCTGCAATTTAAATTATTAAACGTAGAATATTAAGTTTACAAGATAGGCAAAAGAAGAGTTCCTATTTTACAAGTAGTGCACCGAGCACCTGAGATCTGAGTTAAAGTTTTTTATATAATAAATGTGTATGTACGTTCATAGCAACTTCTGCATTCTTATGGGTATAAGAATGCAGAAGTTGCTATGAACGGCCAAAATAATATTTGACCGCGAACAGAATTAATATACGAATTCGTCTATCTAAATCATCAAGTTCTATATTGGATATATGGACTGAGGGATTTTCCCAAAGGGGTGCCGCATAATATTGAATTGAAAGAATATGTTTTTTGTATCTCACCTCTCATATCAACGACGTTAGGTTGCTGGGACGATTCAATGAAAGGGTTGTCGTTAGATGGCTTCAGAACTTTCCCGGCTTCGTCTGTGCATTCCGTAGTACTCATCTCCTGCAAAACATAACTAGTTATAACAATCACGAACAGAAATAAAAGAAAGGCTTTTTTCGTAATTTGTTTTCAAGAAGGCCCTTTTTATTCGCTTTGTGTGATTATGATGTTTTAATATTATTATACTATTATATATTATATGAAATCCGATATTATACGTACATATTCCCTGAGAGGCCTGGAGGCGAGTGAGGAGTCCTGTCTGGGCAGAGGGTATGCGTGAGGCTGTGACGTCACGCTATGGTTCCTAGAGGCCGATCGCCCTCGCAGCCTCGCCTCCTTGGTCTGCGCCTTCCCTCCGCCCAGCAAGTCCCCGTGGGACGTGTACGACAGTCGAGACTGGTGCGACGTGTACGACGAATGACGGGATCCTGGAATAGAAAGATTTTCGAAAAGTCAGCTTAATAAGAATACAAAGGTACAGGGGAAGAATATACGAATACAAGATTGAAGAACAAAGAGAGCAGTTACTTTCAACACCAATACACCGAATTTTTTGATAGTTCCTTACAAATATTGGTTTAACGTCAATCTATTGCTATGTGAGGCTATAGGAAAATTAATACATTAGGGTAGGGCGTTGATGATCGATTTGAGAGATTATGAGACCTTATTTGATGATATTATCACCTCGTTTAAGTACAGAGTGGACTACATGGTATATGTATATATACTGACCTAAATTAGCGTAGTAGACAGGTATGATAATAGCACCGTTTTCTTCTGACATGGGGGTGACCGCATTGGAGTCGTCTGCGTAGGGCAGGTGTTCCTGAGCGTCGAGGTACGTGGAGAGCACTAGAGGCTTCCGGTCGGCCCCAGGAGGGTACCGCGGCCGCCCGTTCGGCCTCAAGGCCATCTGATGCGAGCCCCGAGATCCTCGCCGCAAGTTGAACGGGGAGCCGGGTAGTGACAACGATGCCTGCAGCGTTACATTACGAAATATGACATTTAATTCCTTGGGATTGATAACAAATAAAAAAAAATAGAAAACTTTTCCCTGAAGTTGCACATTTTTCCTCAATTCAGATCGATATTCCTTAAAGAGATGACTGTACCAAAAATATAACTAAATCTAATGACCCGTTGCAGAGGCTTTAGTCTAAGCTTGTTGAATTGAAGTAAGTACCGTAATGTTTTCTCGATCAATATACATGACTTTACTTTCATGTGCTGATAAACGAAAGTGAGAAATATAAGGACACAGTTGAATAACGTAAAGATAAAAGAAATTCAATGAAGGTAGGAAAAAGTAAAATACAAGTGCTTCGGGAGTCTCATTGCATCAATGCACGTCGTCATTTAATGAAATAGAAAATAATATTGTGTTCAATAAACTAAATAACATGGATTGCTGCAAATGGACGAAGACAAATGTTAAAAACAAGAATTTAGAATAGCAAGGACTACATAAATAGAGACAACTTAAAATTGGAGTAATTTCTATAATAAAGGAAGAGGTAGGGAAGCACAAACACCAATGAGGACAGATGGACAAACCTGCGAGCCTTCCCGCAGAGGGCCATACGACAACTGCCCGATTTTATTTATGCGTTCAGGGTGAGGGACCTTCAATACACAAACAGAATTTTGAATTCATTATAGTATATCAATCAATATCTAACATCCATCAAATAGGAAAGGACGGAGAGGCATACAAAACACGTAACAAACAAAATGTGGCATACAAAATATATATATATAAATGATTGCAGCTTCAAAGCAAGTTATTGTGACAGAAATAAATACTCTGGTTAGTGAGATTATCAATTTTGAACTACTATAAGAGGTGC
Source organism: Falcaria lacertinaria (assembly GCA_951449985.1). NCBI lineage: Eukaryota > Metazoa > Arthropoda > Insecta > Lepidoptera > Drepanidae > Falcaria > Falcaria lacertinaria. The sequence continues at coordinate 3,807,200 of OX602124.1, forward strand.
TAGTCAAAAACATAAACAAAGGTAAAATACCAATGGGTACAAAATACAACAAGAATTTTGACATTCAATAAGCATCTCTTTAAAACGAACCGAATTATTTGCAAATGGATGCATGAGAAAACTCTTATTGTAAATTATAAATTAATATGAACAAATGCGATGAAAATAATCAGTGTAAGCTGGTTAGTCAGGTAACTTTGTTTATAAACACATGAAGTAAGATGGGGTTCCATGCATATGTATGCATACTGCTATCATATCATAGCTATATTCTTCTCAATCTACATCTATAGTCATGAGGACTGTTCTTTTGTCGTCTATCGAAGCCTCCGCATTTCACTAATCGAAATTGAGGAATTAAGTCACTTTTTATTATATTTAAAATCTATATCAATGGAATTGATAAGTAAATATTACTGGACTGAACCTACCTCTGGTTCGGCGATATGTTCAGTTCGGCTCGGCCCGTTCGTATACACTCACATTACAAAAGAAACAATCTACCATGACAATAGATTTACTATCTCCAATATTATTCCTTTAATAAAAAGATTATTAGCAGTGTTACTCTATCATCACTTTCCCACATTAATGGAACTTCAAAAAGTAATAAATTAATTACTTTAAGGGCTGGTCAGTCCATGTATGGATGCTTTTTCTAGAAGAAATAATAATGGAGACTGATTGAATAGCAGCTACAACTAGAGTGCATAATTTAATGATGATTAATTTTCATGCGAATTGAAATTAGTTCCCAAAATAATGAATTTGTAATTCCTACATTAATGGAATAAAGTCAGAATAATGAAACGTGTTAGCAAACAATCTTCTGGAAGAAAACATATTATAAACACAGTAGGTAGATCTAATTGAGGAAATAATATCACTAAATGATTTAGAGATGACTGTATGAGAAGTTAAAATGAGAGACATATTATTAGATGATTGCGCGAATATGGTTTAAGTAGCTGAGCTGATCATTAAGATGTCATAACTAGGCATGCTTCAAGGCTAAACGTGTGACGTTGGCTAATAAAACATGGAGCAAATATTTACGTAAAAGGCAACACGTACGAAAACAACTGATAGAATCATAAAAAGATTTGTCTAAATATTTGCTCGTGCGTTATACATTTTACAGACACTGCAATCGGAGACAGAGTAGAAAAGTTTTTGGAGCTTAGCAATGGACACACAAAAAAATATATTTCTTTTCAACTTGAGATATTTTGGAAAATGTGCATAAAAGATGAAAAGTTCGTAGTGTTATAAATGATAGATTTTTATTCCAGTTGATGCTAGTTGTACTATCGAAGCAGCGTGTTTGGGTTCAAGTTGAAAAGTTTACATCGTTGTCAATGATTCATTTATTGGTATACGATAATTACATGCCATACCTGGGCACGGCTTTAATTTTAAAAGATGTTTAAGATATCAATTATGAAAGTCCTCACAGGTACTTATTATAATTGTAATCAGTATCAATTCACTAAAGGATACGAGTCTGGTGAATCTAAAACAGTGAGTATTAAATTTTGTATAGGTAAATATGAATAATTTACCACAATGAATAATAGCTCAGAGTAGATAATATACTTGATAATAGTAATTAAAATCATCAATAAAATCAAATATTTGTTGCCGTCTGTTGTTTATCGAAATAAACATTCGTTCTCAATGTCATGAGAGCGTAGCGGTTGTATTCTCTTGGGTCATGAGCATTATAAAAGTTATCAAATGTCAACGCAATTTCAACAATTGTTACAATTATAATTGATCTATGAGTATATTTTTTAATCTGAAAGTAGATAGGATAAGTTCTGTTTTTGTAAATAGTTTAATCTGTTTTGTGTCAATAAAGACCAATTGATAAATATAAGCTAAGTCATCTAGCGCATGGTAAGAATTAATCGCAACATGTGCACGTCAATGATTTGCATGTTTTATGTACCTATTCTAAACGGAGTATGTTTTTGATAGAATTCATTTGAAAAATAAAACAAAATATTCTAAATTTGTATACTTCTACTTCCTTAATACCATTCTTAATAAAAATTCATGCCAACGATTTTATAGGCAAGTAGTGATAGGCGTTCTAACCTATAACGGTAGTAGTGCCAAACTGGATAAGTAACCTAACCTTGTCAATGATTTACATATTATTATCACCCCGATCTCCGTTAGTAACTTAGTTTGGCCCGAAAAAGATGTATGGAATCATTGTCAGCGAGGGGTGGGTGTGGTTAGCTCGGCGTACTCACCATGCTGACCTTCCTGGCGCGGCGTGCGTCGTGGTGCGTGTCGGGCTTGTGCGCGGGCTGAGTGCTCACCGAGTCCTGGAAGGGGTCGCTACGGAGGGACATGCGCTCGCGCGTATTGTCGTCCTGGTTGCCGCGCTCCTGGTTTACGAACAGCTCGTAGCTCTGGCAGGAGAAGTCGCTCGGGGACTTGGCCGGATGCGCCTCGGCGTACGCGGCCGCTTCGGCAGCCGCCGCCTGTTCTCGAGCGTGCGCTTCCCTCGCTTCCTGCTTGTCGGCTCGAGCTGCTGCCTTTTGTTCCGCTTCCTAAAATGTTTTAAATACCTCATATAATGTTTTTTTTTTTTTTTCTCACAATATGAAACAGGCCCCCCCCATTAGGCCCCAAACTTAGCAACTCTTGCAGTATGGATACCAGAGAAATGGTAGAATACTTTGATTATTCTTATATACATACTTCTAATAAATATTAGAAGTATGTATTTACAAGATTTTGGTATTTACCAAACACCATTGCAAACGCAAATGGTCATCGCATACATGTTTGCCCCGTCGGGAATCAAACCCACGACACCAAGAATAGTATTCAGGTATATTAACCACTAAACGGCATCGTATATATGAACAAATTCTAGCTTACCCTGAGCTGTATGCTGCTAGGTAACAGACATTTTGTTTTGATATTAGCAACTCACATTGTAATAATGACTAAGCAACTCTATCATTGTTTAATATTTGGACTTTATAAAAACAACAGTTAATTAGCACTTTTATAAGGTTTTTTAAAATTTTGTATTTACATTAAGGTTATCGACTATCCAAACAATGAAATGCATAAATAATAGGTTGTCTGGAAGAGATCACATCTTGTGATAAGGCCGCCAATTGTACCGATTTATAATGTATTTTATGTTCCTCTGTTATAAATTTTGTTGTACAATATAGTAGAATGTTATACAAGATGCTAAAGTGTAACTCGGTTTTTATGTACTACTAAAACTAACCTGTATACAATGGGTTTTACCGTGTGTAACACTACTTTTCACTGCGAATGCGAAAAAATAAATAATCCATAAATACAATATGGTCATCAATTCAATTTGTAATTAGAGAAATATTATAAAGATTCCGCGCCAATTACTTTTTATTTCTTCTGTAGCCGCAACGCAATGCACGTATTCCTCCGAAGAAATCAACGATTTGGAAGTTCCATTTTAAAAAAAAATATATTATTATTTTTACTAGCTTTTGCTTTGCGGATTTTATATTTTTTCCCCGCTCTGGAATGTTACAATGACGAACTTTTTAAGCATGAGGAGTGAAAAAGAGTTATCTATCTATTCTATCTATCTAAACGATACCTTACACCTTATCTCCTTAGTAAGGCTTATCACACATTATTTATACTGACAGTCTTCACCGCTTAGGTATTAACTTAATGTTTGACGGTACAGCCTGCATTAATATATTTATTATTTCAGCATTAGAATGGTGCCTCCGACTTCTACAACCTTTAAAGAAACTTAAAAAAACTAGTTGCATCCTCCTCACTCTGTGGTCACTCCTCTATCTTCACTAGTTTGAAGCCAATCATGATCAACCATAAAACTTAAGATACCAATTGTAATCTTAAAAAGTGTTAGTGATGGTGAATATCGTTAAATATAGTAAAAATCACTTAGGTATATTCGTTTAATTTCTCAATGTTACTCATTCACCATCATGGACCACTATGCAGATATTCAAATCAAGGGTAGGTTGAGAGTGAATAATCGATTAATTATACATGTTAGTGACAGATGTGAGTAGTTACAAGTATCTCACCCTGAGTGCTTCTTCCTCAGCTTGTTCCTCCTCTTCGGCTTTCTTCTGCAGTTCGTCGTAGGACATCGCGACGATAGCCAAGATCAAGTTCACGAGATAGAACGATCCCAGGAAGATTATGACCACGAAGAACAGCACGTGCCATGAACCCGCTGACCTTAGCACCTACAAGTATTTCAAAACATTACATAACACACAAAATGACAGACAGTACTCAGTGATGGAAAGTAGGCTTAAAAAGACATCGGAACCGGAACGAAGTGGATATTAAATGTGGAAAGAGCTAAAGACTTGTGCAAGTCAATAGAGAAATGGGATCGTGGATGTTAAGTGTGTAATATAAATATAATACATCTGTTTTATATTTACTACTATACTAAACACGGTACTATTAATAAACATGGACAAACAATAAAACAGGTTTTTACTTAATTAAAAATACCGAAACCGATTAATAATAGATTGTTCAAAGGATACGCCGGCAGACTACGCTTTTCTGCCATCGCAGAGTAAAAAATATTCAAAAATAACATGAATTTACCAGCTGGTAGAGATTTTCCCAATAGTCCTGCGTCATAAGTCGAAAAGCTGACAAAAACGCCCAACCGAATGTATCGAAACTTGTGTAGCCGTAGTTTGGGTTGGGGCCGTAGCCTTGCAAACACATGTAGCCCGGCTCACATTGCCTGTGAAGGAAAGAAACAGATACATTAATTTAAAAATATAAATAGAAATTAATTTATTGCGTGTAATGAGTCATACTGGGGCAATGCGTGACTTAAAGCCACTATGCGTAAGGTATACACTAGCCTGAAACCTTTCCAATGCATTTTTTATTCCGTTCTTTTTTATCTGGTGTGTGTTCTACTCATAATGTACCGCTTGGCGCTTTCTTTAATACTACTCTAACCTTTACGGGAATTAATACTTTTCTGCATGACAATTCTATTTCCTAAAATATTATACATTTTCCTATAAGCAGGTGATAAAAATAATGATATAATTACCCTGCTCCAGATGAATTCCCACACAACGGATACTCTCCACTATCTCCATACCAATTCGCTGAAAATCAAAATATTGACATTTCAATAAAACTACTACTGCAATCATTTGACAACGTTCCATTTTTATCACTCAAGGCATCATATGGTGCATATGTTAATTACAATTTATCTTTAAAAATTGAGCCTTTGAAAGCTCTTTATTAAATCAACGATAACTAATTAACATTCAACAGACCGATACCATTAATATACAGTAAATACCTACCTGTTAATAAATAACACAAAATAAATGTATTACTTTGAGGTTTATATTGGGCGATGATAAAAAAAAGTTAAGATAACCACTTAAGCCCAGGTTGTGAAATTCAGATAATAGTAGCTTCGTGTGGATATCTGATAACCAGCCACTTTATCTCAATGTCATTAGATTCGATCGTAAGGTAACCAACAATTTAATTGAGCTAAAGATAATGGCAGAGAGTTATTGAAAATTGCATGTCGATTCTCATTGCCATGTCTTACTTTCGTTCTGACAAAATCTCTCCCAATTCTCGTCAGTCAGGTTCCCCCACGAGCCATCCTCCGGGAACACCTTGATACATTTCTGCGTCAGCACCCCCATGTAGATCTGTAGGCCCATCAGCGCGAACACAGACAGTGAAAACATCGTCAGGATTATCACGTCCCGCAGATTTTTCACTGACTCTATCACGGCACCGACGATGGTCTTCAACCCTGTGTGCATAAACAAATTCTGTAAATTTGTTTATGGATTTTATGCTTTATTTGTATTTTTTTGGTGTTTGTGTCATTGAACCGACACTGTAACGCTTGCGATAACACCGCCCCTCTACGGATAACACACAATTCGACTGTCATCGTGATAGTACTGGCTTGGTATTTGCTTCGGTTGGCAACAAAATCCAATGTCAAGCTTTAGTATCATATATTATATCGGAATGATTTGGGTACGTACATCGAATCATCCGGAAATACTAATAATGTATCCCTTACATCTGGTTTCTAGTTAAATTTATCTACAACAGTCTAGACAGCTTAATTACTTCTAATAGCACTGATAACGTGAACTGAACGCTAGATTATATAACATTAGAGTGTTGTATTGACTGAGGGAAGCTTTACCCGGTATGATGGCCACAGTCTTCAACGCTCGGAGTACCCTGAACGTCCTGAGTGCGGCCAAGTTGCCGAGATCTATGCCCATCGTTACATAACTGGAATCAAACACCCACAACACAACGTCTACGTTAATACAATTAACTACACCTAATTACCTATACATACTCTAATATGTATCCACTTCGCATCCCTAAGGGCTTAGTTAATTGAAAAGCATATAATCTCTATCTTGAAAAGATTTCTTGTCAACTTATTTTGTTTCTATTCGAGCATCATCGTTGTAATATTCTCGATTTGTAAATTAAATAAACGGTTTAACATCTATTTTATGACACATTTAGATATACAATATAATAAATGCTACAAATCCAACAATTGTTAAACATACTACGTAATAAATTCGATAAAATGTTTCTACTACTCACGCTAAAGCTATAACTACGAAGTCAAGCCAATTCCATGCATCTCTAAGGTATGTGAATGGCTGTAGTATGAAACCCCTGGCCATTACTTTCACCGCTGATTCAAATGTGTAGATCCCGGTAAAGATTACTCTGGAAAAATTCACCTCCACTGAGGAACGCCACTCGACAATACAAACAAATATTTTAAACAATTCTCAATCTATGAAATAATAGAATAAAAGTTTTGCACTTGAACTTCATACAAATTAAAATATAACGAACAATATGTCGAGCTAGACATAAAGACGGATATCTTAAACGTGATTTCATCTAGAAAGAAAATAATGTGGATATTTACAACTGAATGTATATTCTAATGATGATGAAATACGAAATTGAAAAATCAAATCACTTTTGTTACCAAGTGGGCGGGAATTAACATTGTTGGTATATATTAATCTTATATTATATAAGCCTAGGATTATAAATGGACGTTTCATATAAATGCTTAAACATATCTTTTATAACAAATCCATTAGTCAGTTTTTACTATCTACGCTTTTACCAGCCATAGAAATATCATCAACTTCAATTACCTAAAACATTATTATCTAAAACAATAGGAATTCTATAAAAGTTCAACATAATTATTGTTCTCCAATAATTTGACTATAATAAGTATAACTTCTATAACTGTAATGTACTTTCTGGTTATCTAAATTGGATAAATATATTCGAAAACTAGCCGAACACTAACAATTTTGATTCTAGCGTGCATTCTACTAATGTTCTAGAACCTAAGAAAGGAATAAGTTCGTCTTTCGATGGTATTTTAAAATTCGTAACTCGTAGAATCGAATTTAGAAATTCTAAATTTTGATATTGAACGGACATAAAATCGATACTTACTCAGTACTTTCGACAGTGGGTGTGGTTGGCATTATCATAAGAACACAGTTGAGTAGAATTGTGGTTATAATGAACAAGGAGAAGAGGGGATGCACTAGAATGTATATCGCCACTCTTCTTATTGGGTTGAACGGGTTCAATAGCCACAGAGCGTCAGCTGCCGAAAATCTGAATATATCTCTACCCTTGCTTATAACTACGAAGGTCTGGAACAAAATATTGCATTTATCACTGCACGCACGCACACAATCACGTCAAAACTGACCTATGATACAAGCTTCTTATATAGCTTATATAGCTGAGACTATTATATTACAGTTTTTATGTATTACTTAATGACCCGACAACGTTTGCTAGGTCAAAATTATTTTAGCGGCCATAAAATTCGTTAGAGATCCCCAGTGTGTGTGCCCAAATAGAGTCAGGTTAGTAAATTCTAGTGTGTACTTACTCTCTGGTTGTGATAAAAAGGGTCGATATCCTCAAGGGGTGTGGAGGCGAGTTCCGGCGGGAAGGATCCCTGCATTCGGACCGGCAGCGGCAGGCCCTGCTCCAGAGTGGCGTCCGGCTGGGGGCCTTCGTCCTCGTCCTCGTCATCATAGCGCACCTACACAACACCACGTATCACAGAACACACCTCTACATGGTCCACAGCCTGACCCATCACCGACACCGTCTGTACTCTCACATTACTTACGCGTCGTTACTATACTATCGATCCAGTCTTCAAGTAAGCTAGCCTACGAACAAGCCTAGACTCAACAGACAATATTGTGAGCGGTATGCCGTACAACAATACTGGTGACCTGTCGGTCTCAAATATTGTTGCACGTCCAATAGCATGTCTGGTGAAGGCGTTAGAAGCTAAGTCAATATTCAGTGTGGTGCGTCTTGTGACTATGATGCATATCTGGCAGAACTAAAAGCGTTATTAATCAAAACTGTTGCCGCTATTATGTCACCAATCCGAAGTCACATCACATTCGTCGATTAGAACGCAATGGTGCACCGGTGCTAGGCCAGATAGTAACGATGTTAGTTCGAATTCGGTTCCAGAATAGGCGGTATGACTAGCGCAAGCCCAGAGGAAATACCAACAGAACTGTATTTTAATTATCATCTTTCATTGAGAACAAACTGATTAATTGTAAACTAATTAAAGTCATTAACATTATGCACTAAACGCTAGCTAGGTGATGCCACCATGCTAGACCTAGATGCAGTCGATGACGATGTACGAACATGAGCCAGACCTGTGCAATGCTTGTTAATGGTGTATGTTATGTGCTGGTGTGGTTTGATTGCTAACGCTTTTTGTAACGGCACCTTCATTAAAACACTGAATCCTCTAAACCTTACCCATGATAGGGGACGCTAAGTAAGGATACCTTCTGAAATAATCGTGATTTTGGGACTTGGGTGGACTATTTCACATCAAATGGTTCTATCAAGGTTTTCTAAAGACTTTTCTATACTATAAACGGATTGACGTGATCTGATATAATCTAAGAGGGATTCTTGATGAATTGAGGATGTAACTAGATTCTGCATTTCATATTAATCGCCTGTTGGATTAGGGTGAATATATAACGTCGTTGAAATGCAAATAAATATGACAAGCCTTCGTTGGTTAACTACGGTAAGGTTAGCTGTTACACAATTGTAAACCGATATGTTGCTTCAAGCAACAGCTAAACTTGTAAACACAGTCGTTACAAATACCTTGCCGACAAAGCGATGTGTTCAAGATAATATGCGTATATGCTTTAGATGCGGTCAATATGCATAAATCTGAATGCTGAACAAGTTATCGCACTATATGCAACTGTGGCGCCGATCTGTGGATTTTAGTCTCACGTTCAATAATTTTGATTACTAGCGATAACTTGCTGGAAATGTTTCACTAATAAAACGAGCCGTAAAAAGGTAAAGGGGCAAGCAAGCAATCTTACTTCTTTTTTCTTTTTCGTCCGCCCCAAATCGTTCTGGAATAATTTAAAAATGATCCGTCAGAGTAGTGTTGTTGTTTTTACTAGCTGATTCAGAGTGCCATTTTTCTGTGATGTCATAGTGTGCTAACTATATTTATACCACTCTGTGTCTAAGCTATATACCTAGAACTCTAACTCCTGGTGAGATGTTAGGCGTCTCTCAAAACTAGCCACTTGTGTTATGTAAGATCAGACATGAGGAACGTCTATACAATTCGAATAAAAAATCAAATTATGCATGGCCCAAACAATATGTAACGCCAAAAACAGTAAGATTTCATGTGAAGGTGTTATCGAATATAAATAACTAGTAGAATACAATATGGTACAAATAAAAAAAAACGTTGCATACCTAAGTTCAGTCAGAACGCGACTGGAAATAACATAACATTTCTGGATATCCAAAACTAGTCAATCGACGATACGCTGTCGCAAAAATCCTTACTTGCTCTTTCTTATTCTTGGTGTATTCGTGTGTGGGGTGGTGTAGCTTACCTCGCCTTCCGCTCGTTTTTTCTCGAGTTCCTTTTGTTTGGCATGCTCCTCAGCTATGCGGGCCTCGATAGCAGCCAATGACTCTCGTGTAAAGGGTCGGAACAAGCTTCGTTCTTCCTCGCTAATCGAGTCCAAGTCCTCGGACATTGTCTATCGAACTCCCCCTGAGTGAACTGCCTACTGCAAGACAACAATAGCATATTAACTGACAGATACCGCATGGTAACACTTGATATGACTCATCGCTGTTTGGGTCGTCAGTAGTTCTATACAATATGTACCTACATACTTTGCAGAGCAATTGAATAGGGATGTTATATATGACATTATCCTGTTGTTGGGGATGTGTACCATGTATTTTTCCTCGCATTTCTTTCTATTAGTCTCTACACTTTCGCCTAGCCATGTCATTCTCATAATCCATCTGTGTCCTATTATTAAATTAATGCTATTATTATTATTATACTGGCTTAGGGCTTGTTAGTGAACTGATTTGTGGTTTGACACTTAAGCCGGTATTCTAAAACGAAGTCACGAATCTCTAATTAAAACTAAGTGGAGATTCATTCTAGAACTCTACTCAAGATTACATACACTAGAATCATAGATTATATCTTCAAGTAATGATCAGGTGAACAGAGATCAAACGACACTTAAGTCTTGTTTTAGAATAATTCCCTCAATTACCTGTAGTCTATTTTTGTACACACTGAGCTTCTAGACACTCAAGGATGCATTGGAAAGTAAACCTTTTCTACAAATAAGATCTTGCTTAACGCTTATATCCATTAACTTAGGACTACATATTATATCATGAGAAATGACCGTTATTAAGAATATCTTTAAACGTGCAAGTATCATCCCGTCAGGCTTTCAATGAGTTACGAACTTAATGACCGAATGCTGGAGATAAGCCAAATCTCTTTGATGTGCCTATGCGAAGGCCATGAAGTATTGGCCTGTACCCAATACGATGTAGAAAAGCTGAAATTTGCCACCTTCGTTTTACCACAGTTCGTAGTAAATTCAAATTTATTTAATTACTCTTTCTAGTCCGTAGAAAGAGTAATTAAATAAATCTTTGGCATGGTATTTTCGTATTTGGTATGTGATTTAATTATCGAATAGGTAGGTACTAGGTACATTAGATTAGTTACAAAATTTAAAATAAGTTATTTTAACTCGTTTTTAATTTAAAAATCTGCTTCCTAACCAGCCAGCATTACCTATCCATCAACTTAAAGATATGGAATAAAAATAGTTTTTAATCATGCATTTCATTAAATGTATATCGTTATTTATGTAATACTGTTTATCTACTCTGCCCGTCCCGGCTTGGCTTAAAAAATGAAATTTTAATACATTCCCGAAGTATTTTTAATCATTTTATACAAACCTTGTTGAAGCAATAATAAACAGAACAAATAAGAATTATCCAATTTGCTACAGTTAGCCGGAAATTATGCGCGTACATTCATTTCAGCGATTCATTATATACTAATATATAATTAAGATTAATAAGTAAATGAAATGTGTGAGCAAGTTATACGTCGTTCGCTTCTGCTCCTGTGATGTAATATTGTTTGTGTCTACGAAAATAGGTCAAGGTTTTGTGCGTCTCGTAAAGTATTTTTTTATTTACCATTCTTTTCTATTTGATTTTGGTCAGTATTTTCAGAATTAATATTAATAATATTTTGTATTAAATATTGATAATATTTTGTATTTTAATAATCATAATAAAATAATTCAATGGAGATATTGGTGCCTGTTGTTCAAAATTACTAAACTTAACTAATTTGACAGGTCTAAAAATCTTGCTATCTCTTTCTCATGTGCAGGGTTAAATAAGGATGGCAATCCCTTTAGAACTGTCAAATTAGTTTAGTTTAGTGACTTTTACAACAGAATTGGCTCCATTATCTACTCTGAGGTAAGAGTTTAAAGCATTTTAAACTTAGAACAAGTCGCAGGAAATGATTGATTCCAAAAACAAAATATCGTGAAAGAAAATGTGTTATATTTGCTTGCATTATGATTTATCCAGGAAAACAGGGAGACGAGATAGTAAAATTATTTTTAACATCTCCGATTGGTAGCATTCTTTGAATAGAGACGACTCTCTATCTACCATTATATATCTGTATATGACGTGGTCAAATAACATGTAGTTGACCGATGAAATAAAATTAATCTATTGACGGAAGAAACCGGATTGATCCAAGGCCAAGTTAGACCGACACAGATTATATTATTATTTTAGAAGATAAAAACGTTGCTACAATTAATTTCTGTATGTTTTAGTATGAACAAGATTCATTTCTGGTTTATTAGTGATAATACTACCCGGAAAAGGAAAATGATTGCAACAAAGTTATATAACAAGATACTATATAGAAAAAAAAGAGTTATCAGGGATAAATGTCAATAGGCGTAAAACAGAAAAATTTAATCGCATACACTCTTTTATACAGGTCACTTTGCAGAATATATTTAGTTAAATTACGATGTCCCAACACGTACAAATCTGGGAAATCCGATTTTTTTTACGTCGATCTTTGGTTAGAGAAGTAATTTCAAATTAATGTGCTTACTTATCTTTATCTCATGGTATGCTCGTATCGGTAGGTGGTAGAGGTCACATTTAGTCACAAGTTCATAGTTTCGTCACATAAACACTGTACTTTAGGGTTTTGTAACACATACAATTATAAAAAACAATAGGCTACTGACAAATGTTATTTCTTTACTATATTCAGGAATATAAAATAATATTTACTTAAACGAATCTATTTCAAAATATTAATCCGTGAAGTTACCGTGCAAAATTTCAAACTCCTCCGTCCGCGTGACTTTCGTAAAAAGATGCAAGTTTTTTCTTAATATAATGATTATGTTAATGTATGAATACTCAAAATACCTGCTAACAGTGAATGGGCGGGTGTGTGTGGTGCGGGAAACGCGCGCGGCCGCACGATCTGCGCCCGCGATCACCCGCCGACCACCTACGGGCGGACCGCCCTTCTACACATTTAATATAAAACATATATATTAATAGATATACGACAAGAAAGGGTAACATGGAACTATATATACTTCTTATGACATAAAAAAATAGCACCCATATCGTTCCATTAAATCAAATATAATCAAAAATAGTTTATTCAGTTTAGTAAGTAAGCCCTAATGAAACATAGATTTAGAATGAAATATTGATTTAATAATACAAATTATAAATCTATGTTATAAAAGTCTACTTTACCACCATCAGCATCAGCCTATCAAAGTACATTATTAGGTACTAGACAAAGAACTCATGACAGGATCCAATATATTGTGGTAAAAGAAAACTTAAACTTTGCAAGTACATATAAATATAATCAAAGGACTTAAATTAAATGTACAAATTGTGGGGCGAGCGAGGTGATCATGCTCAGCCACCGCAAAGGGAAGATCTTCCAGCCAGGCGGGTGTTGTGCCTGGGGAACCGCGGCTCCGACTGTTCTAGTCGGAAACTTGTATATATGTTGAATTGCGTAGAAAACTTCGCTAGCGCGTGGCAGGATTGTGACGTCATTCGTTGAATGTTGTCCTGCTAGTTAGTCGATTTCTAACGTTGGTTTATGTAGCCGTGAGGTCGCTACATCACTCCCCCCCGAGACCGGAGGTCGATCCAGAGCTTGATTACAGTCAGTGCTTGAATGCTTGCAAGTGCCAGTGTGCTTCGAAGTCTGCGGTGAGTCGAGACTGAGCGTTAGATGCCGACTGAGTCCAGTATCTCAATGCAAGCGTACGACGTGGAGATAAGACGGTGAGCAATGCCGAATGGACTCCAGAAGTGGGCTGTGTGAGACGGACGTATGTAGTCGGTGGAGAGGTGAGTGCCAGGACCAGTAGCGCGGTGAGTCGGCTGAGTTGGACCTGTTGATACTCGATGCTGGCTTGCTGTGTGACTGCTGCTGAAGACTTTGATGGGGGTGGAGAAGGTTGCTGATGTTCACGCCAATACTGACGCAACGGGGTCACCAGTGTGGGGCGAGCGAGGTGATCATGCTCAGCCACCACAAAGGGAAGATCTTCCAGCCAGGCGGGTGTTTTGCCTGGGGAACCGCGGCTCCTACTGTTCTAGTCGGAAACTTGTATATATGTTGAATTGCGTAGAAAACTTCGCTAGCGCGTGGCAGGATTGTGACGTCATTCGTTGAATGTTGTCCTGCTAGTTAGTCGATTTCTAACGTTGGTTTATGTAGCCGTGAGGTCGCTACAAAATCAATATTTGCAAGTCATTTATACCTATGTTTTGATAATACATGTCTTAAATTATCAAGCTCCTTTGTGTTTTAAAATTATGTGTAAATCATGTAAAAACAGTGTGACATTAGTATAATCTCTTCTTTTTGTAGCGAGCCCCTCTTTTTTTTCTGATCTAAGAGTTTACCATCCTTTTAGGTACGTAGTATATTATCTACTCTGAGCTTTGATGAAATTTACAGCAGATTAGTAGATTTTTACTTGGCGTGTCTTTCAGAAACCGAGCGTTACATGCTTACATGAAAGTTAATTATGCTCACCTGTCGTCCGCGAGAGCAGTGTGGCCGCGGCTACTAGAGAGAGAGTTACCACGTGATCGCTGATAGGGACAGACAGCAAATGGGCAAGATTTTTCATGACCGACCTGAAACAAGCTTTAATCTTTAATATTATGCCAAGATCGTCACTACCTCGCACGATATTTTGAGCACCTGTTTATAATAACTAGAGATATAGATTGTATAATTACCGTATATAGTGGCAGTGTGGTGTAGGTCTAGAGGGCGCGCGGGGTGGTCTCCGCGTCACCCGCAGGCCGCGCGCGCTCGTCTCGCCAACCTATGCGCGCGCGACACATCTGACTCGACAGCCCCGTCTCTGTAACATAACACATTACCACCGTTAGAGCCTTTTCCAAATCCAAGAGCGACCGATACAGCCGCACCGCGGAGGCGACAGTGCCGATGTAGCTACTGTGTAAAGTGCAAACAGCCTTTCCACTACATATTCGATACGATAATATTTGATTAATTACTATCGTGGAAGACCGTACACCCTATTACTGAGCCAATAATACAAGGACCCGAAAGGGACTCGTCATGGTAATAGTATGTATGTATGTAACAATCTAATAATAATTCGCGGCGCTTATACTGCAAAAAAAGACTATGCTACGTTTGAAATTCCATAAAAGTACCTGTGTTCTTAGATATTGATTTTTTTAAACAGATATATATAGTTTCAAATTTGAAAAGTAGAAGATTGAATATTTAAGTTTTAATTTTTTATAAACTATTGATTTTAAAAATGTGTTTTATCAGAAATCAGTAATGAGCTTACTTATTGAAATTTTGATATTGTATTGTAATGACTTAATAATCATACTACGACGAAGCAATGATTAGAACATTTAGAACTTGAAAAAATAGTTTGAAGGAAGGAAATAACTAATGTGAATTACATAGATAGAAGTTTACGAAATGTTTGGCTTTCGAATATGTAAAAGATAGTATTAAAAATCTTTTTGTTACTATAGCCACAAGTTTTCAATTAGGTCCTACCAACTTATTATGCATTTAGCGCGGTAATGGTTATGTGAATGCACAGATAGATAGAAATGGATAATAATAATAATACGTATTGATTTTAAATGTTTGTAAAAGAGCGAAAGAAAGTTTAGAGTAGAAAAGAAACACTTTATGAATAGTAATTATTAAGCGATTGGATTGATCACCCGAAAGCATGTTAATATACTTAAATCAAAATATTCAATTTGAAAGGATTGGTATTAAGTTGGTTATTGTCTGAAAGGTATAAAAATACATACACGGCATGGTACATAGGGCTACGATTCTTCAGTAGAGTGTGGACCATATTAAAACCAATGGTACATGATCGTCAGATCCTTCCTATCGATCATGGTGCAAACGAGATTTCTCTGTGAGAAAATTTGGAGCTGATATATAAGCTTAAATTGTGACCCCTAAAATAAAGGTGTGTGCGATGCATACATATGAGAAACGTGATAAGTTGGCTTGTCAAGGAAGTTTGCAGTATTAGATTAGATAATAACTGTGATAAATAATCTCTGTGATAAAGAATTTTCACGTTTGTTCAACAACAGTCGAGTTTGTTTTCAAATAAATCAAATTATTATTATGATCTCAAATACATACTCACGTGATTATTTTTACCTGGCTACGAAGCGAAGCCAAAAGAAAGGGTTATGTTTTAGGCAGTCTGTGTATATATGTATGTACATAATATGTTTGTATTTACGTAGTTAAGTTACTCCGTAGTGCTTAAACGAAGGTGCCAATCGTATCCCCATTATGGCCCGGGTATAATGTATGACTTAGACATCCGATAAGAAATCATGTTCCGAAATTCTACCCCTTAGGGGGTGAAAAAAGGGGCAAGGTTTGTATGGGACAACGTGATTTCTTGGTCTAATCTAGTCCAGAAGGTTGAACTAACTTAAAACATAAGCAAAGCTTAAATACATAAATTTTAAGTGTCTGTTTGTAATATCGAAATAACAGCTTTTACTAAATGCATATGTATGATAAGTAATATCCGAAACGGCTGGACCGATTTGAACGGGACTTTCACTGGCAGATAGCTGATACTAAAATGTCTAAGTAAGCTAAATACATGGTTCTAGGTCAATGGGAAGTACCCTATAGGTTTTGATTCCCCTGTGAAATCGCAAAATATGCGAAAATTTGTGACAGGAACGGTTATATCTTTTCTTCATATTGACTTACAGGTTTGATTATTTTACAGCCGAAAAAACCATAGATCCGGGTATTACAAATTAATTTCAATTTGATAACTCCACGCTCCAAAAATTCTCGACAGACAGACAGACGGATAACAAAGTGATCCTATAAGGGTTCCTTTTTTCCTTTTAAGGTACGGAACCCTAAAAAAGGCATTTTTCGAAAGATCATATTATATACGTTTTTTTCGCTAGAACTAAAACGTTATAACCATGGATATAGAATGTAAAATATCCTAGGTCTATGGTTATACCACATTAAAAATCGTAGCATAAGGATTTCTAAAAATACGTTCCCGAACCAGCCCAACGTTCCGTGAGACGTCAAAATTGAATCTCCTGGGTTGTCCTTTTGATAATTATGAAACAAACTATTAATTTTACACCAATTCAGAATAGTACATTTTGGAATTGTTTTGATCTAAGCATTAATGTATGAGTTGTTAATTAAGTAAATAAATACTAGATGTCTAATAGTTAACGTAGTAAAGTATAAAAAATAGTTTTGGTTTGTCCGAGGGCAAACATTGATTCCCTTGGCGCGAGACTCATCAGGATGTACAACCACAAACCGAATATCATAGGGATTCAAGCGCATGATGTGGGCCAAGCTTTAGTTGCGCTTTTTACAGTGTGGGGAGAGGAGGCACGTCTCCTTGTTCAAAACTTGTGATTCCCCTGACTTTGTTTGATTCACTAGATCATTGATTACCCTTTCCAAATTTAAAATTATTGTTTGATAATATAGGTGTACAGTACGGCATAAAGTGATATCTACACCTATCTACACTAATATTATAAAGAGGAAAGATTTGTATTTTTGTATGTAACGAATAAACTCAACAAGTACTGGACCGATTTTAATAATTCTTTTTTCATTAGAAAGCTACACCATCACTGAGTAACATAGGCTTTATATTATACTCCGGCTTCGCTCGGGTAGATAATAGAATAAAATAGAAAAATATTTGATAAATGTCTATAGGCTCCGAAACTACTGAACCGATTTCAAAAAATCTTTGACCGTTAGAAAGCTACACTGTCACTGAGTAACATAGGCTAGCTGCTCGCCCCGGCTTTGCACGGGTAGACAAAATATTTGATATCAATGTCTACCCGTGCGAAGCCGGGGCCGGCCGCTAGTGGTTAATATATAAAATAATTAATTTGATTCATAAATTTTACCAAAGTGATTATGCCAACTCACGGTGTTTACCAGCTAGTCTTACCGCGACGCTTTTTTGTGATCTTATCGTTGTGAATTCGCCACACACTGCTATCTACTCACAGCTCTCATTGTATATATTACAATGATAACTCCACTACAAGTCATTGCTTGGTAATCAGTCAGAGAAGTGACAACAAAATTCAAAATGGTGTTTTTGTACACCGCAGCGGCGCTAGTGACAGTAGCCATCCTACTGTACAAATACTTCACCCGCACATTTAATTATTGGAAATCAAGAAACGTCGCTGGACCGGAACCCGTCGCATTATTTGGTAATTTACGAGAATCGACCTTACGAAAAAAGAATATTGGTATCGTTTTTAAAGAGATGTACACGAACTTCCCAAATGAAAAAGTTGTTGGTATATACCGGATGACCACGCCGTGTCTACTCTTAAGGGACTTGGACGTCATTAAGCACATAATGATTAAAGACTTCGATATGTTTGTTGACCGTGGAGTGCAGTTCAGCAACGAAGGACTCGGCAGAAACCTGTTCCACGCGGACAGTGACGCGTGGCGCGTGCTCCGAAACAAGTTCACGCCGCTGTTCACCTCGGGCAAGCTAAGGAACATGCTCTACCTGCTGACCGAGCGTGGCGACCTGTTCTCCGACTATATTGGCAGCGTATGCGAGCAGCACCCGGAACAGGAGGTACACTCCCTCGTGCAGAAGTTCACAATGGCAACTATCTCGGCTTGTGCCTTTGGCCTGGACATTGATACCCTTGGAGAGAAACAGAGCATTTTAAAGAAAGTAGATAAAATATTATTTAAACCTAATTACTCCGCTGAATTAGATATGATGTATCCAGGAATTTTAAAGAAACTTAATTCTTCCCTATTCCCTGCATTTATCTCAGAATTCTTTTACGATCTAGTAAAAACTGTTGTTGCCCAAA
The DNA here is from genome assembly GCA_951449985.1 of Falcaria lacertinaria. Taxonomy (NCBI): domain Eukaryota; kingdom Metazoa; phylum Arthropoda; class Insecta; order Lepidoptera; family Drepanidae; genus Falcaria; species Falcaria lacertinaria. The sequence goes on from OX602124.1 coordinate 3,826,169, forward strand.
GGAATGGTGTTCCGACTAATAGAAACGATTTTATGGATTTGATATTGGAGTTGAGACAGCAAGTAGAAATTCAAAGTACAAAAAGGAGCAATGATAGTGAACAATTAACACTGAAATTAACGGACGATGTGATTGCTGCCCAGGCATTTGTGTTTTATGTGGCTGGGTATGAGACCAGTGCTACCACTATGGCCTTCATGTTGTATGAATTAGCGATGAACCCTGATATACAAGACAAATTGCACGCTGAAATAGTAGATGTACTCCAGAAGTATGAGGGTAAAATAACATATGATGCTCTTAATGAAATGAATTATCTTAGTAAGGTATTTGATGAAACTCTCCGAAAGTATCCCTTGATAGAGCCCTTACAGAGAAATGCCCAAGCAGATTACAAAATACCGGGGACAGACGTTATAATCCAAAAGCGACAAACAGTCCTTATATCGCCGATGGGTATACATCACGATGAGAAATATTACAATAATCCAAGTGTATTCGACCCAGAAAGGTTTTCACCAGAAGCAGTTAAAAACCGACATCCGTGTGCCTACATCCCATTTGGAGCGGGTCCTAGAAATTGCATTGGTAAATATATCATTATTTTAGAAGACAGTGTTTTACTCAATTTGCTTTATAAAACACGGCACATCGATTTGGCTGCGAGTAAAACACTGGTCGGATATAGTATACATAAGCGCGGCAATTCCATTCGAATGGAGATTAGATGATGATGCAGAAAATATTCTGCATCGTCATTCAACAACACCTACCTAATTAAAGACAATGGCTACGTTACGGTAACCGCTTATCAGGGTTGCCAACCGTACGAGGTTCCACGTACAAATACGAGATTTGTGATCTTCCGTACGAGGTACGAGGACACTGTCAACCTCGTACAATTATGTACGAGATTTTGATAATATGGACATACGAACATTTTGCATCACCAATGGCACTAGTATTTACAACATTTGTAAAAACTAGTGTCATCTATCAGACCTTGTAGGAACTTGTTATACAAAAAACTTCTTCTTAAAAAAGTTCATACTACTTTTTATTCTCTGGCAGTGCCCCTAATGCATGAAAATATTTGTAAAAGTATTAAAAATGGGGGTGCTATAGTATATGCCTGCCAAATATAATTATTTAAATTACTTCTCATGACTAAAATGACACTAATTTTGGTTTTAGCACGTTTTCGATACTTGACCGAAAAATTTCATTTTTTTGTTGGCAGCCCTGCCGCTTATTATTATTTGGCGAGCGGTAGGCTCATCATATCATTTAATATTATGCCATAAGTGATAAGATATTAAAGTTAGTTTTGTTTAGATTATCATCCTAATCTTTTTATGGTCTAATTTAGGGTCGGCAACGCGCGAGTGATACCCCTGGTGTTGCAAGCGTCCATAGGCTACGGTAACCGCTTACCATCAGGTGGGCCGTATGCTTGTTTGACACCTTAGTGGTATAAAAAAAAAAAAAAAAATCTAGTGCATTGAAAACAGACAGACGGACAACAAAGTGATCCTATAACGGTTGCTTTTTAGGTACGGAACAGTAAAAAACACTTTTCATCTAATTAACTCTTTTTTTGAACTATTTGAAATGCTAACGTATTTAAATTCTTTATACGTATCACTTCCAGCAGATAAAAATGTCAGTAGGTACACATTTGCATGACGTGCGTAGGTACTTAATAAATTCTTTCTAATGTATGATTTTTACGTATTTGCGTTTGTTCTAGGCCTACGTTTTGCGAAGGTCCAGTCTAAGGTGTGTATAATGAAGATGTTGTCGAAGTACCGAGTGCAGCCATCCAAGAATACACCAAAGGTTGTGGAATTCGATGCAAATCGACCCATCATCGGCCCTAAAGGAGGGATTCATCTAAACTTTTACAGAATAAAGTGATATTTCATTAAAATATGCAGGTATTTTGTGTTACCAAAAATGTGTACAATTCAGGATAAAGCATTGTTCGTAGTCTAAAATCTATACCTATACTATGTATACCTCTATATTCTGTATCTCTACTTCTATACTAATAACAAAATAAAAGAGAAGATTGATATAAGTATAGATGTATTTAGGTATTTTGTCTATCAGTTATCTACTACTACGATAGAATACTAGATAATTATTATTTCTTTGTCTAACTTGTAGAAGTTTGGGGCACACCAGGAAAATACATTTTATATTCTTATCCTAGATATTTTTTATCTTGCTTGATCGTATCACAAAATCGTGTGATATAGGTAAGGAGTTTTTTTTAATTAATTATCTTCTTACCTATACTGATTACTAAATGTCGGTACATCTTCAAGGTTAATATGTACATGTACCGGAAATGGTAGCAAAGCAGTTTTACACCGGCAACAAAGCATATCCTTTTGCCGGAGTATGGCACTGTCAAAAGCTAGTAAGAATTATTTTAATATTTTTTTTATACAACCGATATATTATACTTTCCAAGCTCCAAGTTTGAGCAAGTAACATCCCTATCAACTCACATTCTGCATTCATATAAAATAGACAAAATTATACTTTGAGACTAATGCTGCTGCATTTTGAATATGCAAGCGTTAAAGTTAAAATTAGCCATATTAGAAATAATTAAATTGAATCTGTGAATAGATGTTCGCCATTCAGCCGGGTGCTTCATTATCGGCCGTCTCCATTTCATTCAGAGGGAGCGGGCGGCGACGAGTCTGCCATTTTCCGTGCCGCATTAATACAAGTATTCTGACAGCTAACGTCACTTGCGAAGCATTATACCATTCGTCCAAAGATTGGCTCCAACTCTGTTGCGGCCATTATTCAGATCTCAGAATAATAACTTAAGCACGCAATATTCGGATAGCCATTTTGCTGGCTATCTAGCCGCGACTACGTCTGCGTAAAAGGTATTATCTATTTGCCATGTGCACGGTAAATTACCATAACAACAACTCATAGAAATACTAATAACTTTTCAACTACATTATTATTTTAAGAACTAGTACAGAAATACACTTGACAACATATATATCCCAAGAGAATACAACTGCTTCACGTATTTTTGTACGTAGTATATTATCTACTCTGCGGATATATGTATATCTTAACTGCCAGTATTAATACATTAATCACTACCACAATAGACTAGTTTGAATGTACTACGAAAATATAAATCTACTACTGTCATCTGGTAACGTTCCACAGAGTACATAACCACTACACTTAAAAAAAGTTTTAATTTGTATGTTAGTTGGTGAGTGATTAATTAAATTATTGCACAAGCTTACCAAGTGCAAAAAGTATGTTACTTACCTACTCAAAATTATGTAAGAACTAGATGACAAAATAGGCAGAATAAAAAATAGCTTTGTGATGAATACAATATTAAATATGCTAAGTGAAAAATAAATCCTTACACATAATAAGGGGTGCGGCATCTCATAAATCAGACTCCGCACTGGTGGGTACGGGTCCTTTCATACATTACAAATCCAGGTCAAGGCGTGAGTGACTGCGGCTTTATAGTTCTACATTGTACACTTGCTCTAGTTACTGCCCAAATATACGGACTTAGTTTATATCAATATAAGCCCCGGGACTCCTTTGAGCGCTAATCCATATACTTTTTGATGCGGCGATTTCTAGTTGAAAAAATTATCCTCAGAGGGACAAAAACAGGGATACCATGTTGCTCTTATCAATAAATCGTATCATATCTATCTGTATGTCCGTTATCTCTAATACGAATAATATGCTTGTTACATTTAAACTATGTAAAGCGTAATGCATGTCATGTTGGCGACCCCTAAATAAATAAATAAATGTATAGAATACTTCCATATATAGCCTAATTGTTTTAGGGGTTTTTATACATCTACGGGACTGGGCAAGCAAGTAATTCACCTGATAGTAAGCATCACACCCTTCCTCAAAATACATGCAGTTCCACCCAGGACCTCTAATTGTAGTCTCGAGTGGCAGTGCATTGCATTCGTCACCTCGATCCCTTCGTTCAAACATCTTCTTTACCCAGTAATTTCGGTGTCCTATAAACTGGAACCCAGTACATACACAATACTGTTTGACGGCAAAATACCTGGCACTGCGGTGGTAGCTACCTGGGTACCACCGCAGTGCCAGGTACCTCTTGTTGTGTACAGTGGGTGTCTAGGTAGACCTACCATCGGGTAAGGTTGGTTATCGGTGCATAAAATTTAAATAAGTCTATTAGTAGAGAAACTACTAAGAAAACACTGGTTATAATCTACAAATCATAACAACAATGAATTTGCTTGGTATGACAAAAGAGTAAAGTTGATATATAAAAATACCTGAGCAAGTTGACAATGCACTCAATGATGAACAGGTAAAGAGTACTCGGAACCAGCGAGCATGTATGAAGGTATTGATGAATGTAAAAGAAGCAAAAATGGCGCTCTATACTGCCTACCCTGAAAGTGACTCGGTGTAATAATACGTATGTGTGTAAAATACCTTGATATATCCGAGTAAGTACCCTCTGTTTTCGTCGTAAACATTAGAACAAATGTGTTTTATGTACTTTCTTAGCAGTAGGTAAAAACATCACTTATCGGTATCTGTAATTCTATTTGAAAATAAGAGTTGATACGTCTGGGCTGGGCGGGTTAACAAACCCGCCCTGGACTCCGGATCGATACCTTCGCGCGAACTCAGATATAACCGCGTCCGGTGCACTGACAACCTGAAAACTATTGTAGCAACCTTGATTAGCTCGTATCTTAGTAAATTATTATTTACTAAATATTATTATGAACTAAATTTTTGGCTACTGGCAACCTTCATAAAATGGAATCCATGTTATGACGCTTACTGTAAACAAACTAATCAAAACGGTTGCTGCTCTATACGAGCTGCGGCGGGTTGCCAACGAACGACACAGCGCTCTTATTTTTTTTTACTCTTTTGCCAGGTGACTACTATACTACTACTTTGACACGTTTTAATCAAGTCACCGATTTTTGCCGTAAAATGTGTTGCAATGAGAAGATAACAGGAGTGGGAAAATATATATACCGACGAACATAGAACATCTTCCTTATTTAAAGGTTTAAAAAAAAACATTTCTTATTCTGTCTAGACTAATTACTAATTACTAATTACTTAAAATTATAACGAGGAAAGATTTGTATGTGTGTATTGAATAGGCTCCCGAAACTACTGGACCGATTCCAAAAAATATTTCACTGTTAGAAAGCTACATTATCACTGAGTAACATAGGCTATATAGTATACTAGCTGCCCGCCCCGGCTTCGCACGTGTAGTAAACATTTTTGATAAATATCTACCCGTGCGAAGCCGGGGCGGGCCGCTAGTAGATAATACAATTATATAACGCTCATACGTATTCGAGTACATGACATGTAGCGACACCAAATAATTATCTTTCCATGTAGCAAGGCAATTCCACGTCCATCAACCTTATTGATGTGTGTAAGAACGTCGATGACGACCTTAAAATGTCCTTTAGCGTGAATCGAATCAAGGTCTCATTTGAGTGGAGAGGCTGCTACGTTGTATTAGTTTTAGCTCAGACTAGATTATATTAAGTAAGATCTACGTAATTTCATAGAATTGGTAAGTTCATCTGTGTTTGTTAATTTATGTAGGAGTAACTTTATCGTTGGAGTCGGTGCTGTTGTACAAAATCACTAAAAGCTCAGAGTAGATAATATACTACGTACAGCTAAAAGTAACTAATTTGACAGGACTAAAGTCTTGCTATCCCTTTCTCATGCGCCCGGTTATATGAGGATGGCAATACTCTAAGTACTGTCAAATAAGTTTAGTTTAGTGATGTTGTACAAATTAATCGGCACCAATATGTGATCAAAGAACTTCACAAGTTTTTCCTTGTACATGCTGGTAATGTAACTTGGTAATGTACGAGGAACAAACGTTTTCGTATACATAATAAACTGTAATAAGAAGGGGATAATTGACATTAATGTTAAGGTTTTCTACCGATAGATGGCGTTGATATGTAAACAAAATGATAGCAACACGCGAGGTAGAGTCTCCGCTACCTATACTGCTAAGGGACATGCTGATTATATGAACAACCCAAGAGAATAGAACCGCCAGTCTGCTACGCGAGATGAGCAACCATCAAAAGCAAAGCAACAATAGCAATCACAGAAAATTACGAAAGTGGCGAGCAAGCGCTTAGCCCACGATCACCGTAGTAGTTCGCGCGCTTGCAAGTTTCAATGCTAGGAGTATCACTAGCGCGTTGCCAAAGGTATTATTGAGTGGAGCCTGCTGCAGTGCACTCTCGAGGATCTCTGGAAACCTTAAGCCGGAGGAGCACAAACACCTGATGTGTTATTTGGCTGCGTTCTTCCGTATCAGTTGAATGGCTCACATTTTTCTAAGTCCCATTACACTCGCGACCTCTCTTTATTTCAATCAACTTTAATGATTTTATAAAGAAAATATAATCGTAAATTTTATTTTACCTCAGAATAGATAATATATTTTTCAATTCTGTATTAGTAGCAAGAACATCTTTCGACTACGCACGTGAAAACACTCTCAAAATATCAAATTTTCATACGAATATTTAGTTCCACTTGTCACCGCTGCAGCGCTGTTTTTTTCTCATACAAGAATAGTCGAAGGCGATACGAATATGTGTCGTAGTTGCAAGGTACTCTTACTCGGGCGTCTGTTAAAATGTCGTTAAAATGGCTTCAATAAAGTCTTGTATTTAAATAATATTACGCCTTGCTTAGTTTGTATTCAGCAGTGGAGACTCTGCGCATTTTCTACTTTTCCCTTCCTCAGTGGTATTGATCTCTCCGACTGGTTGTATCAACTGTGCTCAACGATGCCTTTGTAACAATAAAATATTTATACACCAAACGTTTTTGACCGCCTGGTACCTTATTTTTATATGTTACGTTTTCTAGAACGTAGGTTTGCTTAGAGATGATATTTATACTTATAATTGTATATGTAAATCTCAATAAATTTAGTATATATTATAAAGTGTATAAATAGCACATTTAATTTAACTTTTTTGGTTTATTATATACTAATATTATAAACAGAAAAGATTTGATTTTTTTTGTAATTAATAATCTCAAAAAAACTGTACCGATTTTAAAGCACCAACAGAATGCTATATTATCACTGGGTCATATTGCTTCGCGGGCGAAGAGACACGGAGAAAAAGCTGGTAGTTTAAAATAAAATACAGAATAGTACTTTTGGATAAACTGCCTTACGCATATAAAATTTGAGTCTCAAATAAAATGAAGAAAATGAGAAAGATGGAAACAATGAGATTACCGTACTTTGCAAACATGCGACAATATTAATGGAACCTTCTGGTAGATTTGGTCACGTCCGGGGATGAGTTATAGGAGACTTACGGGAATTGGGCGGTAATTAATGGGGGCTCAAGAACATACAGGTGTCGTACCGAAGGGTGCAGTGACTCATAAATATGATAAAAGAAATAAAAAGGACAGGCATGAAAAATGCTGTTTGAAATAATAATAACGAATGATTTATATGATATAGCTTATCGATTAAATTTCAAATAACTTTTCCTAATGTTCTTGTTCCAACTTATTGATAACAACTTAATTTTACACTCATCTAGCAGCTAGCAATGCATCAATAATTATCTTATGTCAAATCGTATTTTATTGACTACTAGCGGCCCGCCCCGGCTTCGCACAGGTAGACATTTATCAAATATTGTCTACCCGTGCGAAGCCGGGGCGGGCAGCTAGTTTAATATATAGCCTATGTTACTCAGTGATAATTTAGCTTTCTAACGGTGAAAGAATTTTTTAAATCGGTCCAGTAGTTTCGGAGCCTATTCAATACAAACCTACAAAAATACAAAATTACAAATCTTTCCTCTTTATAATATTATATAGTGTTGATGTAGATGTAGACTAGCGGCCCGCCCCGACTTCGCATGGGTAGACATTTATCTAATATTTTGTCCACCCGCGCGAAGCCGGGGCGGGCAGCTAGTATAATATATAGCTTATGTTACTCAGTGATAATGTAGCTATCTAATGATGAAAGATTTTTTAAATTGGCTCAGTAGTTTCTGAGCCTATTCAATACAAACATACACACAAAATACAAATCTTTCCTCTTTATAATATTATTATTAGTATACTCGTAGATGAAAACAAATATTATCTACAACAAAGATTTAACTAAATGTTCATTAAAGATTGTTTAATGACTGATTCTTTGACAGTATATTTTGTTTTTACATTATATGCACCCTATTAATTAAATACTACCCTATCATAATGGTAATTTATTTCCACCCTAACCATTACGAATAACCAACCAGCGGAATTAATTTTGTTGCGTAATTAATCAAATTGCTCGGAATGTAAAAGTAGGTAAGTAATTCGTAGAATGACAATGTAGCATGTTGTGAAAGCTATGGCTACGAGACAGCTAAGCAGTGGCTATGCGATCCCGAATTCCGTAGCACTGTCGATTTTTTGTATTTCAATGTATCGAGCAGAGACTGGAAAAATAAATTATTGCATGAATTCAATGAATGTTTTTAATGAAGGTTCCGAAATAAATAAACCAGATTTTTGAGGTCTTATCACCGAGTCATCTATACTGAAGAAAACTCAAAGGTAACAAAAATAGGTAGTATAATATAGTATGTCTTATTCATCTCTTGAAAAAGCTTTCGGAGTGTATTTTAAGTGTACTTTTTCTGAAATTTGTCTAATACCTATATACATGTATATGCAGGGAAATCGCATCATGTGAGCATTATATATGCCATCTTCTCGAATATGGAACAATGATATTATACATTTATATATTAAATTTTCATACTTATTTATTTATGTCAATAAAACCTTAAAAATATATTACGAATAGCAATCGTACACTTTAAATAATTCACTGAGCATACTCAGCGTACATTAGTGAGATGTTTAGACTAAACAAATCTAGTTAGCGAGGTGTACGGTACGCATTACATTCAGTGCTCTGTACAACTCGCTAATCCAATTTCTTATTGCTGAGCGGACAATCCGCTTATTTCACTCATAATTGTCACACAATCACCCGGCCTTCCCTTGAACATTTATTCGTGCAACTTTTTAAGCAACTGCAGTCACGTAAGTTTTTATAATGAGGCATAGTTTATGTATTTATCATAAATGTTATGCACGAAAATATGCTTTTAAGTTTCAACTACCTACATTAGTGATTGAATGTTTTCGTTAAGTATTTTGGTAAATGTTAACTTATAGTAATTTAATGTTTTCGTAGATTGGCAATGTTGGCAGTCGCTTTGTAATTTTTTTTGGGAATCAGCTAAATCTACTGACGTGCTTAATCGGAAGGCCTTAGCCATCTTTGTATATTTATTCATAAAATACCGATGTACATGAGAAGTCGCGGGAAAAGCTAGTTAGAAGAAAGCTAGCTCGCTATGAAAAGGCTAATGAAAAGAAAAAGAAAGTATACTTACTTTTTCATTCTTGATTAAACATTTCGGACTCAAATGGTGTTTAGTGGTGATATACTACAAAATGTAGAACCGCGAATAGCGATTACCGTAACCTATGAACCGAAGGGTATCACTCGTGCGATGGGGACCCTGTAAAAATCCCTTCACTTCAAAGAAATGGGGCCCGCTTACTAGTCCCAGGATAATTTTTACATATTACATTACTTACATCGTAAATTGCACGATCCGAGACCTGACATACTAATTTCGTATTTTTTAGTGACGTGGTTGATGGTGTGGAACTTGAGACAACGCAATAATTTTAAACTTTATCCCAACAGTATAAAAGTTCCGAATATGTCGAAAATATAATTATTGATCTTCTATTTTAATACGGCATATAAACTCTAGCAGCAATAAGAAACATCGATGACAACTTTTGTAGACCCCGACCGCCTTACAGTTGTTTGACCCCGAAGTTGGTGAGGTTTATACGAGCAAATACGATCCAAAAACTAGAACCAAACACATACAGAACTATTGGTAATAACATTTTATATTCACTGGAAAACAAAATTATAAATACATTGAAATAGACAACAGAAATATAGAGTACTTCTACTTACCATAGAAATTGTCATTACACAAGAGGATAAAAAGGTATCGTCATTAATATGACTCTGGAAACTAATAAATAGTCAAGCTGTCAGTAATGTTTGTCCATATACCCAAAAAATAAAGTAAGCACTTACAATCAATTCAACAAAAACAACGAACGGACTGAAATGGGGAGTTTTTTTCTTTTACGGAAAACAAGAAAACCACTGCTTGTTTACGACAAAATGTTAATTAATTCTAGTTAGCGAGGAACATTTGAATATTGGACTGACACTAAAGTTAATAATATGAAAAGTGTCCAAACCCTTTGAAATAGCATTTGCATAATTGAATTTCGATTAGATATGTTTCAGCAACAGGAGCGTCGACCCTCGTCAGGGCGCTAGAACTCTCAACAACTAATATCAGCCCGATCAAAACTGAGAGATTTGACACAAATGAAGACAGGAAACGTTTCTCAAACTAAAGTTACAACGATAACAACAAGTTGTTCCCGATAAAGTACAAAGCAAATTTAGTAAAAGTCTTTTTAACTAAAAACTCTGATAATAATTTGGGAATATTTTTCTTAGACACGATGGGCACTAATATTTGCTAATCGTGTTTGACTGCCATCTATGGTGAATTAATTACAGTTAAAATCACCTAACATCGTTAAATACAGTTCATTTGAAATGGTCTTTAATTTACCACGTGACCCGTGACCATAGTGGCATGCGCAACACTAGGATACAAGCATGAGGTCGCGGATCGATTCCCAGGCGCCGACCGGGTCAGCGTTTGGCAGACTACTGGCGTGTTTGACCCACCTGTACTGGCCGATCGATATTGCTTGTTTTCCTGACACAACCCTCCCTGATGAAACTCTTTGATTGACAACTGGCCAACTGGCAAATAGGTTTCTCAAATAGTTCATACGTTTATTTTTATTTGTATCGGTGTAATTTATGACTTTATTTTATACCTACATGGTTACATCTTCATGTACGATAAATGTGCTACAGCCATTGGCCCACGCCAAGAGAATTCAACCGCTACGGGCCCACGGCCGATTTGAGTTGGTGAATAAATATCATGAAAATATTAAAACGGAGACTATGTGGCACTTGAAATCAGCTTAAAAATCACAATTCGATATAGCTGACCGCTGATTCGATAACATTGCTTCGGCAACATTACAAGCCTCGATATTGCAAAAATCTATACATTGCAAAATCTGTCTAGCTAGGGTATGTCTCCTTAATCGACACTGCCCGCACAGTGCTCACTCTGTTAACGCTTCGGATTCGTATCCACTAGACATGATGCTAGGTACATTTATTACTGTTCCCATATTTATTACTGAGCTAACCACAGCGAGCGTATTATTTTCAAAAACATACAAAGAGATTCGTGTGACACAGTTTTTACACAAAGTAATATTTTTTTGTGTCTTATTCCTTTCAGTGATATACTATTTCATGTAAAAATTGCTAGCCTAAGCGCCACCCTCTATACCAGTTACGCAGTAAACCTTGTTGTAGCTTATCGGTAGCAGACAGATAAACTACCTGATAGACAGACAAACACACGTTGTTATTTAATAGCGGAATATATAAAGTTGCGGCGTCTCACTACACAGAGACAGAAATTTACATGACATTTCCAAATTGATATACGTTTCAAGAAATCATACTTCTAAAACACTTTTACGAGTTCAAGAGCAATTTATAAAGTGGTCGTTCCACGATTTGTTGCCAGCGGTTCATAACAGGCGGTTACAAAATATATAGGTACGATTGAAATGTACTGCCACCACGCGGCGGCACCACCACCGTATCGATCCAGCAGTTTTACTAAGAATACGACCATTTTAATAGACTCGTAGCTCATCTAGTCAACTATCAAATGTCGATGAAGACTTTAGACTACATAGATGTTCATCTGAACTGTGCTACTGAGGAAATAACTATAATTTTTGGCTTATTTTTAATTGTTATTATAGCAGCAATAGAATTACACATTCTATTGCTGTCGTGACAGGCGTGCTGGATCATATCTCGCTCAGAGAATCAGCATTGCTATCCAGCGTGGCAGTGCTGCCAGCATTCTCGGCACGCTCCCGCATGATTCTGGTTTGGGCCAGATCTTTTATCTACAAGTAGGTCGGTTAATTAATAAAATACTTTCTAGGAAAATTTCAAATCTCAACCTGTTACGGATCATGATATATACTGACAGACGGACGGACGGACAGAGTACGCTTTGTAATAAGGCGCCGTTACCCTTCGGGTATGGAACCCTGAACATGGTGGATATAAGTTTGTAATGTTTGTATAGAACGAAACTGCTTCGCACAGATAAAGTGATTTGGTAATTCAGTAAAATTGAAATCTTTAGTATGAATGATTCCTTTGTTCCGTTGGGCATCAAGCATAAAATGTTCCAGTTCTACACTAAATCTTGTAAATGTGTCAAGGACGCTTGAGGTTTCATTTAGCACGCACTCCTTCGTTCTTTTCATGTCGAATGGAGACATGGAGAACATTGGGAGAGGGTAGCTTTTGTGCTGACTTCTCGACAAAAGTAGATCCGAGGTAGGTGTATTACAATTCCATTTATGAAGCAACATTTAAAAAAGGAACCTTGGATTAATTAGGACAATTAATTCAGTTTTTGGACCATCTTATATTTGACAAATGTTTGATTGAATGTTAATTGCTACAGTTGGTTATTTATTTAGTTAGAGTAATTTTCTAGTGTAAATTAATTTTCTTGTTATATTAAATACGGTATACTTTTCTTGCCACCTCAAAATTAATATTCAGAATCTGAGTAAGAAATCATATTAATGTGATTAAAACAACCGTTACAATGTAACGATCACTGACGCTAAGGTTTTACTGAGCTAAGTTTATGTACAGCACATTTCCAGCGCCTTCCACTAAAAATGCAGCCCTTTTTATCATAACACGCAATTTGATGTATCCGGCTTAGAACGTAGATGGTCCATGGTGATATTAAAGACAATCAATGTTAATGTCAATTGGATCGCTAGAAATTAGCGTAGCGTTTGTATTCTTTTCGGTTTTATAACCTTTTCCTGTGCCAATGACGAAATGAGATAATATTTTTATTACCATTAAATAAAGAAAAAATTTATGACTTGACTTTGTTGCTCCGAATCGTTGTCGAGTGTGTGCGACAACAACACACATCAGTGCCGGTAGCAAAAACATCTTTTGACTCCGTTTTCAAAAGCGTAACTCTCAAAATGTCAAAATGGTTATAAACGAATTGTTAGTTCCACCTTTCACCGACGCATCGCTGTTCATTTTCCCATACAACATTATCGAAAGCGATACCTCAGAGTAGATAATATTGGCGATACGAATAGTACATAGTAGCTCAGGCTGAAGTATGGTTATGACTGTATTTTACATTATATTTAATAGCTACATACCTATTAGTTGTGCAGGCTTCGTTATGATTTTCCGAGCTTGTTCACCTGGTTGTATCGGAGTGACCTAGATTAGCCAGTGCCGCATCGGCGCATCGTGTCGGCCTCACAAGCTCGCGCACGGCACAGCGGACTCCGGAATATTTTTTATACCAAGACTTCGGTTGGATCTAAGACTCATTCGACTCGAAGAGTTAAAGACCCTTCGAAGAAGCGCCTTCATTAAAACTAGTGGCAAATTTCCTACCTACATAATATTGTTATTGAGACCCACAACTGAGAAAGTATAGATCTATAAAAATGAAAATGCATTCACATCTTCACGCCGATTCCATTTCGTAGTAAAGACTAAAAGCGCTATTTACTATTGCCTTCTTGACTTCTCTTGCTAGTCCTTTCTCTTCGTATATGCTGTCTGTCGAGTACTCTTTATCATTCTATCACCGAGGATGTAAGTAAGAGCTAAATACATTCTTGATCTTGAAGTAGAAATCTCGAATCAATTCAAAGGGAAGTAAAAGCAATGCTATGTTACCTATTTTTTCGTATATAATCATTACCATTGTCGAAAATTGTTTAACCGGGATACAGTGTGACCGTGTTTTTTTAATGATATATTGCTATTAATTACTTTTGTTATACTCAGGATTTGAGGATAATTAAACAATCTAATAAATATTCAACTTGGGAGCTCTCCCTCTGAGCGAATGTTAAGTGGCTTACTTTTCCACTTTCGCTTCGTTCGACGAAAGAGGTCAAGCCTCCATTTCACCTTACATCAAAAATACTCCGAGCCAAAAACTAAAATTATTATTTCAGACGAGAATACTAAATACTAATCAGTATGCGATATAAAAATTCCTGAAATATTTTGTTGGTTCCTTAGACTTTTGGATAAACTACATTTCTTTAATATCCGAGTAATTTTTCAATTCCTTGGCTCATTTGCGGAAATTACTCAAACAAGTTAAGCCACTTAATTCATACAATAATAACTACGAATACCTACATAGACAAAATATAACCCGATATTCACAAAGCTATATTTAGATAGGTATGCCATTGAGCGTAAAATAAAAAAATATAAAGCTATTAATAAAAAACTAATGAGCACGCCTCTTACCACACACAATTCACCAAATCCAGTTCAGAGAAATGTTTTACGAATCACAACACACAAGAAATAAACACTAAGATAAGTAAAAAACAATATCGATTCTTTTAAAGTTCTTTTGCATTCTTCTTTTCTCCTGCAAGTGCAACAAAACTTCTCTACTTAATAAGAGTCAAAAGCAGAGGTTTCCACATTATTTTTTTTGGTCCTTTTGCAAAATGTAACTGGTTTCGGGGATCTCCTAATACATGCTACATTTCCATCATATTCCAAAAACACGTAAAAAAATGTAAAGATTTAATGAAATGATATAAATTTTCGTTGCGGCTGCGTTCCAGCCCTAACATTTCATTTCACGAGTTGCGTATAAGCAGTAAGCATTTTATTTGTAGAGAACGTTTATTTCAAAGATTTTTATTAACATAAAATTTTAGTTGATTATTACTAGATTTGGAATTACCACTTTTCTTGAACTTACTGACGGATACCCCCAAAATATTATACTTTCATAGTAGTTAATTTCAATTTTCATTTTGAGAAACATGATAGAATCATTAAATACACTTCAGAACAATTACTATAAGCTCAGAAATTCACACAAACATAATCAAGTCCCTTTCTGGTTAGGCATAGAGAGCACCATTTCCCTTGCACACCTCTTTTACTTCTATTTTATTCTCTAATCCATCTCTTTATACGGCTTGTTCCTAGACCTCCAAAATTGTTTTCCCACCACGTCCACGGCTGTTTCTAGGTTCACAATTGTGTACATACCCACGTTTCAATCATTTATTGCTTCGGAATTTGATCTAGAAAGTTAAAACTTGGTCTTCCAAGGCTTTTTATAACGTTAAGTTTTTTTTTCATGTATAAGAGTGGCGTATAACAAACACGTAATAACATAACATCCAATTTGACAGTGTGACTAGTAACAAACAACACAATTAGTCGGTCGGTGGTGTAGCCATAAAGAAAATAAAGGTTGCGAGGGCCGCCCAAGGTTACCCGGCTCCCCGGCCCCAATACCCGGCTGACTCGGCGCCACTGCGGGACTATGCGTACATTCTACGTGTATTCCGGGCAAATTTAACCGGGGTGGGATGCTATCCAACTGTGCAAGGCGGGTACGAACAGTTATTGACTTTTGGAATAGGTTTGATACATTCATTTTTTCATATCATTAATATGTTCAATTCAATATATAGGCAGGCTTTCCACCGGTTACTCATAAGCTTAGGAGAGATTGTTTTAAGTGTTTAAAATTGTACTATTGTGTAAGTTTTATCTAACGACAAATATAATGGTTTATTCAATTCAAGAGTGCAATGGCGTCCTGTATACATTATCTGCCTACCCCGTAAAGTATTGGACCCCGGAAACTATATTACTATGAAAAATGAATTTATTTTGAGAAAACCATAAAAATCTAATGAATTCAAATATCCAATTGAGCTGATCAAACACAGTCATTTCCCACAAGGGTAAAACAACGTTAAGGGATTTTATGATAAAGGGAATGATCGCATCCACATATTACATATTTTGTTTGACTTGACTTAAAGTTCAAACACTCCAATTAATATATCAAAGAATAATATATAAGTTCATTCAACCCCTCGGTACATATATCAGGCATAATAACAGGATAAACTTTATCATATGCTAAGCACAAACGTCGCAGAGGTAACTGGGACTCCGAAAAACGGCAATTGAGATTTTATTACACACACAGAACCGTTAATGTTATCTCTTAGGTGATTTACGGAAGACGAGCTGGCAATAAAAAGGCTCACAAAACGTACCTACCCACATTATGATACTACTTTTGAGCTGGGTATTTCCAAAATTAGTTTAAAGTTCAATAGCATATGTCGTTTTGGATGTTAATCCTGGAGATGGATAGGTCATTCGAATTAAGTATCTAAACTAGGTTTGTAAGAAATACGTGTTTATTTAAGTGTATTTTTTTCTTATTATTATTTATTTAATGGCAACACAAAATATATTTTCTAGTAAAATTCTATTTGTAGCGTGTTCAAACTCAAACTCAAAATGATCTTTATTTGACGAGCTAGACATTTCAGATAAAGAGAATATAAAGATACTAGCGGCCCGCCCCGGCTTCGCACGGGTAGACTTTTATATCAAATATTTTGTCTACCCGAGCGAAGCCGGGGCGGGAAGCTAGTATAATATATAGCCTATGTTACTCAGTGATGATGTAGCTTTCTAACGGTGAAAGAATTTTTGAAATCGGTCTAAAAAATAAAAAATAAAATTTAGGGTTGGACTACCCCTAACATTTAGGGGGATGAAAAATATCTGTGTTTGAATATTTATAAATCGAACGGAACGAGGTTCAAACGCATCATCATTCAAAATTTATAGTAAAAACCCAAGAGAATACAACCGCTACGCTTGAGTAAAAACGGTGGGCACGGCTAAAACAGTGAGATAGTCCTTATTCTGAGGTAAAACATCGTACCTCAGATAATACACTCGTAAGATTCAAATAAGGAACATCGCTTTAATAAAACGCGTGTCACATTTTGTTCGATTTACTTATGGGCTTGAGTGTGTGAATAAAATCGAAGTGAACACTGCATATGATTGAATACTGTAACGTGCTTATCCCTGTCGCTTGCTCTGTATTAATCATAAATTGGTGTGGTGTCATTAAATTTGTGATAACGGAAGGCTTATTTATTACGTTACATAAGATTATGGTCATCGACTTCACCCAACCTTTTTTAGTCATTCCACCACATCCACCCAACTAGTTATTCAGTAGGTGAAGGGACGATAGATGTAGATGGTAATTTCATTCCGTTAAATAGAATGATAGGCGAGAAAAAAGACGCAATGCGTTTTCTCTTTACAAATTGATGCCGCCCGACGGGGCTGCTCCTACAAAAGATCGCAGCCATAGCCAAATACGGATACTCCTTTGTATTTTTTGTTTCTATCCTGGGTAAGGTTTGTAGCGCTTGTGCCAGATTGTCAATAAATATTGGCAGCGGGCGATTCATACCACTGGATTAGCCAGCGTCGGTTACGATGATGGCTCACCGTTTTGAGTGGCGTGCCGTACAAATTGTTTGGTATATTTGTTGTATAAAAATGGCTGCGGTCTTAACCCGTATGAAAATATATACTAGGATCTTAACATACATGTTTTTTCGAATTAATTACCCAGTATAGCTTTCAGCGCAAAAAACGCGAATAAATGTTTATCCTTTAGTATCAATATGTATACCGTATGTGCGGTGTGTTGGAACTTTGAAGTCAGGTGGATAAAAAAATAATACGTTGAAGAAATTACTGGGCTATTTGCAGACAGCAGATATTTCAGGTAAGTACATATACATTGAAATATAAATTCCTGTTAGTACAAATGCAATTACTAGCTATTTCAGCCAAAATCTGTATTTATTATGATTAAAACTGAGGAGATAGTATTACATAGTATTTGTTAGTTTAACAATTTATAAGTAAAAAGTGACACGCCCCGGCTTCGTACGGCCTTACATAAGAACCTTCCTCAGGAATCTCTCCGTCTATTAGTGAAAACCGCATGAAAAGCCGTTGCGTAGTTTAAAAGATCCAAGCGTACAGACGGCGGGAAGCAACTTGGTTTTATATTGTGTTAACATTAAGATACGAAAACAAACTTGATTGATATGTACGATTTATGCTCACTTATTTTTATTTTTAAACTGCTTTCTTGATCTTTATTTACGGTATGGCTTAAAACTGACGGAAATTCAATGTGAATATATTTCGCCAAGAATTCGCCTTTGCAATATAAGGTTAACGATATTTGCTTAAGCCTGTCCCGATGAAGGTCGCCCTTTGACTCCCTTCGATAGAAACTGTTACGACCATAATGCCGCGTTTATATGTATGGCTGTTACTTTAGGAACTGTACTGTGGTTTTTTGAGTTCGTTGTTCTGAAAAGTACACAAGGGCATAAAACATAATTATTAAAACACTGATATGGTTTGCATTTGAGGTCTATACCGTATGTTGTGCATCGTTTATAAAGTAATAGGCTCAGTATATTATCTACTCTGTGGTAATAGTGTTGCAACGTTGGAATTGTATACATATAAATAATACTTCTACATCGTGATAAAAGGATTTCGTGAGTTTTATGTCACATGGTCCAGAAACATGTTGAAGAGCTGTATTGTAATTTGTGTGTGTTTTTCAGTGAATGTTGCGTCAACCTTTAATGGGCTTGTAAATTAAACTAATGCCGAAGTTCTTTTTATAAATGATATGTGCATTTTGTTGGTGACTTCAATAAATAAATGGAGATTTCATTAAAAAAAATATTTTATTCGTGACAAAGCTATTTATGTACTTACTAGTATATATGTATAAATATACCGAAATGTGACCAGAATAAGCCAAAAAAGGAATTTTGTTACCTATATGCTTTATTCGATCGTCTTCTTTTTAATAAAATAATTTCGAGAAAGTAACATTTAATCCATTCCAATCCCATGATCAAAGCAACCAAACGGAAAATATAATTGTAAAATATATGAAGTTATCTGTAATGAAATGTATTTTTCACGGCGCCATGTTGCGATAGTTACACAAACAACTTAGAAATATAGTCTAATGTACCTATAGATAGCCAATTGCAATAAAGGCTTGGAAAAGACATAAAAGTATGGTATTGCCTGAAGGTATGAGTACACCTCGATACCTTACTTTCGGAGAGTCGTGCATCCATTTACATAGGTTACGTGTCGCTCAGCTCTCAGCGAAATTGCTTGCATGCCGAGCGTAAAAAGAATCCGTACGGTTAATGTATTCAGTTTCGAGAACGGACCGCGTTCGACGAATATGTAGAAGGACAGATTGGTCAACCTACACAGTATAAAGAACGACTTCCGATAAATAATTAACAATAATCTTTATTGACCCTAGATATTGACAAAGATTTGTATCTCTATAAGATCTTAAGAATTCGTGACCGAGAAAATGAATACATATAAAAATATACATTAATCACAAAGAATAGGGTTAAAGAGGCCTTGTCAAGCTTCTTCTCGCAATGCATAAATCAGTATTGCTTTCCACTTAGTATCCAGTAGGTATATCACAATCGGGGCCTCCAAATCAGAGACTAAGAATATCTTATTGTTACGGCTGAATTATAACAAATCACTGCGTAAGTGTAGAGCAACTAATTACTCGTGTATGTTTTTCTATATGGCCGCCATAGGTATTTTTAAGAAATGCACACACCACTAAATGTAGGTACCACAATGAACTCAGATATCATCATCAGCCTATAGACGTCCACTGCTGAACAAAGGCCCCCCCATAGATTTCCACCACGACCGATTCAATGCGGCCAGCATCCAACGCTTGCCAGCGACCTTTATCAGGTCATCAGTCCATTTAGTGGAGGGCCATCCGACGCTGCGTTTTCCACTGAGTGGTCTCCACTTTAGAACTTTTTGGCCCTATCGGCCATCCGTTCTACGAGCTATGTGCCCTGCCCTTTGCCACTTCAACTGGCTAATCCGTTGAGCTATGTCCGTAACTGTAGTTGTTCTCCGAATCTCCTCATTTCTGATTTGATCTCGCAGAGAAACACCCAGCATAGCCCTCTCCATAGCTCGTTGAGTGACTCTGAGCTTTATTACGTGGCCCATAGAGAGTGACCACGTTTCTGTGCCGTATGTCATCACTGGTAACTAAAATATTAAACATTACAAAAAAGACTATTTCATGTAACGCATTATAAATATATGCAGCAATTATTTGTAAGTGTCCCAAAACTAATTTATTAACCGCAGTTAGTGGATGATTATTCCGACATTTCCACGGAATTCTTTGAAGTAATTAAGCATTTACAAAGGCTTTGTGGCAAAACAATGACAGTAGCAAGAAAGGTTGCGTGTGTGTATTTAGGGTCGTGTTCCTACGATATATGCGGGGGTTAATTGTATATTAGGGAAATACATCCAGCTGTTACAAAATGTTCAAATAGTTATGTATAACAACATACTGGCACACAGTGTCGGTAAGGTTTATTTTCGTAAATACGGTGAATGAGAAGGAGCTTGGCTTGAAACGTGTCGAGGGTTCTATAACCAGGCGAAGAATGAATATAGTATATACCACTATACAGTATATAACAGCTAATATTTAATCATTAACTTATTCATTGTATATCAAATTAAAGGTCTCGATGACCGAATGAAAGCTTTTATTTAAAAAAAAAACAGTTTTGTGGACCTAACCCTTAACTATAATTAAGATTATTTTACCAATAATAGGTAACATCGCTTTTGTACTAGACTATTGTACCTATATATTGATGTAGACGCGATTGATGTCCATCCCTGTAGGGTGGGGATGGACACGCGGGCTTTTCATTATCAATGTGCCTTTGTACATAGATTGAAAGCCTGCGGTGAGGTGCCACGCGACGAAAGGACCTCACGTTCCGTATTAGAAAGTTACGGGCAGCATAATAATAGCACACACATTATTATACCAGTGTTATACACGATAAGGAGGTTACATCTGTCTGATTAATAATGTACGGGCCCACCATGGTAAGCGGTCAACGTAGCCCATAGCTATAGATGCTTGCAATACTAGGGAATAGGGATATCATTAACGCGTTGCCAACCCAACTGTTTCTGAGAGGACTCATGGAGCAATCAATTTCGAGTATTATGGCCAGCACAGGATATACTCACGCTGCAGAAACATATATAGATGCATCACAGAACATTTCATATGAATCTGCTTCAATTTAAATTATAATATTTTAAATAATTGTTCATACACTTTTGTGGTTTAGGACACGAAGGCATCAATCAACATTAATAACATCAACGGAAAACCTTGAGTACCCAATTTATTTCTTTGAAGGAGATCTAAGAATTTATTAAAAGTATAACTACAAAAAAATTCCGCATCACTGAATATAAAGAATCTTCGTCTAAAGAAAATTGCGTTAAGAATTCCGAAGTCGCAAATGTGAGCTCGCAATGTTTTTATAAGCGTATAAAAAAAAGATCAATTTTATATTTATAGTGACAGTTGATGTAAAGTGCACTTTCTTATTTATAACTAGCTGTGCCTGCGACTTCGTACGCGTGGAATTAATTTTGTTGACAATTTCATTTGCACCGTACAATAATTACTTATATATAAAACATATGCCAAACTTACGCTTATAGCTCAGCTACCTTTCAGTGAGATTCCTGCTCAAACAATTCCCGCCGTTCGGATGTTGTTCACAATTGTTTTTTGTCATTAGTACAGTGTTTACTTTCATATGCATATAGTAAAGAGCTGTAACTGTTAGTTTGACATTCCAAACCCATAAAATTGATAACTAATTTAATTCCACGTACGAAGCCTGTAAAGTTATTACGGTCCCGTATTTGATTTTTTTCCTATTGTTTTTTTACAAAATTAAAGATATATCTCTGCGACTGACGCCTTCTTTTCAAATCGGTCCCGCCCGTTCAAATGCTATTGATTTTTTGTACGTAACCCTAAACATCAATTTATCCCTAATTGTTTTTCCAAAATGAAAGTAGCCTAATTTACGCCTCATAGTATCAGCTATCTGCCAGTTCCGTTCAAATCGGTCCAGCCATTCGGATTTTGTTCACAATTTTATGGTTTTTTATTTTTTGTGCGTAACCCTAATTATTTTTCCAATAGTAAAGTAGCCCATATTACGCCCAGTAAAACCAGCTATCAACCAGTGAAGGTCTCGTTCAAATCGGTCCAGCCGTTCGGATTTTGTTCACAACTTAATGGATTTTTATTCGTTGTGCAGAACCCTAATTATTTTTCCAAAATTAAAGTAGCCTTTGTTACGCCCAGTAAAATCAGCTATCTACACGTGAAGGTCTCGTTCAAATCGGTCCAGCCGTTTCGGAGATTACCCCAAACAAACAGACAGACAGACGCGTGATTACTTTCATATGCATTTCGTAAAAAGCTGTTATTTTGATATTACAAGCAGACACTTCCATTTTATTTATGTGTATAGAAGTGTACCTGTAATGTGTTGAGTAATAGTTGTAAATATAAGTATTACAATCTATCAGTTTGTTTTTTTTCTTTTTGCTAATACGGTACTAGATTGCGCTGTGTAATAATATCCGGGCATTAATATATATTTTTTTTAATGACACTAACTAAAAGGGGAAGAAAGACTGGATTACTGTTTTTTTGACAAAATGTATAGATACCTACATTTACACTTTACACTGTAAATAATATCACATTGACATATTTTACCTAACCTACTAACTCAGAGTAGATAATATACTACGCTACTAATGTGACAAACTCAAAAGTTGGTGTTATTCGATCATGCCAAAAACTTATGATTTTTTGTACAAAAATCGACAACGGTTTAATCATTATGAAGAGTGGTGAATTTTATTTCTAAAAAACCAAATAACTCTGAAATATGTAATATGTCTTGGCCTGTAATAAGTTTTCCCAAATTATTATTGAATATATCTATAATCAATTTTACTTAAAAAAGCAGTAAACTCTCATAGGATCTAGACCGTTTAATTACTTCAGTAGTGAACGTTATAATTGAAATCAATTAATGGACAGTCAAAGGCCTTATAGTGAGAGAAAAGACAGGTATTACGATAGGAATTCCACGATCAATGAGAAGCAATAAAAGAATTCCTAAATAGTATTCCTAATTACTTCTGAAGTACCTTTCTTAAGCTTCCTATGAAAAAAAGATAATCATAAAAATAAATGTAGGTACTGTATTAACAATGTTTTACTATATTTCCTTACTAACAACTGCAATAATAATGGTAATAGGTAGATCATCAAGTCATTATTTTTAAGGAACTTTTTAGTCATTGACCTATTAGTTATTGAACTGTGTAATTGAGACGGCAATTTAAATTAATAACGCAACAAACGTGATTATTTTGTTCTTTTCAATATAATATTTATATATTATTAAGAACTCTCTCTATATATAAATTTAATAATAATGAACATAATTTATTTAGGATGAGTTAATGGGTTCGCTGTCAATCTCACTATCTTTCCGGTTTCATCCGGATCTAATTATACACAGAAATAAACCTATCATTAAAGATATGTATTAGGTATTATTGACTTTTACAACCATACCAAGTAGGTATCAAAGTAGTATATGTTTGTATTATTTGTTTAACAATCACGCCAAATGTGTTTGATTTTAAGTTATACAAAAACTAGCTGCCCGCCCCGGCTTCGCACGGGTAGATATTAGTTTCGGAGCATAGACATTTATCAAATATTTTGTCCACCGGGGCGGGCAGCTAGTATAATATACAGCCTATGTTACTGAGTAATAATTTAGCTTTCTAACGGTGAAAGAATTTTTGAAATCGGTCCCAGTAGTTTTGGAGCCTATTCAATACAAACCCACAAAAATAAAAAAATACAAATCTTTCCTCTTTATAATAGTGCAGATGTACTGATTTTCTTAAGGGTTATAATATAAAGTAGGGTAGGTACTTTTTATTCCAATAATGTTTCCACAAATGTAAGACATGGTATAGCCCGACTGAGAGAGTAGGTACCACCGCCTAACAAAAGATCGCAGCGCGCCTTCTTTGTAGTGTTTTGTTTCGGCGGGCAGTCGTATTTCCAGAGCCTCGAAAGAGAGGGGGTGCTGCTGGCCATAAGAATATCTGTCCGATCCTAATGCTGCTGACATCGTGATTCCTCTCAACATAAGATTAGCGACGTAAAAGTTATGTTACGTAATAAGGTACAAAGATTCCAAAAAGTCAGTATATGTTTTAAAATCCGTCAAGTATAGGTTTACTACTTATAATCCTTTATACCGCACGAATCCTGTAGTTTCTTTGTATAAACATTGTTGTTGTTCATAATATCCACCACAAAGAATCGAGTGGTCAGATCCCGCATTCGAATTCATTGGTTTTGGTTTGATATTCAATCAAAGAGAAAAACATTGTATCGTTTGTTTTGAGATTCAGTGGCACACAAGTACCCTATACTAATTTCTGGAACATTTTCAGCGAACAGACAAAGCTCTTTCACAGTTATCTAAAAGTATTGACTTAAACGTAGCTAGCAGAAAAATAAATAACATTGCTTCGTAGTAGTTTCTACAAAGCTACGAAACACATGTAGCACTTGCTACGAAGTACGTAGGAAGATGGGACTCGACACCTACAGCAGCATGTCTATGTCGAACGGACACTGTCGATCCTCAAATCAATATCGTAGGTATTACTTTCTACGAACTGGAAAATAAGTTAAATTTCCATTATTATGTATGAGTATTACTGAAGACCTTTGTCTGTCTTCTTTCGGCAAAGCAAGTAGTGTGTAGTTCGTAATACGAATTCTTGAAAGAGCAAGATAGTATTTTACGGAATCAGTGTAAAAGTAAAGAGTAAAATACAAAAGTTTGAAGGCTCCAACCTTCTATCCAATTAGCACCGCCGAAAATAGCCAACTAGCAGAATGGCTTTATCGTGAAGCTTTTATGGTTTTACATAACCATATTTTTTTTACTCAAATTTTACGCATGAGGTTACGAATATTATGCTACTGCCCATACCATTTTAATGCATTACCAAGAAGTGTTAGTAATTTAACGTTACATCGATACCTTCGATCGATGTGTGCTGTCATTAACTTTCGTAGAATAACAACATCCGCAGAACTGAACCAACCTCTGCACCGGGCGAATGCGCCGGACCGTCGTCGCAACAATGACAGCTCTACAGACTGGTTGTCAATAGGGGACACTACCCTTAATAAGTTAGGGTTACCAATACAGCAGAATCGAACATGTACATTATTTTTAGAAAGCAGGAGCGGTGGCGTCTGTGGCAGCGGCGGCGGTGGCGGCGGCGGCGCGGGCACGGCGGCGGTGTAGTACCGCAGCCAGCGCGGCGTCCTTGCCGCGGGTAATACGCGCCAGTCACGCGAGGGGTCGATAGTGCCGGCCTGCTCCGCGTCAATTATTCAGCACGCGACCGCCACCGCCACCTCCGCCACGCGCAGACAAAGCCGAGCGCGCGCACCTACCAGCCAACGGCGGCACGCTCCTCGCAGGCTCCCCGGCGCACTGACAACACTCCGAATGATCCGTGGGCGCGAGCTCGACGCGCGGTGGTCGCGCGTTACGTAAAGGCGGCGCGTGTATGCGCGTGGGGCGCGCTCGCGGCGGGCGCTCTGAGCGGGGTCGCGCGCGGAGTGCCGGTCGCCACTCAGTTATGCAACGCGCGCCACCGTCGCCCGGACGGGAAAATCGAACCGGCGGGGCGCGGGCGGTGCGCGCGCACCCGCATCGATACGCGCCGCGCCGCCGCCCGCCCAGCCGCAGCGCCGCCCCGGACGCCCCACGCGCCAGACCCGCAATTCATATTACACCGACGGCACCACTCATTCTAGACGTTGCGCATACATCCAACAAACTCCATTTACCCTGGCGGACACGAGCGCTCGTAATATAGACAAGCCCCTACAAGGCAAACTACTCAGTTAATTACTAACCGTCCGTACCGTACACACAAGCTGTTACAATTAGTATCCCCGGACCATCCGGGCAATCATTTTACAGAATAGTTTCCTTTTGTCATCGTTAAGAGCCATTTAACCGGGAACCTTTAATTTTACCAGACGACAGACAAATGTCTAGATTCAGCAATTGAATTTAAAATTTGACGGAATTCCGCAGCGCTGAAGGTCATTCATCCGTACGTGACCCCATTTTCTTTTCATAACGATCGAACAAGTCTACAATATTTGCGCTAGCTTAATGTCTTACCAGAACATAAAAGCAACTTGAACAAAGGAATGTTACATAAGGTGTAGTTTCGACAGTGACTAAAGGCTTCACATGTAAATAACTTCTAAAATATAAATAATAATGTGACGTTGCGTTGGTATATACCTACATAGAAAGCCTGAATATTCAGCATCTAACTATATGAAAACCTATAACAGGTGACGAGTGCCTCCCGTGGCATTTAGCGATATGTCCGGAAGCTCGGAGCCACTCGGGCAGTTGACGCAAGCCTCCGCTCTACGTTACTATTAAACTTTCCTTCCATAACTTAATTAGCAGAACCTACCTGCATTGTGTGTTAAAGGGCGCTTTTAGCAGATTAAATACCTACACGATATTTTGATACGTAGTTTTTATCTGTGAGTATGAAGTATTTAAGGAATTACTAGACAACAATAATGAGTACGTACCTTCGTATACTAAACCACTAATTAAAAATGTCTGCGCAAATCCTTTTGATAATGTAAAAAAATTGAAAATTATAAATTGAATAATTGGAGTTTATTTGATTTATTCTTCGTATTTGTGCCTTATGATAGTCGTAGGGGGTCAGACCAACTCTCCCTTTTGAAAGCTCATGGTGTGATTACCAACTGTACTTACACAGGCTGGGGTTTGGACCTGGGTCCATCAGATTACAGGCAGTTGCTTCAACCACAAAGCCCCCACGGCTAAATCACAGATCAGATTACGTTCGGAATGTCGGTGTCCATATTATTATGCAGATTTCATATCTATAGACCCGTAGACTATCCATATTATGCAATGTTCAGATCTATAGTTCCCGTAGACGAGACTATACCTTCCGTCAATCAGGAGGAGTAGAGGGAGTAACTAAGTAGTAACTCAGTCCAAGGGTGGACCGCTTGCGTCCAGTCGACTTTTTCTTAAAAACTCGTATCGAGGATTGTATACGCAATTATAGGTATATTATCTACTCCTATAAGTCGCATATGTATGTATTGGTAGCATATTATCTACTCTGAGGTATTGGCGAGTAGCATGATAGCTATATGAGCGCCATCTACCTAATATGCCAAGCTTTAATCACGCATCTAATAACATAAAAAAAACTCTGTACACACTTGGTACTGTCTAGTTAGTTCTTGTACACTTAGCTAGCTT
This sequence comes from Falcaria lacertinaria, assembly GCA_951449985.1. Lineage (NCBI taxonomy): Eukaryota > Metazoa > Arthropoda > Insecta > Lepidoptera > Drepanidae > Falcaria > Falcaria lacertinaria. The sequence goes on from OX602124.1 coordinate 3,853,817, forward strand.
TAGTTATTATTCTGATGTTGTGTGTGCGTGCCGTGTGTGTGCATTAATATTGTAAACCACAAACAAGTGGCGCTGTCTGTTCACAACATAATTCGTTTTCTAGCATAGTTGTATTCTCTTGTATTCGATTCTTATACATTAATTTGATTTGTCAATTGTTTACGAAGATATATCATAGTCGCCATAGTGTGTTAGAACCGATATTAGATACTATGATAATATAAATTCCTTTTAATCTAAATTGTATCCAAATCACTTTGATTGTATACTTGCTGAATCTTTCGATCTTTCAAATCAGCATAAAGAATCACAGTTTGTTAAATAAATCTTTATTATATCAAAACGATAAGTAGGAATGTTTACTTGTGTGAAATATAGCACATGCCTGTAAGAATACATCAACCATCACAAATCCAAGTGGAATACAATTAATAACAATGTTAACAATATAAATAACTTAAACTTAAACATTAATTTGAATATTACCTATGTCACATTTTACTTATATGTTTAAAACAATATCCATTCTATAGTCTAAAACCTTTCCTTATCATAAATGGGATAACAACTCTAAAATGGTGTTTAATTGGTCTTCTAATTGGTGACTGCCTTCCCCATTGTTCACCACCAGATCCCAGTCGGTGAAGTCATCAAGATCACATTCTGAGGCTACATCATCAATACCTTTTGTGAACTGAAATCCTCTTTTCATCCTAGTTTCCTCGTCAGCAGAGATCCGAATTGTATTAATCAAGTCACTGTAAGTTTCTTTAAACCATCTGATATCTGTTCTACGTCTGATATCACTGACTATCCATATTGGTTTCTCTGAGGCTGAAAATTATAATAATAAAATTATCCTCCATGATTTTCAAAAATAACAGCTACATGGTTAAATAATATAGTCATAAGTCAGAATTACATATTGAATATCCATTCTGTCTATTATTATGTAATGCTGTTGTCTTACATAATTAAAAGAATATATATACCATACAATTTGTACAATAAAAGTTGTTCTTGCAAGATATCGTTTGTTTTCTTGTTGCATACAAAGAATGTTATTTTAGCTTTAAATTATATCTTTATTCTTACCATTTTGACATGCAAGCCTACAAAAACATCCATAATCAACGTTCCTCATCTCATCACTCCACTTTATCATGTCCAATCTGTGTTGTTCCTTGTACTCGCTGTCGCTCAGTAATTCATTCAAATTCAAATTTTTCTCCTTCGCCCAGTGGCTTTTTATTGGTTGCGATATTTTTATCACATCACACCTGTCTCCGAGTCTAAAATATTTTCAAACTTATGATTACTCAATTATATTTTTATCTATCCGATATCTAATAAGTAATTCGTGTGGCAGTGTTCTTCGTCATTTTATAAATAATCATCAACAAAGTCTTCAACAGATAATAACTTACAGTTTTCGCAGATGATCTGTAATAAAATCTTTTCCAGATTTTCTTTTTCCACTGAATAGTAATATTATTTGCGGATGCATTATCACTATATATCTTTCATTAATTTACTAAAGGAGAAAACAACACAAAGTACACAAACAACTCTGATTTGATACAAATTGCAAAATCGCATCATGTCACTTGTTATCAGCTGTCATGTCACAGAGTTCTTCTTCTTCTTCCTAAGTATGGCAATCAATCCCTTCAGGGACTATTTTTGCAAGTGTCGAGTGTTAGAGAATTTTCATGATGCAAAATTTCTCGTGTTTGCCGCATTTAAATGCCTAGTGTCATGCATTCTAACGCCCAATGGAGTTTCTGGAGACAACCCACGGCAGTAGCAGATCGTAACACGCCTTTAGATTAGAGGTAACCTATTGACCAAAATGATAAATCACTTAACCCAAAAGTCGTATTATGGCATTATTTCCAATGCTCCTATAAATCAGTCACTAAATGAAACTTTACTGCACATATCGACACCAAAAATACACATTAAGATCACTATAACACAAATTACGACACACTGGAAAAAATCTCAACCGCTCCGCCTGATTCCCGCCAAAAACTCCCACAGAGTTCTTAACCACTACGTCTTACTTCTTCTTCTTCTTCTTCCTCTTCCTAAGTAGGGCAATCAATCCCTTCAGGGACTATTTTTGCCAGTGTCGAGTGTTAGATAATTTTAAGTATCAAAATTTCTCGTGTTTGCCGTATTAAAATGCCTAGTGTTATGCATTCTAATGCTAAATGGAGTTTCAATACGTTTTATTTGTTGTCTTCAATCATAGACTTCTTCTTCTTCTTCTTCTTTCTAGCTATGTCAATCAATAAATCCTCTTCAAGGACTATTTTAACTTTAACAAGAATTAAAATTTAATACATTTTCATATTGATAAACTATATATTGATGCACTATACCGAAGACACAATAGTAAAACCAGAAAGAGTTTCACAACAAGTTTACTCTTTGCTCTTTGGTACCTATACAATACCAACCAAGAGACAGCGCAATAATTGTGCCGCCGTTCTATAACATTTAATCGTAATAGTAAATCTATGATGTAGAGACTACATCATAGATTTAACATATAAAAATAAAAAAAACATAATATAATTCATAACAAGAATTTATTTTTAAAAAGTTATTACCGCCATCTGCCGATAGTTTATATTATTAAGCATATTGCCTCTATACGTTCGGTAATAGATGGCAGAACCTGCTATTGTAGTTTTTGTTACCAAAATGCTCAATAGATGGTGCTAGTAGAAATCAAAACCTACTGCATTATCTACTCTGGAGCTACTGCGTACAATCTCAGAGTAGGTTGGCGGGAAGCAAAAAAAGGTAGGCGTTTAGTATTTTTTTCAATTTCCTTAGATCTATCTATTTGTGATGTATTTTTGTGCAATAAAGTCAAGCGGTCAACAGTAGACTTATGTTTTTAGTAAGGTAAATACGGCACAGAAAATAACTGACGCAAATGGTAGCTACAAAAATTGAGTCATAGCATATACCCATTAGGATATGCAGAACCGGTGTTCTTATAAACAACTGTGATTTTTTTAAAGTTGGAATCAGGATTCCCGATATTTTCAGTAGGTACCTACCAGCTATAGCTTACAATGTCCCTAGTACCCTACGTACCTATGCCTATTTCAATCCAGTAGCTTAAGCACTTCTTTTTCGGATACCTACCTACGTAGTTAGGTTAGGTTAGGTACTATTTTAAAGCCGTGGTGGCCTTGTGGTTGAAGCAACAGGCCTGTCATCTGATGGGCCCAGGTTCGAGTCCAGGCCTGTACCAATGAGTTTTTCTAAGCTTAAGTACAGTGATTAATCACACCATGAGCTTTTAAAAAAAGAGAGGTAGGGCGATTTGGGATTTCCCGTGGGTTATCCTATTTAAATCGGAGTCGCCCGACTGGGGCTGTACCTCCGCCTTACAGAAGACCGCAGTGAAATAACACTACTTGATGTAGTGTTGTGTTTCTGCGGTAAGTAAGGTTGCCAGTGCTCCACGAGGATACGCTTGGCTAGTAGTATTGCTGCTAGCACAGTGAGTCCTCATCAGCAACATGGTTATATAGCGGCTATAGGCTACGGTGACTGCTTACCATCAGGTGGGCCGTATGCTTGTGTTCCACCTTAGTGGTATAAAAAAAATAAAACTATCTTAGAGTAGATAATTTATATAATGCTAGGTACCTAGTACCTACCTACTATTGTTCTAAGTAAGGTGAACGAACACCTACCATTTAAACCAATGGAGTATGAAATAAATTCAGCAATTCCACTCATTCATTAATTACTATCCCGATACCCATGATTAAATGAATGGACAGCGAGATATCATAGGTAGGTACCTACCTACCACAAACTACAGCGTGCTCGATGCACGCACCCACGCAGTTATTAAACCCACCATAACACATATCTAACTATTAAATAAATTCGTGCCGACACGAAAAAATGGCGTTATTTGAATGCCGGCCGATAATTTAAATGTAGCAACAACCGCTTTTAGCTTACAACCTTAATTGACTTAAAAATGCTTATCAATATTCCGTATCGACGAGAACGTTTCAACCGTGATACGCTATTACATTAATAGTTCTTTGTGGAACGTTTTTAAGATCTGTTATTGCATAACCAAAATGTCAACATAAAACCTTTCGGCATGAGCCAGAAGTTGGAAGCACGATGAACGCTCACGACTTTCTGAACAACTTCGGACATGACATTCCACGTTTCGTTGTAGATTAGAACGGGATGGATAGCGAGCCACCCTCTGAATAAAACGAGACAAGCGACCACCGAGCAGTCCACGTGGACTGCTTAATATCAACACAGGAGCGACGACCAATAGAAAACGGTACCGCTAATGTATTTCTCACCTCCGCACTCACACCAAGGTCCACTGGCATTTTAAAAACATTCATACAATTCTTGACTTTACTGCACACTGTTAGAGTTTCAAATCTAATACCTTGGTGACGTGACAGTACGCTTTCGAAACGACTTATAAAGTTGTAACGACATGATTCTGACATCTATTCCTGGTGAGTAGGGTACGAAATTGTTCGCGGAGTGTTCTGCGGTTCTTGAATTTAAAACGATTCCCAAGAACACGGGCGCAACTTGGTAAAGGTTGGTGGAGGCCGCGGTGCAAACTGCATCGTCACACAGGCGCCCCCCGCACCCCCGCGCCCCCGCGCCCCCCGGCTCCACTATGTGTGCGGAGTACGTCTGCTCGGCGTCAACTGTTGTGCTGAGCGTATTCAAAGCCGGGAGAGGCGCACCGCTTGGTGCACACAACGTTCTCAATATTTTGCTGTTGCAATATGCAGCTTTTTATTTTGGCCTCGTTTGGCCGAGGAGCGAACAAAGGAGGCGGCACACATCCAGGCGCCTCCACAACTCTGCGCTCACAATAACTGTACCTAGGTGATCATTAGTAAACGATTAAATCTTGCGGTGAGTGAAATAGACACAATTACCGGTAGCCCATTCATTACGACTTACTCGACAACGCATTACCTACTTACTTATTACCTAATGTAATGTCTACATAGACAGATGTACTTACCTCCAATCCAACTGTCAAGATAATTAAACTTTTGAGTCGCCTTCACAACAATTTTTCAAGTAAACGGTAAAAGAACAATAATATAAACGAGGCTAGAGTTTCTTTGAACAAATCGTCTCCGTAATGGGGTCTTTGGGATTATGTTTTTGATATAATGGAAGGGGATCTTTTGTGGATGGCAGCGGAAATATTAGGTTCGCTCGCTACCCTCCTTGCTCGCTTTGACGCCTATGACGTCACTCGGTGCCAACTGCTGCTAAAGCGATGCCGCATCATTTCCTAAACTGCTTGTTAACTGCACATAACTACGTCACGTTACGTGAACTCCTCCAAAACAGCTAATTTGTAGTAAAGAAAATTAGGGAGGTATTTTAGGTACTTTAAAACTTACCGTTAATACTACTAATACTGGGTATTATTTATTCTTATGCCGTTATCTAATTCAGTTTAGGTAAGTAATTTAATTAAAAAGCAAAAAAATGATATGATTTTTTTTTTGTAATGCCTTGTGTAGGGTGTAGGTGTGTTGGTACTCTAATAGCTAGATTATAGATTAAGAGAAAATACCCATTTGTCACCTTCTAGATATCTTCATCGGTACCGGTCTACCTACATAGGTAGCTTACAGCTTACTAGCCACTAGGTAGGCATCTATGGTATGCTAGACTATTATACACTTCGATAGGTGTAGGTAGGTACCTAGGTAGAGGTAGAATAACAAACATAAGTAGGTAATTACGTAGGTATTATGAACTTAAACCACTTAGCTACAATACAAGAAGGTAACAATTGCTTATTTAGGGACAGTTGTGGTAGGAAGGTAATAGTTATACTTATCTAAATTGTTAATTGATCTGAGAGTTTTTATTGAGAGAGTTGATTGAAAGCGTTTGCGATTGTTGTAAATCACACCCTTCTCGGTGATATATGGCTGAGTGGGGCGCGACTACCCTTTTATAGCGAACAATCTGTTACCAGCAACTTCGTTTGCATTTGTCTAAAGACAAAAGTAGCCTATGTCCTTATCTAGGATACAATCTATCTCCTTGTCAAATTTTATTACTATCCGTTCAGCCGCTTAGTCCTGAAAACGTAGTAAACAAACAAACATAGTTACTTTCGCATCCTATCCCACTAATATTATAATTAATGCTAAAGTTTGTGAGTACGGATGGATGGATGCTTATTTCTCTTTCACGCAAAAACTACTCAACGGATTTGGATGAATGTTGGAACACAGCTAATTTATAACCTGGATTAACACAGGATACTTTTTACCCTAGGAAAATGTTTTAAAACTTTATTTTCTAAGCTCAACGCGGATGTAGTCGCGGACAGAAGCTTGTTTATAATATTTGTACCTACGGATCTTTGTGTAAAGCACTCGACGCGTGGCCCTGAGCGACGAATCTCTGAAATCGGGAGCGTTTTTGTAAATGATGTGCTTGATTAGCTTGGCTAGCTGAGCTGATTCATGTGCGGGCACGCGGGCAACGTCAGCCGCGGACAAAGGGGCAGTGTTATTACAGCTAATATTTGATTTATAGACCAAGTTATTTGTCCCGCCATCCGCCCTCGTTGGAAAACCTGCAAAACACAACCCCGCTGACAGCCCACTGTTTTCATCGGAAGGTTTAATCTTATTTACGACTCTTTGTTGGTGAAAAAAATATGAGAACGCTCGGAGAGTTTGACATATATTTTTTGTTATGTTTAATGCCTTAAGCTCTTGTTTTATGAAGCAGGAGGTTTGTATTCAGCAAAAGCTACGTAGGGGTCGATTAGTGTTGACTATCAGTCGAGATAGTTCCGCGAAGTGTTAATGTGCGGTGGACGTGACCTATCTACCTGGTCGTTCCGTGTGTGCGTGTACAGATCACTCACATCACAAGTATCACACACTTTATACGTAAGTACGCCTGTGTGTGACAGCCTAAGGTAGGTTAGGTGCAAAAAAAAACATCCAACGATACATTTTCTCATTAGTTAAGGACGTGCCTGTTTAGTAAGGAATGATTGAGGTTCGGCAGGCTGGTCATGTATCTAACGTGTGTCCTGGGAAGCCGGGTTACTGTCAGAGGATAGTTTGCAGACTTTTCCAGCTAAGATCGGAAGCCCAAATCCCGATTCCCCATATTATCCTATCTTACGGCTAGGTTAGGGTGACGATGAGAATTGAGCACACGGAGCGAGGTCATGAGACCTAGGTAGGTACTATACCTAGGTACCCATCCACCACCTACTGCAGGTAGGGAACTTAAATAGTAGCAAATAGGTAAGCAGGTGCCAACGATGTGTTTTTTACTACGAAATACCAAATAGGTATCTGTGATGCTACCTACTATCACAGAGACAGGATCGCGTGATATGTCATGTCATGTAGGTACCTTGAAATATCTTACAAATCCTTCAGTAAGTAGGCAGGTACCTAAGTTCTACGAGAACCTAGGTATAATGTGTTAAAAACGATAATGTATTCAGGCATCAATAACATGTCATGATCTCGGCCGGCAGCCCGGCACGCGGCGAGCCGCGGCGCATTATTCAACGCAAACAAAAAGGGAATAAATGCTGGAATAAAATACTTTTAATTTCCCCGGGCGCCGCTAATCGGACCGCGTCGATGGAGGGCGCCAAATCGCCCTTTTTATTTTACTGTATGAACGCAAATCCTGCGGGAAAACGGCTCGGGAGCGGGCGGGGAGCGCGGGGGCGTGCGGTCACGCGCGCGGACTTAGCGCCGCGCCGCTCCCACACTTGACCCGCGCGAGGTGACACCGGCCACGGAACCCGCAAAAAATGGGGGGGCGCCTCCACTCGGACAATTTTGTTTTAATTTTACTACTAAGTATTTTGATAGCACCCAAGAGCTTAATCGAATACCTACCTAATGTTAAACTTGGGCTAAAGTTTTGTAGGTAGGTACTTAGGTACCTAACACTCACATGAACTTTGTTAAAATCTCTCTATACCTAAATGTAACTAAATTAAGGGTATTAACTAATATTTTGTTATTTATGTCGTTAAAATAAATTTCATACCTAAAGCCATTGAACTGACCTCAAAGCTGTAGTTAAAAAAAGGTAAATTGGAACATAAAGAGAGCGGCCTACCTAGGTATGTAAGTAAATATAGGTTTATCTAGGATGATCACCGCTGGCACGGGTCGCGTTGTCCTCCATGGTCCATGTCATGACGCACCTACGCGCATGTTGGTATCCGGCGCGCGGCCGGTGGCCACTAATTGACTCACAAACAGCCGTATAGGCATACACACCGCAAACACCGAGATATATCCGCAGCCTGCCAAACAATGACTCACACTGTGTCATTTATCGAGTTGTTTTGTTAATTACGATACTTTAAGGTTTCCTTCCTCTTAACTTAGGTTCAGCTTAATTATTTGCTCACATTGCATGCCTAATCTGGTAGCGGTTACAACAGTAGGTAAGTTAGCCTCGGCACGTCGTCTGCTCTGTTCCTACTAATTAGTGGGTTTTTAAGCTCAAGTTTATTTTGAGCAGATCGCTCTAAATGTAAGTATGTAGGTGCCTAAGTATGTAAATTGCTTAACACAGTAGGTCTCAAGTCATCCTTAGCTAGTTCTTCTGGAAGTGTAAAGGCCATATGTTTGTACTTTATTAAACACAGGTTTATTAGATCCTTAGGTACAAATTAGAAACTTATTAGTAGTGTCAATATGAGAAAGTATCTATACCTAACTCAACTATAAAGTGTAACATCTTGATAGAACACTGTCAAGAGACAGGATTGAGGATTCACTTGTGTAGTGTCGTAAGTAGTTTACGTGGTATGTATGTCAAGTGAAGTGCGATCAGCGTCGCAACGACCCCCCGAGAGATGTCGCCAGGTTTAGCGCGGTCGGCTGTAAAAATACGTGCGGGTATTTCCGGGGGATGGGGGGCGATAAATAACTCAGTTTGCGGCCGGGGGATCGGGGGACGGCGCGTTATTTGTAGGGCTCGCGTGTGAATTATTCGTGGGTTCACGCTCGCTGTTTGCCCGCCGTCTTGTGGAGTGGAGACCCTCGTTAATGAAATTTCATATCGCCGTGCGTCCTATTGTGGGAGCCCCGCCACCCGCCGCCCGCCATCCGCCATCCTGCCATTCAGCCGCACGTTACGTTACACACACACACTTGACTGCGACCGACCATTATGTTTGTTCGTTTAATGCAAGAATTAGGGGACTATTGTACTGGAACAATAACTGAACTTAATATTTGACGAGGAGCGAGAAATACAGGTTGTGGTCGGTTGCTTCTTTTATGGTTACTTGAACGCAGGTAGGTAACACCACATAAGAAAGTAGGTAGATATTTAGTTGCTCAAACCGACTAACGATTCCCCAACAATATTGGCTATGAAATGAAAGACGAAACCCCATGGAATAGAAGAGTTTTATTAAAATCTAGGCTATTGACAAATAAAACCTATATAAATGCATAGGTACCTGCTATTAGCCTGCAGGCACGTCTCTGGAGGAAGATAGGTTTCAGTAGCACTAGGGAGGTACCAGGGGCGGACATAGAATTTTCTTTTAGGTAGGTAGTCAAAGGAATTAACATAAAAACCAACTACTATAAGTACTACTACTACTATCTACCTGGTTCAATAACATACACACATACTTACCTATTTTCTGATTATTCTGCGTTATAAAGTTTATTTGATTTTAGTGGAAATAGGGAATGACTTTTTGCCTATAGGTATGCAGTGCACGCCTTGATTTTTTTCCAGGATCTGTAAGTAGGTACCTAAGTTGGAAGGTACCTGCATAGGTGGCAACCAACTGGAAATTCAGTACCTACCTAAGTACAAGTAGGTATATCTACATCGTTACTAACTAAGAATCAATAAAACATTGAGAATTCGAGACACAGGAAAGTAGTTAAGTACAGCTGCGTTGACGCAGTTGCTGATTCGCTTGCTGTTGCTTGTTGCATGTAGAGGGGCTTGTGGGTTAACTATATAGGTACCTACCATTATTTTTAGTGTATCTACCACCCACCACATATAGTACCTAGTCGGTACCTACTTGCCGCTATGAAGTAGGTAGTACGTAGGCGTTTCATCGAGCATCGTCAATCTATAAGTCCATTCATAACCCAATTAAAATTTATTGCCTTAACATCAGATTCATGCAAAACATCTAGGTAGCTAAGCTAGGTACGTATTTGATATGAGGTGGTTTGTTTCAACTAAATATTTAATTAAAGTAGGTACTTTTAGAGTAATTTTCGACACCTTATCCACACTTCTTGCTTATATAAAATGAAAAATCTATCATAGGACAGGTAGGTACCTAATTAAAGCTATTTTCTATTTTTAACATAAATAAATAAGTGAACTGTGGGTACGTATAATACCTAAGTAGGTAGGTAGATACTTGTTTAGTTTCAATCATAACATCAGACAATATTAAAAGCCTAATAAATCCTATCATTATGAAAGAAAGCGTATAAATCTCTTCAATAAAATATGCACTTAGGGTGAGTTGTCCTAGGGGAGCTCGTATGGTTGATATGGAATTATAATAACTATCTAGTAGGGACTAGTACCTTCCTATAGGGAGATGTGTCGACAGATGTGTTTTACCTACCTAATTACCAAAATTATGTTGGTAGGTACCTACCTATGTTATTACTTGTAAGTCTTGTAACAAACTTTTTTTATTAAAAGTTTTTTGGCATACGTATAGGTTGGTAGGATCCTTAAATGTAGTATAGTGTGGTGTGTGCCGGTTTCTTGACCTAAGTGGCTACCCAAAATCTGGTGCAAGCAAATGGATGCTTTTTATATTAGCCCAATTTATTCGAATGGCAGTTAATGACGACGATATCATATACACAGAACACTAGTTTAGTAGTACTTAAGTAAATATTTTTAAAAAAAAAACTTGTTCCTAGACAGAATAACCTAACAATAAGTAGGTACCTTGCTTCCTTACTAAAGAATAAAGATGAACCCGGGCCTTCTCTCGCTGCTAAGTTGTCCCCACAATACAAAGGAACTTCAATCGATTGTTTGTTGATCAAAGACTACGAAGCTAGAACCTGTCACAGTTCATATTGAGCTAACCAGTTGCCCGTTCACGACATGACCTTTTACCCACGTAAACGTTTAAACTATATAGATAGGTATCTATTCTCTTATAGGTATGTATACATGTTTTAATATGGTATCTACCTACCTATATAAAAGTAGGTAGGTAGGTACAAATTACACAAGTCACAACACAACCCTAGGTCAAATAACAAGTTAACAGAACTCTATCACTAGGTAGGTACTAGGTACTACCTAGAATAAGTTATTCTTATGCCACTTCCTACTTACCTATAACTAACGTGACCATACGTCCCGCTTTGGCCGGGACAGTCCCGCTGGCCAAAAAACGTCACGCTTTCGAAAACGAACTAGGCGATAAATTAATTTAGGTAATACCTACCCACTTATCATTTATGATCATTCTTGGAAGCACTGGACATAACTTAGACGTTAAAAGTCGCGTGACCAAGGCTTATGTAACTAAACTAATATGTTCTATAAAAACTTACTTATTTATTTAGATGGAACCTATTCCTCATTTCATATATAAGACAGCTAAATATAAAAAAAAATTACCTTATTATTTTGGAAACTAAATTGTCATGTTACTTATAACATAACTAAGCGAGTCACACCACCTCCGCTCGGCGATAAAGTTCAAATAAAATAGCCAGTGATTCGAAGGGACCATAAGCTGAAGCGATCATGTTACGAAACGAGCTATTACGACCGAGTGATGTTTTGTCGGCTAACCTAATTGACTTTGCTCAAAGATATCTTGATTACTTATAAATAAAACGACATTCGCTCAAGACATTTGGATTAAGTTAATTAGTTATCGACGGATTAACGATCAAACGATAAACGGCTTTAGGATTAGAACCTCAATTCTAATCGTCAACCAATCAGCAATGTTGTCGATTCTCTCGAACAAAGAAGTTATAAAGGCCGCTTGCTCGCGAACTTCTGTTTAATCTGAGGATACAGACACATACCTAATTTTAAAAAAAGATATAGAGCTACATCACATCATTGTAGATCGGTAACAGTAATACCGGTAAGTACCGGTAACATATGCAATGAACTTAGTAGAACTGTAAATCATAAAGCCTGTTATGTCAAAACGAAAATAATGGCATCTAAGGAAGAGATGAGGACACAAGCATTGAATGTTTCACAAGTGAGGCGCCTTTCTAGGGGTTGGTTACGGGGGTAGTAACATACATTTTAGGGTGTCAGGCTCACTTGGAAGGTACAAATTGACTTTCACCAATCGTCTAATATGAGCACAATAGTGTGACGCACATAAACACAATAATTCACTATTTGAACAAATGGCCAGTCCCGTTTAAAGTGTGGAAATTTTGATATATACTATTATACATAACTATCGACATGTATTTTTAAATTTTGCATCCGCACTTTAAAATCATCGTGTGGCAGTGAATGTATTTCAACAGCTACCAAATTCTGTCAATTAGGCTGGTATGCAAATAAATGCGAACGGGGCTCAGAACGCTAAGGTAATAAAAATAACATATGTATATTATATTCATAAAATTATTCTATGTTGGATGTGCAACAGACTAAACCATATCATCCCGATACCAGCTTAGCAATTTGTTTCATGTACTATATAATTTTGACAGCAAACTTTTGAGACTGGTTTGTATGAAACGGCATTGCTGAAGTACATTTACCGTCAACAGTGACCGGCGCGCCAACATTCAACGTCTCCAATCAACCAAACACCAATGAACATGCAACACTCCCACCAATTACACTTACCCAGGTAATTTTTCCCGAATAGTTGCATACCCATCACCGCAAATATGAAAATAATGATGCACAATACGAAGGTCAGGTTGCCCAAGGCACCCATTGTCCTACCCATTATAGAGATGAGTAAATTAAGTGTCGGCCAAGACTTTGCCAATTTGAATACTCGAAGCTGCAAGTACAAATTGTGAAACAAGGCGTCACACAAGCTCGCTTACCGGCGCTTCACCTATGCTACTGCGGATCCGTATGTGGACCCCTAATCACTCACTTGGCCCAGCGCTGAGCACTGAGCCGTGGCTGTGAGTGATTTGGGCTCGTGTTATGTTCTCTATTAGCAAATGTGTGCTTGAGTTACCGATCAATGTGCACAGACTTCTCTCTGTATATGAGTGGGATATATGTTAGTTTCGTGAGAGCTTTTGGACCAATAATGTTCTTTGTCTTTTTGCATTCAATTCATTCAGATTAGATATTTTGCCTAATGTGTGTCAACGACATAGATCCCATCAGTGTCCACCTGATGCATCAAAGTACCCTTGAAAGCGAAGCTGCAAGTCATCTATGTTACTCGATGCAAAGCTTAAATCATGATTGGAAGCTGCGTGGCATAGCTTTATAACGTGTCTCGACTCGGCTCGTCGTGTCGGGGCCACATTCCGTGTTATAAAGCCACAGCGGCCTTTATGAAAATAATGTTCAATCAAAGCCCAGTGTGATAATTTCGGGAGTGTCAAGCTGAATAATCAATATAATGAAGCTTAGTTCTTTAATTAGAGATGCTAAATTTTCTTTCAAATAGAACCTGTGTAATTCTTGCCAAACAACTGCATCCCCATCACCGCGAATATGAATATTATGATGCAAAGTACAAAGGTCAAGTTCCCTAAAGCTCCCACCGTCCTACCCATAATGGATATTATAAGGTTTAGCGCCGGCCAAGACTTGGCCAGTTTAAATACACGTAGCTGAAAATATCACCACATTTACATATTCATAACAATCATTGCCTATATACCCACAGAACACGGCAACAATATTGCGAGTTCTATGCCTGTACCGTTAGTCAAGTCATCCTGAAGTCATCCAGATGGATACCAATTACAGACAATTAAAATATTTATAGCATTTGAGTTCAAAAAAAATATTTCTAATGTAAGATCTGTTAGTACATTTACTTAGTTGATTTTACTGATTAGTATATTAAGATGGTAAATTAGAATAGATCAAGAAGTGATACTCACCAAACGAAAGGAACGCAACACAGACAAACCCTGAACACCTTCCAGTCCCAACTCCAACAGTGATAAGGCCACAATAATAAAGTCGAAAATGTTCCAACCCTCCTGGAAATAATACTTGGGGCTCATCGCTATTAATTTGAACATTGCTTCTATCCCAAATGTTGCCGTAAAAAACTGGAATCAAATTAACTTGGTTAGACCACACACCATCCTTATGCAAGCTATAAACAGAGACTACGAAAAACTTAAATGTAAACTGGTGTGGGATGAAAAATAATAAAAAAACTATGTAGGCGTAACAGATAATTAACGTGACGATATGAGTATTTGAAATTTTCTGTACTATCAGAAATACTGGTAGATATTTTGGTGTATTATAACAGAAAACGTAACTTACATAATTGCCGCTCTTGAGCGCCTTCTCCATATCTCTGTCCATATCGTGGTGGTCCAACGCCATGAAGAGGGTGTTGACCACGATACACAGCGTGATGAACAGCTCCACAAAGGGGTCGAACACGAGCAAAGCCACGTACTTTTGGAACTCGAGCCACAACCAACAGCAGTCCCACACACAGAACAGGTCAATGCCCTTCATCACACATTCTACAAGTCTTTCCTTAAACGTGGGCCCGTCCTCATCATCTTCAGCTGTTGGGAAGTAGTACACTGACACTGTTGCGTCCCCGTTACCGTCAGAGTGCGTGTATGTGTGTACAGAGAGAAACAAATTTCTTAGTTAGTATTCGCTCATTATTCGGTCATCAGTCGGTTCGAGATCTTCCCAATAAAATACTTTATTTAAAAAAGCGTACTAGATATTTTGAAAATATTTTATTGGAATATGAGTCAAACCGACACACAATATTTTCAATTGTATACTCCAATATCCATATTTTTTTAATTACTGGCTGTCATTTATCTTCAAGATGCAGGAGAATTAGTAGGTCTCTCGTGAGGGTATTGCCGGGTACCACACCACACCGTAGATAGGAATCACTGTGCAAGGTAACTTGTGCATTCAAAAGAAAACATTACTCGCAATAGCACTCAATTTGCATCAAAAGCATCACTTGCATCTACTATTACAATCATGAATGATAATATATCCTTCCAACTTGTTCTTAACTGACGTTTAATACCAAAAAATATGAATATCGCAGTCCAGCAATATTTTAATTGAATTTTATAATAATATATGAAAACAATTATTAGCTTGTTTTGTTTTTCTATGCTCAAACTATTAATATTCTATGTCTAATGAAGTTCACATTATTTTTTATTAATTGCAACCAACCAAAACTATAACAACATGCAAGATAGGTGAAAAACAAAACACAAAACATGGCAAAAAAATTATATAAAACGTAAAATATCTAGGGACGATTTGTGCTTTGTGCAGAAAAACATTTAGAAGTGCAATGGCAAAATTAATGTTTATTCATACATAATAGTATTTTGCTATTTATAAGTGAACGTAGGTAGGTGGATGGTAATCAGAGTTGGTGTGATGAGGTGAGTGGTGAGTGGTGAGGTGATATTTCTACAATAAGTACATATATTTACCAATTTTAAACTGTACATTGTGTCTTTTATCATTTGGCTACGAGTGCATAGTGTGTAATATTTAGGTAAGATATTTTTGTGAATGTGAGCTTGCTGCGTAATCTTGTATGAAAAGCCATTTAGCATGTCTGTACTCTGGAGGTGTAGTATTGTAAGATTTGCTTGTCTGTTGTTAAAACTACGATGGAAGAATTGGTAAATATATTTGGATCGTAATTGCTATTTAACTCGGGTGCAAACAGTTTAGGCAACAATAAATGACATCCGCGTATGGTTATCTTATTGCCAATTATGCTCTTTGTTGCATAATGAGCAAATACTGGTAGTGTATTAGTGTTCAGTGTAAGCATTCTTGAATTTAATCTTATCAACTCCAAGTGACACTGATGAAGATTTTCTTAAAGATGTAACTTGTTTAAGAGAAGCCAAGATAACATTGAACAGACATCGATATTTAAAAATAAAATTTAATGCAACAAGACATCGCTTGGTCAGTAACAGGAGGCAACAACATTGATAGTGTGTGTCGTATATCGTCCATACCATTTTGTTCGCTCGCCCGACTTTGTCTGCCTGCTTGTTCGATGATTTCATTCAATACCATTACATCTGCAATTTAAATTATTAAACGTAGAATATTAAGTTTACAAGATAGGCAAAAAAAGAGTTCCTATTTTACAAGTAGTGCACCGAGCACCTGAGATCTGAGTTAAAGTTTTTTATATAATAAATGTGTATGTAGATTAAGACTACACACCACAGCCCAAGCGCAACAAACGCCCGACACCTTTTTAAACTTTAACTTAAAAAATTATGCTAGATACCCATAAGAATGCAGAAGTTGCTATGAACGGCCAAAATAATATTTGACCGCGAACAGAATTAAGATACGAATTCGTCTATCTAAATCATCAAGTTCTATATTGGATATATGGACTGAGGGATTTTCCCAAAGGGGTGCCGCATAATATTGAATTGAAAGAATATGTTTTTTGTATCTCACCTCTCATATCAACGACGTTAGGTTGCTGGGACGATTCAATGAAAGGGTTGTCGTTAGATGGCTTCAGAACTTTCCCGGCTTCGTCTGTGCATTCCGTAGTACTCATCTCCTGCAAAACATAACTAGTTATAACAATCACGAACAGAAATAAAAGAAAGGTTTTTTTCGTAATTTGTTTTCAAGAAGGCCCTTTTTATTCGCTTTGTGTGATTATGATGTTTTAATATTATTATACTATTATATATTATATGAAATCCGATATTATACGTACATATTCCCTGAGAGGCCTGGAGGCGAGTGAGGAGTCCTGTCTGGGCAGAGGGTATGCGTGAGGCTGTGACGTCACGCTATGGTTCCTAGAGGCCGATCGCCCTCGCAGCCTCGCCTCCTTGGTCTGCGCCTTCCCTCCGCCCAGCAAGTCCCCGTGGGACGTGTACGACAGTCGAGACTGGTGCGACGTGTACGACGAATGACGGGATCCTGGAATAGAGAGATTTTCGAAAAGTCAGCTTAATAAGAATACAAAGGTACAGGGGAAGAATATACGAATACAAGATTGAAGAACAAAGAGAGCAGTTACTTTCAACACCAATACACCGAATTTTTTGATAGTTCCTTACAAATATTGGTTTAACGTCAATCTATTGCTATGTGAGGCTATAGGAAAATTAATACATTAGGGCCTACCCTAATGTATTAATTTTCCTATTACAACGCCCTAGCGTTGATGATCGATTTGAGAGATTTATGAGACCTTATTTGATGATATTATCACCTCGTTTAAGTACACAGTGGACTACATGGTATATGTTTATATACTGACCTAAATTAGCGTAGTAGACAGGTATGATAATAGCACCGTTTTCTTCTGACATGGGGGTGACCGCATTGGAGTCGTCTGCGTAGGGCAGGTGTTCCTGAGCGTCGAGGTACGTGGATAGCACTAGAGGCTTCCGGTCGGCCCCAGGAGGGTACCGCGGCCGCCCGTTCGGCCTCAAGGCCATCTGATGCGAGCCCCGAGATCCTCGCCGCAAGTTGAACGGGGAGCCGGGTAGTGACAACGATGCCTGCAGCGTTACATTACGAAATATGACATTTAATTCCTTGGGATTGATAACAAATAAAAAAAAATAGAAAACTTTTCCCTGAAGTTGCACATTTTTCCTCAATTCAGATCGATACTCCTTAAAGAGATGACTGTACCAAAAATATAACTAAATCTAATTACCCGTTGCAGAGGCTTTAGTCTAAGCTTGTTGAATTGAAGTAAGTACCGTAATGTTTTCTCGATCAATATACATGACTTTACTTTCATGTGCTGATAAACGAAAGTGAGAAATATAAGGACACAGTTGAATAACGTAAAGATAAAAGAAATTCAATGAAGGTAGGAAAAAGTAAAATACAAGTGCTTCGGGAGTCTCATTGCATCAATGCACGTCGTCATTTAATGAAATAGAAAATAATATTGTGTTCAATAAACTAAATAACATGGATTGCTGCAAATGGACTAAGACAAATGTTAAAAACAAGAATTTAGAATAGCAAGGACTACATAAATAGAGACAACTTAAAATTGGAGTAATTTCTATAATAAAGGAAGAGGTAGGGAAGCACAAACACCAATGAGGACAGATGGACAAACCTGCGAGCCTTCCCGCAGAGGGCCATACGACAACTGCCCGATTTTATTTATGCGTTCAGGGTGAGGGACCTTCAATACACAAACAGAATTTTGAATTCATTATAGTATATCAATCAATATCTAACATCCATCAAATAGGAAAGGACGGAGAGGCATACAAAACACGTAACAAACAAAATGTGGCATACAAAATATATATATATAAATGATTGCAGCTTCAAAGCAAGTTATTGTGACAGAAATAAATACTCTGGTTAGTGAGATTATCAATTTTGAACTACTATAAGAGCTGTTATAAGAGGTGCTAGTCAAAAACATAAACAAAGGTAAAATACCAATGGGTACAAAATACAACAAGAATTTTGACATTCAATAAGCATCTCTTTAAAACGAACCGAATTATTTGCAAATGGATGCATGAGAAAACTCTTATTGTAAATTATAAATTAATATGAACAAATGCGATGAAAATAATCAGTGTAAGCTGGTTAGTCAGGTAACTTTGTTTATAAACACATGAAGTAAGATGGGGTTCCATGCATATGTATGCATACTGCTATCATATCATAGCTATATTCTTCTCAATCTACATCTATAGTCATGAGGACTGTTCTTTTGTCGTCTATCGAAGCCTCCGCATTTCACTAATCGAAATTGAGGAATTAAGTCACTTTTTATTATATTTAAAATCTATATCAATGGAATTTATAAGTAAATATTACTGGACTGAACCTACCTCTGGTTCGGCGATATGTTTAGTTCGGCTCGGCCCGTTCGTATACACTCACATTACAAAAGAAACAATCTACCATGACAATAGATTTACTATCTCCAATATTATTCCTTTAATAAAAAGATTATTAGCAGTGTTACTCTATCATCACTTTCCCACATTAATGGAACTTCAAAAAGTAATAAATTAATTACTTTAAGGGCTGGTCAGTCCATGTATGGATGCTTTTTCTAGAAGAAATAATAATGGAGACTGATTGAATAGCAGCTACAACTAGAGTGCATAATTTAATGATGATTAATTTTCATGCGCATTGAAATTAGTTCCCAAAATAATGAATTTGTAATTCCTACATTAATGGAATAAAGTCAGAATAATGAAACGTGTTAGCAAACAATCTTCTGGAAGAAAACATATTATAAACACAGTAGGTAGATCTAATTGAGGAAATAATATCACTAAATGATTTAGAGATGACTGTATGAGAAGTTAAAATGAGAGACATATTATTAGATGATTGCGCGAATATGGTTTAAGTAGCTGAGCTGATCATTAAGATGTCATAACTAGGCATGCTTCAAGGCTAAACGTGTGACGTTGGCTAATAAATCATGGAGCAAATATTTACGTAAAAGGCAACACGTACGAAAACAACTGATAGAATCATAAAAAGATTTGTCTAAATATTTGCTCGTGCGTTATACATTTTACAGACACTGCAATCGGAGACAGAGTAGAAAAGTTTTTGGAGCTTAGCAATGGACACACAAAAAAAAATATTTCTTTTCAACTTGAGATATTTTGGAAAATGTGCATAAAAGATGAAAAGTTCGTAGTGTTATAAATGATAGATTTTTATTCCAGTTGATGCTAGTTGTACTATCGAAGCAGCGTGTTTGGGTTCAAGTTGAAAAGTTTACATCGTTGTCAATGATTCATTTATTGGTATACGATAATTACATGCCATACCTGGGCACGGCTTTAATTTTAAAAGGTGTTTAAGATATCAATTATGAAAGTCCTCACAGGTACTTATTATAATTGAAATCAGTATCAATTCACTAAAGGAGACGAGTCTGGTGAATCTAAAACAGTGAGTATTAAATTTTGTATAGGTAAATATGAATAATTTACCACAATGAATAATAGCTCAGAGTAGATAATATACTTGATAATAGTAATTAAAATCATCAATAAAAACAAATATTTGTTGCCGTCTGTTGTTTATCGAAATAAACATTCGTTCTCAATGTCATGAGAGCGTAGCGGTTGTATTCTCTTGGGTCATGAGCATTATAAAAGTTATCAAATGTCAACGCAATTTCAACAATTGTTACAATTATAATTGATCTATGAGTATATTTTTTAATCTGAAAGTAGATAGGATAAGTTCTGTTTTTGTAAATAGTTTAATCTGTTTTGTGTCAATAAAGACCAATTGATAAATATAAGCTAAGTCATCTAGCGCATGGTAAGAATTAATCGCAACATGTGCACGTCAATGATTTGCATGTTTTATGTACCTATTCTAAACGGAGTATGTTTTTGATAGAATTCATTTGAAAAATAAAACAAAATATTCTAAATTTGTATACTTCTACTTCCTTAATACCATTCTTAATAAAAATTCATGCCAACGATTTTATAGGCAAGTAGTGATAGTCGTTCTAACCTATAACGGTAGTAGTGCCAAACTGGATAAGTAACCTAACCTTGTCAATGATTTACATATTATTATCACCCCGATCTCCGTTAGTAACTTAGTTTGGCCCGAAAAAGATGTATGGAATCATTGTCAGCGAGGGGTGGGTGTGGTTAGCTCGGCGTACTCACCATGCTGACCTTCCTGGCGCGGCGTGCGTCGTGGTGCGTGTCGGGCTTGTGCGCGGGCTGAGTGCTCACCGAGTCCTGGAAGGGGTCGCTACGGAGGGACATGCGCTCGCGCGTATTGTCGTCCTGGTTGCCGCGCTCCTGGTTTACGAACAGCTCGTAGCTCTGGCAGGAGAAGTCGCTCGGGGACTTGGCCGGATGCGCCTCGGCGTACGCGGCCGCTTCGGCAGCCGCCGCCTGTTCTCGAGCGTGCGCTTCCCTCGCTTCCTGCTTGTCGGCTCGAGCTGCTGCCTTTTGTTCCGCTTCCTAAAATGTTTTAAATACCTTATATAATGTAATATTTTTTTTTTTCACAATATGAAACAGGCCCCCATTAGGCCCCAAACTTAGCAACTCTTGCAGTATGGATACCAGAGAAATGGTAGAATACTTTGATTATTCTTATTTACATACTTCTAATAAATATTAGATATACATACTTCTAATAAATATTAGAAGTATGTATTTACAAGATTTTGGTATTTACCAAACACCATTGCAAACGCAAATGGTCATCGCATACATGTTTGCCCCGTCGGGAATCAAACCCACGACACCAAGGTATTAGTATTCTTATTAGTATTCAATAGTATTCAGGTATATTAACCACTAAACGGCATCGTATATATGAACAAATTCTAGCTTACCCTGAGCTGTATGCTGCTAGGTAACAGACATTTTGTTTTGATATTAGCAACTCACATTGTAATAATGACTAAGCAACTCTATCATTGTTTAATATTAGGTCCTTACATATGAAATTGGCGTTTTGTATGGGAGGAACAAAAAGTCGAATATTTTTTAATATAATATATTTAATTAATCAAAATATGAACCATTATTTTCTATGCACTTTTGCCATCTCATAGGTAGTTCATTGATCCCTTTACTAAAAAAACCAGTCGGACGGGAATCAATAAAATCTTTGAAGGCGATTTGGACTGCCCCATCGGAGTTGAATTTTTTCCCTTGCAAGAAGTTATCCAAATTTCGAAAAAAATGGTAATCTGTTGGAGCAAGGTCCGGGGAGTACGGAGGATGTCTTAGACTTTCCAATTGAAGCTCTTCTAATTTAGTAGCCGTCTGTAGCGCAGTGTGTGGTCTAGCGTTGTCGTGAAGCAGCAGTGGCGTGGAGCGATTGACCAGCCTAGGTTGTTTAGCCGCTAGCTTTTCCATCATGGTTTGCAATTCCTGACAATAGACATCAGCCGTAATAGTCTGGCCAGATTTGAAAAAACTGTAATGAACAATACCGGCACTAGTCCACCAAACGCTTACAAGTAACTTTTTTGGGGTTCATTTTCGCTTGGGGCAGGATTTGGCTGGCTGGCCAGGATCTAACCATTGCGCTGAGCGCTTCCGATTATCGTAAAGAACCCATTTTTCATCACAGGTAATGATTCGGTTTAAAATACCTTCATTATTGTGCCGGTTTAGTAATGTAACGCAGCAGTCGACGCGCGTTTGCCGGTTTGTTTCAGTCAATTCGTGAGGTACCCACCTTTCAAGCTTTTTAATCTTCCCAATTTGCTTCAAGTGAATTAAAACAGTTTTATCACTAACATTGCAGCCTGCAGCTAACTCGGACGTGGTTTGCGATGGATCCGCTTCCACAATAGCCTTCAACTCTTCATTATCAACTTGAGTCTCAGGCCGTCCACGGGGCTTGTTCTGCAGGTCGAAATTTCCAGAACGAAAACGTTGGAACCAAAAACGAACTGTGTTTTCTTTTGCAACACGACCGCCATACACATCATTCACCCTTCGAGTTGTTTCCGCAGCACTAGTGCCACGGCGGAACTCGTACTCGTAAATAATGCGATATTTAAGGTTTTCCATTTTGTAAAATGAGTGACGCAAACAGAAAAAAACAGAAGAAAAAAAACAAATGAATGACGATCATCGAAGCACAAATACATGAGTCTATAGCTGTACAAATTTGAATTTGGAATTCCTTACCAAAGAGGAGAAATTCGTGATTAAAGTGGCCAGTACGAAAAACGCCAATTTCATATGTAAGGACCTAATATTTGGACTTTATAAAAACAACAGTCAATTAGCACTTTTATTATGTTTTTTAAAATTTTGTATTTACATTAAGGTTATCGACTATCCAAACAATGAAATGCATAAATAATAGGTTGTCTGGAAGAGATCACATCTTGTGATAAGGCCGCCAATTGTACCGATTTATAATGTATTTTATGTTCCTCTGTTATTAATTTTGTTGTACAATATAGTAGAATGTTATACAAGATGCTAAAGTGTAACTCGGTTTTTATGTACTACTAAAACTATCCTGTATACAATGGGTTTTACCGTGTGTAACACTACTTTTCACTGCGAATGCGAAAAAATAAATAATCCATAAATACAATATGGTCATCAATTCAATTTGTAATTAGAGAAATATTAGGTCCTTACATATGAAATTGGCGTTTTGTATGGGAGGAACAAAAAGTCGAATATTTTTTAATATAATATATTTAATTAATCAAAGTATGAACCATTATTTTCTATGCACTTTTGCCATCTCATAGGTAGTTTATTGATCCCTTTACTAAAAAAACCAGTCGGACGGGAATCAATAAAATCTTTGAAGGCGATTTGGACTGCCCCATCGGAGTTGAATTTTTTCCCTTGCAAGAAGTTATCCAAATTTCGAAAAAAATGGTAATCTGTTGGAGCAAGGTCCGGGGAGTACGGAGGATGTCTTAGACTTTCCAATTGAAGCTCTTCTAATTTAGTAGCCGTCTGTAGCGCAGTGTGTGGTCTAGCGTTGTCGTGAAGCAGCAGTGGCGTGGAGCGATTGACCAGCCTAGGTTGTTTAGCCGCTAGCTTTTCCATCATGGTTTGCAATTCCTGACAATAGACATCAGCCGTAATAGTCTGGCCAGATTTGAAAAAACTGTAATGAACAATACCGGCACTAGTCCACCAAACGCTTACAAGTAACTTTTTTGGGGTTCATTTTCGCTTGGGGCAGGATTTGGCTGGCTGGCCAGGATCTAACCATTGCGCTGAGCGCTTCCGATTATCGTAAAGAACCCATTTTTCATCACAGGTAATGATTCGGTTTAAAATACCTTCATTATTGTGCCGGTTTAGTAATGTAACGCAGCAGTCGACGCGCGTTTGCCGGTTTGTTTCAGTCAATTCGTGAGGTACCCACCTTTCAAGCTTTTTAATCTTCCCAATTTGCTTCAAGTGAATTAAAACAGTTTTATCACTAACATTGCAGCCTGCAGCTAACTCGGACGTGGTTTGCGATGGATCCGCTTCCACAATAGCCTTCAACTCTTCATTATCAACTTGAGTCTCAGGCCGTCCACGGGGCTTGTTCTGCAGGTCGAAATTTCCAGAACGAAAACGTTGGAACCAAAAACGAACTGTGTTTTCTTTTGCAACACGACCGCCATACACATCATTCACCCTTCGAGTTGTTTCCGCAGCACTAGTGCCACGGCGGAACTCGTACTCGTAAATAATGCGATATTTAAGGTTTTCCATTTTGTAAAATGAGTGACGCAAACAGAAAAAAACAGAAGAAAAAAAACAAATGAATGACGATCATCGAAGCACAAATACATGAGTCTATAGCTGTACAAATTTGAATTTGGAATTCCTTACCAAAGAGGAGAAATTCGTGATTAAAGTGGCCAGTACGAAAAACGCCAATTTCATATGTAAGGACCTAATATTATAAAGATTCCGCGCCAATTACTTTTTATTTCTTCTGTAGCCGCAACGCAATGCACGTATTCCTCCGAAGAAATCAACGATTTGGAAGTTCCATTTTCAAAAAAAATATATTATTATTTTTACTAGCTTTTGCTTTGCGGATTTTATATTTTTTCCCCGCTCTGGAATGTTACAATGACGAACTTTTTAAGCATGAGGAGTGAAAAAGAGTTATCTATCTATTCTATCTATCTAAACGATACCTTACACCTTATCTCCTTAGTAAGGCTTATCACACATTATTTATACTGACAGTCTTCACCGCTTAGGTATTAACTTAATGTTTGACGGTACAGCCTGCATTAATATATTTATTATTTCAGCATTAGAATGGTGCCTCCGACTTCTACAACCTTTAAAGAAACTTAAAAAAACTAGTTGCATCCTCCTCACTCTGTGGTCACTCCTCTATCTTCACTAGTTTGAAGCCAATCATGATCAACCATAAAACTTAAGATACCAATTGTCATCTTAAAAAGTGTTAGTGATGGTGAATATCGTTAAATATAGTAAAAAATCACTTAGGTATATTCTTTTATTTCTCAATGTTACTCATTCACCATCATGGACCACTATGCAGATATTCAAATCAAGGGTAGGTTGAGAGTGAATAATCGATTAATTATACATGTTAGTGACAGATGTGAGTAGTTACAAGTATCTCACCCTGAGTGCTTCTTCCTCAGCTTGTTCCTCCTCTTCGGCTTTCTTCTGCAGTTCGTCGTAGGACATCGCGACGATAGCCAAGATCAAGTTCACGAGATAGAACGATCCCAGGAAGATTATGACCACGAAGAACAGCACGTGCCATGAACCCGCTGACCTTAGCACCTACAAGTATTTCAAAACATTACATAACACACAAAATGACAGACAGTACTCAGTGATGGAAAGTAGGCTTAAAAAGACATCGGAACCGGAACGAAGTGGATATTAAATGTGGAAAGAGCTAAAGACTTGTGCAAGTCAATAGAGAAATGGGATCGTGGATGTTAAGTGTGTAATATAAATATAATACATCTGTTTTATATTTACTACTATACTAAACACGGTACTATTAATAAACATGGACAAACAATAAAACAGGTTTTTACTTAATTAAAAATACCGAAACCGATTAATAATAGATTGTTCAAAGGATACGCCGGCAGACTACGCTTTTCTGCCATCGCAGAGTAAAAAATATTCAAAAATAACATGAATTTACCAGCTGGTAGAGATTTTCCCAATAGTCCTGCGTCATAAGTCGAAAAGCTGACAAAAACGCCCAACCGAATGTATCGAAACTTGTGTAGCCGTAGTTTGGGTTGGGGCCGTAGCCTTGCAAACACATGTAGCCCGGCTCACATTGCCTGTGAAGGAAAGAAACAGATACATTAATTTAAAAATATAAATAGAAATTAATTTATTGCGTGTAATGAGTCGTACTGGGGCAATGCGTGACTTAAAGCCACTATGCGTAAGGTATACACTAGCCTGAAACCTTTCCAATGCATTTTTTATTCCGTTCTTTTTTATCTGGTGTGTGTTCTACTCATAATGTACCGCTTGGCGCTTTCTTTAATACTACTCTAACCTTTACGGGAATTAATACTTTTCTGCATGACAATTCTATTTCCTAAAATATTATACATTTTCCTATAAGCAGGTGATAAAAATAATGATATAATTACCCTGCTCCAGATGAATTCCCACACAACGGATACTCTCCACTATCTCCATACCAATTCGCTGAAAATCAAAATATTGACATTTCAATAAAACTACTACTGCAATCATTTGACAACGTTCCATTTTTATCACTCAAGGCATCATATGGTGCATATGTTAATTACAATTTATCTTTAAAAATTGAGCCTTTGAAACCTCTTTATTAAATCAACGATAACTAATTAACATTCAACAGACCGATACCATTAATATACAGTAAATACCTACCTGTTAATAAATAACACAAAATAAATGTATTACTTTGAGGTTTATATTGGGCGATGATAAAAAAAAGTTAAGATAACCACTTAAGCCCAGGTTGTGAAATTCAGATAATAGTAGCTTCGTGTGGATATCTGATAACCAGCCACTTTATCTCAATGTCATTAGATTCGATCGTAAGGTAACCAACAATTTAATTGAGCTAAAGATAATGGCAGAGAGTTATTGAAAATTGCATGTCGATTCTCATTGCCATGTCTTACTTTCGTTCTGACAAAATCTCTCCCAATTCTCGTCAGTCAGGTTCCCCCACGAGCCATCCTCCGGGAACACCTTGATACATTTCTGCGTCAGCACCCCCATGTAGATCTGTAGGCCCATCAGCGCGAACACAGACAGTGAAAACATCGTCAGGATTATCACGTCCCGCAGATTTTTCACTGACTCTATCACGGCACCGACGATGGTCTTCAACCCTGCGTGCATAAACAAATTCTGTAAATTTGTTTATGGATTTTATGCTTTATTTGTATTTTTTTGGTGTTTGTGTCATTGAACCGACACTGTAACGCTTGCGATAACACCGCCCCTCTACGGATAACACACAATTCGACTGTCATCGTGATAGTACTGGCTTGGTATTTGCTTCGGTTGGCAACAAAATCCAATGTCAAGCTTTAGTATCATATATTATATCGGAATGATTTGGGTATGTACATCGAATCATCCGGAAATACTAATAATGTATCCCTTACATCTGGTTTCTAGTTAAATTTATCTACAACAGTCTAGACAGCTTAATTACATCTAATAGCACTGATAACGTGAACTGAACGCTAGATTATATAACATTAGAGTGTTGTATTGACTGAGGGAAGCTTTACCCGGTATGATGGCCACAGTCTTCAACGCTCGGAGTACCCTGAACGTCCTGAGTGCGGCCAAGTTGCCGAGATCTATGCCCATCGTTACATAACTGGAATCAGACACCCACAACACAACGTCTACGTTAATACAATTAACTACACCTAATTACATATACATACTCTAATATGTATCCACTTCGCATCCCTAAGGGCTTAGTTAATTGAAAAGCATATAATCTCTATCTTGAAAAGATTTCTTGTCAACTTATTTTGTTTCTATTCGAGCATCATCGTTGTAATATTCTCGATTTGTAAATTAAATAAACGGTTTAACATCTATTTTATGACACATTTAGATATACAATATAATAAATGCTACAAATCCAACCATTGTTAAACATACTACGTAATAAATTCGATAAAATGTTTCTACTACTCACGCTAAAGCTATAACTACGAAGTCAAGCCAATTCCATGCATCTCTAAGGTATGTGAATGGCTGTAGTATGAAACCCCTGGCCATTACTTTCACCGCTGATTCAAATGTGTAGATCCCGGTAAAGATTACTCTGGAAAAATTCACCTCCACTGAGGAACGCCACTCGACAATACAAACAAATATTTTAAACAATTCTCAATCTATGAAATAATAGAATAAAAGTTTTGCACTTGAACTTCATACAAATTAAAATATAACGAACAATATGTCGAGCTAGACATAAAGACGGATATCTTAAACGTGATTTCATCTAGAAAGAAAATAATGTGGATATTTACAACTGAATGTATATTCTAATGATGATGAAATACGAAATTGAAAAATAAAATCACTTTTGTTACCAAGTGGGCGGGAATTAACATTGTAGGTATATATTAATCTTATATTATATAAGTCTAGGATTATAAATGGACGTTTCATATAAATGCTTAAACATATCTTTTATAACAAATCCATTAGTCAGTTTATACTATCTACGCTTTTACCAGCCATAGAAATATCATCAACTTCAATTACCTAAAACATTATTATCTAAAACAATAGGAATTCTATAAAAGTTCAACATAATTATTGTTCTCCAATAATTTGACTATAATAAGTATAACTTCTATAACTGTAATGTACTTTCTGGTTATCTAAATTCGATAAATATATTCGAAAACTAGCCGAACACTAACAATTTTGATTCTAGCGTGCATTCTACTAATGTTCTAGAACCTAAGAAAGGAATAAGTTCGTCTTTCGATGGTATTTTAAAAATCGTAACTCGTAGAATCGAATTTAGAAATTCTAAATTTTGATATTGAACGGACATAAAATCGATACTTACTCAGTACTTTCGACAGTGGGTGTGGTTGGCATTATCATAAGAACACAGTTGAGTAGAATTGTGGTTATAATGAACAAGGAGAAGAGGGGATGCACTAGAATGTATATCGCCACTCTTCTTATTGGGTTGAACGGGTTCAATAGCCACAGAGCGTCAGCTGCCGAAAATCTGAATATATCTCTACCCTTGCTTATAACTACGAAGGTCTGGAACAAAATATTGCATTTATCACTGCACGCACGCACACAATCACGTCAAAACTGACCTATGATACAAGCTGAGACTATTATATTACAGTTTTTATGTATTACTTAATGACCCGACAACGTTTGCTAGGTCAAAATTATTTTAGCGGCCATAAAATTCGTTAGAGATCCCCAGTGTGTGTGCCCAAATAGAGTCAGGTTAGTAAATTCTAGTGTGTACTTACTCTCTGGTTGTGATAAAAAGGGTCGATATCCTCAAGGGGTGTGGAGGCGAGTTCCGGCGGGAAGGATCCCTGCATTCGGACCGGCAGCGGCAGGCCCTGCTCCAGAGTGGCGTCCGGCTGGGGGCCTTCGTCCTCGTCCTCGTCATCATAGCGCACCTACACAACACCACGTATCACAGAACACACCTCTACATGGTCCACAGCCTGACCCATCACCGACACCGTCTGTACTCTCACATTACTTACGCGTCGTTACTATACTATCGATCCAGTCTTCAAGTAAGCTAGCCTACGAACAAGCCTAGACTCAACAGACAATATTGTGAGCGGTATGCCGTACAACAATACTGGTGACCTGTCGGTCTCAAATATTGTTGCACGTCCAATAGCATGTCTGGTGAAGGCGTTAGAAGCTAGGTCAATATTCAGTGTGGTGCTGTCTTGTGACTATGATGCATATCTGGCAGAACTAAAAGCGTTATTAATCAAAACTGTTGCCGCTATTATGTCACCAATCCGAAGTCACATCACATTCGTCGATTAGAACGCAATGGTGCACCGGTGCTAGGCCAGATAGTAACGATGTTAGTTCGAATTCGGTTCCAGAATAGGCGGTATGACTAGCGCAAGCTCAGAGGAAATACCAACAGAACTGTATATTAATTATCATCTTTCATTGAGAACAAACTGATTAATTGTAAACTAATTAAAGTCATTAACATTATGCACTAAACGCTAGCTAGGTGATGCCACCATGCTAGACCTAGATGCAGTCGATGACGATGTACGAACATGAGCCAGACCTGTGCAATGCTTGTTAATGGTGTATGTTATGTGCTGGTGTGGTTTGATTGCTAACGCTTTTTGTAACGGCACCTTCATTAAAACACTGAATCCTCTAAACCTTACCCATGATAGGGGACGCTAAGTAAGGATACCTTCTGAAATAATCGTGATTTTGGGACTTGGGTGGACTATTTCACATCAAATGGTTCTATCAAGGTTTTCTAAAGACTTTTCTATACTATAAACGGATTGACGTGATCTGATATAATCTAAGAGGGATTCTTGATGAATTGAGGATGTAACTAGATTCTGCATTTCATATTAATCGCCTGTTGGATTAGGATGAATATATAACGTCGTTGAAATGCAAATAAATATGACAAGCCTTCGTTGGTTAACTACGGTAAGGTTAGCTGTTACACAATTGTAAACCGATATGTTGCTTCAAGCAACAGCTAAACTTGTAAACACAGTCGTTACAAATACCTTGCCGACAAAGCGATGTGTTCAAGATAATATGCGTATATGCTTTAGATGCGGTCAATATGCATAAATCTGAATGCTGAACAAGTTATCGCACTATATGCAACTGTGGCGCCGATCTGTGGATTTTAGTCTCACGTTCAATAATTTTGATTACTAGCGATAACTTGCTGGAAATGTTTCACTAATAAAACGAGCCGTAAAAAGGTAAAGGGGCAAGCAAGCAATCTTACTTCTTTTTTCTTTTTCGTCCGCCCCAAATCGTTCTGGAATAATTTAAAAATGATCCGTCAGAGTAGTGTTGTTGTTTTTACTAGCTGATTCAGAGTGCCATTTTTCTGTGATGTCATAGAGTGCTAACTATATTTATACCACTCTGTGTCTAAGCTATATACCTAGAACTCTAACTCCTGGTGAGATGTTAGGCGTCTCTCAAAACTAGCCACTTGTGTTATGTAAGATCAGACATGAGGAACGTCTATACAATTCGAATAAAAAATCAAATTATGCATGGCCCAAACAATATGTAACGCCAAAAACAGTAAGATTTCATGTGAAGGTGTTATCGAATATAAATAACTAGTAGAATACAATATGGTACAAATAAAAAAAAACGTTGCATACCTAAGTTCAGTCAGAACGCGACTGGAAATAACATAACATTTCTGGATATCCAAAACTAGTCAATCGACGATACGCTGTCGCAAAAATCCTTACTTGCTCTTTCTTATTCTTGGTGTATTCGTGTGTGGGGTGGGGTAGCTTACCTCGCCTTCCGCTCGTTTTTTCTCGAGTTCCTTTTGTTTGGCATGCTCCTCAGCTATGCGGGCCTCGATAGCAGCCAATGACTCTCGTGTAAAGGGTCGGAACAAGCTTCGTTCTTCCTCGCTAATCGAGTCCAAGTCCTCGGACATTGTCTATCGAACTCCCCCTGAGTGAACTGCCTACTGCAAGACAACAATAGCATATTAACTGACAGATACCGCATGGTAACACTTGATATGACTCATCGCTGTTTGGGTCGTCAGTAGTTCTATACAATATGTACCTACATACTTTGCAGAGCAATTGAATAGGGATGTTATATATGACATTATCCTGTTGTTGGGGATGTGTACCATGTATTTTTCCTCGCATTTCTTTCTATTAGTCTCTACACTTTCGCCTAGCCATGTCATTCTCATAATCCATCTGTCTCCTATTATTTAATTAATGCTATTATTATTATTATACTGGCTTAGGGCTTGTTAGTGAACTGATTTGTGGTTTGACACTTAAGCCAGTATTCTAAAACGAAGTCACGAATCTCTAATTAAAACTAAGTGGAGA
The DNA here is from genome assembly GCA_951449985.1 of Falcaria lacertinaria. Classification (NCBI taxonomy): domain Eukaryota; kingdom Metazoa; phylum Arthropoda; class Insecta; order Lepidoptera; family Drepanidae; genus Falcaria; species Falcaria lacertinaria. The sequence goes on from OX602124.1 coordinate 3,885,675, forward strand.
TTCATTCTAGAACTCTACTCAAGATTACATACACTAGAATCATAGATTATATCTTCAAGTAATGATCAGGTGAACAGAGATCAAACGACACTTAAGTCTTGTTTTAGAATAATTCCCTCAATTACCTGTAGTCTATTTTTGTACACACTGAGCTTCTAGACACTCAAGGATGCATTGGAAAGTAAACCTTTTCTACAAATAAGATCTTGCTTAACGCTTATATCCATTAACTTAGGACTACATATTATATCATGAGAAATGACCGTTATTAAGAATATCTTTAAACGTGCAAGTATCATCCCGTCAGGCTTTCAATGAGTTACGAACTTAATGACCGAATGCTGGAGATAAGCCAAATCTCTTTGATGTGCCTATGCGAAGGCCATGAAGTATTGGCCTGTACCCAATACGATGTAGAAAAGCTGAAATTTGCCACCTTCGTTTTACCACAGTTCGTAGTAAATTCAAATTTATTTAATTACTCTTTCTAGTCCGTAGAAAGAGTAATTAAATAAATCTTTGGCATGGTATTTTCGTATTTGGTATGTGATTTAATTATCGAATAGGTAGTAGGTACTAGGTTCATTAGATTAGTTACAAAATTTAAAATAAGTTATTTAACTCGTTTTTAATTTAAAAATCTGCTTCCTAACCAGCCAGCATTACCTATCCATCAACTTAAAGATATGGAATAAAAATAGTTTTTAATCATGCATTTAATTAAATGTATATCGTTATTTATGTAATACTGTTTATCTATTCTGCCCGTCCCGGCTTGGCTTAAAAAATGAAATTTTAATACATTCCCGAAGTATTTTTAATCATTTTATACAAACCTTGTTGAAGCAATAATAAACAGAACAAATAAGAATTATCCAATTTGCTACAGTTAGCCGGAAATTATGCGCGTACATTCATTTCAGCGATTCATTATATACTAATATATAATTAAGATTAATAAGTAAATGAAATGTGTGAGCAAGTTATACGTCGTTCGCTTCTGCTCCTGTGATGTAATATTGTTTGTGTCTACGAAACTAGGTCAAGGTTTTGTGCGTCTCGTAAAGTATTTTTTTATTTACCATTATTTTCTATTTGATTTTGGTCAGTATTTTCAGAATTAATATTAATAATATTTTGTATTAAATATTGATAATATTTTGTATTTTAATAATCATAATAAAATAATTCAATGGAGATATTGGTGCCTGTTGTTCAAAATTACTAAACTTAACTAATTTGACAGGTCTAAAAATCTTGCTATCTCTTTCTCATGTGCAGGGTTAAATAAGGATGGCAATCCCTTTAGAACTGTCAAATTAGTTTAGTTTAGTGACTTTTACAACAGAATTGGCTCCATTATCTACTCTGAGGTAAGAGTTTAAACATTTTAAACTTAGAACAAGTCGCAGGAAATGATTGATTCCAAAAACAAAATATCGTGAAAGAAAATGTGTTATATTTGCTTGCATTATGATTTATCCAGGAAAACAGGGAGACGAGATAGTAAAATTATTTTTAACATCTCCGATTGGTAGCATTCTTTGAATAGAGACGACTCTCTATCTACCATTATATATCAGTATATAACGTGGTCAAATAACATGTAGTTGACCGATGAAATAAAATTAATCTATTGACGGAAGAAACCGGATTGATCCAAGGCCAAGTTAGACCGACACAGATTATATTATTATTTTAGAAGATAAAAACGTTGCTACAAATAATTTCTGTATGTTTTAGTATGAACAAGATTCATTTCTGGTTTATTAGTGATAATACTACCCGGAAAAGGAAAATGATTGCAACAAAGTTATATAACAAGATACTATATAGAAAAAAAATAGTTATCAGGGATAAATGTCAATAGGCGTAAAACAGAAAAATTTAATCGCATACACTCTTTTATACAGGTCACTTTGCAGAATATATTTAGTTAAATTACGATGTCCCAACACGTACAAATCTGGGAAATCCGATTTTTTTTACGTCGATCTTTGGTTAGAGAAGTAATTTCAAATTAATGTGCTTACTTATCTTTATCTCATGGTATGCTCGTATCGGTAGGTGGTAGAGGTCACATTTAGTCACAAGTTCATAGTTTCGTCACATAAACACTGTACTTTAGGTTTATGTAACACATACAATTATAAAAAACAATAGGCTACTGACAAATGTTATTTCTTTACTATATTCAGGAATATAAAATAATATTTACTTAAACGAATCTATTTCAAAATATTAATCCGTGAAGTTACCGTGCAAAATTTCAAACTCCTCCGTCCGCGTGACTTTCGTAAAAAGATGCACAAAGTTTTTTCTTAATATTATGATTATGTTAATGTATGAATACTCAAAATACCTGCTAACAGTGAATGGGCGGGTGTGTGTGGTGCGGGAAACGCGCGCGGCCGCACGATCTGCGCCCGCGATCTCCCGCCGACCACCTACGGGCGGACCGCCCTTCTACACATTTAATATAAAACATATATATTAATAGATATACGACAAGAAAGGTTAACATGGAACTATATATACTTCTTATGACATAAAAAAATAGCACCCATATCGTTCCATTAAATCAAATATAATCAAAAATAGTTTATTCAGTTTAGTAAGTAAGCCCTAATGAAACATAGATTTAGAATGAAATATTGATTTAATAATACAAATTATAAATCTATGTTATAAAAGTCTACTTTACCACCATCAGCATCAGCCTATCAAAGTACATTATTAGGTACTAGACAAAGAACTCATGACAGGATCCAATATATTGTGGTAAAAGAAAACTTAAACTTTGCAAGTACATATAAATATAATCAAAGGACTTAAATTAAATGTACAAATCAATATTTGCAAGTCATTTATACCTATGTTTTGATAATACATGTCTTAAATTATCAAGCTCCTTTGTGTTTTAAAATTATGTGTAAATCATGTAAAAACAGTGTGACATTAGTATAATCTCTTCTTTTTGTAGCGAGCCCCTCTTTTTTTTCTGATCTAAGAGTTTACCATCCTTTTAGGTACGTAGTATATTATCTACTCTGAGCTTTGATGAAATTTACAGCAGATTAGTAGATTTTTACTTGGCGTGTCTTTCAGAAACCGAGCGTTACATGCTTACATGAAAGTTAATTATGCTCACCTGTCGTCCGCGAGAGCAGTGTGGCCGCGGCTACTAGAGAGAGAGTTACCACGTGATCGCTGATAGGGACAGACAGCAAATGGGCAAGATTTTTCATGACCGACCTGAAACAAGCTTTAATCTTTAATATTATGCCAAGATCGTCACTACCTCGCACGATATTTTGAGCACCTGTTTATAATAACTAGAGATATAGATTGTATAATTACCGTATATAGTGGCAGCGTAGTGTGGTGTAGGTCTAGAGGGCGCGCGGGGTGGTCTCCGCGTCACCCGCAGGCCGCGCGCGCTCGTCTCGCCAACCTATGCGCGCGCGACACATCTGACTCGACAGCCCCGTCTCTGTAACATAACACATTACCACCGTTAGAGCCTTTTCCAAATCCAAGAGCGACCGATACAGCCGCACCGCGGAGGCGACAGTGCCGATGTAGCTACTGTGTAAAGTGCAAACAGCCTTTCCACTACATATTCGATACGATAATATTTGATTAATTACTATCGTGGAAGACCGTACACCCTATTACTGAGCCAATAATACAAGGACCCGAAAGGGACTCGACATGGTAATAGTATGTATGTATGTAACAATCTAATAATAATTCGCGGCGCTTATACTGCAAAAAAAGACTATGCTACGTTTGAAATTCCATAAAAGTACCTGTGTTCTTAGATATTGATTTTTTTAAACAGATATATATAGTTTCAAATTTGAAAAGTAGAAGATTGAATATTTAAGTTTTAATTTTTTATAAACTATTGATTTTAAAAATGTGTTTTATCAGAAATCAGTAATGAGCTTACTTATTGAAATTTTGATATTGTATTGTAATGACTTAATAATCATACTACGACGAAGCAATGATTAGAACATTTAGAACTTGAAAAAATAGTTTGAAGGAAGGAAATAACTAATGTGAATTACATAGATAGAAGTTTACGAAATGTTTGGCTTTCGAATATGTAAAAGATAGTATTAAAAATCTTTTTGTTACTATAGCCACAAGTTTTCAATTAGGTCCTACCAACTTATTATGCATTTAGCGCGGTAATGGTTATGTGAATGCACAGATAGATAGAAATGGATAATAATAATAATACGTATTGATTTTAAATGTTTGTAAAAGAGCGAAAGAAAGTTTAGAGTAGAAAAGAAACACTTTATGAATAGTAATTATTAAGCGATTGGATTGATCACCCGAAAGCATGTTAATATACTTAAATCAAAATATTCAATTTGAAAGGATTGGTATTAAGTTGGTTATTGTCTGAAAGGTATAAAAATACATACACGGCATGGTACATAGGGCTACGATTCTTCAGTAGAGTGTGGACCATATTAAAACCAATGGTACATGATCGTCAGATCCTTCCTATCGATCATGGTGCAAACGAGATTTCTCTGTGAGAAAATTTGGAGCTGATATATAAGCTTAAATTGTGACCCCTAAAATAAAGGTGTGTGCGATGCATACATATGAGAAACGTGATAAGTTGGCTTGTCAAGGAAGTTTGCAGTATTAGATTAGATAATAACTGTGATAAATAATCTCTGTGATAAAGAATTTTCACGTTTGTTCAACAACAGTCGAGTTTGTTTTCAAATAAATCAAATTATTATTATGATCTCAAATACATACTCACGTGATTATTTTTACCTGGCTACGAAGCGAAGCCAAAAGAAAGGGTTATGTTTTAGGCAGTCTGTGTATATATGTATGTACATAATATGTTTGTATTTACGTAGTTAAGTTACTCCGTAGTGCTTAAACGAAGGTGCCAATCGTATCCCCATTATGGCCCGGGTATAATGTATGACTTAGACATCCGATAAGAAATCATGTTCCGAAATTCTACCCCTTAGGGGGTGAAAAAAGGGGCAAGGTTTGTATGGGACAACGTGATTTCTTGGTCTAATCTAGTCCAGAAGGTTGAACTAACTTAAAACATAAGCAAAGCTTAAATACATAAATTTTAAGTGTCTGTTTGTAATATCGAAATAACAGCTTTTACTAAATGCATATGTATGATAAGTAATATCCGAAACGGCTGGACCGATTTGAACGGGACTTTCACTGGCAGATAGCTGATACTAAAATGTCTAAGTAAGCTAAATACATGGTTCTAGGTCAATGGGAAGTACCCTATAGGTTTTGATTCCCCTGTGAAATCGCAAAATATGCGAAAATTTGTGACAGGAACGGTTATATCTTTTCTTCATATTGACTTACAGGTTTGATTATTTTACAGCCGAAAAAACCATAGATCCGGGTATTACAAATTAATTTCAATTTGATAACTCCACGCTCCAAAAATTCTCGACAGACAGACAGACGGATAACAAAGTGATCCTATAAGGGTTCCTTTTTTCCTTTTAAGGTACGGAACCCTAAAAAAGGCATTTTTCGAAAGATCATATTATATACGTTTTTTTCGCTAGAACTAAAACGTTATAACCATGGATATAGAATGTAAAATATCCTAGGTCTATGGTTATACCACATTAAAAATCGTAGCATAAGGATTTCTAAAAATACGTTCCCGAACCAGCCCAACGTTCCGTGAGACGTCAAAATTGAATCTCCTGGGTTGTCCTTTTGATAATTATGAAACAAACTATTAATTTTACACCAATTCAGAATAGTACATTTTGGAATTGTTTTGATCTAAGCATTAATGTATGAGTTGTTAATTAAGTAAATAAATACTAGATGTCTAATAGTTAACGTAGTAAAGTATAAAAAATAGTTTTGGTTTGTCCGAGGGCAAACATTGATTCCCTTGGCGCGAGACTCATCAGGATGTACAACCACAAACCGAATATCATAGGGATTCAAGCGCATGATGTGGGCCAAGCTTTAGTTGCGCTTTTTACAGTGTGGGGAGAGGAGGCACGTCTCCTTGTTCAAAACTTGTGATTCCCCTGACTTTGTTTGATTCACTAGATCATTGATTACCCTTTCCAAATTTAAAATTATTGTTTGATAATATAGGTGTACAGTACGGCATAAAGTGATATCTACACCTATCTACACTAATATTATAAAGAGGAAAGATTTGTATTTTTGTATGTAACGAATAAACTCAACAAGTACTGGACCGATTTTAATAATTCTTTTTTCATTAGAAAGCTACACCATCACTGAGTAACATAGGCTTTATATTATACTCCGGCTTCGCTCGGGTAGATAATAGAATAAAATAGAAAAATATTTGATAAATGTCTATAGGCTCCGAAACTACTGAACCGATTTCAAAAAATCTTTGACCGTTAGAAAGCTACACTGTCACTGAGTAACATAGGCTAGCTGCTCGCCCCGGCTTTGCACGGGTAGACAAAATATTTGATATCAATGTCTACCCGTGCGAAGCCGGGGCCGGCCGCTAGTGGTTAATATATAAAATAATTAATTTGATTCATAAATTTTACCAAAGTGATTATGCCAACTCACGGTGTTTACCAGCTAGTCTTACCGCGACGCTTTTTTGTGATCTTATCGTTGTGAATTCGCCACACACTGCTATCTACTCACAGCTCTCATTGTATATATTACAATGATAACTCCACTACAAGTCATTGCTTGGTAATCAGTCAGAGAAGTGACAACAAAATTCAAAATGGTGTTTTTGTACACCGCAGCGGCGCTAGTGACAGTAGCCATCCTACTGTACAAATACTTCACCCGCACATTTAATTATTGGAAATCAAGAAACGTCGCTGGACCGGAACCCGTCGCATTATTTGGTAATTTACGAGAATCGACCTTACGAAAAAAGAATATTGGTATCGTTTTTAAAGAGATGTACACGAACTTCCCAAATGAAAAAGTTGTTGGTATATACCGGATGACCACGCCGTGTCTACTCTTAAGGGACTTGGACGTCATTAAGCACATAATGATTAAAGACTTCGATATGTTTGTTGACCGTGGAGTGCAGTTCAGCAACGAAGGACTCGGCAGAAACCTGTTCCACGCGGACAGTGACGCGTGGCGCGTGCTCCGAAACAAGTTCACGCCGCTGTTCACCTCGGGCAAGCTAAGGAACATGCTCTACCTGCTGACCGAGCGTGGCGACCTGTTCTCCGACTATATTGGCAGCGTATGCGAGCAGCACCCGGAACAGGAGGTACACTCCCTCGTGCAGAAGTTCACAATGGCAACTATCTCGGCTTGTGCCTTTGGCCTGGACATTGATACCCTTGGAGAGAAACAGAGCATTTTAAAGAAAGTAGATAAAATATTATTTAAACCTAATTACTCCGCTGAATTAGATATGATGTATCCAGGAATTTTAAAGAAACTTAATTCTTCCCTATTCCCTGCATTTATCTCAGAATTCTTTTACGATCTAGTAAAAACTGTTGTTGCCCAAAGGAATGGTGTTCCGACTAATAGAAACGATTTTATGGATTTGATATTGGAGTTGAGACAGCAAGTAGAAATTCAAAGTACAAAAAGGAGCAATGATAGTGAACAATTAACACTGAAATTAACGGACGATGTGATTGCTGCCCAGGCATTTGTGTTTTATGTGGCTGGGTATGAGACCAGTGCTACCACTATGGCCTTCATGTTGTATGAATTAGCGATGAACCCTGATATACAAGACAAATTGCACGCTGAAATAGTAGATGTACTCCAGAAGTATGAGGGTAAAATAACATATGATGCTCTTAATGAAATGAATTATCTTAGTAAGGTATTTGATGAAACTCTCCGAAAGTATCCCTTGATAGAGCCCTTACAGAGAAATGCCCAAGCAGATTACAAAATACCGGGGACAGACGTTATAATCCAAAAGCGACAAACAGTCCTTATATCGCCGATGGGTATACATCACGATGAGAAATATTACAATAATCCAAGTGTATTCGACCCAGAAAGGTTTTCACCAGAAGCAGTTAAAAACCGACATCCGTGTGCCTACATCCCATTTGGAGCGGGTCCTAGAAATTGCATTGGTAAATATATCATTATTTTAGAAGACAGTGTTTTACTCAATTTGCTTTATAAAACACGGCACATCGATTTGGCTGCGAGTAAAACACTGGTCGGATATAGTATACATAAGCGCGGCAATTCCATTCGAATGGAGATTAGATGATGATGCAGAAAATATTCTGCATCGTCATTCAACAACACCTACCTAATTAAAGACAATGGCTACGTTACGGTAACCGCTTATCAGGGTTGCCAACCGTACGAGGTTCCACGTACAAATACGAGATTTGTGATCTTCCGTACGAGGTACGAGGACACTGTCAACCTCGTACAATTATGTACGAGATTTTGATAATATGGACATACGAACATTTTGCATCACCAATGGCACTAGTATTTACAACATTTGTAAAAACTAGTGTCATCTATCAGACCTTGTAGGAACTTGTTATACAAAAAACTTCTTCTTAAAAAAGTTCATACTACTTTTTATTCTCTGGCAGTGCCCCTAATGCATGAAAATATTTGTAAAAGTATTAAAAATGGGGGTGCTATAGTATATGCCTGCCAAATATAATTATTTAAATTACTTCTCATGACTAAAATGACACTAATTTTGGTTTTAGCACGTTTTCGATGCTTGACCGAAAAATTTCATTTTTTTGTTGGCAGCCCTGCCGCTTATTATTATTTGGCGAGCGGTAGGCTCATCATATCATTTAATATTATGCCATAAGTGATAAGATATTAAAGTTAGTTTTGTTTAGATTATCATCCTAATCTTTTTATGGTCTAATTTAGGGTCGGCAACGCGCGAGTGATACCCCTGGTGTTGCAAGCGTCCATAGGCTACGGTAACCGCTTACCATCAGGTGGGCCGTATGCTTGTTTGCCACCTTAGTGGTATAAAAAAAAAAAAAATATATACTGCATTGAAAACAGACAGACGGACAACAAAGTGACCCTATAACGGTTGCTTTTTAGGTACGGAACAGTAAAAAACACTTTTCATCTAATTAACTCTTTTTTTGAACTATTTGAAATGCTAACGTATTTAAATTCTTTATACGTATCACTTCCAGCAGATAAAAATGTCAGTAGGTACACATTTGCATGACGTGCGTAGGTACTTAATAAATTCTTTCTAATGTATGCTTTTTACGTATTTGCGTTTGTTCTAGGCCTACGTTTTGCGAAGGTCCAGTCTAAGGTGTGTATAATGAAGATGTTGTCGAAGTACCGAGTGCAGCCATCCAAGAATACACCAAAGGTTGTGGAATTCGATGCAAATCGACCCATCATCGGCCCTAAAGGAGGGATTCATCTAAACTTTTACAGAATAAAGTGATATTTCATTAAAATATGCAGGTATTTTGTGTTACCAAAAATGTGTACAATTCAGGATAAAGCATTGTTCGTAGTCTAAAATCTATACCTATACTATGTATACCTCTATATTCTGTATCTCTACTTCTATACTAATAACAAAATAAAAGAGAAGATTGATATAAGTATAGATGTATTTAGGTATTTTGTCTATCAGTTATCTACTACTAGGATAGAATACTAGATAATTATTATTTATTTGTCTATCTTGTAGAAGGTTGGGGCACACCAGGAAAATACATTTTATATTCTTATCCTAGATATTTTTTATCGTGCTTGATCGTATCGCAAAATCGTGTGATATAGGTCAGGAGTTTTTTTTATTAATTATCTTCTTACCTATACTGATTACTAAATGTCGGTACATCTTCAAGGTTAATATGCACATGTACCGGAAATTGTAGCTAAGCAGTTTTACACCGACAACAAAGCATATCCTTTTGCCGGAGTATGGCACTGTCAAAAGCTAGTAAGAATTATTTTAATATTTTTTTTATATAACCGATATATTATACTTTCCAAGCTCCAAGTTTGAGCAAGTAACATCCCTATCAACTCACATTCTGCATTCATATAAAATAGGCAAAATTATACTTTGAGACTAATGCTGCTGCATTTTGAATATGCAAGCGTTAAAGTTAAAATTAGCCATATTAGAAATAATTAAATTGAATCTGTGAATAGATGTTCGCCATTCAGCCGGGTGCTTCATTATCGGCCGTCTCCATTTCATTCAAAGGGAGCGGGCGGCGACGAGTCTGCCATTTTCCGTGCCGCATTAATACAAGTATTCTGACAGCTAACGTCACTTGCGAAGCATTATACTATTCGTCCAAAGATTGGCTCCAACTCTGTTGCGGCCATTATTCAGATCTCAGAATAATAACTTAAGCACGCAATATTCGGATAGCCATTTTGCTGGCTATCTAGCCGCGACTACGTCTGCGTAAAAGGTATTATCTATTTGCCATGTGCACGGTAAATTACCATAACAACAACTCATAGAAATACTAATAACTTTTCAACTACATTATTATTTTAAGAACTAGTACAGAAATACACTTGACAACATATATATCCCAAGAGAATACAACTGCTTCACGTATTTTTGTACGTAGTATATTATCTACTCTGCGGATATATGTATATCTTAACTGCCAGTATTAAAACATTAATCACTACCACAATAGACTAGTTTGAATGTACTACGAAAATATAAATCTACTACTGTCATCTGGTAACGTTCCACAGAGTACATAACCACTACACTTAAAAAAAGTTTTAATTTGTATGTTAGTTGGTGAGTGATTAATTAAATTATTGCACAAGCTTACCAAGTGCAAAAAGTATGTTACTTACCTACTCAAAATTATGTAAGAACTAGATGACAAAATAGGCAGAATAAAAAATAGCTTTGTGATGAATACAATATTAAATATGCTAAGTGAAAAATAAATCCTTACACATAATAAGGGGTGCTGCATCTCATAAATCAGACTCCGCACTGGTGGGTACGGGTCCTTTCATACATTACAAATCCAGGTCAAGGCGTGAGTGACTGCGGCTTTATAGTTCTACATTGTACACTTGCTCTAGTTACTGCCCAAATATACGGACTTAGTTTATATCAATATAAGCCCCGGGACTCCATTGAGCGCTAATCCATATACTTTTTGATGCGGCGATTTCTAGTTGAAAAAATTATCCTCAGAGGGACAAAAACAGGGATACCATGTTGCTCTTATCAATAAATCGTATCATATATATCTGTATGTCCGTTATCTCTAATACGAATAATATGCTTGTTACATTTAAACTATGTAAAGCGTAATGCATGTCATGTTGGCGACCCCTAAATAAATAAATAAATGTATAGAATACTTCCATATATAGCCTAATTGTTTTAGGGGTTTTTATACATCTACGGGACTGGGCAAGCAAGTCATTCACCTGATAGTAAGCATCACACCCTTCCTCAAAATACATGCAGTTCCACCCAGGACCTCTAATTGTAGTCTCGAGTGGCAGTGCATTGCATTCGTCACCTCGATCCCTTCGTTCAAACATCTTCTTTACCCAGTAATTTCGGTGTCCTATAAACTGGAACCCAGTACATACACAATACTGCTTGACGGCAAAATACGTGGCACTGCGGTGGTAGCTACCTGGGTACCACCGCAGTGCCAGATACCTCTTGTTGTGTACAGTGGGTGTCTAGGTAGACCTACCATCGGGTAAGGTTGGTTATCGGTGCATAAAATTTAAATAAGTCTATTAGTAGAGAAACTACTAAGAAAACACTGGTTATAATCTACAAATCATAACAACAATGAATTTGCTTGGTATGACAAAAGAGTAAAGTTGATATATAAAAATACCTGAGCAAGTTGACAATGCACTCAATGATGAACAGGTAAAGAGTACTCGGAACCAGCGAGCATGTATGAAGGTATTGATGAATGTAAAAGAAGCAAAAATGGCGCTCTATACTGCCTACCCTGAAAGTGACTCGGTGTAATAATACGTATGTGTGTAAAATACCTTGATATATCCGAGTAAGTACCCTCTGTTTTCGTCGTAAACATTAGAACAAATGTGTTTTATGTACTTTCTTAGCAGTAGGTAAAAACATCACTTATCGGTATCTGTAATTCTATTTGAAAATAAGAGTTGATACGTCTGGGCTGGGCGGGTTAACAAACCCGCCCTGGACTCCGGATCGATACCTTCGCGCGAACTCAGATATAACCGCGTCCGGTGCACTGACAACCTGAAAACTATTGTAGCAACCTTGATTAGCTCGTATCTTAGTAAATTATTATTTACTAAATATTATTATGAACTAAATTTTTGGCTACTGGCAACCTTCACAAAATGGAATCCATGTTATGACGCTTACTGTAAACAAACTAATCAAGACGGTTGCTGCTCTATACGAGCTGCGGCGGGTTGCCAACGAACGACACAGCGCTCTTATTTTTTTTTACTCTTTTTTGCCAGACTACTTTGACACGTTTTAATCAAGTCACCGATTTTTGCCGTAAAATGTGTTGCAATGAGAAGATAACAGGAGTGGGAAATATATATACCGACGAACATAGAACATCTTCCTTATTTAAAGGTTTAAAAAAAATCATTTCTTATTCTGTCTAGACTAATTACTAATTACTTAAAATTATAACGAGGAAAGATTTGTATGTGTGTATTGAATAGGCTCCCGAAACTACTGGACCGATTCCAAAACATATTTCACTGTTAGAAAGCTACATTATCACTGAGTAACATAGGCTATATATTATACTAGCTGCCCGCCCCGGCTTCGCACGTGTAGTAAACATTTTTGATAAATATCTACCCGTGCGAAGCCGGGGCGGGCCGCTAGTAGATAATACAATTATATAACGCTCATACGTATTCGAGTACATGACATGTAGCGACACCAAATAATTATCTTTCCATGTAGCAAGGCAATTCCACGTCCATCAACCTTATTGATGTGTGTAAGAACGTCGATGACGACCTTAAAATGTCCTTTAGCGTGAATCGAATCAAGGTCTCATTTGAGTGGAGAGGCTGCTACGTTGTATTAGTTTTAGCTCAGACTAGATTATATTAAGTAAGATCTACGTAATTTCATAGAATTGGTAAGTTCATCTGTGTTTGTTAATTTATGTAGGAGTAACTTTATCGTTGGAGTCGGTGCTGTTGTACAAAATCACTAAAAGCTCAGAGTAGATAATATACTACGTACAGCTAAAAGTAACTAATTTGACAGGACTAAAGTCTTGCTATCCCTTTCTCATGCGCCCGGTTATATGAGGATGGCAATACTCTAAGTACTGTCAAATAAGTTTAGTTTAGTGATGTTGTACAAATTAATCGGCACCAATATGTGATCAAAGAACTTCACAAGTTTTTCCTTGTACATGCTGGTAATGTAACTTGGTAATGTACGAGGAACAAACGTTTTCGTATACATAATAAACTGTAATAAGAAGGGGATAATTGACATTAAGGTTAAGGTTTTCTACCGATAGATGGCGTTGATATGTAAACAAAATGATAGCAACACGCGAGGTAGAGTCTCCGCTACCTATACTGCTAAGGGACATGCTGATTATATGAACAACCCAAGAGAATAGAACCGCCAGTCTGCTACGCGAGATGAGCAACCATCAAAAGCAAAGCAACAATAGCAATCACAGAAAATTACGAAAGTGGCGAGCAAGTGCTTAGCCCACGATCACCGTAGTAGTTCGCGCGCTTGCAAGTTTCAATGCTAGGAGTATCACTAGCGCGTTGCCAAAGGTATTATTGAGTGGAGCCTGCTGCAGTGCACTCTCGAGGATCTCTGGAAACCTTAAGCCGGAGGAGCACAAACACCTGATGTGTTATTTGGCTGCGTTCTTCCGTATCAGTTGAATGGCTCACATTTTTCTAAGTCCCATTACACTCGCGACCTCTCTTTATTTCAATCAACTTTAATGCTTTTATAAAGAAAATATAATCGTAAATTTTATTTTACCTCAGAATACATAATATATTTTTCAATTCTGTATTAGTAGCAAGAACATCTTTCGACTACGCACGTGAAAACACTCTCAAAATATCAAATTTTCATACGAATATTTAGTTCCACTTGTCACCGCTGCAGCGCTGTTTTTTTCTCATACAAGAATAGTCGAAGGCGATACGAATATGTGTCGTAGTTGCAAGGTACTCTTACTCGGGCGTCTGTTAAAATGTCGTTAAAATGGCTTCAATAAAGTCTTGTATTTAAATAATATTACGCCTTGCTTAGTTTGTATTCAGCAGTGGAGACTCTGCGCATTTTCTACTTTTCCCTTCCTCAGTGGTATTATCTCTCCGACTGGTTGTATCAACTGTGCTCAACGATGCCTTTGTAACAATAAAATATTTATACACCAAACGTTTTTGACCGCCTGGTACCTTATTTTTATATGTTACGTTTTCTAGAACGTAGGTTTGCTTAGAGATGATATTTATACTTATAATTGTATATGTAAATCTCAATAAATTTAGTATATATTATAAAGTGTATAAATAGCACATTTAATTTAATTTTTTTGGTTTATTATATACTAATATTATAAACAAAAAAGATTTGATTTTTTTTGTAATTAATAATCTCAAAAAAACTGTACCGATTTTAAAGCACCAACAGAATGCTATATTATCACTGGGTCATATTGCTTCGCGGGCGAAGAGACACGGAGAAAAAGCTGGTAGTTTAAAATAAAATACAGAATAGTACTTTTGGATAAACTGCCTTACGCATATAAAATTTGAGTCTCAAATAAAATGAAGAAAATGAGAAAGATGGAAACAATGAGATTACCGTACTTTGCAAACATGCGACAATATTAATGGAACCTTCTGGTAGATTTGGTCACGTCCGGGGATGAGTTATAGGAGACTTACGGGAATTGGGCGGTAATTAATGGGGGCTCAAGAACATACAGGTGTCGTACCGAAGGGTGCAGTGACTCATAAATATGATAAAAGAAATAAAAAGGACAGGCATGAAAAATGCTGTTTGAAATAATAATAACGAATTGAAAGATTAATTAGAAATTGAAGATTTATATGATATAGCTTATCGATTGAATTTCAAATAACTTTTCCTAATGTTCTTGTTCCAACTTATTGATAACAATTTAATTTTACACTCATCTAGCAGCTAGCAATGCATCAATAATTATCTTATGTCAAATCGTATTTTATTGACTACTAGCGGCCCGCCCCGGCTTCGCACAGGTAGACATTTATCAAATATTGTCTACCCGTGCGAAGCCGGGGCGGGCAGCTAGTTTAATATATAGCCTATGTTACTCAGTGATAATTTAGCTTTCTAACGGTGAAAGATTTTTTTAAATCGGTCCAGTAGTTTCGGAGCCTATTCAATATAAACCTACAAAAATACAAAATTACAAATCTTTCCTCTTTATAATATTATATAGTGTTGATGTAGATGTAGACTAGCGGCCCGCCCCGACTTCGCACGGGTAGACATTTATCTAATATTTTGTCCACCCGCGCGAAGCCGGGGCGGGCAGCTAGTATAATATATAGCTTATGTTACTCAGTGATAATGTAGCTATCTAATGATGAAAGATTTTTTAAATCGGTTCAGTAGTTTCTGAGCCTATTCAATACAAACATACACACAAAATACAAATCTTTCCTCTTTATAATATTATTAGTAGTATACTCGTAGATGAAAACAAATATTATCTACAACAAAGATTTAACTAAATGTTCATTAAAGATTGTTTAATGACTGATTCTTTGACAGTATATTTTGTTTTTACATTATATGCACCCTATTAATTAAATACTACCCTATCATAATGGTAATTTATTTCCACCCTAACCATTACGAATAACCAACCAGCGGAATTAATTTTGTTGCGTAATTAATCAAATTGCTCGGAATGTAAAAGTAGGTAAGTAATTCGTAGAATGACAATGTAGCATGTTGTGAAAGCTATGGCTACGAGACAGCTACGCAGTGGCTATGCGATCCCGAATTCCGTAGTACTGTCGATTTTTTGTATTTCAATGTATCGAGCAGAGACTGGAAAAATAAATTATTGCATGAATTCAATGAATGTTTTTAATGAAGGTTCCGAAATAAATAAACCAGATTTTTGAGGTCTTATCACCGAGTCATCTATACTGAAGAAAACTCAAAGGTAACAAAAATAGGTAGTATAATATAGTATGTCTTATTCATCTCTTGAAAAAGCGTTCGGAGTGTATTTTAAGTGTACTTTTTCTGAAATTTGTCTAATACCTATATACATGTATATGCAGGGAAATCGCAACATGTGAGCATTATATATGCCATCTTCTCGAATATGGAACAATGATATTATACATTTATATATTAAATTTTCATACTTATTTATTTATGTCAATAAAACCTTAAAAATATATTACGAATAGCAATCGTACACTTTAAATAATTCACTGAGCATACTCAGCGTACATTAGTGAGATGTTTAGACTAAACAAATCTAGTTAGCGAGGTGTACGGTACGCATTACATTCAGTGCTCTGTACAACTCGCTAATCCAATTTCTTATTGCTGAGCGGACAATCCGCTTATTTCACTCATAATTGTCACACAATCACCCGGCCTTCCCTTGAACATTTATTCGTGCAACTTTTTAAGCAACTGCAGTCACGTAAGTTTTTATAATGAGGCATAGTTTATGTATTTATCATAAATGTTATGCACGAAAATATGCTTTTAAGTTTCAACTACCTACATTAGTGATTGAATGTTTTCGTTAAGTATTTTGGTAAATGTTAACTTATAGTAATTTAATGTTTTCGTAGATTGGCAATGTTGGCAGTCGCTTTGTAATTTTTTTTGGGAATCAGCTAAATCTACTGACGTGCTTAATCGGAAGGCCTTAGCCATCTTTGTATATTTATTCATAAAATACCGATGTACATGAGAAGTCGCGGGAAAAGCTAGTTAGAAGAAAGCTAGCTCGCTATGAAAAGGCTAATGAAAAGAAAAAGAAAGTATACTTACTTTTTCATTCTTGATTAAACATTTCGGACTCAAATGGTGTTTAGTGGTGATATACTACAAAATGTAGAACCGCGAATAGCGATTACAGTAACCTATGAACCGAAGGGTATCACTCGTGCGATGGGGACCCTGTAAAAATCCCTTCACTTCAAAGAAATGGGGCCCGCTTACTAGTCCCAGGATAATTTTTACATATTACATTACTTACATCGTAAATTGCACGATCCGAGACCTGACATACTAATTTCGTATTTTTTAGTGACGTGGTTGATGGTGTGGAACTTGAGACAACGCAATAATTTTAAACTTTATCCCAACAGTATAAAAGTTCCGAATATGTCGAAAATATAATTATTGATCTTCTATTTTAATACGGCATATAAACTCTAGCAGCAATAAGAAACATCGATGACAACTTTTGTAGACCCCGACCGCCTTACAGTTGTTTGACCCCGAAGTTGGTGAGGTTTATACGAGCAAATACGATCCAAAAACTAGAACCAAACACATACAGAACTATTGGTAATAACATTTTATATTCACTGGAAAACAAAATTATAAATACATTGAAATAGACAACAGAAATATAGAGTACTTCTACTTACCATAGAAATTGTCATTACACAAGAGGATAAAAAGGTATCGTCATTAATATGACTCTGGAAACTAATAAATAGTCAAGCTGTCAGTAATGTTTGTCCATATACCCAAAAAATAAAGTAAGCACTTACAATCAATTCAACAAAAACAACGAACGGACTGAAATGGGGAGTTTTTTTCTTTTACGGAAAACAAGAAAACCACTGCTTGTTTACGACAAAATGTTAATTAATTCTAGTTAGCGAGGAACATTTGAATATTGGACTGACACTAAAGTTAATAATATGAAAAGTGTCCAAACCCTTTGAAATTGCATTTGCATAATTGAATTTCGATTAGATATGTTTCAGCAACAGGAGCGTCGACCCTCGTCAGGGCGCTAGAACTCTCAACAACTAATATCAGCCCGATCAAAACTGAGAGATTTGACACAAATGAAGACAGGAAACGTTTCTCAAACTAAAGTTACAACGATAACAACAAGTTGTTCCCGATAAAGTACAAAGCTACGAAGAAAAATAACTTAAATAATTTTTGTTGATCCAAATTTAGTAAAAGTCTTTTTAACTAAAAACTCTGATAATAATTTGGGAATATTTTTCTTAGACAATGGGCACTAATATTTGCTAATCGTGTTTGACTGCCATCTATGGTGAATTAATTACAGTTAAAATCACCTAACATCGTTAAATACAGTTCATTTGAAATGGTCTTTAATTTACCACGTGACCCGTGACCATAGTGGCATGCGCAACACTAGGATACAAGCATGAGGTCGCGGATCGATTCCCAGGCGCCGACCGGGTCAGCGTTTGGCAGACTACTGGCGTGTTTGACCCACCTGTACTGGCCGATCGATATTGCTTGTTTTCCTGACACAACCCTCCCTAATGAAACTCTTTGATTGACAACTGGCCAACTGGCAAATAGGTTTCTCAAATAGTTCATACGTTTATTTTTATTTGTATCGGTGTAATTTATGACTTTATTTTATACCTACATGGTTACATCTTCATGTACGATAAATGTGCTACAGCCATTGGCCCACGCCAAGAGAATTCAACCGCTACGGGCCCACGGCCGATTTGAGTTGGTGAATAAATATCATGAAAATATTAAAACGGAGACTATGTGGCACTTGAAATCAGCTTAAAAATCACAATTCGATATAGCTGACCGCTGATTCGACAACATCGCTTCGGCAACATTACAAGCCTCGATATTGCAAAAATCTATACATTGCAAAATCTGTCTAGCTAGGGTATGTCTCCTTAATCGACACTGCCCGCACAGTGCTCACTCTGTTAACGCTTCGGATTCGTATCCACTAGACATGATGCTAGGTACATTTATTACTGTTCCCATATTTATTGCTGAGCTAACCACAGCGAGTAACAGTATTATTTGCAAAAACATACAAAGAGATTCGTGTGACACAGTTTTTACACAAAGTAATATTTTTTTTTGTGTCTTATTCCTTTCAGTGATATACTATTTCATGTAAAAATTGCTAGCCTAAGCGCCACCCTCTATACCAGTTACGCAGTAAACCTTGTTGTAGCTTATCGGTAGCAGACAGATAAACTACCTGATAGACAGACAAACACACGTTGTTATTTAATAGCGGAATATATAAAGTTGCGGCGTCTCACTACACAGAGACAGAAATTTACATGACATTTCCAAATTGATATACGTTTCAAGAAATCATACTTCTAAAACACTTTTACGAGTTCAAGAGCAATTTATAAAGTGGTCGTTCCACGATTTGTTGCCAGCGGTTCATAACAGGCGGTTACAAAATATATAGCTACGATTGAAATGTACTGCCACCACGCGGCGGCACCACCACCGTATCGATCCAGCAGTTTTACTAAGAATACGACCATTTTAATAGACTCGTAGCTCATCTAGTCAACTATCAAATGTCGATGAAGACTTGAGACTACATAGATGTTCATCTGAACTGTGCTACTGAGGAAATAACTATAATTTTTGGCTTATTTTTAATTGTTATTATAGCAGCAATAGAATTACACATTCTATTGCTGTCGTGACAGGCGTGCTGGATCATATCTCGCTCAGAGAATCAGCATTGCTATCCAGCGTGGCAGTGCTGCCAGCATTCTTGGCACGCTCCCGCATGATTCTGGTTTGGGCCAGATCTTTTATCTACAAGTAGGTCGGTTAATTAATAAAATACTTTCTAGGAAAATTTCAAATCTCAACCTGTTACGGATCATGATATATACTGACAGACGGACGGACGGACAGGGTACGCTTTGTAATAAGGCGCCGTTACCCTTCGGGTATGGAACCCTGAACATGGTGGATATAAGTTTGTAATGTTTGTATAGAACGAAACTACTTCGCACAGATAAAGTGATTTGGTAATTCAGTAAAATTGAAATCTTTAGTATGAATGATTCCTTTGTTCCGTTGGGCATCAAGCATAAAATGTTCCAGTTCTACACTAAATCTTGTAAATGTGTCAAGGACGCTTGAGGTTTCATTTAGCACGCACTCCTTCGTTCTTTTCATGTCGAATGGAGACATGGAGACATGGAGAACATTGGGAGAGGGTAGCTTTTGTGCTGACTTCTCGACAAAAGTAGATCCGAGGTAGGAGTATTACAATGAGGTAATATTTTTATTACCATTAAATAAAGAAAAAATTGATGACTTGACTTTGTTGCTCCGAATCGTTGTCGAGTGTGTGCGACAACAACACACATCAGTGCCGGTAGCAAAAACATCTTTTGACTCCGTTTTCAAAAGCGTAACTCTCAAAATGTCAAAATGGTTATAAACGAATTGTTAGTTCCACCTTTCACCGACGCATCGCTGTTCATTTTCCCATACAACATTATCGAAAGCGATACCTCGGAGTAGATAATATTGGCGATACGAATAGTACATAGTAGCTCAGGCTGAAGTATGGTTATGACTGTATTTTACATTATATTTAATAGCTACATACCTATTAGTTGTGCAGGCTTCGTTATGATTTTCCGAGCTTGTTCACCTGGTTGTATCAGAGTGACCTAGATTAGCCAGTGCCGCATCGGCGCATCGTGTCGGCCTCACAAGCTCGCGCACGGCACAGCGGACTCCGGAATATTTTTTATACCAAGACTTCGGTTGGATCTAAGACTCATTCGACTCGAAGAGTTAAAGACCCTTCGAAGAAGCGCCTTCATTAAAACTAGTGGCAAATTTCCTACCTACATAATATTGTAATTGAGACCCCCAACTGAGAAAGTATAGATCTATAAAAATGAAAATGCATTCACATCTTCACGCCGATTCCATTTCGTAGTAAAGACTAAAAGCGCTATTTACTATTGCCTTCTTGACTTCTCTTGCTAGTCCTTTCTCTTCGTATATGCTGTCTGTCGAGTACTCTTTATCATTCTATCACCGAGGATGTAAGTAAGAGCTAAATACATTCTTGATCTTGAAGTAGAAATCTCGAATCAATTCAAAGGGAAGTAAAAGCAATGCTATGTTACCTATTTTTTCGTATATAATCATTACCATTGTCCAAAATTGTTTAACCGGGATACAGTGTGACCGTGTTTTTTTAATGATATATTGCTATTAATTACTTTTGTTATACTCAGAATTTGAGGATAATTAAACAATCTAATAAATATTCAACTTGGGAGCTCTCCCTCTGAGCGAATGTTAAGTGGCTTACTTTTCCACTTTCGCTTCGTTCGACGAAAGAGGTCAAGCCTCCATTTCACCTTACATCAAAAATACTCCGAGCCAAAAACTAAAATTATTATTTCAGACGAGAATACTAAATACTAATCAGTATGCGATATAAAAATTCCTGAAATATTTTGTTGGTTCCTTAGACTTTTGGATAAACTACATTTCTTTAATATCCGAGTAATTTTTCAATTCCTTGGCTCATTTGCGGAAATTACTCAAACAAGTTAAGCCACTTAATTCATACAATAATAACTACGAATACCTACATAGACAAAATATAACCCGATATTCACAAAGCTATATTTAGATAGGTATGCCATTGAGCGTAAAATAAAAAAATATAAAGCTATTAATAAAAAACTAATGAGCACGCCTCTTACCACACACAATTCACCAAATCCAGTTCAGAGAAATGTTTTACGAATCACAACACACAAGAAATAAACACTAAGATAAGTAAAAAACAATATCGATTCTTTTAAAGTTCTTTTGCATTCTTCTTTTCTCCTGCAAGTGCAACAAAACTTCTCTACTTAATAAGAGTCAAAAGCAGAGGTTTCCACATTATTTTTTTTGGTCCTTTTGCAAAATGTAACTGGTTTCGGGGATCTCCTAATACATGCTACATTTCCATCATATTCCAAAAACACGTAAAAAAATGTAAAGATTTAATGAAATGATATAAATTTTCGTTGCGGCTGCGTTCCAGCCCTAACATTTCATTTCACGAGTTGCGTATAAGCAGTAAGCATTTTATTTGTAGAGAACGTTTATTTCAAAGATTTTTATTAACATAAAATTTTAGTTGATTATTACTAGATTTGGAATTACCACTTTTCTTGAACTTACTGACGGATACCCCCAAAATATTATACTTTCATAGTAGTTAATTTCAATTTTCATTTTGAGAAACATGATAGAATCATTAAATACACTTCAGAACAATTACTATAAGCTCAGAAATTCACACAAACATAATCAAGTCCCTTTCTGGTTAGGCATAGAGAGCACCATTTCCCTTGCACACCTCTTTTACTTCTATTTTATTCTCTAATCCATCTCTTTATACGGCTTGTTCCTAGACCTCCAAAATTGTTTTCCCACCACGTCCACGGCTGTTTCTAGGTTCACAATTGTGTACATACCCACGTTTCAATCATTTATTGCTTCGGAATTTGATCTAGAAAGTTAAAACTTGGTCTTCCAAGGCTTTTTATAACGTTAAGTTTTTTTTTCATGTATAAGAGTGGCGTATAACAAACACGTAATA
Organism: Falcaria lacertinaria; assembly: GCA_951449985.1. Classification (NCBI taxonomy): domain Eukaryota; kingdom Metazoa; phylum Arthropoda; class Insecta; order Lepidoptera; family Drepanidae; genus Falcaria; species Falcaria lacertinaria. Next base: position 3,908,312 of record OX602124.1, read on the forward strand.
ACATAACATCCAATTTGACAGTGTGACTAGTAACAAACAACACAATTAGTCGGTCGGTGGTGTAGCCATAAAGAAAATAAAGGTTGCGAGGGCCGCCCAAGGTTACCCGGCTCCCCGGCCCCAATACCCGGCTGACTCGGCGCCACTGCGGGACTATGCGTACATTCTACGTGTATTCCGGGCAAATTTAACCGGGGTGGGATGCTATCCAACTGTGCAAGGCGGGTACGAACAGTTATTGACTTTTGGAATAGGTTTGATACATTCATTTTTTCATATCATTAATATGTTCAATTCAATATATAGGCAGGCTTTCCACCGGTTACTCATAAGCTTAGGAGAGATTGTTTTAAGTGTTTAAAATTGTACTATTGTGTAAGTTTTATCTAACGACAAATATAATGGTTTATTCAATTCAAGAGTGCAATGGCGTCCTGTATACATTATCTGCCTACCCCGTAAAGTATTGGACCCCGGAAACTATATTACTATGAAAAATGAATTTATTTTGAGAAAACCATAAAAATCTAATGAATTCAAATATCCAATTGAGCTGATCAAACACAGTCATTTCCCACAAGGGTAAAACAACGTTAAGGGATTTTATGATAAAGGGAATGATCGCATCCACATATTACATATTTTGTTTGACTTGACTTAAAGTTCAAACACTCCAATTAATATATCAAAGAATAATATATAAGTTCATTCAACCCCTCGGTACATATATCAGGCATAATAACAGGATAAACTTTATCATATGCTAAGCACAAACGTCGCAGAGGTAACTGGGACTCCGAAAAACGGCAATTGAGATTTTATTACACACACAGAACCGTTAATGTTATCTCTTAGGTGATTTACGGAAGACGAGCTGGCAATAAAAAGGCTCACAAAACGTACCTACCCACATTATGATACTACTTTTGAGCTGGGTATTTCCAAAATTAGTTTAAAGTTCAATAGCATATGTCGTTTTGGATGTTAATCCTGGAGATGGATAGGTCATTCGAATTAAGTATCTAAACTAGGTTTGTAAGAAATACGTGTTTATTTAAGTGTATTTTTTTCTTATTATTATTTATTTAATGGCAACACAAAATATATTTTCTAGTAAAATTCTATTTGTAGCGTGTTCAAACTCAAACTCAAAATGATCTTTATTTGACGAGCTAGACATTTCAGATAAAGAGAATATAAAGATACTAGCGGCCCGCCCCGGCTTCGCACGGGTAGACTTTTATATCAAATATTTTGTCTACCCGAGCGAAGCCGGGGCGGGAAGCTAGTATAATATATAGCCTATGTTACTCAGTGATGATGTAGCTTTCTAACGGTGAAAGAATTTTTGAAATCGGTCTAAAAAATAAAAAATAAAATTTAGGGTTGGACTACCCCTAACATTTAGGGGGATGAAAAATATCTGTGTTTGAATATTTATAAATCGAACGGAACGAGGTTCAAACGCATCATCATTCAAAATTTATAGTAAAAACCCAAGAGAATACAACCGCTACGCTTGAGTAAAAACGGTGGGCACGGCTAAAACAGTGAGATAGTCCTTATTCTGAGGTAAAACATCGTACCTCAGATAATACACTCGTAAGATTCAAATAAGGAACATCGCTTTAATAAAACGCGTGTCACATTTTGTTCGATTTACTTATGGGCTTGAGTGTGTGAATAAAATCGAAGTGAACACTGCATATGATTGAATACTGTAACGTGCTTATCCCTGTCGCTTGCTCTGTATTAATCATAAATTGGTGTGGTGTCATTAAATTTGTGATAACGGAAGGCTTATTTATTACGTTACATAAGATTATGGTCATCGACTTCACCCAACCTTTTTTAGTCATTCCACCACATCCACCCAACTAGTTATTCAGTAGGTGAAGGGACGATAGATGTAGATGGTAATTTCATTCCGTTAAATAGAATGATAGGCGAGAAAAAAGACGCAATGCGTTTTCTCTTTACAAATTGATGCCGCCCGACGGGGCTGCTCCTACAAAAGATCGCAGCCATAGCCAAATACGGATACTCCTTTGTATTTTTTGTTTCTATCCTGGGTAAGGTTTGTAGCGCTTGTGCCAGATTGTCAATAAATATTGGCAGCGGGCGATTCATACCACTGGATTAGCCAGCGTCGGTTACGATGATGGCTCACCGTTTTGAGTGGCGTGCCGTACAAATTGTTTGGTATATTTGTTGTATAAAAATGGCTGCGGTCTTAACCCGTATGAAAATATATACTAGGATCTTAACATACATGTTTTTTCGAATTAATTACCCAGTATAGCTTTCAGCGCAAAAAACGCGAATAAATGTTTATCCTTTAGTATCAATATGTATACCGTATGTGCGGTGTGTTGGAACTTTGAAGTCAGGTGGATAAAAAAATAATACGTTGAAGAAATTACTGGGCTATTTGCAGACAGCAGATATTTCAGGTAAGTACATATACATTGAAATATAAATTCCTGTTAGTACAAATGCAATTACTAGCTATTTCAGCCAAAATCTGTATTTATTATGATTAAAACTGAGGAGATAGTATTACATAGTATTTGTTAGTTTAACAATTTATAAGTAAAAAGTGACACGCCCCGGCTTCGTACGGCCTTACATAAGAACCTTCCTCAGGAATCTCTCCGTCTATTAGTGAAAACCGCATGAAAAGCCGTTGCGTAGTTTAAAAGATCCAAGCGTACAGACGGCGGGAAGCAACTTGGTTTTATATTGTGTTAACATTAAGATACGAAAACAAACTTGATTGATATGTACGATTTATGCTCACTTATTTTTATTTTTAAACTGCTTTCTTGATCTTTATTTACGGTATGGCTTAAAACTGACGGAAATTCAATGTGAATATATTTCGCCAAGAATTCGCCTTTGCAATATAAGGTTAACGATATTTGCTTAAGCCTGTCCCGATGAAGGTCGCCCTTTGACTCCCTTCGATAGAAACTGTTACGACCATAATGCCGCGTTTATATGTATGGCTGTTACTTTAGGAACTGTACTGTGGTTTTTTGAGTTCGTTGTTCTGAAAAGTACACAAGGGCATAAAACATAATTATTAAAACACTGATATGGTTTGCATTTGAGGTCTATACCGTATGTTGTGCATCGTTTATAAAGTAATAGGCTCAGTATATTATCTACTCTGTGGTAATAGTGTTGCAACGTTGGAATTGTATACATATAAATAATACTTCTACATCGTGATAAAAGGATTTCGTGAGTTTTATGTCACATGGTCCAGAAACATGTTGAAGAGCTGTATTGTAATTTGTGTGTGTTTTTCAGTGAATGTTGCGTCAACCTTTAATGGGCTTGTAAATTAAACTAATGCCGAAGTTCTTTTTATAAATGATATGTGCATTTTGTTGGTGACTTCAATAAATAAATGGAGATTTCATTAAAAAAAATATTTTATTCGTGACAAAGCTATTTATGTACTTACTAGTATATATGTATAAATATACCGAAATGTGACCAGAATAAGCCAAAAAAGGAATTTTGTTACCTATATGCTTTATTCGATCGTCTTCTTTTTAATAAAATAATTTCGAGAAAGTAACATTTAATCCATTCCAATCCCATGATCAAAGCAACCAAACGGAAAATATAATTGTAAAATATATGAAGTTATCTGTAATGAAATGTATTTTTCACGGCGCCATGTTGCGATAGTTACACAAACAACTTAGAAATATAGTCTAATGTACCTATAGATAGCCAATTGCAATAAAGGCTTGGAAAAGACATAAAAGTATGGTATTGCCTGAAGGTATGAGTACACCTCGATACCTTACTTTCGGAGAGTCGTGCATCCATTTACATAGGTTACGTGTCGCTCAGCTCTCAGCGAAATTGCTTGCATGCCGAGCGTAAAAAGAATCCGTACGGTTAATGTATTCAGTTTCGAGAACGGACCGCGTTCGACGAATATGTAGAAGGACAGATTGGTCAACCTACACAGTATAAAGAACGACTTCCGATAAATAATTAACAATAATCTTTATTGACCCTAGATATTGACAAAGATTTGTATCTCTATAAGATCTTAAGAATTCGTGACCGAGAAAATGAATACATATAAAAATATACATTAATCACAAAGAATAGGGTTAAAGAGGCCTTGTCAAGCTTCTTCTCGCAATGCATAAATCAGTATTGCTTTCCACTTAGTATCCAGTAGGTATATCACAATCGGGGCCTCCAAATCAGAGACTAAGAATATCTTATTGTTACGGCTGAATTATAACAAATCACTGCGTAAGTGTAGAGCAACTAATTACTCGTGTATGTTTTTCTATATGGCCGCCATAGGTATTTTTAAGAAATGCACACACCACTAAATGTAGGTACCACAATGAACTCAGATATCATCATCAGCCTATAGACGTCCACTGCTGAACAAAGGCCCCCCCATAGATTTCCACCACGACCGATTCAATGCGGCCAGCATCCAACGCTTGCCAGCGACCTTTATCAGGTCATCAGTCCATTTAGTGGAGGGCCATCCGACGCTGCGTTTTCCACTGAGTGGTCTCCACTTTAGAACTTTTTGGCCCTATCGGCCATCCGTTCTACGAGCTATGTGCCCTGCCCTTTGCCACTTCAACTGGCTAATCCGTTGAGCTATGTCCGTAACTGTAGTTGTTCTCCGAATCTCCTCATTTCTGATTTGATCTCGCAGAGAAACACCCAGCATAGCCCTCTCCATAGCTCGTTGAGTGACTCTGAGCTTTATTACGTGGCCCATAGAGAGTGACCACGTTTCTGTGCCGTATGTCATCACTGGTAACTAAAATATTAAACATTACAAAAAAGACTATTTCATGTAACGCATTATAAATATATGCAGCAATTATTTGTAAGTGTCCCAAAACTAATTTATTAACCGCAGTTAGTGGATGATTATTCCGACATTTCCACGGAATTCTTTGAAGTAATTAAGCATTTACAAAGGCTTTGTGGCAAAACAATGACAGTAGCAAGAAAGGTTGCGTGTGTGTATTTAGGGTCGTGTTCCTACGATATATGCGGGGGTTAATTGTATATTAGGGAAATACATCCAGCTGTTACAAAATGTTCAAATAGTTATGTATAACAACATACTGGCACACAGTGTCGGTAAGGTTTATTTTCGTAAATACGGTGAATGAGAAGGAGCTTGGCTTGAAACGTGTCGAGGGTTCTATAACCAGGCGAAGAATGAATATAGTATATACCACTATACAGTATATAACAGCTAATATTTAATCATTAACTTATTCATTGTATATCAAATTAAAGGTCTCGATGACCGAATGAAAGCTTTTATTTAAAAAAAAAACAGTTTTGTGGACCTAACCCTTAACTATAATTAAGATTATTTTACCAATAATAGGTAACATCGCTTTTGTACTAGACTATTGTACCTATATATTGATGTAGACGCGATTGATGTCCATCCCTGTAGGGTGGGGATGGACACGCGGGCTTTTCATTATCAATGTGCCTTTGTACATAGATTGAAAGCCTGCGGTGAGGTGCCACGCGACGAAAGGACCTCACGTTCCGTATTAGAAAGTTACGGGCAGCATAATAATAGCACACACATTATTATACCAGTGTTATACACGATAAGGAGGTTACATCTGTCTGATTAATAATGTACGGGCCCACCATGGTAAGCGGTCAACGTAGCCCATAGCTATAGATGCTTGCAATACTAGGGAATAGGGATATCATTAACGCGTTGCCAACCCAACTGTTTCTGAGAGGACTCATGGAGCAATCAATTTCGAGTATTATGGCCAGCACAGGATATACTCACGCTGCAGAAACATATATAGATGCATCACAGAACATTTCATATGAATCTGCTTCAATTTAAATTATAATATTTTAAATAATTGTTCATACACTTTTGTGGTTTAGGACACGAAGGCATCAATCAACATTAATAACATCAACGGAAAACCTTGAGTACCCAATTTATTTCTTTGAAGGAGATCTAAGAATTTATTAAAAGTATAACTACAAAAAAATTCCGCATCACTGAATATAAAGAATCTTCGTCTAAAGAAAATTGCGTTAAGAATTCCGAAGTCGCAAATGTGAGCTCGCAATGTTTTTATAAGCGTATAAAAAAAAGATCAATTTTATATTTATAGTGACAGTTGATGTAAAGTGCACTTTCTTATTTATAACTAGCTGTGCCTGCGACTTCGTACGCGTGGAATTAATTTTGTTGACAATTTCATTTGCACCGTACAATAATTACTTATATATAAAACATATGCCAAACTTACGCTTATAGCTCAGCTACCTTTCAGTGAGATTCCTGCTCAAACAATTCCCGCCGTTCGGATGTTGTTCACAATTGTTTTTTGTCATTAGTACAGTGTTTACTTTCATATGCATATAGTAAAGAGCTGTAACTGTTAGTTTGACATTCCAAACCCATAAAATTGATAACTAATTTAATTCCACGTACGAAGCCTGTAAAGTTATTACGGTCCCGTATTTGATTTTTTTCCTATTGTTTTTTTACAAAATTAAAGATATATCTCTGCGACTGACGCCTTCTTTTCAAATCGGTCCCGCCCGTTCAAATGCTATTGATTTTTTGTACGTAACCCTAAACATCAATTTATCCCTAATTGTTTTTCCAAAATGAAAGTAGCCTAATTTACGCCTCATAGTATCAGCTATCTGCCAGTTCCGTTCAAATCGGTCCAGCCATTCGGATTTTGTTCACAATTTTATGGTTTTTTATTTTTTGTGCGTAACCCTAATTATTTTTCCAATAGTAAAGTAGCCCATATTACGCCCAGTAAAACCAGCTATCAACCAGTGAAGGTCTCGTTCAAATCGGTCCAGCCGTTCGGATTTTGTTCACAACTTAATGGATTTTTATTCGTTGTGCAGAACCCTAATTATTTTTCCAAAATTAAAGTAGCCTTTGTTACGCCCAGTAAAATCAGCTATCTACACGTGAAGGTCTCGTTCAAATCGGTCCAGCCGTTTCGGAGATTACCCCAAACAAACAGACAGACAGACGCGTGATTACTTTCATATGCATTTCGTAAAAAGCTGTTATTTTGATATTACAAGCAGACACTTCCATTTTATTTATGTGTATAGAAGTGTACCTGTAATGTGTTGAGTAATAGTTGTAAATATAAGTATTACAATCTATCAGTTTGTTTTTTTTCTTTTTGCTAATACGGTACTAGATTGCGCTGTGTAATAATATCCGGGCATTAATATATATTTTTTTTAATGACACTAACTAAAAGGGGAAGAAAGACTGGATTACTGTTTTTTTGACAAAATGTATAGATACCTACATTTACACTTTACACTGTAAATAATATCACATTGACATATTTTACCTAACCTACTAACTCAGAGTAGATAATATACTACGCTACTAATGTGACAAACTCAAAAGTTGGTGTTATTCGATCATGCCAAAAACTTATGATTTTTTGTACAAAAATCGACAACGGTTTAATCATTATGAAGAGTGGTGAATTTTATTTCTAAAAAACCAAATAACTCTGAAATATGTAATATGTCTTGGCCTGTAATAAGTTTTCCCAAATTATTATTGAATATATCTATAATCAATTTTACTTAAAAAAGCAGTAAACTCTCATAGGATCTAGACCGTTTAATTACTTCAGTAGTGAACGTTATAATTGAAATCAATTAATGGACAGTCAAAGGCCTTATAGTGAGAGAAAAGACAGGTATTACGATAGGAATTCCACGATCAATGAGAAGCAATAAAAGAATTCCTAAATAGTATTCCTAATTACTTCTGAAGTACCTTTCTTAAGCTTCCTATGAAAAAAAGATAATCATAAAAATAAATGTAGGTACTGTATTAACAATGTTTTACTATATTTCCTTACTAACAACTGCAATAATAATGGTAATAGGTAGATCATCAAGTCATTATTTTTAAGGAACTTTTTAGTCATTGACCTATTAGTTATTGAACTGTGTAATTGAGACGGCAATTTAAATTAATAACGCAACAAACGTGATTATTTTGTTCTTTTCAATATAATATTTATATATTATTAAGAACTCTCTCTATATATAAATTTAATAATAATGAACATAATTTATTTAGGATGAGTTAATGGGTTCGCTGTCAATCTCACTATCTTTCCGGTTTCATCCGGATCTAATTATACACAGAAATAAACCTATCATTAAAGATATGTATTAGGTATTATTGACTTTTACAACCATACCAAGTAGGTATCAAAGTAGTATATGTTTGTATTATTTGTTTAACAATCACGCCAAATGTGTTTGATTTTAAGTTATACAAAAACTAGCTGCCCGCCCCGGCTTCGCACGGGTAGATATTAGTTTCGGAGCATAGACATTTATCAAATATTTTGTCCACCGGGGCGGGCAGCTAGTATAATATACAGCCTATGTTACTGAGTAATAATTTAGCTTTCTAACGGTGAAAGAATTTTTGAAATCGGTCCCAGTAGTTTTGGAGCCTATTCAATACAAACCCACAAAAATAAAAAAATACAAATCTTTCCTCTTTATAATAGTGCAGATGTACTGATTTTCTTAAGGGTTATAATATAAAGTAGGGTAGGTACTTTTTATTCCAATAATGTTTCCACAAATGTAAGACATGGTATAGCCCGACTGAGAGAGTAGGTACCACCGCCTAACAAAAGATCGCAGCGCGCCTTCTTTGTAGTGTTTTGTTTCGGCGGGCAGTCGTATTTCCAGAGCCTCGAAAGAGAGGGGGTGCTGCTGGCCATAAGAATATCTGTCCGATCCTAATGCTGCTGACATCGTGATTCCTCTCAACATAAGATTAGCGACGTAAAAGTTATGTTACGTAATAAGGTACAAAGATTCCAAAAAGTCAGTATATGTTTTAAAATCCGTCAAGTATAGGTTTACTACTTATAATCCTTTATACCGCACGAATCCTGTAGTTTCTTTGTATAAACATTGTTGTTGTTCATAATATCCACCACAAAGAATCGAGTGGTCAGATCCCGCATTCGAATTCATTGGTTTTGGTTTGATATTCAATCAAAGAGAAAAACATTGTATCGTTTGTTTTGAGATTCAGTGGCACACAAGTACCCTATACTAATTTCTGGAACATTTTCAGCGAACAGACAAAGCTCTTTCACAGTTATCTAAAAGTATTGACTTAAACGTAGCTAGCAGAAAAATAAATAACATTGCTTCGTAGTAGTTTCTACAAAGCTACGAAACACATGTAGCACTTGCTACGAAGTACGTAGGAAGATGGGACTCGACACCTACAGCAGCATGTCTATGTCGAACGGACACTGTCGATCCTCAAATCAATATCGTAGGTATTACTTTCTACGAACTGGAAAATAAGTTAAATTTCCATTATTATGTATGAGTATTACTGAAGACCTTTGTCTGTCTTCTTTCGGCAAAGCAAGTAGTGTGTAGTTCGTAATACGAATTCTTGAAAGAGCAAGATAGTATTTTACGGAATCAGTGTAAAAGTAAAGAGTAAAATACAAAAGTTTGAAGGCTCCAACCTTCTATCCAATTAGCACCGCCGAAAATAGCCAACTAGCAGAATGGCTTTATCGTGAAGCTTTTATGGTTTTACATAACCATATTTTTTTTACTCAAATTTTACGCATGAGGTTACGAATATTATGCTACTGCCCATACCATTTTAATGCATTACCAAGAAGTGTTAGTAATTTAACGTTACATCGATACCTTCGATCGATGTGTGCTGTCATTAACTTTCGTAGAATAACAACATCCGCAGAACTGAACCAACCTCTGCACCGGGCGAATGCGCCGGACCGTCGTCGCAACAATGACAGCTCTACAGACTGGTTGTCAATAGGGGACACTACCCTTAATAAGTTAGGGTTACCAATACAGCAGAATCGAACATGTACATTATTTTTAGAAAGCAGGAGCGGTGGCGTCTGTGGCAGCGGCGGCGGTGGCGGCGGCGGCGCGGGCACGGCGGCGGTGTAGTACCGCAGCCAGCGCGGCGTCCTTGCCGCGGGTAATACGCGCCAGTCACGCGAGGGGTCGATAGTGCCGGCCTGCTCCGCGTCAATTATTCAGCACGCGACCGCCACCGCCACCTCCGCCACGCGCAGACAAAGCCGAGCGCGCGCACCTACCAGCCAACGGCGGCACGCTCCTCGCAGGCTCCCCGGCGCACTGACAACACTCCGAATGATCCGTGGGCGCGAGCTCGACGCGCGGTGGTCGCGCGTTACGTAAAGGCGGCGCGTGTATGCGCGTGGGGCGCGCTCGCGGCGGGCGCTCTGAGCGGGGTCGCGCGCGGAGTGCCGGTCGCCACTCAGTTATGCAACGCGCGCCACCGTCGCCCGGACGGGAAAATCGAACCGGCGGGGCGCGGGCGGTGCGCGCGCACCCGCATCGATACGCGCCGCGCCGCCGCCCGCCCAGCCGCAGCGCCGCCCCGGACGCCCCACGCGCCAGACCCGCAATTCATATTACACCGACGGCACCACTCATTCTAGACGTTGCGCATACATCCAACAAACTCCATTTACCCTGGCGGACACGAGCGCTCGTAATATAGACAAGCCCCTACAAGGCAAACTACTCAGTTAATTACTAACCGTCCGTACCGTACACACAAGCTGTTACAATTAGTATCCCCGGACCATCCGGGCAATCATTTTACAGAATAGTTTCCTTTTGTCATCGTTAAGAGCCATTTAACCGGGAACCTTTAATTTTACCAGACGACAGACAAATGTCTAGATTCAGCAATTGAATTTAAAATTTGACGGAATTCCGCAGCGCTGAAGGTCATTCATCCGTACGTGACCCCATTTTCTTTTCATAACGATCGAACAAGTCTACAATATTTGCGCTAGCTTAATGTCTTACCAGAACATAAAAGCAACTTGAACAAAGGAATGTTACATAAGGTGTAGTTTCGACAGTGACTAAAGGCTTCACATGTAAATAACTTCTAAAATATAAATAATAATGTGACGTTGCGTTGGTATATACCTACATAGAAAGCCTGAATATTCAGCATCTAACTATATGAAAACCTATAACAGGTGACGAGTGCCTCCCGTGGCATTTAGCGATATGTCCGGAAGCTCGGAGCCACTCGGGCAGTTGACGCAAGCCTCCGCTCTACGTTACTATTAAACTTTCCTTCCATAACTTAATTAGCAGAACCTACCTGCATTGTGTGTTAAAGGGCGCTTTTAGCAGATTAAATACCTACACGATATTTTGATACGTAGTTTTTATCTGTGAGTATGAAGTATTTAGGGAATTACTAGACAACAATAATGAGTACGTACCTTCGTATACTAAACCACTAATTAAAAATGTCTGCGCAAATCCTTTTGATAATGTAAAAAAATTGAAAATTATAAATTGAATAATTGGAGTTTATTTGATTTATTCTTCGTATTTGTGCCTTATGATAGTCGTAGGGGGTCAGACCAACTCTCCCTTTTGAAAGCTCATGGTGTGATTACCAACTGTACTTACACAGGCTGGGGTTTGGACCTGGGTCCATCAGATTACAGGCAGTTGCTTCAACCACAAAGCCCCCACGGCTAAATCACAGATCAGATTACGTTCGGAATGTCGGTGTCCATATTATTATGCAGATTTCATATCTATAGACCCGTAGACTATCCATATTATGCAATGTTCAGATCTATAGTTCCCGTAGACGAGACTATACCTTCCGTCAATCAGGAGGAGTAGAGGGAGTAACTAAGTAGTAACTCAGTCCAAGGGTGGACCGCTTGCGTCCAGTCGACTTTTTCTTAAAAACTCGTATCGAGGATTGTATACGCAATTATAGGTATATTATCTACTCCTATAAGTCGCATATGTATGTATTGGTAGCATATTATCTACTCTGAGGTATTGGCGAGTAGCATGATAGCTATATGAGCGCCATCTACCTAATATGCCAAGCTTTAATCACGCATCTAATAACATAAAAAAAACTCTGTACACACTTGGTACTGTCTAGTTAGTTCTTGTACACTTAGCTAGCTTTAGTTATTATTCTGATGTTGTGTGTGCGTGCCGTGTGTGTGCATTAATATTGTAAACCACAAACAAGTGGCGCTGTCTGTTCACAACATAATTCGTTTTCTAGCATAGTTGTATTCTCTTGTATTCGATTCTTATACATTAATTTGATTTGTCAATTGTTTACGAAGATATATCATAGTCGCCATAGTGTGTTAGAACCGATATTAGATACTATGATAATATAAATTCCTTTTAATCTAAATTGTATCCAAATCACTTTGATTGTATACTTGCTGAATCTTTCGATCTTTCAAATCAGCATAAAGAATCACAGTTTGTTAAATAAATCTTTATTATATCAAAACGATAAGTAGGAATGTTTACTTGTGTGAAATATAGCACATGCCTGTAAGAATACATCAACCATCACAAATCCAAGTGGAATACAATTAATAACAATGTTAACAATATAAATAACTTAAACTTAAACATTAATTTGAATATTACCTATGTCACATTTTACTTATATGTTTAAAACAATATCCATTCTATAGTCTAAAACCTTTCCTTATCATAAATGGGATAACAACTCTAAAATGGTGTTTAATTGGTCTTCTAATTGGTGACTGCCTTCCCCATTGTTCACCACCAGATCCCAGTCGGTGAAGTCATCAAGATCACATTCTGAGGCTACATCATCAATACCTTTTGTGAACTGAAATCCTCTTTTCATCCTAGTTTCCTCGTCAGCAGAGATCCGAATTGTATTAATCAAGTCACTGTAAGTTTCTTTAAACCATCTGATATCTGTTCTACGTCTGATATCACTGACTATCCATATTGGTTTCTCTGAGGCTGAAAATTATAATAATAAAATTATCCTCCATGATTTTCAAAAATAACAGCTACATGGTTAAATAATATAGTCATAAGTCAGAATTACATATTGAATATCCATTCTGTCTATTATTATGTAATGCTGTTGTCTTACATAATTAAAAGAATATATATACCATACAATTTGTACAATAAAAGTTGTTCTTGCAAGATATCGTTTGTTTTCTTGTTGCATACAAAGAATGTTATTTTAGCTTTAAATTATATCTTTATTCTTACCATTTTGACATGCAAGCCTACAAAAACATCCATAATCAACGTTCCTCATCTCATCACTCCACTTTATCATGTCCAATCTGTGTTGTTCCTTGTACTCGCTGTCGCTCAGTAATTCATTCAAATTCAAATTTTTCTCCTTCGCCCAGTGGCTTTTTATTGGTTGCGATATTTTTATCACATCACACCTGTCTCCGAGTCTAAAATATTTTCAAACTTATGATTACTCAATTATATTTTTATCTATCCGATATCTAATAAGTAATTCGTGTGGCAGTGTTCTTCGTCATTTTATAAATAATCATCAACAAAGTCTTCAACAGATAATAACTTACAGTTTTCGCAGATGATCTGTAATAAAATCTTTTCCAGATTTTCTTTTTCCACTGAATAGTAATATTATTTGCGGATGCATTATCACTATATATCTTTCATTAATTTACTAAAGGAGAAAACAACACAAAGTACACAAACAACTCTGATTTGATACAAATTGCAAAATCGCATCATGTCACTTGTTATCAGCTGTCATGTCACAGAGTTCTTCTTCTTCTTCCTAAGTATGGCAATCAATCCCTTCAGGGACTATTTTTGCAAGTGTCGAGTGTTAGAGAATTTTCATGATGCAAAATTTCTCGTGTTTGCCGCATTTAAATGCCTAGTGTCATGCATTCTAACGCCCAATGGAGTTTCTGGAGACAACCCACGGCAGTAGCAGATCGTAACACGCCTTTAGATTAGAGGTAACCTATTGACCAAAATGATAAATCACTTAACCCAAAAGTCGTATTATGGCATTATTTCCAATGCTCCTATAAATCAGTCACTAAATGAAACTTTACTGCACATATCGACACCAAAAATACACATTAAGATCACTATAACACAAATTACGACACACTGGAAAAAATCTCAACCGCTCCGCCTGATTCCCGCCAAAAACTCCCACAGAGTTCTTAACCACTACGTCTTACTTCTTCTTCTTCTTCTTCCTCTTCCTAAGTAGGGCAATCAATCCCTTCAGGGACTATTTTTGCCAGTGTCGAGTGTTAGATAATTTTAAGTATCAAAATTTCTCGTGTTTGCCGTATTAAAATGCCTAGTGTTATGCATTCTAATGCTAAATGGAGTTTCAATACGTTTTATTTGTTGTCTTCAATCATAGACTTCTTCTTCTTCTTCTTCTTTCTAGCTATGTCAATCAATAAATCCTCTTCAAGGACTATTTTAACTTTAACAAGAATTAAAATTTAATACATTTTCATATTGATAAACTATATATTGATGCACTATACCGAAGACACAATAGTAAAACCAGAAAGAGTTTCACAACAAGTTTACTCTTTGCTCTTTGGTACCTATACAATACCAACCAAGAGACAGCGCAATAATTGTGCCGCCGTTCTATAACATTTAATCGTAATAGTAAATCTATGATGTAGAGACTACATCATAGATTTAACATATAAAAATAAAAAAAACATAATATAATTCATAACAAGAATTTATTTTTAAAAAGTTATTACCGCCATCTGCCGATAGTTTATATTATTAAGCATATTGCCTCTATACGTTCGGTAATAGATGGCAGAACCTGCTATTGTAGTTTTTGTTACCAAAATGCTCAATAGATGGTGCTAGTAGAAATCAAAACCTACTGCATTATCTACTCTGGAGCTACTGCGTACAATCTCAGAGTAGGTTGGCGGGAAGCAAAAAAAGGTAGGCGTTTAGTATTTTTTTCAATTTCCTTAGATCTATCTATTTGTGATGTATTTTTGTGCAATAAAGTCAAGCGGTCAACAGTAGACTTATGTTTTTAGTAAGGTAAATACGGCACAGAAAATAACTGACGCAAATGGTAGCTACAAAAATTGAGTCATAGCATATACCCATTAGGATATGCAGAACCGGTGTTCTTATAAACAACTGTGATTTTTTTAAAGTTGGAATCAGGATTCCCGATATTTTCAGTAGGTACCTACCAGCTATAGCTTACAATGTCCCTAGTACCCTACGTACCTATGCCTATTTCAATCCAGTAGCTTAAGCACTTCTTTTTCGGATACCTACCTACGTAGTTAGGTTAGGTTAGGTACTATTTTAAAGCCGTGGTGGCCTTGTGGTTGAAGCAACAGGCCTGTCATCTGATGGGCCCAGGTTCGAGTCCAGGCCTGTACCAATGAGTTTTTCTAAGCTTAAGTACAGTGATTAATCACACCATGAGCTTTTAAAAAAAGAGAGGTAGGGCGATTTGGGATTTCCCGTGGGTTATCCTATTTAAATCGGAGTCGCCCGACTGGGGCTGTACCTCCGCCTTACAGAAGACCGCAGTGAAATAACACTACTTGATGTAGTGTTGTGTTTCTGCGGTAAGTAAGGTTGCCAGTGCTCCACGAGGATACGCTTGGCTAGTAGTATTGCTGCTAGCACAGTGAGTCCTCATCAGCAACATGGTTATATAGCGGCTATAGGCTACGGTGACTGCTTACCATCAGGTGGGCCGTATGCTTGTGTTCCACCTTAGTGGTATAAAAAAAATAAAACTATCTTAGAGTAGATAATTTATATAATGCTAGGTACCTAGTACCTACCTACTATTGTTCTAAGTAAGGTGAACGAACACCTACCATTTAAACCAATGGAGTATGAAATAAATTCAGCAATTCCACTCATTCATTAATTACTATCCCGATACCCATGATTAAATGAATGGACAGCGAGATATCATAGGTAGGTACCTACCTACCACAAACTACAGCGTGCTCGATGCACGCACCCACGCAGTTATTAAACCCACCATAACACATATCTAACTATTAAATAAATTCGTGCCGACACGAAAAAATGGCGTTATTTGAATGCCGGCCGATAATTTAAATGTAGCAACAACCGCTTTTAGCTTACAACCTTAATTGACTTAAAAATGCTTATCAATATTCCGTATCGACGAGAACGTTTCAACCGTGATACGCTATTACATTAATAGTTCTTTGTGGAACGTTTTTAAGATCTGTTATTGCATAACCAAAATGTCAACATAAAACCTTTCGGCATGAGCCAGAAGTTGGAAGCACGATGAACGCTCACGACTTTCTGAACAACTTCGGACATGACATTCCACGTTTCGTTGTAGATTAGAACGGGATGGATAGCGAGCCACCCTCTGAATAAAACGAGACAAGCGACCACCGAGCAGTCCACGTGGACTGCTTAATATCAACACAGGAGCGACGACCAATAGAAAACGGTACCGCTAATGTATTTCTCACCTCCGCACTCACACCAAGGTCCACTGGCATTTTAAAAACATTCATACAATTCTTGACTTTACTGCACACTGTTAGAGTTTCAAATCTAATACCTTGGTGACGTGACAGTACGCTTTCGAAACGACTTATAAAGTTGTAACGACATGATTCTGACATCTATTCCTGGTGAGTAGGGTACGAAATTGTTCGCGGAGTGTTCTGCGGTTCTTGAATTTAAAACGATTCCCAAGAACACGGGCGCAACTTGGTAAAGGTTGGTGGAGGCCGCGGTGCAAACTGCATCGTCACACAGGCGCCCCCCGCACCCCCGCGCCCCCGCGCCCCCCGGCTCCACTATGTGTGCGGAGTACGTCTGCTCGGCGTCAACTGTTGTGCTGAGCGTATTCAAAGCCGGGAGAGGCGCACCGCTTGGTGCACACAACGTTCTCAATATTTTGCTGTTGCAATATGCAGCTTTTTATTTTGGCCTCGTTTGGCCGAGGAGCGAACAAAGGAGGCGGCACACATCCAGGCGCCTCCACAACTCTGCGCTCACAATAACTGTACCTAGGTGATCATTAGTAAACGATTAAATCTTGCGGTGAGTGAAATAGACACAATTACCGGTAGCCCATTCATTACGACTTACTCGACAACGCATTACCTACTTACTTATTACCTAATGTAATGTCTACATAGACAGATGTACTTACCTCCAATCCAACTGTCAAGATAATTAAACTTTTGAGTCGCCTTCACAACAATTTTTCAAGTAAACGGTAAAAGAACAATAATATAAACGAGGCTAGAGTTTCTTTGAACAAATCGTCTCCGTAATGGGGTCTTTGGGATTATGTTTTTGATATAATGGAAGGGGATCTTTTGTGGATGGCAGCGGAAATATTAGGTTCGCTCGCTACCCTCCTTGCTCGCTTTGACGCCTATGACGTCACTCGGTGCCAACTGCTGCTAAAGCGATGCCGCATCATTTCCTAAACTGCTTGTTAACTGCACATAACTACGTCACGTTACGTGAACTCCTCCAAAACAGCTAATTTGTAGTAAAGAAAATTAGGGAGGTATTTTAGGTACTTTAAAACTTACCGTTAATACTACTAATACTGGGTATTATTTATTCTTATGCCGTTATCTAATTCAGTTTAGGTAAGTAATTTAATTAAAAAGCAAAAAAATGATATGATTTTTTTTTTGTAATGCCTTGTGTAGGGTGTAGGTGTGTTGGTACTCTAATAGCTAGATTATAGATTAAGAGAAAATACCCATTTGTCACCTTCTAGATATCTTCATCGGTACCGGTCTACCTACATAGGTAGCTTACAGCTTACTAGCCACTAGGTAGGCATCTATGGTATGCTAGACTATTATACACTTCGATAGGTGTAGGTAGGTACCTAGGTAGAGGTAGAATAACAAACATAAGTAGGTAATTACGTAGGTATTATGAACTTAAACCACTTAGCTACAATACAAGAAGGTAACAATTGCTTATTTAGGGACAGTTGTGGTAGGAAGGTAATAGTTATACTTATCTAAATTGTTAATTGATCTGAGAGTTTTTATTGAGAGAGTTGATTGAAAGCGTTTGCGATTGTTGTAAATCACACCCTTCTCGGTGATATATGGCTGAGTGGGGCGCGACTACCCTTTTATAGCGAACAATCTGTTACCAGCAACTTCGTTTGCATTTGTCTAAAGACAAAAGTAGCCTATGTCCTTATCTAGGATACAATCTATCTCCTTGTCAAATTTTATTACTATCCGTTCAGCCGCTTAGTCCTGAAAACGTAGTAAACAAACAAACATAGTTACTTTCGCATCCTATCCCACTAATATTATAATTAATGCTAAAGTTTGTGAGTACGGATGGATGGATGCTTATTTCTCTTTCACGCAAAAACTACTCAACGGATTTGGATGAATGTTGGAACACAGCTAATTTATAACCTGGATTAACACAGGATACTTTTTACCCTAGGAAAATGTTTTAAAACTTTATTTTCTAAGCTCAACGCGGATGTAGTCGCGGACAGAAGCTTGTTTATAATATTTGTACCTACGGATCTTTGTGTAAAGCACTCGACGCGTGGCCCTGAGCGACGAATCTCTGAAATCGGGAGCGTTTTTGTAAATGATGTGCTTGATTAGCTTGGCTAGCTGAGCTGATTCATGTGCGGGCACGCGGGCAACGTCAGCCGCGGACAAAGGGGCAGTGTTATTACAGCTAATATTTGATTTATAGACCAAGTTATTTGTCCCGCCATCCGCCCTCGTTGGAAAACCTGCAAAACACAACCCCGCTGACAGCCCACTGTTTTCATCGGAAGGTTTAATCTTATTTACGACTCTTTGTTGGTGAAAAAAATATGAGAACGCTCGGAGAGTTTGACATATATTTTTTGTTATGTTTAATGCCTTAAGCTCTTGTT
The DNA here is from genome assembly GCA_951449985.1 of Falcaria lacertinaria. Classification (NCBI taxonomy): domain Eukaryota; kingdom Metazoa; phylum Arthropoda; class Insecta; order Lepidoptera; family Drepanidae; genus Falcaria; species Falcaria lacertinaria. The sequence goes on from OX602124.1 coordinate 3,927,180, forward strand.
TTATGAAGCAGGAGGTTTGTATTCAGCAAAAGCTACGTAGGGGTCGATTAGTGTTGACTATCAGTCGAGATAGTTCCGCGAAGTGTTAATGTGCGGTGGACGTGACCTATCTACCTGGTCGTTCCGTGTGTGCGTGTACAGATCACTCACATCACAAGTATCACACACTTTATACGTAAGTACGCCTGTGTGTGACAGCCTAAGGTAGGTTAGGTGCAAAAAAAAACATCCAACGATACATTTTCTCATTAGTTAAGGACGTGCCTGTTTAGTAAGGAATGATTGAGGTTCGGCAGGCTGGTCATGTACCTAACGTGTGTCCTGGGAAGCCGGGTTACTGTCAGAGGATAGTTTGCAGACTTTTCCAGCTAAGATCGGAAGCCCAAATCCCGATTCCCCATATTATCCTATCTTACGGCTAGGTTAGGGTGACGATGAGAATTGAGCACACGGAGCGAGGTCATGAGACCTAGGTAGGTACTATACCTAGGTACCCATCCACCACCTACTGCAGGTAGGGAACTTAAATAGTAGCAAATAGGTAAGCAGGTGCCAACGATGTGTTTTTTACTACGAAATACCAAATAGGTATCTGTGATGCTACCTACTATCACAGAGACAGGATCGCGTGATATGTCATGTCATGTAGGTACCTTGAAATATCTTACAAATCCTTCAGTAAGTAGGCAGGTACCTAAGTTCTACGAGAACCTAGGTATAATGTGTTAAAAACGATAATGTATTCAGGCATCAATAACATGTCATGATCTCGGCCGGCAGCCCGGCACGCGGCGAGCCGCGGCGCATTATTCAACGCAAACAAAAAGGGAATAAATGCTGGAATAAAATACTTTTAATTTCCCCGGGCGCCGCTAATCGGACCGCGTCGATGGAGGGCGCCAAATCGCCCTTTTTATTTTACTGTATGAACGCAAATCCTGCGGGAAAACGGCTCGGGAGCGGGCGGGGAGCGCGGGGGCGTGCGGTCACGCGCGCGGACTTAGCGCCGCGCCGCTCCCACACTTGACCCGCGCGAGGTGACACCGGCCACGGAACCCGCAAAAAATGGGGGGGCGCCTCCACTCGGACAATTTTGTTTTAATTTTACTACTAAGTATTTTGATAGCACCCAAGAGCTTAATCGAATACCTACCTAATGTTAAACTTGGGCTAAAGTTTTGTAGGTAGGTACTTAGGTACCTAACACTCACATGAACTTTGTTAAAATCTCTCTATACCTAAATGTAACTAAATTAAGGGTATTAACTAATATTTTGTTATTTATGTCGTTAAAATAAATTTCATACCTAAAGCCATTGAACTGACCTCAAAGCTGTAGTTAAAAAAAGGTAAATTGGAACATAAAGAGAGCGGCCTACCTAGGTATGTAAGTAAATATAGGTTTATCTAGGATGATCACCGCTGGCACGGGTCGCGTTGTCCTCCATGGTCCATGTCATGACGCACCTACGCGCATGTTGGTATCCGGCGCGCGGCCGGTGGCCACTAATTGACTCACAAACAGCCGTATAGGCATACACACCGCAAACACCGAGATATATCCGCAGCCTGCCAAACAATGACTCACACTGTGTCATTTATCGAGTTGTTTTGTTAATTACGATACTTTAAGGTTTCCTTCCTCTTAACTTAGGTTCAGCTTAATTATTTGCTCACATTGCATGCCTAATCTGGTAGCGGTTACAACAGTAGGTAAGTTAGCCTCGGCACGTCGTCTGCTCTGTTCCTACTAATTAGTGGGTTTTTAAGCTCAAGTTTATTTTGAGCAGATCGCTCTAAATGTAAGTATGTAGGTGCCTAAGTATGTAAATTGCTTAACACAGTAGGTCTCAAGTCATCCTTAGCTAGTTCTTCTGGAAGTGTAAAGGCCATATGTTTGTACTTTATTAAACACAGGTTTATTAGATCCTTAGGTACAAATTAGAAACTTATTAGTAGTGTCAATATGAGAAAGTATCTATACCTAACTCAACTATAAAGTGTAACATCTTGATAGAACACTGTCAAGAGACAGGATTGAGGATTCACTTGTGTAGTGTCGTAAGTAGTTTACGTGGTATGTATGTCAAGTGAAGTGCGATCAGCGTCGCAACGACCCCCCGAGAGATGTCGCCAGGTTTAGCGCGGTCGGCTGTAAAAATACGTGCGGGTATTTCCGGGGGATGGGGGGCGATAAATAACTCAGTTTGCGGCCGGGGGATCGGGGGACGGCGCGTTATTTGTAGGGCTCGCGTGTGAATTATTCGTGGGTTCACGCTCGCTGTTTGCCCGCCGTCTTGTGGAGTGGAGACCCTCGTTAATGAAATTTCATATCGCCGTGCGTCCTATTGTGGGAGCCCCGCCACCCGCCGCCCGCCATCCGCCATCCTGCCATTCAGCCGCACGTTACGTTACACACACACACTTGACTGCGACCGACCATTATGTTTGTTCGTTTAATGCAAGAATTAGGGGACTATTGTACTGGAACAATAACTGAACTTAATATTTGACGAGGAGCGAGAAATACAGGTTGTGGTCGGTTGCTTCTTTTATGGTTACTTGAACGCAGGTAGGTAACACCACATAAGAAAGTAGGTAGATATTTAGTTGCTCAAACCGACTAACGATTCCCCAACAATATTGGCTATGAAATGAAAGACGAAACCCCATGGAATAGAAGAGTTTTATTAAAATCTAGGCTATTGACAAATAAAACCTATATAAATGCATAGGTACCTGCTATTAGCCTGCAGGCACGTCTCTGGAGGAAGATAGGTTTCAGTAGCACTAGGGAGGTACCAGGGGCGGACATAGAATTTTCTTTTAGGTAGGTAGTCAAAGGAATTAACATAAAAACCAACTACTATAAGTACTACTACTACTATCTACCTGGTTCAATAACATACACACATACTTACCTATTTTCTGATTATTCTGCGTTATAAAGTTTATTTGATTTTAGTGGAAATAGGGAATGACTTTTTGCCTATAGGTATGCAGTGCACGCCTTGATTTTTTTCCAGGATCTGTAAGTAGGTACCTAAGTTGGAAGGTACCTGCATAGGTGGCAACCAACTGGAAATTCAGTACCTACCTAAGTACAAGTAGGTATATCTACATCGTTACTAACTAAGAATCAATAAAACATTGAGAATTCGAGACACAGGAAAGTAGTTAAGTACAGCTGCGTTGACGCAGTTGCTGATTCGCTTGCTGTTGCTTGTTGCATGTAGAGGGGCTTGTGGGTTAACTATATAGGTACCTACCATTATTTTTAGTGTATCTACCACCCACCACATATAGTACCTAGTCGGTACCTACTTGCCGCTATGAAGTAGGTAGTACGTAGGCGTTTCATCGAGCATCGTCAATCTATAAGTCCATTCATAACCCAATTAAAATTTATTGCCTTAACATCAGATTCATGCAAAACATCTAGGTAGCTAAGCTAGGTACGTATTTGATATGAGGTGGTTTGTTTCAACTAAATATTTAATTAAAGTAGGTACTTTTAGAGTAATTTTCGACACCTTATCCACACTTCTTGCTTATATAAAATGAAAAATCTATCATAGGACAGGTAGGTACCTAATTAAAGCTATTTTCTATTTTTAACATAAATAAATAAGTGAACTGTGGGTACGTATAATACCTAAGTAGGTAGGTAGATACTTGTTTAGTTTCAATCATAACATCAGACAATATTAAAAGCCTAATAAATCCTATCATTATGAAAGAAAGCGTATAAATCTCTTCAATAAAATATGCACTTAGGGTGAGTTGTCCTAGGGGAGCTCGTATGGTTGATATGGAATTATAATAACTATCTAGTAGGGACTAGTACCTTCCTATAGGGAGATGTGTCGACAGATGTGTTTTACCTACCTAATTACCAAAATTATGTTGGTAGGTACCTACCTATGTTATTACTTGTAAGTCTTGTAACAAACTTTTTTTATTAAAAGTTTTTTGGCATACGTATAGGTTGGTAGGATCCTTAAATGTAGTATAGTGTGGTGTGTGCCGGTTTCTTGACCTAAGTGGCTACCCAAAATCTGGTGCAAGCAAATGGATGCTTTTTATATTAGCCCAATTTATTCGAATGGCAGTTAATGACGACGATATCATATACACAGAACACTAGTTTAGTAGTACTTAAGTAAATATTTTTAAAAAAAAAACTTGTTCCTAGACAGAATAACCTAACAATAAGTAGGTACCTTGCTTCCTTACTAAAGAATAAAGATGAACCCGGGCCTTCTCTCGCTGCTAAGTTGTCCCCACAATACAAAGGAACTTCAATCGATTGTTTGTTGATCAAAGACTACGAAGCTAGAACCTGTCACAGTTCATATTGAGCTAACCAGTTGCCCGTTCACGACATGACCTTTTACCCACGTAAACGTTTAAACTATATAGATAGGTATCTATTCTCTTATAGGTATGTATACATGTTTTAATATGGTATCTACCTACCTATATAAAAGTAGGTAGGTAGGTACAAATTACACAAGTCACAACACAACCCTAGGTCAAATAACAAGTTAACAGAACTCTATCACTAGGTAGGTACTAGGTACTACCTAGAATAAGTTATTCTTATGCCACTTCCTACTTACCTATAACTAACGTGACCATACGTCCCGCTTTGGCCGGGACAGTCCCGCTGGCCAAAAAACGTCACGCTTTCGAAAACGAACTAGGCGATAAATTAATTTAGGTAATACCTACCCACTTATCATTTATGATCATTCTTGGAAGCACTGGACATAACTTAGACGTTAAAAGTCGCGTGACCAAGGCTTATGTAACTAAACTAATATGTTCTATAAAAACTTACTTATTTATTTAGATGGAACCTATTCCTCATTTCATATATAAGACAGCTAAATATAAAAAAAAATTACCTTATTATTTTGGAAACTAAATTGTCATGTTACTTATAACATAACTAAGCGAGTCACACCACCTCCGCTCGGCGATAAAGTTCAAATAAAATAGCCAGTGATTCGAAGGGACCATAAGCTGAAGCGATCATGTTACGAAACGAGCTATTACGACCGAGTGATGTTTTGTCGGCTAACCTAATTGACTTTGCTCAAAGATATCTTGATTACTTATAAATAAAACGACATTCGCTCAAGACATTTGGATTAAGTTAATTAGTTATCGACGGATTAACGATCAAACGATAAACGGCTTTAGGATTAGAACCTCAATTCTAATCGTCAACCAATCAGCAATGTTGTCGATTCTCTCGAACAAAGAAGTTATAAAGGCCGCTTGCTCGCGAACTTCTGTTTAATCTGAGGATACAGACACATACCTAATTTTAAAAAAAGATATAGAGCTACATCACATCATTGTAGATCGGTAACAGACATTGGTAAAGGAAGTTTGAATTGAAGTAGGTACGTAACTATATACATAGGTAGGTAGGTACCTACTTTCATTCACATGGTATCAATCGATTGGATTACGAAGGAAACTAATAATTTAAGCTCTAATCGTGACCTACAGTCGAGTCATCATTATTCAACCAAAGTAAAAAATCTGCTATACAAATTTTATTGTAATATAGGAGTTAATTGGAGTATTCCTAGCATGTAACGTACCTTGTTACCTAGAATACGTCACACATGCTAGGAATAGGTAGAAAGGTTTATATAAAACTAATATTTCTTATAAGCTTCATTCCTAATACCAACATTAAGGTGGATAGATATAAAACTAATTCGTGTGTAATTTAATGCATGAATGACTTCCTAATAAAGTGACAAGCAAAACCATAAAACGGACAGGAGTCATAAAATAAATAACTAACAACATAGGTACTAAATTAATAAACCAGCAGTAGGTAATTATGCATTGCACGCCTAGAACCAGGTACCTGCCAACCTGCTCACATAATTTAATAATAGTACGATTGATATCATCGATTTCATATTAAAAAGATCTAGGTAAACCTACGTTTTTATTTCGTAGCGCGACATGGCGGTGTGAAAGTCCCGTTACACCGCGTTTGAACAGATGTCGGCTGTGTAAACAAATATTGCACTCAATTCGTCATACATCACATACCTACACATAGGAAGGAACGTAATATATATTTCATTACATTATTGTTAGACTAAAGGGTGTAATTATTAAAATATAGGAACACACTTTGAACAACTATATTTTTCTAAGTCTCCAACACATATATCGAATAATAGTCTTTGATCGAATACAATCCCCCGTACAAAATCTTCTCGACTGCCAGAGAGTGGACGGACACCTTCCATTTTTGAATATTCCCTCGCTCTCTCATATTTTAGGCGCCAACGTCAAAAGTTACTGTCAGTCCACTCTCTGTTCAACATTTCTTTTTTTAAATCGTAAGAAACTTGTTTAGCGACACCAGTCTTTTTGTTTAGGAATACAGATTAACTTATTAATCTCAAACTGAAATAGGTTATAATAGATATTTACAATAAAAATATAAGGCAAACAATAATATAAGAAAACTATATTATGTCAGTTGATGAAATTAAAGATACAGATATATAACTAGGTACATAGCTCGGTCGCACAATGGAAAAATAATTAATTGACATATTGTTAGATAAGTAGGTAGGTATCTTATTCTATCTATGTATCTATATTTTACATATTTTGATAACCCTTTTGTACGGCTCTTTTACGATCTTAATCCCTATCTGGTAATAATGTAGGTAATAAACATTAATAATACCATTACTAGCTAATATAGCATTGGTACTGTAGGGCGTAGCGTCGTGGCTTTAATGATACGTGGGATCGCTTCTGATATCTTTATATTCCTTTAAATAATAATTAATTTCACTTTTACAATATTATTTCGATGATGGGCCTAATGTCATACTCTATTCTCCAAGACATTATACATTTTATTCGTGAGGTGCTGTCGCCTTACATTTTATAACTAGCCAGTAATGTAGTGCCAACCAAGGCGTTACAGTACCTACTAATAGGTACGAAAACGTAACTCGCGAAATGTCAAAATTGACATAAAAATTTTTAGTTCCACTTTTCACCGCCGCAGCGCTGTTCATTTTCCAATACAAAAATAGTCGAAGGCGATACGAAAACGTTGTCGACAATGTTCCTGCTACCGGCACTGAATAGGTACTTAAATAAAATATGACCTATATTTTCATTACAGCTCAGAGTACCTAGCTGATATCCTACTACGGTTTACAGATAGGGACTTATGAGACAGGATCTAGGTAGGCAGGTACTTATATCTCGATGGTACCTACCATTTTCTCTTCTGTTGAAGGTTTTTTTTTTTTGTGTTTGTTTGTGTGTTATGGTAAAAGAATTGTCAGCTATAGCGCAGCGGCAACAGATAGCTATTTATTAAAAGTCGAGTGTAACCTGTAGGTACACGAATACCTGTTATTTGTTCACTTAATGATGTGTTGTTAATAATATATCGCACCCTACGGCCTACGGAGGTAGTGGAGGTACCCGCTGCTGCCACATACACTTTTGAATCAATAAGTACCAATTTCCTTCTCAAGGGGAGCCGGGTTGAGTTATACTGGTACAGACAGCCGAGGGGATTAATAAATCAATAGATACTTTTTATACTTTCCTGTTTTTATAGCCGGTGTCTATAATTTCCTATTTATGAAGGCCGTAGGTACAGATTTCTCAAGTTCACGTTTTCTCAGCAATCCGCTTTCTTATCACTTTATTTTTATTTTTAAGGCGCTTTTAAACATTTATGCCAACCTCATCATTATTATAATCATTAGGTAATCTACACTAATATTATAAACAGGAAAGGTTTTTATTTTTGTATGTACCTAACGAATAAACTTAAAAACAAGTGGACGGATATAAAAAAAAAAGAAATCGGTCCCGTAGTTTCGGAGCCTGTTCAATACAAACATACACACCCACAAATATTCAAATCTTTCCTCTTTATAATATTAGTATAGATATAGATATACATAGAAGTAGGTATGTATTGTTGCGCGGGCGAAGACGCGGGAAAAAGCTATCACTGAAAATAATATTTAAGATCGATTAGTAACATATTTTTAAGTGTCTTGTATTACTAACATTATATATGAATCACCTGAAATTAATAAAATAATAATAAAGGCGTAGGTTATTTATGTATGATTCACGGACTGGAGAGTCAGGGAGACAATAATTTGAGTTTGATATACTGAACATAGCTAAATAAAGGCAGCTAATTGTAGGAAGTGCTGTCATATCCTCAGATGAAATAAAAAAGGTAGATAGGTTCTCAGATGGAACTTTGCGAACAACCAAGCGAACTAACGCCCGTTTTTTAGGCATGTAGTGCGTAAGCCAGGCGTAGGTAAGTTTCTTTGTTTTCGTGGCGTGTGTGTGTATTTGTGTACACTGCAAGGCGTAGTTTCAACCGGCGTCGTTTCGTTGTTCGCTAAAATCCAGGCAGATGGAACTTTGCTTGTTATTTGATAGGTCATGTTAGGTTGGTTATAGAATAAATTACCAATTGGGTCCTACGTAGCTCCAAATCAAACGGCACCGCGTCGTATCGTATCGTATCTCTTGCTGTAAGTACCTACCTATTGTTTTACGTTTCACACCCACGTGGACGATTTTACGACATAATCTTTGTTTTGTGTTCTCTTGCAATTTAAAATTCGAATTTAGAACTCGAAGGTAAGGTATTTTTTTATTATTATTGAGCTCGTTCAAGTTTACAAGTGCTATTGTAAAATCGTTTCGGTTTACTACCTGCGTTCAGAGGGCACTTATACGTTATCGGGCGAGTTCATTGTGGATAGATAAGTACAACTTTGCTTACCACTTTATACTTACCGTACGTAGATACTTGGACATGACGGTAAATCTGCTTAGGTAAGGTTGCCTAGGCACACATAACTACCTAGATTGGTAGGTTTATGGTAGCATCAGACGATTGACTTCCTACAGTAGAGAGACCAGGTAAAATACGTGGAAGCTACTGTCGCCTAAGTAGTCATTTAAATAGGCCTATAACGAGTGTACCTACTAGGAATGCGTGGATCAGCTCCAGCTTTAGTTGTAAGTAGGCAGGACAGGACCTAAGTGCTGTATAGTGTAGGTACGTATAGTATCACTGTGATGATTGTAAGCTGTAATTAAATCAGCTCGGGACCTCGCTGGAGGCAGCGTGGTAGTAGTAGTGCAGTCACTCCGCGCCTCAACTCGATTAAGGACAAATCAATAAGGCAGCCGATAGTAGCGAGTTTAATAGAGTGAGCGAGCCGAGCCGAGCGCCCTCATTACCCCCGCAATTAGCGCACGGCGCTCCCGACGACGACGACGCACCCCGCGCGAAAAACGAATAAAAAGAGCTGCCCTCAAAATGGCCGCCGCCGCCCCCCGGCCTCCCGCCGAGCCCCCGCGCCGCTTCGTGATTGCATCCCCGCAGCTCTTATAAATATGGCCGTATTCCTCCCGCCTTTACTGATTGCCCGTATACCCCCCGGCCTCCCCCCGCGACCGCGCCGCCGGCGTCTGAATAGATAAACGAGTCCACGTGGACCGACGCTCTTATAAAAATCACCTCGGCCAATCGCGCGGCTCCCGCGGCGTGAAGCAGCCAACCGCGTGCCGAGAACGCTTGTAACTCCACCCTTAATAAGCGATGCTGGCCGGCGGGCCAATGGCGCGCACGGCTCGGCGCGCTCCGACCGAGCAGTCCACGTGGACTGACGCACACACGCACGCACGTATAATGCCTCGAGTGGAAATAGCTATGACGGCGAAATGTGCGACAGCGAAAAAATAAAATGCGGTCGGTCGGTGGTGCGGCGGAGAGTGGGTGTAAACAGGGGATATTTCGGTGCGGCTCGTTCGTTATTATTGAATGCGGCGCTAATGGCGCGGCTCGCGGCTTCCTGCTCCGCGGCCACGGCACTGCACTCACCTGCCGTGCTGCCCAGACACGTTCCTAGCTCCTGCCATCCTGCCCTCCTGCCATCTCCTACTCACATCACGTCGCAATCTCTATATCGCGCTCGCTACCTACCTAGGTATAGGTTACCTTAAGTTTATACTGAGGTAAGGGTAGTAGCGTACAAGTGTGGTGACAACTGGCGAGCCATAGAATTAGGTCGCGTCCACAGCCAGACACGGCGAGCCAAGCAGCTAGGGTTGCCAAAATTTTTCAGGCGAATATAAACCTATTTTAAAAAAAAAAACAGATACAAACACCTATATTTATAAAAGTTTACGGTACCTACAAACTCCTATAGTTATGGAAAAAGTCAAAAATAAGTAAATGTTGTCTGGATGTCAGGATTTCACATCAGTTAGGAAGGCATAGGTAAGTGAATGTAAAGAAACGATCATAATATCCTAAATTGAAGGATTGAGAGAGGAATTTCTTGGTTTTCGGTGTTGAAAAGAAATTTCTGTATTTTTGCGTAGTACCTATTGTATATATCCACAGTAACTAATACATATATAGTGGCTACGACTCGACAATCGACATACCTGTAGTACAATAATACAACGGTTGGCACCCCTAGGACTCCTAGGAGCAGTGCAGGTGTAGAATATAGTGAAGGCGCGGTACGGATACGGGCGAGCGACACGCTCCGACCCGACCTCCGCGATAACGATTGTCCGGTAGCTGGGGAATCGGGCTGCGACACTTTCGCAAATACCTATACTATACTATACTATACTATACTATACTATACATACCATAATAATACCTACTATAGGTACCTACCTACATTGACATGATGAGTCGCATTCACATGCTATAAACGCAATTAGGTATATCTAGGCACTTACCTAATTTAATAATTTTACATCTAGATAGTCTTTCTACCTAGATTAGATACCTACATAGTAAGAAAACCTGTTTAGGTAGATACTGTCTACCTATAGTATAGGGTTAATCGTTAACGCTATAGAAAACGAAAGAAATGTATGGGAGTTAAAAACTTTTACGTTATGTCATCTGTGCCGGTAGCATGAACTGTTTCGACAACGTATTCGTATCGCCTTCGATTATTTTTGTATTGAATAATGAACAGCGCTGCGGCGGTGAAAAGTGGAACTAAAATTTAGTATGACATTTTGACATTTCGCGAGTTACGTTTTCGAATACGTTGTCGACAATGTTCCTGCTACCGGCACTGGTCAAGTTTTTAATTCTCATACAATTCTTCCGTTTTGTATAACGATTAATTATGTAAAGGTAAGTAGATATGGCTAGATAGTAAACATGGCTACAGGTACCTACTGATATAGGTAGATAGTTGGTAGTTGGTGTGGTTATTGCTAGGTGTGGTGCAACCTAATGATGATTATTAAGTTGGCTCTTAGCACTCGCAGCCTCGCACCTTCCGACATTGGCATAATACTAGGCACTGACAGATATCTGATGGATGACTGTATTATTATCCCACGATATTTCATACAAATTACCTCAACGATTTTTATTTCAATCTTTGTTATTATCTTTATCAAAAACTAGATGTTTCCCCGCGACTGTGCCCGCGTATAAATATAATATATAGCCTATGTTACTCAGTGATAATGTAGCTTTCGAAAGGTGAAAGAATTTTTGAAATCGGTCCAGTAGTTTCGGAGCCCATTCAATACAAACATACACACACAAAAATACAAATCTTTCCTCTTTATAATATTAGTACCTAAATTAAAGACGACCTAAGTAGGTACGAGTAGAAGCAGATGAAGGTACCTAATGGTACGTATGTAAACCTCTAGCAGGCTAGGTAAAAGATTATTCCATAAGGTAGTACCTACCTATGTATATATCTAGTCTAGTATCTACCTAGGTAGGTACCTACTGGCTTCCTAAATCATTATATAACATTTACACAACCCAAAAGTTCAATCAAACTTTGTCAGGTACCTTAGTAGGTGCCTAGGTACCGCCGTCATGCCTAATATGTCAAAATTCAGAAACATAGGTCCTTCAACTACAAATACAATGTGTGTACCCAGGCACTACTTACCTACCTACTCGCATTCCCATTAGATACTTAGATACTTAATTTTAATAGGTACCTACCAATTTCTTACTCACCTTAAAAGTTTTGACGTTATCTATCTATGAGAACTCCATATGAAAAAATCTGCGTTGATTTGTAGTACGGTGAATATTTGAATAAATACCTACTCAACTCACAGTCATGTGCCCAAGTTATGTTATGTTAGGTTAGACACGATAACGATCTCTTAATTAGGTAACCTAATAGCAAAACCACTCGCTCTGCCATTCTACCAAAATAGAGGACCGAATAAATCGCTATGGAAATCGTCCATTGCTCATCTGTTATACAGCTCTAACGATTCCATGGGTCTACATTACAGCATTTGCAGCGTTGTAAACAAAACTTGGCTGGTGCAAGAACTTTCCTGAGCTTTATTACTATTAATATGTCAATCGAAAGTAAGTGCGATATTTACGGTCATTGTCGGGTGACAGGCCGCGTTACATCTTACATGGAGAGTGTATGAAGCGTGCATGAAGCGGCGTCAAGTGTGATGGTGACTTGACGCGCAAACACCGCGTTACATAACAAACACGTAATAAACAATTTTATTTTATTCTCCACTCGACTTAAGTGGCTAATGTGGCTGTATTTAATTAACGCACAAACCCAACTTGTAACATACATATGAAGTAGCCACTTAAACTGAAGATAAATCGCCTTACATAATGCGGTGCCGTTTAAATGTAGGTAGGTATCGGCCTAATAAGGTTTTATGTTTATGTATCCACTTGTACCAGCCGTCAGTGATTCACGTCGCGCCAGTGTATGCGCGCCGTGGGTATCTCCAGCGGGTATCGAATGCAATTCCAACCACTTCCAACTGCGTCCATTAAATATTAATTCTCGAGCAAAAACCTCGTGTCCCGAGCCCAAGCCATCCCAAGCCTTCTGGGAAGCGTGCTTTTAAAAAAACAGTCGCTTTAGCGCGACACAATGGCCAGTTATACAGCTAATTGTTCGCGCCGGTTATTTATGCAGCTTGCTTGTCTCCGTGCTGAGATAACGCCGGCCGCGAGCTTCAATTAATCGCCTCTTATTTATACCGCCTGCTAATGAACTACCCTGCGTTAATTCTTGGAAATTAGGTACAGAATTGTAGATACTGTATCAGCTCCTAATGAAGTAATCCTTGTATGTATCGCTCACTTAACCTAGCTTATTTGCACTGCAACAGTCATATTGTCTTTTGCCTTATCATATCCCATTCAATCCGATAAATTATTAGCTTTAATCCGCCTACTTAACCTGTAACGAATCTAAAATAGATTAGTTATAGGTAGGTAATAATCTTATTTATTGATAGACGCATTATCTACTTAGCGGTGATGAAAGAGGGAGGTATTTGTGAATTACTTACAAGTTCAAACGGTTCAGGTAACAAATAACGTTTTCAGGCAATCATAAATGTAAGGTAGTACTAGTAAGGTATCTTATAGGTAGGGTAGTTCATTACAATATTCAACATAGTACCTAATGTACCTTGTACCTACCAATTTAAATTCTGTAGGTACATATCTACCTACCTAAGTACTAAGTTATCTTGATAATCAACTAAAATGTATTTGTTTTTAAATCATTAAACGGGTGTGGACGAAATGGACACGAAAGTAACAGGTCGATTAAGGCGAGCTGCCTAATTAATAAAGCTTATCTTTGATCGACGTAGGTAGAACGTAAATGCGATGAGATCGTAAAATAAAACCGTTGTTTCAGTGGTTCAGCGTACCAGGTAGGCAGAGGTGGGTGGGGCGCGACATCGCCTGATTCTTACCTAGGTGCTTGTGCCCTATCTGACGATCTGAGGCGATCTCAAGAGACCGCCTGCGCGGGGCCCACTATTATACTACACTATCACGTGATCTCCGGCCTACCAATATATTACCACAGTACCAACTACCAATGTGCCATTCAACTTGTGTTTTACGATACGCATGGACAGTTCAATATTAACCAGGTTTGAATGCTTAGATGGATTATAATTTATAGATTACTAGCGGCCCGCCCCGGCTTCGTACTACACACAAATATATTTTGTCAACCCGTGCGCAGCCGGGGCGGGCAGCTAGTAAGTAATTTTCTTTGCTATAAACCTCACGGAGCTGGAGACCTTTCCAACGAATGCAAAACCGTGGAAATCGGTTCGTGCGTTCTGGAGTTATAGCGTCAGGAAGGAAAACCCGACTTATTTTTATATAGTAGATAATATGGCACATAGGCTGGTTGTAATACAAATACTTAATAAAAACTTCTCATTTATAAAGCTGTAATCTTAAATGGCTACATTAAACTATAAGATATGTACCTAGGTAAGTAGGTACCTACCTATCTATTGAAAGAAATGTAACGTAAGAAAAAATATACACAGGTCATATTCACCTAACTACTAGCTAAAGTACCTACTTATAGGTAGCTATACCCTTTTACTTAAGTAAATATACTAGGTACCTACTTAGTACCTACAATCAAATCCGAGTTAACCAATGTACCTAATCATACAGATAAGTGGAAATTATTTACAAATAAAGAGTTACTTACCTTTTGATGCCTTTTGTTTGTTTCGTACATCACATTAATTAGGTAGGTAAGTAGGTGCTGTCGGATATGGAGTGCTATTTACAGGAACCTCACCAGCAAAAGAACACAAAAATGAAAGAGTGCACGATCGCCTATTGCATATTTTTGTCGCGGTTCGAGTAAAGTATAACTCGTAAATCGTAACTTAGGTACATTGAACACAGTATAGTTGGTGGGACAGGGTACAGATAACGGGTTGGCAGAGCCCACAGTAACATGTCCGGTAGCGAGTGTGGCCCCGAATATGAATTACGACTGGAAGCTCACCGACAAAAATGCAATTCAATAATATTTCAAAAAGATATCATCGACGCAATTTAGCAACGCAACGCTACCTTAATTGAATTTCTTATTTATTTTCACTTCGTCGCCATGGCTGTTATTTCAAGGGTAAACATTTTAAAGCTTATATTAATTTGCGATTGGTACCTCATTAATTATATTTGGCAATGAATTCTACATATTAAAGTAAGTACCAACTTACTTAGATATCTACTCTAACAATTACTACCAACAACATTAATTAGTTTATCCGTTCTAGTTAAGAAAATTACGACATTGATATGTGTTATTCATACATACCCATTTAAATTTTAAATAGGTGAAGAATAATGAACTGCATATGAAATAATTATAAGGTTCTTCGACCTGTTACGTTATTTGAAGCCTGTGAAGTTCGTTGTAATAAATACATAAGCTCTAAACAAGATAGGTCAAGCAATGTGAAGGGCAGGCGGTGGCTGCGATTCATTATTCTATAAATGTGAATGAACAAAAAAAGTAATAGTTCGAGTCAAGCGCAATAAATAGCACCTACTTCAATCTACCTTTGAATGTAAAGGTCTGAGAATTGTGTACACTTGGGTGCAAATGCCAGTGGCACGGCCATGCGCCGTCAGTGCAAGCTTTATGAGATGAACGCAATTGTTTACACACAGCGCTGACTGGGCTCGCGGATGCATTGGAAGTAAAGCTTAGTTCTGACTGCCTAACTAGACAGAGACCACAGCGCTGAGCACGACGCACGCTCATAATTTCATGATGGGTGCTTTTAATTCGTTTGTACTTTCGAAGATGGCTACTAAGAACTAAGCACATCGATATTAGGTAGGTAACAAAATGTTGTATCTTACTTTCTAGGTGAAAAGATCATCAGCATAATGCATTTCATTATGTTATTAAATAAATTCTTTTAAAAACAGACGGAAAACCAAGTACGTAATCCTATAAGGGTTCCTTTTTTTCCTTCTAAGGTACGGAACCCTAAAAACAATATCATGCAGTACGTACTTAGTTGGCAGATACTATTACCTAGTTAGGTACACTAGATACCAAGATAATGCCAAAGATAGTCAGTAGGTATCATAGCTCCATAAAATAAATCGACCGATAATCGAACAGGCAATCGACCTTCCTTACCCATCACTAGGTCATATAGAAACCAGTACATCAAGTTTAACAGGAGAAACCATGTAGCTAAAAATCTCATGTAAATACCTATAAGCAATGTATTACTTATAGGTATTCACAAGACGTTCAATATTCAGCAGTAGTGTAAGCTCAGCTTAGCGCGAGTGCGTCTCGTAACGCGCTGCAGCCGTCACAAAAACCGCATTGTATCCATCACATGGAATGCATTAAATAAACATAAAGCTGTTTATACAACACCAACGTGTTAACGTTATACTCCCTTAAAACAATGTATTAAACATACGCGCCTTTTTATAACCAAATAAATGCCAGCAATGCGCTATTGTCGAGCGATGAAGTGCTGTCATAGAAATAATTAATTATATTTTTTTCACATTACATTGCGCCATTTATATAATTAACAATTGCATAGTTTAATTTATGTTCTTTATTGTGCGAGTAACCTTTACTTCACAGATTAATGTTACTGTCATTTAGATTTAATGCGATTGTTTTAATAAGTTTTAGACACACAGCTACACTAGCTACTTTGAACTAGCTACCAGCTACAATCTTAAAGTTAATTTGTACTGTCAAAACAAATAAATAACAACACATGCAAAATTATCTTTAGTGGGTCGTGGTTGCTACTGGTTATTAAGCTGGGAGCAGATAAAAACAAGATCAATACAACGGACAACGCAAACAAGAGCCATTGATATGCGCGCGCGCCATGTGTGGCTGTCGAATACCGTCGATATACAATACAAGGTCAGTTGATACAGGACGGCCATCATTAGGGACGTCAAGTCGTCAACTATAAAACAAGCAATATCAATTAAACCATATAGTAGTTACAGTTGGATACGAAACGTAAGTCGATAATTATGTAGGTAATAGTAAGTCCGTAAGTAGGTATTATCTAGGTACAACGAGCTTTTGATAGAGACTATTCATCATAATCGGCTTCACCTTTGAAGTGATGTTAGCACTGTCATTCAAACTCAACTTAATACCTAACGATGGCGTACCTCTACAAACTAGCTAGATTATAATGATATACCTAAGCCTATTGAATAGGTAAATTTATAAATGGAATCAGTAGTGATGTGGATGATTATGGCTTTGGCATTATGCAGAATTAATGACATAATGTAGGGCGTTAGGTATCGTGGTTAGTGGTGACTGTGCCGAGGCCATTGGCCAGCATTGGTTATTAGGTAAAGAATAGGTGATGGCTTATATTTGCCCAACGAGGCTCACATTGCTCGATTGATCAAGTGGGTTGAGTGTAGATAAAGAGGTCGTTCTATTTTAATTTTTTTTTCTTAAAAAACTAGTTTACGTTTGTATGTCTTATAGAATAGGTAAATGTACCTACCTATCTCTTAGTGAGTGATGTGCTAGGCTACCTATGTTTCATCAAGTTTGGATAGCGAAAATTAATTTTCCTAAATATTTAAAAATGGAGCAGGTAGGTACGTAGAGAAAAACTATTTATGGTTGCCCGTTAGGAACCTTTCCATTTAGGTCTTATAATAACTTTCAAGGCTAAATAGCTGTGGCTTGGAAATACGAGAGTTCGTAGCTAAAAACGAGACAGAAAGCCGAAAGCTATCAGTAAAGTACCTAAACAATTTTTTCCTAACTTTTCCCGGTGACGAAGCGTTATCAAACACGCAGTATCAACACGGCATGGCGCCTTACGATATTGACACACCGTGTTCATTTATTTTACAACACTTTTACCTCTAAACATGCTATTTAACAAAAACCCTAATCTGACTGGCTACTAGATACTTAGGTACCTATAACTAGGTGACGGGACCGCTGGTCTAGTGATTAGTATACCTGACTGCTGCGCTAGGGGTCGCAGGTTCGATTCCCGCCGGGGCAAACATTTATGTGACAAATATGTTTGCCTTGCGTCTGGGTGTTTGGTATGTATTATAAGTATGTATTTACAAACAAAAAGTATATAAGTATTATATCAGCTGCTGGTTCCCATAGTACAAGCTTTGCTTAGTTTGGGGCTAGATGGCGATGTGTGATAATGTCCAAGCATTATTATTAATATATATTACAAATCAAGCAACTCAAGCAACTGTACCCACCTAGGTCCTAACCCATCAATCGACCGATACCTATATCATAAAGGTATATTATCTATATTACGACTATTTATTTTAATAAATTTATTATTATTGTCTCATGTCTCTAGGTAATATAATATGAGTAGGTAACAATATGTCTTAATGAGAGTAAACCTTAAACCCATTAATTAAAATAAATACCTTATTAATGTTTACAGCTAGATGTTATCTGCCATGTTATTTGGTTTATAAACAGTACCTATGTAAATGCCAGGCTGATGTAACTTATGTGAAGACAGGTCTGAAGATAATTTTCAATAGTCTATATTATCCCTACCTAATTACCAACTCAACTACAAATGAGTGTCTTATACGGACTATACGGTGTTAATATGAAGCTTGTAGTGTTCAATTTGTTATTTAAATAAAAATAAAGTAACATTGCATAGCGGCCATTAGCGGCGCGGCGGTGGACCGGATTACCCGCCGCATGAACCACGCACGCATTCATAATTCATATTTTATTTTCTCTACGCCAGACATGCCAATTGCCCTACTCACCCTACGATCGCATTTTCCCTTTTTTGATTTAAATGTTTGTTTAATAACCTCAGTGGATTGTTAATTAAAATAGTTCTCAACCTTCTCAAGACATTACCTTTATTTAATTTATTTATTTTAAGATACTTCAAAATTAATAAAACCTGTGCGTAAGATAAAAGAAACGAAGACAAGAAACCTGATTCATGTTACCTTTATCTAGTTACCTTATCAAAATTAAATTACAAAGACAACTCAGAAAATAAAATATAAATACAAAAAGCAATATTTTACATTCAAAGCCCAATCTATTTAAAATTGCGGTTGCATATTGGTTGGCAAAATAAGGACAAGCAAGTCAGCCGCAACTGAGAGCAGCAATCCGTGACACCGACCCACCACCCCTCCGAAATCCCCAGATAATACGTATCTATTAGAGCGTATATCTCCGATTCTACTAAAGTATTCCTCAAACATGAAGATAGTCGACGAAAAATTCGAGTGGAGAAAAATATGTATGGCAGCAGCGGCAATCGGCAATCGGCATGCGAGCGAGGGTTCCGAGCGGTGGGGCCGGGTGGCGAAGGGGGGTGGGTTGCCCCCGCGCGCCAGTTCGCTTGCAGCGCTTGATTGTGTAGGACGTGTCTATGCCGCTTTGTCTGTGAACAGTAAGTCGCGTGTGACTGACCGATCGAAATACGAAATAGGTTACGTGCGTGCTTGTGTTGTTAAGTGGCTAAGTGGAGTGTGTGCTGTGTCCTATTTTAAAAGTGTTTTTCATATGATGAGCGCGTGTGCTTGACGTGAGGATGTATCCGAGCGCGGGCGCGATGAACGCCGCCGCCGCCGCCGCTGCCGTGGCGGCCGCTAGGCATCCGGTAAGCTACAGCCGCTACAGGCTTGTACAAATCACTCCAGATTACCCGTCCGTCTCCTTAATTGTGAACATACTAAGCTCTTATCAAAACTGACATACTACTCTACAAAAAAACCGTTGAAACTAATGTTTTGTCACGTGGTACCTACCTCTTAATCTTTCTCATAATAACCTAATTCTTTTCGTCATTTCAGTTACAGTTAGCGTCGGTAGTTTAAACAGTTTTGCCAGATTTAATATCTAATTCGCATTTTATTTAAAAAAAAGAGGTTATATTATATTGAATTACCAGGCAAAGACATACGGTATCCTAACCAAACATAGAAAATAGTTACGCTTTCAAAATGAATAAGCTTCTTCGTAGCGTTACAACACAATGTATAATATGTAAGTATATACACAAAGCAATGCAATGAGAAGAGACTAAAGAGTGGTGTAATAAAAGCGTTGAAGTAATAATACCTACAAACCCTACAGTTAAATGGAACATGCAGTCGAGGCGAGACCCCCAGCGGTGGCGGGCCGGCCATTGTCAACCACTCAATTACCCGTGAAATTGTCTGCTAAGGATTTTATCATTTATTTGACGGACTTTATTCGATATTTTACCTTTCGCTGTTATTATTTTATCGGCATCAAGTTGCCACGAAATACTTGAACATAATTTAACTTCTTCGACACTGAGACGTAAACACAAAATTATTGCAGACGTCATTTGACCATGTGTCGTTGCAACCGAGTTCATGAAACATTCGTCCAATTTTGAACTTAATTACTTACGCAGTAAAATAAAGTTTGTGTGTGAACTTTCCGAGCTCGGCCGCCGCAAGCCGCAGCGCATCTGTCGCCGCGCTCCCGACGGAGCACAAACCACAATTTTATTTAAGAATCCATTAAAATGTTATTTTCAAAACTCTTTAAGCTATTTGTGGTGGCCCCTAATTCGTTTTACAGTTTTCAATTATTGATTGTGAAATGACTTAATGATCAAATTTAGGTAGTTAATTAAACATTAATCCATTACATTAATTTATAGAAACTTGCCTAAAAAACTGACTTGAACGAAGTATCATATCCCTTTCCTAAAAAAATACTTTTAAGATACTTACCACAAATGAAACAGTAGATAGATTAAACTAAGCAGATAGGTTGGTACCCTAAACCATAAACCTTAATTTATGTAGCTACCAAACTACGGTGCCTACTTAAAAATAACTTAAAATTCCTTGCAGTTATTTTCAAGGTAGTTAAGTGCTAAGGTATTCCCATTATATCTTATAGTTAAATACAAATCTATCACATAATCCGACACTGGTGATTATTATTTAATGAGCTTACCCACACACTTTGCATACAAATATGAGATCTAATCAGCATAATTTAGGGCTCTCATTCACTGAACAAAAGGCTCGCAGGAAGTGGCACGAAGGCTGTCACACTGTCGATTAGATTTCTTATGAAATGCTCTTTAACATTCCTGGAGAGTTGCAGGTTGTTTATTACAATAGTCAGGTCAGGTGCACATGATACACTCTGTTAAGGTGTCAACATAAAATTAGGATTCCAATCGGCGATGGCTCACACCGATAATCATTTATTCAGTTTAGGCCCTAATAAGGCACTATTGAAGGCCTAAAGTACCACAAGTACAAAATAACATTCAAATTTTAATGTTAGCAGTTGTAGT
This sequence comes from Falcaria lacertinaria, assembly GCA_951449985.1. Lineage (NCBI taxonomy): Eukaryota > Metazoa > Arthropoda > Insecta > Lepidoptera > Drepanidae > Falcaria > Falcaria lacertinaria. The sequence goes on from OX602124.1 coordinate 3,948,411, forward strand.
AAGACCGTTAAACCACATGGTAGAAACACTAGTAACACTTGGAAGGAACTCGTAATATGTAAGTCAGGCGGATTTTATGTTGTGTATTTTTTCGTAAATACCGGTATTTTCTTTTACGATACCGCCTCCTCGGCTTAATGAGTGTCAGAGAGAAGGTTCGTGGGGTGTGGAGGGGTGGGGGCGGGTGTTGCGGGAGGGGGTTGGGTGTTAATGTAAATGCCCATTTGTCTATTTGCTCAAAATCCGTGTCGCGTCCTACTCGGTCAATATTTGAGTGTCAGAATTACCGCTACGGACAAATGAGATGAGATGGCGTCTCGTCAAACACCACGACCGCGCTCCCTTCAAACAACTAGCTGAGTTCTAGAAATATTTCAATCTGTGTCACCCAATACACTATTGTCTTAATATAACGAGCGTGGTTACCTACTTATCAACGGAAACACGACAGTGTCTTGTCAGGATTATCAGGTGCTGATAAGCTGAAGTGCCTTGAGTCAATGTTCACCGAAAATAATTCCCCACATTCGTAGCTAGATAGTGTGATATCAGTTTGCACAAACATGAAATTTGGAGTAGGCAAACAATGCTTCGTCATAATCAAGATGCCATCGTAGAAGTCGTAGAATACCCACCTTATGTCTATGTCATTACGGACGATCATGTCAAGTGCGGCGATTACGACCTGACGTCATATCGCAAATTTAATGGGAAAGCGATGACGAGGAATCTTATCTATGAACCATTCATGAAGGTTTCGTTATCGTTAACTACCGTAAAATCCATTCAATTAGTAATATTATTTTCTTAAGCAAGGGCGAATAAAGAATGTGTCATAATCATAAAATGTATCTAGATGTAACTCGACTCCCGGCCCGAACGATGAACACCCGCATATTACGCCAAATATGACACATTTTTTATACGGTAACAAGTATTCACGCAAGCACATATCTTACCTATTTTTTACCTCATAGTCAACATTTTATTAGTAGGTACACATTCTAGTCCTTATAAAATGATTCTTGTGAGCGCAACTGTAATAACTGATGAAACTTCCACACGAGGAATACTAATAGAATAACAACAGTATTTGTTACATAATAGTTGATCAGGTAAGCGAAATAGGTACGTTATTTCTCGGTCACTGACAAGTCATGGAAGCAAAGTTATACCTACATACTGTCCTGCTGCATAAAAGGTTGGTACCTACTGCACATTCCACCTCACCAAAATATTATATTATCATTTGTGCCCGCCACACGTACAGACAGATGTCTGGCCACTGGCGAGCTTCTCAGAAAACCAAATCAGCTTTCAGCTAACCCCAGTGCTACCATATTAGTTTTAAATTTTCCCACACTATAGTCAATAAATCACCCGCCAAATCTCGATTTTAATAGCTCTGAGAGAATACAATTGAGTCAGAAATTAGCTCGAGGCGGTTTGACGTTGAGGTGTTATGTTTCAAAGCCAATCTCGGTGTTCAAATATTGATCTATGCTTGTTTGCTTTGTAAGTGCGAATGGTGTTTAGATGTTTACCAAGCCGCTGAACTTGTTTGTGTACGTTCAACGCGGCCCGACCAGCCTACTGACTAGGTAACATAATACTCATATCAAGAAATAAATCATTTTTTTTTTCATACTTCCGAGAAGCGGATTCATTATTTTATTAAAATAGAAATAAAAAATAGAATGCCCATTACGATTCAAATATTTGACGGAATTCATTCAGTCGTTTCGAAATTCCAATTCCAATAAAAAGAAATAAAAACATTTAGCAGGTAGACGTGGGCAGGCAGACGTATTCAATAATTTGAAATAAGAACACGTTTTTCTTTTTATATCCGTTTAAACGCATTCTGTTTAGTTTTGTTTTTGTGAGCGCTCGCCCCGCGCGCCGGTGTATGCGGGCCTTTCATCCCGGCCCTCTACAGAATACTGCCACTCAAAAACTCTTCATTGTATTTTAATTTGACCTTTTCGGCGATAATTTATGAGAATCTTTTTTTTTCTCGGAGGGGAACGTTTACTTTACTCAGCTCAGTCTATTATTGCCGTGGATTATATTCGTATTGTGCATGAGCAGTTTGCAGCTTCTTCGTGGGCCTATTGTAGAATGTCTATAGAAATAATTGCATTAATCGTGGGAAATAAAGGGCCCATATCGCATAATATTCTGTCTTACAAAAAAACCGAATAATATCCAAAAGTAGGCATGAAACAATTTTATTGGTCATATCTTAGATTAACCAAGTAAGGTAGGTAGCGTTTAATTAATAACTTTTTCACACATATCTTTATACTAAAAAAACCTAGGTAAGTGAAACAAATAATAAAATACCGATAGTGCGGACACAGCGATTAGCGTAGTTTATAGGTAAAGCTACAATTGTATTACACAAAAGCATTTAATATAATCCGTTCGTTATGTTATTTTATTCTCGATTTAATCGTAGCAATAAAACAGCTAGCCTATAACGAACGAGGTGCGCTGCCCGGCCGCAGTGGAACAACACAAATAACACGCGGGTCGCATTAGCGACCGCAGATAAGCCGCGATAACGCCACTAAAACAAATAATTAAAACAACGCCATGTTACTTATTGACGAGATAACAGCCCTAGCCCTCGTGCACACCGGCCACGGCTAAAACCTGATTCGTGTTCTAGATACGTGTTCTGCACTAAATTACTTAAGAAAATTAACATACAACACAGCTATTTCTAGAGTATCGGTATACGTTGCCTGTTTAGTGTGAAGTGTCGAGTAAATCTGGTAAGAATGATAAACTTTAATGGTAGAAAGTAAAGCTGGGCGTACACTCCTCGCCTCGCAGTAAAGTGTCTGAGTGAGATCCACACATGAACGCTCGTCGCGCGAGACCGCGCTACCGTTCCAAATCGTTTTGCTTTTTACTTCAGTCTCGCAACATACACATACATTATGTTAGGTCGTAACATTCCTTTCCTTTTTATTTTGTGATCCAACGATATGAAACACGGATAAGTAATTGCTTGAGTCAATTCACATCTTCTGTACCTACAGTGTTTAGTCGAACGAAACGTATTATTATTTAGTTCAATCGTGTCTTAATTAATTAAAACAGCTCATAAATTAGGTACATGTAAATAGGGACAATCATTGTTTAGAAATAATTTATATGAGCCGACCATCTATTCATTTTCGTGTGATAATGTTGATAATATTAGGTAAATAAGATCCTCATTAGAATGTAACAGGCTATAACATCGTTGTGGATGAGGGCATAATTACAGAGTAGGTACGCGTTATTACATGTCCCACGCTAGAGGAGATTGGTTAGAATGTTCCGAGAGCGCGTCCCGCGGCGGCCACTATTAGGTTATTAAGTGCGATCGGCCATTACCGCGCGGCGGCGGGCTGAGGCGCGCGACCGCAAGGCTATCTCCCTGGTCGATGGTTACATTCACTAAATTCCCGGCCACATTTTTCCCGAGCCCGATTGTCCGCAGCTCCATTTACAACGTCTACACGCCGCACCAGTTCCTTTTTACGCTTTTATTTACGCTCCTTTTATTATTTTTAAAGTCCGTTTGTTCCTCGCGCCGGCTCAGAGGCGGGGCGCGGCGCGGTTATTTATTTTTTGCCTTCGGCCTCCCGGCGACCGTGTGTTGTTGTGTCCCTCGCTTTATTTTTATTTTCGTGCTTCTTATTATGGAGTTAGTTTTTTTTACTTTATTATTACGTGCTCGCGTGTTCACGTTACTTTATTTTTGTGTTAAGAGGCGAGCGGGCGGTGGTTTTTTTGTTAATTGAGGCTCACACCGAATTATGGTCATTAAAGGATAATTTGTATTATGGTAATTTGGGATGCGTGTAATTTTTGTTTCGTGATAGGAATGTTTTTGTTTGAGACTGAGATTGATGTGTTACCTACGATTTACTTTATTTAACAAAAGCGTGTCCAGCTAAACATCGCTAAATAGAATTGAGTTAATGTGCCCGTTTCTAATGGTCGACTAAATCCATAACATACCTACACTGACATTGGTAATTAATTAGACTACCTACATCTAAATCTATATAATAAAAAATCTATATAATTTTCCTGAGTGATGTGTTTACTCACTGTTCGCTTTGTTCCAGGGTCCTCCGCAACCTGGGCAACCAATCAAGTTCACAGTAGGTGAATCGTGTGATAGAATCAAAGAAGAGTTTAACTTCCTTCAAGCCCAATATCATAAGTAAGTAGTAACCTACCTATAATTGGAATGAACAAACGAGTTGACTTATTTATCACCCGGATTACCCTGTTAATTCCACTCATAGTTGCCTTACGTTGACTGCATCAGTGGCGCCATTGGCGCCATAATAAGCAATATTAGCAACTCTTCAGTTCATTACAAGTTACCTACTAACCTAAAAAACCTTTGGTATGTTATTAACTTGCCATTAGTTTGAAGTTCTACTTTATAACTTTAGGGGTACCAAAAATTCTTGGTAGCTATTATTGTCTTTCCCAGCCATATTCAGTCACACCACACTTATGATAGTGCTTTAAACCGTTATTGGATGACAATATAAACAATTTATATTCTCGTTGAATGCAAATCACAAAAGGAACATGTGGTGTTTTCGTATTCCGGTCCACGGGAATCATCCCCTACCTGTATTATTGCTCTAGGTATGTTTCTGTTCGGAGACAGACCTTTTTTGCGTCCGTCGTCTTTTTGTGATCCCCATTGTTGTCCTCAGATAAAATATTACAATGGCATTATTTACATTACATCTTCAAAATGGTTGTAGGAAAAAACAACCGTTTATCTCCATCTAATAGATTATCTCTTTGCTTCTTCTAAGCCCCTTATCGATCGTTCAATGTGTTAGCAATTGAAATTGTACAGTGTAGTAGGAACGTATGTAATGTATGTATTTATGTATGTATGTAGTCGAGCGATAAAAATAATAGGTATAAAGTAACAAGCTTGACCTAAAATAAGTAAGAGAACGACATAAAACATGCCGTTGTAAACTCCTTATCTTAATAACAAGTGCTCCTTAAATAACAGAGTGCGTTAGAACTTTATCAAGTGCACTTACATTTTAATACCTATCCTCTGTAAGTAGGACTTTATTCAAGCCTATCTCATTTACTTTCCATGTGACGCTTTATTATTTATTGTGATTCTAAACTGTGATAAATTGAGTTAAAACTCAAAACTATTTTGTAAACGAGGTTATCATATTTGTAGGTTAGTAAGTTTGTAACGCATCATTTTGCGTTTTATTTGACAAAGGTGGTGAATTAGCGTACTGATGGTAAGCCATTACTATAGGTACCTGCTCATAGTCTATGGACGCTTGCAACACAAGGGATGGATGGGATATCAATCGCATTTTGCCACCTTTTTTGGGTGGGAGGGATTCTAAGGGATAGGAAAGCAGGGACGAACTCGTGTACTTATCTACTGCCAAGTTGTAAACTCTGTGAATAGAGTTCTTAAAAATGTGTTTTGTTTCAGTTTAAAATTAGAATGCGAAAAGTTGGCTAGTGAAAAAATTGAAATCCAGAGGCATTATGTTATGGTGAGTGTTAAATGTAGCATAAGCTAAATTAATTAGTCAGTTCTGCCAAAAACTTCCATCTTACGATGTTTGTTTGGACGGCAATACGATCATAAAAAAAATTGGCATGCTGTATTCTCAGGATATATTTTAGTCCCCTTCGTGTATTGTCAAACAAGGTTTTTATAATTTAACGGTCGCGTCAAATGTAGATGTTTATCGCAGTGTAACTTTTGTTGTCGCGGCGCGTCCAAACAACAAATAATGCCCCTCGAGCTACGCCCGCATGTTGGATATTATTATTTTTCTATTTGATTGGTTCGACGGAGCATTAAATGCACCCTCGTATCGATATAATTGTTCATATTAAATGTTTATGCTCACCATGATTACACGTTATGGTGTTGAGCACATGTTACCGACGGACGTGTGAGTTGCTAATGCTATCGCCAGTATATTTAGATAAGATACACATCGTGTGCATGCATACACATCTATCGATCAAACAAGCAACTGGCCTGTCAGGAACACGCGTAGGTAAATGTATTAGCTAGAGTCGCGCACAGAAGCAAACAATATATTATTTTAAACGAACAGATATTTTGGCATGCCTTAATCCCCACATGTTCGCTCCATTCAGATATGAATCACGATTAAGTGTTGCCAAATCGCTCGCAATTTATTTTAATACGCTCGAGAGAAAATTTTCGCGAGAATTTTTATGTGTCGGAAACACTTCTGGCGGGATTCCAAACTGTTCTACTGCGGATGTTTAGTCACTCGGCCACTATAATTTGAGGAAGCTAATCTGTGCCAAAACCGTTCCGTGTCACACTACGGCCGCTACATTTCCTCGCATAAATTGTAATCGATTTAACTGACGGATGCTATTTATGTTTCAGTACTATGAAATGTCATACGGGCTCAACGTGGAGATGCACAAGCAGGTTTGTACCATTACTTTAATTTTGTTTTCATATCGCTATTTACATATTGACAGTAGGTAAACAGTAATTAATATGGTAAACAGACGTGATTATGAATGTTTAATGGCCCAACTGTTTACTCAATACCCTGCGGCCTGCGGGGAGGAATAAAACCAGAGCGTAATATGTTTCCACATTTCTGCAGTAAACACGTCAAAAATAGATCACAATGAAGTGAGGAGTAACGCTGGTAATGTTGAACGCTAGTCGCTTGTGAGGGGTGTATTAATAAAAATAAATGCGTTAAGTTATTGCAATGCTGTAATACTAAAATAAGATTTTTTGCGTTTGCCTCATGTTATACGGCGGGGACCAGCAAGAGCGGGATGTCCTAGGTCTCTTATCGGGAGGAATATGATTGACAAGTTAGACAGTCCAGGTCCACGTAATTTCATTAAAATTAAAAACAACACTTTTCAATCAAAATACTAGTAAATAATAACTAAATCCAATTAGTTCAGTCACTGCGGGTAGGTTATGTTGCGATGGCATACTATTTCAATACATTATTAGTGAAATATTGCTGGGGGAGCTCGACTAACAGAAAGGGCCTCCCCCTAATGTTGCGACTACAGAACGAAATATATCTATGAATTAGGCGCTTTTCTAGTAGTCGGAGGGGAAGCATTATAGGGCTGCTCTAAAAAAAAATTAAGCTTTCAACGTACTTTGATTTATAGGCTTTATTAAATACATTTAATTGGCTTTCAATTATTAACGGCTCCTACAATTTAATCTTATAATGTTAAATTGTTAATATCTTATCACAATATGACTCTTTAAGTGAAGTGCGAATATGAAAGATTATCTAAAATGTTCCGTAGATCTCAACGTGTTTTTCGTTATTTGTTTATTGTGCTTTGAACATTCAAAAAAAAACACCGTTAATATTACACATCGTGCTGTAGAATCTAGATTCTGGATCTAAAAAGAGGTTATCAGCTTTGTCGAGCGCTCTCCATTGTTGCATGTATCGGACAAGTCAGTGATAGAATGTTACTCGGATATGAGCACGTTGTAACATTTACATTTGTAAGTCAGTTACTACCCGCAGTATCTGCGTACTCGCTCAACTAAAATACGCTTGAATGAGTGCACAATCTTGCCAATCTGTAGTCGACAGCCCTGACCGCAGGTACAATACTTAAACGAATAGCTATTATTATATGCAGGGGTCGGTTGCGAGGGTTCAGTATAATCTGTTGATTTTACACACGCCGCCGCCGCGACGCTCCGCCCTTTTGAACCTTGCTTTACATAACACTGTTTTGTTTTATCGGTAGGTACTACAGCTTAACATTTAATAAATGACAATACTTGAGTTTTTTTATTCACAGTGTAGTTAAAAGTTAGGAACTTTTAATATTTCTATCAAACCTCTCAGTGGAAATTCATCATGCTGAGCGCTACGATGATGAGCACGTCTAATTTCTATTTGAAGTGACTTTAAAGCCTTACTGTGACAAATTTGTAACTTTTGGTAATCTCCTAATTTGATCCGATATTGGATATTGGAACAAGTAAAAAATGTGTGTTGGAATAACTGACTCACGCTCACAAACACCATTAAATTCACGGCTCTTGGTATTTTTAACAAGCAGAAAACAGCGTCTATCTAGAAATACATTTGCAAATTGTTTGGAAACAATAAAAGTTGGTCCGCCTCTGTTTTGTGAAATGGCACGTAAAGTTTCGTGAATGTAAATCCTCTCGGAATATGACAAAGCCAGAGACAGTATGTTTGTAGTGTGTAATATTTGCTTAGGGTGTGCAAGTCTGGCGAAGGGTCGCTCCGCATTGTTTGCCACGCCCGACAGATGGCGGCCTCTAGCTCAATGCTTCAATGCGCTATTTAGCGTACACTAGCGTGCTTCATTGTAATGGATTATTACATTAGCACTTAACACGCTCAGTCGAGCGAGAACCAGAAACGTACCCCTCTCACTTTGTTAAGCTCTATAGCGCTGCATGCGAGCGTAATAGAATAACAAGTGATGTTTCACGTTTTTCATTTTATATCATGGTTGTTTTTTCTACGCCGTACGAACGGCCGCCTGGGGCTATAAACACTCAATACAGAAAGATTGAAATAAATTGTAATCGGTGTTAAGTTTAGATACGCTTCGAACATTTTTTGTTGTATTTCATTGAACTTGTGACATTTCAAGGCCGTGAGAGATCTGTTTCGCTCCGTATTGAGTTGTAGTAGATATGCCCATAGGTATTATCTATTTTTAGTAGTTTGATAAGGCGTCAAGTCTCATGTCCCCTTTATCGCTGCAAGAGTAAGTTCCCGCGTGTCGTGTCGTGACCGCACCACCGCGCGTTCGTTCCGTGACCGCGTCTAACGCGCGTTTTCCGCTCTTTCTGACGACGACTAATTGCTTAGATTTTCTTTCGTTAGTCGCGGGGCCAGACCGTAGTGAGACCGTGTCCAATCACACCTACTTACGCTGTGAATTGATTGTTTCGTCTTTGTGTGGCTGTATCGACACGGAGACTTATTGTTCTGTGTTTCGAGCTATTATTCACGCCCGAACTGACTTTCACGCTGCCGATTATCGCAACGGTTTCCTTGCTTGGAATCGGCCGTTGACGCAAATCTTTAGCTAACATAATTAGTGGTGCGCTGTTGAGATTAACGTTATACGTAACGAGTAAATAACTGGTAGCAGAGTGGGGTTGCGCCGCATTCACGGGTTACGGGAGGGAAATTAATAACGGTGGAGTGATTTCATGAAGTGTCGCGAATGTTGAAAGAGACAATAGGGTGGCGTGGAGCGCGGGACCGACGGGATGTCGATAAAATACTTTGTCGAGGTTTACGAGCAATGCTCCCCGCGGCGCGCCCCCACCCTCGCTGACACTCGCTTGTTATCAAATATCAATGACGCGCACACAATGCCCGGTGTGTTCGATATAGGCAAGTGTGTTGTCCCCTCTATTACTGATGCGAGTCGATACTTTTTGTTTCAGTAATATTTAGGTAGGTATAATTTATTAGAATAATACCATTAGAAAATGGGAGATATTATTATAGCTAATACGTAATAAGACAATTGTTACAAGAAAATTAAAAGTAGATCCCATATTTATTTTTGTTTATTAGGCAGGCACCTACTCTTTATCTCAAAATTGTTTGCTTATCCGAAGATTAGGGGTTGGTGTCTGTGTAGTAGGTAATCAATGTTTATGTTTTTCCAAGTAGGTACCTAGATCTCTAGATCTATTCATTCGCATTCAATATTAAGGTATAGATACCTTAATATTGAATGCGAATGAAATAGATATAATATAAACAAACCAATTAATATGAGCTATGTAGGTACGTACCTACGTACCTACCTCTACGGTTCTGCACGGCCATCCGTAAAATTTAATAATCAACGGGTTATTGCAATTCCAGGCGGTGTGCCCGCGCCCTTGTCGAAGCGTGGAAATTATTCATGCGCGCCCGAGGGTTGGCCTCCCCTGCGTTAAGGCTAGTACACACGCCCGCGCCCCAAAGCCATTCATAAAAACACTGCACGTGACCGATCCGCTTACCTACTATTTATAATCAAAAGCTCCCGGGATTTAATACAGCGATCCCATCCTATTGTGTATGCGGCCTTACCCCCTCATTATAGAGTGCACGATCTACGTTGTTGATTTTGTTATCATTTTGGAGAACGTTTTATGGACTGTGGTTATCGCGTTTTGTTGCCTAATTATTATAATAATTACAGAACGCTTATACGTTTCAATGCGGTAGATAGATTAATTTAATAAGATTGCTATCCTCATATTAACATTTCAATATGGCGGTAATTATTTAGATTGTCGTGTTGTTAGCGTTAATCAAAACAATCAATCAAGTGCGTTTAACACAAACATCCGTTGTGTGATAAATTTTGAATTCGTAATTACCTAGGTTACCTACATGGAAGCGCCAGCTTTGATATATCGATTTAAACATAAGTTTGTAACCACATCGAATTGAACACTATTGGAACATTCTGCAGCTATTATTGTAGAAGAAAATTATAGTGTGATACACTTGCACTTAGTACCTAACTATAAAAGGTACATAATAATACCTACATTTAAATAAAGGTACCTACATAATAGTACATAGGTACCTAATCTTTATAGTATCGCGTATCGCAATAAACACAATACAGTTTTGGTATATCGTGTTCAGCGTGCAGCGTGCCTTAATACATTATAAGTGTTGAGTGTTCGCATCAACATGCAGCCAGCGGAGGGTTGAGTTGAGTATAATGGAGCGCTATCCGGCGCATCTACCCAGTGTCTGTGCTCTGTTCTGTACACGCCGAGAATATTCGGCGCTGTGAATTATCTAACTAAACGAACGCAACAACTCACAGGAGCTCTCGTCGCTCATCGCCCCTCGCTTTCAAAGTGAAATTATCTCTCCATCTACGGGGAACGGCGTCGCGCGGCAGATGGCGCTTGCAATAAAACCACTAAACGCGATATCGCCGCCCTCCGTCCGCTTTATTATTTGATCGGGGAGCCAAATTAAAGGATTTGCCCTAACCCTCGCCTGCGACCCTAGCCCGCCAACAATCACCTCTGTATTAAGTCTAATTGTGTTTTCAAACTCGGCCCCTATAATACTGGGGGACGCTTACTGCTGTGTGTGAAAAATATGAGCGTATTCTCCCTTGACATATTATTAAATCCAGTCATGATGTAGTTTACCCGCTCGGATTTAACGTTTCACTTGTGTAAAAAATATAATGTACGCTAGTCATTGTGCACTCAACTCAAATTACAAGTCGTGTGTAATTATCTAGTGTTTGTCCGTGAACACTCGTGACTAATGAAATGTTTTATTTTATTGCTCGCCTGAGCCGTGTACTGTAATATCGTAAATTATACGTACCTATTAGTAGGTAGGTAAGCGCACGACGCTCGAGGCGTACCTAATAACAGCACTGTCGATCTGTCTCACATACGCACACATTAATCTGTATCTTGTTCTTATTTATGTCCGCGTATAACATGTCTGGACTGATAACCATTCTAATAGATGGGATGTCGAATGTAGATTGAAGAACCACTTGATAAATGCGCTGGACCCGCTCGCCAGGTGGTCAGACAATCTTGCACAGGGGCCTTCTTTGTAATCAGACAGTTATATACACATGCTAATGTATGTTTTAGTATCAATCTGTTGTTAAATAAAATGGACAGCAGCACGGTAAGCATCAATTCCCCTCTGCGTTTAACTTTATTTTCCCCGGTCTTTCTACACGTTTATTTATGACCCTCGCCGCCGGCGTGAAACTAATTACCTACATTGAATACGGCCCCCAGCCCAGGCTTCTTAATTGCACTGATTGAGACACGGATATTGATTTGGAAACACTTAGCGTTTGCGGCCACTTACGATACGAGTGTCGGCGAGATCCCGGCCGCTCGCAGGCGCAGGCGGGCGGGCGGTGGTCGGGCCTGAAACGGCACTCATGAATAATGGACGGCTTGTTCGCTCCTTGACTCTTCATTTAAAACAGACGATTTCTATTCGACTCGTAAACTACACGCCTATGACTCACTCATTTCTCATTCAATGTAATAACCCGTAAAACTGCAGCTCGGTCGGTGTAGGAATTTTAAGAAGCGACCTTTTTACTTGGCATACTAAATGAATTGTTGCTACATTTACATAGTATGGGCGGAACGGCGGCGTTTTAGTCAGAAGTAGGTACTTGTAATTAAGGTTGTACCTACATTTTAAAGTGGTGACTGGCATCAGCGTAACATTAATTCTGGTAAGTGACACCAACGAGTTGTGTTCGCGAACGTTATGTAGATAGGTGTGTTACAAATTACACTGTAGTCAGTCGGCTTTAGTCGTGATATTATGGTTGTATCATTAAATCTAACTTACATTATCATAGAACGGTAACAGTTGTACGGCGGGTGTCCGCGTACTCTATTCAAATAGAGTGAAACAATGCAAACAGCCGAAGGGGTAAGCCGTAAGCGCAAACAGGGGGCGACCCTCATCGCCGGAGAACCCTTGCTCTGACGCTCCCTCTACAAAACAAGCACAGACTATTTATTAAACTGCACTTTGCTGCTGTTATCAATTCAAATATACTTACCACACCTAAAAGCTTTTACGATTTCATACCAGATATTTATAGGTGCCTACCTAGATTGTTTGTCGCAACTTCCTAAATAAAAACTATTTCGCCGCATAAAACGTGTTTTTAATTTATGCAGAATAAATAATCATTATCTAACTAATGCTATTTGCTTAAGATAAATAAACGAGACAAGTTGTATTAAGTAAGTATGATGAACTCAGGAAAGATATATGTTGTATTTTATGTCAGAATAACAATTTAATACAGCTTACCTACTTATGCATGAGTTAAAATATGAGATGAACCTGTAAAAAATACTTACGAGTAATTTGTAGGTAGGTACCTAAATGTATAAACAAATCTTCTGACGTAGGTAGTCGCGGCTTACGCAAACAACTATCATCTTAATTCAGCTAACATCATTATTGTCACTCATGTTGATACAAATTAAATATTCTATTATATTCAATGTAAAAATATACCTACCGTACCTATATAAATGGGTCTGATTTTTTAAATAAATGACTGTATAACACTATACTGAGTCCTGGGAGTGGAGGCAGTCAGCAGCAGGTCTTGTTGTGCGTGGTGGTAAATAACATTAGTTGGTTGTATGCGTAGTCAGGTTTACTGGTTTGATTGAGCTCCTGGTCGGTATGTTCGGTTTGTTCAAAGAGTCTCCGTCGCTGAGATATATAGCAAAGCGACGGAGACTCTCTACCGCGCGTGCTAATAATGCCTATTTACATTACAGCGACATCTAGTGGTGAAAAGTCCGTTAAACAATGACATTTTATAAGTTTAAAGGCGAATTTATTTCCAAAGATTGCATCTATTCCTGAAAACCCATATATATATACTGACTGGTTTCATTATATCTAGCTGTATAGTAATATTGTTGATTGAATTACCTACTAAGCTAAACAGGCACAAGAGCTTCGCTAACCGGATTAAAGCAAAGAGCACCCGAAATACTCTGTATGCGTGACTACATCCGAGAACCGGGAGCCGGTATGAACAGCCAAAATGAATATTTAATACAGGACATATCGATACAATAATTGCATCGGCGGTGTTGAATTATAAACGTGCCTTCGGCGTCGCCGCGTCGTGACTGCTAATGATCGACTTGATATTATTAAAGTAGTATTCCTCTGTTGAAACTATTTAGTATTCTGTGTTATTAGTGACATTAGTCGAGTGCAATAAGCGTTGTCTAAGCAGTCTAAGATTACTCGCTTAGCATAGTAATGTATTAGTGTAGGTGCAGGTACATTGCTTATCCAACATTCTATTCATTTTTTTTATTTATTTATGTTACACAAACAGATTGAGATTAATAGAAATTACATTAATATGAAGATAAACTATATAGGAAATAGATAGCAACCCAAATAATGCGTAAACAGCTTGACTCATACGAATACATAAAATATAAAGACACTACATGGGTTAACAATAAAATGAGAACATAACTAAAATAACATTATTTAGGAAATTACATACATTTGATAAAAATACAAACTAAAAAGAACAATAGTGAAATACGAACTATAAACTAATACTTGTGTATTCAATTCATACGGTCTGTCCGTATAAACGGACCTTTACTACCTAGTTTTTTTTTACTTTCCTATACCTATTCGTTCATGTGTTTCCTGTAGCGATGTTATCAAAGCAGGATGTAAGGCACAGGTGGACGGTCTAGTCATATTATTAGTAGATATACCTAGTGGGCAATTCCTATAAATATGATGAGTCGACGAACACAATATGATTAGGTAGGTACCTATACTCGTATTAAGGTATAGGTTCCATTAATAATGCACCAAAATCCTTCACAGTGGGGTTGTGATGACAGTTTTCATGAAAAGTCGTTATATTTTAACCTAATGAATATTTATTTATACATGGATTTTCAGTTCTATAGCAATAGGTAGAAGGTAGCTTTTTTTAAACATTACTTACCTAAATAATATTATCTTATTATTGATGTGCCAATCGCAAACAAATAACAAATTAGCATAATCATATAGCATTTCCAAAAATAATACGGTAGCTAAATTACGCTTGTTATGTGAACTTATGTTCCGCTTACAAGGTGTTAGAAAATATCTAGGTAGGTATTCGAATTTCGAAAGTGTAAATTGCCGGATATACTTAGATAGAATATCTCGAAAATTTGGAACCTAATCCTTGTTTTATTAAAAAAACAAAAGTGTTGATGTTGTAGGGAATACGAACTATGTTCATGCAAGTATGTAAAGTTAGCTAAGTGTAATTTAATTATGTCTAGTATAGACTGCTTGCGTGTTTCGCACACGTGTCATTACTTCAACAAACACGACCCAATAGGCACACCGGCACACGCCATTGCGATGTACTCGCCTACTAATGACTAATTCTACGGGCTTACAACAAATCGCTACTAACTGTGGGTGTTTACACAAAAATGGTCACTAGTCTTGTCACGGAAGTTTTGCTCAATGGTCTTTTAAGGCATCGCTTTCGCTTCGATTGAAATTACAAACACCTACACACAAGACGGATATGTCTAAGTGCAAACTTATGTATTTATTCTGGTAGGTGCACCTGACTTGGATATGGTTTGTGTTTACATTTCAATTGCAAAAAAAGCCTTTGTTTTTTTACGTGCCTAAAATCCGCTAAATACTTCTCGATGTTGTCCATAATTCAAGACGTTTTTAGAACTACCTATCTAATATATAAAATTCTCGTGTCACAGTTTTCGTTGCCATACTCCTCCGAAACGGCTTGACCGATTTCGATGAAATTTTTTGTGCTTATCCGGTATCTACGCGTAGGTGGGTAATTAATTACTTCACAGTTCTGATATGTTTTGTCGGTAGCTACTACGTCTGTCCATTTGTGCGGGTTTATCTTGGAGACGGCTATACGATTAAACTGTTTTGACGGGTCCTCACTAAATGGAAAGGTCATGGAACTTGACTCTAAATTATTTTAGATAGGTATCTTATTATTTACTTACAAATTACTTTCAAACTTTTGTATCCTATTTTAATTATAAGTAATTGAAAATCGTTTTATATGACTAAGTAGGTACATACAAATAAGTAGGTAGGTAGGTAGGTACGTCCAAAGCGTCAATTGTCGACCACAGGATGCTGAGGGTTGTTAAGCTGAGAAGAATCAGGCAAGATAATAAGATATAGATGGTAAGATAAATCAAAGAAAAATAATTTTCTTTTGAGCAATCAGTGTAGATAACTGGGCGGAATATTATAAATGAAATCCTTTAAACCCTACTAGAGCGCTACCGATCGTGATCGTGTGTAAAGACAAGTCCAGCTTAGCACAGCCGGCCAGTGGGAGGTCGCGGGTGGTGTGGTGAACCGAGCCAGCGCCGAGCCGCGGTCTGTGGCCGGCCCGCAGCCACCGCTTCAAAATACAAAGCTCTGCTATTTATTTAATCGTACCTATCTTATATTTTTTTAAATAATGACAATTCTACGGAGCTACATTTCAAATTGAGAATAAGTTTGATTAAGCGATGAAACGATCAATAATAAAACGTTATCACTTATGACATGAGTGGAGGGGCAAAGGTGCGCCACCTTTGCATCACATGTCTTTATGATATCTTGGTTATAAGGAATAATAATTTAAAGCACAATAAACTCATCATCAGTCTTCATCATTACTTAGGTTCCTATATGTTATAAGTATATTGGTAGGTACTAAATCAAATATGTTTATGAAAGCATACGCTTTTAATGTTAGGTACATTGGCATAATGATTCCAAGGATCATAATTAATATTTCGCTCATGACGGCGACGCGCGGTGCATCTAACAAATAAAACAATATACAGACGCGGCTCGACAGTCGGCAGACTCACAATAAGCATAGGGATCGCAAACACGCCGCGTAAACAGCCTGAACAAACTGCGGCTCTATCCGCTGCGACTGCGCACAAATACTTGTCTACTGTATTATCGCATCTCTATTTGGCTAGCAAGGCGGACTAAGGATGGGCATGGACAACCGTTCTTTCATTGAATGCTAGACGCTTGAGGCCGCGGAATGTCAATAAACTTTAATGAACTAGACATGACTTACACAAATTAAATCGAATGGATGCATGAATTACTACTACCAAGTACCAAGGCATGTAGGTAATGCGTCTCCATAGGTACTACATCGGATGATGCATGATAATATTATCTTAGTTTATCTTTTTAAATTAGGTAGAGACAGACCCTCCTTGCGAATTCCGCAAGTGCCGCTTCTATTAAGCCTTACCTCTAGATGGAACATTAAATGAAACCCGACACAATTGGCGAGTCCGTCAGTAGCTATAAACTGTACGGGGATTGTAAACAGTGCCGGCAGAGCAAACGGTCTCCGTAAATAAGCTCGCTTCTATCTCGGAACTAGGCTGTGCATACCTATAAGACTATAATAAGTACGTAGGTATGATGCCGTAGAGTAGAGACATATCGATATTTGTTTAGCAATATCCAGAAAATCTATTAGGATAAACAAATGATCGTATAGGATGGCTGTCCTACTAACACAGTGCACATAATATTTCATTAGAAGAATGAGAAGTGGTGAGACTCTGATTTGTGTAGGCACTTCACCAGATAGCATTGATCATTTTATTGAAGGTTATTCCCTTATCTGACAACATCATATAAATCATTTTTGTATCGAATGCGATTAACCTCGCCTAAAGAGACTTACCTACTGATATTTTTACTCGTATCAAACGTTTATCACACACAACTTAACATTTCCACTATCTAATTTTATCGCCAGCTTTACCGATCATACTAAAAATAATACACATAGGTACCTACCTACATTTTGTCAAGGGATTTGCTGTAAACAACCCAATCACTTTTAGTTCAAATCCGCGATAAGCCTGGTATCATCTGATATCATGTTCGAACAATGAGCAAGACACTGGAATATAAAAATCATAAGAGATTGTGACGTGTCGATACTGCCTTGATAACGATCGTATTTTGGGATAAAGTTATCAATATAGGCACGTAGGTATTTACTTATACTGTTATTCCTAATTATCAGCTGATACGGAGCGCGGTAATAATCCACAATATCGCGCGGCAATCGTTGCGAAACTAAAAGTAATCGAGTCACATCCAAACGACGATTTAATTTGACACTATCACGAGTGCACTACACCGCTCGAAACTATTTGAGCAACAAACACCGGCGGTAATACGTGTAGGTACGTGGCAATGTTCGCAAAGTGTTTAAAGAGAGGGAGGCTCCGTTGCACACTGCATAAATTAGTAGTGTATTAACGGCGCTAATTGGTGCTTTATAACTCTACCAAATAGATTTGTATTGTATCTGTATAGCGGGCTATTGTATTCCGGTACTTGTTGTACAAGCGCGGTACAAGCCGACGGAAACGCGGAGTCATTACAGCGCGGCTCGTTAATGCCAGCAAAAAGCTCCGGGCGCGTACCGATGATTGATTCGTCTATAGAAACCGCTTGTGAAACTATCTCGTGTCTACAAATTGGTCAATTTATGTGCGAGAAACTTGTTTGTGTTTCTTTGTTATCACGTAAGCTTGAGTTAGCGTTTCTCCTCGCGAATAAACTATGATATGGCATCCGCTTTGTTTATTTTACCGCTTTCTTGTGAACCTAGCATTTGCGAACTCAAAAAACATATTCACATTCTTACATAAACACATAAGAGCGTTGTTTTCGGTGTGTCGGGTAATCTACACGATTATAAGCGCTCTTGTAAAAGTGCCGAGTCAAAAAGGCTTCACGCTTTACCCAGTTACACAAAGGGCAATAAACGTTTGACGTAGACCTAAACAAACAAGGGTAGCTAGGAAGCTGGCTCTTTGTTTGGCGAGGAACATGCGAGTAAACACGGACCCCACTCCATGGGTCGCCTCCCTGATATGGTGTCGCGGACAGAACGGTACCGATGATATAACAATGCTAATCCGGCTAGCTACACGACCATTCCATCCAAATCAACTGCTAATATCATGCTATAATAAAATAAATTATGACGTACCTAATTATAACGTACAACACAACACAGATATAATTCAACACGACGTGTAAAAGTATAATGGCCATGAATACCGTCATTATTCTCATGAAATGTTATCTCTCGACCTATTCCCATTATGTCTTTAATTGAATATAAACGCTTGTATTACAAAAACCGGTCTCAATGAATAAGCAAGCGTATAGGTAGATATGGCATGGCATAAGTTAAATTCAATTTCGATACGGAATGTCTACTTATACGGCTAAGATATTATCGACAAGAGTGTACGTGTTTATTTAGGTTATGTGGAAGCGGTGGAAGCGGTTATGTATAAATTGACAGGTGGCGGGTATTCGAGCGTGTCTGTCTTTTGATCGCGCAATTACAATCTGATTACGAGGTGACACTGGCTCCGCAGCGAGATAACGACGCGCCTGACTTACACACACACGGTGTACCTCGACGCGACTCGACACCGCCCGTCGGCTCTCCAATCAACTCGTTCTTGCCCACTAATTATATCCATTTGTTTATAATGAATATTAATGACGCACCTTCCCGCCCCAACGATTCTGTTTATTATAAGTATCGACGCTCGACCAGCAATTATTTTAAGTAAAGCCAATTATATTCTCGTTCTCATGCGAGCACTTCGCTTAACTACGTAGATAATTCGACCATATTTAAATATTTTAGTGGCCACCGTGGCCTATTTACTCATCAGTGTAGTGTAGTTGTTTGTATGTTTGAAGTTTATGGGTCGGTAGTGTCGGTCGGTAGGAAGCAATTATAAAGTAGGTACGGTACCTACCGAGAAACGATGACAGTAGTGCATTATCGATGTGCCAGCCACTAATGTTCAGCGGCAGGCTATGTTTAAACAATTATTGGCCGCGGACGCGATACGAATCAATGATAATGTTGGCCTCTGTCTGCTGCAATAATAGCCCATTTATCGACTCCGCTGCCATTTCACCGGAGGAATTATTTATTGGCTTGCCATAAGAGCGATATCGCTTTCAATACAATAGCAAGCCCTCTCGATTGTCAACTGTTTGGTTTATTATAGTTGAAACTTGCTTAAGAGGCAACATAAGCAAAACTCTTTATGCATAGGTACTTAAACAATCCGCAAGAGTTGATAGGTAGCTCGGTAGTCATTAAGTGCGGTCGAAACTGCGACTGGGGGAGCTGCGGGTCTGTCCATAAAACACAATCGAGGTAAAAGCAGCAAAAGTTGGTTGAGCGAAGTGCTCGCTAGGGAGCGCGACGTTAACCTTATCAAGGATCAACTTGCAGTTTTAAAAAGTTTCTCTTGATCACAAGTGGTTGGTTAAATGCTTGTGTAAATTGTTCCGGCATTACGAGTAAACAGAAAGTAGTGGACGTTGATATATGACATGTTGGTATGTGATACACTTTTGGTAGGTATATGGTTAGTATTCAAGCCCGCTCCCGCTGACGTCGTTAGTGTGGCCACGGCCGCGGGCGTGAGCAACTGCGAGAGACAATAAATTGCGGCGTGTGACCGCACGACCGCAGCCGCATTTAGGTCACCGCCACACTCGCGCCTTATGCGGCGCATGCATGCTCTCCACACAAAACAGACTCTGAATAATACCCTTCGTGCCTCTTCCATCTCACTTAAAACATTCATTTACCATTACTTCGAATTGCGGATGTAAAAGCTTTAAAGTTCGGAGCTGTTGTTTTGTACCAATTTTTGTACGTGCACTTTTCAACGACTGTTCTTATTAACATTAAATTAGATTAGTTAGACAGGTACATTAACGATTATAGTATTTTACGTATTTATTAGTAGTAATAAATGCCAGTAATTTATCTATCCTATAGGTACCTCTACCTACATTAATATCTCTTTTACCGTGAGCATAGGAATATATTTCCATGTAAAAAATATGTATTAGGTTCTTCAGAATCTCAGTGAAAGTTTACTCGCGCATTACATAACGCATTTAATAATTCTATGTTTATTTTAATACAAAATGAGAGCATAGATGTAAATGGTTTTCAATGGCACGTGAATAAAGTTAGGCAAGATACCTACGTGAGCAAATGGAGCGTCACCGGTGGCAAGATGCAGGCTCAGATTAAAAGCTCCACCGACTAAACCACGTGAAAAGCGTGCAAAAAGAGGAGTCACCGCGACATTAGCGGATGAGTGTCGGAGCCATTAGTGTGCCACCACCTTTGCCCACCCTCGTGTACACCCGCTCACCCCGAAACCCGAGGTTCCTCTTTTATTTCTCGCGCGGGGATGAACTCCTTAATGACAAACCGTACTATATCTTTTGTGGAGCGCTCGCAAAAGTACGTATTTTGCGGCCCTTTTGTACGCCCGCTTTTTATTCCACCGCCCGTACACGTAGCTAAAGATATACGAGGTGCAGATGGAACTGGGATTGTGCTCGTAACAAGAAAAGCTGCCTTAATTTGGGATGGTACTCTACTCTCCTCATACTTTCTTTTCAATAAAAATGTTTCATTGCTCTTTTCTTGAATTTGAGACTTTCAGTCACAACTGTGTTTTGAACTTTTTGAACTTCAGAACACTGCCAATGGTTAATCACTCTGTAGATTAAACGACTTGTATTACAACAGGCAGGTACCTAGTAACTAGACATAACCGATATTTCAGTAATCTACAAAACGAACTATTAAATTATCCATAATTCATTATACCTAATGTTCCTTGAGCGACATGTTTTTTTTATTTGCATAAGTCAATTGGCTATAGCTTTCTATTTAATCCGTTAGCAATGAATATTAATTCGAATTATCATATCGCTGGCTTTACATATGAGTCTCAATTAATTAATTAACGATGAAATAATAAATTAACCAACCGAATGTAAATGATAAACTTTTATGTAAATTATATTAGGTATCAAAATTAATTATCTCAAATAAGTTGCCTCCGCATAGTGTCACAAAAAGCTGAGTACGATAAAAGCGTTGTAAAATGCTGTTATTTTCCAGTTAAGAAGTGAGTTTTGCGAATAACCGCACGCGGGCGCCGCAGAATGAAAATGTAATTTGCGGTTATTCCGGCGTGGCAGCGTTGCGGGTTGTTCGCTTCGGTTACATTACAAATATTTAGGTACTACAACACTATATACAACGTTACATTTTATATTTGCCTTCAAAACATCGCAATATGTTGCCAACGTGTAACGTGCGGCACGGTTTTATAGGCAGGCTTGTTAACTTGCGTTGTGGGAATATCTATGTAGTATAGGTACCTATATACGATACATATATATCTCTAAACCAAGGGAGGATGGTACACCAAGAATATTGCATATATGAACAATATTAATCATAATAAGAGATTATTATTGGCCTGAGTCATCCGATTAACATCACACAAATTAAATTGCACTTTAGAAGTACAGAAACCATAGTTCTATAAAACATTTGTTAATCTAATAAGCTAACTACATTTATCGCATATTATGATCATAAAATTATTATTTGTATAGACTGGGATGTTGTCGTTTTCATTTTATAGCTGCTAGCTCAGCTTAATACTGCGTACAAATGCTAGAATGTACCTAAGCAAACGAATATAAGGTATACATTGCTAAGCCAGTACTTACCTATTAGGTACATAGTGAGTCAAATACACAGTTATTAAAACATTTTAATATCGAGTGACAAAACATGTGCTAACAATCATATGAACAAGAAATATCAATTACGAAATACGTATGGCGCACCGCATGCGAAATGTGTTCGCCACTGACCTTTGCGATGGTTATTAGCATGTCGAGATAGGAAATTTGCAATTACGTATTCCAATGCGGACAACCGTTACTCACGAAGTTAGATGTTTATCCAATCAGCGCTGTATCTGTCTTTAGCCTGTGGCTGTTCCGCGTGTATAGGTATAATAAATAACAATGCTCTTCTGATGGCAGCTATTTGAACTTTTGGTCTATCTATCACAATAGTAATCAATTCGCATCTTGATTTCCAATCACTACTCACATTATAATTATAATGTAGAATCCAATTTGACATAATAAACATGCTACAACGCCTATTCATCTGATTTAGGTAGTGACATGTTTAGTTGCAATTTGATATGCTCTCAATACTTCCAAGTTCTTCATGGCTGGCTACTGGTTTTTTATAGTAATATTAAAACAGACAGACAGACGGACAACAAAGTGATCCTATAAGGGTTCCTTTTAAGGTACAAAAACAGTAACGTGTTATGGTAACATTGAATCCAGTACCTAAGTCATAAGTTGCTCTCACAATGTTTAGACTAGAATAAGTTAAATCTGAAGACTTGAACCAAATAAAGCGCGTGTAAATAGTTTAGGTAATAGATGCGAATGTTAGAACATAGAAGTCGGACGGAACTATCAATAGCCAAGTTAAACGGGAGAGGTGAGACATAGTGCCCATTTAGCGCGGCGAATGGAACTACCATTTGCGGCGCGACCGGCTGCGGGCGTGCGGGCAGCCTGCGGTGCGACACACGCCCCCTGCCGACTAACATGAGGCAATATAATCCTTGCGGTGTGGAACCACGGTTATAAGTTATAATAACTAACACTGTTACTGAAACACAGGTCATATTGTTACAAAGACTTTTCTTTTTGTGTATACCTATTTACAATATGAGATCTATGAATATGAATGAATTGTGCCAAAGTTGTCATGTAAACAAATTATAACAATTGTTCGTTCAAATGAAACAAATATGTAGGTACTTAAGAGACCAAGATTGAGCTATCTGTAGGTAGGTACCTAAGTTTGAATAAGCTACATTGTAGGTAATAATGCAAAGGAGGTTCGTAATCGTCTTCCTAGAAAGAAATAAAAATACAACAGGATTATTTTAAAAGTTTAGTACACGGAGACTTGTAGGTACTCGGGAGCTTTCTTTAGTTCTTGACTACAAAGAAACAAACGCTCTTTGTGCTAAACCTCCCCAACACCATGTTTATGTACTTATTAAGTACTAGCTGTTTCCCCGCGACTTCGCCCGCGTAATTATTAAATATTATAACCTATGTTACTCAGTGATAATGTAGCTTTCTAACGGTGAAAGATTTTTTGACATTGGTCCAGTACTTTCGGAGCCTATTCAATACACACACACAAAAATACAAATCTTTGCCCTTTATAATATAAGTGTAGATACATACAAAAATTTCATTCATCACGCTAATCCCTCATAGAATAGGCAGATTTTTTATATTCATTAATAATTAAGTACCTATACCTAGATACCCTAGCTGTTCCACTCATGCAGATCTCATTTGCTTCTTCTACAAGCTTTCATCAATCTCTTTTATACATGCTGTTTGTTTTATTCTCTAAGATAAGTATAACTAATCAACGCAATGTATTGTTCGCTGGCGTTTGCTGACTGCGCTAGTACCATTTGATTGGCTTGATAAAGCAGTTTCATCTCTTCCTAATTGTTATTCAAGTAAAAAGTTCTGCGCCGTTCGATCGATACCTACATCTATTGAATCAGCTGATTGGACAAACTTCTTTGAATGTAAGTCAATGACGCACGAGGACGAATACATATTGATTTTATAATATTTAAAGAAGGCTATGCAAATTTACAGATTATAATTAACGTCGCTACATGTCTGTGTTGTCTTGTTTGTATTTCATGCCATACTCTCTATTCTTACCTGTATACCTACACAGTTTCACAATTTATTCAGACTAGTGTGGCATAATATTATAATACAATGTACTTATGTAAAATTATTACCAGTACCTAATTACATTATTTATATAAAACTCAACGTCTCTTGTAGTTTGAGCAAGTGTAACTCCCGGAAACCTGATGAGGGACATAGGTACATGTTCTATCTTAGTATTTTTACAACTAAGTTTATGTTCAACTGTAGTTAACTCTTCCGTTTACCAAAATCATTGCCGCGGGAGGAGCCGGGAGCGGGGGGCTGGCTAGTAATTAAGTTTTTATAAAGTTGGTATCTACTAATTACGAGTAACTCTGCAAGATGTTTCATAGAAATCGGTCCAATGGATTTAAGATTAGCCAAAAATGTTTCTTACCTGTCAGTACTATATAGGTACCTACCTATGTACCTAAGAGTAGATAATATGCGGCAATCCTGTAGAACCAAATAGGTACCCCAACAGGTATTAAAAAGATAAGCTATGAACCTCGACGTATATCATTACGCACGATGTTATCGCTCCGAGAACTACAGGAGCAATTTATTTTTATCTTAGTATCCATCTTAAACTTATTGAGCCGCAGAGATAAAATGAATGGTAGGTACATATACCTAGGTATTAAAAATGTCAACGATTACAACTATTGATAATCTTTATAAGCTTATTTGATTCCCGGAACTCACGTTACACTTAGGTAGGTATCGATACACTAATCCTAGGTAATTATTTCTACGAATTTATCCAAATGTCACTCTCGATATCTATCGAGTGTGACACAATAAAAAATATATCTATGTTTTTTTATACCACTAACGTGGCACACAAACATACGGCCCACCTGACCGTAAGCAGTTACCGTAGCCTATTAGCCGCAAGTAATACCAGGGATATCACTAACGAGTTGCACATCCTGTTGTTGATGAACTGTGCACACTGTGCTAGCAGTAGGTATTACTAGGTCAAAGATTTTAGCTCATAGTGTGATTAATCACTGTACTTAGCTAAGAGAAACTCATTGATACAGGCTGGGGTTTGAACCTAGGCCGTTGCTTCAAGCACAAGACTACCACTAAAAGCTAAAGGCTCTTAAAAGTTTTTTATTGTGTCATGTCTATAAATAATTAATATTTGGAATGAAGAGGTAAGGTAATAATGGATGTGTGACACGGCTGTGTTCGTACAAGAGTATACATGACTCAATAAAATAACTCACTAAAATTATGTTAATTTGTCGACTCGCTGCGAACAAAATTAATGTGCATTTAAACGGAAAATACGAACAAAGCCAATAAATACGGTCGGCTCGGTAACGCGACGATTAATCATCTGATTCCGGCGCACATTATTGTTCGTCGTGTTAATTTTATTTGTTGCTTCGGCCAGCTCAACAACTAATTATAAATGATATTATTGAATTCAATCTGTGTTGGAATGTGGAATCATTTTCGCCTGTCTATTTGTATGTAAAACAGCACGCCGCCGTTTGCGGTCTGTTGTATTGGTATCGTTTATTGCCAACTTATTAAAATGTAAATGTGTATTTTATTCAAAGATTGCTCAAATATTATTCATTACGATTTCCGATATTTTATTTATAATTATTATTGTTGTCATCTCGCGTCAACATTGTAATTTGTAATGTAATGTTTCCACCGCGATGACCTCTGTAGTTAATCACTTGTTTCGTAATGTTTTGGATGGGTGTTTTTCATAATGATTTAATAGACTGTTTTTTTTCAGACTGAAATAGCGAAACGGCTAAACGCGATAATAGCACAGATATTACCGTTCCTGTCCCAGGAGCACCAGCAGCAAGTGGCCTCAGCTGTGGAGCGCGCGAAACAAGTCACCATGACGGAATTGAACTCTATCATTGGGGTGAGTCTTGAACTTATAGCATTGTCTAATGTCACCTTATAAAATGTGAAATGTTAACTTTATGCAATTCTTTTGGTTTTTAAAAGAGTAATTGCTGAGTTTCTTGCCGGATTCTTCAGCAAAACCGACCTTCCGAATCCGGTGGTAGATTCTAGCGATTTGAAAGTGCTTGCCTGTAAAGTCTAGTCAAATAAAGATCGTTTTGAGTTTGTAGAAATAAATTGATCCGTGGTAGCGTGGTGGCGTGGTATAAGCGTTACCTACCTGCTATTCTAGCGATAGCAACGACTTCGATTCCCACCGGTCTGTGATAATAAGCTTTGTGTATGTCGCACCACGAGCTTTACCTTGTAAGAAAACACGGTGAGGAAGGTCGTGGGCTCACCGTCTGTCACGTTAGCAAGAAATTATTTTCGGTGACAAATGGGTGTTGTAACACCTTTGCCTAGGTATCTCTTCTGAGTGGAAAGGCGTGAAGAAATAAGTTATTGGCACATAACGTGTCTCCTCGCACACTAAAGTAGGTGAACAATGAACGAGGTTCGGAGAGAGCAGACATAGGTAAAATAAATACTCAAAGAAACGAAGTAACATTCTCTTTAAATTTGAGCTCCTACTTTGCCGAATCATATATTATGTTCTTTATAAAATATTGAGCAAACATAGGTGCCGTAATAATTTATTATTTTCAAGATATTCTTTGAACTGGTGCGTGTAAAATGCTCGTATGCAAATTAATTTGCTTGGTGTAGATAATTTATCAGAGGGAGGCAATATAAACAAGACGTGTGTTGTTTGTAGAGCGGCTGGCTGTAAATGTGGTGGAATGTGTAGCGGCGCGGTGGCGCTGCCTCACTGCCGCCGCGGCGAGTGTGGCATCTGTCCAAACATTTCGCGACTCGCGCTGTCGCCTGTCACTACTTACTTACTTACTTATTTGCTCATTGCACGCTAAATGCTGGCACGCAAGAAGAATACTAATCACAAATATTATTAAGATTCTAGTTTCACGTAACATGTGAAAACCTTAACATTTGGGTAATTGTCGATGATCCTAGTCCTTTTTAGATTTATTGCCAGTTTGTTTTTCTAGAGCGGCTAAACGAGATGTTGTTTGAAACGAGCGAAGTGCCTACGTGTAAAGTAAGTTGATCCGCCAAAAGCACGGCTTTCAACAGGTCGAAAGTTCGACGGTCGTTAATTAAACGATCTAAGGCCGAGACGAGCTGGCTCCGATCCAAAAGCCGATATTGATAAAATTGCTACAAACTACCACTACATTAGAGAAAATTATTGTATACATTTGTCGGTGTGGCATGTTTGTCGGGAATTATCGTGTTTTGATTTTATATTAGAGATATTTTGTCTTATGCGTGGGAGTTGGCAGAGACCGCTCAAAATAATTACTAAGACATTAGCACTTATTTAATGTAGGTACCTATACCTAAGCAGTGTTAACATCACATCTCCCGCTGTGAATTAGTATCCGTCCTCAAATTGCACACTAACAAATTTCACAATACTCTAATTGTGTTTTTAGCCAGCACTCGTCGTGAGGACTTCATTGCCGACTATTATTTCAATAGGCTCATTCGCAGTTGGGTGCCAAGTCATTAGAGTGACCTATTCTCGCGATTTGTTAACGATTGGCGTCCGAAAACTGTGAATAGGTGTGCCGAGACGAAAATAAATCACTTTAAAGTACTTTAAGCGTAATGAAGGCAAAAATAAAACGGTGGAAGTCATTCGTCGCGCGTCTGTCTGCGGCCGATCCTCTTAGATGTCTGGCGAGGAGCCAACTCGACCAAGCACGTAGGTACCTACTACCTGCTACAACAATGTCGCCGCTTCTGGCAGCTAATTTTAAATACCTACAGGCTTAAAAAAACAAATAGTAAACATTACAGAGATTTAGCTACTCTCATTTTGGCTGCGAATCAAACATCGTCATGATTTATTTACGTTCATAAAAAGAACCACGTTAAGCTTCGTTAATTTAAATTGGTTCTATCTTAGTCACGTGTCACGTAAATCAGTAGGTACTTCTCTCGGCGCGGTACGATACGTATACAGTCAGGGGATAAAGGGAAATACCTTAAGACCCCAAAAGTATTCCGTGAAGGTTCGTCGCCCCCGGCCGGCAAGGAACTACCTCCACCTAGGCATGGCTCCACCAGCAGCCTCCGAGACACCGGTGAAACGTAATATCGCCCTCCCCCTATAAAACTCTCTAATTTAAATAAAAAAAGCGGCGCCACCTTCCGTATGTCGGTCCTTTTTTATTACGAACCTTTTTTATTTTGGGGTCAGCTCGGGATCAAAGGGGCTCTCCCCGGAGAGTGGCCTCTCCCGCCTCCGCCTGATTTGTGACGACGACTCCGCGCCGTGCCGATTTGTGAACAGGGAATACTCTTCAAAATTGGGGACTGTTTGCGTGCCTATTAAAAACACTTACCGCGCTGAGAGCTCCGTTTCACTTCAACATTTGTTTTTTATTGAAGCGTTGAGATCATTTCAGTATTTTCAGTAGGTACGAATTGTAACTTGTTTATTTTTAAATAATAAATTGCTGACAAATTATGCGTTGATTTCGGTGGATATTGAATGGAATGGAGACGATGCGGAGATGAAAAGTAACGACTGTTCTGAGCATAGAAAGGGTGATAATAGCGTTGTGTAACAGTTCCATTGTGTGTGATCAATGCGCGTGAAGTGTTGGAAGTAGACATAGCAGGGTGCGGAGCGGTCGTCCTCACAACTCGCTGAAATCATTTCTCGTTGTGATTTTATGCGCGTCGACGAGGGGCGCGTGGGCGGGCCCCGACCGCCAGCCGCCGCGAGGTCCCTAATAGCTTTCAGATACAAGAACTGCGTCTCATGTTCACCTATACACGACACGACACGCTCAATGTTCGCATTGAAACAATACACACGTAACTCGTACAGATCGATACGGACGTGCGACCTCGTGGAACTAATACGCGTATCGAATCCCGCAAATCTCTAAAATGGAACTTACCTTTGCTTTGCAATTGAAATGACGAGTACCGGAAAAATGCAACAAGTTAATTTTGTTGGCCGCGGTGTGAAGATTTTTAAGACATAGGTGCCTAATAATGTGTTGACTTAACTATGTGTTTAATTTGACATTAAAAACATAATATGTATATTTAGAATATAGCACATGTCCTAAGAACAAATATTGAGATTATTAATATGCCGTTGTATAAACATTTCAAGTACCTAGCGTGTATATCGTTTATGCAACATTATCTCAAGAGATAGGTGAGCAAACACGAGCGCTCGGTGTGTAAATATAGCGTATCATATCTGTTTCCCCGTCGATGGCTTTATAAACAAGCGAATCGTGAAAACATTTCTATCTAGTTTGAGTCGGGTCTCGCGCCCTCTGCTAAAAATGACGAGGAGAATAATAAATCGGGGCCGAGCCGGCGCCGGGCGGGGAAACATGAATTTGTCATTTTTTCCCAGGCACGTTCGCGGGCGGTGATAAATATTGCATTGCAGGCCCTTGCCGTTTCTTACGGCCCCGCCAGACGAGCCGCATTAACTTTTCCCCTGTCGCTTAGTCGAGCCTCCTTGTTTTTCAATGCGACGAACTGAGTTAGGGGCCGCTCCGTCGTCGCTTCCAATGAAATTATGTAATCAGTTTTACGATTCATCCGGCCCGACAGTTTTTCTAGCGTGTATTTTTAGTAGTTTAACTTGTTTGACAAACTACCGCCAACTTTATCTAACGGTCTTGTACACTTATTTTGTTTTATAAAATAAATAAATTACAGTGACAAAGACATCTACACTGTAATTTACATAAATGATTTACGATTACGGAGTAGGTAGGTGTAAATACATTATGTAGGTACTAATGTTAATTTACACATCAGCGGATCATGGATTTTAATTTGATTTTGATAGTGATATCCATTAGCGTTGATATATTTACCTACCTACTGTTCTGGCTGATGTTTATGTATTATGTGTAGGTATATTATAGGTACATCGTATAATTACTTAGTTATGTACAATGTAGATAGTGATTAGAAGCAATTATGTTGAAAGTGTAACACATGTCGTCGCGTGTCGGCTGAGTCGGCTCCCAGTGCCTAATGGTGCGTGACTTGAGCAGTCGAGCCTCCCCGTCAGTAAACTAACCCCTCGTAGCTGAATGTCCTCGTTTTATATCTTGCATTCACGGATAAACGACTTTACGTGCACCCAATGTAAATAATACACCATGCCATAAAGTTTACTTTGTCGATGCTTTGACTATAAACGACTTGTGTACTATTTACAGTAAATTGTTTCGTAATATTTGTCCTTTGAAGTATACAGCTTTGTTAATAAGATACATACATTTATGTTGGTTAGTACTTTCGGCAGTTTCGGCACTATCTAAATCAATTTAAACATTCTTCTGTTTAAACTTTAAACATAAATTAGGACGACAACATGAACTATCAACATATACTAAAAAAGGCTATCTCAAGGATTGAGGCAATGTTATAGGTAATTAACGATTAGATATAAGTCCCTACTTATATCTAATCGTTAATTACCTATAACATTTACTACTATTACCTACTTGCGTATAAAGTAATTAACATACCTAGACCTATCTACCTAAAGAAAACTACCTTTGAGAACACCCTCAAGAATAGCGTTTTGTTAGGTACTTTATGTAATAAATAGGTAGATACTTGATACTTAGGTACTACATTTCACCGCGGCTTGGTCCGTGATAAATTGACTTAGGTATTAGTGTTGGATAAAGTTCTGTCCCTCCTCAATTTTCAGGCTGTCGCATGTCGTTAAGATCGGCTCGCCTGCCGTGTAAGAAAAGATAACAAACAGAGACATAAACAGATATACTAACTGTCACACTTATAAGTAGGTATGCATGGGTAGTAAAAATAATGTCTTTTATCGTGTCGAAGCCAGTGTTTAACTACACAGACAAACCCGTATAGTTTGCACTTAACAGTAGCACTTGACACTTCACCGCAAACTGATTGTTAAATTAAAGGTGTTACACTAGAAACTTTCCTCCTCTCGATAGCTTCTATTAGCGCTAAGCTGTACCCTCAGTACACTACGTGCACCTACATTCGTTAACTCACCGCTTAAATTGCTTAAGCAATCTAAATTAGTTTAAATGCTCCGGCGACATAATTCTAAAATGATTCTCTAGATTATTCTAATGTTGTTTTAATAGCTCGCTTTACTATGGCCATTGAACTTGTTATTAAGAAATATACATTTATGATATTGTCGTAAAATAAAATCTACTATGTATAATGATAGGTACCTATATCAACTGCTAAAATGGTTTTTTATAGGCTATAAAATATAAAATAGCTTGTATCATTTCGTAGGAAGGTAAGCGTTGATATTATGTTGAATAAAGAGGGGAAGTAAACACTTTGTAAAAACACAAAAAGCCGACACAAAAAATATTTATCATGCAAAATCATTTGTTAGGCCTGGAAAAATATTTATGCGTAAAAATCTGTGCGGCTGGCGTAAGCTATCCATTTATAAATGTAGAATAGTCCCGGGCGTATAGACCGGGGTAAATGTGCCGTGAAAACCCGAACGCGACCAAGCATTTTTCTCACGACAAAAGCTTTGGAGACAGCATCTGTTCATTCATACGGGTTCCATCACACGCACGTCGCCACACACCCCTACATACTCATTATGAAAATTACATTTATAAATGCACGCGTGCTGGTTACCTATATATTTAAGGTTCGGTACCAAATTTACGGCCAACAATAATGTAACTTTGTAAAAAGGAAAACAACTGGAAGATTAACTACATAAATTTATAATTGCGTTATTGAAAAATTATCAGTTAATAAATTCAATAATATTCACACATTCTTTAATGAAATGCATAAAAACAAGCCTATTTAAATTAAAAATGATGTATGAAAAACTTCTTAAAGTTATCCCTTGTTATTTCAAAGGAAACTTAATCAAACTTTAATTTGGTTGCTAATGTTAAACACCAAAGTTCGTCAAAAGATAAGTAAACGGATGGAGACGTCGTTAGGGGAACAAGTTTTACTTAATCCTTGGCTGGGGATTCCGTATCGGCGCTATTTAATCATATCTAAATGGAAAAATATCGCGGTGAGGTATCACGCCACGTTATTGTCATTGTCATTCATAACAGGCGCGTGGGTGAGCGGGGGTGTGTCAGCTGGGGTGGTAGCGAGCGAGGTGTGATGTGATGTGGGGTAGCGCCGAGCACTCGATAGCGATAGCTGCGGGCTCGAGCACTGTAACGGGGGAACAGTTAACAGTTAGCTCCGACCTAATGTTTGAACAGACACGTCTGCTCGACATCGCGCCTCCTTGTGTAACTACTCCGCTACTGTCTTATTTAATTATGTACTACTACCTACACATTTACAGACACATACCTACTTATTGTAAATGTTGTTGTTTTGTAACATGAAGTAGGTACCCTCGCTATGACAATTATAGATCTTGTCGATAAATGCCTTTGCCAGTATAATATGTGCTTTCAAAAAAATACCTATATCTACCATAATTTCTGCTGTCGCTTTTGTATTTACTAGCCGTAGATAATGACACTCATTAGACGTTCACTTATGCTAATGCGCACAGAGTGAAACTTGTTGTGAAGCGATTAGCAAAGAACTGTTATGTACATTTTAATCATACAAAGCACAGTTGTAAACACTCAAATAGAAATAATTCGAATTAAAAAATCCCCTTTTGTAAAAAAGCACTCTCAACTAAGTGGCGCTCGCCACCTTTTGACACACAATAAATCACAGCCGAGAGCGGCCAATAAAAAATATGTTCCACCCTCGGCGAAAATCCAATTAATTTTCGGCGGCCCAAAAAAAAGAACGTGCTCGTCCGAGCGGAAAAAGCTTCGCTGGGGGTGCAAGTGAGGAGCGGACAGCGTAGAGGAGCGCTCGCTCCCGGCACCAGATAATAATAACGTTCAACGACTCTGAGGGGAAGGGCCCCAACACGGGAAAAGTAGAATATTAGAGAAGGAGAAGGTAATCAATTTCGCTCAGTCACCGGCCGGCAAAGCTCTCATTTAAAATTTAAAATATCGAGCGAGGCCCACGGGGCCGGCGTGGACGACTTTTTAATTTGGCTCTGTTACACTTAAAAATGCACACAGCCTCGTTGTGACATATCAATTTACTTTGACTTTGGACTGTGAAATGCGATATTTGTAGCTATGTTGCGACTGCGCTTGACAGAATTTTATTACCAATACCTTTTGGATGTTTGTTGCTTACAAACCACATGAATATTCAATATTACCTACCTGTATTTTTATTACAAGCAAGCAAACGTACAACCCGCCTGATGGTAAGCGGCCTTAACAACCGATATTTCTATCACAATAAACTTTATTGCATACCATAACTTAGCAAATTAAATAACAATACAAATAAGTATTTTATGAATTAGAAAGACACGAAATTAAAGGTAGGCAGATGTGTTGGTGAAATGAAGTGTTGTCTAAATAGTCGTATATTTGTTACAGCAACAAAGGCCGGACCTGCCGCGGTTGCTGCAGCAGATGCACGCAGCCCACCTGCCAGCGCACGGCGCGCCGCCCTTGCCGCTGCTCGGGCAGGGCGCGCTGCCGCCCGCAGGCCTGCTGGGCCTCGGAGTCCCTCACCACCCGCTCTCAGTACTAGCCAAACCACCAGACCTGCACAGAACAGACGATAAAGGAAACGGTAAGTGGACCCACACTCGATGAGAGACACATTATGAACATATTTTTAGTACCAAGGTGTGAAACGATTAATGCCCCCTTTGTAAACAAAAGCTTCCTCTGTTTGAGGAAGAATCTCCATTAGATTAACCTAGTGATAAGTATTTCAATTGGATAGGTACCTACCACTACTGTGGCCTAGGTCTAATTAACGAACTAAACGGTTTGGTGACAAAAGTTATTCACGAGACAAGCGACGAGACACGGCGCGTAACGGTTCGATAAATAGATGAATATTTAAAGAGGTGTGTGTTTGTGAGCTGTTGGTGTTTGCTTGTGCCACTGGAGACTATAAGTGCCCGCCCCCGCGGCGGCAGACGTCTCCGATCCCACTTCTGTTTCAATATTTACCTCCTTCGAGAGCCTTTTTGAACTCACTGTTTGCGTGTTTTCGGATCGCTGACGGCTCTGGCTCGCCCGATATTGCTTTGAGAGTATGAATAAGTCAATTCTCCGAATTGGTGCCTATCTACGCGTATGTTTGTAGAGAATATGTAAACAAAATGGAAACATATCGAGGGGAAAAAATATTTTCCATATAACGGGTGCATAGATCAAACGTATTGGCGATTAATAATTTGGAGAGTATCCGCGAGCGGTATTGATATCAAACATCGGGGAGGTTTTCAGTTTCGGTGGGCACCGGTAATCCGAACAGGCGCGCGGGGACGAGCGCGCCGCAAATGAAAATGTAACACAGAAATGGATTTGGAAGCCGCCCGTCGCTCCGGTTAATTACAAAAGCAAGCGGTAATCTGCGCTCCGGGATGTTCCGGCTTAGCGCCCCCACTCCCGCCCCCCGCCTGCCACTTCCCCGGCTAATTTGTGCCATTATCGGTGTACTGATGTAAGAGTTACCGCGCAGATGGCCCCCCCCACTCGCTCCCTCACCTTGCCAGCGCTCAATTAATTATTCCTTGCTGGTGTGAGCGTCGCGTGTTTTACTCAATTAGTAACGTAATTTTGCGGGTGACTTGAGTGTGTGCGGTTGCGGACCAACAAAAGCCCCGCTTATTACAGGCAGCATTTGGCATTACGTACCTAACAATTGTTGTTAAACAAAACAATTTTATTTAGATTGCGTTGCGCTATTACATATTAAAAGCAATAATACTGGATGCGTTATGCACTAGGCATTGGATAGCATAGCTAAATTAGCCGGCCAATAATGTGAGGCAATTTGCATTTAATTTTATTGTAGCAATCTAGCTAAGCTAATATTCCGTCCCCGATACGTAGGTATATATGTAGATGCTGAATAGTAGGTACCTAATCGGATTGCATGCGATGCGATTGCTCACAAACTTGAGACGAATCCGCCAAGGCTGATACCTACCTACCTAATGCCTTTGATGTATGCTGCTCTGCCGACAGCGTATCTAGTCAATCTCACACCACACAGAATATCTAGGTATGCAGGCTATGCATGTAGGTACTCTACCTACTCTACATATGATTCTTATATTTCCCTGCAAAGTAAGTACACGGTACAGTGCCCGGGTTGAGTCTTTGACTAAACATTTATAATATAAATTTAATTTACCAAATGGTTTTACATACTTATTTATAAATATCTTTATAAGGTTTTTATTTAAAACATTTAAGGAACTCTATAAATCACTTTAAAAAAAGCAAGGATAGAAGTGTGTTAATCGCTGGGTAGGCAATTAGCAACCGCAAACGCAATGATTGATACCTATGTCGGCTCCGAGCCTGCAGCTTACGGCCACTTCGGTGTCGCTGCACTCAAGTGCCACTTTTACTCGGCCAGCCAGGGCGTGTCTGCTTTAGGTAGTACTATTTATTTACCAGACGATCAATAATTGAGTTGACTTTCCAAAAGACTATTAGTTAAGGTATTAGCTAAGACTTCCTATACCTAGTTACCTATTTGCCGAAAGTGCCGAATAAGCGGCATACCTACTAAAAAAAACTTCGTATAGGTTAGGCAAATGGGATACGAGTGGGATGAGTATATAATCAGCAAAGGAAGAGACTTGATATATTAATATTTTTTAGGAATGTAAAATTCGAAAAAATTAGGAATGTAAAAATAATTTCGATTCTAAAATACCTATACAATTAATTTAACAGGTTTTTGAAACCAGTATAAACAAATTGTAAATTCTTACTTATTAGGGGATCAAATGTAGGTAATGCTTACTAGATAAACTCCTTAGAAACCTGCCTTCGCCATATTCCTGAGGTGTGAACAAAACAATATTTAAAGTATCGTAACTTGTTAGGAAACAAAATGTATGAGTTAGCTACCTTTATTTCAAGTTATGTGGGTGTGAATAGGTAGATATTGGTATTTAAGTGAATGTCGGTCGGGTCGGGTCGGGTCCCGGGTCGTCGGCGTCGGATGCGTGGCGTGACGTGACGCTGACAGCACAGTTCCTGCAATATTCATCGACCACTTTACACGTCCCACCTCAGCCACCCCTCCTCTCAATTATACACACACCTCAGTGTGTGCCTCACACTGCATACTTAATACGTTTACTTTAACCAATACGTCGGTCGGGATCTAATCTGCCAGACGCTACTAATTAATTAATGTAATACGTCTAACGCTCAATTAGCCTGCAATTACCATTTGATTTCATCATGAGTGTAATATTAGGTCCTTACATATGAAATTGGCGTTTTTCGTACTGGCCACTTTAATCACGAATTTCTCCTCTTTGGTAAGGAATTCCAAATTCAAATTTGTACAGCTATAGACTCATGTATTTGTGCTTCGATGATCGTCATTCATTTGTTTTTTTTCTTCTGTTTTTTTCTGTTTGCGTCACTCATTTTACAAAATGGAAAACCTTAAATATCGCATTATTTACGAGTACGAGTTCCGCCGTGGCACTAGTGCTGCGGAAACAACTCGAAGGGTGAATGATGTGTATGGCGGTCGTGTTGCAAAAGAAAACACAGTTCGTTTTTGGTTCCAACGTTTTCGTTCTGGAAATTTCGACCTGCAGAACAAGCCCCGTGGACGGCCTGAGACTCAAGTTGATAATGAAGAGTTGAAGGCTATTGTGGAAGCGGATCCATCGCAAACCACGTCCGAGTTAGCTGCAGGCTGCAATGTTAGTGGGCAGTAGTAGCAAATTGGGAAGATTAAAAAGCTTGAAAGGTGGGTACCTCACGAATTGACTGAAACAAACAAACATTACTAAACCGGCACAATAATGAAGGTATTTTAAACCGAATCATTACCTGTGATGAAAAATGGGTTCTTTACGATAATCGGAAGCGCTCAGCGCAATGGTTAGATCCTGGCCAGCCAGCCAAATCCTGCCCCAAGCGAAAATTAACCCCAAAAAAGTTACTTGTAAGCGTTTGGTGGACTAGTGCCGGTATTGTTCATTACAGTTTTTTCAAATCTGGCCAGACTATTACGGCTGATGTCTATTGTCAGGAATTGCAAACCATGATGGAAAAGCTAGCGGCTAAACAACCTAGGCTGGTCAATCGCTCCACGCCACTGCTGCTTCACGACAACGCTAGACCACACACTGCGCTACAGACGGCTACTAAATTAGAAGAGCTTCAATTGGAAAGTCTAAGACATCCTCCGTACTCCCCGGACCTTGCTCCAACAGATTACCATTTTTTTCGAAATTTGGATAACTTCTTGCAAGGGAAAAAATTCAACTCCGATGGAGCAGTCCAAATCGCCTTCAAAGATTTTATTGATTCCCGTCCGACTGGTTTTTTTTGTAAAGGGATCAATGAACTACCTATGAGATGGCAAAAGTGCATAGAAAATAATGGTTCATACTTTGATTAATTAAATATATTATATTAAAAAATATTCGACTTTTTGTTCCTCCCATACAAAACGCCAATTTCATATGTAAGGACCTAATATATGTATAGATAATATCTACACATATTATATATATATTGGCCTTCGAAGTACACTGTTATTGTAGATAAATAGTTTATTTATTCTGCTTGCTTACAGGTATCAGTTCGGCAGAGGAGAGACATGTGAGTACAGAATAACTTTTTCCAATTTTGCTTGGGTTGTTAAAATTACGTCGGCAAAATTTTGCTTTGAAATTTTCCCCAGCAAGCATACCTACCGCCTTTTCC
This sequence comes from Falcaria lacertinaria, assembly GCA_951449985.1. Lineage (NCBI taxonomy): Eukaryota > Metazoa > Arthropoda > Insecta > Lepidoptera > Drepanidae > Falcaria > Falcaria lacertinaria. The sequence goes on from OX602124.1 coordinate 3,986,557, forward strand.
ATTTGGGAATGCGAACGTGGAGAGAAGTGTTGCGCTCGAACACGTTGATTTCATAACACGGCCCTGACTGAAACAAGTGGGTGGCGCAAGTGGCGCACCCCGCATCACTAGGGTTGCTACTTAATTGCTACCGTACCGCTTATTTATTTAGGATCGTTTGTTCGTATGTTTGTTTGTATTTCACATTACTGCGTATTTTATGTACATATTTTCTACTACTATTTACTACTGCATCGACGGAAGTCACTTATCTTTTAATAACTACGAAATGCTCTCTCAACAAGTGGTGTCTACTAGTTAGTCATCAGACGCGCGTGTAATTTGACAAGTTGCAAGATGTAAGAGTTTAATTTAAGTTGAAAGAGTATCAACCCTTATGGTTCGCGAGTGAGTGCGTCGCGAGGTGGTGAGTGTTGGGGGCTTCTCCTCAGTTGTGCTCGGCTGAACGCAGCGGTATGCCGCAGCTGTGCTCTACGCCGCTTGCAAGCGAAGTGCACACGAATCGATACTGACACCTCGTCCCTACTTTATACCTAACACTACACTGTCTTCGTTGTACTATCATTTCACGGTCCAAATCACTTGCTATATATAGTATTGCCATGACATATGTTTTGCAAAGTTGAAATCGTTTCAGTTTGGTCCTAGGTGGATCAAAACTATGATGAGATTAGTACTTTTCAACCCTTATCACTTACAGCCAACCGACATAAGGATGTCCTGTGTCATGTCAAGCGATACAACATCATCTACACCCAATCCGTTTTGAAAATGAACAAAAAAAAGGAAATACGAATAATAATGGAACTCTTTCTTAATTAACAAAAACCATAAAGACCTTAACACAGAAACTTAGCTGTATCAGTCTTCTGGATTTAGATCCAGGAGACTGTTACAGCACATTAGTGTATCGCAGTGTTACTCCGCCAAAAACTGAAAAAGACCCCTCCTGAAGTTGTCTTGAGCATCATTGACAAACTGCGTCATGTGACCCTGTATCGATATGAGCCCCTGCGTCCCTTTCACCACTGTTTGACTCGTTCATGTTTTAATTCATCGAGATATACGAGTTTCCGGTGCTAGGTGGATTCCCCCTACATAATATTTATTCACTAGATATACCGGACTAACTAGGTCGGACAATTTGATTTGTGGTGGACTTGGGTCGAACTCGCTACCATGGGCACATTATTGTATGAACTTTTTAAAGACCAAAATAATTCATCACTTTGTATTATAATATATAGAAGCAAAGAATAACGGCTTTGAACACGCTGGCGAACAAACATGATGACATGGCGAAACTCAACGGTGTCTTGATTGACAACGATCCCCTAAAATTTCCTAAAAGTAGCATAAGCAATTACTATAAATACACTTTGCATAGAACTGAAGTTGTAATGGAATCATTCTGTTTAAGACGTAGGTACCTAATTAAAACAGCTGCAAAGTTTACCTCGGTTGGAATTCAAAGCTATGAAGTCCTACAACATACTTGTAGTACCCTACAAGTTTGTTGGAAAACTTAAGTGCGGTAAGCAAGTTAGGCACGTGAAGAGTTTATCTTGCAGTGTGACCCCGATGCGGTGTGGATGTGGATATAGGCAGTCCGCTCACGGAACACTCGCAGCCGGCGATCTGTGCAAACACGCGGCGAGCTGAGTAATGCACAGACGCGCCTTACAATTTGAACCGGGGAGGTCGGGGAGAAGGGAGAAGTGCACGTATAAAGTTTACACAAGCCGCGTCTTGGATGCGGTAGCGACGAAGGTTAAGGTGCGCACACACTTCACGTGCTCCGATGTGTCATATATAACTTAACATGGGCTGTACATACACTTGTCATGTTAGTTATTCATATTCAATGAACGTAGCTCACAAAGATTCCATTTGTAAAATAATGCCTTACACGTAAAGTGTGTATGTGGCAAACAAGCATATATAATGTGGTAGGTATGAGTCGTACCTACAGTGGGTATGACCCATACCGCAACGTAATCAGCTGTTACTTTAGCCTATAGATGTTTGGGTCACCAGGGGTATCACTATTGTGTTATCGGCGGCCCTGCGAAAATCCCTTTCCACCCTTGAGATAAACCAGTATAGATACCTACTTTAATATAAAAGCAAAGTTAAACGGTTTTATATTTCCGCAACGACGGAGTGAGAATATAATTGAAATCAACTTGATTATAAATCAAATAACACGTAGTGAAATATAAGATGGAAGTTAGTTTAACACGAGTTGTCTATGTAACCCACAGACTAAATACCCTGAATGAGTTATAACACGCGTTAAGTTTCTCATCACGTAGCATGTTGCAATGCAAGCGTGTTCCTGGCTCCCCCTTCCACCCCAGGTAATGTTTTTGTTGCGAATCACGGGTGTGCTACACAGTTGCAGGCGGCTCGCTGTTTATTTGCAAACATGGCACGCTGCGTATTTGATTTTCCGATACATCAGCTTCATGTTTATTTTACAATGTAGAGAAATATTGTAGCTGTTTCAACTCCTTTATTTATTTTGTATGTCATTTCATACACCTAATATACCTATGTACCTAGCATTGGTTTTCTACATTTTGTAAGTTCAATCGTGTAGTAACACCTATAATATATAGTACACACACATAAAATTTAACAATTAGATGCGCTATTGCACTATGTGCACCTTTTTGAATTTAAATTAATTTTAAGAAAGCATCTAAAATTCCCGCAAATTAACCAAGTTTACGAGTGGCAATTTACACGAAGGCGAAATTGAGCGACCCTACGCCTAACAGAGCGAGCCCTTCCACAATCTCATTTGGGTAACATAATAACCGCGGATTTATTTCTGCCGCCCGCTCATTCGGTCTCAAATCGCGCCTAATATTCAATTTGGGCGCCCGAACCACACAAAAACTGGTCGGAGTCGGTTCATTACGCGGCGCATCTCGGCTCTTCATCCTCCTTACCTTATCTAAGCCACTCTGAATGGCGCCCGCCCCGCCACCCCCACCCCGCCCGCATACCACTTCAAGTGGAAAACTCACAGCGAGGGCCGCTCAACCTTGTTTAGCATTCTCCTCGACTTCTTTATTTAATAGATGCCGAAAAAACTCCGGTCAGAATAAATTTGCGCTTATTCCCCGATATGCTTCAGTCGTTGTGTTTTTGAAGGTGTGCTCCCTTAATTAAAGTCGCAGCGGTGCGTGTAAATGGGATGAGTATTTATAAGGGCACGGAATGAGCCTTGGCTTTTCTTTAAAACAGTAATTGAAATTGAGAGTTTCAGGTTTACTGTTGGTGGCAGCCCTAGGCGGGCGTGTTTACGCGCGGTGTGTAATAACAAGAAGGCTCGCTCGCCCGCGCGACAGCCCTCACAATTTATCGCCCGAGACTTTCTTAATTGGAAAGAATGGCCACTTGTAATTATTAAGACGCCCTAAAGTGAAACAGATGGCGCGGTAGTCGGTGTCTTCGTTTTCCCGTTTTATGTTTTTTTTTATTTTAATTTTGATACGACGTTGTAAAGAATATAAGTAGTACATTGACCTTTTATTACGTAAGTTTTATGAAATAATTTTGAATGTAAGTAAATTCAGTGTTCAATCAATCAGCACAAATATTACCTACTTATTTTACTGTTTACGTGTTAGAAACGTGGTATTTCTTACAAGGTTATTTTATTTACTAAGGTAGTTCTATGCGTTTAATTTGTAGAGTTATTATAAGCGTCATAAATCTGTGTCGATCATTGATGCGTAACTAATGCTTTTAAGTGATTCACTATCTACCATCTGATTCGCTCAGCTCAGCCGAAGGCACTATTCGCAAATTGATATTGATCAGGTGCTCATATCGTCCTGAGTTTACATTTCATCAGACAACTGACGAGAGTACTATATCTAGGTATACCTACTTGATTTGTACACCTACCCATTCATTTAAATTTTAGTAGACATTCAAATCTTTTACTCCAGTTTGATGTTTTAAGCCTAAAGTCGATGAGCCACATAATTCAAAATTGTCATTTATAACCCAACAAGTTTTCATAGTTGAAATTAACTTTTTGATCAATTTTATAATTATAAAATGTTAGTTAGGGTTTTCGTAGATGATATGGGTAGTTAGTGTTCGTATTGTAAGTACCTATTGTGTGTAATCCAAACTTCGCCTTAGTAGGTATAAGCAAGTGCGCTAGAATCCGGTCTAACATCTCGAACGCTGTTCAGTTAATCTCCTTACACCCTCCGCCTCTTGCTACGGAATAACACGTAGATTATGTCGATGCATCCACATTATTCCAGACGGATTATCCGTCGTGTCGTGCAGCCGGAGCTCTGTGTATCTCACCAGCATGTATAATCCCTGTTGGAATTAATCACGACTTACCTTACACTATGTTCAATTCGCAACCGTATTGTCTGTATACGTACCAATAACTAGGATTACACGTCACGAACTTAATTTATAGGTCACCAGGTACACGGAATGTTCAATGTTTGACTACCGTATTTGATTTTACCTAAGCATTTGATTGTTTTACTTAGAGCCAGTACAAATTTCGATATGTTTTGCAAAGGTCTGGTGAATGTATTCCGTTGCTAGCCTTGCAAGGAATGTTTCCGACGACAGTGTGTATGCCTTCAGGCTCCGTCGTGAGTTAGGCAGGGTACGGTTGCGGCTTTGTTCTCGATCTGGCGTATCGCATCGATTTATGCAGCATGATCGAATCGCCTGCCCCCGGTCGCCTGCCTTCCCAACAATGCCTGCACCCGGCCTGCTCAGCCAATATTAATAATAACTACCTTGTTCTTTTGGCATGCTTCAATACGTTATTAAAAGGCAAAGCGAACACCACATTGTTTCTCAAGAACATAAGTAAGTAGGTACCTAGTTACTTAAAACAAAATGTAAGTAAAGAAATTAGACAATCGTTATGAGCTGTTATAAATTAGCTAGACATTTGTATTTTCAGTATTTTTTATTTGTAGTTGATCATAAATAAATATTGGTAATTTAATTTTGCAACACGTTGTAAAATCTCCTACCGAATTGGCCGCGCAGACCTTGTTAACTTTCTATAGCAGTGCTCTGCAAACTTTTTGTGTCTAAGGTACATTTACAAAAACGAGAAGTTCTCGAGAAACACCATAGCTGAAAAGTATTTTTGAAATAGGTATTAATCAAACCTGCTCTTGTATTTGTAAGTGTCCGAAACGAAACAAAACGCCTCGCTCGCGCGCGTGATCTACAGCTTTTGAGGTATTATTTCTATAGCTTTATGAGATGATCTTATTATTCCGAGGCACACTAGCTAATGACACACACTTTGCGGAACACTGTTCTATACGTACCGTTCATGCAAATTCAATCAGATTAATTTTAATTACATTTAAAAAGTTCACAACCCAACCACTTCTAATGTGGTCTATGTGTAACCTACCTATTTGCCCTAAATCAGAGAAATCGTTTAGGCACTACATCGCAGTGTGTAACTGTCATAAACAGTAAGATACATGGATGTCAGGTGACCGCAGCGCAGGGTTGAGGAGGCAGCATGAAGGCGCGCTGCGGTTCTGACGCGCCGGTTGCGGTGAGCGGGTACCTAGACTCGACTACGTGTGTGGCCGCCTGCCGCCCCGCATCACCGGCTACCAACAACATTCCCTTCCAACTTATTTACTGCCCTCGCTTTACTACCAGCCTAACCTCACACGTCTAATTGTACCGCCATAATACATACTATAATAAACATTTTTATTTTCGTGTGCGTTATTACGAGCGTTAATTGCGTTCCAATCGTTGATGCAGTGCCGAAAATAAATTACGTAACCTTAGTGGTGACGGGTGATGAACCTTTCCTATCTAAAGTTTGTGGAGCAAAAAGCGATAGAAACGGGTGGTAAATTGAAATCGCTGCATGTAATTAGCAGGAATAGCAAAGCAGGTAGGTGCGGGTTGCACGTCGTCATAATTTATCTCAATTAGTCGGGCCGTAATGAGCGGAAGGGCGGCGGACCGGGTGCTGCACCCGCGTGCTTCGGTGTAAATAATACACACCATATTAACATTAATTTTATTCTAACAAGTGCCCCTGTTTTATTGTTTTAATCTCCTTTACAAAATAAATACGGACGGCTTTTAAGTTAATGTTGCTTTGAAGAAAGAGGACATTGAATTGGATAGGAATTTTTAATGTGGATTTTAATCGTATTAGTAGATATTGGTGGTTTATTATTATGTATCTATTCCAATACCTACTTATAAACCTAGAATGAATGTGGGTAACAATATCTAATTGGTAGCTTTTGCTCAGGTACCGTAGGTACCTACGTTAGAGTAACTACCTACAGAAAATGCTTTAGGTATACATTTAGGTTAGTTCTTGTATTTGACCATCTCGAGCATGGTAACCTTTGTAGTTGTCTAGGTACCTACCAGTAGGGTAGGTATGCAGGTAGTATGCACCAACAACAGAACACGTAGTATGGTTGTCGGACTTGTCCGGCATGTTGAACAATGCGGGTGTTGTGTCGCACGACTCGCACGACATGCGACGAGTGGCTGTGGCGCGGCGACACGTGCAGCCGTGCCCTGCAATCCCGCACGAATCTTCCTTCATGCTTATCAGACATTTACATATGCCTCGCCCGTTCGCCTTCGTGTACCAGCATCGAAAATGTTTCATGAATAAATTTGTAATCCAATTTGGTCGTTAACTTCTGGCTCGACAAACACGTCGACATCATTTTGTATCGGATAAAAACAAACACGCTAAACACCAAAAACAAACATAGGGAATCGAATCGTATAATCGTCGGTTCGCTCGAAGCTATTAATCATAAAAAGTGCGCGGGTCGGAGCCCTTTTTCGAGTTTCCTCGTTACGGACTAAGACGAGAATCATTAGGAATTAAATTTCCCCTTTCATTAGTCCCTCAACCCTCGTATAATTCCGGACGCGGAGCAATAACAATATAAATCCCCCGTCGCGCCGAGCGGGGGATTACGGCTTGTCTCGACCCTAATTTAGGGCTGCCCCCGCCCCGGATTAACGAAGTGGCGGAATCCGCTAGGGTTGTCGCTGCGCATAAACTTGTTACGTGTTTAATGTTTTATTGACGGGTGGCGAGGGAGCTCTCATTTAAATAACCGTGCGTCGTCATCGGCCGCCGACGACCCTCCGCACGCGCCGCTCCGCGACTCCGTCAACCCCTTCACACACAGCGACATTATGCAACGTGACACGACAGACGGACTTTGCTACTCCCATTACATCGTTTTTATCAGAGGTGGAGAGCCAACAAACATTCGTGATGAATTTTTCACCTATTTATTACGTATCATGAAACAAGTAGGGTACCTACCTATTCAATTCGTCGCGTGAATATATATTAATATATGTATAGATTGAAGTTACGGGGAAATGGTTAACGTTTTTTAGGCACGCCAGATCCTTGTAAATATTTTTTTAGCGCTATTATTACGTTGCCGCCATCGAATCGAATCGTTCGTTAAGCTGGAACGAATTGTTTATAGTCGGTATAAAGTATAAAGCCGTTACGGGAGTGCCGACGCACATATTGCAGGCGGAGAGCTGCCCAGGGCGACCCTTCGCACCCCTTTCATTAAACGAAGGGATCACAATCAAAGATGCCAAGCTTTGTTAACACCACTCGCTGAGAGTTTATTATGCTCCATTTAATTGTGTTTTATTCATTACGTTATGCTTCGTAGACTCGGAGTTGATAGTCATACAAAACGTGTACAAAAAAAATAATTGTTTCACTTTGCCGTAAAATTTGCCAGTCTCATCAAGGGTCTGTATTTTAATATTTTGCACGTCTTCAACCTTAATTTTTCCGATGTGATGAAACCCAAATTGTGGTAATTTATTTAAGTAATTTTACAAAGTGAAGCCGCGTACACACGGCATTAAAATTTGGCTCGAAACCGCAAAGTAGACGCAAACACAAAATTAAAGTCGTCTACACTTAAGGGCTTCGTAGTTTCGAGGGGAGTTTCCGTGAAATTTCTCCCGGAATGTCGAAATGGCGGATGAGTTTCGCAAGTCAACTCAATTATCGTTTTAATTAAGGCGCCGTGCCACGTGACATTTGTTTGCGTGCGTGAAAGCGATCGCGCACCCCGCCGCCCCAGCCGCCCGCTCCGCTCGCCCGCTCCTGTTAATTGTGCTAATTACTCCTGTAATGGAGCAAGGGGCGGGTGAGATTGCTTATCGACGGCTTCCCCGGAATTTACTTTGTGTGATACCTAGGTACGTACAGCTAGCCGACTTGGGTGTTAATTTAATGTAATTTGTAGTCCACTTTACCGCGACGTAGGTGTTCGCTTTTAGTTTCAAACTGTACATAAATTAATTATATCTACGTGGGATGTATTACTCTTGATTTGATGTGCCTTTTACGGTCAGTCACGCTATACTTCACTCGCACTGCAAGGAAACATGCAGAGTAGATTTTTATTAGCAACGTTTTCAATATTTTTTGTGTTATACACATTATAAATTTGTAGGCATGTTTTTGCGAAGATTCCACAGGCAGGTCTTCGTAATGAATGGCAGGCTGGCTATCATCCGGAATCACAGTGAGGTACACCGGTAGTGCCGGTAGTCAGCTCGACAAGAGCACCGGGTAATTTGGTTATTTGGGGTCGGTCATAAACTGATAGCGCGGGCAGTAAACGCAATCCTCCACTCGCGACCGTAAACTTTACGAGTCACGTAAAAACGCGCTCGAAACGCCGGCCCGCAACCATAAATTTATGCTAATGTATTCTTTATAGGAGTTTAATGTGTATTCAGAAATTCCTCCATTATTTATGTATACGAATGAACCGGTAAAGTTAATTTTAAAATCGCACAGCGCCCCGCAGGTGGTTCACGCGTTCGATTAATTGTTTCTTTTGCTTTTATTGTAAGGTTCTGTTTTGCCGTACGCTAATTCCCAGTTCCGAATGTAGCAATCTATATTGGACAGCCTGACCTCAATGTTGCACTTTAATTCTGCCATGCCTTGAACGGAAAAGGTAATACTCATTTTAGATTTATAGCAATCGAATCTTGTACAGAATTACAAGAACAAGGAACCGGTTTTAACCTATTTAACTGCTATTCTCTGTAAAAAGGGTTGCTACTTGTGGCAGTCTAATGGCATGGTATCACGTGGCACTTGTGTACAAGGCTGCCTACCAGTGGGCAGACTGTTATACAGATAAAGCCAGGTTTACCTATACATATATAGGTGATCGTGTGTCGTGCCGTGCGGGACTATGACATAATAAAATTAATACATTGTTTGGTACGGACTGGTGGGCTGACAATAAAAGTTCTCAACGACAGCGCCATAAAACGTAGTCATATGTAACGGGCGGTCCCGATAAAAGCTAAAAATGTCGCGTGTAAATCACGTAACTTTTCAAAACTATTATGCCTGAAATATAGTCCGAACTCAATCCGTACATTTCCGAGCGGCGGGCGGTCTATTTATCTATTTCCCCCGCTTCCGCCCCCGAGCGTCCGGTTAACCGCCCCCCTTCCGGTTAACCGGGCGGCGGGTGCGGCGTTGTGGCGCTCGGCTAAACGGCTCGTCGCGTGACCGCAGACAATAAGCCCGGCCGGCGTTAACAGCGCGCCTGTGTGTTGCCACTTTATATGTGACGTCACTCCGCGCCACACATGTGCCCCCGCCCTCACAGATAAGGCGCTCTGCCCACTTTGTAACCGGCACTTGTTTAGCGGACAACTCTGCTCGCGTCTACTGAGTCACTCACTTCAACTCGCCTCCTCCGCACAATTGCCTTTTTTCTTGAGGTAATAACTAATAACATAATACCACACGATCGTATACAGGTAAAGTTAATATAGTTTTTTAACGAAAATAGAATGATGTTGAGTAGGTAACTACTAGGCTCTGGAGGGCTACTACTTAACCTAACCTAAAGATAGGTTTTTATTATAGATAGGCAAAATATATTTTATTTCGTATGATTTCATAATTAGGTATATTTGTTTAAGTTGATATTTTTGTACTTGCTAATTAAAATAAAAAATATATAATAAATAAATATTGCCATTAGATAATTTTACTTTATTAAATCGGCAGTTAACCACAAACATGCTCGATTAAATTAACGATTAGCCACAAACCGTCTACCGACGAGTGAATGACTCGTATGGTTAACATAAAATCCATCCAATCGAACCCGACACGTCACATTACGCCGAGCTCCGAACTCCCGCCGCGGCGTGGGTCTCTCGAAATAACGTCACTTGAAATTCGATACCGTACTCTGTCGAGATCTGGGTGATCGTAAAATTAGGGACTCGAATAAATGTTCGACCCCCACTAGTACACCTATACTTCCTTCAATATACTGGCTATAACAATTCCGTTGAGGCAACCTGCGTTGTGCCATTGTGTAGACTCCACTTTATGTTTGGTTCCACACGACTTGTGCCAATAATAAAAGTTTATTGGTTACATCTCGCCTATCAAATATCCAATAACATCGGCCGCAATAAGCTGCTTCGGCTTGTTTATCTTAGGTATACCTTTAGATCTGAGCAAATATCGGTGTTGTTAGCTTAGCTGACAACGTAACATTTATTGTCATCATTAGCAGGTATCGTGAATTAAGGCGTGCTATTTTAGTGTTAATAGAAGAATCAGGTGGTGTTGAATTGTTACCTGTGAATCTTAATCTACGAAGTGCTGTTGCGTGTCCGGAGCCCGGGAAAGCCACCCCGGCTGTGTTGGCTCGGGTGGGGCGACCGGTAGTAAGTCACAGCGGGCGGTGACGGGTCGGCGCGGCGTGGCGAGCAAATTAACAAGCGCTTGCCGCTATCCTCTAACTTAATGCCTCATAAAATTAGACCCCGTTAGACCCCTCCGAGCACTAGCGAGCCGTGCCCACTCGCTCCCCCGAGAACCGCTGTAGGTATAGTCATTCTGAGTAGTTTCACGTCCGACACGGGTAGGATATTTCATGTTATGGAAAATCTGCCAAGAGGACCGAACTATTCCCAGGTGTCTATCGCATATCTAACGTGTGGGACGGCCTGAATTATTTCCGAGCAAATAAATATCCAAAAGCACAATATTCTAGGTAGAGGTAGAGGTAGATAGCGAATTTATGTTGGGACGTCTTATGGCTCGAATGGCCTCAGTTACGGCTGCGTGCTTATCTTATACTTGAAATAGCATCTGTCTAACACAATTCAAGCTGGTCGTGAGCACTCGTCCGTATATTGATAATCCGTATATTGGATACATTTGTTCGTTGTCGTGGGGTGGGTGGGTACAGTATGTACTGTGTAGTGTCAGTGTGTGTTGGATCTGGTGAATACGTTGCGTCAACAAGAGCGGAATCAGTTGAGCGTGGCCCGGTCGTTCGTCACGTATATGATTATTTCATTAGACCGTATTTGCGCGCTCATCCAAATGTTGCGGTTGTGCTCCCATCGCCCGCTGGCCACCTCCCTGCTGCTCGAGGGGGCGATGACCACTCCCGGGGCTAATCATGCGGTTAGTTTGTTCTGCCTCAGCGTGTTTTGATATTGATATTGACTGTAGTGTTCGCCTCGCTGCGCGCCGATTTATTTGCTAACAATGATCGATTGATTGGTATAGGTATAAGCCCGTCCGTAAACGTTTTGATTATGTTTACCAACCCACTCGTGTTTGTTAAACTAACAATATACAATACCGCAATCCTTGTTTTGAGGTATTTACTATGTAGGTATATAGATTATAGGTATGAATGCAAATGGTTATTTGTATTGTTGCAGAGAAATTCTATATCACCGGGCGAGAGAGAAAAGTATAGAACGCGAAGTCCAGCTGAGCCGGATCACAAGAAACTAAAGAAAGAAGAGAAAGACATGGGACATGTAAGTTGACATTACATAAAATTTTTACTAATGATTTAAGCTAACAAGACTTCAGATAGGACAAAAAATTCATAAGGGGATTTGAGAGTTCTTTGTTCATTAAGTTAAGCATCAAACAATTATTTTAATGTTTAATAGTAAAAAATCCGACTGCATAAAAAATTGCAATTGTAAAGAGTTATTTGTATCTTTGATAATCAAAATTTTATTTCGTTACCCCTCACTATTTGATTCGCAGAAGAATCAAGAAGGAAAAGTCGCTCAGACACAGAGCGTGCCACGTACAACATTTGATTACATACCTACACTTAGCTACAATCGAATACTGAAACGACATTAAAAATTTAAAGGCCCACTTAACTGTATGAAGTGTATGTAACTTTAATTACAATTTCCCAATTTAATTCGGAGGCCACTCAATATTAATGCGGCATCAGATTTGACTGGCGTTCCAGTATTCTGCCATTGCAATCGATAAATATTTTCATCTTTTTTGGGTCAGGTCATCTGTGTATCCGTCAGTTCGCGTAGGTACTGGCTACTAAGCATATACTATGTAAGTAACTCCTTGTTCGTCTTCTTAGCAATTGGTTCGCATTCCAGGAGCTGGTGGTAGACGACGCGAGCGAGGAGCCCACGTCGCCTCACAACGGTGCTCCCTCTCCGAGAGAGAATGGACTGGACAAACTGCAGCCCAAGAAGGAACACCCACCACACAGTCCCAGGTAATTATACCCATCTATAATGTTACATCTACCTAGACCCCTGATTCCAACATACATCTCTATGGATGTATGTTGGAATCAGGGGTCTGCAATCTAACTAGGTACCTATATGAAGTTATAGCGAGTTAGAGTTCCTTAGGTATAGAAACCCTTTGATGCACAAACCTAATTTCTTATAATAAAGAGTAGTGATGATATCATTTATGCTATCATAGATTTAAGGAAATCCAAAAACTACCTATTGTTGATAATGATGTCAATGACAATAACTGCATTATAGCTATGGGATAAATGAATACGAATTAGGGCATCATGTAGGTAGGTACCTATCCTATAAGTACATCGGTATCGGCGTCTACTACCTACTAACTCACCTGACCAGGCTTCGCTTGAGTAGCAATGAAATTAATTACCTACTGGCTAATTACCAACAATTTTCTTTTCCAAACTATCATCACTATGTGCCCCCCTCTTAAAAGTTGGTTTTCGAAAAAACATGTTTTAAATAAATAGGTACTTATAATGAAATACCTACCTATTCTTAAATCTTATCAGGTACCTACTGTATATACCTATAGATGTGTTGTTGTAACTACATTACTTAAATACAATTTAATTAAAAGGAAATATCCCTACATATGTAGTGCATAACATAACAAGCGATAATTATTGTTATTAAGCCTTAATTAATACAGGAATGTTTTTCCTTGACCGTGTACGTCTGGTACAATGTCAACATGGACGCACAACAAGACACCGCAATCGTTTTCCTGTAACTAAATAGGAACAAAGCTAATGCGATATTGTTAACATCTTCACACCCGTGTCGCCTAACACCGGTGTTGCAGGGGACCATCGTGATAAGCTGTCAATCCGTTTAATAGAAGCCCTAGTGGAAGGTCATTGTACGACATGAGGCAGCGATGTCGAAAGTTGATCCGCCCCCGCGCTGAATCAATTAGCGAACACGGACGTGCTAGTCCCATTAACAACAATAATATTAGACACACCTCGATGGGTAAACGATTACAGACTTCACCAAAACTTGTCGACAAATTGGTTGAACACCTACGTACGACTCGCTTGAAAATCTGTCCATATTATTACAAAACAACACATTGACCTGATAGTTCCATTAATGCCTAACTACGTAACTATACCCAGTATCTAAATAAAATTATAGTGTAGTTAATTTTTATACTCTGCCTTATAAATATAGGTAATTATAAATATATATTGTGAAACATAGTACCTCTGATTTTGAAGGAATAAAGCGCAACAGAATTCCGAAGATTAACAAAGAGCTCCATCATTGTTTTATGCTGGCATTGAGCATTGAATGCTCGATTATGACCCACCCAGTAGGTAATTATTATTCGGTGACCAAAATCTCAAAAGATCTTCCTGTTGAAGACAGCCAAGTTTAATGGAATGACAATTTCACTAAAGTATTGTAATTGACAGTAGTGTCTTCATAAATGTTGAATGCGTGCGGTGTATTGTAATGAACAATTCTATCGCGGTCCGATATCAACGTGGGTACAGTACAATATGACGCGGTAGAATGTCTGTAGATAAATATAATGTAATATTCCAGATCGGGTACGTCAAGCAATGCGTCGACGCCTTCAGCTAAGAAGTTAGACGAGAAGCCAAGTACCCCTATCTCTAAGCCGGTGACGCCGACGTCGGGCGCGAGCGGGGCGGGCCCGGCGGGCGCGCCGCTTAAAGCCGCCGTCAAACCGCCGGCGTTACAGTACCCATACTTGGGGAACGGGGCCCACGACGCGTACGGCTTGGCGGGCTATTCCGCGAGGGCCGCGCTGGCGTACGAACCGCTCCGTCCGCCCATCGGGCCCGCCGCCCTGGCGCCTATACCTGGCGGGAAACCGTAAGTATTCCTTAAAGGTGTCTTACCATTGTTTAGTTACATAATCCAGGCCGGCCAATACTTTAATTGTTATTTGTTCTAGACTACTAAAGCCCTTTCAGTACCCACATAAACACACCTTAGGACTAATAATAGATATGTATACGCGTTAAACTGTAATGTTACAGTTTGTAATGATACCTACATAACACATAAAAGACAATGTGATACGAAGGTCTATTAACACGAAATATCCACGTTCCTACCTATTAAAGCTGTAATCTACACGTACGACATTTGAATAAATTTTAATTAACAAGTCATTCCATTAAACTTTGTATCTTAATCTAAAAAACTATTCGTCGGGTTGAGTGTGTATCGCGCGTATTAAATACAATACCTCAATGCTAGCATTCAACTTGGAATTTGTTAACAAGTAAAGAGTGAGCTAGCGTAACAAATAATCTGGCATTATTTATGTGGTTAGTTTCATGCCAAATTCAGACCAGACAGAAGGGATGCTTCACAATGTTCTTTATTTCTTTGGATTGGGAGTCTTGGGACGCCTTCCGCGTGGTATCTTAAGTCTACTTACGACATAGATAATTAGTCTAAACGGTTTGAAGGAAAATATGTGGTTGAGGTGCCAGAGGGTACCTGGTACATATTTAGTTTTGTCATATTTATGCGTTCCTTTTTTTTGTTGATATTTTCTCTATATCGGCATAATAAAGAGCTAGACACGTTTTCATAGGTCATGACTAAATTCCAGAGCGTATTCATTCCACGTGTCCGCGGAGGGTCAGATGCAGCCGGTCCCGTTCCCGCCGGACGCGCTAATGGGCCCCGGGATCCCGCGGCACGCGCGGCAGGTGTCCGCTCTGGCGCACGGCGAGGTGGTGTGCGCCGTCACCGTCTCCTCGCCCACCAAGTACGTCTACACCGGCGGCAAGGGCTGCGTCAAGGTGTGGGACATCAGCCAGCCCAGCAAGGCCCCCGTCAGCCAACTGGACTGTTTGGTGAGTTGGTAACTGTCGCGAGTCATACTTATTTGGTTCTTATGACATTTTAAACTGCTCCTTGTATGTAATATCTCAGAGTAGATACTGCATAAAAGTAGATACCTAATATTTACCTCGTTATTTTAGAGAAAGGGTCTTATGGCATTCTAAAATGTTTGTTGTAAATCGATAGCCATATCATCTATCTATATATTTATGTACGTATCCTCACGCTTACACGCATCCTCCGGGTACGCAGAAAAATAGAGCGTCATTTCACTCTAAAACATTTTGAATGCCGCAGTAGGTAGCCGCGGTTACGAATGTATGTCTGTTAATTCTCTCATCATGAATATTAGGTCCTTACATATGAAATTGGCGTTTTGTATGGGAGGAACAAAAAGTCGAATATTTTTTAATATAATATATTTAATTAATCAAAGTATGAACCATTATTTTCTATGCACTTTTGCCATCTCATAGGTAGTTCATTGATCCCTTTACTAAAAAAACCAGTCGGACGGGAATCAATAAAATCTTTGAAGGCGATTTGGACTGCCCCATCGGAGTTGAATTTTTTCCCTTGCAAGAAGTTATCCAAATTTCGAAAAAAATGGTAATCTGTTGGAGCAAGGTCCGGGGAGTACGGAGGATGTCTTAGACTTTCCAATTGAAGCTCTTCTAATTTAGTAGCCGTCTGTAGCGCAGTGTGTGGTCTAGCGTTGTCGTGAAGCAGCAGTGGCGTGGAGCGATTGACCAGCCTAGGTTGTTTAGCCGCTAGCTTTTCCATCATGGTTTGCAATTCCTGACAATAGACATCAGCCGTAATAGTCTGGCCAGATTTGAAAAAACTGTAATGAACAATACCGGCACTAGTCCACCAAACGCTTACAAGTAACTTTTTTGGGGTTAATTTTCGCTTGGGGCAGGATTTGGCTGGCTGGCCAGGATCTAACCATTGCGCTGAGCGCTTCCGATTATCGTAAAGAACCCATTTTTCATCACAGGTAATGATTTGGTTTAAAATACCTTCATTATTGTGCCGGTTTAGTAATGTAACGCAGCAGTCGACGCGCGTTTGCCGGTTTGTTTCAGTCAATGCGTGAGGTACCCACCTTTCAAGCTTTTTAATCTTCCCAATTTGCTTCAAGTGAATTAAAACAGTTTTATCACTAACATTGCAGCCTGCAGCTAACTCGGACGTGGTTTGCGATGGATCCGCTTCCACAATAGCCTTCAACTCTTCATTATCAACTTGAGTCTCAGGCCGTCCACGGGGCTTGTTCTGCAGGTCGAAATTTCCAGAACGAAAACGTTGGAACCAAAAACGAACTGTGTTTTCTTTTGCAACACGACCGCCATACACATCATTCACCCTTCGAGTTGTTTCCGCAGCACTAGTGCCACGGCGGAACTCGTACTCGTAAATAATGCGATATTTAAGGTTTTCCATTTTGTAAAATGAGTGACGCAAACAGAAAAAAACAGAAGAAAAAAAACAAATGAATGACGATCATCGAAGCACAAATACATGAGTCTATAGCTGTACAAATTTGAATTTGGAATTCCTTACCAAAGAGGAGAAATTCGTGATTAAAGTGGCCAGTACGAAAAACGCCAATTTCATATGTAAGGACCTAATATTATGGTTCAATTATACCATGGCTATAATACTTACTAGTAGGTGTACGAGTATGTATATGTATATTTTCAAGTAATATGTATTATGTTTTGTGATGGACAGGCATGGACAAGCATATAGTTAGAAATGCTGTAAGTAGGTACCTGTTCAATCAAACATATTCGCCTCAAGTTCTGTTAGTGTTGCGTGTGCAGGATCATGCCCCCTTCTCTATCTTACACACCTCTCGTTCTCCCACACCGTTCAAGCACGTCTTTAGTTTTAGTTTGATAGTGAGTGTTATGTACAGCAAAGGGACAACTACATTCGGTCGGTGAAGTTGCTGCCGGATGGGCGCACGCTGATCGTTGGCGGAGAGGCTTCCAACCTCTCCATATGGGACCTGGCCTCACCCACGCCGCGCATCAAGGCCGAGCTCACATCCTCCGCGCCAGCCTGCTACGCGCTCGCCATTAGTCCAGATTCCAAGGTACACATCAAACAAAATTATACCCCGATCCGGTCAACTGACAAAGAAAGCGTGATAAAAGTTTCCTTACGCGGACGCTCAAGTTGTGCTATGAGGTTCGTTGTGGGTTTCCCCAAGGAGTACACCATGAGTTCTTCATGAAAGGAGATTTGACGCAAGCAATTCAGTAATATTTTTCTTAACAAACAAAAACTCATAGGCCGGTATTAGGGGCTGTTAGCCGAGTTGTCATTAGGATAGGTACCTACTCAGTAGTTGGATGGATGACCATCCATGTCACCATACCGAGCCCCCTCACTCGGTCTCCGTTGCCATTTGCCAAACATCTTTCACAATCGTTAAGAGGTCTACCAGAAGCTTATGTATCGGTATTCGATATATTCCCTGTAAAATTGTAAGCGAAAGATAAATGGCATTTGATTTGAGTAAAAATTTAATAATCAGCCTTGTTTTAAATTTAGTGCCAAGTGCCAACAAACCACAGGAATGTTTACGATAAGGTGTCATTAATATTGATGACAGGCATTACTAATAGAGTGTACTGTGTGGCAGGTGTGCTTCAGCTGTTGTTCGGACGGCAACATAGCGGTGTGGGACCTGCACAACCAGACGCTGGTGCGGCAGTTCCAGGGCCACACGGACGGCGCCTCCTGCATCGACATCTCCGCCGACGGCACCAAGCTCTGGACCGGCGGCCTCGACAACACCGTCAGGTAAGAATAAATTGCGATTTCTTATTCAAAAATTTTCATAGGAATGTTTAGTTCCACTTTACACCGGCGCAGCGCAGTTCATTTTCCCACAAAAATAGTTGAAAGCGATACGAATACGTAGTTGAAAGTTGTGTTGCTAATGCTACAGTATATTCATCTATCTTTGAGTAGATAACCTAACATTTTTAGTTTCGGTGATTAGTAGGGTTTAGGTATACCCTTACCCCTGATATTGCAAGCTCAAATGATATGTACTGTGACCGCTCACCATCAGGCGGCCTGTAAGCTAGCTTGCCAACGTCACAGTACCATTAAAAAACGGTGAAGCTCGGAGCTTCTGTAATAATATTACGATGTGTAGCATCTGACAGCCAACTCTACCTTTATATTGTTTGTTTTTCTTTACAGATCTTGGGACCTAAGAGAAGGCAGACAGTTACAACAACACGACTTCAGTTCACAGATATTCTCATTAGGATATTGTCCAACCGGTACGTTATTTATAGCTTTTTATACCGTGCATATTTTGAATAGGTACGGTACCACGCCGGATTACGTTTGGCTGCCAGGGTTGTGGATGCTTGAAATACCACATACTGTTCTACTTCCCATACACATTAAAAAAAATCTCGAATAACCCTGCCCTTATCATCATTCTCCTGCTCTTATCCTATATTATTTGGGGTCGGCGCAATATGTATTTCTCTTCCATCCTTCTCTATCAGCCGTCATCTCTGTATTCACTTCCTTTCTGGCCATTTCATCTTTCACACAATCCATCAATCTTTTCTTAGGTCTACCTCGACCCGTCCACATTCATACATAAAACCTTTATTACCACGTTTTCTTCATTCCTCCGCATAACATGCCCATACCATGACAAACGCTTGCTCCTCAGCTTTTCTGTCACTGGAGCTACTTTCAAACTTCCTCTAATAAACTCATTTCTTACCTTGTCCATTCTCGTTACGCTGCCCTTACCATCCCATTATTTGGGGTCGGCGCAATAAGTTCTTCTCTTCCACTCTATGCCATCTCTGTATTCACTTTCTAGCCATGTGCTCCCCTTCCAAGAAAATACGCTACGCTAGCTTCCCCTTAGATCCAAAGCTTGGTTTTTGATTAGGTTTTTGAGAGGTAGGGCGATTTGGGATTTCCCAAGGGTTTTCTTTGATTGGAGCCGCCCGACTGGGGACTGTACCTCCGCCTTACAGAAGACTGCTGTGAAATAACACTACTTGATGTAATGTCGTGTTTTGCGGTAAGTAAGGTTGCCAGTGCTCCACGAGGATACGCTGGTAGTAGTAGTAATGCTGCTAGCACAGTGAGTCCTCATCAACAACATGGTTGGCAACGCGTTAGTGATACCCCTGGTATTGCTAGCGGCTTTAGGCTACGGTGGTCGGTGACTGCTTACCATCGGGTGGACCGTATGCTTGTGTGCCCATCTTAGTGGTATAAAAAAAAACTAGGTACGGCCATGTGTGTGTAACTGTAAGCGGGCCAAAGGTGATAGTGTTGTGATGTGTCAGGCGAGTGGCTGGCGGTGGGCATGGAGAACAGCAACGTGGAGGTGCTGCACGCGGTGAAGCCGGACAAGTACCAGCTGCACCTGCACGAGTCGTGCGTGCTCTCGCTGCGGTTCGCGTCCTGCGGCAAGTGGTTCGTCTCCACCGGGAAGGACAACCTGCTCAACGCCTGGCGCACGCCCTACGGCGCTAGCATATTCCAGGTACGTGCACCACACCTTATATTGCCTCCGACGAAAAAGGAGGTGTTATAAGTTTAGCGTGTGTATCTGTGTGTGATCATAGCTCCTAAACGGATGAACCGATTTCTATTTAGTTTTTTTGTTTCAAAGCTGACTTTATCTATAGTGTTCTTTAGCTATGATTTTTAGAGAATTATATGACGGGGTTTCCAAATCTTATATTGAGGTTTTTGAAAGGAAGTTCCATAACGCGGCTTGTGGTAGGAATTAACTGGTAAGCGTCACGCAACCGCGGCCGGCGTGTAACCTCAATACTGAACGCTTTTAAATTCAGTTAAAACTTATTTGTTAGCAACTTCGTTCCTAACGGGGGGGGGGGGGGGGCTGGGGGGAGACTTTGTTTTTTGACTGCAAACTTCTGTTAGATGAAAACGTACAGTCAGTCTCCAGACGAGTGCCTAACTTTTTGTTAATTTATCAAAATCAAGCATAAATACTAGAATGCTATGTTGTTACAGTCAAAAGAATCATCCTCGGTGCTCAGCTGCGACATCTCCTCCGACGACAAGTACATAGTGACCGGCTCCGGCGACAAGAAGGCCACAGTCTACGAGGTGATCTACTAGTGCGAACAGACAGACTGACGGACAAGCGAACAAATACAGATCAAGACTGTACTGTGTACCTTTAGTGAGTGAAAGACGTTCCGGGAACGTAGCGCGGCAAGTGGTGATATAGCTTTAGTGTATGTATAGATTATATTGGGAAGCCTGTATGTACTTATGCGACTTGTTTATATAGATTAGTGTGCGCGATTTATGTTTATTTGTTGAGCGCCCGTAGTGTATGTTGGCAGCAGATCTCAAAATGATGATTTCGTTTCAATATTGTTGTAAAATGCTCGTATTAAAGAAAAGATATGCGCAAACTATTTCAAGTCTATTTATTTATAGTCACCTTGCAGATACACATTTACTTCACAACCAGAAGGGCCTAAGCAGAATAGTCAGGTATGTAGTTTACATTTTTCAGTTTTGTATGCGTCTTAAATACTGTACCTAGTGTCGAATTTTTTAATGAACATTGCTTTATAAAAGGAACAAGATGATAGCTCGTAATACAACGTATCAGCCACATCTCATAGTCAAAAGGTAACTAAGACTAGCTAGTTGCCCGAACATATTACTTACTCTCACACAAAGCACACTTTAGGCACTGTGGGGACGTAGCGCGTGAGCGCCGGGTTTCATTATAAATAATACTTTATTTGAAATATTTCAAAGAGAGGTAGGGCGATTTGGGATTTCCCATGAGTTATCCCATTTAAATTGGTGCCACCCGACTGTGGACTGTACCTCCGCCTTACAGAAGACCGCAGTGAAATAACACTACTTGATGTAATGTTGTGTCTTGCGGTAAGTAAGGTTAGTAATAATGCTGCTAGCACAGTGAGTCCTAGCGGCTATAAGCTACGGTGACTGCTTACCATCAGGTGGGCAAATGGGCGTATGCTTTGGTGCCACCTTAGTGATATTAAAAAAAACTCGTTTGCCGAATACCATATTGAAACTCTTTCAAACAAAACACACTATCACCATATTAATAGATTAAAATTGTATGCCTTTTTTATATTACAAATGATACTTACTGTATCGAAAGAGGTTCAAGCCTTACATCTACAGTTCTTGCACAATTATTCAATCGTAATAAAATGTCCTCGATAATGATTCGTAAAGCACAAAGTCCTCTCATTGTGATATTTGTGATGGCTGACTCAATATCGCCTGCTTAATAACCACAGTCAACACAAATAGCATGCCATGTGTCTATCAACTACGTAGTCGGCTTGCGAGGAATTTGATAATAACCTCCTTGGAAAAGTATGAATGTTGGAAATTACACATCGTCGATCCAGTGCGTTCTGTTTATCTACAAGGATTTCCCCACCATTTCACGGCAATATTATATTACACGCTAATGTAATCAAGTGTTCAAATTAAATTAGCACTCTTTTGTTATTCGGCCTGACATGTCTCTCTCGGCTTGCTGCGTAAGTAGATAAATAATATAACTACTGCGTCTGTTAGTTCAATTTAAACAAATATTTTAACAATACCACATTTTATAATTTTGTTTTGTTAGTCAAAACCGCCACTTAGGGGTGATTTTATTAAAATAGGTAAAATTTAAGGATATATTGAATCCAAAAAATATCTAGATACTACTAGATTTAAATAAACTTTTGTTTTGATACAAAAGTGGAAAAAGCATGCCTTGCTCGACGGTAAGCGGTCTCCTTAGCCAATAGACACCTGCAATACTAGGGGCTTTCCGGAGAGCATTGCTTAACTGCACAGTTCGACTGTACAGTGTAAACTGTGCAGTTAAAACTGAATGTGTGTAGCCCGCTTGAGCCGAAACTTCATATACATATATATGCGTAAAAATACACGAAAGTAAAACAAATCAATGGCCTAGTGCAGTGTGAGTGAAGAATGAGATTACCTAGTTGATTGATTTTAACGAAAGAAAAGATAACATAGAAATCAATGGGTAAGCCAGTCTGAAGGAACATTACTTAATCCAAGTGGTACCTAGGTATAGTCAATACCATGAATCAATAGAAATATAGAAATATGCATGAACGGCAGTGTTATGTAGGTACGACAACATTTTTTATCACAGAAAATTAAAACAAAATAAAAATATAAGTTTTAAGAATAATAATAAAAATAATTTATTTTAAGAAAATAACAATGTAAGATTTTTTGGTTTCCACAAAACCGATTACGGGTTTTAATGTGGAAGTTTGTCGCACTCGGAGCTACACTAATCTACACTAATATTATAAAGAGGAAAGATTTGTATTTTGGTGGGTTTGTATTGAATAGGCTCCGAAACTACTGGACCGATTTCAAAAATTCTTTCAGCGTTAGAAAGCTAAATTATCACTGAGTAGCATAGGCTATATATTATACTAGCTGGCCGCCCCGGCATCGCTCGGGTAGACAAAATATTTGAAAAATGTCTTTGCTCCGAAACTAATGTCTACCCGTGCGAAGCCGGGGCGGGCCGCTAGTGATTCTATAAAAATAAATAACATGAATTAAAAATGAGGCTCGTGGTAACATTGTACACGTGTTTTGCGTGCCTACTCAGCCTTACGCGGTGAAGCTTAGGTTCGGTCTGCGCCGAGTGGAGCTCGTCAACGCAGCCACTGAGCAGGCACGCAGCCAGTGTAGGTACTAACAAGTTCAGTTATTGACATCACATATATCTAAAAGGTGTTGCTTGTATACCCTGGCAAATTTTTCTACTATATTATTTGTTGGTTTCCGATCTAAAGCGGGCTACACACCTTCAGTTTTAACTGTACAGTCGTACTGTGCATTTAAATCGTACGTGTGCGAAACCGTTTACAACTACGCCTTGTAGTCTACATATACACAATTACACGCACACACCTACAAGAATACTTATAAAGAAACTAAGTACGCCTGGCCTACGCACTACCTAAGTGCAATTAAAAAACCGGCGTCATTTCGTTGTTCGCAAGTACCATCTATCTTTTTTTATCTGAGTTAAGAGTTGGTACCTAAATTAATAATAATAGTTTAATTCAGTCCCACAATAGGTAACCATATAACACATAAAACACGCAGTTTCATCAGATTCAGAATAAATTCCACTAATATAACATATCAAACAATTAACAATTCATCACAAATAATTTAAGTTAATTGGTACAATAGCAAGTATACATTTACAATATATATATATATATATATATATTAAGTTAAATTAAGCTTTGCCCCGCTATTTGTTGGATTATCTTCACCATATGGCGATAAACTCTGAACTTATGTTTTTAATGACATTTTTATCTAGTCCTAATGGGCAATTACATTCGATCCAGAGATTTTTTGCATTGACACAGATAACAGCATCAACAAAATTAGTTTTACAAAAATATAGAAAACAAAAGAATTATTTCGAATTTAACCACAACGTAAGGTTATTAATATTACGCGTATGGAGAAGGTCTTTATACCATTAGGTAAAAATTTATTCCATGCGGGAATCAAAATCAAGAGACGCGTAGCTACCTACCTATTGGAGCTATTGGGTAACTATTGCTTAATTGTTATTATCATAATTTGTGTAGATAGGTATTGCGTGCCTACATTACCATTTAAAGGTACTGTGATACAAATGTCGCAGAAAAACAAAGGTAACCCGATCGTGCGGACAGATGCTGGCAGTACCAGCCACCGAAGCCTGTTATCGTCTCGCGCTGTAGGTACACTCGGCGAACAATTTAACTTTGTTTACCAATAACACAACCGGTTCATTTTTCATTGTGTATGTAGGTAAAGCCCAAATACGTCACACAAATATGAAATTCCATATCAATCACCTAAAAATATACGTAAGTGGGAAATGGTTACCAAATTCTGGAAACTGCATTCACCACTTGTGGGAATTTGATGAAAATTGGCGTAAGTTGTTATCTAGATCAAGTGTACCTAACAATATTTTTTTACTTTCGAATTATGAAAAAACTGATATATCGTAGACTTACCTAAGTATATGGGAATTTAATTTGAAAGAACATAAACTTATTGATTAACATCCAGGCGTCACTTTGGGGGAAATAGTTCAATGAAATAAATATTACAAGGTTCGCGAAACATAAATTCAATTGTTCCACTCGATCAGTAGCCCGAGCAAGAATAATTTGCGACTACGTATTTGAAAACGTAACTCGCAATATATGAGCAATTGTGATAAAAAAATTTAGTTTCCGCTCTTCACCGCCGCAGCGTTGTTCATTTTCCCGTACAAAAATAGTCGAAGGCGATACGAAAGCGTAATCGAAATTGTTGCTGCTAGGGCTACTGGGGTAACCTAATTTAGTATTTAGACGTCTGTCATTAAAACCCATGATAGCTGTTCTAAGAAGAGACGTGGGCAATGCGATTATAGTCTGAAAACGCAAATGAACACGTTTCTGGTTACTGAGATGAAGAAATTGAAGATGCTGTCCGCAGATGTGCTAGGCAGGCCACGACAAGCGTCATAAAGCTCGACAAGATCCGCAAAAATATCTATCTACAAGCTTCAAGAAAGCCGGCTGCAATGGCTTGGTTTATATGACGTTTAAAGGAGACTACCCGAATACCTAGTGTAAAAGTAAAACTGAGAAAGCGGATCTCGGAATCAGCTAGTTCGAGAAACCTAAGAATTGAGTATTCCGCGTAGCTATTGCCTGCGCACTTCAGTGAACATAGGTAAAATTAAAATGTGTGTAAGGTTAGTGTAACGCGAGTACTACCTCCGAGCAGATGTTGGCGGTGCCAGCCACCGCCGCCGCACCCGATAGCGCTGGCTAGACGAACACACTCGCAACGTGCGTGTGATTATATGCCAAGAGAATACAAACGCTACGCTTTAACATAACATGTGACGCAACGTGTTGCCATTTTGGAATTTAGTTAGTTTTTCAAATATATAATAACGGTTATGTAAATGTATGTATACCTAGTAATATAAAAGTGGTTCAATATAAGTAATTAATCGAAGGTTCTATCTAACTAAAGTCATGGTTGTTCTATAACAGCATTATCTTTGGAGGGAAGTAATATTTTGCAGAAACTTCACAATTCTGATTTATCTACCTACATGCGTCAGGCGTTGCCGACCTAATGTTACAGTACAATGAATCGCATCATAATGTGCAAGGAGGTCTCATTGGTAGGTAAATAATTAAGGTAGAAATTACTTAAATTAAATTCGTGACAGAAATAGCATTAAGATGAACGTTTGTTTTTATATCACAATGGTGGTAATTTAGACCTTGATAAGTGCCTTATTAGGGCCTAAACTGAATAAATGATTTTTTGACTTTGATTTTGTGGCAAACGGCAAGTGGTCGACGTATGTAGGTGCATTAAAATGTAAACAGATCTCATCTTTCGCTATTAACTTCAAACATTTTTTGTAGTTACATTTGGTTTTGTAATACGGGGAATTACGCAGAGTTGTTGTGTGTGTCAGATAACGATTGCTGTTTTTCGGCACATATTTACAAATAATGTGATTCACCTACCACCCACGTATTCCGAAAAACTATGAGTCAAAATAGCCACACTGGATATAGGTATTAGGACGTTTGCGCCCCACGCTATGTGTCCAATCGTAGTCTGAATAACTCCCTCTACGTTTCCAATAAGTACCTACACAAATGCACGAAGGAGGTGAGATAGAACTTTTTTCGTTTTTAGGGCTCCGTACCTCAAAAGGTTATGGAGTTGTTGTCCGTCTATCGGTCTGTTTGGCAAGATCTTTTTTCTCAAGAACGCGCGGAGTTAATGGAGGAGTGGAGGAATACCCGGGTCTATGGTCTCTTTCAGCTGTAAAAATATCAAACCTGTAAGTCGACGTGACGAAAAGATATGACCGTTTATGTCGCAAATATTCGCATATTTTGCAATTTCACAAGGGAATCGAAACCTATAGGGTCTTACAGCACAAGTAAAGGGTAAAATCTGAAAACCGTAAATATGTAGATTAACAGAAAGAAAATGCGAATTTACTATAACAATCTTATAAAAATAGACGGTGCTGCGTTTGTTTACATTATTCTTGTATCGCGCTGTTAAGTCACCGCCGAATAATGACCTGATTTAAAGTTCGCCTACTTTTACCTTACCTACAGGTAGGTTTATACAGAACATTAATACAACCTTTTACCACAGAGTAGATAATATGCTTTTACATTACAGACAAACAAAGCGGCAAGCAAGCAAGCGTAAGAAAAACCGGCACTAGGGAATCGCCTGTACCTATAAGTTGTATTGTTTGTTTATGTCCGCTGTGCTGGCAGGTGCAATGATTTGGTCTGTGACTGGCAGCAGAGCGGCACATAATTTAATAGTAGGTATTTACTAGATACATACATAAGTATAATAGGGATTTACTGGATATGTTCGTCTCATATAAATTAATTTACTAAATAGGTACCTACATGACTATTCTATTGGCTTCGATAAATATTTACCACATCTAAATTTTTGTTGTTACGTTTTAAAGTAATTAGGTAGTAAGGTGATTATCTAAATTAAAGAGCGATTTGTAGGTAATCATGGGATGGTATACATATTGGGAAACACATTTAAAATTATTCCAACAGAGAGAAAAGACTAAACACCAATTTATTACCTATGCCTAGGTACCGTCATACCACTACCTAGGTAAAAGAACTTAAGGTCGGGCGAACAACCGATAACAAGGCGAAATGAACTATGCGAGTCTCAGTTATATTAAATAAACTGCTTTGTTAATTGATACTTTCGACTTTTATCTCGACGACTGCGATGTGCTGTGTTAAAATGTAAGCGAAAACAAAACAAGATTCATACACATCCAGTTTGTTATTAATACAACATACATAGTATGCTTCCATCTAATGGAGCCGTTGTATTTGTCACATTATTGTGTATCTATTATCTATAGTCTATAATATATTATGTATCTATCACCAGATAGATTGGTTAATGGTGCAGTTAACGTATTACACGTCGATCAGTAGGTACTGGTGCGGCGCATCGACACATGTGGATCCGCCGATAATCGGCGATCGTTGTTATCGCGCGTCCGACGCGGTGTCCGGCGCTCCGGCGCGGGCGCAGCCACACTGGTACTGCTCCCGGACCGCGCCGCACGACTCTCCACACTTATCCTATACGTATCAATTTGTTTGTATAATAACGGGCTTAATGTGTACTCGGTAACTGACAGTTGTGATTATCAAGGCGAAACTTCCATCGTTAGTATAATATCCCTTTATTTTTTGGTATTATAATATCATCAATGTATATGTAGCTGCAAAGCGGGTAATTTATTACTTACTTTTCAATTTCAGAATCACAATGTACTCGGATTGGAGCGGCCTGGTCATTGAAGACCCACTTGTGAACGATCAACTGCTCTTCGAGTACTCTCCGGCGGAGAGTCTCATAAACTTTGAGCTACCGTCGTCGCTCGACTCGGACGCTAGCGACTGGCGACTCAGTGATTTGGACCTCAATTGTGATAGTTTTGTAATTGGTGTTAGTGAAATAAATAAGGAAGACTCTAATGTTGTCGACAGTTCCCCCGTTTTCGACTTCACAGACTTGGACCAGAGCGTGCTTGACGAGTATTTATTGGAGGCTTTAAATAGTACTGATATCTCCAACGAGATCCCGCAGCCTCACTCAAACACTGTGTTTACAGACAATTCTTTGTGTGCGTTGGACACTCATGACTACTTGTCTTCAGAGAAACACTGGGAGACAGTCTCTGAACCTGAGAAAAGTGCGAAGGTTCCTTCATGGGGGGAGCCGAAGTTCTGCCCAGAGCTAGGAGCGTTTCGGTGTCCTGTGGAGGAGTGTGGCAAGTTGTACGCGAAGGCGTCGCATGTGCGAGCGCACCTACGGAGGCACAGCGGGGAGAAGCCATACCAGTGCACGTGGGATGGGTGTTCGTGGCGGTTCGCGCGCTCGGACGAGCTGGCGCGCCATCGCCGCAGCCACTCCGGCGACAAGCCCTACCGCTGCTGCGAGTGCAGCAAGCGGTTCGCGCGCTCCGACCACCTCGCCAAGCACCGCCGCGTGCACGCTCGACGCGCCGCCGTCGCCGCCGCCGCCGCGCGCAGAGCCGCCTCCACCACACACAGAAGATCGACCAGGGGTATCATCCTATTGTGATCGTACTCGCTGTGACTGATCTAATAGATCTAATTAATTTTCTGACATTGTGCTCATGGGACTATTATTCAGTCAAATGTTGTCATGGCCCAGACTGGTGATATGCATGTGTGAACTTAGTGGAACTGTAAGGGGTTTGTGATTGTCAGTTTTGGTAGGTAATATTCTCACGCCTGCTAAACGATCCCCGGGAAGGAGTAACGGAACGAAAGGACAAGGTGTAAATTAGTCCAGTCAACTTGAGGGTTGGTAGGCCCATCTATGAACTTTTCGCCCCAAAATCTATAGAATTATAGGGAAATTTACAATAAGTAGAAAAGGCATCAATTTCATTTTCATTTCATCAATTTAATTTAGTAGCTATGAATCGAACTAGAATCTCAACATGCGACGAAGACAGCTGAGCCACAGAGATGATTAGCAAAATATTTAATGGTCAAATCAGATACCTACGCAGTCACAGTACTTATTTCTTTCTACAAAGGACCTTTTCAAATAGGCATACTGACTGTTGTGTACAATCAATTTGTATTAAATATGGATTAAATATACTACATTGTGAATTAAATATGTGCATGGACTACAAAAACTTAACTCTTATTTTTGTATAGTTAGATTAAAATATATGTAGCAGCCAGTAGGTAAGTAAATATAGATTGTAAAGCCAAAGAATTCTATTAAAACGAAGAACCATAAAGCTACAGAATTACGTGTTTTAATTAATATATGTCTGAACAGATTAATTAAATACCGTCATATTACCAACACGTTATTCATTTGTATATCTACACTTATATTATAAAGAGGAAAGCTTTAAGTGGTGGCCTTGTGGTTGAAGCAAAGGTCTGTCATCTGATGGGCCTAGGTTCGAATCCCGGCCTGTAACAATGAGTTGTCCTCATCAACAACATGGTTGGCACCCCGTTAGTGATACCCCTGGTATTGCTAGCGGCTATAGGCTACGGTGTTATTTTAAGTGTTAGTATTTATTCCCAGCTCTTAACCAGCAATATTTTTTCCTGTTGGAAAGTTTTTCTACTGGTCCGTACAAAACCATTCTAAACGCTAGATTTTAATTAACCTTATAAGTGGTCCGAATCAACCCACCGAAAAAATACTAGGGCATCGCGGTCCGAATTCAAAAAGAGCAGTTGAGCGATTCACACCGTGGTCCAATCCGTGCGTGGTGCGAAACACCCCAGTACCCACCATTTCAAATACATTCTTACAAAATTTAAATAAAGTCAGAAAATAAGTACCATTCTACGTTTCCATTTTAGAAACGTGTTTTATCACTTCCCAAGCGAAACGTTTCTACTCTAATATTATGTAGGTACCTAATAAGGTTTGTCCTGTTTTTGTATATTGCTAGTTGTTATGACAAAACAAAATCGTGCTCATCCGAAATCATAATTTTATAAGTTTAATTTTTGTGATTGCGTTCCTAAATAAAAGTAAAACCTACACGGTCGAGTACATCCTGTCCTGTAGGTACCAATCTCTCTTCACACAAATATTTTGCTTTACCTTATATTGGGTTACTGTACGTACAGAGGTAAGTGTTTGTTATTTTGGTTAGTTTAAATAAGTACATTTTATACAATTTCACCTTTTTCTTTCCTCATAAAATCTAATGTTTTCATATTTCCCGCTTAACACCTGATAACCGTGGAACTGTATTTTTTTTATTAATTAACATACAAGGTATGCAATACAAGTCCTTCGAAAAGTATGTACGATTTGTTTTTGGAGACAATACATACAAGGCAACAAGGCAATAGTAGAATAAAAATTATTATATTTAAAGATATTATTTGTTGGGCTGAGGAAGTTTGAAAAACAAATATCAAATGTCATAATATTCATGATAAAAACCTACTAGTACTGGAACCAATCGGTCTGGCGCGGGGCGATGGCCGGAGGCCGGACGGCATGTCATTGGTGCCATGGAGATTGGGCCGGCCCTTGGTGTGGGATGCAACTTGTGTCGATACCCTGGCTCCATCTCATCTCCCTGCTACCTCGGTGGCGGCCGGCGCCGCTGTTGTTCAGCAGGAGTGTCTCAAGCGCCGGAAATATGCATGTCTTGGACCAAGACATGCATATTTGTGCACATATTTTCTGCATTTGCGGTTGAAACTCTGGGTTCTTGGGGCCCGGATGCTCTTCAGCTTTTTAAGGTCTCACGTCGGCTGGTTGAGGCCTTCCGTGACAGACGAGCTAGTACATATCTCGCTCAGAGAATCAGCATTGCTATCCAGCATGGCAATGCTGCCAGCATTCTTGGGACGCTCCCGCATGATTCTGGTTTGGGTCAGATCTTTTATCAATAAGTAGCTAGGTTAAGTTCTTTTGAAAATAGTTTAATCTGTTTTGAAAAAAAAATATGAAAATTATAAGAAGTTAAGAAACATAACTCACCAAAAGTTTTGACGGAGTTTTTGGCGGGAATCAGGCGGAGCGGTTGAGATTTTTTCCAGTGTGTCGTAAATTGTGTTATAGTGATCTTTAATGTGTATTTTTGGTGTCGATATGTGCAGTAAAGTTTCATTTAGTGATTGATTTATAGGAGCATTGGAAATAATGCCATAATACGACTTTTGGGTTAAGTGATTTATCATTTTGGTCAATAGGTTACCTCTAATCTAAAGGCGTGTTACGATCTGCTACTGCCGTGGGTTGTCTCCAGAAACTCCATTGGGCGTTAGAATGCATGACACTAGGCATTTTAATGCGGCAAACACGAGAAATTTTGCAACATGAAAATTCTCTAACACTCGACACTGGCAAAAATAGTCCCTGAAGGGATTGATTGCCATACTTAGGAAGAAGAAGAAGAAGTTTTGACCCATATGAATATTGCATGTAATAATATTGCATGCATAAAACGTTACTTGACTATTATTCAAGTAACGTTTTTATCTAAAGCTTTGATCAAAAACGCCACCTATTAATAAATTATCTGTAGTCCTAGCGCTTGATTATGGATATGACATGCCAAACTTATCTATAAATGGTCTATGGATGAGCTTACCACTTGTCTATGACATATATAATGCGACAAATTAGGAAAGTATCAAGCTGCTGAATATTTCAAAGCTACGAGAGGGGGCCGTAAACCGGTGAATTTACAGATTGATACACGATTCAAGACAAGTCAAGTCGGACACAAATAAAAATGGTGGTTCAATTACAATTTTCCTAACAAGTTGTAAATTGAAATTAGTTACCTATAATTATTAGTGTTTAAGGAACGCAAATATCGTTTTGTTCGTTTATATTCTAATCAACCTATCTGTGGTGCGTTTGTGGGGTGCATCGGGGAGAGTGGTGTTTAACAAAATAACAGGTTGTCGAAGTCACCGATTTCGCTATAGT
Source organism: Falcaria lacertinaria (assembly GCA_951449985.1). Taxonomy (NCBI): domain Eukaryota; kingdom Metazoa; phylum Arthropoda; class Insecta; order Lepidoptera; family Drepanidae; genus Falcaria; species Falcaria lacertinaria. The sequence continues at coordinate 4,018,714 of OX602124.1, forward strand.
TTGTGTCCGTAGTGTTGTTTTTTAACTGTTTTAAGATTATATAGTGTGGCGATTATTAAGATCTTATCTACGTGGACGTCTTTAGTAATAGACAGCTAATTAATATGCGTGGAAACCCAAGTAAATGTTCGAAGAGAACTAAGTGACCGTTCTATTCAATCAGCATGTGACCCAAATCGGAAATTTCTCTTCTTTGTGTTTCGCTGTTAACTTCATATATAGTTTTATTTAATAGCAGTCAAAACCAAGTATCGGTCAGATGCTGTCGGAAGCCACGATCATATTTAGAGACATGGATATTATGTGAACTTGTCACGGTTGATTACCTGCGCGCCTCTGTGGGGGTCAGGTGTATGCATAGCTCTGAAAGTTCCTTATATTTTTACTGAAACTGCTGAACTACTCTTAATTACTACTTCGTTATCTTAATTGCTACCTTGCAAAGGTGTATTTAGTAAATATACCCACACAGAACACGAATATTTACCTGAGATGCATGTAAACACACTGCAGAGTGTGATGAGAATGGCCAGTGGTGTGAGGAATCCAGATTACAGGCATCTGCACTGAATCAAAGCACAAGGAGAAGGACAATGTCGCAGGATGGCTCATTCTGAGAATCACAGACATATTGTGCAGGTCAGTTAAACAACATATCTATTAAAATACAATACCATATCAAACAAAGTTGAAACAATAAATAAAATGCTGTTGAAAATTTGATTTATAACAGATTGTTTGCAAGTAAATAATCCTAATTGAGTTGCATGAAGAAATATTAAAAGAGGCAATAATTAATTTCGTGAAAATCTTTCCATAGTATAGATCAAAGCCCCTTGAATACCATTGTATCTTTACGTAGCAGCAGCATTAGACATATAAGATAAATACCTACAAAACACAAATGAATTATACATAAAAATGTTCCTCTTGAATCACTCTATCTGTTAAAAAAACACATCAGTCAGACAGCGGGAAGCAACTTTGTTTTATACCATGTAGTGAAGAAAATGTCTTTAATATTTATTCATGAAGCTAGTAAGAGAAGAAAATATATTATTTACAACTCCTTCACAGGGTACAGAGTATAGAGCACCATTTCACTCTAGGTCTAGACCTACACACCAATTTTCCAAAATTATTTTAGAATGGAAGATTCAGAACAGTCTGTGGTCATCCTAATTTTGTTTAATCCAGGTGTATGTGGGCGCATTATCTGAACACTTTGAGGCCCTGTCAGTGGAAGCTTCAAAGCAGACAAGCTCAGAGGAAATAGTCTGCTGCATCACCGAGAAACTCAACCTGTCCAATGGATCGTCTGGCTCTTATGAGCTGGCAGAGGTATGTTTTAATAAACAGATTCAAATATGTATAAAAATATAAATTCTAATCCATTCTTCAGGCAAACAACATAGAGAATTATTTGCTGTTTACTTTAGTTCTGTCAATCATCTTCATCTACTATCAAAGCTTCTTAAAATCCTGAACTCAATAAGGAGTTTTAAATTTCAACTAATTAGCTAACATTGTCTCTTAGTTAAAGCTAATTGTATGAACTTATCAGCTGCTAACATGATACCCCTACTAATTGATCAAATTGATGTGAAAAAATCACTGTAAAAATAAGATGTTTATCTTATTTTATCCATGTGATCTATGTTTGGGGCTTTAATTACGAACTAGATCATAATTATCATGAAGTCAACATAAGTGTGAATAAACCTTGGTTTTGATCAGTTAATCCACTTAGTATGCTTGTTACACATAGATGCTTCAAAGTCTGCATTAGGGTGATTCATTGCTTATGTTTCATGTAGGTTTTTATTAGAATGTAGATCATAAGTATTTCATTAAATCAATTATTATTTATTTGTCTTTATATGCTTCTGCAAAGTCAATATGTTAAACATTGTGTACACAAACAATAGAAAATATAAGCTAAGTTTCCTTGTGTAATTCCATTAAAGGTTTTTTTTTTTTTTAGTTCTTAGATGACTCAGTCAGTTCAGTATACGAGATAAATTGTCATATCCTTTGCTTTATCATCAATGAAGAATGTGTAACGCACCTCAAGACAACTTATCCGATTAATGAGCAATTATAAAACTCATAATGTTTTTTGTATTAATAGACTATCCATCTGGTCCTATCTGCCGCTAAATCAATGTTTATTTATTATTTCTTGATATATATAAATATAAGTATAGGACACTAAGAAAAGCTGGACATATTCCAAAACACTTATGATCTTTTCACAAGCCATCAAAGAGATACAAATATTATGGAATTATTAGAGGGTTTTTAAGAGGTGACTTGATTACGGCCCCTGTCATACGCGGTAAATGTAATGAGGTGCGTATTGTAGGTGGTGGGAGATACAGTCAGCGGCGAGTGTAAGGAGAGGCGACTGGGGGCTAACGAATCTCCCGTTGCGGTCATGCTGCTCTGGCCCAACAACAACTCCAGCAATTCTGGACAATATCATAGGTATTACATTCACACACAGATATGTATTTCCAATTTATTATGATCTATCATTATTTTCTAGCAATTGCATTATATTTGAACATTTTTTGTTTCATACTAAAATAACATCCCATCCTTTTTTATTCCTTCATACCGTGTTCACACAGATTACTGAGTTATAACAATAATAATGTTCGGACATTATCACACAGCGCCATCTGCCCCCAAACTATGCAAAGCCTGTACTATGGGAACCAGCAGCTGAGACAATACTTAAAAATGTTTTTCCTGTAAATACATGCTTATAATACATATTTATTTGGTATGTATTACCCAGACGCACGGAAAACACAAATGCTTAACACATAAATATTTTCCCCGGCGGGAATCGAACCCGCGACCCCTAGCGTAGCAGTCAAGTATACTAACAACTAGACCAGCGGTGTCGGCGAATTATTGTTGCCATATTATTCAAATTCTCAAAAGTATAATAAATTGACTAACTGAACTATTTCAATATTATTTTGCTTTCTTCTATGCAATATTTGATACATATAATTGTTTTAATTAACAATTTCGCAGCTGGTAAATGCTTCATGTCACTCAGCCATTGTTAAAGAATTGTGTTCGAATTATCCTAGGAGTGTTTGCTTTTGATAACTTTTTATTTATGGTAGGTAAAATTCTTGCATTATATTATTTATTGTAAAAAATATTTGGCGTACAGTTTGAATACTTCAAGCCACACTGGCTTCAAGTAGGTATTTAAATTACTTTAACACACTTTATGCAGGCATTGAAAAGTACGGCAAAAAAGTATTATTTCAAAATGTTAAATTAGTTGGGTAACTGGGTAGTACTGCAAGTAAACTTCACTATTTGATATTTAAGTATAAAATTGTACTGTCTATTTGACATTAAAAATATTAAAATACTTCCTCACGAAGTAAAACAAAGTAAAATCAGGTTTCGCAACATAATTATCTGACTCCTATAATTATGTACTTGTGTATGTTACGAGAGATACGTCTAACCTTGCCTTTACACCTGCATCGGCTGACGGCTATTTGTATATCATAACCGTTCATTTAAATGTCCTGTCACCACAAAGCTATTTGCACATTGAATCTGCAGACCGTTTAAACGATCCGATGTGTAATATTGACGTAAAATTACTTTATTTATAGTTTTTTAAACATTCCCCATTTGTATCCTTAATTAAATTCTGCCTGCGCTCACATACCAGTTAAGTTTAGCACATAGATATGCAGTTAATTACATGTATCTTAGACGTAAATAGACGCTATCGTATAACAGCCAAATAAAATTGGCGTTTAAATTAAGTTATAAGTGATTGGGGATAATGTGCCAGTTTGTGTGACTCACTCTTCCTGCGGCAGCGTCGCGATAACGCAGTCTCCATCCTGCCAATCGGACTGGAAAGTTGCCGCTCGTGGCAAACATGGATTTTAATAATACATCGTTTCTTGGAAATATACATCTCCCGGTTCACTAAATAAATATGACTCAAAAGTACATAAATAATTAGTTTTATCTGTGTTTGAGGTTGATTATCTCCTTGTCCAGTTAAGTTATTGTTAAATTTTCAGGTTTTACCTGCGCGAGAAAATTCCAGACGAGCCATGGATGGAGAACTTCTCAGTGGACCCGCAGCTGATAAAGGATTACTTCCAGAGGTTCCTGTACCAGCCGAAAGATCGCGAATACCCCGACTTGTGCCAGCTGCCCGAGCTCAACGAGCAGACGTTGCTAGATAACCTGCGCGCTCGGTTCGCGGCCGGCTATATCTATACCTACGTCGGGTCGATATTGATAGCCCTCAACCCATTCAAGTTCTACCCGATCTACAACCCGAAGTACGTCAAGCTATACCAGAACAAGCGGATAGGCTCCAGCCTCCCGCCCCACATTTTCGCCGTCGCCGACGCTGCGTACCACTGCATGTTGCGGGAAAGAACTAATCAATGCATAGTGATCAGTGGTGAAAGTGGTTCAGGCAAGACTGAGAGCACAAATTTTTTGCTGCATCATTTAACAGCTCTCAGTCAGAAGGGATCACACGGTAGTGGTGTTGAACAGACTATATTGAGTGCAGGTCCAGTGTTAGAGGCGTTCGGTAACGCGAAAACTGCGCACAACAACAACTCTAGTCGCTTCGGGAAGTTTATTCAGGTTAATTACAAGGAAAATGGCATGGTTCACGGAGCTGTGGTGCAGAAGTACTTGTTGGAGAAGTCGCGCATTTGCAGCCAGGGTCGAAATGAGAGGAACTACCATGTGTTCTACTATTTGTTAGCCGGCGCGTCTGAACAGGAACGAGAACAGCTGCACCTACTCAGTGTGGACAAGTACAACTACTTGTCCAAGACCGGCTGCAGCGATGTACCCGGGACTGACGAGCTATATGAGTTCTCTCGGCTCAAGCAATCCATGGAGATGGTGGGCTTCACCATGGACAAGCAGCGGAGGCTTTTTGCTGTGCTCTCAGCAGTTCTGCTATTAGGTGAGTGCCCTTTCAAATATGTATACCAAAAAATAATACATACTCTTATCAATTATCAAATTTCCTGGCTCTAGTTATTGCTATTTGAAATGTTCTTATCTGTTATCACTTAATAAAGATTACCAGACAATTATCGTGATAATATTTTTTATCGATATATTCAATTCTAAATGTACATAAGTGATCAATCATAAAAATTATATACACACATAAATCTTATAAAATTAGCTATGTAATGTTCATACAAGTAATAATGTAATGTGTTGTTGTTTCTGGAACAATAATTATTATTGTAAATGCTCAACATTTTCCTCGTGATTTTATAAACCGCATCTCACTTACATGTATTGCATGCAACAACTATGTAAAATTCATAGTATGTTTGAGGTTTTTCCAATGGAGTATAGCATGGGATTCATCAAGAAGGGAGTGAAGAGATTTTTGAAGAGTCGGCAACGCGCGAATGATGCCCCTGGTGTTGCAAACGTCCATATGCTACGGCGACCACTTTTATACCATTAAGGTGATAAACAAGCATACGGCCCGCCTAATGGTAATCGGTTACCGTAGTCAATGGACGCTTGCAACACCAGAGGTATCACTCGCACGTTACTGACCCTTCAGATATTTCTTCACACCCTTCTTGAAGAACCGTATGCTGTATTCCTTTGGGAAAACCACGGCGGAGAGTTCATTCCACAGTTTAAATGTGCGCGGGAGAAAGCTTTTTTGGACTTATTTTTTTGTCGTCAAATACTATGTATGTTGTGTGAAAAGTGGTTTATTCTTATGCCTGAACAAATACTAGGTCGGTGCTGGTATCTCTATATCACTAGTGCGTTGCGTTACCCGCTAAACTATATTACTATTTATACGATAGATAGGTTAGAAATATGCATATATATTGATTTCGCGCGTAGATGGTACCCTAACCAATAAGGTCGGCGCAATGTTTCTCTCTTCCATTCCACGCTATCAGCCATCATCTCTGTATTCTTTCAACGTACTCACTTCAAGATATCTGATTATTTTGAATTTGCACGCATATTAAGGACCAATGATAAAGAAAAAAACACATACATCCAGGCGAAGCTAATAACAGCATGTAAAAATTTTTTTTAGGTAACGTGGAGTTCCAGCCTCAGCGCAAGTCGTACCACCACGACGAGGCGGTGGGAGTACGCAATCCGGAGGTGGTCTCTTTGATCTCGTCGCTGCTTCGCGTGCGTCAGGAGACGCTGCTCGCCGCACTCACTTCAAAACGCGCGCGCGCTTCAGGAGAGACCCTCGTCATCAACTATAGGTACACGATGTAGACGTACACACTACACATGGCCCGCTGCTGAACCAAAGCACACATAATTGAGGGGATTGTTTAATCTATTGATGATCGATCATATGTCGTCAACTACTAAAGCACAAATAAATTATATATAAAAACCTTCCTTTTCAATCACTCTATCTATTAATAAAAACTGCATCAAACTACTGCGTAGTTTTAACGATCTAAAGTATACATAGGGACAGACAGATAGCGGGGAGCAACTTTGTTTTATACTATGTAGTGATATGAGAACTTTAATAAAAGCCCTATTTTCTATCCGAAATGTCCTTTGTACACGATTAGGCGACTGAAATTTCACTGATTGTTTCCCCTATTTACTGACCTACAAGATGGCGCCCGCGACCCCGACCGCCTAGAAAAATAACATACCTTACCGTATTCTACTCGGGAATAGTGTACCTACCTCTTTTATTGATAATATTTTGGTCAAGCAAGACCAAGGTGATGATGATAGTAACTCCTAAATGTCAATTTTTTTTAATGATACGTCAAGCAGATCCTTGCATTATTAACTGACGAGCTCGGACCAAGTTTTCAAAGTACCTGCAATACAAATATGTTTGGTATGCGCGTGCGCTGTTACATATGTTTAATTTTTTTTTCTAGACTGCCAGAAGCGATAGCAACCCGCGACGCGATGGCCAAGTGCTTGTACGGTGCTCTGTTCGACTGGATAGTGATGCAGGTCAACCACGCGTTGCTCTCCAAAAAGGATACGCTCAGGGAACATCAGGGAAATAGTATAGGTTAGTGATTTCTTGAAATAGATTTTACTTTATACATCACGCGTGGTGTATACCTTATGTTAAGATTAATCATTGTGCTAGTTGCATAAGGGACGATAGGTCTCTACTACTGCCAGCACAATATATTAAATAGGAGCTAAGAAAACCATTTCCACGCGGACGAAGGAAAATAATAAATACCAAATTTGGTTGTATGTTTGCTCGTTACTCAATCACGCCAAATGCTGAATGGATTTTAGTAATATTTGGCCACTATGGGATTGGAACCAAGCTCGACACATCACACAAACTGTATCACTTAGTGAACGAGGAACACAAACACTAGTTATTTTACTATCACAGTCCTATCACCATTTTCCAAGTACTATGTGATAGGTCTATGCTCTAAGCGTGGCTAAGAACCTTCAAGTCTTACCTTTCAAGCGCCACTTATGTGATCGCACATGTATATCGCCTCGATACCGCTAGACTGAATGTACTAATAAAGCCGTAATATCGTCAGGCGTCCTCGATATATTCGGGTTCGAGGACTTCGGTCCTTGCAACAGCTTCGAGCAGCTGTGCATCAACTACGCGAACGAGCACCTGCAGCACTACTTCAACCAGCACGTGTTCAAGTACGAGCAGGAGGAGTACCGGCGCGAGGGCATCCGCTGGACGGACATCGGCTTCTCCGACAACACCGGCTGCCTGCAGCTCATACAGGGCAAGCTCAGCGGCCTGCTCTGTCTGCTCGACGACCAGTGCAAGTCAGTTCATACTATATAGTGTTAACTTATATATAAAATTCTCGTGTCGCGGTGTTTGTAGTTAAACTTCTCCGAAACGGCTTGACTGATTCTCATGAAATTTTGTGTGCATATTGGGTAGGTCTTAGAATAGGACATCTATTTTTCATCCCCCTAAATTTAATAAATAAAAAAGAAATCGGTCCACTAGTTTCGGAGCATTTATCAAATATTTTGTCCACTCGTGCGAAGCCGGGGCGGGCAGTTAGTGTACTGTAAAAAGAACGAGACCATTTATGTACACTGATACAGTGGGCGTCATGTCAAACTATGTATTTGTATACATTAAACATTCTCAAATTATAATCAAAATGACAATGCTTCTTTATAAATGTATGAAGAGATTGATAAGTGTAGAAGAAGATAAAGAGGTGTGCTTGCAAGGTAAGATTAATTTGGCGCTCCATGCTCTCTGTCTACCTCAAAAGGGGTAGGGGTAAGATACGTATGTGTTATGACAGTGATATATATTCATTACTTACATAGCAATTGTCTACTGCAACAGCAAAAATGTTAAATAAATTATATGGAGATTTAAGTGAATGACTAACATATTAAAATATCCGACACCTACATTATACAATTGTTCCAGTTTCCCGTGGGCCACGAATGAGACTCTGCTGCAGAAGTTCAACTCGGTACACGAAGAGAACCCGTTCTACGAGAAGCCGCAGAGGAGAGAGCCAGCGTTTGTTGTAAGACATTATGCGGGCCGAGTCAAATACCAGGTAACATATTACCCACTCACTTTAAAACCTCTAGAAGTAGCAGTTATCTTCTCCTTTTGCCAAACTAGTGAAACTTTCGCGAACTCTTTAAATGTCGCACACAAACATTGCGAAATCGTCGTTCCCTGCAAACTTAAGGTTGATTTATCTTTATTATTACTGTATAACTTCTTTCTTTATAACTATTTCAAATTAAAATAATGTTTTTTTTTATTTAGCTTTGGTCCTAATCAGGCACTTGTGAACCTCGCAGAATTGAATCTTAACCCGACTGAGAGGAACTAGCGAGATACTCAATGGCATTCGCACAAGTTCGCAGTATATCGTCTTTCAATGAATGTTTTCGTAAACAGAATACTATCAAATAGTTATTCATGCAGATGATCTGCTTGAGCTTTTTATAAAAAACTTAACTGTTGTAGGTGACAGCGATGCGCGAAAAGAACTTGGATCTTATGCGGCAAGACATTGTGAGCGTGTTGAAGAATTCTTCGCTAGCATTCGTAAGGGAGCTGGTCGGAGTCGATCCCGTCGCCGTTTTTCGGTGGGCCATAGTGCGGGCGTTCTTCAGGTAAACATTTACGTTATAAAACTTTATGTATATCAAAGTTTTAAGCGCTATGGTGCACAACCTTTACTATTAATAATTTCGATATAATCATTCAAACGTACATATATTAGTTGGAGTATCTTTTGAGGTAGACAGTAAGCGGTCACCCTAGCTTATACTCGCTTGCAATAGTGTATCACTATCGCGCTGCCAACTACAAATATTGGTCGTGAAAAGACTCGTCCCCGTAGCATATCCTTACATATATCATCGTCGTACGCGTGGAATGATTTTTTTTCTCTAGCTGTTTGGAGTTACAATCAAGTACACATTTTTATCCCCTGTCCCAGCCCCATAAATTTCAGGATAAAAAGTATCCTATGTTATACCTCGTAGCATCTCATATCGTGCCAAGTTTAATTTGATTCCGTTCAGTAGTTTCGGCGTGATGCGCGGCCAAGAAACAGACAGACAGACAGACAAAAAAAAACTGATTTAAGTTCAGTACCGAATAAAGAAACATAGGCTTTATATTATATTGCTATGCGGGCGAAGACGCGGGGAAAAAGCTAGTAATTTATGAACTAAGATAGTTTAAGAATTGTAATTAAAACAATGTGGTATGTACAGGGGCTACTTCGCGTTTATGGAGGCTGGCCGGAGACACAGGAGCCATAGAGTAGACGGCGCGTCTCGCATACCGCGCGCCTCTATACACGCTCCCAACGACTCCATCATCAGGTATGTTCCTCTAAACAAATTTCAACCCTCTGTGCTACGTCATTGTGTCCAATTTGCATTATAAATACAAGTCCCCGCTTGTGCAGTACCCACTGTACAACTAACTTTTGCAAAATTACCATTTAATATTAACATGTGAAAGGCATGACGATTATTGTTATGTTCAAAATTATATACAACAAGTGTATTTTATACGTTACGCGACCGTAAGTGATTCGTCCAACAGAAGGTGTTATTAGAAGCCGAATGATAATAACTAACTGTAACCGACCATACCTCGTTTCTTTATTGATAACATAAGCCTCGTCAAAAACAAATAAACTATTCACAAGAAAATAATTCTTAATGTTTTTGTCTAATTATACAATAACAGTTATTCAGACTTTCGAGTGCCTTGAATTTCTTTTTATCATATGCGTGTGTCAATTATACGCTTATAGGGATAATAACTGATCAAATAGCGTTCTGTCAAACGAAGCACTTACGGAAGACATAACGATGATATCTGTTTGATTAAGTATGTATAAAGCTTGTGCAAGCGAAGTTATGTGACGTAATGAAATGTGTCTTGTTGCTCAGCCAACTGGTGACAGTATCGTCAATCAATCTCGCAATCAACCGAATTGCGTAAGTCACCGTTTTACGGCATGCTTAATATATGTTCTGTGTGCATCTAAACGCATGGACGTCCATTTATTTGTTTAGCCAGTCTGTACCAATCCTTGTGTCTGTCCGCGGGCTGTGATTACACTTGGTCCACTTGGAATTAAAATAATGTATAAATTAATTAATCTTACAGTCAAGTCTAGCCACGGCCTTCATGTTGTATTTTAGTTATTTTTATTACCTCAGTGGCAGTAGAGCTCACTTTTAGATTTATCAAAAGTAATAATTTGTAGATCTTTCAATTAACGACGGTGCCGACGTGTATTGAAAGATGTATACACGTAGAATTATGCATGCGTAATATGTAATAGGTTGATACCCAGGCCAAGATAAGATTTTTTGACTCGTCATATAATTCTTTGTAACGGTTTTTGAAGACAGTAAAGCAAGGTATTTTCAGGGAGCTCATTTCGCACAACTTGCGCGTGCGCGCAAGGAAATTCCTTTAGGAGCATACTAGGAAATGTCAAGAAAGCAAAATATTTAAAAGAGAATTAGGTGAATTGGGACCCCCCTGAGTTTTTCCATTAAAATTGGACACGCGCGACTGGGGACTGTATCTCCATCTTACAGAAAACATAGATACAGAGTCAAATAACACTAGTTTAACACTGACACTACTTTGATGCAGTGTTGTTTCTGCGGTGAGTAAGGTTGCCAGTGCTCCACGAGGATACGCTGCCATGGTAGTAATGCTGCTAGCACAGTGAGTCCTCATCAACAACATGGTTGGCAATGCGTTAGTGATACCCCTAATTAATTAATAGAAATAAAACGCCCTTTGAGAGCCTACAAATTTTATAATTTATTGACATTTGTCATTCAACTACAACAACAATAACAACAACAACAAGAACAATAAAAAAAATATAAAAAAGCAAACTTAACAAAGAGGTTGGTAACACCTCTGGTATTGCTTGCTGCTATAGGCTACGGTGACTGCTTACCATCAGTTGGGCCATATGCTTGTGTGCCACCATAGTGGTATAAAAAAAATCTAGATTGGCCTAGGTATAGTGATGGGCAGTGGCGTAACTAGTGCTTGTGAGCCCTAATGCACCATGAGTGCACTTAGGATCCTGTCACCCTGTCCTCTGGCGATGCCAGTGGTGTCAGTATGTGTGTAATGTATGTGCGAGTGTTGTGTGGCGGGCAGAGGGCAGCGCCTGGGCGAGCGGGCGCGCGCGGAGCCCGCGGCGGCGCGCAGTAAGCATTACAGGAGCGCCGAGACGCGCACGCGCCGCCAGGACCGCGACCGCGACCGCGACCGCGACGACCGCTTCGACGACTCCGACGTGCTCCAGCGAGCCAGCCAGATCGTTATGTACGTCGCGCACCACGTACCACGCACTACGCACAACTCACTGGCGACGTGAAACGAGATTTCTCTTTTTTTTTATTTACCATATAAAATACCGCAATATCACGAATAGTTGCGTAATTTTTTTTTTTTACAAAAAGTTAAAGTTTAACTATTGAAATAATAAAATAAAATTGGCTTCAAAATTTTTCAGAACGCGTGATTTCTCTCATGAAATATGTCGATGTACGTGCATTACGACGTGCTACCTTCTGCTTGCTATTACATTGAAATTGTTTATGGCATAGTTTGATGTGCAAAATTTGGGATATATAAATGATAACTTTTTTCTAAAACCTACATCAACTAAGTTATTTACAGTTTCACGTCCTTTTACAATAACAAATATTATTTATCAAAGTCTTAGATGCGTTAGTGTCAGAAATCTCGTTTCAAACGTTACACTGTGTTCGATGAGTATGCGTGTTTTGGTTGGGGTCTCTCGCACTCTGTCTCACGGTGGTGGCTCTGGGTATTAACATTTATGTCCCGATGTTTGTCCGTTCACCTTAATATATATTCATTTTCTTTCTTATATTTCACTGCTATATTTTGTAGTACGTTTGGTTCATATACACAATCTGCTATCTGTCACGTTGTACGCAATTTTTACAGGAAATGCTTAAACATTGTTAATAAGTTACTTTAACGGGAGCTAGGGCTTACTGCATTGTTATATTGGTTGTATGGATACTTTTGCTTACTATTATAAAACAAAACAATCTAAATCAATCAAATTTTGCCAATTGAATTTGAAGTGCTTTCTTGTTTTGCAGATATACCAATAAAAGGAAATGTATTATAAAAAATAGTATGTTTGGGCATAATAAACTTGGATCGTTGCTGTAACAATTATTATTCCAGGTGGTTGGTGCGCTAATAATATTTTAAAGAGTTCTCGTATTGCCTAACGGATTAATTCTTTTATTACTTATCATGGGCTCCAAATTACAAGATCTCTTAAAATGTAATTCAAGTTTATGTTATAAAGATCGTTAATATTGCAATGGAATTAACAGGAAGAATAAGTCGTTCAGGCCTCGAGAGCGCGCGAAGAAAGGTCTGAAGAACCTTCAAAGTGTGAAGACGTTGGCCGGCCGCACCGCCGCGCCCGCCGGCAAACGGAAACAGCCTCTTACGGTCGCTGCGCAGTTTCAGCACTCACTCGCATCCCTCATGGAGACGCTGAATCAAGCCAACCCATTCTTTATCAGGTAATTATTTTTCACCTTAATTCTATCAATCCTTACCTTATTTCCCTTTTGCGGTAGGCTTAATTCCTTGTACATCTCTTTTGATACCTGTTACCAATACTTTCAACATGTATTGTAATGTATACGTAAAGCGACTCTGTGCGTGTATATTTAATTAATTTAATGAAAATGTAATCTTGTTCAATTCTGCTTTCTCGTGTTGTGTTTAATATTATTTTATTTAACTCTATTTACAGGTGCATAAAGTCGAACGGTGACAAGGTGCCTCATGTGTTCGACGACGAAACCGTCCAACGACAGCTCCGGTACACGGGCATGTTGGAAACTGTACGGATTAGACAGGCCGGGTACAATGTCCGGCTCACATACGAGGAATTCATACAACTGTACAGGATACTGCTGCCCAAAGGATTGCTCAGCTCCCAAGCAGATGTCAGGCACTTCCTAGCCACGTTGAACTTGGACAGGGATAATTATCAGCTGGGTGAGCTATATCTATATAATATAAAAATGAATCCATATTTCCCTTGATCACGGCATCACGCGTGAACGGCTAGACCGATAACGCTAATTCTTTTTTTCTATGGTGTATTTGACATATTCATTCTAATAGCTAAGACATGACAATGTCTGTCGGGACAGCTAGTTCCTTTTTAAAAGTAATTTCGCTCGCGTAAAGGATGCTCGGTAACGCTGACTACACTGACGAGAAATAGTTAACCATCTTACTATCACGTAAGCCATACACTAGTTTTGCAACTTCGCAGTATAAAAAAATCATTCGATCAAGCTGCGGGCTAAAATTGTTATTGAATACGAAAATTAATGGTAAACATGGTGTCGTGGTCTGAAGGTTAGTGAAATGGAAACGAAACTCCAAAAATTGGTTGGAATATCAGATACAGAGACATCCGATTTCTAGATTATTCGGATATCTGTGTCGATTGAATACATCTATATATGTACTAATATTGTTATAAAGTAAAATAGTTTTTTGCTGTCATTGTTCATATGATAACCCTGAAAATTATTTCAGTTATGAAATATAGTGCATCCTACTATATTTGAGTATCTAATATGGGCTATATGACCGATGATGTCGGTGCGAGCAAATCCTAGTGACTATTGATAAAGTGATTGCATTGTACAGGTGCGACGAAAATCTTCATGCGCGAGAGCGAGCAGACCAAGCTGGAGTACCGGCTGCACCAGCAGATCATGGCGTCCATCATCACCATCCAGCGCTGGTTCCGCGCCGTGCTCGAGCGGCGCCGCTTCCTCGCGCTACGCCGCGCCTCCTGCCTCATACAGCACTACTGCAGGTCACTAAACATACTTCAACTATATCAATATACAGTGGGACTCTTTATTATGTGCAATGATAATATCTATGCTTAATTTTATCGACGGAAATATTTTAAAAAATCTAAATATTTTTATACATTTTTATTGAATTAAAAAAAATAACGCTACATTGACCTCAGTGTAAATAAAACTGTGTAACTTTCAAACTAAATGATCTACCGCGATGACATAAACTCCTTAATGATTGGAATTAATTACTAAATATATTAATTAAATCTGTTCAAGGGTATGTCTTGCAAACATTGTTATATTATATGAATAGTAATATGGTAGTTTTATATCTAAACATGTATTTACTTGATATAGTTATTTGGTTCGTAGAAACTGGCTGATATCTCGTCACGAGGCGGCAGTCAAACTACAGTCCTGGTATAGAGGTAGCCGCGTCAGGCAATGGTACGTCCGTATAAAGCAAGGAATAGTCGCATTCCAAGCAATAGCCAGAGGATTCCTACTAAGGAAATCCCTACCAGAACTCAGGAAACGATTGCCACCTGCCCAAGAACCCAGCGAGGTAAGTAACTATTGGTATGCTTTACATGCATGTGTGTCATTTGGTTATAGATTAGTTGTTGAGCGAATGAGTATGTGTTTCATTCATGTGTAAGAATCGGAGTATGTGTGCATAGAGAAAGGGTAGGAGGGAAGTTGTCAAACTTATGTGAATTTTAAAATATAATTGTATAGGGTGTTGAATGTAATGTGAACAGTCATATATTTTGGAGTTATCCACCGTAGCATGCGAGAGAGCATGTGCGGTAATTTCGTTCCACTGTATGCTCTGCAATAGCCCTAAAATCAAAGAAATAACCATCTCATATAGATTCAAAGTATGCGCACATTTTGTAAAACGTGCAGAATAAGTTTCACAACATTACCTCTTTCACTTTGATTGATATTATCAGTATCAAAAAACCCAGTTCAGAATCGATGTTCTTAACCTAGCGACTAACAGTTTGCGGTAGGTACCATTGTAACTAAATGTAATACACACATGTACATACAAACAACGCGTGGTCGGTGTGTTGACAGCATGACAGCAGTTGCGCGGTTAGGGGGGATGCTAACACGCCTCAGGCGCCGTTCAAGAACGACAAGATTATAAAACAGCTGTAAGTATCATAAGTGACTTTCAAACCACGACCGACCAAGATGGCACGGAACCTTGTCGCAGTAAATTATTCATCTTTGGATCAGTTGCGATGTATTATAAACCCTCTTAATCAGTTTTAGATCCATTCATTTCTGTTGATCATGGCAGCATGTTAAATGTCTGTTACAGCAAATGTAGTCACAAACATTTTATCCGCAAAAAATATCCAGACTAGGCTATCCATCAAAATATATAAAATTATATATCTTCACGCCTTCCCACATGAGTCTCCGTAAAAGTAGGCAGAGGTGTTACAACATACTTTCACCGAAGATAATTTGGTGCCAACGTGACAGATGATGTGTCGATTACACTGCACTACACACATCTTTGAATTTCTTCTTAGACGTATGCATTTCCTCATGAAGTAATAATATAATACTCATTAATAATTTATGCTTTTTCAGCGACATGATCATTCAGTTGGATGCGGAAAAGTTAAGGCAATTGAGGCCTACACAATCGCTGCCTATACAAAGGTATATTTTATTATATTTACAACTACCACTTCTAGAATTTAAATGTACTAATTTGAAAATGATGTGTATATATATTTAAAATGAGAATATTTAATTTGTAGCTTGGAGAAGAAGCGCGAAAATGCACTAGAAAGTTCCGACGCACAAACGTATGGCAAAAGAAGAGTTTTGAAAACGCTCAATGTTTCAGAATTGCCGTTGAAACAAACTAGTGCTAGGTAAATATTGACATTATGTATATTGTTTCCGGTGCTAAAACAACATTTCTTCAGAGAATCTAAATTCAAAATTGTTTGTAAGACCATAGTAGCTGATATTTTAAATCAACCAGTTTATTTCCCAGTACAAAAACATGCCAAGGATGCTTTTAGGTTAGAATTTAGAGGCAAAGTTCTGCACAGAAAAATCGCATTTAGATGGGTTTTTGCACCGTCTATTGGAGGACATTGCAGAGAGTAATTTAGTTTTTTCTTCATCTAAAATCTACGTGTTCCCACAGGATTAATGGATAAACGAGTTTTATTTTTAAATAATATTATTGTGGTAGTGTATGTTTATTTTACAAACAACACACCCAGAATGGCAGAAATGCATAAATGTCTTCACGTTGGAAACGCTACAGGCAGTTAGCCACCAAATATTATAATACAAATATGTCTACCCTTGTTTCCAGTCTAATACACCAAGAAGTGAGCGAGTCGTCCCCAGAGGAGAACTGGAGTGTAAATGTGAACACAAACAAAATCCCACAGACGGGAATAGCACTGCCGAATAAAATTACTGCCGAAGACTTGGCTAATGAGATGCTTTGGCTACGGATAGATCAGAACTATCTACTCGCCGAAAAGGTAATAATATTTTTACTGTCCTGGATATTTCGTACTGTTATAAATGTTATATGCAACCTTTCTCGCTTACTTAGCATACTCATAATAAAGCTTCCAGTCCCTCCAAGTTAGAAGTTCAGTCTCCATCCATCCTTCGTCCGAATTAGACGGCTACCTTTATCTTAATTGACTTTTGTCTTCTTTTTTTAAAAACCTTTTTCTTGGGGAATTTATAATATAATTATAATCTTATGCTATATTTTTTTTCTACACCTAATTGTAACATGTATATGTTTTTTTTACTGTTTGTAAACTTTGGGTTGTTTGCCTGAAATAAAATCAAATTATTATTATTATTATAATAGTACATTCCTGTTCGTTTTATATCACTGTAAATTGAAATTAAATTTATAAATAAGTACATAAATGTTGATAAAATTATAAGCCTCGCTTTTTAACGATATGCACATAAGGCTATTGAGCAATGAATGGGCTTATTTTTAAAATATAGTTTAGTTCACGAGTTAAGCATGTGATTTAGTATCTTTTATCTGTTTAGAAACGTGAAAGGGAGCTCGCCGAGTTAGTGGATTCAATGACGAGTAGCAGTGAAGAATATCTACGGCAACTGGGCACTTGGAACCCTTCAGATACCACTGATAGTAATAAGAGCAGTTCAAGGTAATTGTTATTATAAGTACCCTTTTATCTTGTTCCTACCATAGGTAGTAGTATTGTTGACATATGGTAGAGTTTAAAGGATGTGTGAGTCTTCTTGTTCCTAACTATGGCAATCAATCTTCTTCAACGACAATTTTTTGCTAGTTAGTTCGAGTGTTAGAGAATTGATAATTTTGTAAATTGTTGTCAAATGCATTCTAACTTTTATTGGAGTTTCTGGAGACAATACACGGCAGACGAGCATCACCTATTTACCAAAATGATAAATCAGTTAGCCCAAAAGCCACATTACAGAATTCTTTCCAATGTTCCTATAAGTCAGTCGCTATGAAACTTTACTGCACAAGATGACACCGAACATACACACTTAAGATCACACAATTTACGAGGCATGAGAAAAAGAGTGAATCGCTCTGCCTGATTCCGCTAAATAGTGTGTGTGTTGTGTGTTGTGCGTCGCAGGCGCAGCTCGCCGCAGGTGTACCAGCGCAGCCTGTCCAGCACCACGCTGGAGGGCGCGCGGCCGCTGCACTCGCTGCCGCCCGTGCGCCACCGCGACTCCCGCGCCGCGCCCGCACCACACAACAACACTGGTCATTATTATGAGTTACATCTTTCCTCTCACTTTCCTGGGAAATGCATAAATTTTGCGACTCTCGCTAGAAATGAAGACATTTGTTTATCTTAGCGACAATAAAAGAGGTGGAGTCATAAGAATAAATAATACTGGGTAGAAAGGAATCTGCTTTGTCAGAGCCCAAAACGCCGCCATTTATATACCTACTTCCCCCTTCACGTCGTTACGCACCTATGTCGTCCGGGCGTGCTGTTAGGGTTGCTTACTCTTAAATATTTCTTACGTCTATAGACATTGGTACCATGCTCTAGTGTACCTACCTACATAGGAGAAAATACTTTGGTATTGTGGGTTGGAATAACCGAATTAGGTACGCCACTCCACCACCACCGCGAACGTGAGCCCTCGAGGCGAAGTGAGCGAGAAAATGTCAAAAATGTGTGGCGTCGTCTTTGTATTATTTTTACATCCATAAACATATAACGCGCGAGCAGCGACGCCGGCCGTGACAGACAGCCCGACTGAAATATACCGTTTAACTAAGTTGTTCGGTGTAGGCTAATATCGCGGCTGTGAGCCCGTCCGGAGCGGGAGTTTCCTTTCTACCCAGTATTATTTATTCTTATGGTGGAGTTGCATCATATGCGACTACTGTACTTTTATTTTTTAACATGCTTTATTAGCTTCACCTGTATGTATTAATGAAACGGAATCACCGTCTATGGTCGCTTGCAATACCAGGGAATTAAATTTTTTTTGTCGACTTTATTAGGTCAAGAAATGTCTCTAGCAGCAGCATTACCGTAGTAGATTAGTTTCATAATTAGTGGAAATTAATCCCCTGATTGATTTGGTCAATGGATTATAAAAAAGATTCGACCATACCAAAAAATATTAATTTTGATTGGTTCATAATTATGTGATTTTGGAGTTCTATAAACATCCCAATAATTATTTGGTGCCAGGGATGTTTTAACAACAGAGGATTGCTTCTTTTCACCTGTTTCTAGAAGATGAGCCGCGAGCCGACATTTGAAACATGCGCGTGTACTTTCTACGCTTAAAGTTGATTTACTGAACATTACGTAAATATATACATTTAGTTCCAAGCACGCTTCAAATAAGCATTCTTATTTAAATCCGAGCAAAACTATTTATTGTGACATAATTAACTAATGTTCAGTTAATTGAACTCTACCCTAATTTGTCTACTTGTTGTGAGGGACACAACAGATCTCATTCAATTTGCGCATGAAGGTAAATGTAATGTTACCACGCTTTGGTTATGTCCTTGAAAATGCACATACATCAAACCAAACAAGAATCTATAAATAATTTGTAAATCACATCCTATTTTTATATATTTACAATGTACAGGGTGTAATTAGCTAATTATGTTTATTCATATTTGAACAGGACGCTAATTAGTCTCCTTTTATTGTTGTTTTGGTGCTTAATGAGACACTTGAAGTCAGTAGTGAGTCTATCAGTCAGTAGTCGTGCATCTTACGTTGAAGTGCAAACATGTTCAGTAGAAAAGACGAGTGTGTTATGTACCTGATGGGCTTGCTCTTGACACTGGTGGTGTTGGGGTATTTCAATGTTTGTGTCAAACTTGCGTTCTATTACTTTGGTAAGGTTCAGTTCCATCCATCCATTCCATTTACTAACTTGTTACACTATAGATAAGTTACACCGCATTTATGGTCATTCAAATTGGGTTACAAATATTTATGTACAGTTGCTTGTTCAGTGGTATTATTTCTTAATATTTTCTCCAGACTTGTTCAAGGACGGTTCCTTGAACAGATCGGTATTAATGTAACGTTTGATAATTATAGTTATTACAAGACCGTCATGAATTCAACCAATAATTTTAATCATGTAAAATCAACTAATAAATGTGAGCGTTTCGTGCAACATTAATTGTATTGTTCTTAACATTAAACCATTCTTTTTAAAATAGATTTGTTTAAAATAGAAATAATTTGTAGGGCTGACATTACACGCTTCTGATGCATGATTGGAAACTAATCTTAGCTAAGTTCTATTTGTATCTCTAAACTTGGCCCGGTTTGACTTGAGAACGGTTTAACTGTAGCCATAACAAGAACAGTTGCGACTACGTATTCGTATCGCTTTCGACTTATTTTTGTATGGGCAAATGAACAGCACTGCACCGGCGAAAAATCGTAGTCGGAAGATGTTCTTGCTACGGTACTGATGTAAGTTGTATTCGCAGCGTGTTCGGTCGCGCAGCGAGTGGTGGAGGGTCCCCCCGCGCCGCCCGCGCGCTCCTCGCGCCGCTCCCCGCGCCGCTCCTCGCGCCATCCGCCGCCCGACATCGTCGTCGACGCCTCGCTCTCACTCCAGGAACATGACATTAAAAGGTACCCCTCCTTTTGCTGCTTGTCAGATTATCTTGCTAACTTCTTATGCAATTTGTGAGATTACCTTTGAACAAAATAGGTTATATTGGTATTTGTTAATAAAGCTGTCAAACCTGGCAGGTCACATAGGGCTCTCTAATGCCCCATAATGTTATGCCCAGTTTAGGAATTTGAACGATCTCAAGCGTGTTCAGGTACTTTTTTGGCCATGCTACGTGATTGTCACTTTAAAGGCCAGTATTTGTCGTAGTTTGTATCGTTTTTGACTATTTTTGTATGGGAAAACGAGCAGTACTACGGCGGTGAAAAGTGGAACTAAAAGTTACGTTTTTGAATACGTAGTCGAAATATATTCGTGTAACCAGTAGCGCAAGCATGAATAATTTACGACAACGTTTTCGTATCGCCTTCGACTATTTTTGTATTAAAAAGTTAAGAGCGCTACTTCGGTGAAAAGTGCAACTAAACATTAGTATGAAAATTGTGACATTTCGCGAGTTACGTTTTCGTTTACATAGTCGGCACTGTACAAGGCTAATTCTAGTAAGGAGGTTTATGTGTTTTGGTTGGGTCAGGGCGACGTCGGAACAGATAAGCCCGGCGGGCGCGGCGGCGGCGCCGGGTCCGGCGGGGCTGCCCGCGCCGGCGCTGCGCCGCCGCAACAGCGACCCCGCGCCCGGCGACGCGCGCCCGCCCGACCCGCGCTCCACAGACTTCATCGGACAGACCGGCAACGGACTGTTCCGCATCGCTGGACACAGGTACACTACTCCGATATACCTCACAATACAAACACTACACTACATAAACAGTTGCGCCTGCGCACTGCGTATATGAACGTGCGCGCTCGTAATTACAAATTCAGGTGTGACTATTCATATCTATTTAATATTTATCGTCAAGCAATGCTACGAAAAGGACTGTTGTCGTTTAGATAGATGCCCGCGACGTCGTTAAGATTCCCATCTAAAAAATATTTTTCATCGAAGTATGACTAGCTTTAGTCATAAAATAATATGGCTTATTGTGAGTGAAATAATTTTAGGCACTGTTCAGTAGTTTTGTAGATGACATAATTGAAACACGATCCCCAGTCATCATTAAATGTGGCAGAACCTTCGAACCGATTTAATACAAAGCAGACCTATAAGTGAGTGTACATCTTCAAAAATATTTAAGCAATATACATTTTGTTGGTCAGATTTCGCAAAGGCACGCGGTTCGCAAAAGGTGACAGGTGCGTGTACTGCCACCAAGCGATCGACGCGTTCATCACACAGGGCCAGCGCTGCATCGACTGCAAGCAACTGTACCACACCAAGTGCATTCAGAACAAGGGCGTGATCACCATGCCTTGCTCCAGCCCCGTATCGGTCGCCGCCAGGGGGCGCAAGCGGAAGAGGCTGTACAACTCCAATAATAGTCTCCTACATGATCAGTCCAAGACATCCGTCCCCTCTAACTTCAACCTCACTGGTACCTCCGAATTTATGGACAGAACTGACAAGATCATCTCCGATGCAACTGAACTGCAAGCCATGCAGAACTTCATCACCGAGAAGATTTATCAAATGGATGGGAATGAAAACAAAAAGCAGTCTGAAGTGAGTACTGTCACCCGAAATTATACAACACAGATACTTTATTGCACACCGCAAATTAAGCTACAAATAAAAAAAGCAGATACAGATATAGATAGAAGAGATTAGTGACGACAAAAACGGCGGTCTTATCGCTGAAGCTATTATACCTTAAGTTTTTAAGCTAATTTGTATGTTTTTTGTTATAGGTGGATAGGGTATTCAAACACGCGCTACTAGAGTTCAAAGACAATCTCGTAGCGACGTACAGTATCGTCGAGACAAGAGGGTCCGCACTCAAGTACAAAGATTTAATAGGTAACTTTTTGCACGTGATGGAGACAGTGTGCGCGAGGGAAGGATCCACGCTGTCCATTACTATGGGAGTGAATGCATTCAGAGGGTTCATGGACGAATTTATGAGTCAACACGACACTGAGAAGGCTAGAACAAAGAGGAAAAAGGATAAAAAACGAAAGGTAAGTTAGAAACACCTGAATGTTAACCCGACATAGCATGTACGCTTTAAGATGTTGGAATTTTCTAAAGTACTTTAATACTTGTCATTTATTTTATTTGACATGATTTGATGATACGATAAGTCGCCCATCTTCCCGTTGTCGTTCATTCGACTTTTACATTTTGTTATTATTAAAGTAACTCTTGATCTTCTCCTTTTTTAATCTGTTAACAAATAACTTAATGACGTGATTAAATTAATTCCAGTGTTAGGTCTGCCATGCCTTAAAACATAACATGTATTTGTAAATATTTTTTTGAAAGTAAACATGTGATGACTCATATTTTAGAATTGTACCGTTTGTCGTCCGAGTTTAGACAAATTGATAGAACATGAAATTGTACGTCACAATGTTGACCAATAGTGGCAGTTCAACTAACTGTGATACGAGGTGATACTGTTAGGATCGTGTGTTGTTGCCATAATTTCAATTGTGGATGTGTGATCTACGCTGATTATTTTATATTCATTGGTTGAAAGTTTTGTTGAAACAAAATGGCTGTAAGTGAAACGCGCGTACTTTTCCAGGTGGACGATCCGATACAGTACAAGGGGCACACATTCATCCTGTGCATGATAAACATACCGACGGAGTGTGAAATCTGCAAGACGTTCTTCATGTGGCCCATCGAGCGGTCGCTCATCTGTCAGACATGCAAGCTCGCCTCGCACAAGAAATGCTACACAAAGGTACATACTTAATTTTATTTAAACAAATTTTCCGTATAGATTTTTTTTTACTCTAATTCAGTAAGAATGTTTCAATTTATGGGAGTACCTAGTATGTTTTAGAATACGCGGTAGAGGCGTAACAGATTTGCTCCCTATATATATGCAATTCACCATCAATCTTATACATTACTAGCGACCCGCCCCGGCTTCGCACGGTCATTGTTAACCATATAAGTTAATACCTACAAAACACATTAATTATATATTCAAACCTTTCTCTTGAATCATGTTATCTATTAACAAAAACCGCATCAAAATCCGTTGCGTAGTTTCAAAGATTTAAGCATACATAGGGACAGACAATCACGGGAAGCGACTTTGATTTATACTATGTACTGATGTTATACAATATTGCTATACAGCTTGTTTTTAATGTTGAAACAATTAGAGTTGTTAAAGTAAAATTTTAAATTCGTCAGAATTATTTTTCTACCTACCTTTAATTTGAAAACAATTTGCACAGGCGGACTTATCTACAGCATTATGTACAGTTAGACCACCAGTCAAACTTATATGAAACTGGTAGGCGTAAATTAAGTTTATTCGTTTGTTGTCAGGTATCGACGATATGTAGAAAAGACAATGCGACGCCGTCAGCCAGCATCGTGGGCGCCGTGGACGCTGGCGGGAGGGAACAGTTCGGTGTTCTTACGAGAGGAAAGGTACATACTGTTTTTTTTTATTATAATCCCCTCGACTATTCTGATCAAGTTTGTTTTTACATCACAATGGAGGAACTATTTGGAATGTTAAAGTGGCGCAGCAACAAATCAATTTTGTATTACCGAGCGGTTTTTGCTGTCGCGTTGCTTGATATTCTATGAATAGTGTTTTTGGATGGCAAACATTACAGTTATTACTTAATTGATCAGTAACAAGGTATATATGAATAGCATGTTTATTTTCAGGTGTTTGGTGTGCCCCTGAGCGAGTTGCCTACCGGCGAAAGTAATATACCGATAGTGGTCGACAGACTGATAACCACCATAGAAATGACCGGCCTCTACACCGAGGGTTTATATAGGAAGAGCGGGCTCAGTTCCAAGGTAAGCCTGTCCTTTGGAGCTACCTATACCATCAGGCGATTTTCTTACTTAAGCTCGTGCTCGTTACGAAATTGGTATGCTGAACGTAAAAAGATGGCCCAAATGGAAAAGGGTCCAATGATTCATTTACCTACTTGTTAGATCAGCGTTGTGCAGGCAGGTGTTTAGTGTACCGTGTGTGTGTGTGGGTGTGTGTGTGTGTGTGTGTGTGTGGTTAGTATGTGTCGTGTGTGTGTGTGGTGCAGGTTGTGGTTAGTATAGCTCGTGTGTGTATGCGTGTGTCAGGTGCGCGAGCTGCGCCGGCTGCTGGACGAGCGGCCGGGCGAGGGCGTGGCGCGGCTGGAGGGCTACGCGGTGCACGTGCGCGCCTCCGTGCTCAAGGGACTGTTCCGCGAGCTGCCCGAGCCGCTGCTCACCTTCGACCTCTACGACGACTTCATACGCGCCGCACACATCTCGGACCCGCTGGTAACTAAATCAAATTCAAAATAACATTTGTTCAGTCTAGGCCCTAATAAGGCACTTATGAAGGTCTGAATTACATCACAATAGAAAAACCATCCGAGGCTCGAAAAAAAGCCACCCGAGAAGAACCGGCAAGAAAGTCAGTGCTCTGTCTTTTTTTCCTTTTACATTAACACGACACACTGCACACATACTACCTTTATTTCTATCACTGCATCTATACAAATGTCCGTTTGTTATTATGATAATATAACAGCTCTTTACGAAATGCAGACAGTAAATACGATACTAATAACAAAAAGCCAATTTCTTCAATTTTTGTCCCTCTGTCTGCGGACAAACCCATATTTATAATGGCACATATATATTGACTTGATATTTCTTTCAGGAGCGGGTATCAACAATATTTGCGATTCTGAAAAAGTTGCCGAAGCCTAATTTCGATGTAGTCGAGAGGTTAATATTCCACCTGGCGAGGGTCGCACTAGGAGAGAATCACAACAGGTAATTATGATGGAATCATCTGTTTTTTAAAAACCATGTCAATTCATATTTATGGCTGATAGTAATAACTAAAGAAATGGAGAATATATTTTTATAATATACAAAAATAACACACTTTTACACAAGAAGTTATATAAAAAGATATAATAGTACAAAAATAAATTTATGAAGAATATATTTACTGTCAATGTACGACAGACAGGATAGGGTAAATATTGTCATTTTAGTCAGATGAACAGATTGGCACTGATTGTAGCGCCTACCCCATGAGGGACTTGGTGTGTATATTTGTGTATTGTGGTGTAGAGATGTGTGTGTGGTGTACAGGATGGGCCCCAACGCGCTGGCGATAGTGTTCGCGCCGTGCATCCTGCGCACGCACAAGGTGCAGCCGGCGCAGGACTCGCTCAACGACATCGCGCGCCAGACCGCCTGCCTCGAGGCCATCCTCGTCGACAAGATACGCACCGTGAGCACATTATATACTAACATAATTCACTTATAACAACCCACACTTAACAAATGTTTATTGCTGCTTACATGCCCGATGTAGCTGGATCCTCGATTTTTATATAAACGACTGCTTTCTTAATTTTCTCAATCCGGAAAATGGGTTACTTGACTTCAATGAAGTTGCTGAAGACTTTTAGACCAGTCCCCACCAATATGTATATAAACAGCACAAAGTATTGAACTGGAATGTGTGCTGAGCGGGCGCGTAGAGCGGAGGTGGAGGTTGCCGAATTATTTAACCGTATCGAACTACTAAAGTGCCGGATTAGCGCGAGTGTACTGTCATAATAGGTGTGTAATGTTGTATGCAGGTGCGCGGCATGTTGCAAGACATCGCGACGCTGGACGACGCGTGCCACACGGCCACCAGCCGGCTGGTGACGCTGCGCTCGCACTGCGCCGCGCCGCGCCCCGAGGAACACATCCTCGTCGGACACATACACGAGATCGAGCAGGAGAAGGCCATCATCACCTCCAACCTGCCCGCACTCATCAGGTACACTACACCACACACACATACGATACGTTACATTTGCACAGGTGTACCCCGTATTGTATAAACCCCTATCTATGTATTCTTATTCTTTATGTCACTAAACTCCTAAACGCCTGGACCGATTTCCATGTCTTTTTGTAGTAGGTGAGTTCATGGTTTAGATTCACAATTGAACTCGGCAGGTGGCGCTGTTGTCGAGGTTCTAGATTCGTACGCTGACGAAGACGCGGAAATATGCTACTAGATTTATGTACTTGAGCTCAACACGAAGTCTCTTGACTTGAAATTCGGCATAGTTATTCATTGCTCGACATAATCATAATCCTATTAAAACTTATGTTAAACAAGCCTTATTCAATATTGTGCTACGGAAAAAGCTAGTAACCCTATATTTAACGTACAGCGTCTGCAGCTCGAGGATTGTCGTACTAAACTGAATGGGCTCGATCATAATGGGATTAATACATTTGTTATTGTACCTGTATTAGAGCGACGTCGGACGACGACTTGCTGTCGACGACGGACCACGACGGCGAGCTCGGTAGCACCGACGACCTCAGTACCGGCGCCAGCTCTCTGCGCTCACAACGACTACTGCACAGACAACTCTCCTCTGACGACCCCATCATGGTTTAGACCAGGACTGTCTTACAATACTATCATGTTCCAATACTGCGCTTAGTACAGAAAGGCTTCGGTTAGACGCGAAAATGTGCTAAACTGTTTGCAGAATGTAAAAAAAATACGATGTGCCGATACAACTAAAGGTGTAACCTAAAAACATTCCAAGAACGTTTTCAATTGCGCTCCAGTATGTTTGTAATTACAATTACAACCCGGACGTTATTTGAAAGAAGAGGTTAGAATATAATGAATTTATGATATGAATAAGATAATCTAATCGCAGTTTGTTGTTTGGTTTTCCGGCTTATTGTGTATCAACATGGCAACAAAAATGCCCTCCAGCCGCCAGTTACACATCCAGTTAATAATACACAACAAATTCTCTCGCTACATTCACAGCGACAGGATTGATCTATCTTGTCCTGTCTATATGAATGTAGTGAAATGTTGTTACACATGAAATGCGACGTTATTTACTGGCTTTGTCATTATAAACAAGTTTAAAACATTCTTGTAACTTGTCCTTTGGAAAAAGGAGACTAACAAAGAATCCATTCAAATTAAAAATGTATGTTCCTCGCCTTTAATGATTGTGGAAGAAGAGTGCAATTGCCAGTGATACCACCCTCTACTCGAGATGTTGTTGTGAATAATGTGTTATAATATGGTCGCCTAGATTACTGTTGAGGTATCCGAGGTTGCTCAGCTATTTGTTTTACAACAATATAAGCTACTCATTTGTAACATTTACAAATGCAATTATATGTATACGATAGCAAGATACATTTGCTAATTTGAACAGTTATGACAGTTCCCCTATATTAGTATTCAAATTATACACCTTTGCTATATCTTACTTTTACATCGGCCATATTATGGTGAAATAATCTATTTTCATATAATACTTGAAGATTTAATGTAATAACACATTACAAATAAAAAATACTGACGTAATGGTACATTTATGATAATGTAATATAATAGTACAAAGTTATTAATTCCTATCGAAATTGTATGTTCATTTGTAAAATAATGTACTCTGTATTTGAAAATTAATCATTTGTGGAAAAAATTACAATACAGACTTTTTGTTATTATTATGAACTTCCTATGGTATGAGATAACACATTGTACTTAGTAGTGTTAGAATTAGTGCTTCTTCCTACAGATAGTAACGTACATTACTTATACCGGCCACGCTTCTCCGTGATTTCACATTATTTATACATGCACATAGGCATAGGCATTTTATTAATGTATGTATGAAATAATCTTGTCGTTTCTATTGCTATTTTAATTGATGTATGCATTCAATTGAATAACCCGAAAATAAATATAATACGTTTCACGTCGAAAGACCATGACATGATGTGTTGCCATCCATTTCGGGAAATGTAAAGTTCTCTTCACGAAACTATAAAAATGACTTAATATCGGATATACCGAGTGTACCTTGCCTCTGTTATGTTTTGTTTCACATTCTAAAAGACTGCCTATTAATAAGCGATTGAATTAATCATTAAGTCACAAATATTTTATCCGCTTTATTAGTTATTAACAATTAACTTTATAAACAACGAATTATTCTGTGAAAAAAATGGTATAAGTTTCAATACTAAATGTTTCCTTAGAGCTATTTAATAGGTCGAAGTTTTAGTGGAATGCTCTATAGCCGTAACTGCGAAATTCTAACAAAATTGCTAAAGAAAGGCGCAAGAGTAAAAATGTGTAATGAATCTCAGTGATTTTATAGAAACCATTATTTATAAATTTGTCAAATTTTAATTAAATTACTGTTCTTTGACAGAACTCTATTCAATTGTTGAAGTAGTTTAGGTAAACGAAAATATTCGTTATGTAAAAGTGCCCATCAAATACATGAATGGGAATACAATTATGTTGATAATCGTTTAATTGGGGTTGTGTCGCAGTACTTACTGTATTTTCTGTGCCTTCTATTAGTTTGCTTTCAGCAGTCCTCTAGCCTGAACATGTCTGAAAGTTTAGCTGTTACTGTGGACGTTTATTTACTTAATGTTTGTATCCTTGTAATAGTTGTAATATTGTAGAGCTTAGATACAAGAATATTGATATGTTAGTGGCGTAGTGTTTACAATCATATAATATAAATATAATTAATTGTATAGAGACGTGATTAGTTCAAGGGTATTATTTCACATCTCGTAGATCCCAAGCATACTCATACTGATAACTAAATATAAGTAAGTTTATATAAAATTGTTTGTGCAATGAGCTACAACTAGAACTTATGGACACTTTAGAAGTGTGTGTAGATAATTCGAGGTCTGTGTAAAGGATTCTGTACATATTACTAGTTACTATATGATGTTAGAGCAAGGTACTATTTTATATTTTAGAAACTGCTATCTTTGCAACTGTTAATTTTAAAAAGTGCCTATAAAAACTGTGAAATGGTTTGTTGATTTTACTGAACAGGTGCAACAATATTGGATTTATCAAAATTTTATTGAAATCTTATGTCAATCTAGTTATTACTTTTGGTGGCAAGATTGACCAGTCTTATATAAAATGAATTTGATGATATATATTTCATTACATCAAACAATCAGTATACAATCCAGTATAAATATACTGAATGAATGCTTTTAAATTGGAAAAGATTGATGTTTTAGGTATTTTGAGATGATATTACTTGGATATTCCTGCTGTAGCACATTGTTTTTATTCAAACTTTTCTAAGGACCAATATTAAGTTGATACATGTGGGTCATTTTATATTATCATAAATATCGACCATAGTCTACCCTACAATCTGTAATGAATCTTGTATATGACATGTATATTGTTCAATATTTTAAGCAATCCTATAATGTAATGAATTATAACCAAAACATTGTACTGTATACAAAATATGCATAAAAATAAATAAATAATTTCTGTGGTAAGTGGTGCTTTATTTTGAACAGTTTATGTAGTTGTTTCATCTACTTCCATATTTGTGTTCCAAGGTAACTGGCCTATAGGACATACAGCCCATTTGTAATTAGTTGAGGCTAATTTCCAGATAGAATTTTTAAATTCATTCGTGTTCTTTGTATCTATATCTGTAGTCATAATTGGTGATTGATCCAACTCCATGTCTTCAGCCAAATTTACTATCTCACCTGCCTTTCTCAGATCATCTTCTGTATATATTCTTGATGTTGTTTTCACAGGGAACTTTTCAGGAGTTGATATTAGTTGTGTTAGTTTTAAAATCTTTTCTACAACCGATTTTGGCAACTCTGGGACAACTAAGCCTAAGAGATCTTTTGCAAAGTAAGCAAGATAAGGGTTAAATGTAGATAAAATTGGTTGCACAACATTAATATCTGTCAAATCTACTGGCACAGGTTTGCTCAAGTTTAACATGAGCATTTTGACTTTTTCATTTGGGAACCAGTGGTGATACAGAGTAACTAACTCTTTTTTCTTTTTAGTTGTCATATCTTCTTGCTTGATCCTGCAAAGTTATAATTTATTTACTATTTTATATAAAACAAAACTGCAGAGTGCATATTTGGATACTACCAATACTTTCAATATATCAAATTATTTGAATACTGAAATTTAAAAAAATTACCTATTGGATATACATTATGTGCACATCTCTAGGCAAAATTAAACAAAAACTTACTTATTCATTCTCTGTACAAAACTTTTGCATCTCACCAGGGCCTTTAATATTTCTGCTACCCATAAAGCAGCAAGGGTAGCTTTATTTTTGTAATTGGATTCACTTTGTGTAATTTTTATTAATTCTAAAGTAAACTCTGAGAGCAAGTCATGAGTGTGAAGGAATGTGAGCAGCATTTCAAAACATTGTACATAACTTCTATTGAGTTTGCCCCTTTTTTTGAATTCCATGCCACTAAAAAAATTTAGCAGCTCCATAGAAAGAAATGTAGAGTCTTCACCAAGCAAGGCTTTACTAACCAACATGCTTGCATCCTTATGCTTCAACAGCTTGTAGGACTGGATATCAATAACATTGATCAAGGATTTGACAGAAACAGTTTTCAAGTCGGATAGATCCATACATTCACCAAATAAATCTCTTGTATCATTCACTATTGATTCCTTCAAAGTAGGATTTGGGATGTCAGACATGTTTTTGATATGACATTTAGAATGCGCACATAAGCTGAGTGAAAGGCAAAGATGCATCAATGCCTCAAATTTATTGGCATCATTATCATGAGTTACTTTTTGACCAGAAACGTAGTCTTGAATGGTTAATTTATGTTTCTTCCAATAATTGTCTCCAAGCCAGTTCAAGCTAATAATGGCTGCTTCTCTGAGCAATGATAAAGAAGGCAAGTTATTGTTGTGTGCAGCATCGTGTCGCAGATCTATGATCCAGTCGGGTATGCCTTGTGTCTTAGCTGCTTGATACAAGCTGGTCCCTTTCGCTGTTTCACTGTCTAACATATGATTAACAAAACGCATTATGGCAGTTGCGTACGCCAAGCGTAAAAATTGATCGTTAGTTATATTATCGGCCATGTCATCTTCGACTCGTACCTGGAGCAGACCCAATGTTGATTCAATACCAGCAGGAAGCAACGGGCATCGTGCTTTCCATACTAATAACAATAAAAGGGCCTTTTTATAACTTCGTTCATTTGAATACACAGCAGGAAATATTTCAGTATAAACTTCATGCCATTCTTCACGGTTGAACCATGGAACGATATGATAATACTCCATCATAATTGTCACATTAAATGTTAATTTTTTAATGAAATTTATGTTTATAAAATTATAACCTAAGTTTTACGACTGTTTTACGACTTTCACGCTGTTCCCGGTATCCCTAATTGACCACAGAGTACATATTACTACGTTTTATAATTGACGACAGCTTTTCTGACACTGACAGTAGCTTTTTTTTTTGTTTAGTGATTTTACATCTCGAGGCTGCTTACAAGTCTTTTTAAGACAGTCTTCATCATCATCCACTTGCTGGGGATTACCCAGCCTGCAGGCCGAAGGGAGTCCAATCGGTGATTTTGATTGTTTTATGTAATCTGCTCACTAAGCAACGCTACGCTCTTACAACAACCAATAATTTTCAGTTTTCGATACAGATTTACAATCATTAACTTTGAGTTTAATTATTTCGCATTGCTTATTTCATAGCATAACTATTTTAATGTTTATTTGAATAATCATAATAGACCTATTAGACCAAGAGGTCTGATGTGAGTCTGTTCTCCAAAACGATAAATTACTTCACCCAAAACTAAGAGATAATGTTTAAAATTACACCGAAAGACTTAATAAAAACAAAATATATGCCTCGAGAAATCCTTACTACTCAGACTGTTTCTCGTCAAAAAGCAAGTTTTAAGGTTTTAAAAGCCGGGTTGGCCTCGTGGTTGAAGCAACGGCCTGCCATCTGATGGGCCCAGCTTTAAGCCACCCGACCTGTACCAATGTTCTTTTTTAAATACAGTGATTAATCACACACACAAAAAGAGAGGTAGGGCGAATTGGGTCTCACGTGGGTTTTCCCATCAAAATTGGAGCCGTCCGATTGGGAACTGTACCTCCACCTTACAGAAGTCCGCAGTCAAATAAAATAACACTACTTTGATGTAGTGTTGTGTTTCTGTGGTGGGTAAGGTTACCACTGCTCTACGAGGATACGCTGCGCTAGTAGTAATGCTGCTAGCACCGTGAGTTCTCACCAACAACTGGGTTGACAACTCGTTAGTGATATCCCTGCAGGTATTGCTAGTAGTTATAGGCTACGGTGACTGTTTACCATCAGGTGGGCCGTATACTTGTGTGTGTGCCACCTTAGTGGTATAAAAAAGGTTACTATGCAAATAATTGGGTTGACTTGGGAGTCGGTCACGCGGCGGGAAAGTAGTACGACATCTAGCGGCAATACGCGGAAAGCCAAAGATTTACAATTAATACAAATTGTATTGGAAGATTGAAAGTTATGTATATTTTTTATATTGTGTGTTCCGTCCGTGTGCACTTTAGAAAGTCAGAATAAGGACTTACGCTAGTGTGCACAGAGTACATAACGTGACATACATACATATATGGTTTCTGAAGTCGATTACAAGAGCTGTTTGTTATCCCCTGACGGCATGTAAGAAATAAAAATAAACGCTACAATGTGATCGAAATTTTGAGTACTTTTGCACTCAAAGTTTGTAACTAATTAAGTCCAGGAAGTGAAAGTAATCACATAAAACGCAACAGCCTACTACTAGGTACAAATGTACAGAAAAGTATTGAGATAATTCTATCAAAAGCAAATTAAGAATAACTGTTATCTTAATTTGTTATAGTTTTTCTAGCCTTTTTTCTTTTTAGAATATTCCTTGAAGTACGAGGTTGGTTCTTTCGGAGAAAATAAAAAATATTGCCCGTTACCCGTAGGAAGCCTGGGCGGGCCGCTAGTTAATCATAAAAATAATTAAGAGTTCAACACACTACTACCGAATTCGCAGACCTAATATCAACAAGTCATTCTAAATTAGAATTTACAGTCTCGATTTGAGCTAAAAAAGGCGCGACAGCTTGATAGCGCTGCGCTGCAAAGTTGCGCTGCGCTCCAGTTGAAACCCTCAAGAAAAAGTAAACGTTCTTCGTTTATTTATAACCCAAAAACCCCGGAAAAGTTGTATAGTGAATCAAAAGAATTAATTATTTGCATACTCGAAATTTTGTCAACTCTCTCAGGTATAGCTTTCGCAATCGAAGGCTCCTTAATAGAAACACTCAGTTCTAAAACGCTATCCATTTTACGAGACGGTAGTATCAAATATTTCTCGCCTGCTACGGCGGCGTCGGCGACAGGCGTAGGCAGAGGTTGAAAAGGCAAACTACCCGCGGAGGGTCGAGCAGAATTAAGAAGTTGATTTGATCTTGATTTTGCGGTTGAGACGTAGCTAAGATTGAAATGCCATTAACTGACTTACCAGATCCTGGGACATTAAGTCAAACCTCCGTTCCCAATCCAATTGACAAGTGCAATGTGCACAAAGGTGTGCACGTGTAGGAGCGGCGCCGGCGCTCACGTGGTGCAGCCGTCCTCGAGCACGCACGCGCGCTCGAGGACGAGGCTCACGACCTCACGAGCTCGACGAACGCGACGAACGAACGACGAACCGAATACTATAGCCCATGTAATTGTTTGAAATGTCGCCGTCGTTTTTTAACGACAATATTAATACAATTTCGCATATAAATTCTGATGCCACATATATTTTGTAGTGTTGTAAAGAACTAACAATAGAAGGCGTAATAAAAGCACAATGATGTAGGTATAGGTTAGCTAAGGTAAAAATTAAAAACGTATGTAGTAAGAATTATTTCTTTTTTTATTAAAAAAATGATTCAAAAGCAAATGTTGTTCATTATTCACATGCAGTTAAAACGCTACATCTTAATAGCATTATTTTCATAATTAAATTAAACAACATCTTATCAACAGGTAACTTCAAACTTATCATTTTCAGTATTGAATACAATAACAGCACTTTAAGTACTGCGTAATATTTTAAATACCTTAGGGGAATGAATTAAATTATACCAACATAAATAAATATCATCAAACATCCACTCAAGTACAGTTAGTCGCGGACTGATCACCTTTGGCACTAACGTATCTACGAACAAAGGGTTCATGCCCGGCATCCAGCGAAACGGTGCGGAAAGTTATTGAAACAGCCAACCAACATACACTTCTCAAATTGTATCAGATTATTTTGTATCGATCTCGGGATTATCATGTGGCGTTTTCACTGCTAGCGACATAGTTTGTAAATGCAAGGTACCGGGTTTCAGTTACATACATTGACATCGTTTACAAATATGGATTATCGGCGACGTTGAGAGTAAAAAATTAAATACGAGTACAATTTAAAACGAGTGGCACGAGGCGCGGGTGCAGCCTCACCCCGCCGGTACAAAAGGCGACCTCGGCGCCGACAATAAATATCTATCAATATATACTCTCGATCAACAAATATAATTCAATATAGCCGACAATAGTACAATACGAAGTGTTACAACTAGCGACGTTATCACAATGGGGGCGCAGGCTCATAAGTCGCGCGTGGCGAGGTTCTGCGTGGGCGCGCGCGCGGCGGGCGGCGGCTCGGCGGGCGGGGGGGAGAGCGGGGAGGGCGGCGAGGCCGGCGAGGGCGGCCGCGCATGGAACTTGCCCGGCAGCGAGGCCAGCGCCGACAGCGCGGCGTCCGCGTGCGGGATGCGGCGCATGATCTTGCCGGAGGTGATGAGGCGGCCGAAGCCCTCCTGGTGCGCGAAGGCGTACCCCGAGCGCACGGAGCGGCGCGCGCGGCGGGCGGAGGGCGTGCGCGGCGCGGGCGCGGCGGCGCGCCACCGCTGCCGCGCGCGCAGCCGCTCCGCCAGCGTCGGCCGCGCGCGCGCGCCCGCCAGCCGCCACGACACCACCGGCACCATCAGGATCATCATCTGACAACACACGACACATTCTTTCAATTATGTTGCCCAAATTTTCCCTGCTTACTGCTACTAGACTTATACTTGATAATAATCATGCAGCAGCCTCTTTACTAAATAAACCTAGTTGAAAAATATATATATATATATAATAAAAAAAAATAAAAAAAATCGGGTACTATTTAAGATCAGTTTTAATTCCTCTTTGTGGTGGCATGATCACCTTTTCGCCGTATAATACTATACACTTATTTTAAGCATCCTATAACGAGCTGTAAATATGGTGATGGTAATAGAGCAGGGCAGTATAGCAAGTGTATATTGGTACTGACGGTAAGCACGGCGGTGAACCAGAAGGTGGCCTGAGTGAGCGCGACGGTGAGAGAGCCCACGTAGGGTCCGCCGATGGCGTAGTTGTAGAAGTAGTCCAGCACGAAGTACGACACCAGCGAGCCCCAGATCGTGATGTGGTTGAACGCCGTCCAGTAAGTCGTGTCTAACGCGATCTGGAACACACACGCAGTTGGTTCCTTCATATTCATATTCTCTGTATACCTCTTCAGGCGGCCTTAGTTTTGATTAGCTGTTTTGTTACTGGCGCTAGTGAGCTAGCGGATTCAATTTTTTTAAATGAATAGTTACTTAGCCTTTTTAAATTTCAATAAAGTCGTTTGACATGCATAGCACTTTCAAGTTATGCATATTCTATGACAGAAATAGATTTAAATATATTTTTTATTTATATTAATATAATGTAATGACCACAACTTCGCCGGGAAGGCATCGTTTTCTTTTAAACTTCATAATAAAAGACCTTGTAACTATAGATTTCATGGATGGTACTTGGCAATGCTCCATGCATTGACTAATACAAATTCACACGGTCCAACCATTCAATTAAAATTTTAAGTTTGCATAAAAAGAATCAAAGTTTAATAAATATTGTGACGAAGTAGCCCAGCACGAAGTACACTATTAATCATAGTGACAACAGTAGGTATTATACTCACTTGTGTTGTATTGTCAATAATTAATATGGTGGCTACGACGCTTCCGAGTAGCATGTGATCCGACAATATCGTCCCATCGGGCGCCAGTCCATCTTTGTAAGTACCTGAAGGTAGAAAAGTACATGTATTGACGGTAAAAGCGCGGAGGTCGTATTTATCCATGAAAGAAAAGAAAGAAAGATTTTTTTTTCTTTTATCCATGTGATGTGTTGTTACGAATAAATGTTATTTTCTTTCTTTCTTTCTTTCTTATCCATGAAGTTGTTTCGGCTAAAAAGTGTGCCAAACAAATATTTTTATGCAATGAAAAATACATTCTCACGGAAAACGTTTTTTTTATTACTCTATATAATCTGCCTTATAACACCCAATGCAGTTACATTGGGTAACTGACACTATTTCCGAGTTTTTGGCGGGAATAATGCAGAGTGATTGAGATTTATTTCAATGTCTTGTAAATAGCATTATAGTTTATCTTTAGTGAGTATTCTTGGTGTCATTGTGCAGTAAAGTTTTATTTTGGAAATAATTATGAATGTGAGGTCATCTATCATTTTGGTCAGCTACCTCTTTAACTTTAAAGGATTTGTCTCCAAAAACTACCATAAGCATTAGAATGTATGACATAAAAATATATGACACTAGGCAATTTAATGCAACAAACACAAAAACTTGATCATTCTCTAGCAGTCGACACTGGCAAAAATTTTTCTTGAAGAGGATGATTGCCATAGCTATGAAGAAGAAGAAGACAATGTTTCCTCGATGGTAAAGATAAACAATAACGATGTGATATATAATTTAAAATATTTTATATGTAACTAGCTGCCCGTCCCGGCTTCGCACGGATGGACAAAATATTTGATAAATGTCTATATGCTCCTGGACCGATTTCCATTTTTTTTTATAAATTTAGCGGTTTGAAAAATAGTTGTTGACCGATTCTTAGACCTACCCAATTTGCACACAAAATTTCATGAAATTCGGTCAAAGCCGTTTCGGAGGATTTTAATAACAAACACCTCGACACGAGAATTTGATATATGTTATAACCGTATGGTATGAGGAACAGCACGAGCGAGGTGAAGCAGCCGTGCAGCGTGGACTTGATGAACTCCGTCTTGTTGAACAGCTGGCTGGTGTGGCCGGGCGCGTACAGCCGCGGGAACTGCAGCGACGTGGCGTCCGACACGTCCTGCTCGAACACGCCCAGCGCCAGCACCGGCAGCGACGTGTAGAACAGGTTGTACACGCTGATGAACATCTCGTCGAACACCGTCTGCGCAACAACACGGACGTCATTTATACACTCTACACCCCTATAAGGCACTCACTAAGCTCTACTTTGTTAACTTTGCTGACTCAATTAACGCCAGAACTGCTGGTAAGTAACTGTTTCACAAAAAAACTTGAGCAATATTTTACAGCAAATACATATTCACAGACTGATAGATATTTGAATGACCAAATCTCATACCGAACGGCATATAATATTTGTCTTATTATATCACATGATTTGTCAAATTTGCGTAAGCAGGCCAGTGACCGTGTATGTATAAGTGAGAAGGACAGACAGCCTCACCTGCGCGCTGAATCCGCAGAAGAACGCGAACCAGAAGTGGCAGACGGTGAAGGCGAAATTCTTGTAGAAGAAGTAGCGCAGGAACTTGCACATGCGGTAGTAGGACCAGCGGCCGTGCACCAGCAGCAGCCGCTGCAGGAAGCGGAACTGCGCGATGGAGTAGTCCGAGGCCAGCACGGCCTGCATGCCCTCCTGCCCGGAGATGCCCACGCCGATGTGCGCCGCTGGGAACAACAAACACTTCACTCACACAACTTGCAACGCCGTGGTGGCCTTGTGCTTGAAGCAACGGCCTGTCATAGGCCCTGGTTCAAACCTCGGCCCTTACCAATGAGTTTTCTAAGCTTAAGCACAGTGATTAACCACACCATGACCTTAAAAAGAGAGGTAAGACGAAATGGGATCTCCCGTGAGTTTTCCTATTACAATTGAAGCCGCCCGACTGGAAACTGTACCTCCACCTTACAGAAGACCACAGTCAAATGACACTGCTTTGATGTAGTGTTGTGTTTCTGCGGTACGTAAGGTTGTCAGTGCACCACGATGATACGCTGTGCTAGTAATAATGCTGCTAGCACAGTGAATCCTCACCAAGAACAGGATTACCAACGTTAGTATTAATTTATAACTACTATGGAGTTCATCTAGCTGTGTCAGTGTGACGCACATATTTATTAGTTCTGCATCTTGGTGTGATGTATCTTCTCTATCCAATGTATGAATGTCTCTAGTACGCATAGTACAGGCTCCGTCTAGTTTGGAGTCAGATATTGTACTCTGCTATGTGCGTTTGATGAGTGTGGACTCACCTTTTATCATGGAAACATCGTTAGCGCCATCCCCTATCGCTAAGGTGACGGCTTTCCGACTCTTCTTTATGAGTTCCACGACCATTGCCTTCTGCAAGGGCGTTACTCGACAGCAGATCACAGATCGACATTGTAATACTACATCTAGAAATCTGGAACAACAAAATATTATATATTAGGTTTCATTGGTAACATTCTATAGCACTTCAAATAAAAAAAACAACATTATGTGGGATACATCATACATTTATAGTTTAAAATTAGAATATACAAATGCGACTAAATAAGAATAACTATGACACTATCACATGATTAATTAATTGTGAAGTAAATTCGTACAGCATACAGCCCATCTGACGGTAAGTGGTTACGGTAGCCTATGGACGCTTGCAACATCAAGGGTATCAGTCGCACGTTGTCTGCCCAGCAAAAATACCTTCACATCCTTCTCGAAAACTCCCATGCTATATTTCCTAGAGATAAGCATGGCGGGGAACTCATTTCACAACCTGAGTGGCCACAGAAGGAAGCTTTCGAAACGCACAGTACGAGATAGTACGGACGAGGTAATACATAATTCAAAATGTAAGCAATAAGTATTGGTACTCACTTTTCTTCCAACTTAGGGTGCAGACAGTGCACCAACGAGTGTCCGTTGACGACTATCGCGAATCCGTTAGAGTCGTCGTTGTGCTCGTGCGAGTCCGCGGAGTACGGACCGCCGCCTGACGCGTACTCGTTGCTGTAAAAACTGATACTCTAACACACAGTTTATATTATACTCTACATTTATTGTCATAACTTCATTATTTTCAAGTTCCACTTTACAACTACCTACTACTAATCACGAAGATCGATAACGTAACATACTGAACGAAGTTATTGTAAATATTTAAATGAATAATTCGAGTGCGTGAGTGAGTACAACGCAGTTATATTTGGAGTCAGATTTTCTTGTAACTATATTCACTTACATTACATTATATTTATAACACTGCAAATTGTATTTCTATGCCATAAAATAAGGATCAAATCAGGTTAATTTAAATACTTAAACACATACAAATAAAAGCAAACGAACATTAGCCTGGCCTGACACAGAAGACACACAATATCACTTCGCAACTGAAATATTGAACCTTGAACATGTTACGTTAAGGATGATTATTATTGTCACACATGTTAAACTAACTATGTAGTTGTCAGGTTAGAGAAAGTGACGGTACAGGTTAGAGAGAGAAAGAGCACTCTGGCTGTGTATGAGCGGAGTGTTGTGGTGGAGAACAAATCGATGCGTGAGGTTAGTGGGTCGTGCACTGAACGTGATACGTAACGATAACAATTTGTTGTATTGTCTCATGCTATCAGTTGAACACAGTAATGTCATATAACAATTTATCTGACGGATAATAACTCGTCTATAAGTAAGCCCTGTTAATAGTTTTTAAAGCTAAAGTTTATCGGATAACGATTATTACTCACAAAACAACCTCAAAACTAGGATGTTCTGAGCTGTGGGTGCCTCACAAATGTCTATTTCACAAACGAATTTCCATAACTCAGGCCATGATGGCTAACCCCATGTGGCTGGTTATTAGGTTATTATTAATACAAAGATTACGCGATGGGACTGATATCCGTCTGCGCAACCCATTTTACAGGGATATTTGGGTTTTAGCCGATCCGAGTTAAAATAGCTGCTGACAGACCTTTTACATTTGCCAATGACACTCAGTTGGCAACTGGGACCGCCGGATATCCGAGAATTCTTATTAGAGAGTAGGTCTTCTTCGTTTTCTACATAAGTCTTTTGTAAATTAGCATCAACAGTAGGAAATCTAAATTCGTCTAATTGAATCAACCAGTCGGTAACAACATTTTTATAACACACATCGATACATTGCGAACACATCGACAAACGACAACACACACGATAATAAGCCAATGTAAGCGCATCATATCAGCAACAAGGGAGATGCACGAAATGTTTTTTATTTGCGAAGCGTCTTTTTGATTTTCTATGTATATCTGTACGAAAATGTTATTAAGATGTTCCCCATTTTGACTTTAAATCAACATGACTGATGTAAGTGTTCAAAAACACATCACCCACGTATTGCGTAAGCAACGCGAGATCAAAAGCGGCTTGAAACAAAATTCAATTTGCTCTCCATCACGTTGTGGATGTGGACGATGTGCTGTTGAATCTCAAATAAGGTAAGTGATTAAATTGATCTGAATCAAGATAAAGTAGGTGTTGTATGCAAGGGTGAGGGGTGAGGGGTGAGAGTTGGCAAGGCATGAGGCGAGGAGAGCGGGCGAGGTATATAGCGTCTGTCTTTGTCTCTCTACCTGTGGTGTGGTAGTGTGTTATGTTCCCACCTAAATGTGACGACGGAGACGGCGGGCGCGTTGAGTTTGACGTTGGCGGCGCGCGCCGGGGAGACGCTCGCCGCGTCGCCGTTGGCCGGGCCCTCCGCCGGACCTGCACATACATACACTAGCTGACACACGTTGACCTATCATAACTATTAATACCAAACTACTCACAATGCTGAGGTTATATTTTATATGGACTTTAGACAATAACAAACACAAAAAAAAAACTGTCCAGCCATTCACGCGTGATGCTGTTGCCAATGGAAATAGAGATTAATTTTTATATATATAAGATATAAGATTATTACACTAGCTCTGCTGTGCCCACGATTTCGTACGTGTGAAATCGGATATGTCTATGTTACTCCTTATAACATCAGTTATCTGTCAGTAAAAGTCGGAGATTAGCCGGATCAAGACATGCAGACAGACGATAATTTTTGAATTATATATTTTGTTACCTTGTACTTTCGTATTTACTTTCATAAACATTTAGATAAAGGCTGTTATTTTGATATTACAAACAGGCATACAATTTTTTTTATCATAATAAAAAATAATTTAAAAAATCGGGACTCGTGGCAGAGTTGTCATTCTATACATCGAGCGATTTGCATGTTAAACAACCTTTACCCTTGATTAATGGGTGATCGTCAATACCATACCAATATTCCTCCGTGCCTTGGTTAGCACGTTAACCTGTCACTCCCAGTTGACAAATTTATATCTTTGGTAATCTTTAGAGGTTAGTAGCAGAAAGTGTAACAACTGATTAACCCTACAAAAGCCACAGAAGCCGCGGTGGCCTTGTGGTTAAAGCCACGGCCTTCCATCTGATGGGCCCAGGTTCAAATCCCGGCCTGCACCAATGAGTACAAGCTTAAGTACAGTGATTACTTGATTAGCTAAAAGAGAGGTAAGGCGAATTGGGATCTCCCGTGGGTATTTTCAATTAATATTGGAGCCGCCCGACTGGGGACTGTACCCCCACCTTAAGACCGCAGTGAAATAACACTACTTTGTTGTAGTGTTGTATTTCTGCTATAGGTAAGTAACGTCACGCTGGCACCAAATTATCTTCGGTTGAATAGTGGATGTTGTACCTGTGCCTACCCCTTCAGGGACCCTTGTGGGAAGGCGTGATGATATAAATATGTATGTATTGGTTACCGTGCGGCATAAATGTGTTGACGACCCGTATGGAGTCCCTGCACTTGGCCAGTTGCTTGTCCACGTCGTCGTACGAGCCGCCGTCCACCACGAACACCTCGGCCATGTCGTCCGTCAGCAACTGACACGAGTAGCCAATATTTATGGCCGTCTCTGTTGAATTAAGATACTGTTACATACTATATACTGTTGTGTTATGTTATATACTGTTAGCCTATATCTACCACGGGTTTGGAAAGTTGTCATATTCGTAGTTTTGTTATGCAAATATTATGTAGAGCTGATTTTTAATGTCAGCTATGCCTTGCTAATATGATAACGCACATGTTAATTCTCCACTATCAGCGCGTAGATCATTCACACGATATTTGATCAGCCTTAATATATCTTGTTCTTTTAATATTATAGTTCTAATAGTTTTAAATTTTGATCCGTGTCTTTTCATCGAATACCTGGCATACATATATCTATCTACATTACGTATGTTATTATATACAGTTACAAAGTTAAATACCTTGCTTATCACCCGTTAAGACCCAAATTTTAATGCCAGCCAAACTGAGATTAGCTATTGTCTCTGGCACTCCATCTTGTAATTTGTCTTCTATCGCTGTCACACCTGCAATCAAGCAAAACTTGTAAGTATTTATGGCAAACATTTATGTGACAAATATGTATGCCTTGCGTTTAGTATGTGTTTACAAAAAAAAGTATTATATCAGCTACTAGTTCCCATAGTACAAGCTTTGCTTAGTTTGGGGCCAGGTGGCGCTGTGTGAAAAAAAAAACAAAACAAAATGGCGGAGAGAGCGGCGTTACCCAAGAGCAGCAGGTCGGTCTCGATCTCCTCGTAGATGGCGTCCAGTTGTTCGTCCCGGTCATGCAGCGCCAGCGCGGCGGCGTGGTGCCTGCGCTTCCACTCCGCGAACCCGCGCTCCTCCAACGACCGCCACGCCAGCGCCAGCGTGCGCAGACCCTCGCCCGCAAATTTCTATAGCACACCATCACACCAATATTTCAAATGTCTATACAACATCACACCAATATTACAAATGTCAATGTTTGTGTGTGTGTTTGTACCCTCTTCGCGTCTCCACAGCTGAAAGGATTTGTATGTAGCGTTAAGCTAGTACAAATATAAGTCACACTCACTGGAACACACATCATGGACTCACTGATCTAATAAATCATGGACGTCGGCCCTAATACTAAATTTACAGAAAAACATCTGTAGCTAAACTATAC
This sequence comes from Falcaria lacertinaria, assembly GCA_951449985.1. Lineage (NCBI taxonomy): Eukaryota > Metazoa > Arthropoda > Insecta > Lepidoptera > Drepanidae > Falcaria > Falcaria lacertinaria. Next base: position 4,062,461 of record OX602124.1, read on the forward strand.
GAAAAAGGGTAACGATCTTGGATACGTGTTTATTGTAAAAAAATCTAAAACACTTAAAATTCAGTTAGTATTACCGCACGATTCCATAATGCTTGCAACAATTTATCGGCTTAGGACGATCGTTAAAACTGGTTTCGCGAGTCTAATGATTGAACTTGCTCCGAGACAAAACTGTTATAATTATACGTTACTCGTATTTTCGTATTTTAAAGACACATTTGGTTGCATATTGTTATTATAAATAGGCAAGGCTCTCGCTCTTAAGGCGAATGCTAGATTCGACATGTCAGAATAAGATGAAAAAATATTGTTAACACATGTTTAGTTTTTTTAATGCTTACATTTAAGTGCTCCTGTGTTCTCGATTTCACTTCCCCTTGAGTTCCTTTTAATCTGTCATATATTACATTATCAGCACCTTTCGTGTATAACCTAATTTCACCATCCTTCCTCAATATCACGGACATTCTTTTCCTAACATTATTAAAATCTAATATACATAACAACTCATACACCTGCAACAAAAAAGAAGAATTGCATGTTTATACTGTAAATGTACATTTTGATATTTCGATAGTATTCCATGTATCTTCATACTAACCTCTGTTTTACCCATTACTTCTATTGTAATACTATTAGGCGAGCGTTCTCTGAACACGAAACCAAAATTTCTGGCTGCAGACACCAGCGCCGATTCGTCTGGCGACTGTGCCTGGAACCAAACAAATCTTTATTAATTTTAAATATTTATTTGTACACCATTTATAAATAATGAGATTAGTTCATAATCAAATAACAGAACAAATGGCGGCCTTATCGCTCTCGGCGATCTTTTCCCGCCACATATTAATTTCAATACTAGTATTCTTCCCATATAATGCCAGACCGGACAACCGTTGGTTAGGTAGTAAGGGTATTGTGAAGAATTATCAATACTTAAACTTAATAAAATTATAAAGAGAAAAAAAATGAATTTTTATTATGAATAAACTCAAAAACTACTGAAGACCGATCATAAAATTCACCTTCACTTCACAAGTAGAATGCCACAAGTAACTTAGGCTACCTAGATATTATACGCACTACGCGAGCGACGTCGCGGTGAAAAAGAAAGAGAGATAGAGAAGATTATATTTTACGCAAACTGTGTTGTTTTGTTTTGTACTTCTCATATGTATGTAAAATTAGCGGAATCGTACCTGATATTCGAGCCGGTCGTTCTTCTGGTCCGGCATCACGGTGTGACACAACGCGAGGAGGCGAAAAAAGTCGTGCACGTGTTGGTCCCCTCGCTTCACCGCGTCCAACAGCGACGCGTCGAAGAACTTGAACTCCGGCTCGTACTCCGGGTTGAACGAGAAGTCCAGCGGCTCCGAGCTCTGTTCCAAACTCGACATTATTACCACTCACTAGGATACACATCAAGTCTTCCGTAAGCTCGAGATTACAAATATTGCATTTACTTATTCTTTTTTTACAAACTTATACAGGATTTTTAAAAGAGACAAATAATTAAAAAATATCTACTCAACTCGACCTTACGTGAGACCATAATTGCAAATCTACATCGAATCGCTTTGTTTGGCATTAAGCAATATTATTGCAATGTAAATAATTACTATATATTTCTTCTAGCTCTCAGTTTCTAATTGACACATAAAGCACCATGGACAAACTATATTTTGCCTAACAAGCCCGAGACATGTCTTGATTTTAACTGCTAGATAAAGAGAAACATTTTTGTCAGAAGGGCTGTTCTAAATTAACAAGTTAGCTTGTGGATAACTTATCAGGCCGTGTGAAGTTATAGAGTGGCTGTTGCTGAGTCCCACGCTATGAATAATACTGAGTTTAAAGCTTTGGAAATTATCAACATTACAAAGCCATGATATTCGATGTAGATTCATAACTGTACATTCAAAATTACATGTTACAGGTGTCAACAAGCTTACACAGAAGAAACTTAACACAAGATGCAAAGCATGACATGCACTATACAAACAACGACAGAGCGCAGTTAGTTACAGAGTTAGTACATTCACCCCAATGATGTACAAATAATAAAGCTTAAGTTCAGTGTCACTTGTTCGTTCTAGCATACTGAAAATTATTTGACTCAATCGGACCAGTGCAGGGTAGATGGAGTAAACTCAACCAGAAGTGAACATGTTAGGAGAGAACAACCAATGAACGGATCATATGAGCCGACTAGGATTTTGACCGTAAAATATTTATGGCGTTTACTGCAAGCTATTTTGCACATTGAATCGCCTTGGCAACTCAAAAATAAACCTTAAAAAATTAATTTACTTTACATAAAAGCCGTTGGATATAAAATACTCGTAATATCGTTTAGTGATAGTGAATATAAAGGCAGATTAGATAATCAAGTAGATTAGTTGCTTAGCCGATCTGTAATGTGCTTGGGCTCTATGGTGAAAAACTAATAAGAAAAGTGTAGCAGAGCCCTACCAATCCAAACCAAGTTAGAGTTGTGTACTCATCAAACACTATAGAGGTGTCTTTAGCCTAAACCATTCCATAGAGACAGAAGGACAGGACGCAGCTCCAATAGTGATAGCTTTTAGGTTAAGGTTGCCGCTAAATAGTTCTGGCGCTTGTTCAAAGTATAAGAATTGTATTAATCGTGTCAGAAGAGAAAATAGCATTTTGTGAACCGTATTTTGAACCACACCATTATTATACGGTGCTAGCCCTATTCTAATATTTAGAAATGACCAAATTATTATACGTATGTTTAAAACATTAAGAACGAAGTAAGCGGAATATTATTTTTTCTTGAATATATTTTGTATTTACTGCGAATTAATGTGGTCATTTCAAAATCTGGAAATAAACAGATACATATCCACGAGTAAATACTTATTTATTAGTTCTTTAAAGTGAATGCTAATCGAAAAAACTACTTTAACGAATTGAATCTGTTCCTTTCCAGTATATCCTATTCACGAACCACCTCGCGTCCGCGATCTATCCCTGAGATCTACAGCAGGATATATTCAATACAATATCTCCAGGTTGACCGACTGATCGTTTACGCCAGTATAGAACGTTCAATTCACGATGACACGCCCCACTACTCCCGAGGGATGAGAAGGGATGCGGAAAGCCAGCACGCCGCCCTTAGTTTCTGATTAGTGAATTTTATCTCAGTGTTTTTATTTGACGCATTGCTGAATAATGCGTAGCGATACTATACATATACAATGCCAATACAACGCATACTTTAGCGATTTAGAAAAAGAGTGGGACCTGCCGTCGGGAATTTGTCAAACGCCCACTACACATCATCGGTCGAAGTTCGTCGCCGAAATAGGTAAAGTTTATCAGAGTCAGTGGCACGCATGCACGAACTCTCGTGCGAGGCCATCATTCTCGTCCAATCGAGATTGCCGTAACGACATATTTTAGGGTACGGCAACGCAAGATCGATACCACTGGTGTTACAAGCGTTCATAGACTACGGTGACCGCTTACCATCAGGCGGACTGTATGCATGTTTGCCAGCTTAGTGGTATAATAACAGGCGTGCCAAAGAACTTTTACGGGCTAGTCTACGATCAATGAGGGAACCTTCGCGAGGAGTGTAGTGCGCGCTGGACTGTATAGCGTATAGCGTATAAGGGTAGATGTGGTCGCGAGGCGGTGTGCGCGGGCGGTATGTGGAGCGTACACGTTTGTCCAGGGCGGGGCGGTGCGGGCCGGGCGTGCTGCGGCCCTGCGCGTGCTCGGCCTCCAGCAGGCGCGCCGCGCTGCCCGCCGCGCCCCGGCCGCCCCCGCCGCCCCCGCCTCCCCGCGGCCGCTGCACCCACACACGTCACTCTCCGCTCACTGACCACTACACCTACTCTCTCACGCTAACACTCACATCTGCACGAGACTAGCGCCACGCTTATTGTTAGAGAGTTACAACCTACATGGTGTTTTAATGTGTTACAACTCTCCTCTTGCTTTCATGGGAGTGATTTTGTGTTGCCAATTTAGCGACTTTTTCGCTAGCAGTGCCGACTTTTGTTAAGTCTTAGCGACAAAAAGAGGTTAAGTCGTCAGGTGTTACACGCCATATGCGGCTACCGTACGGCTCGCACGTTTTTTTATGTGTATTTTTGTCATTTCATTTGAATATTTTATGTAAAATTAAAGAGTGGTTCTACAGACGTCAGAGACGTTTTCGGTAGGTCTTAATCATGAAATTGTTTCACCGTGAATACATAATCAATTTAATACTATCGTTTAATCCTAAAATAACTCTAAACATTACATCGAGTGAACGTGGCACATATTAATAACTATTCTAGCGGTCCTAAAACGCGCCAGCCAATTAGATCGATAGACGTTGTCCTTTCTTAGCTTTGAATTAATATGTCGAATACACCTTAGAAAAAAGGACTCAGTTAATCCCGAAATTTAAAAGGATTCGATTTTTTTAAATTGTTCCTTCTTTAAACCTACTCCTGAATATAACAAACACAAAAAAATAATTTGCGAAATGTAAGAATGTTAAAATCAACGCGGTATCAAAAAGCCTTTATACATAAGGGTACATAACATATTATTTAGCAGTATGATTCATTGTCCATTGCCAAGTATTCGAATCAGAATCGATTAACTTAACACATTAAATCGTAAGTCGTAATAAGTTATATAAAACTAATGGAGTTGAAGTCTCCGTTGATTACAGCTGGAAACTTTTAAACTTCTCGACATAAGAATTTATATTATTAAATGAAATCTGTTTGTAAGCGTCAAAAACAATCTACTGAACGCTACTGCAATGTGTGTTCATGCAAACTATTTAAATATACTAAAACACAAGTGAATTGGCACGATGGCATTTGTGTGTGATAGTTTAGTGGCCGTTTGTACATGTGCACGTGTATAATTGACGCAAACATTATGAATGTACTGTGATCCAGACATGACTTTGGAAAAGGACAAACACAACAGTGAACAATTCACATGACCTCCCCAGGCGTGGTTGGACAAAAACAAAACCATTAACGAGATAATAATAAAACAATCCTTATACAAAACAAACTTCATGCAAAATAATAAAATCATCGGACTAGGAGCGTGCTAGTCTCAGGACGCACATTGTGAATGACGTATCAAAAAGTTCAAAAATTATATGCAATCTACATGCATGTAGTCTAGAGCCTAATTGCATGTGCTTAAAAACGATGGTTCGAAAAAATTATAAAAAAAGCGATAGCGACGTACCTCATTGAGTTCGATGGTCTCTCCCGTGTTCTCGTCGACCACGTCACCGTAGCAGACGCCTGCTATCGAACACTTATTGAACGTCATTATGTTCTGCGTCAACGTTCCGGTTTTATCGGAGAATATGTATTGGATTTGACCTGAAATGAATTTCTCATAAGTATGCCTCCATATCTGTATATATGTATAAAAAAGGGCAACCACTATTGACTGACATATAGCACATAGTTCAAACCACTTAACGGGTTGCGCTGAAATTTTGCATGCAGAAAGTTATTATGATGTAGGCATCCACTAAGAAAGGATTTTCCAAAGTTCATTCTCCAAGGGGATGAAACTTGTGTTGCAAGCGTCCATATGCTACAGTGACCGCTTACCATCAGGTGGGCCGTATCTTGTTTGCCAACTTAGTGGTATAAAAAAAAACCTTTAAGCGTGAACTGGGAAAATACGTTACCCTGAATTTAACGCGAGCATAGCCGCGGGGAAAGCTAGTTGTTACATATTCGAAAAAGTACCTTTATAATTAGATACATACCTAGTTCTTCATTCAACGTGGTGGTCCGCGCTTTCGCCGCTGTTCCAGTCTTTTCATAATACATCTTCTCATCCCAGTTTATGAGGAAACTCTGGGCAAACCTTATTACCTGGATGTAACGGTAAACGATATTTTAGAATATTACCCGTCATAATTCGGACTTCGGATATATATTAGTTTCCCGGAAATTGTTTTGTTTATTATTATTGAAGTATTAACTTCAAGTTCAATGTTTAACAGGAAACTTCTACAATTAATTATTTCTGTATATGACGTAGTTACGTGCTGTTGTGATCTAGAATACATAATGTGTAAAATATTTTATCATAAATGATAATGTATAAACATTAAAATATTGTTGCTATTTTGTCATAAAAGCCCAAAAAAACCGGCTAACGTTTCTACACTATTGTATTTGTAGTTTCTAGCTAGTTTATAAAATGGAAACGTTAAAGTCGGCAATAAGCAAACAATTTCCCTTATAATTTTCCACCTTAGTGGTATACAATCTAAATATGTTCATAGACACCATACCAATAGTACACACATATACGCCAAGTCCCTTTCAGGGCAGGCAGAGAAAATACGTAGTTTTCTACTAAGGTGAATAGAAGAGAATAAAAAATCTAGCCTATTCTACTAAGGTGGCCCGCGAGCCTGCATTGTTGTAAGCAATGTACGTAGTCTAGACGCTTGCACCAGGGGTATAGCACGCGTGTTGTCGACTTAACTGTAGAGTAACTGACCTCGACGGATACGTAGAGCGATATAGGCACGACAGTGTTCATGACGATGGCGTAGGAGAAGAAGACGAGCAGTGCGATGACCACCGCGCCCATGGTGGGCTCGGCCGGCACCAGCGTGTCCCACGGCAGGTACACCTGGAAGTAGCGCCCCACCAGCCACTCCCACACGCCGCACGCCACCGTGCAGAACACGCACATCGACAGCAGGAAGAATACTATCTGCACACACCGGGCACCCACATCACACACGACACAAGCCACAACGTACGCAATACGCATTGTGCAATCAGACTATATGATTATTAAACTTTTATTATTATTATTTTCGGCTTATTTTATTTTGGAATGGGACTACCATAGTCCCATTCCAAAATAAAATAAGTCAATCCCAAAAATAATGGACCCGCCTTACCAGGGTAGTAGGTACTCATCTGACCGCCCAACCATACCGACGCTGCTCCGAGCAAGTAAATATTTATAGGAACCGTTAGAGGTTCAACAAAAAATATTACTTCCGGTTTTCCTGTATAATGGCTTCGAAATTCGATGGTATAGTAGTCACTGAGTAAAATTTTTGGTAACCAGCCACATGGGGTTAGTACTTAGCATTAGTGCCTATAATAACATTGTATGGGATAAGACTAGGACAATGAAGACAGCTTAACACGACCTACTACCTTCCATTCTCATTCCCGTTTTTTGTGCATACGTAACGAAATACGTACTTACTAAACCAAATGGCAACGTAACAATATTAATCCATGATAACAGGACACTCACCCCTATAATAAGAAAATTAAGTAGCCTATCGATGCTGGTGCGCTTGAACTTGGTCTTGCCGGAGTTCTGCATGAGCTTGGTGTCCTTCCCGGCGAACACCACCACGCCGTAGCACCACGAGGTGTTGCGCAGCACGCAGCCGCGCAGGAGCACCTTGTCGTTGTCCAGCGAGAAGTGCTGGTTGCGCCAGCTCATCGTACCTAACGGAAAAGACAGGTCACTACTGCCGCCCCATACTTCCTTGACAGTTACTGTACTGGTAAGCAACAACACAATTCGACTATGTATTCGTCGCTCTCAAAACGTCAAAATTAATACGAATTTTCAGTTCCACTTTCGCCGGCGCAGCGCTGTTCGTGTTCCCGTAAGCGATAAGAATATCTAGTCGAATATTGTTCATGCTAAGGCTACTGATGTCTATACTATATGTCCATAGTTGCTAGCTCGGCTCAGCTTTCACTTCACTTTTTACCTCTCATGTGTCTGACATACCTAACGATTTAGAAGAGCAGTAAGTAGTAGGTACTGCTCTTTTAAATGTCCCCTATGTGTCAATCAAAGTCGAAATTGGTTCAGCCGATTCAGGCATGGTAGTCGCAATATAGTAATAGAATCCTGAACTTATATATAATATAATAAGTATATTGTATATTGTGTCGAAGTCGGTAAATAGTTGGCATTTATTACTTATTGCATTATATGCGTAGTTGACGCATAGTAACGACAGTCACATCACATCGAAGTGCCAGCCCATTAGTCTAATTGCATATTAAGTACGTTGTTAACATTTAGGACACGGGTAATAACACGTAATTACCCGCACATGATTTTTTGTTTGCGCTAGAGTCGATTGCATGTTAGCGGATACAATACCTAACAGAATACATTCACGAACGACGCTGATATCAATGCAACGGACACATGAACGTACAATAATCCTCCACTGCTAAATCATTACCTAACCGTGGCATCAGCACTAATAATCATTTGCTGATTTCACTAGCCATGTAGCAAGTGCATTGCATGTCTCTCATAAATAATGGGAACATTTTACATACATTTTAACATACCATTTAGTAAATAAATACGGTTAAACAAAAACAACGTGGTGGCGTACGTTCAAATTCCGAGCAAAATACCAACGGGTTTTTTAGCGCACTGAATTACTGTTCATTGTGTAGGTGTGGTACTGAGCTAATTCAATTTCATACAGTTTACTTATAAGTAAAGCTGAACAGCAGTGCGATTATAGAAACACAGCAACTGAAATCGCTTCTGTTTTTTGATGCATCCGACGCATAGAAAATATTTTTTTTTTTGTATTTTCACTCTTTTCGTAACGCTTGTGTGCTATGAATGATTGAACACACCTTCGAATTTATTAAGAAGATTGTTGGGCGTTTCACACACAATTTCACCGTCGAATGCTCCCAACTCTGCGTCGTCCTGGCCCATAGCGGCCGTTTCCAAAAGGCACTGACGACATTTCAAATTTGTCTCCCTGAAACCATTTTATATAAACATTATAACTCATCTCATCATAGCCAATCCCTTTTTCTAGGAAGAAACCCTTAATACATTATGTATATTAAATAAGATATTAATATAAGCTAGCGACCCCGGCTTCGCAAGGGTTAAACAAAACCGAAATTCATTATACATGAAAACCTTCCTCTTGAATCACTCTATCTATTGCTGAAAACTACATTAAAATCCGTAGAGTAGTTTAAAGATTTAAGATCTACGCGAACAGACAGCGGACGCGATTTCGTTTTCTTCCATGTAAAGAAAAGATTTCTGTAATGCGACTGAATACCAAAGTTTTCATAATAAAATATATTTTCACATAAACTTTTGACTCGTGTATCTGAAATGAAATATGCAATTACGTGCTTGCATTCTCCTATAAGTAAAATCAAAAATTTCTTTGAAAATGTATATGGTTTACATAGGTAATACAGCTTGACCATCTTAGTGAGAAGCGTCATGTGTCGGAATCACTTCAATTAGTCACACTGCAGTTGTTTGTTATCTGTACCCACACTATAGACTACACTAACTAAAGTGAGGTTATTAGTTTGGCATTTGCGTGACTCACTCAATTCCTTTGGAACTTTTTTACACGTAATCTTAACATTTTAATTGTCAAGAGTAATCAAAGAAATTACAGAACGCAGTTTAATGTGTTTCCTGGAAGCCGATTATGGATACGAGTTTTTATCATATACATAGGTCTACATATACATGACACTCTTACACCGATGTTTTACAACCGACGACGCGACGGCATTAGTGCGGTATTCTTATGGTTAATTTCTGTATCCCATCGTATCTAAGAGTTACGGTCACTACCTTTCCATTATTAAGACCGAGAAGGATAGAAAGAGAAGGTCATAGATTACCTACTTAGTAAACAGCCGTTAGCACTACACGTTAACGCCCCAAGAGTGTTATCAAAGCTTTGAAAAGGGTTAGGTAACCGCGATAGATATCGTTGGTGCTACACGCGTCAATAAGCTGTAATAATGGCTTACTATTACGAAGGCTTATAATAAGCTTGCTCTCTTACTTAGAAGCACAAAAACGGTGAACGTACCCATCCAACTCGGCAGTCTCTATGTAACAGAGCCCGTTAGGCTCCGAGGTGCTGAGCAGTAGAATGTCAGCGGCGACGAACTGGTCGTTCTCCAGCCGGATGACGTCTCCCACCTGAACAGACGCCCACTTCTCTTCCACGAGCTTGCCATTGCGCAGGGTCTTCGCCCGCCTGTGGTTCACTTGCGAGTCGTTCTGGTGACGTTGCTGTAAACAATTTTTAAAGTTACAACACATAGCGACATCTCCAGCGAAACTAAAATTTTCTTAGCACACATCATTTTTGTTTTTAAACAATATAATACAATATGCTAGCGACCAGCTACGCCTGCGCACGGGTAGCAGAGCATATATCTACGACAAAAAATATACTCGGTTTTATCTGCACGGCTTGTTTCTTTCCGACATCTGCAACTATCATCGACATATTTCAGTCGATTAACACTACACCCTAAACCTTCTTCATGGATCAATGCGTTTATTGCTGAAAACTGTATGGAAATCCGTTCAGTAATTTTTGAGTTTATCGCGTTCAAACTAACAGGCAGACAAACAGAAGCGACGCGCGACGACGGGAACTTGTTTTCTAATATGTAGTGATATATTAGGTCCTTACATATGAAATTGGCGTTTTTCGTACTGGCCACTTTAATCACGAATTTCTCCTCTTTGGTAAGGAATTCCAAATTCAAATTTGTACAGCTATAGACTCATGTATTTGTGCTTCGATGATCGTCATTCATTTGTTTTTTTTCTTCTGTTTTTTTCTGTTTGCGTCACTCATTTTACAAAATGGAAAACCTTAAATATCGCATTATTTACGAGTACGAGTTCCGCGGTGGCACTAGTGCTGCGGAAACAACTCGAAGGGTGAATGATGTGTATGGCGGTCGTGTTGCAAAAGAAAACACAGTTCGTTTTTGGTTCCAACGTTTTCGTTCTGGAAATTTCGACCTGCAGAACAAGCCCCGTGGACGGCCTGAGACTCAAGTTGATAATGAAGAGTTGAAGGCTATTGTGGAAGCGGATCCATCGCAAACCACGTCCGAGTTAGCTGCAGGCTGCAATGTTAGTGATAAAACTGTTTTAATTCACTTGAAGCAAATTGGGAAGATTAAAAAGCTTGAAAGGTGGGTACCTCACGAATTGACTGAAACAAACCGGCAAACGCGCGTCGACTGCTGCGTTACATTACTAAACCGGCACAATAATGAAGGTATTTTAAACCGAATCATTACCTGTGATGAAAAATGGGTTCTTTACGATAATCGGAAGCGCTCAGCGCAATGGTTAGATCCTGGCCAGCCAGCCAAATCCTGCCCCAAGCGAAAATTAACCCCAAAAAAGTTACTTGTAAGCGTTTGGTGGACTAGTGCCGGTATTGTTCATTACAGTTTTTTCAAATCTGGCCAGACTATTACGGCTGATGTCTATTGTCAGGAATTGCAAACCATGATGGAAAAGCTAGCGGCTAAACAACCTAGGCTGGTCAATCGCTCCACGCCACTGCTGCTTCACGACAACGCTAGACCACACACTGCGCTACAGACGGCTACTAAATTAGAAGAGCTTCAATTGGAAAGTCTAAGACATCCTCCGTACTCCCCGGACCTTGCTCCAACAGATTACCATTTTTTTCGAAATTTGGATAACTTCTTGCAAGGGAAAAAATTCAACTCCGATAGGGCAGTCCAAATCGCCTTCAAAGATTTTATTGATTCCCGTCCGACTGTTTTTTTTAGTAAAGGGATCAATGAACTACCTATGAGATGGCAAAAGTGCATAGAAAATAATGGTTCATACTTTGATAAATTAAATATATTATATTAAAAAATATTCGACTTTTTGTTCCTCCCATACAAAACGCCAATTTCATATGTAAGGACCTAATATTTTGGCGGTGATGGCGTCGTCGTCTATAAAAGAAGAGCTTTGATGTGGTTATCAAATGTGAAAGATAAGTTCGCTATTTATTTAATATTCCTCCTAGGAACGCAGTCTTTAAGGCCTATTACCTTAGTGTATCTCGTTATTATTCAGTTATTTCGCGGTTACCGCCGTGAAGGTACAATACATACGGTAAAGTTATGGGCTATTCTGAGTCAGGTTACGTAAAATATTAAGGTCACTAGCACGACCATACTTTGGGTACGTTAAATCATTAATGGATACAATAATGCCACATGAACGTATTTACTTTTACCTATTGTTATATTATTCAAGCCTAAATATATAACTGTTTATATGTCCCTAATAAAAAAAAACAAACAGAGACGCACAAACTTTTTAAAAACCAAATGCATATAAAGGTATAGAAGTATCAAAATAATAGCTTTTTAACAATAAAAAGCTGTTACACTACAAACAAACCATAACATTTTATCTAATATATAAAATTCTCGTGTCACAGTTTTCGTTGCCATACTCCTCCGAAACGGCTTGACCGATTTTGATGAAATTTTTTGTGCTTATCCGGTATCTATGAGAATCGGCCAACATCTATTTTTCATCCCCCTAAATGTTAGGGGTAGTCCACCCCTAAATTATTATTATTTTTAGACCTATTTCAAAAATTCTTTCACCGTTAGAAAGCTACATCATCACTGAGTAACATAGGCTATATATTATACTAGCTTCCCGCCCCGGCTTTGCACGGGTAGACAAAATATTTGATATAAAAGTCTACCCGTGCGAAGCCGGGGCGGGCCGCTAGTTTATTTGTATAAATTAATGTTCCAACTAGACTACATCATATTGGCTCATATACTTTCTTACACCATACCAAAACTCGAACCGAAAGCCGGTTATATTTTTAATGCCAATAATGAAACCATGAGGATTTCGAAAACGGCTGACTTTCATGAGAAAGTACTTCACGTGGCTTAATTTTATTAAAATATTTTGATACTCCTGAAAATTTGTATTAACATGCCGAGTAGTAGGTGTTGCCTTGAAACTCTTGGAAGCAGGACAAAAGCACTTATCTCGCGAGTTTATCGTCTCAAATTATTCTCGTCCGATCCTCTAATTTAAAGTAAACCTCGGATGATTTAAGGTGCGTTCTAAACGACCGGCGGATACTCCGTGATGCCAAATTTTACCTTACATTTAATTGCATTAACTTGTATATTGAGTGTTGATAAAACACAATAACCACGCTGCCTGCGTTCTCACGTAATATACCGAAATATGGCCACTGTGCAGTTAGATACAGGACATAATAGCGGTAGAGAAATAATAACACGATCGATCAGTCACCTCACCTTGTTTTTCCTTATTATTGAACCTATTAATCATCAAATTACGCTGCTTTTGTTACGAAGATAATAAACTTCAAATACAATTTCCTAATATATAGTATAGAATAGAATATATTATCATGCCAATGCAGGCACAAAGAAAAGAAGAGCTCCATTTTACTCGCGATTTGCACACCTCTCTTCATACACGCCCACCGGTTCCGAGTACTCTTCACGTTTCAACTCGTTTAAATTCCTTAATGAAATATAAATAATGCATAATAAAACTACTATGATTAAATTACAACCAGTAGACTCAATATGTCACCTCGATGTATGAGTAAATACATTTCAAACATCTTTTCAAATCCAACTAAAGCAAGAAAATCTTAATGTACTCTTAATGTTCAGTAATGCATTCAGTGAAAGGAAATTTATCAACATCATCTTTCTGGAGACAGCCAAACTGTTCGCGACAGAAAATGCTACATTGTCCACTATAGAAAATTCCATGTGTATCCAATCTGAGAGCTGAGTAAATGCTAGAGTACAACAGCAAGTCTTCCCGTTTCATTCGCACAATGTTCGAATGAAATAGCGCGTTAACGGTATCACCCGTTCTTGTCTAGCAATTACGGGTTTTTTTCACGTTTTTAGGGCTAATTTTCACTATGTTTAACTTACGTTTTAGCTCACAGATTGGAATCTAGATAACCTAAGATAATGTTTTATGTGTAATTAGATAGATTTTAAGGTTTTCCTTGTAATGATAATAAATAAATACTTATTTCTTGTAGGATTTCGTATATATAAGGGATAGAGTAGGAAATGACTTGTAATTTTTGTCATTTGTAATCACATTATTGTTTATAACTTTTAAAGCTTTATAGATAGGTTTATGATTATTGTGGTTTTACATAGATAATTTTGTGTTCTAACCATCATGTATAGTTTAATAGTTGTAAACCTTTATAGTTCTTTGTAAGGTTAGGACAAAGTGTAAAATGATAATAAAAATGTTGAATTGAAGTCTTTCACCTACGGGAGCCACACACACATTGGCACACATTATCGCATATGTGTGCCAATATGATAAAAACAGACGAGCGCGCCTTGACCGTGTCACTTCGGCACAGCAGCTCGGCGGCGCAACATCAATAGGAAGAAAAGGCTCCCAATAGGAAGAAAGGCTCCCAATTGGAAGAAAGACTCCCAATAGGAAGAAAGGCTCCAATTAGAATCAGAAGCAAATACGGCGTTTTATTTCGACGTAGCACCCACCTGTAAATCAAGAGAGATCCAGTATAGAAAAGTGCGTAGGGACTCCTACTGCTACAACTACGTTTGGCAGGGTCCGTCCCGCACACAAACTATGCACAACGTTTTAAACTAAAAGTTATGCACGTAGTTAACTATAATAGGACAAGTTATTCCAAAGGCAAAAGTACTACTGGACTTGTTCCTCATGTCATTACGTCATTTCCTCATCCCGCAACTTCAAAACAAAAGCAAACAATAGTTTGTTCTTGTTAACTTTGAGCAAATTCTAAACAAAAATTGCCACAGAGGATATGTGGTGGCTTGAAACCGAATAGCTTGATACTGGAATATATTATTGTTTGATCTCTACGCCTGAAAGCTTTCCCCAGCTACGGTAGATAGAGGCATGGCATCAGTCGACTCCACTCCAATCGAAGGTATTTAATATCCCAACGTCACGGATGGTCCGTGAACCGATTGCCGATCTTCGGACACAAAGTTTAAAATATAGAAAAGTAGCATTTTTTTTGCCAGGAGACGCCAACGTCGTTTCCCAAATCGAACCACGAACATCATAACTGAATCCAATAGTTTAACCACTGGGACACGGAGGAGGAAACCAATTTATGAGAATCCATTTTATGAGGGTGCATAAAATCACGGCTAGGTTTATCTTATGTATCGCAGATTCGAACATGCGGTTTCTGTTCCCCAAAGAAGAAATCTGTGTATGGCCAACAACATGTCTCTGATGGCCAACAGGTACTAATTTGATCTGGGTCTAATTTGGCTGATTGTTAGTGATACGCGTTTAAAAAGTAAAATATATTATATGGATAGAAAACAAATATGTCGTCAATATTGATGACGTTGAAAAGTCAAACTATACACAAATCACAATCTGGCCTTCTACAACTACCACACTAATTAGATACGTAAGAATGAATGTCAGTCTATTCAGGGTCATGGACTTCATTCAGCTCACCAGCAAGTACTACCTAGAGACGACGTCAGAACTTAATTAGTGTAGTATTTTGAAACAATAAGTGGGACGTACGTGGTTCAAGAACAAGGATGGAAGGAATTTGCTAATATTGCTATGGACTAATTGTTCAATTCAAGACGGTTACACATACACTGATTGATCAGAGTGCAGAGCTTGGTGGTTTTTGTTTACTTATCTAAACAGAATGATCTAACAAATTGGTAATATCACCATATCAGGTAGCATTATATTTTGAATTAAAATTAGGATGTTACTGTATATTACGATTGTTGTATGTTAGCAAAGGTATGTACGTACAAAGTCGTCATAGGCGTCCTTGACGGCAGTGAGCGCAAGCACGCCTATGAGCGGAATGGCGGTGGTGATGGGCGTCAGCGACGAGATGGCCGGAATCAGCTGCAGCACTAGCAGACACAGGAAGTAAAAGTTCGCCAGCCGCTGGAACTGCTCCAACAAGTTCAGCGGCAGAAACGTTATTATAGAATACTTCGATGTCTTGATGTAGTTGTTCTGTAACAAGCCAAACATATACCTCTAAACGTCTTCTTCTCACGTTTATTTATTTATTCAATAAATTGCATATGTGTTAAAGCATAATACAATACAAGTTTAGTTGGTCTTTTCTGCCAATACCGAGTGTAGGAGAATTGTTTCTTAAATTACTAGAACCTCGATTGTCAATGTGTTCTAGAGAGTCTGGAGACAATCAAGGAGTGTCGAATGACATTGAAAATACACTCTAAAGACCTATACCACAATTCACCGTCTACGACACTCCGAAAAAATCCCACTGTGCTTGATTCTCTGTCAAAACTGCTCAATAGCGTCGTTATCATATATCAAGTCAAATCAAATACTTTTCACTGCACACCATAATGTAACAAAATTAAAAGTAAAGTGTAAGCACCAGGCGTCCTAATCACAGCAAAGATGCATTGAAAACGAACTGTTGTTTTTAAGAGTAATAAATAATAATAATTCAATGACTAATTTCTAAGTCAGTCGAAGATGCATTTTTAATAGATTTAAAGACAAAGAATAGTGAACATAAATGAACGATGCCAGTTCTTTTGTTTCTTAATGTAACTCACGGAGGGCAAGACAAGTTACAATACACTACTTAGTTCGTTACTCAATCTGTGTACCCAATTTTACTGATTAGTGGAAAAACAATTTTCTTTTTACATGTCATACAACATACGGCGAAGTTTAATTTGTCCGTGTATAACAAGTTACGACGGAAATTGTTCACAAAAGACTCCGTTTCATAGCATAACAGTAATTAAAATTTTCCTTTCCTATAATTATCTAGTTGTTTCTATTGTCATCAACTATTTATTGATATCATTTGAAAGTTGACCAACAAATAATTATTGGATAGGTAACAGGACAAACCGGTACGGGTACAACCTGTTATTGATTGTTTCCCTCTTTATGAGTTAATTAGATCGATTTAATAATGAAATAATAAGTCCCGTGGTGGCCTTGTGGTTGAAGCAAAGGCCTATCATCTGATAGGCCCAGGTTCAAAATCTCGGCCCGTACCAAGTGTACCGTGTTTTTTTAGGCTTAAGTACAGTGATTAACCACACCATGAGCTAAAAAGACAGGTAGGGCGAATTGGGATCTCCCGTGGGTTTTCCCATTAATATTGGAGCCGCCCGACTGGGGACTGTACCTTCACCTTACGGAAGACCGCAGTGTAAAAACACTATGAATGATGAAGTGTTGTGTTTCTGCGGTAGGTAAGGTTGCCAGTGCTCCACGAGAATACGCTGGGCTTCATTTAACACACAACTCTCTAGTAACACTAGACGACGGTAATTTACATGCATTTATTTAAGTCAATTAAATGCGGTTAAATCAATTAAATCCAGCCGTAGTTTCTAACGATTCAAAAGTACTTCTTTGTAAAGTCTAAATCAAATGAAACATAATTCCCATTTTAATTTTGAAGCCTCAACTAAAGTTACCTATCTGATTTAACGAAGCAAAATAAATTAACAAACTTTTATACACATTGGCATTGTCTACAACTCAAGTATTAGTTATTTTGCGCTTTATAGATACTAGCGACCCGCCACAGCTATGAAAGGCTTACACAAAACCAAAACGAATTATACATAAAAACCCTTCCTCTTGAATGACTCTATCTACTAAAAAAAAGCGCATCAAAATCCGTTGCGTAGTTTTAAAGATCTAAGCATACATAGGGTCAGACAGACAGCGGGAAGCTACTTTGTTTTATACTATGTATGTAGTGAAATAAATAAAACAAATAATGCTTTTCAATGTTTAGAGAAGTTTTAAAAGGCCAAAACAAGACATGGAATGATAAAAAAGTGATATAGGGTCACCAAGTAGCGAAAGTTGGAGGGTTAAATGTGAAAAGACAAAATTACTTAGACGAATACGTCACTTACTGCGTAACGAAACTGAGCGTTGTATTCCCTGTTGTTAGCTTTGATTCTCCGTTCATTCTCTGAAACAAAAACATTATAAATGTATACTATAATTTAATTCAACTTATTATTATAAAACATATACTGCTTTAATCTGTATGTACAGGGAAAGAACAATTTTAAATTCATACTACATAGATGGAGATTACGCTAGGTAGATCATCTAATGTATGATCGCCATTTCTAATGTCTCTCTCAGTATAAGTTTCAATATATTCATTCAATATATTTCATTATTTAGATATACATTACTGTTAGGCGTTCAGTAATAAAATCAATCTGCGGCGAATGTACAGTACCGTATCATATGATATAATGTGAAGGAAATCAGTTGAAGCTGTTATTACATGATTCTTACAGAATAGCTGCCATGTCGAAAATTATACATTTCAATTAAGACATAATTTTATGTAGAAAGAGAAAGTAAAAATATTCATGCAACATTGGAATCATTACAGTTTCGGGTCATAATCCAAAAAATACTTTATTTTTCAGCTCACATTGATATGTGAGCTGAGTGTATTTGGCTGATGCCAACACACATGGTGTGGATGAGTTGATTTTAATTAAAGATGAATAATAGATGATAAGCATTAGACCTGGTGCTAATGCTAAGTAATGATGTATTGGGCCAAAGATGGTGAGCATAAGTTTGTTTGTAGTAATTTAAGTTTAAACGATACGAATGAGTAAATAGATAGGAGTACCAGCGAGTTTTATAATTTATTCTAATTATTTACCGTAAACATGTTAAATTAATATTGATATTAAGTTAAATTATCTAAATAGCTTCTAATTAGACACTCAGTATCATAATAGTAGTATTTATTTAATAGCGCATCAATCTCAAATCCTACGATACAAGAACAACTCTGCCTGAATTTTAACATCATTGTGTCGAACTTTGTTATTTGGTTATGACAGACAGAGTTTAATACAAAGGAACTCCCTACAAATGTATTCCACCATTTCCGACTTATTTAAACGACTTCTAAATGCATTTTATATTACAGACCAAATGTCATTAGAAAGAACATAGACATTGTGTCATAAGATTCACTTTTCAACGCAATAGTTGGTCGCTAGTAAAAAAAATGTGTCTGCTGGAGGGCAACCTATAAGCCAGCGAAGGTTGGGCAGAGATCAGAGATGAGACCGTTCGAAAACCTAAAAAAAAATTGAAGTAGGTCGGACATCGATTTGAAACTTTTGCTAATACAAAACTCATGCTTAACGGTGGATATAGCTGCGGCAGTGGTGATGACAACAATATTGATTATGATTCAGATTAAGAAAGATTAATAAAACCTATTTACAAATGTTTGATTATCGAATTTAATTAATATATAATTTTGCAATATGGATCTTCTTTTTGTAACAAGCACCCATCAAGACGACCTAGGCTAGAAACATGTAGTAGGTAAGATCTATTAAGAGGGAAGAGTAATATTTGGAAGGTAAAACATACTGTATCGGCTAATATTTATGTCAGGTCGTCGGCCTTTGCTAAGGGGTGAGAGACGAAAACACAGATACCACTTAAATAATACATACTAGGGAAGCTTTCCACGACAATATTATTTCTCATGCCGACACTTATCGTTTACATCGTTAGGACTTCGTTAACGTTTACATGCATCGTTACAAAACACATCATAAGAACTAATTTGAAATTGTTTAGGTAGTTCGTAGCAGGTTAAGGTAGGTAGCAATTAGGTACATAATCGTTTTGGCAATCAGGAATGGGTATAGTAAATTCTAAAAACAAAAATACGATCCAACATTTCGTCGTTTTAAAGAGACCCATATGTTCAATTTATCCCATAAGTTTCTTGTTTGTCCATATGTTACCGTGAAACTTTCCAACATGCATTCACTTAAATACATCTCATTGCGTACGTTGCTTGCCCAACGTAAATTGGTATAATTTATTATAAACCGATTATTTCATCAACACTTCCGCCTTTTAAAATCCCAACTCTACCGCCACTTGAAAGCAATAATCGTAAAATTAAATGCATTCGAGCGCGCTCCATTTTCGAGAACTTATTATGGAATAAGCTAATATATTTAAAAGAACGTGCCCAGTCACTAGAGACAAGGATAACTAATAATCCATTCAAACACTAGTGTTTAAATAACTTATCTAAGGTAGTCTTGTAAATTCATGCTAAATCTTGAAATAAACACCGACTGACACACTTTTCTGTCTTGCAACACTAAACTATACACTCATCGTGGTACATTTAAAACACACACTAGTTTTTGATACCAATATATCAAAAATCGTTGACCATGTTGACATAATAAACTAGTGGAAAATGTACTAACGCGAAGGTCGTCTGTCAGGTTTATTGCGACAGATTGAATGATGATTGCGAATCAACCATAAACATTATACGAATAATAATAAAAACTAAAAATAAACTATAATGAGTGCATATTAAAATATAAATTGCCGTAATAGAAACAGTATCGTATATAATGTACTCATAGGTCGATTGTAAATTGTTATTTGGTTATAACTACATAGACCCGCCGGCAGGCGCCGCCAGGACGCCAATCGATCTCCTCTCTGGTTAACGACTACGTTATAACGTTTTCAGAGGCATTTTCCCTTACGTCTTTATCACCCTCATATAACAATACAAAAGGGAAATATTTCCAACCCATTCGACCCGTAAAGATAAGATTCGTGCGTGAAGGCGTTAACACTCATACTACCAATCAATAAGTTAGTAAAAGTATATAGTCGTTATAAATCCCTTAAAAACTTACGTTCAGTAATTAAATCATACAAGCCCGATAAAATCTCTATTAAGTTCATGAATATAATTAACACCAACACAGGTTTCAGAAAGCTTGTAAAACAATCTTAAAACCGATGAAAATTTTCTTAACAATTTATGATAGATGGATGGAACCTGTGCGCCTATATGTTAAGCATAATTCGTTAAACAATTGCTGCAATCTCTCACGGGCTTGACTGTATATTCATGTGTTTATATGATGCGCTGTTATGATTGGAATGCAGTGTTATCCTCAATCAGCTGTATGAATAGCAGAAGTAGTGTAAATTAGACTACTGCAACATCAAGTTGACAGCATTCAATGCATTATTTTCAGTTTTGCTGGTGAAGTGACGATTTGAAATACAATAGCAAGATGACGCATAATGTTATACGCATAGTTGGGTAGACCGTCTAAAAACATACGTCCTGTGTGCCGCAAATGTACGTTTGAAGTACATGCGGCTTATATCTAAAACTTAATGTAATGAGGTAGACTAGAGGTGTAACAACTGCCTTCATCTTATAAACCCTTAAAGCTTAAGCTTAGCTTAAGGGAAAGCTAGTTAGTCATCAGATTGTATAAATATTTTTATTACAGAACTTATAGATCAGAATAGACAATAAATATTTACTTTATAAGCAAAGCATTGTGTGGTATCACTACTGGTGAAATAACTAATGGACTAAATTGCACTGTAATTGAATTTTGTCGAGTAAAACATTGGCGGGTAATCGATAACAGCGCTGAGTAATACAAGAAGCGCTGAAGCGCCGTCTAACCGAGGCCGTTGACCGAATGAAGACGCGCCAATGCCAACCTTGGCTACCAACAACCAACTACTGATCTACTCCTAGAAACAGGAACCGACCGTCTTAGCCAAGAAGTCAAACTAAAACACTTAAACTGGCAGTGCACAATTGACTCGCACTGTTACGCAAATGGCGACATAATCACCGTATTCCACGCGATACAATGCCTTCACATTATACGATGACGCAAGGTTTAAACCTGCAACGCCATGACTCCTTGCTAAATGGATATGTAATAATTCTCCAAACAGTGCGTTGCTTAAAGTTGTTATTAATCGATTGGCACGGACTACGGACCACATGAAACAAAAGTTCTGAAACGGTGATTGTGCTTGGCGCGGCGGTGCGGCGGTGCTGGCTGGTCGCGGCGCACCAGCTTGCCGAGTAGCTCGAGCAGGGAGAGGCGCAGAGGGCGCGGCGGCACGCGAGGGTCGCCGCCCTCCACACCCAGCACCTCCAGCTCCACCGCCTCGGAGCGCGCGCACATCCGCGCCGCTACCGCCGCCCCATGCCGGGCGCCACTCCGCGCGGCCACGCCGCCGGCTCGGCCCGCGCCCGGACCTTCGCACGCCACTCGCCACGCGCGACACGCGACCCGCACGCGCGCTCCGACCCACCGCAGGGCCGACACTCGTGTTCCCACATACACTAGCGCCGCCCGCCCGGCGCGCGCATCTCGCCCACGAACTCTAAACTTTGCCGCCGCCGCCGCTTCGGTGTTGCCGTTTCATCTATGTTTACACTTCGTTTATCGCGAATTATAACGCAGATGCCTCGGAACATCGGACATGACAATAACTAGTACTCATTGAATCTTACAAAGAAATTATTTTTTCAAAACAGAGGTAAGGCGAATTGGGATCTCCCGTGGGTTTTCCCATTAATATTGGAGCCGCCCGACTGGCGACGGTACCCCCGCCTTACAGAAGACCGCAGTGAAATAACGCTACTTTGATGTAGTGTTGTGTTTCTGCGGTGAGTAAGGTTGCCAGTGCTCCACGAGGATACCCTGCGCTAGCAGTAATGCTGCTAGCACAGTGAGTCCTCATCAACAAAAAGGGTTGGCAACGCGTTAGTGATATCCCTGGTATTGCTAGCGGCTATAGGCTACGGAGACTGCTTACCATCAGGTGGCCCGTATGCTTGTGTGCCACCTTAGTAGTATAAAAAAATAATTAAGGTAGCTCGTAGACAATCAAATCAAAATCAAAATCAAAAAATCATTTATTCAGTTTAGGCCCTAATAAGGCTCTTATGAAGGTCTAAATTACCACCGGTTCGGAAAAAAAGCCACCTGAGAAGAACCGGCAAGAAACTCAGTGCTCTGTCTTTTTTTGCACAATAAAAAGAAAGGTAAAACCTACGTTATGACATACAACATTTTCAAGTGGAAAGGCGTTATGCTTACCTAATAAACACGGAGAGACCCAGTTATACCACTTTGTAATATAGTGTTATTGATTCATGGAATTAGTTATCAAAAAACGAGAATACCCATTGTTACACCAACGAATAACTTCCACAACATGGCCGTAAGAGATTAGAAAATTCAATAAAATTATGGAGTAAATCCGCTATTAACCAGGTATAGAGATGATGTGGCTGAAGCTTACTTAGAACAATATTCTAGGAGTGACGAGTGACACAAGTGGTTAGTAACATAAGTGTTACTAACCACTTGTGTCTGTGTGATTATCTTTTGTTATGTTTATTAAAGTGTACGCAAAATTGTGCTTTGTTGATAAAACCAAACGCTTCACTATCAATGCAGAAGCAATCATTGAAATTCAGGCCAAACTGGTACATCAATGACGATCTAAGAAAAAAGTGTTTCATGTTAGTATAAATAACATTTTAGTCAAGTCAAAATTAATAGCCCGCCATTGTTTACAAATCAGCATCTGGCCAGACTTCTACAACATTTATAAAATTTGCATTAAACGTTTAACATAACATATCAATGAAATTTATGACATAAATAAATATACAACGTCCATGCAGAGGATAAAGGAGATAATTGAACAAACATTTAGGCCATCTAAGCAGCTTCTATAGAATCATTATTGGCAGTGTTTCAAATAGACAACTCACACTTTGATGCCTAAATTTAACAATGTCAAAAGG
Organism: Falcaria lacertinaria; assembly: GCA_951449985.1. Classification (NCBI taxonomy): domain Eukaryota; kingdom Metazoa; phylum Arthropoda; class Insecta; order Lepidoptera; family Drepanidae; genus Falcaria; species Falcaria lacertinaria. The sequence continues at coordinate 4,086,054 of OX602124.1, forward strand.
AAACTTCAATCAGATAACGTATTCTCTTCTATATTAAATGATGATATCTTGTAAATAAACAAAAAAAACAATTAAAGTAAAATGTAGCTCTTACTTATTAAATGTTTAACATTTCGACTATAAGATAGTGTAAATTTATACACGGATGATTTGAAATCATGTCTATGAATGTACCAAAGTGAAATGTATGTATTTTGGCTATGTATATCATCGATTACTTTAATAAATAACACATTCCGCTATATTGACATATTAAGTTCCATAATAATATTACTGGGTACTTCGCTGATTTGAGTTATAATAACCCCTAGGCATGTAGAGTTTCCATTGGCATAATTTGATTCTGTAACTTAAATATACAAAACAGGGTCGGGGGCATAGGGGATATTACCGCAAGGCCAACAGAGACAAGACAGCTATTCATATAGGAAAATAATATAATACAGCATAGCAATGGTGTGATATGATACGGACAGTGACATTCTCATGTGCCATATCACCGCAATCAATAATGGTGTATACATTTACTATTAAAGAGAGGCAATACTTTTGCCACGTACCTACACGGAAAGTGTAGCCCAAGGAGACAACAGTCACCACAGCAAACGTCAAGTGCCCTTGAGGACAGGTGTCTCCTGGGCGGGTAATCTGAGACTACACTCACCTTGGCCATGTGTTCTCGCCGAGGACTTTCCCATGTCGGCCGCACCATCTACACACATATACACACCCACACTCGCGCGCGACAATTAACACTAACACTGTGCGTACTTATACTTAGAGGTTGGTATAAAAGAGGCGTACAAAATGTGAGACGTTATATTATAGAAGGGCACTTGAGGGTTAAGCTAGGTCTCCTATGGAGCCGCAGATGATAAGGTGGTGTCGAGACAGGCGGAGGGCCGCGCGGAGCGATCGGCATCCTGCGTTCCACCGGAGCCCGGTGCCTTCCTGCAACAAAATATATCCATGTGTCATCCATGTCCAATGTTGACGAGACCGCTGGTCTAGTGGTTAGAGTACCTGACTGCTACGCTAGGGGTCGTGGGTTCGATTCCCGCCGGGGCACACATTTATGTGATAAAAATGTTTGCCTGGGTGTTTGATATGTATTATAAGTATGTATTTACAAAAGAAAAGTATATATGTAGTCTATCAGCTGCTCATCTCATAGTACAAACTTTGCTTAGTTTGAGGCAAAATGGCGCCATTGTGTGATAAATTGACAATGCCCATGTATTATTATTATGTATCTCTGAAATTCACGGAGCCTCATAAGCAATACTGATAAGGTCCGGTCCTTATTATTATATATTATGTCCATCGAATTAAATGCACATCGAATTTTAAATTAGGAGTTAGGACCAAATTACGAAAACCTCATCCAAAAATTACGAAAACAATTACAACCACTTTATTTTTTTTACTTGAACATTCAGAACTCGACAAGTGTTTGCGAAAATAGCTTCGCGATGTGAGTCACGTTCTTACTAATAAACGATATTGCACTAATCACACAAAATTAACGATCAAACTTCATGAACTGGTTCTTTCATGTACACGGAAGCTGAAGTAGCGTACCAACCAAGAACAAACGTGAGAGACGAGTCATGCCATGAGGTGTCTTACTCTACGTAGGGGCAGAAATCTCAATGATGAGATATTTGACCAAGTCTTGCAAATATTTGCAAGCCAATGTCGTCAGTCGGATTACTGTGCTTTTCTTATCGTCATTATCTATTTAAGAGCTAGGCTCTTGTCGGTGGAGCAATCGCCAAGCCATTCTATCGTTACCCATCTCCTTGACCTCTTGGTAAGATACAACTAACGTTATGTTCATAGTAGTTCTTTTTTTTTTGGGATATGGTCTATCGCAGTTAGTTCGAGGAAACTTTTACTGCTTAACCGGACTAAACGTAGTAGTTCATGGTATCTTCGTCTTTATCTATTGCAGGTAACTTATCCTTGGCCTTCCACGCTTTTCTTATAATGCAAAATAATATTTTTCCTGCTAGAGTCCAAATTGTACCATAATGATAAATGCAGAAAACTTGAATTAGTTGATAACACGATTTTTCTAGGTCTAACACTAGATGCAAAATTGCAGTGGGGCTCTCACATTGAGACCTTGTCAAAGAAACTTAGTTCAGCTGCGTTTGCCATTAGGAAAGTCAGACAATTGACAGATATTTATACCGCAAAATTAGTTTATTACGGATATTTCCACAGCCTCATGTCTTATGGCGTGTTATTTTGGGGATCTGCAGGGCAATTTTTGCAATGGGTCCCCAAGAATAGTAAGAAAATTTATATTCTCACGTTACCGGCTCTTTACATCTTTGAGAACTTATTGTTTATAAAAAAGAACATTAGAAGTTTTCAGTTACATTCAGACAACCATAATATTCATACAAGAAATAGAAACAAAATTGTGGCTCCTAGGTTTAGACTAACAAAAGTAAATAAATCATTTATGGGAAACTGCGTCCGTTTTCACAATAAAATCCCACAATCTATTACCGAATTGAATTATGATAAGTTTAAGACTCATGTCAAAAGAGTTTTCATAAATAAAGCCTATTATAAAATTAATGATTATGTAAATGATAAAAATGCTTGGAATATATAGACTCACACTCTGCACAAGTGGCTCCCCGCTCCTGGTAAATGTAATAGTTTAAAAGATGTATTTCATGAAAGCAGTGACTAAACCAACTTAGTAGCTTTCATTTTGATATTTGTAATTTCATACCAATGTCTAGAAGAATTTTGTAACAAATTGTTATATCATGATTGTTACATGAAAAAAAAAGACAGAGCACTGAGTTTCTTGCCGGTTCTTCTCAGGTGGCTTTTTTTTCCGAACCGGTGGTAATTTAGACCTTCATAAGTGCCTTATTAGGACCTAAACTGAATAAATGATTTTGATTTTGATAAGATGGCTGTATTAGGCCATAAGTCACAAATTAAGCATTAACTCATTAGCAAAATTAAAATCAATATATCAAAATATTTTTTCAAGTAGTTTATTGACAGGTAAGTTAAAACTTCAACTTCCTTATGAATGGCTTCTGCGGGGTTGCCACAATTTCGCCAATGTCGCGTTTTTGGTAGAACAAGTGACGGAGATTTTAAGTTCGGTGTAAAGAAAATAGACCGGTATCTACTGAAAATTTGTAACTTTTGAGCTGTAAAAATAGGACAGCATAGTAACACATTAAATTTGTATCACAAGACGCACTCGTTTTGTAATACAAATTTATCGTGATATCTCTGTCAATGTCATTTGTTAATAGAAACAGCTTGTCAAGTCAACCAGTGCCGATAATAAGACAATAATTAAAGTTGATTGGGGGAATTGAGATGCGCAGCTTGATATATCACGTGCCCATCTTTTAGTGTTCAACGATAACACTATATAATAAACTATATCCTCTACTATCTATCTCCCCCTCTATAGTATAGTATAGCGGAGGAGGGATATCTATATGTTATATCTCCCATAAAACAGTATAGTCACTATACCGTTACATGGGTTATAAGAGTAATCGCGTCCCTGTGTTAGGAATTGACAGAAGACTTAGGTGATACGACGGAAATAGGAATGAAATAACTATCTGAATAAAATATAACTGCATATAAAACAAAGGTATATCCCTACTACCATCGATTAAAAATAGAAGCATGTAATTATGATTATAGAAATTAAAAATTATATAATTGACAGACATTAATAAAACTCATAGTCAAATAAAACATGAACGATGGTTTTCTTAAGGATAACAATTCCTGGCTATTTGCGAAAGAATATCCAGGAAGTAAAAATGTTACCCAAATGTAATCAAGTGTTACGTTAGTGCGCCGATTAAATCATCAAAACAACTTATAGGCTTGTCAAGGACCACTGACATCATACAGACATACACCATGCAAATCCTTGAGAAAATATGTCTTGTAGTTACGGAAATCGTTATTAGTTTTTTCGTATTCCCTGGATAATCCTAATATATAAACGTAGGTTGTGAATACTATGCCGATTTTCACGTTTTTATTAGTTAATGGTGGCGGCATATCTCGACAACTCCAGTGAATTAATCGTATACGTTTACATACATTACAATATTGGATCTAGGATAGCTCCCTGGGGTACTCCTAAAGGTAAACTATACGACAATTCTGTTAAGTAGTGATCGCAAGTGAGTAAAGCAAGATACAATAGTTAAATCATTAAGTTATTAACTTGGGTTGATGCGGCTTCTGTCGATAGCGATAGCAAACCACATACACCAAAAATATATATTTTATGTCATTCTGTAAGTTAGTCGAAGTAATGCAACTTTGTTTTAAAATAAAAACCTGCCAATTGCGAGTCGGACTCTACAATCGCAATTATACCCCTCACATGATTTAAGGAATACTTTTCCTTATAGCCCATAGGTGGGTGCGCCAAAGTTCACCTAAAATAAAAAAACTCCGATAATTGGAAATCCGAAAATGTTCTTCCTAACATTTTTCATCCTAACAATCACAATTCCTAATTACTTTGTCTCTGATGTTAATAATTCCGAAGCATTCAACTTCATAATGTCAGTAGCAATAAACATCTATTATACTTTTATTTGTTTTCCTATATTTTCTCAACATAACCATCGTTTATACTATTATTCAAAGTCATATCTTTTTTGTTAATATTTCTTTTTATTCATAATAATCAATATTATATACATCAATATGATAGGTTAGAAGGCCTTTTTTTACTTAGCAATGGACACAACTCAATACGTTAAGTAACATACCCTCAATAATAATCATTAAAACTATAAATAACTATATATATTTTTTATTACACTTGGTAAATGTTCCTTTCTGAGTATGAGTGAAAATATTATGGTGAGTATGTTAAGGGATAAAAGCGTTATGATAAAAAACAGTAGGAGTTTAAATATATTTACATTAATGATGTTATTAATTACAATTTTCGGAAACATCAGTGCTATGAGCATCGCCGGCAGCACTACAAATAGTATGAATGAAAACTTTGGGATGAAAATTTTTAGGAAGAATGATCATTCGGATTACAAATAGTTAGGAAGATCAATTTCGGGTAAAGATCTTTAGGTGAGCCAATATGGACCCCCTATAGGTACTATTGAGACACTTAACCAACATTATAGTTTATGCTTTATACGAAATGTATCGGTTTTTACGACTGTGGTTTTTACTGAAATAGACGTTTTTTAACATCAGCGTAGATCTGCTTAAAACAAGTAAACATAATGGAGACGATTTGTTTCAATATTTTAAGTATTTATTTTGTTGATTTCCTCTACGTATAATTGCTGCTGAGATATAAATGTTTCCTTTGGCCTTTCTCAATCTATCAGACCTTTAGCCGTGAAAGACTAAAAAGTTCCATTCGCATTTATATAACTAGCAATTTTTAAGGATTTTAGCCGTGAAAGACTAAAAAGTTCCATTCGCATTTATATAACTAGCAATTTTTAAGGATACCTCCTCCCTAACCGTACTGTAATGATAATGTATAATTTTCTTATAGAATATAAAACTTTTATAACACTTTTGGTATGATAAAATATACTTTGTATATTATTGCAACAGCTTGTTTAATATGGAATCCTCCGCCTTTCTTCAACAGTGGACGTCTATTGGCTGATGATGATAAAATGAACTTTTTATCAGCGGATTTATTACCAGCAAACTTTTGCGGCGTCATTTCCAGGAGTTGACTGTCATGGCTACAGTGAGTGGTTTCGATATAAACCCTTCTAGTTAGACGTGTATGACTCAGTCTACAATAGACGACAGCAAGAAATCATTACATGCACACTTACATGAAAAATATAGGTGTATGATCAATTATCATGCGCTAGCTGGACAGACTTGGAAAACTTTTGTGAACGCAAGTTTCAAATAGTTTTTCATATTGCAAGCGATGAAGGACAGGTACATTTACTAGGATTATTTACAGACGCTTTATTTATTAAATTATTTTACTTATAATTGTAGTAAACATATTATTAATGCAATGTGCATAAATAAATAAATTAACTAAAGGACCTTTTAGACCGGCAAAAAGATGTCTTAAATCTCCAATGCAACCCTTTCTCGATTATACAGTAAATGGTAAAGGCCAAACAAATTGTCAGTTTTTTTTCATTATAAAACAATGGGAATAGGAACATTATTGAATGGATGAACCCACGCATTACTCTGTTCGTGTAGCCCGATTTTACAAACCCATTTTAACATCTGGTTTTCGCAACACTGATGAATCAATTAAAAATACCTTAATTTTAGGGAGTTCCGAAAAACATCGTTCATTTTATTATCATATTCCTATATAGTTGTTGCTGATCAAACTTAGATTATACAATACAAATGAATTCTGACCAGACGACGATGCAATACTCACATCTTAAATGCAGAATTCATTCAGACAGACTAATCTCAGACACTCCGACGAGACGTAGTTTCGGCGCGGTGAACGTCACATTCACAGTATCAAAGTGTTGTCGTTTAACATTACAGTTCAAAAACGTACGTTTCAAATACAAAACATTTGAGACACATAATGTGCAAAGCGTATACCAATGTGTTGTGAATTAGCTCCGCGGTATATATTATTCTTCAATAATGTCTGCGGAGTTGAGCGCCCGTCGAGCGAACGTGCGACTCGGAACGTTGAACAGAACGCACTGTTTTGATAGTGTATTTTAGCGTACGTAACGTAACAGTAAATCCCAAGGTGAGGCTGAGTAATACCAAAGTTCGCGTTCGTTACTTCTTTCGTTGAATTCTTCGGCTGCTTCCATATCCAATGCTTGCTTTGATAACACAACCAAACATTTAGACGGTTTAAAGAAGCACTTATTCAAAGTAAAATCTCAACGCGGACGTACTAATGATAGGCCCAAAATGTGTTTAAAGCAATAACATAAATGTTGTGAGATATATAAAAGTTGTTATCCTTAACTTACTATCAGCTATAGCTTGCAACTAATATGTTATTCTGATGCCATAGGCTCGTGTCGTGTCGCTGTCGCGTCGATATCGTTCTTTATTTATATGGCTTGTCCATCATTTGATGATTTACTTAATCTTGAATTTCCCTTGTAGGTACGTAGTTGATTATATTATTTATTTATAAGTTTTTTTCTGATTAGGTACAACAAACAATTACAATGACGAAATTTCAATTGACGGCCACAAAAATTCTGGAATTAACCTTAACCCCACGCTGCGAATAAAATTTGGGATAATTTTCTTCCGCATCGAACATGTTCACGTAACAGCTGCAACTGCTGCAAGTACAAGTTAATTCTACCTATTTACTAATCAGATCTATAAGATTCCATACTTATTTCAAGTAAACGTGACGCACTTTTGGTCTTACCACATAATAATTAATCGGACTATGAAATGGTCCAAAGCATCTTCTGCCAAATATTTGTTATGTATAACCTCAGAGTAGATAAATATACTACGTACGTATAACTGTTTAACTCAGACTGTAGACGAAAATATTTATAATCCCTACGCCAGATTGCTCATCAATTGTTTATAACAACTTCATAATAAACCATATTGATATTATAAATGTGAACGTTACATTATCACATTTTACCCTTTCACTGCTACCGTTGAATCGATCTTGATGAGCTGTGTCAGTAACGGAGTAGCTCTAGCTTACAGCTTCAGGAAGAACATTGATCATTTTGGAAACTAGTTCCGATGGCAGCAGTCGGTTAATAATAATTCAGTAAGTGATCTAAGATCTTGCTTTGAATATTGTTTACCTTATTTGAATTTACACATTTTTTTAAGAATGTTTCGGTGAATAATCAGTGAAAGGAGCACGCATCTTTGGCAACAATCCAACATAATTAATTTTGCCGCTCTTAGTGGCATTATAGTACGATAGCAATCCATCCATCTTATTTACATCTATGTAACGTCTCTTTAAGGTATTTACTATTTACCTTACGAGCAAATTTCTTGTAGACTCTGTTTATGGCACGTAATGTAATTGGTACCGTCCCAGCGTGGACACAGCACTCACTAAATGTATACATAACCACAAAATCAAAACCATCAAATTAGGCCATCCGAAGGCCATGTCAACAGAATCAACCCCTTATACAAATGTGCCGGTGAAACGTTAACCTTAACTGTAACAAAGAAGGTGGATTTTACTATAGACGTTAGCGTGTTTCCGCGTTCTACTTTTAGGAACATTAAAGTTTAGCCCCGGTCGTGATTGAGCTAGGCGGGGTTCTGACTTACTGAGGAGCCCGTGATGGTTCCATGCGGTCGCCTTGCCAATAAACGAGCAGATAAGACACAAAAGAAATGGACGCGATAATCGACCAGTAACTGATAGGTTTTGATCGGGTTATCAGACCATAAGGGAAAAATGTATGTGTACACATATCATACAATTACACAAAATAAGTAAAGACCTTACAGCCGATGATATGTCACTTTCATTGCGATTTGAAGATAGGTATGACCGCGTATTGAACGACGTATTTCATGAAATCAATAGTCCGTTCCGTTCTACGACTTATCAATTATCATATAGACTAGTATATATTCAATGACTGAACATATAATTATACATATGCACTGCATTAGTAAACTTTTGAATACTTTCTAAAAAGTTTTAGTACATTTTACTCTACTGTACTCTCACAACAAGTGGCGATCTATCTGAAAACTGACACGAGACAACCTGGCCAAGTTTCCATAGCTCTTGAACGTTTGGAATTTTTCTCTCAGGGAAAGCGGCGCGTATAGTTGTTGTTGATTAATTAGGAGAAATTTTGGAATGTTTATACCTGCCTACCCCGACGACCAACGGGCGACACGGTAGTAGAAAGCCAACTATATACGATGAAAAGGGCGGACAGTGCTCTTCACGAACAGCCACTACCAAATGCTAGCACGTTTGATTTATTAGGTACAGTCAAATGTTATGATATATGTATGTATGTAGATACTTTGTTATAACGTGTGAACTTGCTCATCAATTCTTCCGCAAACATAAAGGCGCGGCGGGCACACCTCCGCACCCGTCACACTTCCATCAAGACAATCCACCCCGCTTCCATATTTAGGTCGCTTTAATTCAAAAGTTTGCGATCATCCATCAGGATAGCCGACAACTCAACAATGAACACCTAAAAAAGCTGTTGTTCTACGTTTGACGCGATAGCGATACCTCGTCCAAAATATGCAAAACGTACCTACATACACAACACCTACAACTAATAATGGTAATATTGTATGGTATTTACCAGAACAAAAATGGCAGAACAAAAAATACAGTATTTTCCATTACCGTACCATTAATACTGTATTTTCAGTAAAAGTATCTACTAACTAATTGCCAGCCTTTTTAGGGTTCCGTCACTTTGTTGTCCGTCTGTTTGTCTGTCTGTCAAGATTTTTTATCTCAAGAAAGCGTGGACTTATCACATTGAAATTAATATGAAATACCCGGGTCTACGGTCGCTTTCGGCTGTAAAATAATCAAACCTGTAAGTCAATATGAAGAAAAGATATGAGCGTTTGTATCGCAAATTTTCGCATATTTTGCGATTTCACAAGGGAAAAAAAACCTATAGGGTACTTCTCGCTGATCTAGAATCATGAAATTTGTCAGGAAGCAGTGTGTTACAGCACAAGTAAAGGATAAAATCTTAAAACAATAAATGTGTTTTTTTTTTATTGCGAAGTTACTAACGAATATTCCTGAATCGCGTTTTTGAGAGTCACCGACGAATAATGGCCTCATTTGAAGGAGTCTTAAACCTATACGGGAATATTGGAAATTGAAACCAATATTTAGTATGTAATACTTAGCAATTGTAAGCGATGTCACTAATTCGTAAACATCCTGATTATTAACGTCCTTATTTACACTCAGTCGCTCGTAATTACACTGTCAAATTTACTAATAGCATTACACATACTGGATAAAATTGCCGGTATCAACTGTTTACTGTACGTATCAAACAAGTAAGTATGTTTTTAAGTATCTGAAAGGCGAGTTCTCGGGCCAATAATTTGCTCCAGACCTCGGCAGCGGTTCATACTGGGACTAACTCGTCTGTAGTATATATCACATATACAATCAGCTGATAAGTTAGTTGAAAATTGTTAGTCTAGCCAGCGGTTAACGTTTGCATCAAGTGGCTGGCTACTGTTACTTAGAGGGGGAATGTGGATATCAAGCTCGATCTTTGAATTACGGTACAGAAAAGAGCCATTTGATTGAATTGTCAACGACCGCTCAAACAGCCTGGAACAGGACTTTATCACCCCCCCGTGTGTTTGTTTTCTACAGCTTGTAGAATGGATATGAAGTGATCTGAGGAAAATGTATACCATCGCACCTCTCACTATGAACGGGGAGTTCATCCTCTGTTGCAAGCGTTCATAGGCTTCGATAACCGTTTTCCATCAGGCGGACCGTGTGCTTGTTTGCCGCCTCAGTAGTTTACTAAAGAGAACGGAAAATAGTGAAATATTGATGTATATTTTTATGCCAGTTTACATTTAATCCCAGGTGTGATCATCTCTACGCATCCACAGGTTATATCTTACAATAAGTGAATCAGTAAACATTACTCACCGGTAACTAAACCCAAAATCGGGAGCGCGGCCTACACACTGAAATCCATTGTAGCTATTTTTAAATACCTGTAAAAAGACAAACACATTATTCATATACTATCACGTTATTTATACAAATAAATAGAATTGGAGTACCTGTTTGTTATGACAAAATAAAAGATTTTTACTAAATGCATATGAAAGTAAAACACAGTACTAATAACAAAACCCCAATTTAAAAATGTCTTTGTCTGTCAGTCTGTATGTTTGTTCCGGCTGATCTCCGAAACGGCTGGACCGGTTCGTGCGGGACTATCACTGGCAGATAGCTGATGCTATAAGGCGTCGCTTAGTTACTTTTGGAAAAAAATAAGGGTTCCACGGAAAAATACTTGTAATTGTAAACAATATTAATCCCACACTAACGAAGTCGCGGGCACATCTAGTCTAGTTATACTTTAATTAATACACACGTTGCTAGGTACACAGTTACAAACACAACAACTAAACTTATTAGGAAATGCTAATAAAAATGAATTTTCCTTTTAAATTAACACGATTATGATAACACGGAAGAAGAAGGGATCACCATATCGTCACAATAAGAGAAGTGCCGCCTCCATGGCAGAGATATTATTTATTATAACCCTTTGAACAAGGATACTTAAATAACTAAGACTGCGTTACGCCCACATCAATGAGGCTCATTGACAGATTGAATGGCTCACGTACGGAAAGTAAACATCAGTTTGAAATCACATTCATCTTCTTGCATGCATGCATATGCATTACCTACATCTATCATTTCATTGTGGGGCTTAATCTCAGCTCGTCTATTCACCATGAGAATTTATATCATATCAAACGCGGACAATCCTTTTTTATATTACTAAGGTGGCACACAAGCATACGGCCCACCTGATGGTGAGCAGACACCGTAACCTATAGCCGCTAGCTAATACCAGGTATATCACTAACGCGTTACCAACCCTTTTTGTTGATGAGGACCTGTGCTGGCAGCATTACTGCTAGCGCAGTGTATCCTCGTAGAGCACTGGCAACCTTACTCACCGCAGAAACACATCACTATCAAAGTTGTGTTATTTCACTGCGGTCTGCTGTAAGGCGGAGGTACAGTCCCCAGTCCGACGGGTCCAATATTAATGGGAAAACCCACGGCAGGATCCCAATTTGCCCTACCTCTCTTTTTAAGCTCATGGTGTGATTAATCACTGTACTTAAGCTTAGAAAAACTCATTAGGTCGGAATTTGAACCTGGGCCCATCAGATGACAGGCCGTTGTTTCAACCACAAGGCTACCACGGCTTCCTATTCAGCCATAGTCTTTATTGATACATTTTCAATTCATGCACTAAATAATAAATGCGACCATCAGATAAATGGTAATATGTAATACATAATTACTTGAAAAAAACGTTTTTTATGAAAAGTTTTTGCATTATATCATGTGTGTGCTGCTAACCACTGAGGAGTTCCCAAATCAGCACCCAACACTGAGTGCAGCCACCATGTCATCGTAAAACTGAGAACCAATAATCATTTTAAGATGTGTACCTACACGAAATGTTGTCTGTAAACGTAATTTATGAGAACCTTACATTTTATTTTCTCACAAGTCACACATAGTTCTAATCCGCATAATAGGTAATAAAACGTAAGAACCGTTTCTAGATTACATTATATAAATTGCATAGTGTAACAGTGCCGTTGGTATAGATAGGGGGTGTAAAAAATAGGCCAGTTCTCTGTGGAAGCCTTGGGTTGGGACGATTTGGTCGGCCTACCCTGCCTTGACAAGAGATTAGGGTGGGCCGGGTGTGGCGAGTGCTCCGCGAAATGTCGAGCCATTTCACCGACCAGTGACGTCACAGACCACGCCTGACATTTCTAAAGCAACAAAACAGCCCTACCTATCCTATGCGCTGATAACAGAAAAGCTTAATAGCTTTCAGCGCTTATTCGGGTTATTTGCTTCACCGGCCTGCGCTTCCACTGCGGCATCTCACCTTGGCATTTTGAGGAACGCTGACATCATTCAAATGCTTTTATGGGCTAGTTAGTCAAATATAAAACGGTTGTATTCCCTAGGTAAATGTTCAAAGATGCAATTACATTAAATTAGCGTCATTACAACAGAAAAAAGATAGCAAAACACCAAAAAACCAAAGTTAGTATTCTGTGTCACTGCTGTATAAAATAGGTATAACCTAACCTAACCTAACTGGTAGTGACTGGGAATTACTATGGTTCTATTAAATAGTTCGAAGGTCATTTGGACAAACTGCCCTCATACGTAACGATGTATCATTATTTCATGTTAGTCACTTAACAGAATAAGTAATTCTTTCATGATAAGAATGACATTAAGAAGTACCTTAACTTATTATGGCACATTTGAAAATTATGTGACCAGTCTTTTTATACAGCCAAAGCGGCAAGTAAGCGATCAAGTGTGTAGAATCGTAGAAGTGTGTCGCATCTGTGGCCGAAGCAGTGGACTGTGGAATCACGTGTCGAACGCTTCGATCCTTGGTTCGATTCCCATCGATCATCTAGGCATGCTGGTTGCTCAAATATATAGCAAACAATCATACGGCCCGCCTGACAATAAAGGGTGATCTAATCTCAGGCATAAATAAATAATAAAAAAATAAAAAAATGATAATATTTCATCACACCCTTCTGTAAAAGACCTACATTAAAACCGCATATTTAGACACCAATTTGGTTTCAAGGTGTGAGGATAAACACCCCGTTGACAGTGATACGGTGGTATAAGAAAAACGAGTGTATCATGTAAAACAATTTCTAGACACTGTTTATTGTACAAGCGGTAGAACCACGGAGACACGAGAGAGACAGACACACGGAGCAACTAACAAATAATACGATTACTGGTCTAGTCTATACATATCTATCTACACTATATTAATATCGCATTGTGATTTGCTATAAGTTGAAGGTATTATGGTCGACTGGTATGCTTCTTAGGTAGTAAATAATTGATTCCACTAATTGATCCGAACTATGGGAGTCTCAGCAGCTGCCGCGGCTGCTTGTAGTGCAACACAATACCTATGTCTCATTTAACATTAATAGAATCTCCAGCAAGTCCACAACCCCCAACATTATCTTGAAGACATCTATCTATATCGTACCTTTGCAAAACAATACATAACGTAACATTTTAGGGTCGGCAACTCGCATGTTATACCCCTGGTGTTGCAAGCGTCCATAGGCTACGGTAACCACATACTATCAGACAGGCCCTATGCTTGTATGCCACCTTAATGGTATACAAAGTAAACGCGAATATTGAAGCCTTGTTCAATGTGGTTATTACAAAATCCCCCAATTTATGAATGTATATACTTTTTACACGCTTTTATTTAGTTTCACTTGTCAGGTGTGTGTATGTGATCAAATCTTGCAAGTTAACTTTTATCCACTTCTCAGTGTCTGATTAGCTAGAATTTGGCTTACATGTTTGATTCCGTGAGAATGCAAGAATGATTAACTGTCTGTAAATGATCACAGCCCATTGATAAGCCAAGCATCAGTTTAAGCGAAATCAATCAATCCACCATAATGGTCCATTGTCTAGTCTAGTCTGTTAACTACACCATAGACCATTATGATAGTTAATTCTGAACTTCTGTTTTGTGATCAGAGCTGAATAATATTATGCTGTATGCTGGAATGTGTGATATCATATAAGGTGCACTTAACAATTCATACCTATGTTTTAAGAATCAGCATCAGAATTGCAAGCTAAATTATTGATTTTATATGTTACCGAAATACTTAGTTATTTAGGTAACATATAAAATTTAATTTAATACCAAACTATATGCTCCTAATGCTTTTGCCTTTATAAATTTGTCTACATAGCTCAGTTATTTTGTTTCAGGCTTGAAAGTGATCAGTGAATAGCCTTACAATAATATACCTAATTAATTATTTTGTTATTGATGTCCATTGAATTTTTTGATTAAAAGGTTTTTGTTTTGGTGTACAAATAATGAACTTCTCGAACTAAAATATGATGGTATTTGCTGAAATGCCCTTGTTTTTGTAGTCATATTGTCATATTTTACCAGTTGTCAACAAAAAGTTGGTGTCGGAGGCATAACATCCAAAGGCACATGAATGAAAATGGGAGTTCTGCAGGGTTCCATATAAGATCCATTCTTATTTTTGGCATATATAAATGATATTTCACTTGATAATATTTGTGACATTGTCTTATTCGCGGACAACAAACTGATCAGTCTCAATGAAATGCCAATAACCTATTTTTAAATACTAAAAACATAAAATGTATATGGTTTTCTCCTCCAAATACATTGCAGGTAGACACAACACAAATGTATAAAGGCAGAAAACTTGAATTAGTTGATGACACAATTTTTTTAGGTCTAACTCTAGTTGCAGTGGGGCTCTCACATTGAGACCTTATCAAAGGAACATAGTTCACCTGCATTTGCTAAATGAAAAGTCAGACAATTGACAGACATTGATACTGCAAAATTAGTTTACCATGGATATTGTCACAGCCTTTTTGTCACATGTTTGCCCTGGCGGGAATCGAACCCACAACCACTAAAGTAGCAGTCAGGCATACTAACCACTAGACCAGCAGTCTCGTCTATTTATGAATTGTTATGTGCCTATTACTTATATTTTTAAAGCTTTAGAATATTATGAAATTCAAAATACCCTATACCTAATTACATACAGACCATGCACCAGAATTATATGTTTGCCCAGATATGTTCTTCATACATACATAGTTAGATTTGGTTTAGTTATGTACCAACTTCATGGTTTAATAGAACCATGTCAATTCACGTCATGCAGTAGTAGGTACCTATTATATTACTACAGTGACTTCTTGTAGTGCATTATTGTATTTACATTTGAGATCGCGAAACAGGCGCCGCTCTTTGCAGACATATACACAAACATTTTGAGTAACACAGAAATGCAAACCAAATGCTAAGAAGGTAACTTACAAATTATTAGAAAAAATCACGTCAGGTAATCACTCAAAGTGAAAGTATCAGTTCAAAGCAAAAGTTGACATCATTCCCAAAATTAAAATAACTACTGTAATACAAATACGAACAGCAAGTACGTACTTGAAAACTCCTTGTTATTCACAAAATAACTTTTTCCTTACTAGTTAATTGTGGCAAATAAACACAGTTCCACTCCCACTAAGTACACTTTTTATCTAAATTACACACTACAAGTATGAAGGTACGAACGAACCTCGAACGAAACGAACAATTGACAAGACTGACAAATGTGAAGTGACAGATTGACTTACAAAGTAAAAAGTAATTTAACTGACAAATGACAATAATGAATAATTTTTAATTATTTATTTGTTCATGACATGGATACAAGTCTTTCAGTCGGATACATAATCGCTTACTAAATCTTAAGGTATGTGACGTTAAAATACCTAGTGTCATGCATTCTAATGCACAATGGAGTTTCTGGAGACAATTCACGGCAGTAGCAGATCATTACATTTTTTAGGTCAGAGGTAACCTGTAACCTAACCAAAATATGATCATAATAATATATCACTTCACGCAAAGGCCATTTTATAGCATTATTTCCAATGTGCCTAAAAATCAGGCACACAAAATTACACCGACACTAAAGATCACTATGACACTATTTACGAGACACTGAAAAATTTCAATCACTGCCTGATTCCCGCCAGAAACTCTAGCTAGGTTTTCGTTTCGTGTTAGCCTCACTCAGGATGAGGACTAGCTTTAGTCCCTAATCTACGCTGTTCGCTTTGCCACGTAAAATAAACTTATTTCTTTTGCATGCATGCTTTTCTTTTCTAATGCATGACACTAGGCATTTTAATGCGGCAAACACGGAAATTTTTTAAACTTGACAATTCTCTAAACTCGACACTGGCAAAAATAGTCTCTGAACGGATTGATTGCCTTACTTAGGAAGAAGAAGATATGTGAATGCCAGTATAGTAAAAAAAAAGTTATCCGCGCACAGAGCACATAATCGCTACGCTACTACGACTAGTACAAAGAATACAACCGCTACGCTGCATCTAGATAACTGTGGTTATGTACCAAGAGAATACAATCGCTACGCTAGAGTTAATAATGTACTCTGTAGTGTAGTCTTCCGTTGCGTTGCATTCCAAGAGAATACAACCGAATACAAAACGTAGTGATTATGTACTCTGTGTACTCTGTGACAACCGCTACGCGTTGCATTATTTCTTCTGGATTTCTTTCTTGGTAAATAAATATCACACTTTCCTTCCTTGTACTCACACTCCAAGAGAATACAACCGCTCTCGCACTCGGATCAACCAAGACGATCAAGTTAACAATAAGTAAATTAAAGGAAGCAAAAATTGATATCCACAGAGGAATAAATAGAATCTAATCAAACAAAGTGAAGAGAGAAGAAATAAATAAACCTAAATCTGAAGCCTAAATATTTTTTTATTGCAATCAGCTAACCAGTACAAAGTAAATGTATAACAATATGAATATTTCTATTGAAAGAAAACGGTCTGATTGCTCCGCATTGCCTAAAGGTTGGCAAAGGGAAGAAGTGATAAGGAAAAGTGGTCTTTCTTCGGGCAAAGTAGATGTCTTTTACTACAGGTAATTTATTAAGCTTCTTGATTATTACATATCTTCTATTTTAAATCAGAGAGTAACCGACACAAACTATTGTCAGTCCATGTGAGCATATTAGTAGGGAAAGTTAAATCCATGTACATATTGAAATAATGAAAATTAAAGTAAAATAAAAAAGGGAATAAAGGGTCACCAAATTATTGAGTCTTGATACTTACACTTCTCACTAAAAATGGTATCATTATTTACAGTTATCAATATCTACTGTAAGTATAGTGTCTGAAAGCACATAGTTGAATTGTGATCCCACTTGGCCATGGATTTTTTTTTTGTGTTGAGTGCCTTTAAGCGTAGAATATGAATACCAATAAATAACATGTTACCTAGCTCTATTTACTAAGATCCAATCACCAAGATAGCTTAATACACCAACATTTTCTTGCTAAAATCATATATATATATATTTCAAAAATTAACATGTTTTATGAAAAATCTGACAAAACATTGATGTGTGATGTGACTATGGGAGGGTTTATTTATTCCTAGCTCATGGATGACTGGTCTGTGGTGACAATGAATTTTCTATAGCCCAACAGGTAAAAAGTTTCGCAGTAAACCTGAGTTAATTCGTTACCTCGGTGATAGTATGGACCTGTCGTGTTTTGACTATCAGCAGGGTCAGATAAACACAATGCTGCTGTGCAAGGCCAAGAAAGCACGCGCGCAGTTTGACTACAGGTTCCCATTAGTGTCCTAACTTCTTACACTTGTGTTGTGATCATTAGTGCCATCTTGTGCTTTGTGTCTATATCTGTATTTATAGTCAGAGTAGAGCTTGTATGTTTTCAGTGTGCCCCAGTTAGAACTCACATGGTATCCCGCGTCCAACCATTATAATGTTTGCTTATAATTCACTGCAATCTATCCATTGGTGTAGTGCAAAAGCAAAATGTATAGCCATCATACACCAATAATGCACAGCTTTAGTAAAGTAAACACAATATATTACATTTTGTGACCACAAATTTCCTCATCCTATCTCATGCATCACTTCATTCTTAGAAAAACACACAGCTTTGCTACTTTTTACTAATAATTTCATTGTAGTTATGTATTAAACCTATAAATTATAATGAATTTGCTCTATGTGTGTTCTCAAAATAGTATATTAATATGTAGTATGTAGCACCTCACAATGTATAACTCATTGCACATGGTAGATTTATAAAATATTTAGAAATTTGTATGATACAAAACCTTGTGTTATGTTTATTATTATTTAGATTCCTTTATCATACAATGCAACTGTGTGACCTACCTCTCTTGTCTGCAAATTCATCTAAATAGGTTTAGGGAATACAATATCCATTTTATTGCTGAAAAGTCCACTACCTGTCAATAAAAGTCCCATAAAAAACGGCATTTCTAAGATAGATTATTGACAAACAAACAGACTGGACACAATTTTAAAAAACGCGCTTAATTTTAGTTTTTGATAAACGGAAAATATCTTTTATTTAAAACACGATTTTTAGTTATTAAAATTTATTTAAATAATATTATTTATTTGAATATTAAATAAAATTTAATTATTTTATTTATTTGTATAAAGATATGGCTTAAGGTATAATTTCCATTGTAACTATTTAAAACAATGATGACCAGAAAATAATTTCTGAATTGTTTATAATTACAAACGAAAAATATTGTAACCAAGATTCTGATACACCCTGCAAAATTTTTGTGTAGTTTTATAAAATGTGTGGGTGTGTTTAATTTTGTTTAGTGTTTGTGCGTGTGTTTATAACTTGCATGCAAACCAATGCCACTGACACTGAATATTACTTTAATCAAAATTGTTCAGTCTACGTACCTACTCATTAATAAAAGATTTTCTTAATTACTTTATTTTAAAATTTGCAAAGGTTCCAACACTGCATGATTTGAGTGGCTTGTAACCTTGAAAGGTAGTTTAAATAAGGTAAAAAAATAAAATAAATTGTGCTATAATTATTAATTACAATGATGACAAAAATGTTTACACATTGAAGAACTAATCAACATTTTAATAAACAGGGGAGTCCGCTCAGACGCATCATTAGTACCACCCATTCGGCAGACGGCGTCTATTTTCAAACAACCAGTTACTGTGTACAAAACTCAGGAAAGTAAAGTCAAGACAGACTTAAAACATGGCACACAGGAGAAACCTAAACAGTTATTCTGGGAAAAGAGACTGGAAGTGAGTTCATGTAGACCAATTTAATGCTTTGCCAACATTCATTCAATTATTACCTATTAAACAGACAGGATTATGGAACTTATGTACATTAATTTCAGGGGTTGACAGCTTGTGATGCAAATGGAGTAATTGGAACAACTTCCCTGCCTAAATACATCAAGCCACTGGGCCCATACATATGTGATGCGACGACAATCCAGTCATTGGCCACAGCACTTCATGTTTCATCACAACCAATAACAGGTTCATAAAAATAATAATTTCACAATGATTTCCTGTCTGTCTAAAGTAACTGAATGACTACCTACATGAGGTATGTGGAAATATTTTTTTTTGTATGGAGACATCAGGCCAAGTAATAAAGTAACCAGAAATAGTAGTCTTGCAAATGCAGCAGTTGTACTAGGAGAAGTTTAGCACACTGATAAGCAAGCTTCAATATTGTTAAAACAACTGGTTAATTTCAGGTCAAAGTGGCTCAAAGCAGGCTATTTTAGAGAACCCTGGCGTTTTTTTAAACCCTGAGCAGCCCTTGATAGGGGCTGTGACGATCACGAAGGATGACGTGCGGCGGCAAGAGGAGCGCGTGGTGCGCGCACGTCAGCGGCTGCAGAAGGCGCTGGCGGCGGCCTAGGGCTGCGCCGGCGACGAGGGCGCGCCCGCCGCCCTTGTCGCCGAGTCGCTACCCGTCCCCGCCCTACTCGACTTCACTGAATCCTCGCCCATGCCGCCTGACTCTACTGACACCAACGAATAACATCAAACTCACGAAAACGACGAATCTCTTCAAATTAATATAGTTGGTAGCACTACCAATGATGAATAAATGCTTCATAAAGATGTCCACCTAAGGCACCGAGATAATTGTCGATTTTTCCTATTGAACTTTTGGTAATTAATACATAAATGGTTTAATACCCTGTGAAAGTGATTTAAAAACATGGCTGAATTAGAATTAAAATTATGTTCCAATCAGTAAAATTATCCGCTAGTTAATGTAAGGTTTGTATTGTGTTATTATATACGTACATAAGTACTGTAATATTATGACCTAATTTATTCTGAATAAGATATTTTATAGGATATTAATACTGGATGTAGCTGTAAAATTATAACTAAACATACAATTAAGCTCGATATAACATATACACCTATATGCTAAGGTTGTGATCATTTGTATTGAAATTATAAAGTATTTATCAAACCGTAATCTAATAGATCTACTATGGCTACACATAATGATATTGATATGTAGGTAGCTACAAACATAAATAATGCAGTCATACAATTAATTTATGGTTTTAATAAAAGATTTCTATGGATTGATTTAGTATTTATTTATTTTTTAATTTCAGTAACAATATTGTGAGAAAGATATTTAAACTTGCACCTACATGAACATTGTGCAATCTAAGATTTTTTGCAAAACTATCAAATGGGCTATGAAGTCTCTGTATATAATCACCGCGTTGAATTAAGACGAAAGTCCAGCGATGAACAAGGTAAAGCAGATTAACAACAAATTCAAAATTTAATTATTAGGTTTAACGACTAAGGCGAATCGTCGAAAACTAGATCATAGTACGATTTTTATGTGACATTTATTCGGGCTGGACATAGTTGAAAATAATATACTTAATAGTATTATCACAATTCAGTTTGTGGCAAACTTAGCTAGATGTCAAGTTTCTTTATAACGCGTTATTCAAAACAACAATGGCTGAATATTGAAACGCCAGTCAAATCTGATGCCAAAAAAATGGGAAATTGTATTTTGAAGACACTTCAACCAGTTATGTGGGCCTTCAAACTTTGAAAGTAGAGTATTTTATTATCCTTGCACAAGTTGTGTTCGTTTGCATTTTAGATTACTTAGTACATAGTAAACACTACTCTGAGGTAGTAATATTTAGCTTAGATTAGTTTCACAACCACAAAAAATGGCTTAATCTTAAATTATGTAATAATTTTAGTTAATGTTTTATGAAAAATTGTGCTGTAAGCATTTTGTCTTAGCATAAGCTAATTGGATTTTAACGATTTTAATAGTATCAGCGAATTTGGAAAGTCCGTATTAATTATTCTAAAACTATTTTGGTTGGTACTATTACAAAATGGACGGTTGCTAAGTGCAATTGCTGCAGTGCTGTGGCTGGACAAATTAACAAGCATTTAGCTCGATAAACTAAAAGGAAACATTTATTACATAAATTAAATGAATCACATTTTTTAAAAGTAAATACTTAATAATATACATTACTTCTACATATAAAATAAATTAATAAATCATTTAATGAAATCAAATATGTATTGATTTGTTTAAAATAAACCCTTATAACTGTATAGTCATTTCTGTTTCTAGATATTTGAGCATGTTCCAATCCATGCAACACCTGTCCATTTAATGTTGGTACATATACAATTCTACTTAATTAATAATACGCTAGGCAATGACTAGAACACTATTACAGTCCACTATATCAAAATATAAAACTTAATTAATATTTGATAATTCCTACTTGCCTTTCTGAAAATCTACAAAAGGCCCCCATTTCAAGCAGTTTTTAAGTTTGTATTATTATGTCTATTCACTTTTTCTACCTCTATAAATAGTATACCTATGTGATTAAAATTTATTATTCTTAATAAAAGATTATAAATGGAAAGATTTTACTAAAAGAGATAAAAGTGATATGTCATCAAACAAACTTACAAATAAGAACCTTGAGTTGAGTGATACGCAAAAAGATATGTCATTTGCAAGTAAATTATTCAAGTCCATGGATAAAAGTTGGAAAATAATACTATACCTATTAAATAATAACCTATAAAGTAATATTGTATAATGCGTGACTGAAACTCAGGCATACGTCGCATTATTATAAATGTTTTCCATTTGCTATACATGTTGTCTACACCTTCCAAGTTGGCTATAGATAGATGATGAGAGGGGATCCTCTTCCCAATCCCAATCCTCCTGAAATGTTCATTGATTGCATTCTGATCAGAGGTTGGTGTGGGTCCAAGATTAATTTTGCTTGAGCATATCCAGTACAACACCGGGCTAGCAGAAGCTAAAAGTCTAGTTGACACTTGAATATGTACAAATATTACACAAAATAAAGACAAAAGCATCATATGAACTATGTAAACAAACATCAAAGGATCATTGGCCCCAAAACCTTTGGAATATTGCTTTGGCCTATAAGGCATCTTATTTGAATATCCCAATATATTGGATTTTAACCCAAGTCTTAAGCATAATCTAATATTATTTGTAATATAAGATATACAATGGTACAAAACAATGATAAGGATTGGTGCAGCCAATATAAAGTTAGGTATTTGTTTCAACTCATAATATTTAAAAATACCAACATTCCAGTAATGAGACTGTATGTAAGAGTAGGACAGAGGTATGGAGCTGTTGCACCATGGGCTCTCTGCACTTCCAGGCAGCACATACTCTGTATTTGATAAAAAGTCTGGCAAGTTATGATCACTGTGGATGCAATATTTGAAATAATTATAAGTTTGTACCAGTAGGAATGGTATCAGAGCTATTATCACAGTTAAGAACAAAGCCACACAAGATGTGAACAGTGGCAGTAACAAGAATGGAACAATTATTCTACGCTTCAGGGTTTTATATTTGTACACAATTTCAGGAATAGTTTTTTCTATAACATTCTTAAAACTAGTATAGAATATGAAGCCTAAGTTAACAGAACCATTAGACCTAGCAATCATCGAGAACCCTGCTGGCAAGCTACAAAGAATATCTATATTGGCAAACCTTAATGTTTCAGTATCAGTACATTTGAGCATTGTATAAAATGACATCCATGCAAACAATGTCTCTGAATATGGAGCTGAAAAGAATATACTTGCTGGATTGATGCAGTACAGGATAACAGATTTATATGCCTTGCATTCACTTCTCAATATCCTCAAACTCAATCTATGCAGAACATCTGCTGATTTAATGAACATCATAACATTAACTACAGTTGCTGATATCAGTAATGTACTGTGAAAATTAAGTAGGCTTCCAAACAGACTAGACACTCCATATGCAACATACCTTACTATTAAGGGGAACAAAGGGAAGAATGCTAGGCAATTTTCATATGTATATCCATATTGGGCAATGTGTATAAAATATTGAGCATCCCACCTCTTCATGCCACCAAGGAGCTTGTCGACGATGTAGTCCGCATAAGTATTATGCATTGACGGGTCTGTAGGACTGATGAATACGTTTGCATTGTGATCGGGTATAACGGCGTTTGCAACTGCTTGCAATAAAATGACGACGATTCTTGTACTAAACGCAAACCACAGTATCTTTTGTCGCGGTGAATACATATTTCTTGCCTTGATCCTGCGAACAATAATACTAATAAAACTATGCATATATTCACCGCTTTTACAGCGTTATTTTTCTTTGCTGGGATGATGGTTTAACAAACCTTTAATCGAATAGTTTTCACGGATCCATTTCACACTTCAAATAAAGTTATTGTCTTATAGGCAGCTTGAATAATTAAATACGATCCATGCTTTACACGCAAATACGCCGCCCGCGCGGCTGCTCACCCAACCAAATTAATATAACACGTCTTTTTTATTGTCATTCATTATTTAAATAGCCCAAGAGAATACAACCGCTACGCTAGATAAATAGCATAATTAGTGACATTACTTCATTTGACAAATTACATTGTAGTGAACTGACTTTTGATATGACAACTAAATGCACAGAGTACATAACCACTACGTACTGGATGTTGGTAATATTTCTGTTTAGAAATGGACCAGACAAAAAAATCAGAAATTATGTTTAGAACGTTTTTTCCAGCTTGTGATATTTATAGATACAAACTGAATTTCACTGCTGATTATAACTGAAACGTTCATCCCTTGAATTAAATTAACTTTATTATAGTGATTTTAGTACGCAACTGTCTTATGTAGGTGTATTTATCTATTTATGTTACTAACGTTACTTCACAAATCGTATATGTCCTATATTTAGCATATAATCGTTGCGTATAGCAATGGACTTGAAGGAAAAATGAAACCAGTTTGCTTTTTTTAATTTATTTATAATAATTGCATTTTGTCACATAATAATATTGTTACACTCAGATTCATACGATTTCAGCCAATCTTGCAGTCTAGATACATCACAGAGTACATATCTATTTTTTTAAGCAATGCATGTCAAGTTTATTTTAATTTCGATTGAATATATACGAATTAATATTCAAAAAGACATATTGTAAATAGTTTACTCGGACTCTGTGGTGTTCAAGAGACCATTCCAAATGCAACATAACAGCATCAAACACTAAACCGGCCCTAAGCTTAGTAGATGTTTTACATCTACATGGTACCACCACTACCACCTAATGACATGAACTGTAAGTTAATCCGACAAATCGACATAGAAAGTGTGATACAATTCTTGCACGTGCAACAATTTTATTACAGTTGATTAGATAGAAGCTTTAAAGACAACACACTTGTCACACAGTACTGACGAGTGCAGTGATGACCATTACCACTCCTATACAATAAACACGTATTGTTTGTGTTGACTTTCACCATGTGCTGGATAATTTTGACACAGTCCACTACACAATGAGCAACAGTACTCTTTCATACTTTATACAACTTAAATTTACTTCACTATAAAACCACTACATTAGGCTACGAAAACAAGTTTAATTCAAAATAGCTTTACCACCACAACATAATGTTACTAAAAAAGACATTTATTTCTATGATAAAATTGGTTACAGAAAACAAGCAATAAGACATGCTGTTGGTGCTGAAAAGTTAACTCTCACAAAATGCTAACAAATCATTTGTCAGTTTCTATTATGGCAATCAATTCTCTAGTTATGACAACTATTGATTCAGGCAAATGTTTGTGACGAATGACGAATAAATATAGGTAATAAAACTATACAACTGATGAACTTTCTGAACCAGTCACATCAAAAGACAATTTATTGTGAGAACTAATACATTCGTTTATAGTTGCAAAGCAAAACTATTTACATAAGCCTACAGATATTTACGACTTCACGTAAATAAATAGGTTCCATACAAAATATAACATATTAAATTATATAGTTCTCTTTACAGGAATAGTATTATAGAAAAACAAGGCGATTTGATGCCACTGAAGTATGAAAATTATAATGTTTACTTATTCATAGACAACAATTTAGCATAATGCCTAAACAAGAAGGAATGAATTCATTATAATTATGTAAAAGAAACAAAACACCTATAACAATCATGACATCATTAAGTGCCAGAAGATCAATTTTACGGAGTTTTATTTAACCAGTTGCATTTTAGGGCTACCGGACTTACACCAGTCGTAAAAATTAAATGACGTTAAGAGAAATATAATAGCAGCAGACGAGTAGTAGTATAGACAAACATAACAAACTGTTAATAAATATTATCATTTGCAACTGTAAGCCGGCGACGTACATCTATGATTCTAATAACGCCATTACAACTTACATCAATGTGAATTTTGTATACACTCATACATATACACATAGTATAGTATAAACTTGAAAAACTAACATAAACAATATTCTTTTACTACAAACACAAGTATCATAAACATTGTACATATTGCAAAACAAAACTTTTATACATCATATATGCCAAAAATACAATACATCCAGGCTTGATTAAAAGGCGAGCCAGTAGCATATTGCTTGTAAGTTTAATGCATTATTCTGCCAATACCTTCCTGTTATGATGTGTAGGTAACTTATTTTTTGTTACCATATAAGAAAATAGTTGAGGTATGTGTTCGTAGTGAGAGAATAATCATTATTGAGGAGTATCTATTCAAAAGGATCTATTTTGAACATCACATTAACTTCTAAATTCAGATTTTAATTGCCTGCTTAGAAATTACAGTGGACAATTAATTAATAGAAACCCACGTTTTGTACGTTTAATAATTAGTTAGAGTCGAATGCGGGGTCTAAGGCGATAAATGACCTACGGATACGGCTCATTTTTATTATACTCAGCGAAAATTACATTTTAAATTCCTAAAGGAACTCCTTTAGGAATTTAAAATGTTTAAGCGGATAGACGGATAGATAACTATCTATCCGTCTATCCGCTTACAGTTCCACCATATGTTGTAGTATAGTTATGGGCAAATTCACATCAAGGGAAATTTCTTAGGGAGGATATATAAGACAATCCTTCTAAAATGGTTCAAAATTTAAGCAAGGCCCTTTTGAAGAGAGCGACCTTAATGAATGCGAGTAAAGTACGGTGAGTTGGTGTAAGGAGCCGGTAGCCGCGGCGGCGTGACAAGTTGGGCGCGCGCGTGTTAGCTCATGGACAGCTGGCCGAGGGCTAGTAGCCTCTCCACTGCCGCGTTCACGTCCCCGAATGTCGCGATCAGTGCTGCAATAACGTAACATACAATCATTTTTATGCAATTGAAAATGTTTATGGTTAACTTGATTATACACAAGCAGTTTGGATATACCATGAACTTAAGATTTTAAAGAGAGGTAGGGATTAGGATCTCCAGTGGGTTTTCCCAATAATATTGGAGCCACCCGACTGGGGACTGTACCTCCACCTTACAGAAAACCGCAGTGAAATAACACTACTTTCATATAGTGTTCTGTTGTGTTTCAGCTGTAAGGTTGCGAGTGCTCCACGAGGATACGCTGGGCTAGTAGTATTGCTGCTAGCACAGTGAGTCCTCATCAACAACATGGTTGGCAACCCGTTAGTGATATCCCTGGTATTGCTAGCGGCTATAGGCTACGGTGACTGCTTACGCTCAGGTGGGCCGTATGCTTGTATGCCAGCTTAGTGATAATACTAAGTGAAAAGAGAAAAGTTAAAAATTTCAAATAAGTATAATAAGATAATTAAAGAATGTACCTTGCAAGTTAGCATCCCTGTTGAGGAATCCCATAGCGGCGAGCTGCTCAAGTTGCTGCGAGTAGCGCTGCTCGGGTGGTTGCTGGGTGTTTGTTTGGTTGTTCGACATCGCCGCCATCATCCGTTGCATGAACTGTACACATGCAGACACATCTCTAAATATCACAATAACCTGTGCCTTCAGTATTTATGAACAATATACAAAATAATACCAAACGACTGAACCGGTGGTAGAGTAGACATTCATGAGCCTTATTACGGCCTAAACTAAAACCCAAAGAGATTTTGGTCAATCTCTCAAGAGAAAAGAAACATATACACATACATAATTATTATATGCATGATATTAATCAACATTAATTTTGTTGTATGCTTGTTAATGCTAAGTGCATTTTAGGGATCAATGTGACTTCATGGATTTCATATGCACCTTTAAATGCCATAAGTATTTGAATCCCATCTCAATACCTGTGCCCTTAATCCCTTAAGGGATGTGAAATAATATTACGTTATTTTAATGGCAGAACAAATAATAACTGATATAAATGACTAATTACATATAAATATTAATTCCGAACATTTCTAGAAAGTATCAAATGACATAGTTAAGTATAATAAAATTTATAATATTTTTACGTGTACAATGAGAATTCTAGTCTGATTTACATACAATAGACAATTTATATTCCATTTACTTATTTGTGACTAACATTGAAGCACTAAGTACTACTTATCGATCGGATACCACAATCTGGTTATTAAGACAACACTATATTTCTGGTTAAAGTAGCCTCTCTATTGCATAGTACATTATATACATTAAAGGCATAAGTATGTGTGGTACATTCTAATCTAATGATATTATATATGAGGCACTCAGCACTCACACGAACAAAGGTCATTCAAATAGTAGGCGACAGCGTCGGCCCGAGGTGCGGTCTGCGACGCGGCGCCCACACAGAAACAAAGTTATGTCTATAATGTTAGTGACCCCAATGCAGTTAAGGTATACTATCTCAACTAAACTTGAATGTCACTGTTACTACTGTACTTTGATGCGTACTATTTATGGCTATGCCACTAATCTGTTTTATGTTATGCGACAGTTTTGCTTATTGTTTTAGTAAAAAAAAATAACTGAAATTTATTTTTATCACTTCTTTATTTATTGCATTTAACGGATAAATGCTGTTGAATCAATCAGAAAAAATCCTTCATAAAAATAAAAATCTTTAGATTTCTCCTACCACCAAAGTAGGAATTTAAGGACTAAAGTTCATTCTGTGACATTATTTTGAAGCGGCTTTTCGGTGAACTGATTGATCGTTTTGGTAAATAGGTTAGGCTAACCTATTATGATCTGATACTGCCGTGTATTGTCTCCAGAAACTTTAATTAGTAATTAGAATACGTGGCACTAGGCATTTTAATGCAACATAAAATTTGGAAACTCTCCTATACTCAAAATGGGAAAAATTGTCCTGATTGATTGTCAAAAGGGAACATACTACGTGACCGATTTTGAGTCATTCAAATAATTTATTCCAAACAGAATAAATGTGCGTCAGTGTTGTCATCTGTGATATAAAAAATTGCTAAGCGCTGCGCGTCATATTCGAATATAGGTAGAAAAAGCGCGAGATATCTCAAAAGAACGTAGTATTTCGAAGACCCCCCTCCCTCATGAACGAGTGACGTAGACAAGGTACGTTCCCTAACGCTATAAGGCTTTTTAAGGAAATAGCAAAAAGGTTAGTCGACATCACAGGAGACCGAAGAGCTGGCAGCTACCTCGGACAAAGATTTAGTCTTGTTATTCAGAGGGGGAGGGCTCCCAGAGTCTTCGGAACCTTGCCTACAGGGACTCCTTTTAATAATATATTTCAATATTTATATTATATTTTTAAGGTTTTTAGTTTTAGGTTTAGTTTTTAATTGAAAATTACCCTTCTTGTTCACTTCCCTAACAAAAAAAAAGATGTGTAGTATGGAGTAAGCATAGAACCTGTGTGAAGAGTTCAGAGTTTTGTTGTTGCCTCGGCTGTGCGTTGGTCTGGGCGGGCGGCGGCTGGGCGGGCGGCGCAGCGGGCGCGGCGGCGGCGCCCAGCCCCAGCCCGCCCACCAGGCTGGGCGCCGCCGCGCGCAGCTGCTCCATGCCCTGCTGGATCTGCAGCAGCGCGTTCAGCGCCTGCACACCACATGGGTCACGTATATCAATCATTTGTACTGAACGATGGCGCAGCTGTGACGGGCGAATAAGGACTGTACCTCCACTTTACAGAAGACCGAAGTACAAAACACCACTTTGCCGTTGTGTTGTGTTTCTGCGGTGAGTAAGGTTGCCAGTGTTCCACGAGGATACGCTGCGCTATTAGTAATGCTGCTAGCACAGTGAGTCCACAGCAACAACAGGGTTGGCAACTCGTCAGTAATATTCCTGGTATTGTTAGCGGTTATAGGCTACGGTGACTGCTTACCATCAGGTGTGCAGTATGGTTGTGTGCCACATTATAAAAAAATAGAGCTATATGATAGAGATGTAATAGACGAAGCCACGAAGTGAAGAAAACGCACGCGATAAAGCCAATTGAGATGAAGTGGCGCAGAAAATAAGCGAGTGATAGCTTTTGGTGACGGATGTCAAAATCGAATATTTAAGTCGCGCGATAGAGACTTTGCCACCTATGTATACAAATAGTTTACTGATATAATATCGATCGTTTGGTAAATAAACCGGATTAACACTACTAACATAAGTCTCGTTTTACCTCAATATATCAGGCTTGTGTGTCGTCTTACATGTTGGTTCTTCGAGCCGGATATGTCATACACATATCATAATAACTAGTCATGCCGCTCGATAGTCAATCGAGCCCAGCAATAGTAATACTACGATATTAAATAAAGGGTTTAATGAAACATAATATAGGTAACAGTTCTGTGCAAACATGTTGAGGGACGGCAACGCGCGAGTCCTTGGTGTTGTAAGCGACCATAGGCTATGGTGACAGCTTACCCTCAAGTCGTATGCTTGTTTGCCACCTTAGAATTATAAAAAAAAACGTACCTGCGGGTTGGACATCATCTGTTGCATGTCAGGGTTCTGCAGCTGTGTGAGCATCTGCGGCATCATTGTGCGGATTTGCTCTTGCAGTTGTGGATTGTTTGCAAACATTGGGTTCTGTCGACAACAGAGTTTATTTTATAAAAGCAAAACATTGCAAAAACTTTGCTCGGTCAATTTGACAAGAATGACAAGTAAATACAAAGAAAGGACTAAATTGTACCTCGTCATAATGTTAGTATAGTTCTCTATTTTAGTCTCGCTAATGTAATCTGTTGAAAGTGGTTATCATGTGTGCTATTCTGGTAGTCACTATAGTTTGTTGGAAGGCGTGGTGCATGATATCATGATCAAACCTGGTTGATGAGCTGCGAGGCCATCTCGGGGTCGGCGGCGAGCGCCTGCAGCATGGTGTTGGTGTAGGGCGCCGAGAGCATGGACTGCACCAGGCGGGGGTTCTCCGACATCTGCTGCAGCAGCGACTGCATGCCCGGCGTGTTGATGAGTCCCGGCCCGGCCCCGGCGGCGCCGGTAGCGCCCCCAGCGCCCCCCCCGCCGCCGGTGCTGCCGCCCGTGGCGCCTCCACCGCCGCGCTGCCACGGGTTCGGCAGCGGCTGCCTATTCTCAGACCCTTGCTGGGGGTTTGTACCGTCTAAAAACAACAACAAAAGTGACGTTTTAACGAAGTTATATTGAGTTTCAAATAAATTCAATTGAGTATGGTAATGGCAGTTTTATAATTGTAGAATTGTGAATTATAAGGTTTTGACTTGATGTGTTATTTGCCAGTTCCTTTCAGAAGGTTTTAATCCTAACTGGTAGTAGACTTCTCGCCATTATATGTCTTATTGGGGCATTAATTTAATAAACAATGTATATTTTCAATTTCAAATAACGAAAAGCCATGCGTTACATTGCATTGTATTTAATTGTTGAGTGTCAAATTCACCTGAATTATCAACTAGCCCAGAAAACGGGTTCCCCGCCATACTGCTAGCCACATTCAACATCGGCTCCTGTATGTCTCTGTACATACGCTGCAGGGCATTGTACCCACCTAGAAATGTACAAATGGTTACTTTCGATCATAGATGAAAATCACTAAACTTAAATAAATGTTCTTGTGTCTAAGACACTCCTATTAACTCGGAAAATTTCTAACGAAATGACATGAAAACTGTATTATGATCAATGTGCCAGTAACTAATATAATAGTACAATTTGATTTCAGTCAACTTCTCAAAAAAAAATCAATTAAGTAATTTTATTTACTTGGAAGTTGACCCATAACATCTAATTATTTGTATAAATTGAAAAATAATAAATTATTTAATTTTATTATATTGAAGAGTATAAGTATAGAAAGTAAATCTGACCAGGTATGCTCTCGAGGTTAGACAAGGCGCGGTCGTGCGAGCGCATGAGTTCTTGCAACATGGCAGGGTTGCGAGCCAACTCCATGGTCTGCCGCAGCAACTCTGGATTGTTCAGCATGTGGCTGATCTCTGGGTTTCTCTGTAGAGAAGTATTAATGTATTATAATAACTAAATGAGTGCAGGAGATATGACAGCTATCTCCTTGTGAAGCCAGCACTTACGACTTAACGACGTGCATTAGCAACAATGCCACCACAAAACTTGTGATAATTACATCACCTTATGACTGTTTCGAAATATCCTATACACATTCGACTAACGAAGTTACCTAGTAGAAGCCTAGTAGGCTAGTACATAATATGGAAATGCTCATTATTAATTTTATTATCAGTAACATATTTCACAATGATTATGTAGATTACATTATAAATGTGACTCAAGTTAATTTAATCAATATAATTTTCAACTGGATTTTTTAAATTTTAATTAACTTTATTTGTAAACTGGGACACACACACAGCATTATCCCTGATGGTTATCAGACTACTTGCATTAGTCATTTCTACTACAATCTCGAAAACTTCTATAATACAGTAATTTTCTTTAGAATATTTTGAATGATCTAAATACAGATATAAAATAATTCCTAATGATGGATAACCTCATACCAATATCGTTTACAAAACCGAGCTTGCTTCCAATATTTTCACCACTTTTATCTGACATAAATAATATATAGAAGAAAAAAAACAAGACATACTGCCATAAGATCCTGCATCTGTGGGTTGGATGTGATGAGTGTGCGCATGTTCTCAGGGTCATTCATCATTTGCTGCACTAGTGGGTTGTCCAGGACTTGCCGCAACATGTCTGGATTGGACAGGAGCTCCTGCTGCATGCGTGACTGGAAATAGAAATTGAACCATTTTTTTATGTGATTCTGATTTGTATAGCTTGTAACAAAATAAATCAAGAAAATAGCATACTACAGCATTATACAGCATTATACAAGTGCAAACATCCTACTAAAACATTGGTATGTGCTGCCCTCAGGTCAAATAAATAAGGTTGATAGAACTTTGCTAACTATAAACTGACGCCAGTTTACCCTAAGCCTTGCAGTGTACATATACATGATTACACACACACACCTATAATGAAACTACGCCTTGCACATGCACTACATGTTTATAAATAGGCTTCTTCATCGCTTCATTGTTTGCAATGTTACATCACTTTTTTATTTGATCTGAGGTGGTGCCCTACTATTCTATATTAATATACATATTATATTTTTTTGCTGATCCCTAACATTCCCTGAAAGAAATTGCTTTTGGAATAAGACTGCCTGATATTTACATCATCATCCATAAGCTGTTACTTTTTCTTTATGGTGCACAAATCTTAAAAAAAAAAAAAATTGAATAAGATTTTAGAGAAATGTAAACTTATATTGTTCAGATTGAATGTAATGAGGTTTTAGTTTTATTCAACATGTTCTGTTTCAGTTAGAGAAATAAAAACAGCCTTCATTTTACTATTGCTCATTACACAAGTTTAAGTTCAATGTTATTGTTTTAGTCCTTGAGTCATAGTTTCCATCACAAATCATGATATTAATCACTATATTAATAATAATTAAGCATGATATGACTTAGAAAAACAGGCACCTCATCTCATACAGAGACATCATAAAAAAATGATCCGAAAATGGTACAAATATGTCCCCAGGACTAAGTCAAGCATTAACTTGTGCTCGAAGACACCTGCTCAGCAGCAGTAGTGGCCAATGAAGTTCAAGGAGTATGGGATAGAGCTTTAAAATAAAAACAAAATATCTTTACACCATGCTTAGTTTGTACTATTTATAGACTTCCTATTGAATATCAAATGTATTTACCAGATATTATAGTATATACCTGCAAGTCCATGAAGGTGCTCTGACCAAGTCCCAAGCTTTCAAGACCAGCCAAACCTCCCAAGGAATTCAATCCAAATGGAGTTGCACCAATGTCCGCTGAAAATATACCAAATAGATAACCCACTCCATATCACACCGAGCCTCTTTCAGCGTTGGAAGGGATTCAGTGTGATATCACTACACAGAATAAAAAAAAAAATGCTTTCTGTTGTCTGTCTGTCCCTATGTGTGCTTAGAACTTTAAAACTATGCAATGGATTTTGATGCAGTTGTTTAATAGAAGAAGAAATATAATACAGTGATTCAAGATGAAGGTATTTATGTATAATTCATTTGTGTTTTGTAGGTATTTAACTTATATTGTTAATGCTGGCCGTGCGAAGCCAGGGTAGGTTACTAGTGTATGTTACAAATATAATAAAATTTAATTGAACTGTTCTACAATGTTCTAGCGAAAGGTTTCACCTTGATGTTTTAAAAGCAATGGATTATATTGATCTGTTTCTCCACATAATGTTGACATATTACAACAGGTGATGTGATTGGTGGCTACAAGTGAAAAATAGTGCATTGTATAGTAAATGAGTTATTAAAACCTGCATTCAGTTTTACAATGAAACTAAATGCATGAATCTTTTATGGTTGAAATATGTTTCATCAAGGCCATAACAAGAAAATGTGAGTCAATAAGCTCCTTTGCTTAATGTGTAGTGCAGAATAGAGACAACACAATGTACAGTTTGGGTGTAGCCTGTGTTAAGTTCAGTGAATATGTAAGCTGCACTTGTGATCTGAATGTGCACAAATTTGTTTGGAATTTTGAGATTGGAATGTTGGGTACATTTAACTGTCTTTTCTGCATTTGGTTGGCACAGACACAAGTAGAATAGAGATAAGAGGATTAGTCAACTGATATCAGGATGCTGCAACAACAGTGTTTGTACCTGGAGGGCGGCGCGTCCCTCCTTCCGGCTCCGGCCGAGGCGGGGTCTTGATCACGAGATGCACTGTCAGGCCATCCTTGATGTTGTGCTGTTTCAGAGTATCGGCGTCGTTCATGATCTTCCCGGCAAATATCAAACATAGTTGTTCTGGTTCCGCACTGAATTTAGGGGAGAGAACTTCCTTGAGCTATAAACAAATCACTGGTTAATGCCAAGGCAGTTGCCGAATTATTAAATAAATGTCGTCACTGATTGCGTGTACAATATCTGTGTTATTACGCCATGAGCAATGTTTCTAGGGGCACCATACTCACTTTTTTAATGTCAGCATCCTCCTCAATATCTACTTGTTGTTTTTCTTTCGGTGTTTTCACTGTAATAGTAATTTTTTTGGGGTCTTCTTGTCCCTCTGCCATTTTGGCAAATCTAGAATGACTCTGTACTTTGGCGGAAAAGCAGAAATACACTATCTAAAAGAAAAGAATAGATAATTTGACGACTTCAGACTTGCGTCGACTGACGGCTCCAATAGACTAATAGAGTTGGAGAGAGTTCAGTTTTTTAGATCGGATGTTTCTGTTCCGCTGCATGACGTGGTGTTGTAGGATTTTTATTATAATTATCTTTATCATGTAAAAATTATGTATATAATTTTGTGATACTATTAGATTCAGTATGCTTTACCTATGTATAGTTTGATTCAAAAATATAATAATTATTATGTAAATACAACTTTAAATTGAACTAGACTATGTATGATAATATAATCCTTGAAGAGAATTGATCGCCATAGTTAGGAAGAAGAAGATAACGTTTTCTTGTCATTTGTCTTTTGCAACATTAGCACTCGATAGTGGCATTACTTAGAGTAAATATACTACGTACAACTTCTAGGGTTTTCTATATAATTAATTTCTGTCCGTTTTCATAAAATCTATCCCAGGAAAACGAGAGGAAATATGTTACACATCAATTACTGATAATTACTATTAAATTCTGTTCATCTATGAAAATCATACTATACCAAAATTTAAAAAACGAATCTCGTGTTTTTGCTTAGTATTTTTGTAAGTAAACCCATAGATAACATTAGAGAACACAGAGTACATAACCACTACAAACAAAACTAGAAACCGGAAACAGATTGTCTGTTCATTTTATTTTGATTTGATTGACTGGAAAGTTGACATGAAACAAAAACAAAAAACAGTTTCCAATAATGTCTCTCGCAAAATTTTAATGCAATTATTCACACCAAAGTTACGTAAGTACGTCATCAATTTAAACTGATTACCAAAAAGCCCGCGTTATTTAAACTATCTACGGCTTTCATTATAATCTTCTCGTAGTTTTATTTATTTCAGGTCTCGGCTATTTGGTGACTTTCAAGCGTTGTTACTGCATGCAGGAGAATGCATAACTCTAGTATTTAGTTAACTATAATTAGTTTAACATACTTCAAAAAATGGAGGTAATATTTATCGTATTTCAATTTCGTTGATATTCCAACAAGTAGTTCAAAGTTACACTTAAAAATTTTCCTTTCAGGGGGAGCTACAAGAAACATTCTTGCGCGACGACGATGATCTGTCCCTTCAGAGCTCAAAGCAAATATATGCATTACCAAATAAAAGAAAAACTGACCGACTATCTGGTAAGTAAATTTTTACAATAATAATTAATCCGGTATTGTTGAAAAATTTACTGTTACCGTGTTTGTTGCCTCAATACATTTATTTTTGTCTCATAAGCCAGGTAATTTAATTAGCCTACACTACACGAACAAGCTTTGTAGCAAACATTCTGTTGCCTTGTCAGTCTCTTGCTACCACTTAATAAATTAATTGTATGCATGATCACATAAAAACTTCAAAGCACTAAGTATGTGTACCCTGTATTTGTATTGATTTAAGATATTCTTTGTGTCAGATGATACAGTAATAGCAGACCAGCAAGCAAAGGATGAAAAAGAACATGCTGAGAACATAGCAACAATGTTGATGCGCAACTATGATATAAAAATGGATGGCGGGGAAGATGACACATCCCAACCCACCTCGCGCACTGCACCTATCATGCCAATGGAGACAACCAGGAAGAAAAAGAAAAGAAAGAGGTTAATAAAACATAATTTAGTAGTGGGCATTTTTGATCCCTGTAATTTTAAAATTTTGCAGATAATTATTTATAAACTTATGCATGGAATCTGGCATTACGGAATATTTATAGATAGCTGTATGTTATTTATTTTCAATATTCGTACATAACTTTTTTATGACTATATCAACAACACAATGTCTATTCCATTAACTTCCCTATAAAAATCCACCATAAAATAGTCTGATAAACTTCTTTGGGTCGCCTCTTGTGGGCTGACTGGCTGGCCTGGTCGAGTAAAACGCACAATAACAATTTCTTATGCGATCTGTCTTTTTGCCATAGTTTCTCAGACTTCACATTTTGCAGAAGGTTGGATCTTAAATTTGAATAGAGAATGTTATGGTAGATTTTCGAGGGAATAAACGGAATATCGCTTTAAAATTAGAAACAGCTTCGATTTTTCTGTTTGTCAGCAGTGTTTTTTTTCGCCTCGCCAGATCTCAAATATCAATTTGCCTTACAAATTGTCGGTACGAGTCGATCCGTAAGGTGGCCAGCGCGTTTGGCATGCGAGAGGTGTCTGAGGAGGACGCATGGAACTTCTAC
This sequence comes from Falcaria lacertinaria, assembly GCA_951449985.1. Classification (NCBI taxonomy): domain Eukaryota; kingdom Metazoa; phylum Arthropoda; class Insecta; order Lepidoptera; family Drepanidae; genus Falcaria; species Falcaria lacertinaria. Next base: position 4,123,561 of record OX602124.1, read on the forward strand.
TGGACTGATATGAGCGTCTCGGTGGAAAGAGCCAAGGAGATGAAGAGGTTCCAGCGCATCAACCACTTCCCTGGCATGTTGGAAATTTGCAGGTTTGCTTGGTCTTGGTTTTCTTCCAATAACATACCTACAGTCTTCGTACAGTTCCACGACATCCCAGCCCTGCGTACGAATGTGAATCTCGACAACAACGCTACCTAACCATGGTCCATTTCTGAATAAACCATCCAGTTACTGAAATACAGACAAAATATCCATCAGGGACGGTCCAGTCGTTTAAGTGGAATTCAGTGACAAACAGATGTAGAGACGAATTATATAGGTATGTATATTACTCAGTCTAGCGTTTTCGTGATCGAGCTGGTGATATGCACGAACTCATTAGTGGCGTTCGAAGGGTGGGATATTTTATCTCATTACCCATCCTGTACGGAATGGCTAGTGATTAGTAAATAATCTCATTACAGGAAAGACCTTTTGGCACGGAACTTGAACAGGATGCAAAAAATATACCCAAAGGAATATAACTTCTTTCCTAAAACATGGTGTCTTCCTGCAGAGTAAGTTGCCTACAACGATTGTTCTTTACAGCACCCGCCATTCTTGTGATCTGATCTGAGTATAATTTTAAGTGATAATGACTTGGTTTAGCCCCGTGCAAAAGTGGTTGGTACTCGGTTGTACCGACTGTATTTAGTACTCATATTCGGATAGTACATTAATGTGGTGCAATATCTTATCTAACCAGATATTTCTTTTTTAAAATATTGGTTTTGGGATACACATCAAATCAGTGTATTAGGCCATAAGATCAGCCACAAATATCAGTCATAAGTATTTCTGTTTCGTCACTACTAATAGCAACATTTTATTTTCAGTTTCGGAGAAGCTCTGACTTACAGCAAATCGCGTAAGAACAAGACTTTCATAATAAAGCCGGAGTGCGGCAGCCAGGGGCGCGGCATATACTTAACCAAGTCACTGAAGGACATCAAACCGACCGACAAGCTTATTTGCCAGGTATCATCACATACACATAGGTACAACATGAGTGCAAATGGATGAATACGCCCAGATTGTACAAAACCTGTAGCTTTTTTACAAAAATCGCATTCTCTCTGGGCTGGGTGAGCGACTTGTCACCATTATTTGTAATAATTGTATAGACTAATTGGGTCATCGATATTTGGCTTTATTAATAATAACTCTTAGTTAAACATGCTCACGCGTACATTGTATAAATGCAAGAAATAATGGCCGTCATCTAACGCGTTAGTTGCCTTGCCTAACTTAATATGTTGAGAGGAATCTCTGTGCTAGCAGCATGTGAGGCGTACAGTTCTCCTTACCTGCTAATTAAAGCAGACTTCTGGATACCTTACCGCAGTAAAACAACACTGCATTAGAGTAGTGTTATTTGACTGCGATCTTTAAGGCACATGTGCTGCCACAGTCGGGCGGCTCCGATCCCATTGCGCCTCTTTATATATACTTTCTTTACTTTTCAGGTGTATCTCTCGAAGCCATACCTAGTAGATGGATATAAATTCGACATCAGAGTTTACACGCTCATCACATCCTGTGACCCTTTGAGGATTTTTGTGTACAACGAAGGTCTTGTTAGGTAAATACATAGCTAATTAAATTTCAACCTTCTAACAAATATGATGTGGCTTAAATTTGAATGGCTTGTTTTATAGATTTGCAACGAGTAGATATGCAGATCCGAATGTGAACAATACAACTAATGTGTTCATGCATCTGACGAACTATGCTCTGAACAAGCACAGCAGAACTTACGTCTATGATTCGGAAGCTGGGAGCAAACGGTGAGATAAATTACCATTCTGATCGCGAAATGTTTTTTTTAACGTAATGTTTGTATAGGGTTAAGGCGTCTTGTTGCAAGAGACAGTTTAAGACCCATAGGTTACCTATATTTTCAGTCTTTCGTAGATTGTGCTGTAATTGTCCTTAGTGAGTATTTTCGATCATTCGGTACAGGAAATCTTTTTGTGTTGGCCGATTGATAGGTACCTACATTGTAATTAAAGCAATGCGCAGATGCTCAGTGCTGGCAATGAGGTGACGGTTTATTTATTTATTTGACGGTTCGTCCTTTATTCTGCTAACATAGTGATTTCAGTCAATATAAGGTTAGCGATGCACTTGTAATACGACCAGTATTTCAAGCATTTAAAGGCTGCAGCGACCGCTTACCAACCGGCGGGACGTAGCACGTAGGTGCTCGTGTAGTATAAATTATTAATTATATACTAAAACGAATGAAAACTTTCCGTTGGTCAGAAAGATATCGACGTTGAACAAGATCTTGTTGTCGCAAGGCGTCGACCTGGACCGGCTGTGGCACGCCATAGACCAAGTGATCGTGAAGACCATCATATCGGCGTGGCCCATTCTAAAGCACAGCTACCACGCGTGTTTCCCCTCGCACGATATGGTTCTACTTTACACTATCTCACACGTCATAAGTAGTCACACCATTTCAAACACCTGGCACAATTTCGCTTCTCTCTTATTTATTCTTATACTCATATTTCCCCAACTTTCCTTATACGGCCATTTACGCTTATTGGTAGTAGAATAAAATGTCGATAGGAACCAAACGTGGCGGTACCCGAGTCCCGACAGGCGACAAGCTCATATTGATTGTTTATTTTTAGGGTAGGTACTTTATTAGTAAGTAGTCAAACTAGTTCTAAATAGACTTAATTTGTAGTTCAAACAGATGCCACCCATATGTAGTTAATGTATTTTACACTTGTTATTATAAATACCCTACACTTTATTGCAGTTAAATGTACTTAATCCATTATGATCGGTTCCAGGTGCACGCTTGTTTCGAAATTCTTGGTTTCGATATACTGCTGGATCATAAACTACATCCGTATATTTTGGAAGTGAGTAAAATAATTGTATTATTCTTTAGTAACTACTACGGAACTGTTGATACGAATAATAAATTGTTTATTGACATAAATGCAGTTACAAAATAAATAAAATAATCGAGGCCCTGGTTCCGGAGGTAGGTATGAAAACCGAATGGTTACGTAATGGAAATCTTTTTGGAGCATTTGCTCATTCGTATCGTGTCTAAGATAGATGCGATGTCCGCGTTTTTGATACAAAACGTCAGTATCAAAAATTAACGGCGATATCTAAGCGATGCGCAAGAAAATTATACACTGCGCGTTGAAGTTTATTTTACGCACGATAGGGCGCTGTAGCCTTGGCGGAAGACTATCGAATTACTTTCCACTGCGTATTATACGAATACGTTTTCGACATTTTCGTATAGGAAAATGAACAACGCTAACTAAAAAATTCGTCTAAACATTTGGAGAGTTGAATAGTAGTCATAAGATGTTCCTGCTACCAGTAGCCTTAGCAAGTACAATTTTTGACTAAGTATCCGTATCGCTGTCGACTATTTTTGTATGGGAAAATAAACAGGAGTTACGTTTTCAAAAACGTAGTCGAAAGATGTTCCTACAGCACTGATCAAAATTGATACGTTAACGATACGAATACTTATTCACAAATCATAGGGGCTTGGGGAACAGTTCCTGTAGGTATAGGGTACAGGGTATAGTGAGTGTGTGGCAGGTGAACCACTCGCCGAGCTTCCACACGGACACGCAGCTGGACCGCGAGGTGAAGGAGGGGCTCCTCACCGACACCTTCACCATGCTCAACATCTGGCAGTGCGACAAGAAGCGCGTGCTCGAGGAGGACCGCAAGCGCATCCGCGACCGCCTGCTGCAGACCAACAAGTATACACTATACATTATACAGCCTCTATCCAACAGAACTACACTGGAATATCGATACTTATCCGGTCCCTTTAAAAATATTCGATAAATTGAACAAAATCCTCGGAATTTGAAGTTGAAGGAATAGTTCCTTGACCGCCAACATTCAATTCGCCTAACCTAAGTTAGTACCTAAGCTAAGCTTAGCTTTAGTTATCTCACAGTAGCACCAGAGAAGATGGGAGTAGTCCCAAAGTTCGTACTATGGGAAACAGACAACTGATAGAATACTAAGTATTTTTTTGTGAATACACACTTAAAATACATATCCAAGGACACAAGTCAGCAAAGCATTACTGATATCTCACCTATAACACCTAGATTATATGAATACAAAAACATCTTACATATTGCTTGTATTCATAATGTTTCAGTTACAACAGCGAAATTGTTAACACTAAGATCATAAGTGCGGCGTGTTCATTTTGTTTTATAATAACAAGTATTTTCTCCTATTCAGGTTTGCAGAGTTCACGCCAGCAGAAGAAAGGGAACCTGAAAAGAGCCCATGGCAAACACAAATACAATGGGAGGAAACGCATCTCGGGAATTTCAGGTATTTATAGTTTATTAATTTCTAAAACATTAAGAGAACTTAGACCGTCGACAAGGTTCACGACCACTTCGATACATCTGCACCAAGCCCAAATAATTTTATTTGGTACAGGCAATCTTTTTGTATTGGCCGATTGATAGGTACCTACATTGTAATTAAAGCAATGCGCAGATGCTCAGTGCTGGCAAAGAGGTGATGGTTCGTCCTTTATTCTGCTAACATAGTGATTTCAGTCAATATAAGGTTAGCGACGCACTTGTGATATGACCAGTATTTCAAGCATTTAAAGGCTGCCTTATTTACCAATGTGTGTTTATGTATGTTCGTAATTTTGATAAAAAACGGCATCAGTACCAACGCAACGGCGATACTTTTGCGATACGCAAGAAGGTTAGATTGTTTTAAACTGCGGAGTTTAGTTCCTTCAATGCACGATAGTGGCGTTTTGTATTACAATGACATACCTACATCAACAAACACAGGTTACCATGAAATGATTTCGTTAACGATACGCATGCTATTTCGGAAATTATACGTGCTAGGACCTCTGAGGTCAGAAAAACGAGAGGAAAGAATTTACACCTAAAAAAATAAAGCCAGATAGTGAGTATGAGTGTGAGATAATGTGTGTGCAGGCGCGTGTACCCGGTGGGCGAGCAGTACGCGTCGCTGTTCCAGCAGCCGTCGGGCTCGCTGTACACCGGCACCGCCTCCAGCCGCGCGCGCGGGGACTGCACGCGCCTGCAGCGGGAGGAGTTCCAGGTACACACTACACACATATCACCGCTTTAAGCACGCTACACACGTTCAGTTTTAACTGTACAGTCGAACTGTGCAGTTCTAAACTGAACGTGTGTAGACACTAGGGGCGTCAGTTATAACTGCACAGTTCGCCTGTACAGTTAAAACTGAACGTGTGTAGCCCGCTTTAGCTTCATATTATTTTGACTGGCTGGACGCCGCCTTGGTCTCTTCTTTATTCGGTTAAGTGCAAATGTTTCCGGAACTCACACTACGAGAGACATGCTCAAAAAACTGCTCACGATAATCGACAACAACCCGAAACCGAATGTGTGATTTCTCGGTGTGTGACTTCGATTCCGCGCTCAAATGTATAGAAATGATCGCGCGCTGTGAAACATAACGGATTCGTAAGCCAATATATTTTTGCAAGCTAAATTAAACTATCTGGTATAGGCCAATATTTTCGTATTTTTTTACGTAGCCCGATGTCCATTTGTTATTTCATGTAGATATAGAAATAAATTATAATAGCTTTGTCGTACGAATCTCCTCAATAGGGTATTTGACTTTCTTTTGACATAATAATATAGCTATTTAAATTAAGCCATTCGATGCACATGTATATCAATAGATAACAAACACGTACAGACGTCTGTAGGTAATAAATGGTTAAATTATATTTCTGTGTGTACCGAGAGCTGTAGTCAACTACCCTATTCTTGTAGGTGCTATATCCATGGGCGTAGAATAGGCGGCTCGCGTCCTTCAGACACATCAGTGGCTCCCCTCCCTACACCATAGAACATGTAAGTAGGCTATGTGATGGGACTGGATATAAATCGTTATTTAAAAAGCCGCATTGTAAATAGTCTTTGTTATAGCTTATACGCAAATCTATTGAAACAGTCAATATTACAATCTTCATATTGCTGTCCTACTAGCTCAGTATAAATAAAAACCTACATATGTTATATACGTTTATATAAAACAATATCTTAGGTCAGTATTCAAAAATTGGTGCAAAAGCCATATTTTTTATTATTATCTATGCTGTACATGATTATATTTCTTCAGCAAACAAAAGCGAAAGCCGAGGCTCTGAAAAAGCCCTCCCAACCGAAGCCTAAAGAGGGCGAGAAGAAGCCAGACGATTCACCGCCCACGGCCGCGGTCACCTCCACCACCAACACCGAGAAGCCCGCCAAGACCAAACGCGACAAGGAACCCAAGAAAAAGGGCCAGGAAAAAGAGGAAAAGGACAAGACTAAGGTGTCATCGAAACCGTCGCTAGCGCTGCAACCTGTACCGGTATTGGTCATATAACTTTTACATTAAATGTATACACGCCTTTCCGAGTAAGTAGGGAGTCGGATGTGTGGCATCAGTCAGCACTCAGTTCACTTTTTTTTTCTACCACTAAGGTGGTTCGCAAGCATACGGGCCACCGGATGGTAAGCAGTCACCGTAGCCTATAGCCGCTAGCAATACCAGGGTATCACTAACGGGGTGCCAACCATGTTGACAACAGAACCACAGAGAACATAACCAATACGTTTTAAAGAGAACCACTTCACTAGTCTTGCCTGACATCTTATGGTATGCGGTGAAGTTAATTTATTGTTGTATGTGCAGCAGACTATAGAGAAGGAATCGAAGCCCACGTACGTGCTGTGCTCGTTCGAGCCGGACCCCATCGTAGAGAAGGAGGAGCGCGAGCGAGTCAACCAGCTGGCGCAGAGGGACTTCCTCATCCGCAGCTACGGCATGCTCGAACAGGTCTTCACGTCCATCCTGCGTATACAGCCTAACATGTTTTTATTAACACGTCATTGTATACAGGCTAATTACAATCCTATAAGTATAGGGTAATCATCCTGTATTATAAGGTGACCCACCCTGTATTATAGGCTATTAATCATCTATACTAATACAAATCTATACTTAACATATAAAGAGGAAAGATTTGTATTTTTGTGTGTATGTATGTTTGTATTGAATAGGCTCCCAAAAGTCCCAAATTACTGGACCGATTTCAAATATTCTTTCACCGTTAGAAGCTACATTATCACTGAGTAACATAGGCTATATATTATATTGATACACGGGCGTAGTCGCGGAGCAACAGCTAGTCCTGTATATATATAATGATTGATGATACAAGACCGATCAGAATAAGAATGAGTTAAAACTTACATTGATAAATTCGTTCTAGTATTTTGTTTCGATTTCTACCTAGGGTTCCATAACAACATAGCGTGTTGTTCCCTACATACCTACAGTCTCTAATATATATGTTTCACAATTAAATATAGTACTTTTCTTAATACTTCGATTTTTATCGATATCCGCATTTAACTTTATATCATCTAAGGTAATTTTTCAACTTTAAGACGTTTGTCTTCTTGGTTCCATCGAAACATCTCATTCTCGTTTCGTTAGTAACTAGCCCATACTAACCAGTCTTGTTGGGTCATAATTGTACTAGAATGTTATTCCTAAACAATTTAATTGTAAGCCGCGCTACTTAAACAATATTGTTTATACCGCTTTGGTGGCAGGCAAGCTTACCCGCCGCCTGATTGTAAGCGGCTACTTTACCTGGCTGGAAAAAGGAGTAAGAGACAGGGTAGTGGTCGGTGTACATAACAACTTAATATGATAAATGTACCGAAAATATAGTTATTTAAAACGTATGTAAGTGATCGATTACGTAAGGTAGAATGCCTAGCTAGGACCATACTTTTACGGTGAATATATTTTTCTCACTTCAGATTTATCTTGTCATGAAAAAAATGGGAACGCTGAGGCCCGAAGATGAAAGGAAATATGGTGTCTACGGTCGTCTTTCTGTTGTTTCTAACTCGCCCAAGGTAACTTCACCTCGGTAACTCCCAATGTTCTCAGGCCATTTCATTTAACTTTGCCGTAGTCACGACCTTTCTTTGGCTAACACAATGTTTTATAAAACAGATTGAACTATGAATTGGCACTCTGAACATTGCGTACATTTCTCAGCACCATACCTCGACTAACATGAAATATTGTGTTCGCCTACAGAAAGTGTGAACGTATAAAGCTGCCTGAAAATTGAGCTAATAAATAGAAAAAAAATTAGATGTAAGATCTTAAAGAAGCGACGGATAAAATTTTGTGTACAGACCGCCATAAAGAAGAACAAAAAATGTGATAAGCACAAACCATTGGACTGTGGAGATCAATCGGACGATGGTGAGTTTTATTGAGTACATTAGTTACTACAAACTTATGTAAGGTATGTTTTATTATTTGTACAAATACTCATGTTATTTGTATGCCAATGGAGATTATTTGTATGCAACCTAATAGTCCGGGAGCCAGGTACAATTTACGTCAATTATTTCTTCTCGAGCGAAACTTCGTAAAATGCATTAGACACTTATACTATGAATACTCGTGACCTTCAGCTGCGACTCCGTGGGTGGGGCGGGCAGTGGCAGCCTCCCACGCATGGAGAAAAAACAATGTTTTTCAGTAATTTCCTCCCATTTGAAAATTTGACAGATTATAGTTTACCTAGTATTTTAAAGAAAAAACAAAGTCAGGTGACCATAATATGGTGGATTATATGTCAGCTGGCTGCTTGAACATGAAAAAAATATATTTATTTTTAATTATTTCCTCTCAACTAAAAATTTACCTGTTCACGATACTGTGCTTCCTATACAACCAAACAATTTTCAGTTGTATCACAGTGATTGTTATCGACGCTACACAGCCTTGCCGCCAAAATATAGAAAAAGAAGAACTCTTCTTTCTCATCCTATTTTTTTTCTACCGAAAATCTTCTACATGCGCTATACACAACGAAGGGCCTTTGTGCGCAGTCATGGCCCATGACTCATGGGCATAGCTGGGCACCGTTAATCAAATAGTTAACTTCGTTAATCGTTAATCCGCTACAAAAAAAGTTAGCTTCGTTAAGCGTTAAAGCGTTACATTTCGGAAGAATTAACGCAAGTTAACGTTAATCGTTAATCCGTTAATATGTGTAAAATTGCATTTTTATATCGTTGCGTTAGTGAACTTATACAACTTGTTGGTTTAGGTTCTGGAAGTTAACAGGTTAGGAATAAAACAACACTCTTCTTTATCAACACGCAAATGATCACTGAGAGTAATTTATAATAACAACAAACAAAACATTCGTCACTCTAAGCACTGGCGCTAAGTAATGAAATGATCAAACGAAAAAATATCTTCGCAGTCAGTTTTCTCGCTCGCACGTGCCGGCAAAATATATCTAGTTTTGTTTTTGTTTCACGCGCTGCCACGCGCCGCCCGGCACTTGTCATTCGTTTCATACTTGTCTGAACCTGTTTTTCGCGCCGCGCCGCGGTGCCGTGCGGTAAATAGTAGGCATTAGATTAACGATTAACGGGCTTCTGCATATTAACGGAAGTTAACGTGTCCGTTATATTTTTAAAAGTTAACTTAAAAGTTAATTCGTTAATCAAAATTTTAACTTCGTTAATTAACGATTAACGGATTAACGAGTTAATGCCCAGCTATGCTCATGGGTAAAACTTACCCCTCCAAGGGTACCTTTTGCTATAGCATAGCATCTGGAGAAGGTAATTTTAATCCGAAATCTAGCTGCGATATAGAAAGAAAGAATAATTAAGTTATTTTCTCCCGGACGAAAATTTATAAGATGATTGTTAACATACTCTAGTAAATAATGAAAAAAATCAGCTAGCTGTAAGTCAAGGGAAAAGTCGTCAGCTGATAAGATACAGTAGGTGATCGATGTTGCTGCGTTAAACCTTTGAAGGTACCAGCTGACAAACTTTCCACTAAGATACAGCAAGCTGACATTAATTTTCATTCATAGTAGCATATAAACGACCACCAGGTAAATTTTTAGTTGAGAGGAAATAATTGAAAATATAAATATATTTTTTTCATGTTCAAGCAGCCAGCTGACATATAATCCACCATATTATGGTCAGCTGACTTTGTTTTTTCTTTAAAATACTAGGTAAACTATAATCTGACAAATTTTCAAATGGGAAGAAATGACTGAAAAACATGTTTTTTTCTCCATGCGTGGGAGGCTGCCACTGCCCGCCCCACCCACGGAGTCGCAGCTGACGTTCGTGAGTATTCATGGTATAAATCCCTAATGCATTTTACAAATTTTTGATTGGGAGGGACTTGGTCATGAAAATCTGTCACTGGCTCCTAGACTATAAAGAGATGTTTTTTACCAAGATACTCCATGTTAATTTTCCGTCATGAAAGCGTACTTATGTATGCTCTGTATGTAGGGCTCGAAACTATTTGTTACCCATGGGGGCTGTGACGTAACGCCAGCCATCTAATAAAATATTTATATTTATGCTCGTTCTTAGTCTCCTCTTCGCTTCTATCTATAACATTCATTCGAGTCCAATGAAACTAGTGATTGCGTAATAAATAAATCTGTCTTTCCTTAGTACCTCGGAGTAGATAATATACTTGTTAGTACTTAGGAGGTATTGGATTGGTAGTGGTATGAATGAACTATGAGGTTTTTTTTTAAAGAGAGCTTTTTAATGGGCAAGCGAGCTCCGTATTCGTTCTCATCTTCAATTACCTCCATCAGGTTAGACCTATAATTCCCAAAGTGGTCCAGGTGAACCCCTGGGGTCTACGGGAATCTCGGAGGTCTACGTTGGCGTGAAACTAAAATGGGGGTCCATGAAAATTTTACATCGTGTATTCCGTGGACCCCCTAGGGGGACATGTGGACTACACTATTTTATTTCTACCACTCTGAATTTAGAGTCAGAACTCAGCCGTAACGCATATTTTTTTAAACCACTAATGTGGCACACAGGCATACGGCCCACCTGATGGTAAGCTATTACCGTAGCCTATAGCATACTCGTATATAGCTGCTAGCAACAAGGATATCACTAACGAGTTGCTAACTTTGTTGTTGTGATGCGCAGTCATTGTACTAGAAGCATTACTACTAGCCCAGCGTATCCTCGTGGAGCACTGGCAACCTTACTTACTGCAGAAACACAACACTACATGAAAGTAGTGTTATTTCACTGCGGTCTTCTGTAAAGTGGAGGTACAGTCCCCAGTCGGGCGGCTCCAATATTAATGGGATAACCCACGGGAGATTCCTATTCTATACCTCTCATCTTCACATAATGTGACGAGTTTTGGGAATATGATAGAAATGTAGCTGTAGGGGGTCCACCAAAGCCAGTAAAAAAGTGAAAGTAGTATACGAGAAAGAGTAATTTCGTAACTTGTATATGGCATAGTGTAAATCCAGTCATAGTCAAGTGTGTCCGCAGGCCTGCGCGTGCAGTGCGTGTTCGCACGTCTGTGCCCGCGCCCGGCCCGCAGCCGCTCCCTATGGAACATACACTCGTGTACGTACACGCTGGTTACTTCTATAGTATACGTAGGCCCATAATAACGACATTAACAAAATTAATACTTCTCAAAAGAACATTTTACAGAAATAACTTCAATCCTGTAAATATAGTACAGCTTTAAATTCGATACCGTCGGCCAATTTCCTAATGTGTGTTTCTTACTTGCAGAAGATCCACGCCAAATTCGCTCCCCGATTGAAGACCCGGAGACATTATGTTTAGATATAATTACAATAAGACTTGATCTAGTGTCGTTGTTGTGTTCATGGATCTGTGCCATTGCTTTGCTCTACCGAGTAAGTGTTTATACTATGCCAAATGTAGTTGTAATTTATACCGCGCTCTTACAACTATACGGCGCGCATATACTTGCGTGCAATTCTACATATTGAGATTGATAAGAGTTTTTTATATTGATATTACATTAAAATCTTGTGCTTATGGCAATTATGATTTCTGTATTTACTCCCAATTTAGTAAACATTTGTTAATTCCGGTGTAAGCCAGCAATAAGCGGTATGATTGAATATCATATAATCAGCCGTATTCTAATTCACAAACGCGTCCTAAAAAATAAAATTGTTTCATTATATCCAATCTATTTCGCTTAAGAATACAAAATGTGTTTATTGTTACATTTAATACAAGTCTTCAATTACAGTTCAATTAAGTCCTGCTTAAAATTATAATAAAATCATGGTCAAATAACTTTCTCTTAAAATAACAGTAGTTCATCAGCACAGTCACATCAAATTAGTCAATAGGTTTAATACATCTAGCATCCTAAATTGCACTTCAATTGATCTAAATCTCGGCATAGTATTAATTATATTGCCATAGTAGATACTAAAACGGTAATCTTTTTGCAAGTGACCCTCCATCAATGTTTTCTAGTAGTTTTCTCTTGAGCGAGGGCTTTTCTATCTCCAATCTGGTTACATTGGAAGGCATTGGCAGTTTGGATCCAACAGATGGGGCTGGCTTGTTACTGAAATAGTGGAAAATCATATTACAATAAATTTGAATAGAATACCTCAATCACGCATAACTTGCACTAAACAGGTCCTAGGTCATTTTCACATGGACCCTAACACACTGAAACCAAGTACTGCTGTCTCAGAGTAAATAATATACTAAGTACAATTGCTGTTATATTATAATTATTAAAATATATTATTATGTTATAATTATTATATTCATAAATTTAAAACACTAGGCCCTCTATCAAGTAGAGGTCAATATGTATAGGCGCAAATACCTATTATTTCTACTATTGCTTATGTGAAATATGTACCTGAAATATGCCATTTGCAAAGCTTGTGTGCAGTCACAACGCTTGGGTGGGTAGAGAGCTAGCAAGCTCTCCAGAAGTTGGATGAGGTCGTCTGACACTGCACTGAATATGTGCCGGAGCTGCTGCGCTGGAAACTGCTTGAATTGCACATAGTCTGTCAGACTTTTCATGCCCTGCAAATTTTATTATAATTTTAGATTAAACTATAGTAGAAATTTTTATAAGGTACATGTGACTTTCGACAGTTCAAAAACCCCAATATGTTCAATCTTTTAATATTTAAATTATTATCGATTTTTAAATAGTTTATATGAACCAATAAACTACACTTATATTTTAAGGAAATTGATTAATAATTTCTAGAGATGTTCCGACAAGTCGGTAAAGCTGACTATCCGGAATCTGAGCGGAATCGCCTGTGGTTGAAAATTTGATTCGGCTCGACACACATGATGCCAACGGCAATATTCTATCGCACGTCTCGCCATCAATCGGCGGGAAATTCATTCTCACACATTGTAACCGAAATGGTCTCGGACGGCGCGGTTCCAAGGAAGTTTCCTCCCTCAAATTTCTATTTCAAAAGATTCCCGATCAAAGTAGTGACATGAGCTCCCCGCCGAGCTTTTCCCAAAGGAGTACTGCATGCATGGGGTTCTTCAAAAAGAGTGTGAAGTGATTTTGCAGGGTCGGCTATGCGCGAGTGATACCCCTGGTGCAAACATTTTTAAAAGCCGTGGTGGCCTTGTGGTTGAAGCAACAGGCCTGTCATCTGATGGGCCCAGGTTCGAGTCCCGGCCTGTACCAATGAGTTTTTCTAAGCTTAAGTACAGAAATTAATCACACCATGAGCTTTTAAAAAGAGAGGTAGGGCGATTTGGGATTTCCCGTGGGTTATCCCATTTAAATTGGAGCCGCCCGACTGGGGACTGTACCTCCACCGTACAGAAGACCGCAGTTTCTGCGGTAAGTAAGGTTACCAGTGCTCCACGAGGATACGCAGGGCTAGTAGTAATGCTGCTAGCACAGTGCGTCCTCATCAACAACAAGATTGGCAACCCGTATATATATAATCGGCTAGTCGTCTAGTCTGCCAAAATCCTTATTGACATATTTTAATTTTAATGATGATGTTAACTTTACCAAAATAATAAATTAATCAATAATAACTTATTTAAATCGATGTCATTTTAGTCAGTATTAAATACATTTTATTCAAAATCAAAATCAAAAAGTGGGCTAGGCTGTTAACATCAGCATCGTGTGATGTGATTACAGTGCTTTTATACTTTTATGCACAGAAGATGATTAAATACGAAAACTTCTTTACAATTTAATTTAAATGCTATGATTTGTATATGATTATCTGTACTAATCATACGATATCACTGAGTTTCTTGCCGGTTCTTCTCAGGTGGCTTTTTTTCCGAACCGGTGGTAATTTAGACCTTCATAAGAGCCTTATTAGGCCCTAAACTGAATAAATGATTTCTGATTTTGATTTTGATAAAGAGTAGGCAGTAGACCCACTGACCAGACATTAACGGTTAGCACAGTCAAGTAGATTTTAGCTTTGCTATATCCACCATCTAATATGTGAAAACAATAAAGAATACTACTAATAATAAAAAAAAAGAATACTCACAGGCCACGTCTCTTCAGAAGGTGTGCCAAATACTTGGAAAATGCGAGATAGCTGGTCCAGATCCGACTCTCCAGGTAGAAATGGAACCCTAAGTAATAGTTCTGCCAATATACAACCTATTGCCCACATGTCTACTCCAGTGCCATATTGACGTGCCCCAAATAAAAGTTCTGGAGATCTGGAATAAAGACTGGGTTTATTGTTTGCAACCCAGTTTTGTCTGGTGATAAAGCAAAATAAATTATCACTCAGATTAGGATTTTCAGATGATTATAATATATCTATAATATAAAAATGAATCGCTGAATGTTTTGCTAAGCGCAAATCTCGAGAGCAGCTGAACCAATTTCGCTATTCTTTTTTAAGAATATTCCTTGAAGTACGAGGATGGTTCTTATGGAGAGAATTTTAAACAGGTAGACAATATATTTGATAAATGTCTACCCGTGTGAAGCCAGGGCCATGCAAGGAGAAGGACGAGGACTCACTTTGCTAGCAGCATTACTACTAGCACAGTGTATCCTTATGGAGCACTGGTATTTGCTAATTATTTTTGCATTGCTGCAATGATCCCAAATTGCTAACTAGTTAGCAATTTGGGATCATTGCAGTATCAACTTACCGGTACCACCTTGTTACCACTTGATGGGTATTTACCCTAGTTGGTGATCCAAAGGCTTTAGCTAGACCAAAATCACCTATCTTCAATATACCTTCGCGGTTTATAAGCAAGTTATTAGGTTTCAAGTCTCTGTGCAGTATCCAGTTTTGATGTAAGTATTCAAGCCCTAAAAAATTATGTATATCAATATTTTTTATAAATACCTGCTTTAGCCTACCACTTCCTCCACATGGAAATAGGAGGTGACATTGACCTCTATTGGAATAGAAGGTGAATATCACACACTATACATACATAGTGATTGCTCTGTAGAACATCAGCTTTCTTACCTTTCAAAGTCATAATTGTGTAAGCTTTAACATTAGCAGGTGTAAGTACAATGGTGTTATCTTTAATTATTATCTCCAAGTCAGTGTCCATGAAGTCAAATACCAAGGAGACATTTGACTTTTGTCCAAATACATCTGTAAAATAGAATATAGAGATAGATCTCAAATATAATAAATGCCCACTAAAAGAATGTTATAATATTGTGGATGAAAATCAATGTTTATTACAAATTAAAAACATCACAAGTATGTGAAAGAAATCCCATATATCACCAATTATAATTTAGGGACAGGGACCATTTATAATTTATGTCAGAGTGGGACACACACACAAAATATCGGGTCTGTTATTGTGTTACATTTATCAATATATCTCCATCCCTATCAGTTTCTCTGACTATGTGCTATAACCATGTAAGGGCGTAAATGACATATTTTATAAAATAATGCATACATAATGTAAAAAAGATACTCATTCAAGTTTTCACAGGAGCTGTCATCGAGAACATAATGAAATGGAAATAGTATAAATACCATATGTATATTACTAACATTTATTAGAAAATTACTAAAAAAGTATTAGGTTTTTTTAGTGCAGTAATTAGCCTTAGTCAGGGACTTCTAAAGTTTAAACAGTGTCTAATTGTACTACCAAGCATAGCAAATTTGGAGCTTAATTTAGTTTTTGAGACAGCCTGAAAACAGGACTGTGAAGGAAAGTGAAGTAGCTATTAAAAATATATACTCTTAATAAATAAATACACTCTGCCAACCCGAAAGGAGCATAGTTTAAGGTTTAAGTAAAAGATATGTAACCCAATAGTCCAATGAGGTTAACATGTTGAAGTTCCTGCAATAGTTTTATCTCTCTGAGAGCAGTTCTGTTGATGCCATCCTGAGCCTCCAGTCGAGAGCCAATTTTAATCTTTTTTACGGCCACTATCTTGTCTGTTTTGACGTCTCTTGCTTTATATACCGTTGCAAACTGAAAAATAACATACCAATTTTGTGTTAAGGTTGACGAATATGGAGGCATGGAAGCATAAAAAATACATTTCGATGTTATTGTTATACGTACAAACTCGCAATTGATATTTAAAAATCTGGTTTTGTACCTGTCCTTCTCCAAGAAAGTCGATTTTCTCATAACGTATAATTGGTTCTTCCATTTCTACGGCCAACTATATAAATATTCTATAGTATTAATTTTAGTTCCATGCTTATTATACACTAACTACTAAATGAACTATTCTCTAATTTCTTCTTTTTATTCATCGATCGTACACATGACAAAAACTCCCATTGTTCAAACCGAGTGAGATAAATTTTTAAACGTATTAAATTAACGTTGACACCTCAGAGTAGATAATATATTGAAACCAAAGAGTAGGTTGGAAGTAAGAACCAAGAGAATCCCAGATATCTACTATACTAGAAGATAATTCAAACCACAGAACAATAATACCCTAAAGAGATTCAAACGCTAGACAAGCAAGTTCATGGCGAAGTTATGCTTGGTTTGGTTCATATTCACGCAGCTTCTGTGTCGTAGCGTGGTGTGCTGGTTGTGGCGCCGTCTGTGGTCTGTACTCTGTCTGTTCTGTTGTGTCGCGCACCAAGAGAATAAACCGCTACGTCGCGCACAGAGTACATAAGCACTACGCGGAGGTTCATATGCAGCGTAGTAGTGGTTGACCGGTTGTATTCTCTTGGGCAAGTTGCCCAGGGCAAAACGTAGTGCTTATATGTACTCTGTCTGTGCAGGGCAACGTATTCTCTTGGCAATAGCGAGTGATGCGTGTGATGGTCAGACTGACATTTTCAGTTCTCATCCAAAAACCAAAACCGTCTTTTTCTTCTTCTTAATTATGGCAATCAATTCCTTCAGAGACTATTTGTACGTGTTTTTGTTTATTGACACAAAACAGATTGAACTATTTACAAAAACATATCTTAACCTACCTACTTATAGATAAAAGATCTGACCCAAACTGGAATCATGCGGTAGCGTGCCAAGAATGCTGGCAGCATTGCCACGCTGGATAGCAATGCTGATTCTCTGAGCGAGATAGGGTATCAACACAAGTTGCATACCACACCAGGGGCTGACCCAATCTCCATGGCACCAACGACATGCCATCCGGCCTCCGGCCATCGCCTCGTGCCAAGCCGACCGGTTTCAGTACAGCAGGTTACCATATACCATATACATCAGCACCTAACAAGAGGTCGACTTCAGAGACTATTTTTACCAGTGTCGAGTGTCAGAGAACTTTAAAGTTTCAAAATTT
Organism: Falcaria lacertinaria; assembly: GCA_951449985.1. Taxonomy (NCBI): domain Eukaryota; kingdom Metazoa; phylum Arthropoda; class Insecta; order Lepidoptera; family Drepanidae; genus Falcaria; species Falcaria lacertinaria. The sequence goes on from OX602124.1 coordinate 4,141,291, forward strand.
CTCGTGTTTGCCGCATTAAAATGCCTAGCGTCATGCACCAAGAGAACACAACCGCTACGCTAGGTCATGCATTCTAATGCTTAATGGAGTTTCTGGAGACAATCCACGGCAGTAGCGGAGCGGTTGAGATTATTTCCAGTGTCTCGTAAATTGTGTTATAGTGATCTTTAATGTATATTTTTGGTGTCGTTATATGCGGTAAATTCAGTTTCACTTAGTGACTGATTTATAGGAACACTAGCTGTGCCCGCGACTTCGTACGCGTGTAATTAATTTTGTTGACAATTTCATGGGTTTAGTTTTTGTTGGACCGTACCGTATAATTATTTATCCAAAATAAATGATACCTAAGTTACGCTTATATAGCATCAGCTACCTTTCAGTGAAAGTCCCGCCGTTCGGATGTTGTTCACAATTTTATGGGTTCTTTATTAGTTGCGCGGAACCATTTTATTTTTTCAAAAAAAAGTTTCAATGTAAAATTAGCTATCTGCCAGTAAAATTCCATTCAAATTGGTCCAGCGGTTTCGGATATTACCCCAAACATGACAAAAAATAAATGTTTTTTGTCATTAGTACAGTGTTTACTTTCATATGCATTTAGTAAAGAGCTGTTAGTTTGACATTAAAAGCAGATATTTCAATTTTATTTATTTGTATAGTTGTATTGTATTTATAGATTATTTAATTAGGGTTCAGCAAAAAAAAATTAAACCCATGAAATTTATAACTAATTTAAATCCACACGTACGAAGCCTATTAGGTTATTACGTCCTGTATTTGTTTTTTTTTGTTACGCGGAATCCTATTTTTTCTTTTCCTAATTAAAGTAATCTCGGCGACTGACGCCTTATAGTATTATTTTTAAATGGGTCCGGCCCGTTGAAATGTTATTGACAAATTCAATTGAACGTAACCCTTAAACATCAATTTATCCCTAATTGTTTTTCCAAAATTAAAGTAGCCTAATAACGTCTTATAGCATCAGCTATCTGCCAGTTCCGTTCGAATCGGTCCAGCCGTTCGTATTTTGTTCACTATTTTATGGTTTATTATTCTTTGTGCGGAACCCCATTTTTTTTGCAAAATTAAAGTAGCCTATGTTACGCCTAATAAAATCAGCTATCTACCAGTGAAAGTTTCGTTCAAATAGGTCCAGCCGTTTCGGAGATTACCCCAAACAAACAGACAAAGAAAAAAAAATTAAATTGCTTTTTTGTCATTAGAAACGTGTTTACTTTCATATGCATTTAAGCTGTTATTTTGTCATTACAAACATACACTTAAATTTTATTTATGTGTATAGATTGGAAATAATGCCATAAACGACTTTTGGGTTAAGTGATTTAATTTATCATTTTGGTCAATAGGTTACCTCTGACCATAAGGCGTGTTACGATCTGCTACTGCCGTGGATTGTCTCCAGAAACTCCATTAAGCATTAGAATGTATGACAAAAGGCATTTTAATGCGGAAAACACGAGAAATTTTGAAACATGAAAATTCTCCGACTTTCGATATTGGCAAAAATAGTCCCTGAAGGGATTTATTGCCATTCTTAGGAAGAAGAAGACCCTCAGAATATGAGACATTGAAGCACGCCAAAACGCGACAACTGAAAAATGAGTTTTTCGAAGATCTCACAATACGCTAATAAAATTAGCGTTAGCGAGCTTTTTATTATTATTCTGAGATTATATTCTTCGGAGGTTTTTTTTACCCTGTAAATATAGAATTTTATCAATAAATTCCACTGAGGCAATTCATGTAATAATGACGTACATTTATTTAAATTAAAACCAGTTTGACCATTCTTATGTTTTTATTACCCTTTTATTAGGCATTTATTGTTGAGATTAGACTAGTGTATTTCAAATACCACCTCTCAGTCGAAGTACAAGATGCAAGGTAGATTCCTTTTGAATATTGTAGTCAGAGAGTGTACGGCCGTCTTCAAGTTGCTTCCCTGCAAAAATAAGTCTCTGCTGGTCAGGCGGGATACCCTCCTTGTCCTGAATTTTCGCTTTGACATTTTCAATTGTGTCCGAAGCTTCAACTTCTAGGGTAATAGTTTTACCTGTCAAGGTTTTCACAAAGATCTGCATACCACCTCGCAGACGCAGAACTAAGTGAAGGGTGGATTCTTTCTGGATGTTGTAGTCCGATAAAGTACGGCCGTCTTCAAGCTGTTTTCCAGCGAAGATGAGACGCTGCTGATCTGGAGGGATACCCTCCTTGTCCTGAATTTTCGCCTTGACATTTTCAATTGTGTCCGAAGCTTCAACTTCTAGGGTAATAGTTTTACCTGTCAAGGTTTTCACAAAGATCTGCATACCACCTCGCAGACGCAGAACTAAGTGAAGGGTGGATTCTTTCTGGATGTTGTAGTCTGATAAAGTACGGCCGTCTTCAAGCTGTTTTCCAGCGAAGATGAGACGCTGCTGATCTGGAGGGATACCCTCCTTGTCCTGAATTTTCGCCTTGACATTTTCAATTGTGTCTGAAGCTTCAACTTCTAGTGTAATAGTTTTACCTGTCAGGGTCTTTACGAAGATCTGCATACCACCACGTAGACGCAGAACTAAGTGAAGGGTGGATTCCTTCTGGATGTTGTAGTCCGATAAAGTACGGCCGTCTTCAAGCTGTTTTCCAGCGAAGATGAGACGCTGCTGATCTGGAGGGATACCCTCCTTGTCCTGAATTTTCGCCTTGACATTTTCAATTGTGTCCGAAGCTTCAACTTCTAGGGTAATAGTTTTACCTGTCAAGGTTTTCACAAAGATCTGCATACCACCTCGCAGACGCAGAACTAAGTGAAGGGTGGATTCCTTCTGGATGTTGTAGTCTGATAAAGTACGGCCGTCTTCAAGCTGTTTTCCAGCGAAGATGAGACGCTGCTGATCTGGGGGGATACCCTCCTTGTCCTGAATTTTCGCCTTGACATTTTCAATTGTGTCTGAAGCTTCAACTTCTAGGGTAATAGTTTTACCTGTCAAGGTTTTCACAAAGATCTGCATACCACCTCGCAGACGCAGTACTAAGTGAAGGGTGGATTCTTTCTGGATGTTGTAGTCTGATAAAGTACGGCCGTCTTCAAGCTGTTTTCCAGCGAAGATGAGACGCTGCTGATCTGGAGGGATACCCTCCTTGTCCTGAATTTTCGCCTTGACATTTTCAATTGTGTCCGAAGCTTCAACTTCTAGGGTAATAGTTTTACCTGTCAAGGTTTTCACAAAGATCTGCATACCACCTCGCAGACGCAGAACTAAGTGAAGGGTGGATTCCTTCTGGATGTTGTAGTCTGATAAAGTACGGCCGTCTTCAAGCTGTTTTCCAGCGAAGATGAGACGCTGCTGATCTGGGGGGATACCCTCCTTGTCCTGAATTTTCGCCTTGACATTTTCAATTGTGTCTGAAGCTTCGACTTCTAGGGTAATAGTTTTACCTGTCAGGGTCTTTACGAAGATCTGCATACCACCTCGCAGACGCAGAACTAAGTGAAGGGTGGATTCCTTCTGGATGTTGTAGTCTGATAAAGTACGGCCGTCTTCAAGCTGTTTTCCAGCGAAGATGAGACGCTGCTGATCTGGAGGGATACCCTCCTTGTCCTGAATTTTCGCCTTGACATTTTCAATTGTGTCCGAAGCTTCAACTTCTAGGGTAATAGTTTTACCTGTCAAGGTTTTCACAAAGATCTGCATACCACCTCGCAGACGCAGTACTAAGTGAAGGGTGGATTCTTTCTGGATGTTGTAGTCAGAGAGTGTACGGCCGTCTTCAAGTTGCTTCCCTGCAAAAATAAGTCTCTGCTGGTCAGGCGGGATACCCTCCTTGTCCTGAATTTTCGCTTTGACATTTTCAATTGTGTCCGAAGCTTCAACTTCTAGGGTAATAGTTTTACCTGTCAAGGTTTTCACAAAGATCTGCATACCACCTCGCAGACGCAGAACTAAGTGAAGGGTGGATTCTTTCTGGATGTTGTAGTCCGATAAAGTACGGCCGTCTTCAAGCTGTTTTCCAGCGAAGATGAGACGCTGCTGATCTGGAGGGATACCCTCCTTGTCCTGAATTTTCGCCTTGACATTTTCAATTGTGTCCGAAGCTTCAACTTCTAGGGTAATAGTTTTACCTGTCAAGGTTTTCACAAAGATCTGCATACCACCTCGCAGACGCAGAACTAAGTGAAGGGTGGATTCTTTCTGGATGTTGTAGTCTGATAAAGTACGGCCGTCTTCAAGCTGTTTTCCAGCGAAGATGAGACGCTGCTGATCTGGAGGGATACCCTCCTTGTCCTGAATTTTCGCCTTGACATTTTCAATTGTGTCTGAAGCTTCAACTTCTAGTGTAATAGTTTTACCTGTCAGGGTCTTTACGAAGATCTGCATACCACCACGTAGACGCAGAACTAAGTGAAGGGTGGATTCCTTCTGGATGTTGTAGTCCGATAAAGTACGGCCGTCTTCAAGCTGTTTTCCAGCGAAGATGAGACGCTGCTGATCTGGAGGGATACCCTCCTTGTCCTGAATTTTCGCCTTGACATTTTCAATTGTGTCCGAAGCTTCAACTTCTAGGGTAATAGTTTTACCTGTCAAGGTTTTCACAAAGATCTGCATACCACCTCGCAGACGCAGAACTAAGTGAAGGGTGGATTCCTTCTGGATGTTGTAGTCTGATAAAGTACGGCCGTCTTCAAGCTGTTTTCCAGCGAAGATGAGACGCTGCTGATCTGGGGGGATACCCTCCTTGTCCTGAATTTTCGCCTTGACATTTTCAATTGTGTCTGAAGCTTCAACTTCTAGGGTAATAGTTTTACCTGTCAAGGTTTTCACAAAGATCTGCATACCACCTCGCAGACGCAGTACTAAGTGAAGGGTGGATTCTTTCTGGATGTTGTAGTCTGATAAAGTACGGCCGTCTTCAAGCTGTTTTCCAGCGAAGATGAGACGCTGCTGATCTGGAGGGATACCCTCCTTGTCCTGAATTTTCGCCTTGACATTTTCAATTGTGTCCGAAGCTTCAACTTCTAGGGTAATAGTTTTACCTGTCAAGGTTTTCACAAAGATCTGCATACCACCTCGCAGACGCAGAACTAAGTGAAGGGTGGATTCCTTCTGGATGTTGTAGTCTGATAAAGTACGGCCGTCTTCAAGCTGTTTTCCAGCGAAGATGAGACGCTGCTGATCTGGGGGGATACCCTCCTTGTCCTGAATTTTCGCCTTGACATTTTCAATTGTGTCTGAAGCTTCGACTTCTAGGGTAATAGTTTTACCTGTCAGGGTCTTTACGAAGATCTGCATACCACCTCGCAGACGCAGAACTAAGTGAAGGGTGGATTCCTTCTGGATGTTGTAGTCTGATAAAGTACGGCCGTCTTCAAGCTGTTTTCCAGCGAAGATGAGACGCTGCTGATCTGGAGGGATACCCTCCTTGTCCTGAATTTTCGCCTTGACATTTTCAATTGTGTCCGAAGCTTCAACTTCTAGGGTAATAGTTTTACCTGTCAAGGTTTTCACAAAGATCTGCATACCACCTCGCAGACGCAGAACTAAGTGAAGGGTGGATTCTTTCTGGATGTTGTAGTCCGATAAAGTACGGCCGTCTTCAAGCTGTTTTCCAGCGAAGATGAGACGCTGCTGATCTGGAGGGATACCCTCCTTGTCCTGAATTTTCGCCTTTACATTTTCAATTGTGTCCGAAGCTTCAACTTCTAGGGTAATAGTTTTACCTGTCAAGGTTTTCACAAAGATCTGCATACCACCTCGCAGACGTAGAACTAAGTGAAGGGTGGATTCCTTCTGGATGTTGTAGTCTGATAAAGTACGGCCGTCTTCAAGCTGTTTTCCAGCGAAGATGAGACGCTGCTGATCTGGGGGGATACCCTCCTTGTCCTGAATTTTCGCCTTGACATTTTCAATTGTGTCCGACGCTTCAACTTCTAGGGTAATAGTTTTACCTGTCAAGGTTTTCACAAAGATCTGCATACCACCTCGCAGACGCAGTACTAAGTGAAGGGTGGATTCCTTCTGGATGTTGTAGTCTGATAAAGTACGGCCGTCTTCAAGCTGTTTTCCAGCGAAGATGAGACGCTGCTGATCTGGAGGGATACCCTCCTTGTCCTGAATTTTCGCCTTGACATTTTCAATTGTGTCCGAAGCTTCAACTTCTAGGGTAATAGTTTTACCTGTCAAGGTTTTCACAAAGATCTGCATACCACCTCGCAGACGCAGTACTAAGTGAAGGGTGGATTCCTTCTGGATGTTGTAGTCTGATAAAGTACGGCCGTCTTCAAGCTGTTTTCCAGCGAAGATGAGACGCTGCTGATCTGGAGGGATACCCTCCTTGTCCTGAATTTTCGCCTTGACATTTTCAATTGTGTCTGAAGCTTCGACTTCTAGGGTAATAGTTTTACCTGTCAGGGTCTTTACGAAGATCTGCATACCACCTCGCAGACGCAGAACTAAGTGAAGGGTGGATTCCTTCTGGATGTTGTAGTCTGATAAAGTACGGCCGTCTTCAAGCTGTTTTCCAGCGAAGATGAGACGCTGCTGATCTGGAGGGATACCCTCCTTGTCCTGAATTTTCGCCTTGACATTTTCAATTGTGTCCGAAGCTTCAACTTCTAGGGTAATAGTTTTACCTGTCAAGGTTTTCACAAAGATCTGCATACCACCTCGCAGACGCAGTACTAAGTGAAGGGTGGATTCTTTCTGGATGTTATAGTCAGACAAGGTGCGGCCGTCTTCAAGCTGTTTTCCAGCGAAGATGAGACGCTGCTGGTCTGGAGGGATACCCTCCTTGTCTTGAATTTTTGCCTTTACATTTTCAATTGTGTCAGATGGCTCCACTTCCAAGGTAATTGTCTTACCCGTTAATGTTTTTACAAAGATCTGCATTATGTCCTGTAACAATAACAATACAATGTGTTAATATATCGCGCCATAACAAATTCTCTTAATTTTTGGCAGATTCAATGAAATGAAATATAAACTTTTCGTTTTATATACTTCCAAGAGGGTATCCCAAATAAAGTATACACCACCTTATTTATTTTTATATAGCTAGTTCATACATGTCTTCAAATTACGAACATCAATAGGAATCTATTTCAGTACCAACCAACATACATACACACAAAACATGTTTGCATAAAGAAAAGCGTATGTGACGCGTGACATGACATGACCCACTTTTACACTTAGGTAGGTACTTCTAAGAAAATAACAGTTTGTGTTGCATTAAATAATCCTCTTTTAAAATGGTTGGCTCGTTTATGTTGGAAGACAAAAGTTTAAAATAACTAAGCCAAAGTGAATCTGGACTTATATAAAGATGCAAAATGTATAGCCAACTCACCAAAAAATAGAAAGGAACGTACTTACTACCTATATATTAAAAACTAAACCTTAAAAATATAATATAATTATTCAAATATTATATTATTAAAAGGAGTCCCTTTGGGCACCTATATATTTATATCTACGTATATTAATCTCTATACTTCGGATTTATTGTACCTATTGGTATGCTCAGTACAGTTCTAGCGTAGCGGTTGTATTCTCTTGGAGTACAGTTCAATCAAATCAACATTTACTCTTTCGTGTCGTAGTCCTGACAAAGCAAATGGCGCACGACAGATAAGTATGCCCCGACAACTGCGCAGTAAGCTCTTCGATTGAAATGTATCATAAATTATATTATTTTAACGAGGAAATAATAAAACTTACCAATCAGTCACTAGAATTTGGTCTGGTAAAACACACAATTTCAATAAAAATAGTATTATCTATAACGAACAACTCTAAAACGTCACTGTAAAAGGCGCACGTATTCCTTTTTCAATTTCTCGTTTTCAATTGAGTGCTGGAAAATGGCGACGGTCGCTTTTATAGACACCGGAGCGGGGTTGAATCTAACTGAATCAATAAAGTGACGAATGCCGACGAACGCCTTTTTTATTTCTCTCTACTGCTCTAGAAAAGACAGAGACCGACTGTTGTACATTTCTAGAACGCATGCGTCATAATTGAGTCTTTGTGACGTGCCTTCCCCAGGGTTAACGTACAATAACAAAACCAATTCTGCGAAATCATACCTACCTATGTGGAATTGGGATCAATAAAAATATCACAATGAACAATATAATATAACGCACTTTAAAATAGGTTATAGGCATATAAAAGCATACCCTCAGTCAACAGAAAAAATATCTACCTACAATCATACAACATACAAGTAAAAAGATGTATGAATTACCCTTCGATTACAAGTATATAATCAAAGGAATTACCTTCAGGTAAAGAACCTAATGAGTTAAATATGAATCAAAATTTAGTCTAGCATGGTAAGAGCTCAAATTAAATAAAAAGAATGATCTGAGGGCATGGGGATGGGCCACACCACACTAATCAAAATTTCTAAATATTTAGCCTTTAAGCCCTTTTAAGTATATTAATATATAAAAGTAACTTTTGGAGTAATTTTAATATATTATATGTATCTATCTTTTATAATCAAAGGTGTGTATTTGTATTATATTTATAGCTGTATATCCCCACAGAATCATATTATCAATGTATAAGAAACCACGACGAGTGGAGGGTAGTTCTAGGAAGGGAGAATGAAATACGTACATACTATCTCAGAGTGGATAATATACTACGTACACTACTATGGATACGGTACAGACAGACAGTACATATTATACTTTAAAGACTTTTACTACATAGGTATTTGATATTACATCCCTACCAATATCTAGCCTCAAGGTAGTCATAGTTTTTCATGACATAATTGATTGATAATTTAAAAGACACAAGCTAAATTATTTATTTACCTAAAATACATTTTACATAATTTTATTTAGTTGATTACTACTTCTTTGGTGGTTCTTCCCATGGTCTTGGACCTCTCTTGTTTTCCCAATTGTCAATGTCTAGTTTCTGGATTTCTTCATAAGTGTCTTCCAGTGTGACATTCCTCTCCCTGTGAAGGCCCATTTTCTCGGCTTCCTCTCTACTAACTCCTTTTACTTTAGAAAATTGGTATCTGTTGAAATTTAATAATAATATATTTTACAGACAGTATTGCAGTTTCATCTGGACCCAAATGAAACAAATACTAAAGGGGTACATTTCATTTTGTAAACACACATATTCATACTATTTCTTATAACAACACCTAGACTCAAGACAAACAAAATTTTATCACATAAATATTTATCTTGATATATTTTTTTACCACTAAGGTGGCACACAAGCATACGGCCCACCTGATGGTAAGCAGTCACAGTAGCCTATATCCGCTAGCAATACCTGGGATATCACTAACATGTTGCCAACCAATTTTGGTTCTGAGCACTCACTGTGCTAGCAGTATTACTGCCATTCCAGCTGGCGCATCCTTAGGAGCACTGGCAACCTTACTCACCACAAAAACTACAGTAAAGTAGTCTTATTTCACTGTAGTCTTCTGTAAGGTGGAGGTACAGTTCCCAGTCGGGCGGCTCCAATATTTATGGGAAAACCCACGTGAGATCCCAATTCACCCTACCTCTCTTTTTGTTTAGCTCATGGTGTGATTAATCACTGTACTTAAGCTGAGAAAAACTCATTGATACAGGCCGGGATTTGAACCTGGTCCCATCAGATGGCAGGCCATTGCTTCAACAACAAGGCCACCATGGCTTTCAAAATGATATATGGTTTGAACCCACAGCACCTGGCATATGGCAGGCAGGCGTACAAAATAAATAGTTTTAATAAATTGAAACCAGTTTAAATGTCTTTACCTATATAACCTTATAAAGTAAATTTAAACAAAAAAAAAATAACAAAATTTTGAAAACACTTCAGCATAAATGCCTCAAATGTGTTATCATTATTACTACAGTAACTAAAATCTAAGTGGTACATTTTCATTATGAAGTATTGGCCAATACATAATAAATATATACATACGAATACAAATATATACATATATATATATATTATGAAGCCAATACCACGAAATCGGTTGTGCAGTAAATGATGACTGCGAAATCTAGAAAAGTCATTTGTATCTTGACGAAAGAAGAAGTATACATATTTTCAGATAAAACTAAAATTATCACGGTACGAATTCGATATACCGCAACATAGATTAATATGTTGTAATAACCTTATTTGAGTCCATTCTCTTAAACCAAATGAGCCTCCGACCATGAACATTATAAAGGGTATGCCATATCTAAAAGATCTCCTTTTACTTCGAGTAGCAAAATAATTCCGTAAGGAATCTATTTGACGATATAGTTTCGTTGTGTTCAACATTTCAAAAACTAGAAGTACATACTACATACATATTTACAAAACAGACAGACAGACCCTTTAACCCATTTTTGGCCTTTTGAAATTTGACTTCGACATTGGCAAAGACAAAAATATTGTCTGTCAAGGGAATGTCACAATGTCAGTTCCTTAAGACTTCAATTTTGACAATCAAAGGAAAATGTTGTCATGATATTGTTTAATTTATTATATGAGATACAGTGGTTTTTATTTTATTATATAGGCCCAAGAGAATACAACCGCTACATAGGCAACGTATAATGTTATCAAAATTCCACAACGTGTTCAACAAAAGTAAATCGTATAATATTGTTAATTATCAAAATGAAGAAATGCTCTGGTGATTGGTGAAATGGAGTCCATAGACTGCCAAGAAGGACGTTGCCAAACGTTTGTTATCCCACCGTACGACGTTGCCAAGACGATCCTCTCTATTATCTACATGACATTGGCAAAATATGAAATGTACTTTTGTGTGTTGTCATTAAATAAATAAATAATAAGACTTACACGCTTAAGGACCAACGCAACGTTGGCGAAATTGTGGCAGCCCCGCAGAAGCCACTCATACCATAAACTTAAAGAAAATTCAAGTCAAGTGTAACAATTAGAGGCACAAGCAAGTAAAACGTAGTGGCTATGTACTCTGTGCACTGTGCAGCCAAGCACATACTATCACAGAGTACATAATCACTACGTGAAGTGGTATTCTAATAAAACGTAGTGGTTATGTACTCGGAAAGAAATACATCTTTAGACATGACAAAAATACGTACATTGTAGACTACCTTTATTTTGTGTATTTTAAAATTGTTAGATTGTTAGTACTAACTAGTCAACTTACTTTAGTTTCAGTTTAAACAGAACAAGAATGTACATACATTTTCACTAATTTTACTGGTCGTAGCTACTAATTTTATAGTATGATGGACAAATTATGAGTTGGATGAAAGAATAGTTTAATTGGCAAAAACACTGATGGCTTCAACAAGTAAAGCCAATGTTTATTACGAGGACCTGCCTCCAGGCGCTCTTAAGGAAGATGAATTTATTTGCACAGAACGAATTGTGCCAAGAAAAATCAAGCCACAGAATATTGTTATTAGATTAATGGACAGAGAGATTTATGGTTCACGTAAGCCTGGTTCCCATTTCCATGTCGTACGTGAATTCTATCAAAATGTATTTCCAAATTTAACTATTGTCAATGTTGAGAAACCTCCTTGTTTCCTGAGGAAATTCAGCCCAGATGGAAAACATTTTATTGCTTTTTCTGCTGATCAGACATCACTTGAGGTATGTGAGGTACATTTATTTATGTTTTATCAAAGTCAATCTCAGTATCTAACTCTAAACAGTTGTGCACCTACATTTTGGTTCAATTTAAGTGTTCCCCATACTATTTTGTAAATTTCAACCCTGACCTACCTAACCTAAACAATAGTTTAAACTGGGACTAATAATTTAGGTCAGTTCAGTATTCTGACAACATTGCATTGCAGAGAGATAACCAGGTTGCTAAAAGTTGACCTTTCACTGGATATTATTTACTCAATTCGAACATTTTCCGATTCAATCTTTTGAAGTAATGCACTGTAGCACAGTTACATACTTTAATTTAGATTTTTGTATGGATTAAGCTTTGATTAATGTTTATTTGACAAAACCAACCTAATATAGTGCTAATGTTAATTTTACAAATGTTTTGTATTAAATTACATGTAATGGTAAATCCATTATCAAAGCTTGCTAGCTGCTTATAATGTGTTAAAAGGTGTACGTCAGCAGGAAACTTTAATGACTAACTGAATTATGAAAACTTCAAACTTTTTTTTTTACAGATCTATGAATATAGGGGAGCGGCTTCAGCTGGTGATCTTGTCGCTGGATATCCATCAGACTTACTAAATGCTGATGCTGATGCACACCATAGGATAAGAACACACATATTTTATAGATTTTTTAAGGTAGAACTTAATTATAGAATATAGTATTTGTGGTACAAAATATTGCCCTATTTTAGAAGTTTTCTTTATTTCCTGACAATTTATTTACAGCCAAAATTCACAGTGAATGTATGCCAACAAAGAGATATGGCAAGGAATGAGAGAAACAATGCTGGTCACCTTGCATTCATGGAACAGCAGCTCAACAGGGAGTGCAGTCTTTTCACTGAGGATGGCAGATATGTCATTGTAGGATCTGCAGCACACATTCCAGATGACCTCAGACCACATTTCTACCACATACACAGTAACAATGAAGCTGTCACTCCAACTATAAGGTACATGCCATAGGCAAATGAAAATAATGGTTAAATTAAATGTTAGCACTTATATTGTAAGTGCAATCTATATCTCTGTCCACTTGTTGCCATTTCATGACTTTGCTAAACAAAATTTATTTTAATCGAGTTTGAAAACCTTGAAACCGGGGGACAAGGATAAAATATACTTTCCATGCCTTGCAAACAGGTCAATTAGTCAATCAAGTTAGGGTTCAAAACCAGTACCAACAGAGAAGGATATTTTTTTTATTGGACATATGTTTATTATTCAAGACACTCAGCCTCAAGGTATTAGTCTATCACCCCTATTTTTTAGTCTAATTTGACCGGACTATAAACACAAATGTTCATCAAATAAAATTATTGCATTGTAAGCTCGGATCGAAACTATGACACCTAGAGCAGCAGGCATGTTTACTAACCACTAGAGTAATGGTGTAATCAATTGATGTATCTTACTGTTTCTTTTACAATTTACAGATCAGCTCTTGAAGACTATTCCCTCCACTTAGTAGATTTGCACCAAGGCAAGCTATGTGATACAAAGCATTTCAGAATTGATAAAATCTACTTGTCACATAATCAGGGCATTTATTTGTACAAAGAAGTATTAGCTGTCCTGTCTGTACAGCACCAAATTATACATTTGTTCCAAATAGTTGAGGGTATGTTAATAGAAATAAGAAAAATTGGAAGATTCTGTTATGATGACGATCCTTACATTGTAAGCTCAATATTTCCCCCCTTAATAAATGAAAGGCCTTACCATGAAGAGACAATAAATAGCTTAAAACACAGATTACTTGTGTTTCTTTTCAAAAGAGCAAAAACCATTAGTGACGAAACTAGAGATCCCTTGGAATTAAGGAAATTTTATAAATACTTTGACATGTTCAAAAGTTTGAGAATGTGGAAAATGCAGTTGTTGGATGAAGACCACCTTTTTATTAAATATGCAAGTGAAGAAGTCGTGACACTGAGAGTAGCAGAACCAAACAGTCAATCATCATTTTTTGTTATTTACAATATAAGTGAAAGTAAAATATTGGAAGTATATGAAAACACCTCAGAGGGCCTTTTGCAATTATTCGAAAACTACTGTGATTGTTTTAGAAATGCGAGATTATGTGCAGATTCACAGTTCACATGTTCTCCATCTAATAACTTGTATGCTAGATTGACACAGCAGAGGTTCAAGCAGACTATAGTGCGAGCTATTTATGGTGGTCGAACTGAAGCAACTAAGAGAATATTGGCCCAACTGCCTATCAGTGCACAGTCATACAGTGGATCACCCTATTTAGATTTAGGCCTGTTCAGCTATGATGATAAATGGGTGTCTGTTATGGAGAGGCCAAAAGCTTATGGGGAATATCCAATAAGGTATTATGTATTTATGGTAGTTGATTACCAGCATTGCTAACGATTGGATTGAAGTTTAAGGCTGGCCTTATTTTTTCAGATTTTATGCTCGGGATTCCGGCCTACTAAAATTCAGGATTTACGCGGGTGTATTGGGGCAGTCGGTGCCGGCCAGCGCCCGCCGGCTCGTCGCGTTCACTTTCCACCCTACTGACCCATTCGCGATCAGCGTGCAGAGAACCAACTCCGAGTATATTGTTAATTTCCACATCAGAAACGCTGTGCTTAGCTGATGTCGTCAAATATTCCTTTTTAATTATAGCCATTCTTTATATCATCTATTTATGAAATTAAACTATATTCTTATTTTAATACAAAAATAATGCTACTATGTAGTATTTGGAAGTACAAGTGATTTGTATAAATAACTTAATAGTTTAAAAAGCAAGATGCGTCGAAGATAACATGGGTTCAGTGGATTAGACGGGAAAAGGTAAAGATCAAACAGATAGACGGACAGTGATAATATAAATACAGTGCAACCTCGATATAACAAATCGGAGGGGAACAAGAAAATATTCGTAATATCAAGTAATTCGTTGAACTGAGGTTTGTTATGTTGAGGTTAGATTGGTCGAAAATTCGTTATAAAGAGGTAAAAGAATAGTTAGTAGATTTTAATCTTTTACTGTTTACATTCAAACCACTTTCTTCTGAAAACTTATCTTTAAATTTTAAAATTGTAGCCAATGTACTTGCGGGAATCCCGAACTTATTAGCTATGTCTAATTTTTTCGTCATGGTATTTTGGTCAACATAATTAATGATGTTTCGCTTTTCTGCGACCGATAAGGAACACCTTTTACGTTTCTGAGCCATTTTAACTTAAATCTTTAACAATAGTGACGAGCAGAGGTGTTTACATTACTTTCCATCAAAACAACAATGATTACTGTACAAACAAAAGCGTGTCGAAACATGTCGAGACATGAATCACATTATAAGATTAAGAGTTATATTATTGGTGGAAACTTTATATAAAGGTTTTGGGTTGGCAAAATTCGTTAATTAGAGATATGAATACTTTTTCTTGATAATTTAAAATTCGTTATAAAGAGGTTGTACGCAATGAATGTTCGCAATGTAAAGGTATATTTTATATTGACTCTTATGGGCAATTCAAGGGGATTACGAAGAATTTGTTAAATCGAGGAAGTCGTTATATTGAGGTACGTTATATTAAGGTTGCACTGTATTACTAGTTTTTGTATATGTTTAAATCCCAGTCTGTGTGATGTGATATGTGCCAATTCATTCATACCTGATCAGCCGTTGATGTGTGAAAAGAAAGTTACTAAATTATTCCAATTACCGTTCATACAGAATCCGTGTATAAAAAGTACCATATTACATTTTCTGGCTATCTACGCCAGAATAATGGCAAACCAGACATCATGTCCTAAGATTCAGGTTATTTCACCTGTTCCGCATAATAATAATGCAAATTGCTGTACCTACCATGTCTACTAGTTTGCTTAATTAAATCGCAGGTCATCCAAGATACGGCGCCTATACATCGAATGTACTGGGCCGGTTATTAAACATGTGCCAGGTATATAGGTCGCGGCGATTGTTATAATTTATCAGCACTAAATGATCACCTTTGTGAGCTTTGGTGTAATAAACCTAAGGGATGCAAATGCAACCTGCATACATATTTGATTCTACCAAGAAGGCTTAGTTTCAAGTTGCTTAGGCTTTGGGCATGATAGTATTTGATTTTATTTCCATAGTTTATTTCTTGACATCACTTGTCATATAACTTTCAACGCCTATCATGTAGATGATACTAGCAGCAATGGGAACTTTCAGAATATCCTAATAATCCAATAAAATAAATATTCACACTATAAGTATGACCAGATCAATTGAAACCTTATAGGTATAATATGCTCGTAACAAGGTGACACCCTACAGATCAGACATGCAGTGCAATCAATCTTTCTGTGGAAATGGTTTCCCCAGGTTTGGACAGTCCTACACTTACAATCCACGTAAGTAAACAATGTAAAGAAAAGTTTATTTTAGTTCTGTTTAAATGGCGGTGGCGCGTGAACTTGACTTGCTTGAGTGACCGCCTGCCATTTCAGTTGATCCACGTTTAAACACCGGCCTGTTTTTCTTAACTATCTTATAAAATAGTTTTGTTCCGTCAGTTAATAAAGTCCAGAGCTTCTGAAAGCTCCTCCAGAGCGCTGTGCTGGCAGCAAGGATACCTGTTCGATGCATATGCAGCTAGTACAGTGACCCCAACATTAAAGGTAGACAACGCCGTTGTGATAGCCCTGGTCTTGCACGCATAAAGCTGCGGTGACGAAAAAGTGAGCTTACCGCTTGCCATATTTATAGTATGACGAAAAAGTGTTTGTGTTTAATTATTATATATAATATATTAACACAGTTTAACATTATTATATAAATATCCTGTAATTGTAGCAATGCCCTGTAATGGAATATATCCAGAGATAATAGGCGAGGGTGAAGTGACGTCCTTGATGTTGTCAGACGGAAGTGTACAGTTCTTCTTCACACCAACAACCAAGTGGTGGTCGCCTTACATGAGTCAGCCTCCGTTAGTCAATCCTAATAATCCGTTCTGGAATACCAACGCGGGGATGTGGTTCGTCCGAACTATTGTAAATCCGTATGTATCTGGTCGAAATAAATATTTTTATTATTACAATTGCTACACTGTGCTCACTTGTTTATATTCGATAGCGTTGCCGTTGGTTGTAATTAAATTTGATCTCCCACAGGCTACCCCCGTTTGTATCAAGCCAACAGTGTAACACAAATGGTGGGGCATCATTTCCACGCCCATGTTTCACTTCCGAATGTAACATCAATAAACCGCCTTCTCAATTCCATCTCAAGGTAACATTTTCCGAATTGAAATAAACAGCTTGTAACTGCAATAATTAGAATTCAAAATATAGCTTTTAGCACATATACCCTATACAAAGTAAAAATCAAAGAAGCAATTAAAAGACACAATATTTATACTAAGGGCTATGGGTATCCGGTAGGTTACATAAATACCTACTTTCTTTTGTTTTGTAAACATAAATGCCCAGACTCCACTCAGCCGGGATCGAACCCGCGACAACTACCGTTCCCGTTGTAGTCAGGTTAACTTACCGCTAGCTAGGCCAATGGTGTAGGTTATCTAGTAGCCACGTTTCACTGATAAGTGCATTTTTAATTAATTTTAATTGCCTAGACATAATTTTAATTTCATTTACGTAATTAAAATAATTTTATAGATAAATTATACAATGATTTTAGTTTCACAATGACGGTTGCACCTCAACAAGCGACCTGCATTACTTCTTCCCGAGCCTACGTAGCCAATGTTTCGCGATGCTACCTACAAAAAGCAGCGCTGCTGTGCAAGTCCAGCTGTTGGATCCCAATAGTACAACCCACTATGAACAGGCATGTATTAAGCCTTGTAATTGTACATTTAAAGAGACCAAAGTAATGAAATGCGCTTGTAAATTGTCGGATAAATTGAGCAGTATGTCTATAGACGACAAAGAATTGAACATAAATGTTAAGAAAACTACACATTGCCGTTGTCCAGGCAAAGGAACTAGTGCAACGGAGTGCGCTTGTAAGAGCATGCCCATAGACAACAAAGAATTGAACATAAATGTTAAGAAGACTACACATTGCCGTTGTCCAGGCAAAGGAACTAGTGCAACGGAATGCGCTTGTAAGAGCATGCCCATAGACAACAAAGAATTGAACAAAACTGTTAAAAAAACTACCCGTTGTCGTTGTCCTAGCAAAGTAGCTAGTGCAACCAAATGCACATGTAGCAGCATGTCCATAGACAACAAAGAATCGAACAAAACTGTAAAGAAAACTACACATTGCCGCTGTCCAGGCAAAGGAACTAGTGTAACGGAATGCGCTTGTAAAAATTCAAATACCAGTATGCATGGAAAAAAATTAAAGAACAGATTTAAAAAACACAAACATCAGGCTAGTAGCTCATGCTGTAGTAGCAGTAGTATTCTTACTGATAGGCAAAAAAATAAGTTAAAAAGCGATGTTCGTAAAAACGAGCCACTGCATTCCTGCGAATGCCACTCATTACCGAAGACGACTGATAAATCCGTGTTCACATACACGGACCAGGCCAGCGGCTGTAATCCAGAGCAAGGACGCGAGACGCAGACTTGTGCACTTTATTCAATACCGATAGTACCCCCGATAGAGAAGTTTAATTTCACGGGTAATTGTGAAAGCGACTGTTCTTCCAGCAGCTGCGATTGTAGTCACTCCTGCCACGAGCGCGAGTAAATGAATCACTCAAATGTTTGTGGGTATTTATATTTTTGTTATAATACAGTTATCCCTTAACATTACGCATACCTATTTACATCGTGAACATAGTACAGTCAAACAAAAACAATCAGATTTTTATGTTCACAGTATCAAAAAGATAAATTACTAACTGTGAACACTTCCGTCCTTATATTATATCCTTATATAAAATGGATACAAAAAATAATCCTTTACAGACTAGTAAACTGTTGTACGATTATGTTGTCTTCAAAAACAGAGCCATTTATAAAAAACGGAAGACTTTAAAAAGGAGATAGAACCAAAGAAAACTTTTCACTCGAAATATGCTTTGGCTGAAAACAAACTTTGCATTTGTATAACTATGGTATACTAATACAATTTTACAAATTTTCCAATACATAAATAAATCGTAAAAACAATTTAACACTTAAAACTAGTATTGCATAAGATTAGATCAAATGAATGGACATTTCCTTCATAATATAGTCTTTGAACAGAAGTCTATAAGGCTCACTGTTGCCCTTTATGCTTGCTTAAATATTCTAAATAAACTTGATCTCTTCATGTTTAATATTTACATATAAATAGTTTAATTATAGACAATCTTCCTAAATGAATTGCATAGGACGCTTTATCTTCAAGCACATAAGACCACATTCAAATGTACAATAATTAACTACAACATTTCAATTGGACAAATTGGACACATCACTTTTTGCGAGATTCAAATATTTATTAGACTATTTGTCATGCTGGACATAACAATTCAATAAAATCGGTCAATTGACGTGTTACATGCAAATAACTAAATTCGTAAATCATTGAATGTAATTTATAGTATTTTGTAGGATAGTCTCACTCCAGTTGCAGATTGAGGTACTTTAATAATTTGTATTTTTATTAAAAGTAGATCAGGCGTGAGTTGAAATTAATAACCAAGAACTATAATATAAGTAGTATAAATTTGCTATTTTGCATGAATACGCCAATGGGGCTCCTATATTATATCACACAACCTGAAAGTTGCTGTATGCAACATGTATCCTCTATATGGCTAAGCACATCTTATTCTACAACACAAAGTGCAAAACAATGTAACACGATTACACACTAACACTGATTAGCCATAATATACTGAATGTCACAATATTCTCTACGTACATAATACTTCGACGCTAGATCGTAAGGAATGAACCGAAAGAGCTGCAATTTTGTCAAAAAGTGGATTGAAGTTCGTAATTATTTTGAAACAAAATAAAAATACGTTGCATAGTTCTGCGCTTATGTCGATAAAAGGAGTGCTTTGTATTATCGTGTGATCATTTGCATCGTTTGCCTATGGATGCGCAATTCTATATGATACAAACAATACTTTGACTAGACAGTACCATAGTACCGACGTACGACCGTCGCGACCTGTTCAGTAGAATCTACGAAAGTTTGAAACGATAATTAATTTAGGCCTTCGTTAAAATGTTACTACGAAGCGTTTACCGATATAATGGAAATGCACCAGTAGTAAAAAAAATGCATTGTTTCATCTTATGTAAAGTGAATCTGCCTATCGTAGGGCAGTCAATTAACTTAGACGATTTGGATACATTCATGTATACATTATAATTTTATGATGGAAATGATCCTCGGAACCGTGCGAGCAGCTATTTCCCACAAACATTGCGCGAGGAGTACCACCAAACGCTTCGATAACATCTATAACTTCGTACATTCCTCTTGTAACGCACCGAATGTTATGATCTACATTAGATTTACTTTTCAAGCAAGGAGTGTCTTCAGTCATAATAAAATAATTTTAGAACTTACTTTAGGTATTAATTAATCAATGTATAAAGTACATCTTCATTCACAGCACTTCATAAAATTATGTGTAGTGTAATGTACAATCAGCTTAGTAGAAACCCTCAACTATGCCGCCTTTGTTTTCTCACTGAAATAAAAAAAATATTATTGTTGAATAACGTGGTTTATTTGTAGCAAAAGCGTTTTTATTGCGTCATGTTATATAGACTAATAGTTAAAATAGGTGTGTTTGTTGGGAGTTCTGTACCTAGTGGGCGGGTGTGTCTGGGGAAAGCTGAGTACCTAGTGGGCGAGGGTTGGGTTTGCTGGGAGCTGTGTACCTAGTGGGCGTGGGGGTGTGTCTGGGGGGAGCTGAGTACCTAGTGGGCGAGGGGTGGGTTTGCTGGGAGCTGTGTACCTAGTGGGCGTGGGGGTATGTCTGGGGGGAGCTGAGGACCTAGTGGGCGTGGGGGTGTGTCTGGGGGGAGCTGTGTACCTGGTGGGGGTGTCTGGGGGTGCTGTGTACCCGGCGGGGTGTCTCTGTGTGTAGGTATGTGCCTGGTGGGGGTGTGTACCTGGTGGGGATGTGGTTGTGGCGGGGCGGGCGCGTCCTGTGCGGCGTCGCGCAGCGCGGCGAGGCGCGGGCGGGTGGCGGCGAAGGAGGGCCTTGCGCCGGGCTCGGGCTGCCAGGCAGCGCGCATCACCTCGTACGACGCGGCCGGGCAGCCCTCGGGCGCCTCCATGCGGTACCCGCGCTCCACGTGACGCACCACCTCCGCCAGCGGCTGACACACACACACACACACGCGTTGTTACATATTTACGTGTTTTATGATACCTATGTAACGTCTTTACGCTCGCGTTCCTTCAATCTGTGGGAGTGATTCCATGAACCAGGAAGCTGGATTTGACCGTCGTCAGACGTTTTTTAATTTGAATGGACGGTGAAGATCAGATAATACATATACTAATTAACGTTTTGGCGGTTTTTGTTTCATTGCATTATTGTAATTAAAGGTACTAGTAGTAGTAGTAAATGAATTATTTACTCACAATACGAGGATACGGAACTCTTCCAAACGAGTAGATCTCCCATAATAGTATACCAAAACTCCACATGTCAGATTTATTCGAGAATTTCTGAAAAAAAAGGAATAACTGTTATGTTTAATCAAATTGTGCGTAACTTTAGGCGTTTGCAACGTACGTTATATGAGGGACACAATTGTCGCGAGAAAAGATCCTTAAACCGATATTGGAACGGCTCAAGTGCTATGCTAATAACTATGCTGCTAACGTCGTTGCTATGGCAGCGTAAAAGAGGGTGTGCACGCGTTTTTTATACATATACCACTAAGGTGGCTAGTAAGTATATATATATATCGCCCGCCTGATGGTAAGCGGTCACCGTAGCCTATGGAAACGATCCTGCAAAAATCTCTTCACACCTTTCTTGAAGAATCCATGAAATACTCCTTTGGGAAAATTAAGAGTTTGGGGCCAGGTGGCGTTTTGTGCGTATGTCCAAGGATTAGTATATTATTATTCCGTTGGCGGATGTAAGGCATGGTATTGTGTGTTGGGTGTTGGGTGTTGTAATGCGCACGTACGTTGTACTTGAGGGCCTCGGGCGCGGTCCACTTGATGGGCAGCTTGGCCTGCAGGCGCGCGGCGTCGGCCGGGTCGTCGTGCTGGTGGTGCGTGCGCGCCAGGCCGAAGTCAGCCACCTTAGCCGCGCCCTCCGCCGACACCAGCACGTTGCGAGCCGCCAGGTCGCGGTGCACCACGCGCGCGCGCTCCAGGTACTCCATGCCGCAGCACGTGTCGCTGGACACATTACAACATTACACATACACACACCTCTATTATTATCATATCAATGCGGGCCAAGACGCTCAGGAACCACATAATTTTCCGGGATAAAAAGTATCCTAAATGTTAATCCAGCATACAAGCTACCCTCATGCCAGATATGATGCAAATCCATTCTTCTGTTTAGGGATGAAGAGAGTACAAACACATACACACAAACTTTCGCGTTTATAATATTTGTAAGATTTACCGGACTGCGGTAGGAGTGTTATGTTTTTTAACGGTAGGTATGTATTTGTACACTTCCTAGGCATGCTGTGTACTGTAAACGACTTGATGGATTTTAGTTTGAGAGGTGTCGGTATCCGACAGGAATGTAACATGTATCTGGGATGGACAGTATTATGTTGTAATCCAGGTATTTCGTAGGTCGTTTCAGTATTCGGCTGTATGTGTGTGCAGTGCAGCATCGCTGATGAAGCGCCTGCGTGGCAGCGCCAGCACCATCCTAAACATACTAGCAGACAGGTGGGACTCTCCGATACTGCGGCATTGGATGAACCTGCATGTGGCTGCTTAACAGTGAGTGTCTTGTTATTTGTTAGTTTATAAGCATTTTAGTTATATTATGTTTTACTATGGGTGTAATTTGCCTGAAATAAAGGATTATTATTAGATTATTTTTGCTCACTATGCGAAGTTGATCTGGTCCCGCTGCGTGACGTAGTGCCGGCCGCGGCTGCGCAGGTAGTCGAGCAGCGAGCCCTGCGCGCAGTGCTCGGTCACCAGGCACGTGCCGCCCGCCGCCGTGAACACCAGCCCCAGCAGGCGCACCAGGTTCTCGTGCTTCAGCGACCTGACCGACCACCACACAACTACATCACCAACTGAACACTACATCATATCTATGAACACGCTCTCTATCAGAACTTCTATCAGGGAAAATTACGTAGTCTACAGAACTTCAGCATATTAAAATGTCTATATGGTAACAGAGTATTCAGTGGCAAAACTTCTTGTAAAATGTTAATACACACATCAAGATATGTATTAGGTCTTTTCCGTAAAAGTACTTAGTATGGGAGGGAAGAATAATTCACACATTCAGTCTCCCTAAAGAGAGATGTTGGTTTGTGTTGTAATCTTGCTTTACGTTTAATTTCGCGTTACAATACTAAATTCGCAGTATTTAGTGTTCGTAAGTGTAAATCAACAATTTTGTTCCGTAACTTAGTAATGAAAAACTAGTTGTTGTAACTCCACTACAGACTAATAGTATGGGGATATGCTAATCAGTACTGTGATTCGGGTGTGTATACTCACGCCATCACGCTGGCCTCCGCCCGGAACTTGTTGGCCGCCTCCCGGTCCTTGAGAATCTTGACGGCGACCTTCTGCGTGCCGTTCAGTATGCCCAGCATCACGTCACCGAACTCGCCCTTGCCTATGTTCTCGCGGATCTCTAAATCTCGCTCATCTATTTTCCAACCTGAACATAAACAATACAATTTGATAAGTAACTGGACCCATTTACTTGGGCAGTACTTACCGCATTGTAGCCTTAAGCTTACGTACTCCGTAGTAGATACTCGACATATTATATCAATCGATATTTATGATTACAATATAGGACCGGCAATGTACAAGTGATATCTCTTGTGTATCGGTACGCTTTGGTTACCGCTTACGATTAGCATACATAGCAGAACATAGCATAACGAGAAGCAGTATGCTAGTTTACCACCTTATTGGTATGAAAAAAATACAATGCAATGATCAATATTAAGTAATGTTTAAGGTCCCAGATCATCACACTCAATAGCATAGCATATTATATGTCACTTTCGAAACAAATATAACAACCATAGCGTCGGTTATATTACAATTCCGCGTAACTAGCTTTTCCCATCCAGCCTAATTTTCAGTGTTATCCTAAGTTTGACCTTATGGCAACCACCGTCGATTGTTAACTTCAAAATATATATGACTTACGTGCGTCAACAAAGTTTTGTGTTTGCAAAGCGCCGTCCGTCTGGTCGGCGGCCGGCATCTGCGAGGAGTACGCGTGCTGGAAGTGGCCCGAGCTCAGCGCGCTCGACACGCTCGGCGTGGGGGGGTATGGCGGGGGTTGCTGCAACACATATTACTCATGTTACACATCTTTACTAGCGCTATTAACGGTGGGATTTCGTAAAAAGGGACTGAAATGCATTACAGGAAGTCTGGGATCAGTAGCCTTAGCAGGAAGACTGTCAAATTACTTTCGACTACGTATTCGATTCGCTTTCGACTATTTTTTTTATGGAAAATGAACAGTGCTGAGGCGGCGAAAAGTGGAACTAAAATTCGTATGAACACATTGAGAGTTACGGTTTCGAATACGTAGTCGAAATATGTTCTTGATACCGGCACAGTGTTCTCAGTTAGTAGATGTTAGATATGCGACGGCTCGCACATTTTGTTTTTAGTACTAACTACCCGCATAACATTCCAAGTTCCATAACAGGATTGATTCTTGGAATAAAAACTCAATGCGATCACCCTAAATTTAGTTTAGACGTTTAAAGCTCACTATCACTAAGTTGCATATTCACATTTATTAGATTACTGGGATGCACAGTTAGCTTGTTATGCTTGCTATCGTATCCAAAGATTCATTAGGCCCACCGAATGTGACCAAACAATAGAAAAGGTTTCAATTTGTGTTGCGCCGCTTTTTCCTTCAACAAGAAACCGTACCCTATACCTCAGAGTAGATAATATACTACGTACAACCAATACGCAAGCTAATACTAGCGACCGAGATGCCGCGGGTACGAGAGAAAATTCAAGTTTTCTTACCTTTGGATGAGGAGGATATGCCGGCTGAAGTACACCATTGTTATTGGCACCATTGGGCGACGCTTTCGGTAAGCATCTTACTAATTTTGTACACAAACCATCAGCATCTTGCAGGTAATGCTGCAACATTCAATAATAAGCATTAACTTACACGTAATTAATTTCGGTGTGCGAGTAAATTTTCCAGTGCTTACGTGTATTAAATCTGGCATATTGTCGAAAAACTCCTCGTCATCAATAGTAAGACGCTGGTTCTGGTTGTCAGGCGCTGTCGCCCATTTCACTCTATAAACAACATGGACAATAACGGTGAAATAACTACACAACACTACCAACCAACATAACAATAAATTACATACAGCATAAATATAAATAAAACACTTGGAATGTATTTATCCATCGGGATACTAGAAGATCTGTTCCAGATAAGGATATGAGAATAAAGTTATGAAATTATTGTAGTGTCATCGGTCCTCACACGCGTGGAAATTTGCAAAATATGTCGAGATCTTGAAGTCGGTGAAAATGCCATCGAAAGATTCCGTTACATTGTTGGTACAAACATACAGGTATAGCTAATAAAAAGCGTGTTGATAATAAACAACGTTAATTTATCATTTCATGCAACAGTGATAGTAGATATATAATACCGATAGTGTTCGACCCTGCCGTGGAAGCGTACGCAGAGCGTGTGGTCGCCAGGGAAGTTGGTGCTCTCTCTCACCAGGAACACCCCGTCCGGCGAGCCCGATAGCAACGCCTCCGCGCGCTCGCGGGATATCGCGCCGTGGTGCCAGCTACACAATAGATAAACATATTGGACGATTTTCTTGTCATACATTACCCTAAAAGCCATTAGGATTGCAGAATTAGGTTCTGCTAGAGGGATGTGAAGTGATTTTTGGAGGGTCGGGAACGCGCGATTTATATCTACCCCGGATGTTGCGAGCATCCACAGGCTACGGTAACCGTTAACCATCATCTGAATTGACTTTATAAATACGCAGTCCTACGCATACGCAGTAATAGTTAAGTACCATTTTATCTTTTGTTAGTGAATCGAATAATATTTTTTAAACTTTGGTTTTCTATTCGTTGAAGACTGACAAGCTTCATTACTATCAATCTTCGACTTAGAATTACAGTACTTCTCAACGTTCGTACTTTATAAAAATAACTTATGTAATATTAGAAAAAAAACATTTGGAGCATGCAAATTCATAATCATGTTTACCTCGAATTTCGACCACTAGGCAAGCATCAGTTTATTACATTTTAAGAACAAAAACAGTTCAAAACAATGTAGATCATGATCGAATAGTATACCTACAGTACATACGATAGTGCCCTACTAGTTAATCACACAGATAAGACAAGATTAAACTGCATATGATGTACAAAGATATTTACTCCGTGTCTATGTATGGCTGCACTGGCGGTATAAATAGCTTCACTTTGTGTGCCTTATAGAAGCACTTGCTTATATCACTTTCCATACTTTAAAACGACTGACTGTTCGAGCACCTTAATATCGAAGATAACATAAGATAACGGTATCGATCGTATCAAATTTGTTAAACGATTTTCGAGCTAAGCCTTTTTAGATATTATTGTGCTATTAAAGGAAGATATTAGATTGTCTAATGATTTCAAACACATTTGATTTAATAATTGAAAATGTAAATACCGTTGTTAATCGTAACGTTGTCACGTTACGATACAAAGTTGTTTTAAATGATAACATCTCTTGTTTTACTTAAGTTTTATCTACCTGTTATAATATGGGCTACGTGATTATTCTGACTCTTTATCGCCTACGGATTTTCTCCCAACCTACACCAAGACAATGCTTGTGCAGGCTTTGATATTTCCCGTCATCGACTATGGTGATGTGTGTTATGCCGACCTGAATGCAGATCTACTCAACAAACTTGACAGACTTCTCAACAAGCATTCTTGCATTCGATTCATCTTCAATCTACTATCTATATATCTCTATTTTTCCTATGTATAGATAAGTATATATATATTTAGTAGTATTTAAAATTGTACACTAATTTATTGTGTTTTATATATTATTATTAGTGTTTATTATTCATTTCATATGTATTAATAAGTATATTATGTATTTAATAAATAGTATTTATATATATATATCTATTTGTATATTATTTTATATACTTAAAAAAGTGAAGACTATGAGTATTCTTGTCTCAAATCCGACTTACAAAACATACACCTGCCTTGCTTATCTCAGCATCACCCAAAGGTTGACTGGTAGAGAATGCCTACGGCATTAAGTCCGCCTTTGCAATTGTATTTGCAGGAAGTTTTAAATAAATAAATTATTAAAATATAATTATCTTTGAAACTCATAACACTTGAAACCATGGGTACTATTAAATTACATTATATTTATTGCACATATGCCTATTTTACCCATATTTTTTAAATAACAGATTTTAACTATATATTGGTGTCGATTCTGTTGTTCAAAATTACTAAACATAACTAATTTGACAGGTCCAAAAGTCTTGCTATCTCTTTCTCATGTGCGGGTTAAATAAAAATAACAATATTTTTAGACCTGTCAAATTAGTTAAGTTTAGTAATTTTGAACAACAGAATTGGCACCAATATCGATACATGCAATATTGCTAGCTTATAGTTTCATGTTTAAGATTATTAAATTGTTATATTCATTGCACAAAGCATAGGTAATACAAGTGTTGCTGTAATTATGTTTTACGATTTACTGTTAATGGAAACAAAATAATGATTAACTCATTATCTTCCATTGTGTTAGACTAAACATAAAGACTAAAGAATTATTTTTTAGTCTGAGGACTAAACACTAGTTTCTTTACATGAGACATGACAACACACTGTCATAGTTTATTTCAACACGTGATGTTAGCATAAACGAAACTGGAATTTATTTGTTATTTCAATTAGGCTCAGTTTAAGTTTACCGATCGTTACGTTTCAATGTTTACCAGTTTGTCTCGTCGCACATCATATGAAAACGTACATTCAGCTGATTTGGATGTTTTATTAAATGCACTCTATCAGTCCGAAAACGCTGCCTAATATGTTTTTTTATCCCGTATGCAAATTCAGGCCGAAAGCTTGAACTCTCAGTACTTTACAACGTGATCATGATTGCCTGGCCTGTAAATCAGGCATTTGCTATTTAATCATTAAATAACCATGTGAATAACCGCTAGCATTCACAGAATTCACTAGTAAGAACAAGGTAGTATGTAATAAGGTAATATGCACATGAAGGCAGTAAGCAGTGAGTAATTTGAAGGAGAAGGCAGACTCACGGTCCCTGGGTCATGTTGACGAGCCTGGTGCCAGCAGGCGGGGGGTTCTGCGCTGCCGACGCGTTCACCAGCACGTCGCTCGGGCCCTTGGACACGGCTACACAACAATACACTGATACACAAATGAATACTGATGTTACTTGAGCTTCACTAACGTTGCGTGTACATACAACAAGGATAAATTGCACTGATTCATCCAACACTCATTAATAACTGACTCTGGATGGAAGATTATGTACCTAAGTACATATGGTAAGTAGGTACTTCTTATCCTCTTATAATCCTGGTATGTATATTCTAATAATAACCACATAATATATGCAACTAGCTTTTACCAGCGGCTTCACCCGCATGGTTCTACTATCAGTCGGGAATCACAATTTTCCGGGATAAAAATCGTCCTCCATCCTATTCGTTAATCCAGCTTTTAAGCTACCTCCACTCCAAATTTCATGCAAATCCATTCAGCCATTGAAGCGTAGAGGTTACAAGCACACACACAAACTTTCGCATTTATAGTAGTTTTTCGCATATATAGTAATCATTGATTTATAACAACTTTACGTTCGGCACCTGATCATCGAAAATATCATTTGGAACCTGAGACGCTAATGTGATTTGCGTCAATTTGTCGGTAATGCGATTTACATTTTGTCTACGCGTCTGATTGTAAGGAGGCATGTTCATGCCATAAGCTGCTAGTACAGTAATTCCTCTCAACATAAGGTAAGTAACTCGAAAGTGAGACCCCTTCCCTAGTATAGCAAGCGTCCACTCGGACTAACGTTACTGAATTAGCGTACCATTATTTTAAAGTTGTTTACGGGTCTCTTATCAGGTCGCCGGAAAATTATCCTAATAGATATTAATCCAGTATATGAAGCTGTGTTATCCTTATCCATCGATGGATGACGGTTGTTGGTAAAGAGGTATCAACACTCACCTGCGGTGGTCTGAGAAGTGTTCATGGCAGACGGAGGTGCTGGAGTCCGCACCGACGATGACATTACTAACTATAACCACAAAGTTACACGTTATTTCACTATATAGAAGAGAATAAATAACAATATCTATATATAAAAATGAATTCCTATTTCCTTTGGTCACGGCATCACGCGTGAACGGCTCGACCGACTTCGCTAATTCCTTTTATTTGTGTTTGTTTTTGTCAGGAGAAGGTTTAAAAACCGTAACCTTTTTAATTTCGCGATAAACTAAAGGCCCTTTTTGCTATGGTGTATTTGTCATATGAATTCATAACTAAGACAGGACATCGCCTGTCGGGTCAACTAGTTATTAGTATAAAAAAAGCATTCGAAGTAAAATTTTATGGTTTGGCTCGGCCATCGGCACTTTGCTTGCATCATTATCAAATGATAATAACCATTCCCTATATCAAACAACTCGAAGTTAATCGATTATTATAGGTATAAAACACAAAGGACCATGTATTCCAGGAGAAATATGTAAAATAATATAATGAACTTTGTCACCGCCAATTGTATATAAATTCAATTAAATTTATATAAAAAATATCGAAATCAATGCCTCATATATATATATAAGCCGCGGTGACCGTGTGGTAGAAGAGCCCGTCTGTCATTTTAAGGTGGTCCTGTTTCAAGCCCCGGCTGGGCCACCAACATTTTAAGGTGGTCCTGTTTCAAGCCCCGGCTGGGCCACCAACATTTTAAGGTGGTCCTGTTTCAAGCCCCGGCTGGGCCACCAACATTTACTAATGTTATGTATTAAAATGTATTAAAAACATTTTTGATTGCAACTGGTGACTGGTAACGCCACATTACAGAATATGGCAATCAACACTTACTCTGAAGTAGTGTCGTGTTCCTGCGATAAATAAGGTTTCCAGAGCTCCTGATCGATATTTTTTACATATAATGCGCAATTGGAAATGTATAAATGATCAGTTAACACTCACATTGTGTGGAATGGAGTTCTGTAAGGCGGTGGGCGAGAGAGGCGCGTGCGGCACATCACTGTTGATCACTTTGCCCCCGCCCCACTGAAACAAATGTTTAGAATTATCGTAAAAATAACTAGAACTAGCATCAACGTAAGATGAAATTTCAAAGATTTTACCGACACACACATCTGTCTTTACTGAACAAATGTTTACGTTTGATCCGGCTTTGAGAAGTACTTTCTAAGTAGTCGTGAGAAAATCATTACCCGTGTGTATAAATTACACAGCCCGCGCTGGAAATCGCGTAGACGTTAATGTGAACTTTATTATCTAGTAGAGCGAGCTAAGAAAGATCAGTCGTTTGATAGATCAGCTATAGTGACAAGTAAAACAATAGCTAACAAATCATAAAAACCTATCACGTCGGACTGGGTACTACAATATGAAGATCATTATTTTTCAATGGTTTTGTTATAATTGTATCCGATGAGAACTGAGTTACGTGAGTGTAGTAATGAGGTAGCCTGATGTGGTTCACACAAAGGCACATAAATTAAATGACTTGGTCGCACCAGCAACTGTGTTAGTGTGCTAGTGCTACGTCTGGCCTTAATGCGCAACGACCAGCATAATGCTTGCCTACATAGATAATAATATTTCATAAATAATATAATCTGTCAATTTACGAAGTGATTTCTCTCAATATTAATGTTATTGGAACAAGTAAACATTCACACTCACAGCACATTCAATATGTATTTAATTAGAGCAACTTATACTAAGCAGCACAGTCAGTAAGTTAGGTACCTACACGTGTCGAGAAATCCTTCTCATCATATTTTAGGGGGTCGATAATAATCTGTATTTAAACGCATTATTGATATTTGAAAATTTGATTAATATAATGACGTATATATAAGATAGGTACACCACCTATTTTATTGCAAATTGATTGCGACAAGACATAATAAAAATATTTAAATTTGTACACCTGGAAAACAGTACGCATGAAATATTAGCTGTTACATTTAATTATGAATGTCACATAATATTATGTTCACCTATGTTCACGAAATAAATGATTTGATTTGACATAATTGTACAACAGCCATTTAAGAACAAGGAAATATTTTCGTCTTAATATTTGAATAGCGCTTTATTCGGACGGGCCCAGAAAATATAAGTGTTGTTAACTGACCGGCAACTGGTGCGGTGGCTGAGCACGCTTGAGTCGAGCGGGCGCGGTGGGGGCGGGCGCGGCTGACGCAGAGTACCAACCACAACCCTGCGCGCCCCCGTGGACATCGTGCTGCGAACACCACATCACATCACATTGCTACATACACATGGCATGGTTAAATTGCGTACATAGCTTCTACGATTACTTTTACATATTGTATATACAACATACGAGTCACGACCAGATAAAACAGTCGAGTACCTACTTACTGACTGTAAGATGAGCAGTTGAAAGAAGTATGAGACGAGCAAGACTGAAGTGTAAAAACCAAAGAGATACGGCATGAGGATAAAAGTAATGAAATGTTAGACAAAAGAGAATCTAGGATTTTATTATAAACTAGACAAACCTAGTCTCAATTCAAGACAAACGCATAATATGTCCTTTTTCAAATAAAAGTTTGGCCTGGTGATGACCCGCGATGTTGAGCGTAACAGCTAGGCTTACAAACTAAACACGATGCAAAGAGACTAGACTAGACTAGACTAAACTATTAATGGAGTTTTGTTTTCAACAGGCAATATTAAAACAATCGATACCCAAAGATATTGAATACAACAATTTTAAGGTAACCATTGCCACCGAGTCTTACTTAATGCAGCCACTAGTGGATTACAGCTTATTGTAAGTAACCATTAATGATAACTAATCTCACCATCCAAACGACGAACATCGTGACTGGCTTGACCACAAGTTGACGTTTTATGAAGACTAATTGTGGAAAGAAAAGTCAACCACAGTAACTAAGCCACTATGTATCGAGGACAACTATTTATGACTCTTATTGCTTGGTAAGGCACATTTATGATCTTGATCGCAATCGGTTCCGCAGCGTTCGATAAGTTGATAGACCATAAAGACACCGTTAATACAGAATCTAACGATCCATTGAAACGCATAACCTTGGCCGCAAGCCAAAATCCACAACGCAGGTACGTAAACACAAATTCGAGTAACTGTGGTACGGCATTGTATTGTATCAAGTCTACATTTGCCTATGCGGCAAAAATATGTATTGCGTGATTGTGAAAATATAAAACGAAAGCACTAAGTCGACGAAACATAATAGATAAAATGTGTATGAAACGCTTTCTACACTGATATCATTACACGATACTATTACGAGTATACGTAATATTATCTACTCTGAGCTGTGTTATTATAATACTAATGTAGCTGAAGTCTAATAAATTTACGTTCGCCGACAGAAGTTAGTAGACCGGATTTATTTTTTCTGCGGATGGAGTTCGATGTATGTCCAGTGTACGAACTGTTTCATTATATAGAACTAAAAAAATAACCGATAAACAACAGCGTGTAACGTACGATCATGCATCAAATAAAAATGAAAATAAACAAATATGTACCCATTCATAAAATTATCATCCATCACTTCGCAATTGCACTATGCAATACATATTGGTCTAGCCTTCCGTTTATACGATATGGGTGTGTCGTTTGATCAGTTCATGGCAAAAGAAAATCTACCTATTCACCGTATGGAACATTGAAGAAAAAGCAAAAGCAGCAGTTGTCGTAGGTACACCAACGCTGAAATGCGGCGAGAATGAAGTCACTGATACATCGATAAGGAATGTGCTACAACATGCCTGCGTTGTTAGACATTGCCTTATGTGTGCGCTTTATTTGTACAAATTGCGACGGTAAAATGTTAGATAGAAGGTATCCCGCACGAGTTACTGGAAGGCTTGATGATGATGGTTTGCAAGAACCTAGTCGCTCCTTTCCTCTTGCTATCCTAGTGCAATTTTAACTATGTATTATATACTACGCTACGGGGCAGTTGTGTGTAATACCTGTGCGAGTGGCGGATGCGCCTGATGACGGTGCACGTCCGAATTCATATCGCACTACTCCTACCACAGCTCACCCCTCATCATCTGTTGACAAACAACGAACATACATTTAGAAACATACAACTTTACATAATAAAAAAACCGGTCAAGTGCGAGTCGGACTCGCGCATCAAGGGTTCCGTACAAACTTGTAGGTAAGGAGAGTAAGTTATATTTTTGTAAGATTGTTTTAGGTTATAAGGGATCCTAAAAAAGCAACGGACATAAAGGAAAATAAAAGTTTTGATTTTAATAAGGAGACAATAGTTAAAATAGCGCATTAGAACGTAATATAATGTAATAAATTGACATGGACTAACTACATTATTTGAATTGCTACAAACAGTTGTAAAAGGGCAGCCTTTCATCACCGAAATGGTTCAAACTATGTAATTTAGCAACTGAATAATCTAGGCAATAGGTACGTAAATATCATGTTAATGTTGCACACACTGATCTAGTAATATGTCTATGGTTGCACATGACATGACAGCTCAATTTGGATACGATCGTGACCAACGTGTATTGTTTATCTAATGTGTTTTGCAACCGGCGGGCGTTAACGTTTGGATATTCACAAAATGGTACAATAACAGGGTAATTTTATAACATGGCGATAATTTTAGAATTGTGCACAAGAGGGGAGTGGTTGTGCTGATTCACTCTCGTCCACCTACCAATGATGTGGAACTAAAAGGCACGATGCGCGGCGCCCGAGCGTGTCGGCTATCGTGACCACTCGGCTTCTGTGTTTATGCATTACTGACATAACGCTTACGTGCCTACTTACAGCTGGAAGTATTTTACTACTAGAATTATAATTTGGTCAAGTTGACTAGAGTCATATGTTCGGATTTGGTGAACTGTAACCCGAGCATGAACAAATTGCGTCTACGTATTCGAATCGCCTTCGACTATTTTTGTATGGAAAAATTAATAGCGCTGCAATCGTGAAAAGTGGAACTAAAAATTAGTAGGACAACTTTGACATTTCGCGAGATACGTTTTCGAAAAATGTTCTTGCTTTGCTACCGGCACTGTAGTAGGCGCGTTAATTTTTGTTTAAACTTGGCATAATGCGTCTCACTGCAACTGATATGACAAAAACTTTATTGTTTCTCTCTTGACCTAGCACGAAAACGAGTACATATAATGTGTTGCTTAATAAACGCAACACAATGATTAGTACTTTTTGCTTTTTCACATGCGTGATGGATTCGCGTCAATGTCCATGCACCACTGCGCATCGAACCGTTTTCTTGCAGTAAAAGCATGTTTTCGGTATCGATCACGGAAAAAAATCAATAAAGAAACCATTGAGAGCAATGGTTGAACGTATGAAAATTACAAACAGATTTACAAACTTATAAAAGCACTTCTAATGTTAATTTAACAACATAATAAACATACCAAACCTCAATTTCATTATTTTAATTATGACAGCAAAGCTAAAGATTAAAATAATGAAAAAGCTAATTTAGTGTACTAAAATTAAAACAGGAACAAAAAAAATGTACGCTGTAGGACTCCTATATACAATCAACTAAAAAGTTGAAAGTGAACGCAATGGTCTTGTTTTATCTTCAACATTTTAAGGCATGACTATTTTCGTATGCATTTTTTACCATACAAGCCACTGCGTGATATGAATTTTGTTTTGTGCCATCGCTTAAAGGAAAGTAAACCAAGCAAACGTTCTTTGCGTGTTGGTTAATCAATGCTCGCTTGCACGCATGTATTGCTTATACAAATTGTGAACCTATTTATGTAGGTAGGTACACACGCACATTATGCAATATTTCATTCATACATTATCATATGAGTTCACGCCATGTCATCTGAAATGATAAGCAATCTTATGTAATTTGATTTCGTTGGCAAAGACATCAATCAACTAAAAATATTGAAACAAACTGATAGTAGTAAAACACTTAATTCTATACAATACAAGTAGGGGATCATTTCA
Source organism: Falcaria lacertinaria (assembly GCA_951449985.1). NCBI lineage: Eukaryota > Metazoa > Arthropoda > Insecta > Lepidoptera > Drepanidae > Falcaria > Falcaria lacertinaria. The sequence continues at coordinate 4,176,404 of OX602124.1, forward strand.
TACAAATTACAAAGCATTATACAAAGTACCCATACGTAAGAGAACAATGAAATAATTTTACATACTAAATGAACTACTACGGAATAACATAACTGGTAGTTGTACGTAGTATATTATCTACTCTGAGCTGGTAGTATGTTGTTGATGGAATGAAGGTCGTGAAAGGAGTTAATTTTCTTATGTAAAAAGACGGCTACGCTTTGAATTTCGTATACGAAATTACATACATACGTATACGAAATTCAAATCGTAGCATAGTTTTTACCTGCGGCTTCACCGCGTGGTTTTAGATAAAGATTATTATGTATAATCTATCTATCTCATTGGCAAATTTCATAACGATCCGTTCAGCCGTTTAGTCGTGAAAACAGACAGCAAACAGAGTTACGTTCTCATTTATAATATTAGTATGGATAACGTTGTGCGTATATTCAATGGAATTATGTTTTGCCTAAAACATTAGCAATAAGACAGTTTTACAAGCACAATTAATTTATAATGGTCGCTGATGGTCACCTATTGTCACCATAATTCCACGGTGTGACAGCGAGCGCAGAGGATACGCCGCCACCACCGTGACCAGCGGATTATTTCACGTCGTTGAATATTCAGTATCCAGTATTTGTTATTAGATCATCAGCTTGGAATTTGTCACTCGGCCGTATAAGGACACCTTGAGTCTGCGTTAGTTAAAGATGTCTGAAAAGATTCCTAACAATCATAATTGCATTTAAAAGATCAGGAACATAATGGTAACATTATAGCAGCGGCGCTAGTACATTAAATAATCTATCTACTGAGACAAAGGATAAAAGTATGTAATACAAAAGATGACTTTTACAGATGTTCCTACGTCCAATGTAATTTAAATTAGTAGAAAATGAAAGCAGTATGAACGAAACAACCTGAAACAGCATGACGTTACCGTAATGCAAAAGAAAGCTAGAGAATCAATTTCAAAGGTTTTTAAACTAAATACTTATTTAACGGTTTAGCTGGTATTGGAGTTCCAGATGCCAAACAGTAAAATTTTCGACATTTACAGTGACACAGTGATGTAAATAGTAAATTTCCTTATTTGCAAAATTTTACATTACAACAAATATTCATTCCGTTCGTTCATTCATCGCATAAAAAAAAAGCAGTTGTGGCCTTGTGTTTGAAGCAACGGCCTGCCATCTGATGGGTCCAGGTTCAAACCCCAGCGGGCCGTACAAACATACGTGTGCCACCTTGGTATAAAATAAAAAAAAATACTTTTGACTCTCATGTTTCCATTTGATATACATAATACATTTTTGAGATCAAAGTACTTAAGTAAAAAAATACCACTGGCGTTTTAAACTTTTAAATTATTAATCTAATATATAAAATTCTCGTGTCACAGTTTTCGTTACCATACTCCTCCGAAACGGCTTGACCGATTTTGATGAAACTTTTTGGGCTTATCCGGTATCTATGAGAATCGGCCAACATCTATTTTTCATCCCCCTAAATGTTAGGGGTAGTCCACCCCTAAATTTTTTTTTTTTTTTAGACCGATTTCAAAAATTCTTTCACCGTTAGAAAGCTACATCATCACTGAGTAACATAGGCTATATATTATACTAGCTTCCCGCCCTGGCTTCGCTCGGGTAGACAAAATATTTGAATGTCTATAGGCTCCGAAACTACTGGACCGATTTCAAAAATTCTTTCACCGTTAGAAACCTACACTATTACTGATTAACATAGGCTACCTGCCCGCCCCGGCTTTGCACGGGTAGACAAAATATTTGATATAAACAGATTTTGATGAAATTTTTTGTGCTTATCCGGTATCTATGAGAATCGGCCAACATCTATTTTTCATCCCCCTAAATGTTAGGGGTAGTCCACACCTAAATTTTTTTTTTTTAGACCGATTTCAAAAATTCTTTCACCGTTAGAAAGCTACATCATCACTGAGTAACATAGGCTATATATTATACTAGCTTCCCGCCCCGGCTTCGCTCGGGTAGACAAAATATTTGAATGTCTATAGGCTCCGAAACTACTGGACCGATTTCAAAAATTCTTTCACCGTTAGAAAGCTACACTATTATTACTGATTAACATAGGCTACCTGCCCGCCCCGGCTTTGCACGGGTAGACAAAATATTTGATATAAAAGTCTACCCGTGCGAAGCCGGGGCGGGCCGCTAGTATTTTTATAAAATTGTTACATGATAATGTAAGTGCAATTTTATTTATAAAATAAAGCTTTAAATATAATATAACACATGAATAAAATTGAATAGCACAAGTGACTAAGACTAAGACATTTATTAATACATACAGATGAAAATCGTATGAAAAGTTATTTTTATTTTTTTTAATATACGTCAAAACTGTGTATATTACACATAACATACTATATTAAAAAGTAAAACACGAGGTATAGTCGAGGTCGATTTATGAATCCTAAGGATGCGATGGTGGCGCGTGCCGAGTTGAACGACCAGGGCCCACGCGTGCATTTCACTTTCATCGCATCTCGCCGAGACCACGACGCGACGCAGCCACCGCGGAACGTCATTATTCATCACACAAAGTTCCCTTTTGGCACCGGTTAAAAAAGCAAAAATGTGTGCCCTTCCGTCCGCTATTTTAGGACCATCATTAGGTTAGAAACGTTAATGTACTATGTTGATGTCTACATGGTACGTAGTAATACATTACTTAGAAAAACAGCAAGTAAAGGCAGCAATCTCACGTGAGATTGGGGGATGGGGAGAAAAATGTATTAAAAGGGGGAGAAAAATTTATTAAATATAAATAATTTATTAAACGATTTAATCTTAAAGATTAAATCTTAAGCATTTACAAACTGGATTAAATGGACCAAAATAGTTTTTTTTTTGGTTCAATCAGAAAAAAATTGCGTGATATTAGCCGAGAACCTCTCGAACGTCAGATTAGATGAGATTTGACTCCCCCCCTTCGTCCCTTAAACATTTCACGTAATTTATGTACGCCCCCCCAACATAATACGAGTTTAGTACGTTAGGATGTAATTGAGTTGTTGAGGATGTAATTGAATTGTTGGAGTTTGATTGCAAATCCACAAAAAAATACAGCTTTGTCTTGTCACTGACATTTAAAAGCACAGACCTAGGATACTTCTCGCTACGTTTATAAAAAGAAACCCGTTTTGTGCTTTCTTTACCCTTAGCTAGACGTTGTCTGTCAGAAAAAAAAGGAATATAATAACGATAACTAAAAAGAATAATTTTGTTTTGAGCCTTATGAACACAGATACGTGTAATGAAAAGTGAGAATCAATACAGTTTCGCTTGTAATTTCACCATAATATTTCTCATTGATTCACAGACCCCTACGACCAATCATGAGTAGGTATTCCGTAACTTTGAGCGCACGCTGCTCGTAGTAGACTTATGTTATAAACCACTCTCTAAGAACTGGTTTCCTATACGGTATTGTATTGGATGACACAATAATCAAGTTGTTTTACAACAATTTTATTCATAAATTGGCGAGGCAATCTGTGTTACAGAATACACAGTGGCAACTAAAAATCTAAGAAAAATTGGTTTTATGTAAACAATTTTGGCCATTGACTTCGTTCTGTAAATACATGAAGGAAGTGAACTGTTTGTCTTTTACCACTGTTTACGTTAAAGAGATCTGGTTCTCATTTTATTGTCAGTAGCAAGCTGACCATGATAAATACAGTGACTCGTTTCCTTTCCCGCAAAGGAATATATCAGACTTCATAATATCAGATGTATTCGGTACCTTTCATTCCTTATTGATAATATAATTTAATCCAACCATCTTTGTAAGAAAAAAATATTACAATCAATTTCGTATAATTTTTCCTGACTTACACGTACAATGAAATAACAGCCTTTATAAGTTTGAGGCTCCTTACGAATAAAGGAATGAATAAATAAGCTCTTACTGTTTCTGTGATTAAGGCCTTAAGGTACAAATAAATTGCTAACTTCCTCGTGGCTTTTGAGGCCACCTTTTAATATCTTCTAGGATGTACGAAAATCAGATATTTCTGATTAAAAATAGTCGTTAACCAAATTTTGAAATAAAAATTAACAAAATAATGAATAATAATATTTTTACACTTTTTAAATGCGGGATTACATTTGACGGTTGTTATTTACAAGGTGTTGTCCGTCTCGTGGTAGGCGAAAATAAAGTGCCTACTTCCGAAGTGTACCTTCGTGTCTGGGCACCATTAATACTGTTTAGTTGAGCGACGCGACGCCCTATAGTCACTATTACTCATACATAGGATTAGCCACACCTCATTGTTTTTACTTGTTACGTTCTACACTTCGAGTAATATGTGAAGTTCGCTTACTTGAAGAATAATAGTAGGTATTTCGATGTTACTGTCAGAACAGCATTGGAAGATCTGCTACAAATCGACAAAATAAAGAAAATTTACAAGAACAAGTGGGGGAACTCCCACGAGAGTTCGTGATGTATGATTAATAGGATTGTTCAGTACTAATCCTCAGCAAGCAGCCCGCGTCTAGGCCAATATCAATTTGCTAAATCGAAATATAAAGGAGTGAATCTGAGTCGAATTGTTACCTCCGTTTAGAAGGGGACCCTATACGATAAATCTACATACTGCCCATAAAATAGAATGTATGAATAGTTAGTGATTTTTTTAGTTTTGTTAAAATCGGTTTGAAACACAAAATTCTGAAGTTAGAGAATGATGAATTCATCTAATAATTTCTTGATGGTGATGCTGTTAAAGACCCAAGTATGTCCACATGTGATAGGATAGAAAATATAATATGGCAGCTTGTTGAAAAAAGTACTAACCATAATGTTCATTTAGTGCGACAATAACCATGATTATACGTAGTCCAACCCACATTGAACAAACCAAGGTAGACTTGTAACATATTGGCCTTGAGTATCGCAGAGCCAGTGATTCTGCCATATAGTGATATCGTCAGTAGATCGACAGAATCTGTTTAATCAAGTAGCATTTACCTAGAAAACTCTTCCTGCATGGTCCTTTATCCAATACAATGAACACAACGCCATTTCTACACAAATTATGAAGATTCAAGTCACAAGATTTGTCACCGATGAGATTGCATAAAATGCGCGCACAACACGACTTTGTTTACACAGTTGGAAGATTTTCATGTGAGTCAAACGCACCGGGAGGTCTCTTTGTTAATTTATATCGAGAACACACCTGCGGAATATTAAAGCCAAAATGAGAGGTGGCAACAAAATTAAAAATATTTGCGAAGATGTAGTGATATAAAGCAAGGTTGCGTGCAGATGACGCGCCCGCCGGTCACAAACTGTCAGCGGCCGGCCGCGATCTGCCTACCGACGATTGAGTTTCCTTAATAGTAAAGTTATTACACAAACGACTACAACCATGCCATTTGTCTTGACTGCGTAATCGAAACTAGTTGCCGAATTGATTATGACATTTATACAATTTTTTTACGGTTTAAAATTAATAGATGGATAATTGACGAATTCTGGGAACTAAATTGTAATATTTAGTTTTAACAAATTGATCACTATTTACTTTTGCAGGATTTTAGTCTAAGATATTTAGTAGTAACTGTGACCAGGGAACTTTACGAACGTAATGAAATACCTAAGTCAGGTTGTTGTACTGTTCTTCTTAGACATTAATTGTAAATGTGTGTAGATTTCCTGATACGATCGCGATCGCTGCAGTTCTCAGATTACAGCAGGAGGTGGAGCCGAACTGCTCACAGGAAACGCTCAAACAGTGATACCTTGTAATTCACACGTGCTTACTGAACTAAACGATTCCATTACGAAAGAGTTGCATGTGATGTGACTCAACATTACAACGCAGTAGTCTAGCATTACTATATGTGTTTCGACCTATAACAAGCAAGAAATTGAAAATAATGATAATATAAGACACTAGCGACCCGCCCCGGCTTTGCACAGGTGCATTATACATAAAAACTTCCTCAGGAATCACTTTGTTTACTAGTCAAAACAAACCGCGGGAAGCAAGCTTTGTTTTACACTATGTTATGTTATGATAGCGTTGCCATCTCTAAAACTGAAAAAGCCGGACATGACCCTCAAAAAAGACGAATTTTTGGGCTCCAAAACCGGACATTATTTAAAAGAAACTTAATAAGAGTCGTCATATAAATACTTTTCTTTTGAAAAGAAACACGTTTTCAGCAAATCTCTCGCGTTCGCTACTGACTGAAGAAATTGAAATGAACTATAGTATAAAAAGTCTAACAAAAGCCGGGCCGGACGCAATCAAATTTGCTCGGACAAGAGGTCAAAATGCTTACCACTGCTTTATCCAGACGGATGGCAACGCTATGTTAAGATATATGTGAATAGAAAGTTATTAAATTTCCATTTGTATCAGTTTTATTACAGTAAATTTCATAGGGTGAAGATTTTTCCGTATCTATCGTGTAAGCATTGAATAATACGGTCCAAGGTAATAATTTATGAGATTAGTAAAAATATTAAGATACGTACAATGTACAACTTAGTATGCTACTTACTAACTAGCATGGTTACTCACAAAGTTAACTGTTAACATTCGATACAGGAAAAACATCAAATATCAGGTCAGGGTAATTTAGCACAAGAACGTAGGTAGGTTACTTGAAAGCATATTTGGAGATAAAGTTTTATAGATTTTATTTTTATGATGTCTAAGGGTCATAAATTGGTACGGTACTAAAATTTTCAAAGAGTTCTGATTTTTACCAAGAAAACCTGAATGAGGAGTGATGGGACTTATCTTAAACTAGCTTAAATAACTATGAAAGTATTAATTCATATAATAATCGTTTATGCATATATTATAACTTCTGAAATTTGTTTTTCGCGTTTATTTTATGAAATTATAATATAATGGTATGAAATTGTCTAAGGGTGACATGGACATGTTCAAAGCAAATCACGGCGAAGCGCTCGCTGTAGTCTTAGGTAATCTGTGGAGTACATACTGTCAAAGCATCCACAATTCAACATCCGTGCAGCGGCAAAAGTAAAATGCAATACAATTAGTGGTATTCGTGGCAATTGGAGCGTGAGAGGAATCCGGCGTACGGTAGTGTTCGCAGCGCAATGCCCCGTAACCGAGTGCCTGTGGTTTGTCTTCCAATGTCCAGCCAGGCCCAGTATTTTTATACTATGCAGATAGAAGCAAGCGTACGGTACGGTATACCTAATGGAAGCGGGTCACTGTAGCCTATAGAAGAAATATACCATAATAATAACGTGCAAGGCTACAATTACTAAGTTGCCAACCCTTATTGCTGAGTGGACTCAATGGGTTAACAGCCTATGGTGATATAGTCTTCTTACTGCCAGCACATCCTATCCTCGAGGAGCTCTGGAAACCTACTCAACGGAGAAACATAACACTACCTCAGAGTATTGTAGTGTTATTTGAGCACGATCTTCTTTAAGGTGAAAAGTAGTCACCAGTGGCGGGCGCCTCCAATTATTGTATTAGATATATGGAGAATTGTATAATACATATTCAATATACTAAATGTTATATTAGGGTTATTCGTATAGAAGTGAGAAAATAAAATGTAAAATTTCATATTTAGGTTCGCAAAAGCAAATTACATGGACAATGAAGTTTTTAGTTAGTGCTAAAAGTAGTTTCTCAAATCTCTTATTTATTCGCTATTAGATGACGTGGGTGGCAAGTGATCGGCAATTTATCAATTACAAACGATCACTATGCTCATAATTAATTTCACACACAGAAGTTAAGGCGCAAATGAAGTGTGGCGATGATGTCACCTCTTTGCCGTATATCAACACTGTTGATATAATTTACTGACTTAGTAATCATGTAAACTTAGTAAACAACCATGAGGACAATAATATTACTTGAGAGCAAGTTTGCGCCATGCAAGATATTAGCGTAAGTCTTCACTAATGTAATGCAAATACCAATAGAACACAGGTCTTATGGTTAGTAAGCGTAACTGCTACACTAGACGTTTCGGGTTTGATCTACGAACCCCGCATCAGATAAAGATTTATATGTAAGTCTGGGTGTTGTTTGGTATGTATTGTAAGGATGTATATAAAAAAAAAACACCTAAAAAAACAATCTGTTTTTGGTACTCATATATCTAATACAAGTTCTGCTTAGTTTGAAACTTGATGGCGCTGCGCTGTGATTAAATTCTTCACATGATTTCAAATGATTACATTGATTTGACAATTGTCCACGCATTAATAAATAATATAAACAATTAATTAAAGAAACGCAGTAGCAGATATGTATGTATTTAAATTACATAATGCTAATCATAATAATGCTTGTGTGCATACAGACATACTTTTCTGTTGAGTAGATTTGGGTGGCATTTGCATGATTGTTTATTATTGTTCTTAGCATATATTTACTGCGCATAATGTTACGGCGAAACATTGCTATAATTATGTAATGTATCTCTTTATTAAAGTATCAATAGTCACTCAGGGTTACCGGTCACTAATCGTGAGCCGCCGTGGGAGGATGCGTGTGACTCATAAAGACCTCAGTCGCATTAATTGTGTTGCTCAGTGACATCGAACGAACTTCCTTGTCGCTTCGATTACCCTATATTGTAGGGCGCAATCCTTTTCGAGACAATTCAAAATTTTAAATGAACGTCCGCAATGATATTGAACGTCCGTTTATCGGCCAGGTTACTGACTTCGTGACATAAAGGCACCTTTAGCGAACAAAATTGCTAATTAGCTATATCACTGTTACGATAAATTGATATTGTATATAACCAACACCATCAAACTACCGTAAAGGCTGTTTGTTCACTTATATCTGTTTGAATATTAATTACAACAATACAATGGCGTATTCGTGAGCAATTTACTGGTTCTAATTGAAGACTTATTTCATATATAACCAAGCAATATCTGCCGCAATGATTAAGGGTTAAATTGCGTAGTGATTTTTATCGCTGACTAGCCGAAATTTATGCTGCTGGCATCTACTAAAATTGGTTTGGTAATTAAACTCAAAAGGTAAGGTACATATAGTGTATTATTATTTGAATATTTAGTAAGGTAGATGATTTTTAAGTTCTGATTTTATGTAAAGTATGATTCCCAATGTATAATGGAGGTTGTTGTTGGGTCCAGCTTTAATCAATGCCAGAGGGTGAGTCAGTCGGCATCTGTACACTGATGTCTCCTCTAAATTTAGACAGACTGCAGCTGTTTAATTATAGGTACCTAAACATTTGCATCTCGCCCGAGAGGTTAAATTTACAGGTCCATCCATAGTCTTTTTTTTATATCTTGAAGGCTTCATCTTCAACAGATTAAGTTTTTAAATATAGGTATTTAAAATGGTTAAAGTAATTAGTTATATAGGTACAAGATACCTATTTTGTTTATAGTCGATTATTATAATTAGTTCTTTTTATTATTTGTAATAATACAAATTTTCAAAAAAAATATCGAAAAGTTTTGAAGCAGTTCCATATTTGCATTTGAGCTGACAGTACAACAGAAATTATAGATAGAAGACCTCTTTTTCAAAATCAGAGCTGTTGAAGTAAGGTAGTAGCTTCATCTGATAGAAGATTGCAGCCAAATAACATTACTGACAAAAAGATTACTAACAGTGTTCTTGTGGTAAGAAGGATTTCTGTCTAGCTAGAGCTATATGAAACTGAGTATTTAGTGATATCCCTGCTCTTGCAGATGTCCATAAAACTATGTACCAGACTGCAAATCATATTATTTCGATGTTGATAACAACCTTTTTTTAGCTGTTTTTTTTATTTTGATATTATACTATGAAGGAGGCAAGCAAGCAAATGTTTACTATAAATATTTTTTTATGGAATGTGAAAGTAACTTTGAAGAGAATGGATAAAGTTCCGAACAGCCCATACAACCTCGAAGATCAAATTTGTGCCAATTGTTATTTTCATATTTGTACTCAGAAGGCCATAATCATATGTGTACCCAAATTATGTTGATCTGGGCTTTTCTGAACTGTATCCAAGGGTATTAATGCTTATTTACCAAGCAAATTTTTAGGGTTCTAAGAAGAAAATTTGACATATAGGTCCTGAATAAACATTTCACTTATTAATTTCATGTGATCTGTGTTAATAGTTTTTAGAGATCCTCAAAAGGAAAAAAGGGAACCCTTATAGGATCAATTTGTTGTCTGTCTGTCAAGATTTTTGTCTCAAGAATGCATGGCATTATCAAATTGAAATTAATGTCAAATACCCGGGTCTATGGTCTCATTCAGCTGTAAAAATATCAAACCTGTAAGTCAATGTGAAAGAAAGATGTGAAAGTTTATGTCACAAATTTTCACATATTTTGTGATTTCACAAGGGAATCAAAACCTATAGGGTACTTCCCACTGACATAGAATCATGAAATTTGGCAAAAAGCAGTGTCTTGCAGCAACAAGTTTGTATGGAACCCTCTCTGCGCAAGTCCGACTTGCACTTGGCCAGTTATATTTTTTACTTGTACCTAAAGACATACCATTTTGTAATTACAACTAGACATTAACATATTATAATCATTCCTACTCAATTTTTTTTCAATACCAATGCTTTTCTTTATAATATTGTACCTATTCCATAGGTTCCAAACTATATATCAATATCAATTACCTTTTTTACTAAACATACATATTCCATAAATTCCACAGTGAACAGAAACTAGAAACACATCTGCTCAAAGTGTTTTAAGCAAAAGTGATGACTAGTCGAGTCATCACAATAGTGAGGTTTTTCTAATTAGTAAACAATAGATGGTTCCCATTCTCACAGTATATAATTTCAATCACAAGGAAAACAATAGATTTATCACAAATTCTGTGAGTAATAAATCATTTTAAATGTATACTCATTCATTAGGTAGGATGTATTCAAATGTAATGTTGCATAAAAACTTATAGACTGCAAGGAAATAATTAAAAAACGTCCCTACATAACTAAAACAACAGCAATCAACTTGTAAAACGAGTTAAAACATACATTGGTATGTTCATTGTACCATTGTACATGTCCAGATGTTATTTAGGTACATACGTTTTAAGATTTTATGAATATTACATTACCTAGACTAGTTTAAGTAACTAAGTTTTTTGTACCCAAATTCCATTGAAACCCACATTCCAAAGGGAGGGTACTTAATACTATTTGGAACAAATAATGATTACAATAGGTAGGTGGTATCGAGATTTAAAAGGAACACTTATTTATGTAACTAATAGCTTCGTAGCTTTGGTTTGGCTTAAAAAAAGGAGTGCTCCATTTCAAAATGTATTATCACGTTCGGATAAATGCATTACACAAACGAAGACGTTTCATCCCGCCTACAGGCTACAATCCACAGCTAGCCACTAACTTATCACCGTGACAAAGTTTAAATATGCATGTTTTATCAAAATCACAACAATTTATCACTCACCAGTATAACGAATAATAGATAAGTCGATGTTTTGATGTAAAAAGTCCTCACTTCATCATAAAAATCACAGTATTTAGATAATAAAATCGAATTCGTAAACACACAACACATACGTCACCCAACAATCCGCCATTTTATAATTTTATTAAATGTAACTTTTTTAACAAGGATTCCAGTTAGAGTATAAACTATACAGCCTCAATTAAAAAATATATAAATGGAACTAGTTTTATTTGTTGATAAAAATAAATATGATTTTAAAATAAATTTATAATAACTGGCGGACAAAAAATAGACTACCGATTTTTAACACTCGTCACATTCAAAAACTAATAGTAATAAAATAGTAGATGGAAGTGTTTGGCGGGATTGAAATCAAGCAAAGAAAAATCAGTGTCATACACATATAAATAATATGTAAATCGATGTAAATTAAGATTTGGACGTTTTGTAATTAATAATGTTCTACGATGTGTACAAAAACAAAAACAAAGTACACTAAATATAGTCTTACTATATTTAGTGTAGACCTTGTAGAGGTAGATTACTATTCAGTGTAAAATTTTAGATTTTGGATATAATTTAAAAACTTGAAAATTCTCTAAAACTCGACACTGGCAGAAATAGTCCCAGAAGAAATTGATTGCCATACTTAGGAAGAAGAAGATCTACGGCGATTCCTGCTGTTCTGTCATTTGTGTTGTGAGTCCTGTTTTGTCAAGCTGTCACAAAACAAAACAAATCAGATCGAAAATGAGGTCAATAATTTTGTGAAATGTGGATTTTGTGAAGAAGTGTGAAGTGAGAAGAAGACCCGGTGTAGATTTATAAATTAAAATAAAATCTCAGTTTTGTGTGAATCCACTAAGAATACAAACGCTACGCTAGAGTGTATATTGTATAATGGAGCACAGAAGAAGTATAGCAGTCTTTACATTTATCACGTTTATCTTTTTCCTTTTCGGAAATTGTAAGTACTAATCAGTTACTTACAAAACTAACAAGAACTTTAAAATTCATAAATAAAGAAAATGATTTCAGGTTCCATAAACAATAATTTGAAGTACTTTGAAACCATACATTCATCAAAACTTACTCATCATGTAGTGAAGCGTGGGGCGAAGTTATCGAGTCATCCTTTCAATACAATTAAAGAGCTGCACTTCAAAACATTGGGGAAAGACTTCAGGCTTATTCTACATCCACATACATCTGTTCTACATTCCAATTTCAAAGCATATTCTGTGGATGCTGATGGAAAAGAAACTACAATTCATGTTGGTAAGAAGTTTCTTTAGAATCTTGAGTTATACCTGTCTTTTCTTACTTTGCTATTTAGTGAATAATTACTATAAGGAATATAAGTGTCACATTAGATAAATTATCATAATCTAAAAATGTAAGGAAAATTTGTGCTTGAGTCTATAATTTTTACTCAGATGTATGCAGGTTTCATCACAATGTTTCCCTTCATGTTGAGATTAAAATGTCTAATGGTAAGGTATTATGCTTCCTAACAATTTAAACTTTGAAAAAATTTGGAGTGCACTAAAAGACTACTTTTATGTAAATACTAACATTCTACATACAATTTACATCAACTTTCACAATTTACTCAATCATGTCAGGTTTTTATTGTTGCAGATAAAGACAATTTCTACACAGGCAGAGTGTTTGGTGAAAAAGCTTCTGATGTAAAGCTGCACATGGAAGATGGCATGATCACAGGTATCATTCACACTGCAGGTGAAACATACCACATTGAGGTACATGTCCATTATGTTTTATTTTATTATTGATATTTTGCATTGATCAGTCAGTAAAAGGGTACTCAATCAGGACTTGTCCCATTATAGTAAAAATACAGAAAATGGAAAGATGAATTAAAAATATTGTTTTTATTATTGCTTCTGAAAAAAAAAATTACAGTAATCATAACTAATCATTAGTTAATTTTATAAGCATTGGTTTTTCCAAACCACAGCTTTGATTCCCAGTGGCGCAGTCAGTCAAAACAATAGCATTCCCAAGGAGGGTTGATGTCAGGCAGGCGGCCGGTCGTAAAACTATCTGCCAAAACCCCAGCAATATGGATCAGAGAATAAATGAGTGCGATCGGGCTAGGGCGTCCCCCGCAGGCGACGCGCAGAGGTAGCACCCGGCTTCTGTGGGAAGTGGACAAGGGTTGTTGCACCAACATGGGCGGGTGCGACGTAAGAAGCGAGCCCAGAATGCAAGGGAAGTAAGGTTGCGGTGCGGAAGTTGGAATGTAGGCACGATGACTGGAAAAGGAAGAGAGCTAGCAGACGTGTTTAAAAGAAGACGTATAAATGTGGCGTGTCTACAAGAGACCAAGTGGAAAGGTGCGAAAGCTAGAGAGATTGGTGAAGGCTATAAGTTATATTACAGTGGTAGTGATGGCAAGCGAAATGGTGTTGGAATAGTGTTGGATAGTCAGTTGAAAGACAAGGTTATAAATGTAAAAAGAGTGAGTGATAGAGTGATAGCAGTGAAAGTGATACTAGAGAATGTAATTTTGAATATAGTAAGTGTGTATGCACCTCAGACATGTGATGAAGAAGCGAAAGATAAGTTTTGGCAGGATTTTGATACAGTTATGATAGGCATTCCCGATAGTGAGGAAGTTTATGTAGGAGGGGACTTGAATGGACACGTAGGGAAAGGAAATGAGAGCTTCGAACGAGTGCATGGAGGTTGGGGGTACGGAAATTGAAATGGAGACGGTGAGAATTTTCTGCAAGCCGCTCTTGCCTTTGACCTGGCCATAATAAACACCTGGTTCCAAAAAAAACCCGAACACCTTATCACCTATAAAAGTGGACACCATGCGACACAAATTGACTTCTTCCTCACAAGAAGAAGCAAACTCAATCATATAAAGGATTGCAAAGTACTGCCAGGCGAAGCTGTGGTGTCACAACATAGGCTGTTGATGATGGAGGTGTCCATTATGGTCCAGGTCAGTAAAACCAGAAACCGGCCCCCGCCAAAACTTAAATGGCGAATGCTGGAGAATGAAAAGTATACAAGTAAGTTTAGGAATGAAATGTTAAGTAGAATGGAAGAAATTGATAATATGGAAGGTAATTCAGTCAATGAATGTTGGGACGAAATGGCAGATTGTATTAGAATGGTAGCAAAGGATGTTTTAGGAGAAACGAAGGGAAAAGGTGTGATAAATAGAGATACATGGTGGTGGAGTGAAGAAGTACAAAAGATCCTGAAAGAAAAGAAAAAAGCATTTAAAGAATGGCAGAATACTGGAGATGGTAACGAAAGTGTGAAGGAAGCAAAAAAGCTTCAATATAGGGAATGGAAAAGAAAGGCGAAAAAGGCGGTGGCTAGAGCTGAAGCGCAGGATGTTATTTATAACTCCTAAGATGGGCCTAGAGGCCAAAAAGACCTATACCGCATTGCAAAATCCAGGGAAGAAACGGCAAAAGATATCAAGCATGTGAAATGTATAAAAGATGTGGCAGGGAAAGTTTTGTTAGAGGATGTTGAGATAAGGAAACGATGGAAAGGGTACTTTGAAAAGCTAATGAATGAAGAGAATGAATGGAATGGTGTCTTAAAAGATGAAGTAGTGAATATCGGTCTGGTTAGGAAGATCAGTGACGATGAAGTAAGAAAGGCAGTGTGGAGTATGAAGAATGGAAAAGCGGTAGGGCCAGACGATATACCAGTGGAGGTATGGAAGTTATTAGGTAAAGATGGCTGCAAGTGTCTGACTTTATTCCTCAATAAGTTGCTGTACGAAGGGACGATCCCAGACGAATGGTGCAAAAGTTCACTAGTGCCAATTTTTAAGAACAAGGTATGAAAAACACAGTATGAAAGTTTGGGAGAAAGTGATAGAGAAACGGTTGCGAGAAGAAAGTGAGATAACACAAAACCAGTTCGGGTTCATGCCGGGGCGCGGGACAACGGACGCCATATTTGCTCTCCGCCAATTGTGCGAGAAGTATAGACGTGCGCATAAGAACTTGCACATGGTGTTTGTTGACCTAGAGAAGGCTTCTGATAGAGTACCCCGAACGGTTTTGTGGTGGGCTCTGAAAGAGAAAGGTGTGCCTGTGATGTATGTGGAGTTAATTCGTGCTATGTACGAGCGATCAAGTACGCATGTCCGTTCAGCCGCGGGAATCACAGACGAGTTCGGAGTCAAGGTAGGCTTGCACCAAGGGTCGGCTCTAAGTCCATACCTCTTCCTGTTGATTATGGATGCCTTGACATCGGTGATACAGGAAGAGGCACCCTGGTGCATGCTATTTGCCGATGACATTGTGCTGGTCGGTGAAGATGGGCTCGAGGTCCAGAGCAGACTGGTAAAATGGCAACAAAAATTGGAGAGTGTTGGCTTGAAAATCAGCAGAACCAAGTCGGAATACATGTTCTGCGATTTCGGCGGTATCTCCAATCCTACGGCCATAGCATTAGACGAAACACCTATACCAGTCTGTTCCGACTTCCGGTACCTCGGCTCGCTCATGCAAGGAGATGGCGATGTAGACAGGGCCGTGCAGCATAGAATTAACACAGGATGGATGAAATGGCGGCAGGTCACGGGAACTACATGCGAATCCCGATTCCCGCTTAAGCTTAAAGGGAAAATCTATAAGACCATGATAAGGCCTGCTGTCATGTATGGATCTGAGTGTTAGGCCACAAAGGCGACGGATGAAAGAAGACTGCATGCAACTGAGATGCGAATGTTGAGATGGATGTGTGGCGTAACGAGAATGGACAAGGTAAGAAATGAGTTTATTAGAGGAAGTTTGAAAGTGGCTCCAGTGACAGAAAAGTTGAGGAGCAAGCGTCTGTCATGGTATGGGCATGTTATGCGGAGGAATGAGGATAACGTGGTAAGAAAGGTTTTATGTATGAACGTAGATGGGTACAGCGGTCGAGGTAGACCTAAGAAAAGATGGATGGATTGTGTGAAAGATGACATGGCCAGAAAGGAAGTGAATACAGAGATAACGGCTGATAGAGAAGGATGGAAGAGAAATACATATTGCGCCGACCCCAAATAATATGGGATAAGGGCAGGAGAATGATGAGTTAATTTTATATATAACCTAATATCTCAACCAATTCTGTACTCTCTTCCTGCAGCCGTCATGGCGTCATTTACCACATGTGGATGAGAAAACAATGATTACATACCGGTCTTCAGATATTCGCTTCAGCTGGGCTGGGACAGAAGGCTCCAATGATGGCAAGCCCAGAGTTTGTGGCTATGTAAAGGAAGGCAAAGGTAATAGATTATTTCTAGACTTCTACACATACATATGACAACTTGAAGAAATATCTCATATATTTGATAAATTTCCCAACTATTCACACTTGAACTGAATAGGTTTGGTAACACAAATTTTTTAATAACATTCAAGAAAAAAAAAAGGTCATATTATCAATCAAGCCTCAATTTAGCAGCAATTGTGAAATAAAATAGGATAATTTATTATATTCATAGCTGCATGAAGAAGATTGAGTGACATAGAAAACTATGTAATTGTATTAATTTTCAATATTTGTAGAGCTAGAAGATGATGAAGAAGAAGTAAGTGTCAACATTGAGCAAGAGCATGAACAATCAGAAAAAGATAAATATTTGTTTCAAAACAAAGATTCCAATAGTGAAGACTCACATGCAATTACACCTACTGACATGCAAGAGATTAAAGGTCATAGAGTAAAGAGGCAGAGTGATTATGAGTACACACCCACAAAGACTAGGTGCCCATTGCTACTTGTGGCTGATTATAGATTTTTTCAAGAAATGGGGGCTAGTAATACAAAGACTACAATCAGTTATCTGGTGAGAAAGATAATCTAACTTTATTGTTATGATGTTAAAAAGCATCAGTTGTAAGTAATCTTTTGTTTTCCTCCAGATAAGTCTCATAGACCGTGTTCACAAGATATACAATGACACCATTTGGCAGGACCGTCAAGTAAGTATAAAAGTTGAAACAAAATTTAATAACAAATTTGGTTCTTGTAATTGGTATCTCAAAGTTCAGGTTTATGTGTACGATAAAAATGTTTTTGAGTTTGTTATTGATACCACATTACATAAGTTATATAAAGGTCCTTTAGTCCTTCTGTCAATAAATAATAGTTAGATTATGATTAATTACAAGTAATTTGTCTCAAGCAACGTCTATTTATATAAATATTTCGGACTGACATAATTGTCATATCAGGATATGGACGGATTCAAAGGCATGGGCTTTGTTATAAAGAAGATTCTGGTGCACTCTGAACCGACGCGCGTCCGCGGGGGCGAGGCCCATTACAACATGGTGCGGGAGAAATGGGACGTACGAAATCTGCTTGAGGTAATTTTGTACAACTATTATTATTGAACTTTAAATTCACGATGGTACGCCCCCCATCTATTTGCGAGGAACATTTAGTTTTCTAAGTACGTTAATACTCACATAACCGGTAAATATTTATCTTATGTTTATTTTTTTGTTAAAAAGTAGAAATGTTCTTATAAAGATTTGAGGCACCCTGACGATAAGATAAATTTCAGGTATTTAGTCGAGAATACTCGCACAAGGATTTCTGCCTCGCCCATCTATTCACGGACCTCAAATTTGAAGGGGGTATCCTCGGGCTGGCATACGTTGGCTCGCCGAGACGCAACTCCGTCGGAGGAATTTGTACACCAGGTACTGATTCACGTTCTTTAGGTAATGGCAGTTTACTTTTTTAAATTAAGTTTTAGTCCTAATAAGGCATTATGAACATTGTGGTCCATCATATTATACATACATGGTGATTACTATACCAAATCTACAATACATGTTAATTAAAAAGATTTAATAAAATATGTCTAGTAATGATTGAAAGGATTTTAGTTTCAGATGTGCTTTTTAAGTTTTTATATGTTGTGCATTCAGTTACTATTATGATTTGTGTTGTTTTGATTTCAGCTATAAGCGGGGCATAGTGTGAGTGTTTATTTTTGTTCGCTTTTTACTGCTTGTTCTATTATTTCCCCTCGTATATATGTTTTTTTTATTGATTTACCTACCAGTTTTATATTATGTGCCTAAAGAACCATGCTACTTACAAATTTTATCAATTTGGGGAGGACAAATACATGGCAGTGGTCAATAAAAAACTTCTTGCCTCTTAAGTATATAAAGAACACACTTTATAATGGCTTAATATGAAAAATTATTGAAGGATAAATCGTATCTATGTCGTATATTTATAGAGTGCTGTGCTAGTCTGCAATATTGATGTACGCTTGGGGTTATATTTATAAGAAACTTGTCAACCACCTTCAGCCAACTGTTGATTGTGTAGAATACTTCAAGAACGGGTACACGCTATACTTAAACTCTGGATTGTCATCGTCGCGCAACCACTACGGGCAGCGCGTGATCACCCGCGAGGCGGACCTGGTGACGGCGCACGAGTTCGGTCACAACTGGGGCTCGGAGCACGACCCCGACGTGGCGGAGTGCTCGCCCGCCGCCAGCCAGGGCGGCTCCTACCTCATGTACACCTACAGCGTCAGCGGGTACGATGTCAACAACAAGGTCAGTATTGGATTATATTTTACCCACACATATGTACTAGAGTAGGAACAGTTTTCGACAGGGTATAGAAAACGTAATTTTCTAAATGTTCATTCCAATTCTTAGTTCCACGTTTCGCCGCCGCGGCGCTGTTTATTTTCCCATACAAGAAAGTCGAAAGGGATGCGAATATTTTGTCGAAAGCAATTCGATAGTCTTCTTGCTAAAGCTATTGGAGCCCCAACACACGGATGTCTGGTGCGGTACTGCATATTGCCCATCCAACATCCAACCTATCAATATGTAGTGGATATTAATTGAATAGCGGCGGTGTCTAAATAGCCATTTGTATAATATATTTATTTCTATCAAAATCAACATTTCTTTAATTCACATAGGATGTGTTATATTTAAATCGTACAGCCAACCAGGGATATACAGTATACAATATTTAACAGTCTTCTTAACAATTCTTCGAGTGCCACTAATAAGCGCGCACATATTGCCAGTTTAGGACTCGAAAACACTAGACTGAATAATTAATATTCCAGAGGTTTTCACCGTGCAGTCTGCGTTCAATCAGAAAGGTGCTGCAAGCCAAGTCGGGTCGGTGTTTCTCGGAGCCCGAGGAGAGCTTCTGCGGCAACTTGAGGGTTGAAGGCGGAGAAGAGTGCGACGCGGGGTTACTTGGTTTGTATACACAAATTAAAATGCTGTGTATAAAAGGGTGATTATGTATTGTGTTATCTTTCTAAACGTTCGTTGTTTAATTTAGGCACGGAAGATAATGACATGTGCTGCGATAAGAATTGTAAATTGAGGAAGAATCAAGGTGCAGTTTGCAGGTAAATACTTTTCTGATACAGAAAAACGAGCCATACAGTAGGCGTATAGGGTGTGTGTAACATCTAACGACTAACTCTACGCGCGCGCTCATTGGTCTAATCATATAGGCCGCGCTTCCCCGACTAAAGAGTAAAGATGTAACACTTTTTTTTTCACTAAGGTGGCCCACAACCGTATTGGGCCATACGGTTGTGGGCCACCCCACCCCGCCCACCTCATAGTAAGCAGTCACCATAGCCAATAGCCGCTAGCAATACCAGGGGTATCACTAACGCGTTGCCAACCCTATTGTTGATTAGAACACACTGTGCTAGCAGCATTACTAGAAGCGCAGCGTATCCTCATGGATCACTGGCAACCTTACTCACCATAGAAACTTCGTCTCATTTGACTGCGGTCTTCTGTGAGGCGGAGGTACAGTCCCCAGCCGGGCGGCTACAACCTACGGGAGATTCCATATCTCATGGTGTGATTCATTACTGTACTTAACCTGGGCCCATCTGATGACAGGCCGTTGCGTGAACCACAAGGCCACCACGGTTATATAGTCATGAATAAGTGATGGTGTTATACCTACCTGTATGGTGTTGTGTTGTGTGTAGTGACAAGAACTCCCCGTGCTGCGCGGGCTGCGTGTTCGCGCCGCCGGGCGTGGTGTGTCGCGAGGCGGCGCACTCCGCCTGCGAGGGCGAGGCCACCTGCAATGGCGCCTCCGCTGACTGCCCCAAGGTACTACTTTACCTTTCCGCACCATATAAACTCTTTCTTCATGGCAGCTTAACATTAATACAAACACATATTCGAATTAACTAAATTCTAAGTGCAAATCTTCTTTTATACGTATGTATGGCTATTTCTTAGGCGCGCTATGTAGCCTAATCAGCTTTTTAGATTTCAACATACCTAATGATATATCGTAATATTCGTTTTAATTGTGAGAGTGACGTAGATTTTATTGTGCACCGTCGGTTTGTTATTTATTTGCATGCATATTTACTTGATGGATTGATTGAAACATGGCCAGTTTTTTTTCTAATGGGGCATGCTTCGGTTTAGGTGGACGGTAATAAAATAAGTGAGCTATAATGTTTGTTGTCGGCAGGCGCCGGCGATAGCGGACGAGCACGAGTGCGCGGAGCGCGGCCGCTGCCGCAACGGGACGTGCGTGCCGTACTGCGAGACGCAGGGCATGCACAGCTGCATGTGTGATATTGGTCGATACTTATTGCTCTTATATCATTCTACACTTAACATCGAAAATCATAATCATCTATATTTGACCAGATTACAAACATGTCGAATCGTATATAATCGAATAATCTACCACCGGTTTCGGTAGGTTATTTTTGTTTGGCAAGAATACATCAAGAATTTCAGCAAATGATCTTTAAAAAAATATTTGCATTTCAATTACCTACGTGACATAAAAACTGACAAAAATATAGATGTAAAAATAATTAAAAAACATAAACAACAATAACAAACTAACACAGTTTTATATACTCATTTATTTACGCCCAGTTTTTCAACATTATAATATAAATGAATTTAGACAAATGCCATGCAAAATAACTTACTCTTTCTTATTTTCTCAATAAGTGAAATGTAACTTGTTTCTCAAAAACATTATCGAATAACGACATTCAAGCGAATATTCTTTTTTTTTTCAAAAATAGTTTTAAATGTTGATACACACCGGAATCTGACATGCGACACTTCAGGCTTTGTTCTGGGTGTATAAGTATTTAACTATGGTGTGTGTCTCACCCGCGCTACGTGGCATTCTAATGTAAGGCTGAGAGAGGCTAAAAAATATTAATGCCAGATTTTCCAAACCTACAGTTGCGGACGCCTGCAAGCGTTGCTGCCGTAAAAGTTTGAATAAGACATGCTTCCCCGTCGCTCACAATGATATATTACCTGATGGCACGCCTTGTATACAAGGCTTTTGTAATAAGGTTGGTTACTTTTTTATTCATGTTACATACATAAATACATGTGTTCGCAAGAGACCATCAACATTGTAACGCGTTGATTTGTTATTCAACTATGAATTGTGTCGGTCGCAACAATAGAAACAGACAACTCTACAAAAATAATCTAGTAATAATTGTGTATTATGTACAGCTGAATACTATATACAAATACTTACGTAATTTATATGTATTTTATAGGGTGTATGTGAGAAAACCATTCAAGACGTCGTGGAGCGTTTTTGGGACATTATTGAAGACATCAATATAAACAACGTGCTCGGTTTCCTGCGTGACAACATTGTGGGCGTGGTTGTGCTTGTCACCGCTTTCGTATGGATACCGGCCAGTTGCGTCGTAAGTTGAAACGAATTTTAATCTTATACACTGTAGACATAAGGTTTCTTTTGATTTGTCCAGTATGTATTCAATGTATTTTTAATTGACTTAGATTAGTTATGTGGATCGTCGTCGCCAGCGCCAACATCAAAAGTATCTAGATTGGGAAAGGCAACATGATCTCGTACATCCTTCCTCGCCGAGGAAAATTATACATACAAGGTTAGTGTTCGTTAGGAAAAAGATAAACAGAGTGCAATATTATATAGCTCCTTTTTAAGGAAACAAATAAATGCTGTGAGTGCATCTTGTCCACGTTGAACCTGCATCTATATCATGCAAATTTAACAGTGTGCTTTTATTTTTGGTATTTGAGTCTTTAACGATAAATAAAACTATCAGATTAAATTTCTAAGCATTGTAAGGCATCGACTTACGTTAAATTACGAGGTTTTTTTTATACCACTTAGATGGCAAACGGCCCGCCTGATGGTAAGCGGTTACCGCAGCCTATGGACGCTTGCAACATTAAGGGTATCACTCGCGCGTTGCCGACCCCTAACCCCCAAGAGAATACAAACGTTACGCTAGACCTAACCCTAGAGTATGAATATCCAATACCAATAATAAAAGTAGATGCAAATATTTTTTTTTCAGGTTACCGAAGCTGAAACCTCCAGGCATAAAGACGGCCATTCAAGGTACAAGTCAGCTGTAATGTGCTGGGTAATAGTGTCTCAAATAGTCAATAAAACATTGAATATTTTTATAGCATTTTTATTTACTGGATATTTTATAAAATATCTAAGCACTGGGTGCAGTATACATTATTATTTAAGCGGAATAAATAAGCACTTAGAATACAACGCTAAGAGCCTAGCTCATTTCAGTTACAACTATTGACACATTTTTAAATATCAAAATGGGTGCAGTATACATTAATTTCGCTGATTAAATAAGCAGCAAGAATACAATCCAAGAGGTTGTTAGCAAGCTTTTTTTATCTGTGTGTGAATGATCGAGTGCGTATAGTTTATTACAATGCAATGGAGTCATACCGTCCCGACTGCAGAATAAACATTAAATATTATTCATACATTTTTATTATTTTCGCGCAATAAATAAGCACTAAGAGGCTAGCTCTTTTGTCTGCATGATAGGTGGGTATAGTTTAGTTAAGTGCGGTGGAGGTGAGTAAGGCGACGCCCCGCTCGTAGAAGGCGTGCGGCTCCTGTCCGGCGGCGATGGGCAGCCGCACCGTGAACAGCAGCTCCGAGCGCGCGCTGTTCAGGTACACGGGCAGCGTCAGCGACTGGCCCGCCGTCACCGTCTCGGGGCCGCTGTAAAACGATGTACTGCCATTATTAAGCGTGCACCTGTATAGTAAAGTACCTTAACGGGAACGAAAGTGGGGCACTCCTCTAGTAGTCGATACGGTGAAGTAGACAAATTTCTGCTAAAACAGAACAGAAACTAAAACCAAATATAAGCTATAAAGATGTCTACCGTAGAGTTCCGACACCAAAAGTAAGGTTATCACTTGGTAAAGTACACACTGCCAACTATTCCTACTAGTTGTACGTAGTATATTAGATAATACTTTGAGCTACTAGGCATGTGATGTTTGAATAGATAAAACTTCGACTAAATACAGAAAAGGCAAAATACACAGTTAAAAAGAAATATTTTAACGCCGTATTCGCCTAAATTGTTTAGAATTTCGGTTTCGCATGCCCTTCATGTACTTACGTAGTAATATTTTGTTCCTTACATTTAAGCAAATATTGAAATGGTAATATTACCGTATCCAAGTGAGCACAGTGAGCGGCAGATCCACCATGATGGTGTTGGTGAGAAGCAGCCTATTGCCCTTGACAGTAGCGCCTTGCAGCTTGAGCCCCGTCACTGAGAACGACCACTCTGTCTGCGCGTTCTCCGTGGGAGTGCCCGGGTCGGGAATGGTCACCTGTTTAAAAAAAAATTAAATAACTCTATAAAGAGAAACTAGCGAACCGTACAGTAGTCGATAAGACTTTGTTCTACGGTTTCGTGCAATGCATTTCCGTTCCTTGTCACAAAATCACTCCAGGGTAAGCGAGAGGAAAGATGTGTTGCACTTCAATAACAGAATTGTCAATGTAAATGAATTAGAAAAAATGAGAAAAAAATCAAGGATGTATGTTGTGCCTAAGAGATAGCGACGGTCTCACCATCTGTCACGTTGGCACCAAATTATCTTCTCTTTATATTGAAAAGTGGATGTTGTAACACATCTGCCTACCCCTTCAGGGACCCTTGTGGGAAGGCGTGAAGATATATTATTATTACTATTATGTAAATGAATTGGAAAACGCATAAAAGATGCTGAATATCCAGGGAATAATGAAAGATAAAATGCATGTATTTTTCTAAACCACAATAAGTAGCAAAAACAATAAAAATTTAGGCTGAATTATAACATTGTCTTCTGTTAGTATCTGTCTGTACCTGTAAGTGTAGCTCTTCGAGTGACCACGAGTTAGCTTGTGCCACGCACTGGCGTGTTGCAGTGATATACGCCTCGGGATTCAGCAGACCACCAAGCCACACTGGGATATTCTGTAAGGATGGGTTGACATAGTTATTTAATTGAAAACCAAGAAAACTTCTCTTTGGCTTTTTAAAGGTTATCTTTCTCACAGTCCATCCATATTTTCTTCGGTCTACCCCGACCCATGTACCCATCCACATTCATACATAAAACCAGCAAATATAACCGAGTGTTATAACAAAAGTATATTTGAACATGGGTTAAATATAACAAGCACCAATATTCATATTTGATGAGTTTATTTTTTTACCACATGATAAAAATGAAGTAATATTATAATTTCTATTCAAATTCGTCATAATGTCATTACATCATTACCACAACTTTTGACATGTATATTATATAACGAATAAAAGTTAAACTTTTACTCTGTACATAATTTGACGTACATGATCAAACAATGATTCTAAGAATCCCTCAAATCTGTCCGTGTTAATTATTCTGTGGAGAGTGAGAGTGAGGGTGAGGGTGAGGGTGGTAGTGGTACCTGCAGCCGCTTGGCGCCCTTGTCGGCGACGGCGTGCGAGACGTGCGCGAGCTGCGTGACGCGGTGCGCGAAGTCCCCCACCCACTGCTGCACCGTGCAGCCGCGCGCCACGGCGTAGCGCCGCCACGCGCCCGGCAGCATGCCGCGCACCAGCGCGCCCACCATCGACCGCGTCTCGTTCGTCTGCTTCATCGAGCCCTGCAACACCAACCACGCACTCAACGCCCGATCCTCGGTTACCTCTACCCATTCAAGTGGAGAAAGTCATAACTCTTTACGATAAAAGACAAAGAAAATTCATATTTGATTTAAATTATTTAGATATTCTCTATCATCATGCACTTCGTACATTGTTTCCCTACGTTCGTTGAGTTTCCTAAATTTTCGGTTCTGATATGAATTTTCTTCCGTATCGGTAGTAAAATAGACATTCATAAGTGCCTTAAGTTGATTATTTTTTTGATTGAAACCACGTTAATCTTAAAAGATAAGATACGTGGTTAATCATTCTTCGTTGTAAATGCTTTTCTAATATTAAAATACAATACAATTATAAGATATTTATACACAATCACTAAAATAATTATTTGCTCTTGAGACCAGTTGCTCTCTCACGATGGAAACAAGACAGTTAGTAGTGCAGGCAGCTATGCTATATAGCTATGGAATCTTATTTTTCGACAGACTTAATCGCCACCTTTGTAGGTTGTATAAAGAAACTTAATATCGAAGAGCGACTTTACCTGGCATATGGAGATGACGTTGTGCAAGTCATGCAGCACCTGCTGCAGCAGCGAGGCGCCGGCCGCCACCTCGCGCTCGAAGAAACGGTACAGCGGGTCCTTGATGTTCTCCACCGTGCGCCGCAGGGTCTGCGGTTACCAAACGCTTGACAATGCTATGACAATTCTTACTACAACTACAACAGGCAGGGGTAGGCAGTGTTAATTGCAGGTCAGCATCACTTTATCTATGGGTACTTGCAGTTAACGACTCTAGTACACCGTATCTCACTAAGGATTAATTGGTCCAGGTTGCCCCTGATGCACTTAGTCTCTTGGGATTTTTTGTGATGTAGGACACCGTATACTTTATGCCTCATAAAAAAGACACTTTGAGTGCCACGAGTAGAGAGTGGCTAACGATAACGCTAATCTGAATATTTAAATGAAATTATTTATTAAGATGTTTTTTTATGTTGGTCGAGAAGAGCTAAGAAGAAAGTACCGGTAACTCCTTGGGCAATAGCTGTAGCCAGTTGGTAGCAGTCTGTTGCAAGGACATCATCCACGCCGGCCTTCCATCTCCCTCCACCACCATTGCATCTGCAGAAATATACCACATTGAAAACAAAATATAAGTATTACTATATATAAAATAATAAATATAATACATACGAGGGTCGTCTTGAGAAGCAGCATTGTAAGCCAGTTCTTCCTCGTCTTCTAACTGCTGCATCTTGAGCAGTTTCGATACGAGGTCACTGCCTTGAGTGGTCAATAGCACCTGGAGTAGAGAAAAATATTTTATGTATAATTAATACGAATAACACGGGTTCATGTAGATAGTCCCACCATGAGTTATTTTTACATACTTTCTTTCCTTTAAGTGGAAGAGTGGCAGATAAAAAAAAAAGTGCAGCACCAATACAACAAAATTACTTGCAGTTGCGTGACTTCATGCTGAAGGATGCGTATATGTATGGACGACATTACGCTTTAATAAATTATAATTTTGAGAAATATCTAATGTTGGTAGTAGAATTACGTTGTTGAAATAATAATAATTTATGTTCGTTACCTTCTCAGCGTTATTGGGCAGTCCGAGCCACGACGGTGTTTGTCTGTCAGACAACTCCTCGATCCACTTCAAGAAGTGATCACGTCTGTTGCCGTCCGGCATAGTGATGTGACGTTGGTTGCCACTTGCCTACATCAAATAAGACATTGGAATCATAGGAGTTATTAACTCGATTGTATTTATTGTAAACAAATGTATAATTTTAGCTCTTGTATTTACTTTTAAAATAACACAGACTTGTTTTTCAGACTTTCACATTAAAATCATTGTATGTTTTTCACATAATTATATATTTAAAAACTTACGCCATCAACGTTAGCAACGAGAGCAAAGTCCGGTTCGAAGGACTTGGGTGTGAACAGCTTGCAGAGGAAGGAATGCAATAATCTCTGGTCAAACAAGTTGTCGATCTTGCCTCCGTAGATACACTGGGACAGGAGTGTCACCAGTGCCTCCCATGGGACCTTTTCTGGGGGTAAGTTGGTACGACCCTGGAAAACAAGGATAACTTTACTTATATTAGGTACAGAAATCAGGGCGTCATAATCACTTGTCCCCTTTATACAATGTATGTTTGTCTAGCATGCAGGTATTTCTGCAGTTTGTGTGCCTTGATTGTGAATTTAATATACGAAAGGCATCCGGCACGCCAACGATACAAGAAAATCCTGGTACCTACCTATAACATGTCGAAAAACTCAACGACGCGTTACAAATAACGCAGAAGCGATATTTAAATATACCATATTTCACTCCCACACGAAACTAAGACAAACACCTCTTATGTTAAATCCATTAAGTCGTTTTGGCTATGGAGCATGTCAAATGAAAAAGACACATATACACGAAAAACTCAACGCTTTTTCAGTCAGTCAGTTAGTGGAAATTCATACCATGGCAGTAGCATCAATCCACGTGTCGAGGGTGTCGCACGCCACTCGCAGGTCCGACTCGTTGAACTCGTAGTACTTGGCCCAGCCGAGCGGAACGTAGCGGAGGCGCTCTTGCACGATGCCTGCACACATACATCAAATATCATGATAAATACTGAAAGGACATTCAGATTTGAAAGCCCACGTTATTGTTTGAAACGTCGTCAAAATACAATATCGCATGTAAAATCGAGGGCCACTCAAAATTAATGTGGCATCAGATTTGACTGGCGTTTCTGTAATCTAAAAAAAAACAGAATAGTGGCTATTCTGTTAGTTGATTCGTTTTACGTTTTTTTTTGTATCTAAGCTAGTAATTCAAACGTTTAAAAAGGATTTAAATTATATGCACTCATGTAAGAATTTTGTTTGTATAGGCAACATGATTTTGAATGATTAAAAAAGCTAATAAATCTTGTAAACTAATTTATTTCTCACCGTGGAACCAAGCAAGCAAGAAGTAAAGCCTGGCGCGTTCAGACGGTTGCTTCATCATGCGGGCCGCCGGCACCTGGTGGCATTAGTTGGTTATATACATTTTTGTTGTAATAACGTACACTACAATACAAAAAATATTCATCGAAAGTACAACATCAAATGGTTTGGTATTATCTCAGAAAGTTACACCTGAGAAATTCCGAAAAAAATAATAATAATTTTACAGCACTCCTGTAAATCATTTGAATATTGATACTAATATGAGGATATGGTTGTGCCGCCCAGGATGAGTTAGGTTTTAGTTATAAGTACTGATAATGAATTTGTAGAAAGAACACTATAAGGGTTAGTCGGTACGCTGCGATAAATGTGATTTGTATGATATAGACAGGACTGTGTAATCGTAATGTACGAACAGTAGCGAAGGTCCTGAGCAAGTTGGCCCTGATGCCGGGCGGCGGTTCGAAGACGAGCACGCGGCCGGCGCGGAGCAGGTTGACCGGCAGCTTGGGGCTGATCTCCGTGGTGAGGAACAGACGGAAGTTGGGGTGCGGCTGCAGCGAGTGCAGCTTCTTCTCCAGCTGCACCAGCCACACGGGCGCCAGGTGCACGTTCTTCAGCATCACCCATCTGCGGTTATGCCACAATTACAATATTATTAACTAAAACTATAACCAGATCAAAAATATAGCCTATTAAGTATTACGCAGGATTGTGCCAGGAAAGCTGGTGGCAAAATAGACACTCCGGACGGCACTGCTGAATCTCTGATGTTATAGCCTGCTAATCTCAAGGCCGCGACCAGATGATATAAGACATTTTATTAAACTACTTTAATATAAGTCCCTTTGACCTTACGATCGCAGTCAAATATAGCTACTCCTTGTGTTGTGTTCCTGCGGTGAGTTTTGCACGTCTCTTTGCTAGTGATGTGAACCCTCCCTACAGTACACCATGCAATGTAATAGTTTTCTATTGCTATATAACTAACCTTCCCGTCTTGCAAGCAGTGTTGATGGCTCGCTCAGCTTGGTTGAAGCCTTCCGCAGAACCGATCGCGATGCTCGACAGTGGCTTATTCATTTCTGTCGCCATGTCGTCCACACGACCTGAATAATTAAAAGTAGTGTATTAGGTACAGAACAACCTAATTATTATCTATTTATTATAAAAATATTTCGTTATTGCGAGTATAGATTCAGGTTTGCAGACCTCAATATTATATTTATTATTATTAGTTACGTTGAAGAACAAGATTCAGACTTTTCTTATCTGCACCGAACTAAGATTGAAGTGCCTTTATAAATTAAAATCAAAAGTATGTTACCACTAGCATCATATCCGGGAACAGAGCACAAGAGCGCTGGTGTGGTAGCGTTCAGCTGTGTCTCCGTGATGGACGCCAGGTCTAGCTCGGTCTCGGCTTTAGCCATGAATCCGGTGCCGAGGACGGCTGTCACCAGTTGCGTCGCTGCGGCGATCACGCGGTCCGGACGGAACGCCTGTGCGATAAAAGTAATAAATAAATAGGCAAAGAAATAATTTAATACAATTTTCTGTTCTTTTTGTAATTCCTTTTCTTTATTTTTAATTAGTCCTTTTTTTGTTTTGTTACGAACTTATTGAGGAGAAAAAAAAGGGAACCGTTTATTTTTCTTTACCACAACGAAGCGTCGTCGTGTATAGTAAGTAATAAATAATCAACTAAAATATAAACGACTCATGAGCAAACAAGAATACCTTGCAATAAAAAATGGTGGCAAACAAGCGTACAGCCCACCTGACCGTAAGCTGTTGCCATAGTCTATAGAATAGAAGCTTGCAATGGTCATTTAATTAGTATCGATTGGCAGTAAGTTGTATGTACAAAGGGTATCTGTTGCAACAAGTGGTAGTGTAGTGTAGTGAGTGTACCTGTATGAGCAGCAGGCGGTACATGGCGAGCGTGTGCGGCGCGGGCGGCGCGGCGGCGTCGCAGTCCCAGAGCGTGGGCACGCACTGCTCGGGCGCGGCCTGCGCCAGCCACGCCGCCAGCTCGGGCAGCGCGCCCGCCTTCTCCAGCAGACGACGGAACGGCGCCAGCCTGCACCACAACACATTCTACTACACGACAACACTGGGACTCATTTACATAAAGCGTGCTACACACCTTCAGTCTTAACTGCACAGTTTTAACTGTACAATCCAACTGTGCAGTTAAAGCTGAAGGTGTGTAGGCACTAGGGGCGCCAGTTATAACTGCACAGTTCGACTGTACAGTTAAAACTGAAGGTGTGTAGCCCGCTTAGAGCACATAAAACAGGTGCGCAAGTCAAGAGTGATATGAAATGGAGCTCTATACTCTCTGCCCACCCCGTGCGGAACTTGGCGTCATGATATGTATGTACTATGTACTTAAACTACAGCCTTGCTGAGTTTTCTGCCGGTTCTTCTCGGGCTTTCTTTCAAAACTGGTGGTAGAATGCTCGACATTTATATGGGTGTAATTTGAATAAAAATAATATTATCATACGATTGGTCTGTTGACATGAGACCATGAAAAATACACTGAAGACATAATATTCACAAAAAAAACCACTAAGTTAAAAAATGAATTTCCCACTAAAGCTATCAGTAGAGCAAGAATCGCAATCAACAAAATTTCGTAAAGACAACTTTTTTCTACTCGGAGTCGAAATCTAAGCGTAACGTAACGAGCTTGGTAACACGAACACATATTTGACATCTGACGCTTAGTCGACACTAATAATAAAACATACTACACCAGAGTAATTTCAGGTACAAATAACAAAATGATATGTGAAATGTACAAATATACCTGGAGCTGAGCCTATCGGCAGCGAGGTGCTGATGGTCGGAGAGCGGCTCGAGTGTAGCGGAGTGCGAGACGAAGCCCTCCTTGCCGCGGAGGAAAACGCCGAAGGAGCGCTCCAGCGTGTCGTCGGCGCCCGTGCCCTTCAGCTGGATGCGGCACAGCAGCAGCGCGAACGTTAGCCGGTCCGTGTGGAGCATGCCGCGCGCCACGCGCTCGTACACCACCTGACACAACGATATTACATGCTCACTTAGGTTATACAAAGGTAAAAGACTAGAAATTCCAAGCTTAAGATTTTGACGAGCTAAGCATAAATCTACTGAAACGACATTTAAAGTTTAAAGGCCCACTGCTTGAAGAGTCGTCAAAATACAATTTTGCAAGTAAAATCGGAGACTACTCAAAAGTAAAGTGGCATCAGATATGACTGGCGTTTAAGTATTCGGCCATTCGTTCGCTCAAACATGTATTCCAAATCAATACAAACGCGGTAGCAGGCAATAATTATTGGCAGTCGCCGCCATGCTATAGGAGCCCAAGATGCTAAATGCGGGGGAAGTAGGGGACTACCACACAGTATTACGCGCTCATTCTACCGTCCCTCGTTCTCCCTAGCTATCCACGTAGGCACTTCGTTTAGCGTAGATTACTCTACACTTAATTCTTACCGTGAAAAGTTCCTCAGTTATAATCTTCAGTCTAGCCGTGTAGTCAGTAACACCGTTTAGTAGAGTGCAGACAAGAACCGAGCTGAATATATCCAAGAACATCTTCAGCGAATACTGGTACAAGAAGTGAACTTGGTTCAGCGACTCCATCGTGAAATATATGCTGCTGCAAGCCTAAAAAATATCACATTACTTGTAGTGTACAAACTTGTCTGGACTTAAAAGCGTAACTACAAAGTTACAGGTATAACTTCTCCTACCATTCGAAACACAACTAAAATATACCGTTTTAGCTAATACTTACTTGCGATAGCGGCATGTATTGCTGGCTGACAGTTTCAATTTCAGCGATAACCTTGTCTGTCTCTTCGACTTTTTGGCCGATGTCGTCGGCTTCCTTCTTTAGGGTCTCGAGCGTGGCGATCACTGAGTCGTCGTCTAAGATCTTGCCTTTAGCGTCGTTAAGAGCTTGAAGGAGAGACTTCTCCAGTTGACGCAGACGGAGGTGGAACTCACCTTGAATTATGAATGGATGGATGATTAGCTTTATCTTTTGACAGGTCGTTTGTGCACTTTTAACAGGTCTCGACTTTCGATGTTATTACTACTACTTTCATATTATAAACAATAAAATAAAAATAAATAACCGTTTATTTTGTCTATGGCCTAAGTTTATGAAAATTCTACTTTTACTATCGGTTCGGAAAATAAAATTACAATATATATGTTTTTTTCTGGTTTATGGATCAATTTAGATAATGGAATGTTATCTGTTCAATACGCACAGCGATTCATCCTTCATAGGCCTCATAAGTTATGTTTAAAAGTTACCTTGCAATTTGAGTAGATCTGATCTCTTGGTGTCGATGTCAGGTCTTTCAGCTTTAAGTACTCTGTGCAGACACTGAGACTGCAGTGAAGATCGAGTCACGGTGAAGTTCACGAACGTGACACGAGAGCACATATCTGGTGGGAACTCCACAGTCGGATCCCTGATGGAAAAAAAATAACTGCGTTAGGAGTAAAATAAGAATGAATATTGTTTTCAATCCAAACTACGTCGATCGATTATTAAAAGTAATACATATGTTGTATAACTAGTACTAATAGTTAGACCATTATCGAGATTGTTATAGATTTAACCTTGTGCTGAGGAAGATGACGAATGAAGGGCTAAGATCGATGTCTTGGTCTCCAAGTGTAATCAGCACTCGGCCTCCAGTGCGTCGGAGCTCGCGGTTCAGTACAGGGTTCAATATCGGGTCGTAGTTCTCCACATCCTAGAATATATTTAGATGTAAAGAGTTATTGATAGCACACAGAGTAAGCGTCAGGTAAAATGAGCGTAACGCATTGCAATTCGAAGACATAAGTATATTTTTCTTGGATTGCATTACCATTACAACTATTATGTGTTACGTTTTCCAATCTGAAATTGTTACAAAGCTTTTAACGTGATGCATTGATGTAAATTACATAATTCATGGACTTTACGGACAATCTTGACTCAAGTATATTTATAATTAAAGCGTGTATTATTCAGTAAAAGATTTAAGTATTTAATGCAAATTGAAAAAACCAGTGCAAGTAACAATACAAATATATATATATATATTAATGTAATATGGACCTGAAAGTTCTGCAGTTATGTATGTAGCTCTTACCGCGGCGCGGCCCAAAGACGCAATTAAAATCTATGCATATTTGTTTAACATTATGTTAACTTTGATTATAAAAATATTTTTCAGATATTAATATAAATTTCAGAAAATTCTTGAAGAAGCGCTATGCCTATATTTTCTTTTAACATAGAGTGGGCAGTGTGCGAGTCATACACTGGTATTGCCGATCGAATGTGGTAAACATTGGTCTAAAATATTAAAATATGTGACTGCATAAGTTACACTGACCTGTACAAGAAGAGGATTTCCGAAACGCAGTGCAGATTCCAAGTTCTTCCGGAATGAGTCATCAAGGAATGACGTTTTGGTGATCTTTTTCTCTTTAAATTCTCGCATTATGAACTCGGTCGCTTGGCCAGACGGATCGATGATCAGCGGGTAGCGGTTGAAACGCTGTTAGATAAAGTAATATAAAAATACATGTATTTGCGTGAAAAAAAAAACGAATAATACAGCCACACAATGTAAGTGACAAATTTGTTCGTGTTGCCTTTTGTTCTACCCATTACTAATTAAGTTCTGTTTTTTTATAAATATCAACTGTACCTTAAGCATAATAGCGTTCTCGACACACAACTCGTCCGTGGGCAAAGCGTTAGCTTGCCAGCGCAGTCTTTCGTCAGGGTTGCTTAGATACTCGGTGCGCGCTATATCCGCACGGTATTTGATGTTCGCCGCCGCTAAATGAGCTGTCCATGTTTGGAATAGATTTTGGCGATACTGAAAAAGTAAATACATAATATAATATATATAGAGAAAACACTTACATAGTATATAATCAATGTAAAATATAGGCACATTAATTCATGAAAGTATTGGTTTTTAATAATACTTACGTGTTGATCGAAGTATCCGCCGTAAGCAATGAAAGCGGCCGAAAGGAGCACGTCTCCTACAATAGTGCTCATCTGGGACCTGAACGTTTCCGAGCTGGACTCCCAACGCTCTCGCTCGATCACCAAACTCTTTAGTAGAGCTATTGACCTGTCCACCTACAATGAACCAATAAAACATGACGCAAATTGGCATACGACTAAATACCATCTCTATTTGAAATAAGAATTGTAGTTTCGTTTGTTGATAAAGAAAATTGAATCTACCTTAGCCTGCACGTTCTCGAGATCAGTTTTAATAGCTTGAGCTTGGCTGATGAGCTGTGCATACTCCTCCTTGTACGAAGCAATAGATTTCTCCAACTGTGCAATTAGCTCACGGACTCCGTTGCCGGCTGTCACATTGGTCTGAGCCTGGTCTTCCAGAGCTTGGAGCTCATTACGAAGGGGCTCCACACGTTTCAACATATCAGCGTATTCAATCTACAAAACATTAATAAGAATATGTTTATGAAGTAGCCTGTAGAATGATCAACAGCAAATAACTTTTGAGGATAGACAAATATACAATCTAAATAGTGTTGGTACTCACCTGAGCAATAGCCCATTTAACCATAGGACCACAGGCCATACTGGCTCTGTTCACTTTCTCGAAGTTGTAGTCTGGATTACTCAGGTAACGAGTCTTCATTTTCTCGCGGACATCGTCACTGGCCACATACAAGTATGTGATTAATATTAGAACATGGGCAATAAACTGTTAAAAAACCTGTTGTTACGTGCTTTTCGTGCAATGCCAGTAAACCACTTCGATGGATGACTTTGACCCCTCAGAATCATTTCTTATTTCATGCATTTTAATTATGATCACCCTTTTTTCACCTAAATAAAGGACGTCACTTACCAACACACGGCAAACCTCTAGAAACAAACACCAAAGACTTTCTCTGGACAAACTTGTTCAAAGACAAATTAGATAGCAAACAAACGAAAACGGACAAAACATTTAATAAGCTGACTGAATCACAGTCGGTAGTGACTTTTAGACATTTGGTCGTTCACAGTGTGGAACATTATTATTTATTGGCAAAGACATTCATGCGTCTTTTTTTCTGTACAAATAATTGTATTTGTGTGTGGTATAAATATAATTTATAACAATTACAGTATGATGATGTGTTATGAAGTGCTTATTATTTTATCATTGCTTCTTATTCAAGGAATTAGTTCACGGTTTATTTCTAATGTTTTGTATTTCATTAGGGTAAGGAGTTGCACGGAACATCTACATAGTATGCAAGTAATAAATAATCATCCACCACAATTACATGCGCGTGCAAAAAACATAAAAATAAGCATCCAAATAACAAGCATGCACCAAGCAGGATTGCTAATTTATGGACCTACCAACTGCATGCTCTTTTGACATGCGACTTATAATATATAATATAAATATATATTAAATGGAAACCGACATATTGTAATAACATGCAAGTGGTGAACATTTAGAATCGAGTGTTTATTCTCTTTCGACATAGTATATTGCAAAGGCTGACCAGTTAAGGTAAAATACTCGCGGTACATTTTATTTTATATCGAAGACAAAATTTACAAAAAAAAAAACATAAAAATTGGGCCTGTATTTTTCCAGTCAGGATTTACTTAATAAATTGACTTAATAATGTGATGAAAAGTTTAACATAGTAAGACCACTTTACAGATAATCCAATTAGGACTCTAGAGTAAATTACGATACGTAGAATGATGTTGGTCGTCGGTTTCCCCACCACTAAACGTAAAGAGGGATGGAGTGGGTGGAAAATAAGCGGCGGTGCTCACGTTATGTCCTCGGTGGAGAAATTGGAGACGATGCTATTGATGAAGTTCTCGCGCATGATGACGGCGCGGATCGCCTTCCAGTCAGTGGCGTTCTCGCCGAGGAGCAAGCAGATAGACTC
Source organism: Falcaria lacertinaria (assembly GCA_951449985.1). NCBI lineage: Eukaryota > Metazoa > Arthropoda > Insecta > Lepidoptera > Drepanidae > Falcaria > Falcaria lacertinaria. The sequence goes on from OX602124.1 coordinate 4,212,805, forward strand.
CAGCGCGACCTTCACGATTGCCGGCGGGTTGCCCATCGACCTCACTTCCACCAGATGCTGCTTCTTTATAGATTTGACCGCTGCACGGTACAAATTGTCGTTCGGCGACGTCGGATGTTCCGGGCGTACGCGTCGCGTCCGTCACCAGCACGAAGCGAGAGCGAGAGAGTACAAAAAAGAGAGAAACAAAAAGGCATTTAGCTGCTGACTGTAACTCATGCGCCTGCGATTTGATTGTACCTTTTGATTCGTGTCTACCGGCGATTGGAGGATAAATTAAACTGTCTATGGTTTCTATTTATTTAAAGAATTTAACAAAGAATAATAATTAAAATAAAACGAATGACTATTATTACGTTCTCCGATCGCTAAATGAAAAACAAATACATAACGAAGATAAGAACAAAATGTCGTGTTGTTAAAACAATAAGGTTAATAATATTTTGTTTACGACGATGCTTAGCGGGGTTAGTCACGTATATTCACGATTTATTAGTGTGCCTTACATAGATGCCATTTTACATTACAGTGATCACAGCGTTACGTAATTATGTTGGTAATATTTAAATCATAACATAATGCAAGCGAGCTTTGCTTATTTACAACAACGAACTTAACTAAGTATACAATATTCATTCACAATAACGAAGAAAATATAAAGGTCATGACAAATCATTCAAAATAATAAAGAAAATATGTGTAAATACTGAAACTTCTATGTTAATTAAATTAAGTTAAATGCATAGCATATATTTCGAAGAACAATGTAAATGTTTTTGCCAATAAATGTAAACGTTTAATTTATTTTAAGTAAAATTAGGACAGTTACTTGCTATCTAAGATGTAAAAATCTTAAATACCTTATGTTTAATTTATTGGGAATGACGTGGCGTCACAAGAAAATTATAAAATAAGCAAAACACTTTCGACTTGACAAATGCTACCCTTACAAACAATGCTATGCGTACATCTGTCTCTTTCATATACTTGCAAAAAGGAAGAGATAGCCATAAAGTTTTATTAATGGAAATATCACGTCCCATCATCCCAATGTAATAATTGTAAACTAACGTGATGTTTTCTGTCTCGAAGTTAACAATGGTGGATATAAAGTTGTCCTTCATGACGACGGATCGGATCCCCTTCCACGTGTCCCCCTTCTCGCCCAGAAGAGTGCAGATCGACTCGAGCGCCATCTTGACCACCGACGGCGGATTGGCCATAGAACGCACTTCGACCAACTGCTGCTTCTTGATCGAACGCACCGCTGTTTTATGGGTCGATTTATACTAAGTTTATATAATTTATACATTTATCAGATTCAATTTATAATACGCTGTGATTTTTGTTACAATTTCTTTCAAATATGTATCATTCATGTAATTACTTATAAACATATTTCTGTAAATGATTCCACCATGCTGTCGTTATTATTATCAAATAATGAAATATATAAACATGTAATAAAGACATATATGTTTATAAGCAACGAGATATGTTTTTTCGTGTAAACAAGTATTTACATACAAGGCATCTTACTATAGTGACTGTCGTCGGTCTGCGATCAAATGTTAGATCAAACTACAGATGATAATAAGCAAATCGTCAGTGGCATACCAATAACTATGATATTAACTACTTGGGTTTATCAATTACAGTTTATAAGATTTATATACCTAGAGTGATTTAAATAAAGTTCAGTTTTAAAAGCCAATAAAATAAGTTATATAAAATACTGCAAATGAAGAAAAAAAACCAAACCGTTTTGCGCCTCAATGACAGCAGGCTCCACTTGTGCGAGATCGGCCATCACATCACGTCGCTTAGCTTCAATTTCCTTCGTTTGTTTCTCAAGAGCAACCTAGATCCAATGAAAATTTGGTATTAATATTAAATAAAAAAGGAGGTAAAGACCTAAAAGAGACAGTGGTTTTCTGACCTGAATTTCTTGACTTTCAACTTTCTTCTTTTCGGCTTCTTGTTGATCCTTCACCATCTGGCGCAGTTTCGCGTTGGCAGCTTCATTCTTAGCTTGTAATTCCTGGTGAATAAAAAATCACTGTAGTTTACTCGCCGCATAGAATGACTGGGATTTACAGGGGACTTATCATTTTATGCGGTTTCCAGTAAAGATATTAAATCTAATTCTCCCCACCTGTGATTTGACAGCAAGACTCTTCTGCATCTCCTCGACCTGTTCAACTGTCTCAGCGATCTTGCCGAGACCAACGTTCAGATGCAGTTGTTGTTCTTCTAAGTCCGCGCGTTTCTCTCCATATAGCTTAACCATTTGCTGGATGAAGTCTAGGTAGTGCCTGTTGACAGAAAATGAGTCAGATAGTACAGTTCAACATCAAGTCTATAATGAAGAATCATTGAAAATAATTGAATAAATTTATCCAAATATGTTTATAATGAAATTCATGAAACACTAATTTAGATTTTAACAAATATTTTTTGATGATTATCGCTTCGCGATGGTCCAGTGCAGTATATACCTGGGTGTTATAGCCATGGTGCGGTTGGCCCGCTTGGCGAGGCGCGCGTTGGCCCGGTGCAGCGTCTGGTGCACGTACACGCACGCGTTCACCACGGCCTCGCGGTGCGCCGGCCGGGGCCCCACCTCGCCGCACGCCGCGGGGAACAGCTCGGGCGCAGAGTACTCCGCGCTCTCCAGGTCCATGCGGCTTGTGAACTCTTTGCCCACCTGGATTTAATATTGACGGACTCATCATGTATTACGTTGGCACCAAATTATCTTCGGTGGAAAGTGGGTGTTGTAACACCTCTGCCTGCGGGGACCCTTGTGGGATGGCGTGAAGATTTTTGATTGACATTTAGCTGTTGTAATTTTCGCTGTCTGAAACCATCCTCGGTGCGCACAAAACCACGCACAGTAATGGTTTATATACTAACATATACTAGATACATATACTTAAGTAACTAAATACCGTACGTAAATTTATCGCAATGTATTTTCTAATTTATTAAAATTGTTTTAACTCACTTGGAACAAAGCGCCGTCACTCCAATCTCCGAACCAGTTGAGTACGCAACGGTTGAACAAAGCGGGCGAAGTGGCGGCTCTGTCTTTAAGACCCTCAGAAGACGGGTTCATTGTGAATACAACGTGTAAGTTTCGCATAACTTGTCCGGTGAACCTGAAAGCGTCGAGACATATGGTTAAAGAAGTAATATTTAAATAGTTTATAGATATTTTAAGCCAATTCAATAGTACATACCATTTGTACAATTCGTCGTTGGAATCCAACATCAAACCTTCTCGTTGCGCTCCTTCTTTACATTGTGTCATTAGAGCTGCGAATTCGTCGCCCTCAAATAATCCAGGGACCTGAAAGCAAAACATGTTCCTTATATACTTATCTTTGCACGAGTCCCTTTAAAGGTAGAGGCAGAATTTAGTTTTTTTTAATAATCTTGTTACTGTAGAAAATAACAATTGACATTGATTAAACGTCGGATATAAGAACATTGCCATCTAAATTTCATAATAGTTTCCAGGTTTATTTGAAACAATTTATAGTAATTAAGCTCGTCTTAGATAAATTACTTTGATTTTAATTCCTCACCTCTCCATTAGCTAATAGGGTGTTCATCCTCTCAAGGAAACCACTGTCCAGAACGTTGGACTCGTCCAGGATGAAAGCCACTTTCTCATCACGGCATCCAGCGCGACGCAGTACGGAGCGGAGATCCTCGTCGAAGTCAGCACCCGTGTATTTGTTGTGCACCTATAATTGAACCGGGTTAAGTTTGATATTTTATTAATCATATTCTGCTAACGATTTTGTCTGCGGTTGACATACCTACCTTATTACTGACCATTATATACCACCCAAGTTATTGATAAGTAATATCTTTCCTCTCGCTTAACTGGGAGTGATTTCGTGATATGAGACGGAAATGCATTTCAGAGAGCCGGGGAACAAAGGTAAAGGTCGTGGACCAGTAAATGGTCACTCGTATCAGATATTTTGATGGTACTACACTATTTGTCTCAATATTTTATTACCTTGATCTGGAAAATGCTAAGTCCATTCATCCAGGCAACGAAGCGACTGAGAGTGGTCTTGCCTGCGCCGGACACACCGATCAGCAACAGATGTCCCTGTGGCTGCCTGAAGATTCGGTCGATACGCAACACGTGGTCCAACACTTCGTCGAACAGTACCAAAGGCACGTCCAGTTCTTCTTCGTAGAACACCTGTTGCAACGAAGGTGTTATTACACTTATTAGCATTTGATTTGAATTTGAACTTTTTCCAAATTTTCATGAACTAATCTTAGAAATGAAAATGAATATTAAACCTCGCTATTTAAAGAACAAAAGTCAATTACTATAAAATATTCATCTTAGAACACGTGTCTTCGTGTCAAAGATTTTAATACTCTTTAGAAGTGATTTAACAATCATTAATCATCTTTGTCGTTAACATTATTTTTTATCATCTATGCAATTTTTTTCTTACCTTAAGTCTCGCCTTCACGTATTCACGCAGTTGATCCCTCTGGACTGGTACATAGTCTTTGCTCAGCCAGTTGCTGTAAAGTATTGGTCGCGCCAAAGCTTGCTCTCTGTTGATACCTGAAAAAAAAACTCATAGGTTACCACTATATTCCGGTGGCAAGCAGATAAAATTTCATTTCAAGTAGCTATAGAACGCTCTCAATGTTTTGCACGATTTAATATAAGAATGTTACCAGGGAAGAATCTCATTGCAACTGTATCAATGTTCTCGTCGGTCCATTGTCTTTCCGGGTCTTCAACCAAACGGTCTTGGAATAGACGAAGGGCTTCATGTGCCCACAGCCTTACTAATCCTTCTACCGACAGATTGTCAAGAGGTCTGTGGAGATGGAGAACAGATATTAATACAGACACAGCTTATTTAAATATATGTAATAGCCCATAAAATACAGCCTTAATGCTGGATATCTGAAGGATATTCTCTAAAATAATATTTATTAAAATGAATACCTGATTGCCTCACAGATACCGCGCACCCATCTGGTCATCTCTCGAGGCGAGTAAACATAGTGGGGCTGCATGTCTTGTGTGAATCTCTCTTGGGAAGCGAGGTATAGTTTCACCATCGCTTGAGTCAAGGGCTCGGCAAATCCACGTAATGCTGGTTGCATGCGTAACATCGCTCGAGTGAATGTGCCGTAGATCTTGTGAAAGAATTAATAAGTAGGTTTTTTAGTTTATATACTAATATAGACATTACACCATTGTGCCACATATTATACTTTTCAAAACATTAATTTGTTTTACCTGTTCCAGTGACGTTTCTCCAGGATAGTCGACATATATGACAGGTACGTGACGTAACAGCCTGTGTGAGAGTGGTTTACGGCCAGGGTCAGTCGGTGGGTTACAGGCGCCCACGAACTGTATGCGTTCTAGATGTACCCAGGAATGATCTGCAAAAATTCAGATACAATTAGGAAATAATGCATAGAAAAGACAAAAAAACATTTATTAGTAAAAGATGTTTTGAACTTGCCGCTAGCTCTAAAGAATCCCTTATGTTCGAGCAGCTGCCTCAAGAAGGAGATCACGCGTTGAGTTCCGTATTGATCCATATCGGGCAAATTGATCTCGTCGCAAAACAGCACTAACCATTTTCCTAGCTGTACGGAGGAAAATACATATATGTATTTATTAAGACTTTTTTTACCCAGCTATTAAGTTGCACTTTAATTTTTTTCTTAATTGCAAAAGCAAACGATATATTCAGGTGAATAAATTGAATAATTTCAAGCCTAAAGTACATAAATAAACCGAGTCATACCTGTACTGGCGCCAATACAACGCCATTGGGCGTTTTCCTATATTCACAGTAATGGTCGAATGTCTTGAGTAGCAGCTCAGGAGTGGTGGCCGAGGAGAAGTTGAGGCCCACCACTTCCATGTCAGGCAGAGCTCGCAGAGCCGAGAACAGTGTCATTGTTTTACCGGAGCCCGGGGGACCGCAAAGGACTATATAAATAAAAATGGGGGTTAAAATATTAAAACTATGAAGCACCTTCTAGCAAGGAGGGTATAAGATATACAACTTTAGAATTACTTAGGAAGATAATTGATGTAAAAATATTATTTTTTGAAAACACACATCAATAGACCAGCCATAAAGAACAACTTATGTATATATTTAATATCTTCATATCCAAATATACTACTGTGAAGCCATTGAGCCTAGATACATCAGCATTACGCTGTTGATATTGGGAATGCCTCATTTGATAACACCATACTAACCGAGAGGTTTATGCTCAGCAAGCCAAGTGTAAAGCAAGGCCTCGTGACGAACTGTGTCGAGGGTTGGTACGACCACGTCTGGGGCCGCCACTTTGTGTGTCTCCACTTCAATCTGTGGTACCTTGGCAGACCACGGCACCCATTCACCAGTTATGCTCACCTAAAAAAAATATAAATATTGAAATAAAAAAAAAGCATCCAACATTTGTCCGCGCATAAATGTTGGTCATACATATAAGATATGTATATAATCAGTTTGGAAATATTACACCTTACATGTGCAGAAATACATACATAATATTATTTTAATTTGGTACTAGGTTAATCACGCGTGTAATTACAATAAAAATATTTGAAGACGAATTGTCATAAGCTTACTTCAAAGTCAATGATATGCTGGTTAGCTCCACAGTTCGGAAGCATCATTGTGCTGGCTGATCTAATAAAGTCGCCGAGTTCATTGCGGTCCTAAAACCAGAAAAAAATTCACGTATGTCTTACTTTTATAACGTCTTAAAGACACTTATGCCAAAAAAAAACTTACCTTTAATTTAGCGTCACCAGCGAACGACCAGAGCAATGAGTAAACAAGCCATTTAGGCACGTAGGCCTCCAACTGCTCGTTGGTTACAGGGAAGTCAGGATGCTGTCGGTTGTAGCCCAGAATGTTCCTGAAAACAATAACATATTGTTGTACTTTTGCTTGGTGGTGTGCAAATTGTGAAATAAAGTTCATTTCTATCGTGTATAAAGTAATAAGAACCTTTCTACCACATATAACTGCTACAATTATTACCTGACACCACGATTAAGCATAGAATGCAACGATGATAGAGCCCTGTGACGTGTGAAGTCCATTATGTGGTCAAGTGAGACTGCGCGCTCTAGACATTTCACTACTAGGCCGTCTCCGAAGAACAGAGGTTGTAAGATTGCAGCCACGTCACGCTGAGTCTGTTCAAAACACAAATATTAAAATAAGACCTTTCTGAATCTCTTATTAAAAACTGACAATAGGTACTGACTACATAATATTTTCTTAATCCTTATTTATACCTGCAACGCCGGCGACAATATATTCTCAGCGGCATTCTGTTCTCCTCCAGCAGATGGTGCTGCCATGACAATGCTGAATGAATCTTCTTCACCATCTTCCAACGGGATGTTCCTCAACCTAGAATATTTTGATACAATTAAAATTGTTTCCTAGAGTTAACGAGCAATAAATTATGTTACAAGAAAACTTCACCTCATGAGATAATTCTCAAAGATCATTTCTGTGGTAAGGACATCCTGTGAGAACCAAACCATACCACAACGGGACACTGTAGCGAGGGTTGCGTATTTTAGATCTTGTACCTGAAATAATAAAAATCATTACTTTTTTTTATGAATTATATATCATATTACAGAGCCATTATATATTTGTTTTTCATTTCTACTGACCTCAAACATGACTCGCACGTTAGGCGGCAACGACAAACGTTCACCATTGGGTAGGGTTAGCAGTTTATTGTCGTCCAACACAGAGTTCAAATTCTCGACCCATTCAGGATCTACATCACCGTCGAATATGATCCATTGTCGCTTGTTGATCTCTCCACGGACGTTGTCGATGATTTTCCTAGTGTAAAAATATTGTTTCGATATCGTTATGAATTAATAGAAGGTATTTTCTCTTTCTAAAAATATTTGTAAATCTTATTATATAGCTTCTCTTCACTATGAATTTATGTAACAATTTTTTCTTACCTGAGTATATGAGTGAAGAGTCCATCGGTCCATTCGCGAGTGTTGGGGTCTAGGACACCGTACAGGGTTTCCTTGGACATAGCTTTCGGGTCTATCACATGCGCCACACCTTCCACGCCTTCAAACCTGATAGAAAACATTGCTTTATTTGTATTTGTACGTCTTATACAATTGCAGGAGGAAAATGATTAATGGCAGTATCACAGCAATTATTTAAAACCTAAACCAAATATTTTACATATTATATTGATCTACTTATTCGCTCATTATTAAATTATAATATAATAAATACATACATCGAACGTTCGTATAGAAAATACGCAGTAATTTCCTGACTACCATAGACTTCATAAAATTTAACTATGCATTTACCTTTCCAAGGCTTTGAGCAACACTCGCCAGGCGGTCGATTTACCGCTACCAGAGGGTCCGACCATCATCAGCCCATGGTTCAGTTTGCAGATTTGGTAAAGTTGAAGTACCTGCGTTAAAATACTAGTGTAATTCTTGATACTATGACTATATTCATTAAAATTTAACTCAAGCCGTAATTCAGAGAAAATATTATTTTACAAGCATCTGAACAGGAGTACTCTTCACACTTCATACATTATATAAAAATACAGGAAGCTTTATGCCAATTAAAATAGTTATTTTACGGTTCATTATACAACATTCAGTTCATTAGGCAGTACTTTGTATGATGTGTATTGGATTTGCCTGAATTTGAACGATGTAGCAGTGCAAGTGCATGTAAAATTGCAATGAAAATTCAACAAAGTCAATATTTATGTTAGCATGTACGTACAAGTTACAAGTATTTATGGATTCATAAAAAACATATTTTTATCAACAACAACATGTGGAACAAGAAATCATAAGCAAAAACAACATAGGCGGACATTTTATTTTCTGTGAAGAACATCAAAAACATCTTAAACTTCATCAACATTTCTAAAGTGTACACAGATAGATACACTAGGCAAACGAAATCCTTCATAAAACACCATAAACAGAGGAGCTGAAAATCCAAAGAATAGACAGAAGAGCGACGTGTACAGTAGTAAAACTTGTGAGACACAGCACAGATAGTAGCGCAGCCCAGAAGAAGGGTTGGCTGACACTGACCTTGTCTATCCACGTGCTGTACTGCGCTCGCGACGATGCACTGCGCCTCTACGTGCCATTAGCAGGTTAGCATGGAAACGCACACGCATTCACTCACGTATTCATGTACGATAAACTGGCTTATGGTGAGACAGTGTTGAAAGTTAATTGTATATTTACTGTGTTCAGATTAAAAGTTCAAAATCCCGAGATCCAGAATTAGAAAAAAAAATACTTTTCAATATTTTTCTTTATATTTCAACTAACACTGTCTCCACATAAAAATATTTTAATGATGTAAAAGCAAATATGTTATATTGTTATGGGCACCATTGCATGAATTAATCGATTGTTATAAACATTATAAAAAAATTAGGATAAATTAATCATTACTGGCCGTCACCTTCAGATGGTTAATGGGTGTAATGTATTTAATATCAGAGTGCAATTTTTCACGATCACATTTGACAGTGCATGACATTTCCACTGATGAATGGATGCAGATACTTTGATGATATTACAAATGTATTAAATACAATCTAGCCGTTATTTAATTCCTTGACCGGTTCAAATTAGTATTCCCGCAAATAAAAAATACCTTGCAAACATTCCCTTGTGTTTTTAAGTGTGAACATACCTTTTCCATCCAGGTGGAGCCTTGTTCGTCACCTTCGCCGCATACCAAAAATTCTTCAGCGCACACAGCGCGGATTTCATTCTTGAGACCTGTTCAGAGTACAATCACAATAAAATAATACTGTGTAAGGAATTTAGATCGTTCCAGGCGCCTTAATTTGATTAGGTATTCGTCCATAATAGTACCTAAGTAGGGATATTTATTTGAACAATTGTTATAGGGTTGTTAGGCAGGGTAAGACTGAGACTAGTTACCATCTAGCTAGACCGTATATGACCACTCAGATTACTATAAGGGGAATGACATGTTCATCTATTCGCTTAATAATAATCAAAACGTTGTACGTGTAACATACCTGTCATCTCAGCCCTAGTATATCCAACATTTGGGAATACGTCATTCAACAACGAGAACAGCAGTGGGATATCCTCGGCGACCAATTTAGGCACCATAGTTTCGCATACAGACTGTATCAATATGTCTTGTTCGGGCAATGACTCGGCAATAGAGGCTTCATCCGGAACTTCTGTGGTGCGTTCTATGAGATTTTCCTAGAATTGTTTAAAGACATAAATATCCGTTAATATTACAGGGAATATCTTTAGAACAATTTTAGAGAGATAAACAAAGTAAAGAAGTACCTTGATCTTCTGGATGCGATCACGCTTGACGTTGCCCGCGGAAACCAGCACAGATTTGAGAGCTCGTAGACCGAAGTCGTAGTGGGACTGATTCGATAGTTGTTCGTCGCAAAGTCTGTTATAAAAGGACAAAGACTATTATCGTTTGCAACTTAAACTTTTATAGTCCCTTTGTAGAGAATATCCTTGTGTTAATATAAATATATGTAACAAAAACATTGATTTAGGGGAAGGTAAGGAAGAATGATTATATAATAGAAAACTTTTCTATACTCACTTGAAGAACGGTACAATCTTGCACGCAAGTTTCTCAGCAGTCCTGAAACCTTGACTGAAAAGCATCACTTCAGCGATCAGCTGCCTATCAGGGGTAGTCATGGCCAAGCTTCTGAACAGCTTCTTTAAGTTGTCAGGCAGATTGGACCGCCCAGCGTAACCAGGGTTCATAGTTATGAAGATAGCCATATCTTGGCTCACTCGCACTTGTTTGCCAACCAGTTCCACCGTGATGGATTTGCCTGGAGTTATTAAAATTAATTTTATTATAATTGTAATGTATTATTAAATTTAACAATAAAAAAGTTTTACCATTAACAACTTACTAGTGTTATCTCCTTCCTGGTGAGTCTTCAGCGCTTCTTGAATAGTCTGCACTTGTTGTGAAACAGCAGACAACATTCTTTCTTCGAGACGATTGAACTCGTCGAAGCAACCCCAAGCACCCACCTATCATTAAGAAGAAAATCGTATAGTTAAGTACTTAAATTCCTGTAAATATCGTCGCACGTCTAAAATCCAACATACTTGACACAAGCCGACGAAGATTCTGCCCATAGCCTGGAAGTCGAAAGTCTCGTCACAATTGAATACTAGTACAAATCTACCGAGCTGGTTACCGAGAGCTTTCACGGATTCCGTCTTGCCCGTTCCCGCCGGACCTAAACGAAAAATAAAGTGGTAATATTTTTTCAGCCAGTGGATAAAATTTTATTCTATGTTTTTAATAGAAAGTGATCATACCGAATGGAGATCCTCCAAGTCTAGCTTCCAAGGCCTGCGTCATAGTCAGGTAGCAGCGGTCTGTTAGTGGAGTTTGAACCAAACGATCTTGCACTCCCAGGTATTCAAATCCGTATAGGAACTTGGCATTTGCCATGTGGATGGTGAGTTGTTGCAGCACCTACAAAACAATTTAAATCAATCTCAACGCGATTCTACAAACAGTTAACGAAATCGGTGCATAATATTTAAATTACTCACATCATTATTCCTTGGGTCGAAGTAGAAGCGCATCTCACACAACCATTCGAATGAGCGAGGGCTGTTAACGTCAGAGGCAATCAGTCGACGCGTCACAGTACGTTTGTGGACGAATTCGTTAATCTGAACAATAAAAATAATTGATAGTAAATTATTTTAAGTTAATGGAATAAGATGTAAGGTACTGAACTGAAATGTTTACTTAATATTGATTAAAAGGTACTATAATTAAGCCTTACCAAATGTTCCAGTTTCCTTCTTCTGAGTGGCGGTTGTTCTTGCAATACCGAGTCCGCGAGAATGTTCAGCATATTTTCAACGTGAGCTAATACTGTCTTCAGGCCATCTCCGCCGCCAGCAGCCAGGGCGGCTTCTACATCTTCAGACCAGAGAATCTGGGCGGCTAGCACTACAATTTGAGCCTGTAAATATGATAAGTTCTCGATAATTTCAAAGAAAACCTATGTTAATACACAGTCATAAATACAACCTTAGGATATAATATGTTTAAAAATGAAAACGTCATTGAATTAAATAAATATTGTCAGGGTATTTATATTTATGTTTCTGCCTCTAAAGCGACACAAATTCGTAATTTAAGACTTAATGATAATGATGTCAAATCCAAAAACAATTTTCACGTAAAAGATCATGAGATGAGACTTACTTGATACTTGTCGCACCAGTCAATGAATTTCTGCGGGTCCACATTTCCGTCCTTGAACTGTTTGACGTCGCCGACCGCGTCCTTCAGCCTGCATGCCAGGGTCACACGCATTTCACGCTCCACCATCGACAGCCAAGAGTTGATTTTCGGGTTCTCTATTGTTGATACGGGCGAGGTGAAGTACACCTGAAAAATAAATTTTAATTTAACTAGTGTGTAAACAACACGTCTAACAAGTCTATTTCATGTTTAATATACTGGTTCTTTTAAATTGTTTCTTTAAAAATTAACCTTAGACATTTTTGAGTACATTCTATCATCAATCAAACGGAGAGTTACTTCTATGGTTTGGTAAAAAATAAATGTTTATAATATAAATTAAGATATTGTTAGAGTCGAGGAAGTGAGGGGGTATATGAGGTAATAGTAAAAGGACCTCTATAGTCTGACTTCCCAGAAAGCACTTGAAAAATCTTGGTTTGAGTTAGCTGAGTAATTGGGAATAAACCTACCTCTTCCCCTTCTCGTGAAGCAATTCCATTAATGACAGTGTTGTCCTCATTTAATATTATGGCAGCAACTCCAGCGAACATTTTTTTGAAGTGCTTCTGCAGTCGAGCTATGTTTTTGCTGTTACCAATGATCTCGAGCAGATCTTCATCTCCAACGAAATAAAATCTAGGTGCACAAAGTAATACATCAATTAATAATGTTATTTTATTTATTAAGTTTTAAGAGCGACAAATTGTGTAAAGTATATACTTCTGTGTAATTTTATTATGAATATTGCAACAACTTTTTTTTTTAATATATTGAATCAGAAATCACCCTCCTGAATACCCACACAAGATGCATTTCGTTTTTTTTTATTCAACAATAATGTCTTCAATTCATCAAAATTTCATCTACAGACTGTATGTACATAATTATAAGGCATAAATTTATTTATACCAAAACATAAACTTTTTTTTTTGTTTTTCACAAAATTCCTAACACCTTTGACTTTTTACTAACTAATGAAAACTATGTACTACAAATATAACATAAACAACTTACCGGGGGAAACTGCTTCGCTCCCTTTCCAGATATTCGCCAAGAGCCTTCTGTATCTTGCCCAACAGATCAGCCAGACGCTCGAGGGAGCGCTGTACGCCCGGTATGTTCAAAACATCCATAACCATTGGTGATTTGCTTACTTTCTTCATAAGACCCAAAAACTCAGAGCTGTTGAAAATATATTTTACGCATTTGACGATACATTCACTTGGTTGAAGTTAATAAAAGTAAGTGCCCTACTTAACAGTGAATTTGTACGTATATAGTGGAGGCTGGGCGTGATATTATATATTCAAGTATAACCAAAAATAATGCGCAAGTCTATTGCTTGACTAATGCTTTTGAAAATTGCTTGATCATCAGAATTGTGGAGAAAAATGAACTGAAATAACTAGTTTTTCTTTGGGTTCTTGATAAACCTATTTCAAACATTTCAAGTTTCAGTGCCAGTGTTTATGTTACAAAATCAATATTGATGTATATCGGGAAGCTAGGTACCTAATACTTTGGAAGCGGCTAGTTTCAACCGGCAGCAGAGTCTTGATATCAGCAGACCCGCTAAAGATGCCTTCGAGGTAAACCCATCGGCGTTGTACGTCGATCCACACGTCGAACAGCGCATTAATGCGGTTCAGTTTCTCTTCCCAAGTCAGAGCTTCTTCTTCAAACACCTATGTAATATTAAGAAAACATTTACTTATAATAGTTTCTTACCGTTATCACTCTTTTTCTGTTCCATTTTAATCAAAATCACCGTTCGTCGCTAATAAAGTACCTATGTCGTATCATATTGTCTCTTATACTTGAAAACAGAATGAAATAGCCCAGTCAAGCTTGTTTTTTCATGTTAAGAAATTAAAGAAAAGCAACAAAATACCTTATAGTAAGGCGACAGTTTCATAGCGGCGACACTGTTGATGTGCTCCTTGACCTTGTTGAATAGGTCGTCCCAGCCGCGGATGATCTTGCACTTGTTCTGGTAATTGATCAGATCCAGCTCGTAGCTTTGCCAGGATTCGCGAACCTGGAGGAAATGATGGAATTATTAGAAATATTTATATCAAAATTAACAATACAACAAGAATGTATCGATAAATATGTCGCTTGCTGATCTTCACTTCCTCCTTAAAATTATTTCTTGTGATTCATTTCGCAAGCTGTTCCTATCTTAGGTAACCTGAAAAGCTTCGTGCTTGTCTGCCAACAGTCATGCGGTGTCAGTGCATATTATTGGCAACGCGCGTGTGATAACCTCGGTGTTGCAAGCGTCTATAGGCTACGATGATCGCTTACCATCAGGTGGACCGTATGCTTGTTTGCCATCTCAGTCGTATAAAATGCATCTTTATATGTATAGGCCTCTGTGTATTATTCTGTTAACATACCTGCTTCAAGAACTCCTCGAGCGCCATCTCTCCTTGGGCAACCAAGACGACATCCTTCACCGTGTGTTCATTGTGCAACAGATCCGCGTCCCACACTTGCCCCAGGGTCAGTTCGGAGAGAGACCAGTCCACCCTGAGCGCACGGCAGAGTTGCCGCCAATGGCGCTCTTTGAGTGCGTCTGACTTCAATTCTACTATGAGCATGTTCACCTGGAAACAACATTTTGGTGATAAGTTCGTTCGAGTGCCTAATGCTTCCATTCCTGCACTTGCATATAGGACGAGATAGCCATAAAGTTTAATCATAGGGGTGTATTAGGACTAACATTGGAGTGACATACAAATAAGAAAAGGCAGTGAGTTACATATTTCATTGAAAACTTACTCTGGTACAACTTAATTACGTATTTTCAATGTTTCATGCAAAATTGACGTAGCTTACTATCAAAAAAATGGCGCCGGTTTGTTGAGTATTTTGTCATGAGGGTCGCAGTGATAGCTGGTTACAGGTTAAGTTGGGACATGATAAAATGAAATACCTTCGTGTACGATTGCAGAAGCTTGCGCACGTATTCGTAACTGTCGTACATACGCAGGCGAGCTGGCAGCTCCTTCAATTCATTGAGCATAGCTTCTAATTGTTGCCTGAAAAAGAAGAAATATAATTATTATACTTTGTAATCACTACGAAAAGCAAAAAAAAATTTAAAGATTTAAAGGACATCATGAATTTTGTCCAAAACTGAAAGTGCCGGCCAACGCTTTTTTTTGTATATTCTGTTAAAGCTTGCCCATCTGACTTTATTTTACTATGGCAACAAACCTGTAGGAGCATTGTAATTTACTTTATTTGAGTTCGAAAATCAGAATTTTCATACATTTTGTTGAAAACAGGAATTCAAAAAACTAAAACACATGAAATGCCCTGTAATGTAATTTTTTTGTGTCATAGAAATAAATGCTTAGACGGACAAGCTCTAACAGAATACACAAAAACATATCGTGAGTCAGCACTTTCAGATTGGACACCAAATCTCTATGAAACATGGATGATGTCCTTTACCTTAGTTTCCTAGGTTGCACAGAGAGCCACGGCTTTTCTCTGATGTCGTCAATCTGAGTCCAGATCTTACTTAGCGAAGACCATACGCCACGTAAGTCTTGCAGTTCCTCCAAAGCCACTGTCATGCGCTCATTGTTTACGGAGGTCCCTAAAAATATGACAAGCAATACATGAACATTCAATGGATTTCGAACTGTATGTTAAGGGGATTAAATCGATTGTTACCTGTATCATGCAGCTCCAAAGCCTCTTTTGCTTTTGCCACGTTGTCTCTCTCGTCCTTCAGGCGAGTGTAGCGAGTTTCCATTGCCTGTAATCTAGCAAGAGCGTCTTCTGGTCTCGTAGATCCATCGGTGGGCTTGCTGCGTTCCCATTCTGTAAGGAATTCGACTGTGCGGGATTCGACAGCTTTGTCTTCAGCAACGATCTTCTGCTGCAGCGATGCAACCTAGACATAATGTTGAGAAATAAGTAGCTGTATCTATATATATATTATTATCTTAAGCCCAAGAAGTGGTATTGATATGTACTTGAGTCTGAATCGAAGAATCCTTCCTACGCATAATCTCGTTGAAAGCGCTCCATTCGCCTTCGATGTTATCGACATGTAGCCACTGAGCTGGGAACTGGAATCTATAACAGTGCAAAGAAAACATGAGAAAGGATTCAAATCGATCGTTAATCAAATTCATATGGTAACATGCCACTTGATTGTCTTGCCTGACGTATTTCCCACTTATCAGAACTTATCACAGAACACATATCAGACTATCATGACTACGACACCAACCTTTGCCTCTCCAAAATACGTTGGGCCTCTCTATAGATGTCGACTTGCTTCTCCCAGGCCAACACTTCTCTCTTCAATTGCTGAACGTAAGTGATTAGGGACACCGCGTCGCTGGTTGACGCAGCCTCTACAAAAGCGTATTCAATAAATTTGATGTCACTAACATTATGTTAATTGTTGAACGAAACTCTAGTAAAGTATACCTGTGCTTACATCCTAAATCAGAAGATAATTATGATTTCCTTTATTTAGTTATTAGTATAAACCGATTTTTTACAATTCTTTACATATAAAAAAGTATTAGGTCTTTCTTACCAATGGTCTGCTGTTCAAGCTGCCCCCTGGACTTGGTGAGTTGGGAGTGGAACTGAACCATCTCACCACCGAGCAAGGCGCCAAATTTGCCCAAAACTTCCTTGTGCCAAGCGTCGTATTTCAGAGCCACTTTGCTTTGCACGCGGGCAAAGTCAATCACCACAGGGCCGTATTCTCGACGTGTATCTGATGTATCGAAGGTGGTGCGCGATTTTCTGGGATTTATGTTTTTGTTAGTTGTCTTAACATTTTACTATCAAAATAACTAGAACACTAAGGTATTTGAAAGAACAAAAAACTCTTGTTTTAACTTACTTGATATCATTAAGACATTTAATCCATAGAGTGATGTCTTCTCCAAGGCGGCCATATAAGCTTTCAGGCTGAAGATCCCACAGTGCTTGGTAACTAAAAATTATAACAACATAAGTTAATTAAAACAAATATTAGTGTCAGATAGAGGTAGTTAAATACTAACCGCAGCCACTCGTCGACATATTCGCGGACTTCGGAAATCTTGTGGTCAATTGCGCCATAAGCGTTCTCAAGTGGAGACGAACCTCCTGGCAGCTTGGTCAGAAGGTTTCTGTACGTAGCCGTTTGGGCGCGCGCCACGCCTACTTGATATCTATTGGTAGAAAAAACACATTAGGAGGAAACTTTCTCATCTTAATTTCATCACGGGCAATAATATTAGTAAATTATATAAACACCTATCACATTGTTCTTGATATAATATTCTACAAATTATAAATTAAAAAATACAATTTATTCTATTAATAGTTAAACAGAGTATTGTGGGAAGGAGTTGATATGAATATTTTTAAGTGATGTCATGTGATACGAGACCTGGTGCTTTGCAAGCGATGCTGGCTGGTGACAATGGCCTGCCAGGCGAACATCTGCCTCATAAGTTGGAAGCGAGCCTCTTCTAGCGAAGGGAACAAGTACATTTGCTGGTTTGTGATGCGCACTTCATGGACTACGCGAGCAATCTGTCAACACCACAATACATAAAGTTGCTGCGACCAAAATTATATCCCAAATATGAATAACATATGTATGTAGAATAAAAAGCGTTGACGAAATAAAAAAAAAGAGTGTAAGAGCAGATATGTTGCAGTTGTTAACTGACCTGTGGTTCTCCCCCTGGTTTATGGGTCGGTTCAGTGGGCGAGTAGGTGTCCATAGAGAGATCAAGTTCATTGCTTTTTCCTAGTAGAGCCATCGTCCAAGCTTCGACGCCGGATTGCAAACGCGCTGCAAGGCTTTTCTCGACCTATTTTAAAATTAATTATAATTTATTATGCAGATAATATTTCGCGTCGATATGGAGATCACATCACCGTAATTCGAACTATAATGAATAATAGATAACGTAAATACCTCTTCATCCAAACGCTGCACCCACAAATGCAAGTTGCTATACTGACGCAGTGATAAATCATCAATAGCGCGTTGTAGACGGCTCAATATGTCTGCCAAGCTCTGCGCAGAATACGGACACGTCTCCAAAGAACGAGCGTCCACTGAGATCTGCTCTTCGACTGCTAGGAGGTCTTCCACCTAAATAATACATATTCATATTAAAATAACAACCTACAAGGAAGTTATTTTGGAACACCACATGTAGAACAATTGTTATTTGTAAAAAAGTAAGCAACCAATTAAACCAGATCCAATTAAACTAATCTCCATACAACTGTAAACATCAATTTAACTTAACTGGAATACAATCATATTTCTTAGATACCACATTTAGTTTCGCTTAAAAAAACTTATTCTGTACGGAAACCAAAATAATCGTCTGATAATATATAAAAACAACAGACCTTTTCTTGGAAGAGCAGCACCACTTCGCTCAGCTTCTGCACGTAGGGGTCTAGTTTATATGACTCCCAGACCAGAGCCATGCCTTCAGACACTTGGTTCAGTACATCGCGGCGCAAACCCGCCACTAGAGGGATGATGGACGCTTTGTCGCGGATCTGTAAATAGTTTTTTGCTTAAAACCACACGCGAATTATAAAAATGAACGATAAGAATAAATGTTTTGGACATGTTCTATTTTTTCAAGAAGAAGAGGTATATTTTGTGACATAAAACTATTTTGTCTATAGACATTTGAAATAAAATGTTATGATTTTCGCATAGAAATTACTATATATGACATATATTTTTAAAAACTTGAGCATTTTGCAATACATCGAATTGCTCTTGCCCATTCTCCGACTTGAATTGAATTTTCTATTCAATGAATGCAATAAGTATTTTCATTTCGTCTTGGTAAGAAACTTTTAATAACTGAATTAAATTGAAAATATGATAGCACTGAAATGCTCTAGTTTGTATTTACTGGAAAATTACTATCAGTAAATCATGATTATTCGATGGATTATTAAATAATTTCGGTCGCAAGGCGATCTCTTGTACGCAAGGCAAATAAATAACACTGTAAGTTCCTCAAACCTGTTTATTAGCAAAATATTTTGAAAGGCAAGTTTAAAATATGAAAGCGAAATGGTAAATAAATACATCTATAAACTAAGAAAAAGGCAATGTTTCTTAGTGATATGAAAAACGCGCCATGATTCAATAAAATATTTACACTAAGATTGTTCTGAAATAGTTTAGGAAACATGAAACACAACAATAATAGTACAGGTGAAGAAAACAAAATTAACAAGGCGAGATAGACTATTATCCATGCAGTCGTAAATATAAAACTACCTTTGTATGGTTCCTATTATTTAGCTGCGTAAATAAAAATGCATGTGTTAGTGACATCACAAACATGACATTTTTAAATGTGAGTTTTGTTTATAAAATGTTAAGTGTTTTATTTTTGTGCCAATTTAATATGTCGTTTCGTGTCATATTTATTGTGCTTGTACACGGTGAATGAACGTGTTTTTAGAGAATAAAACGTTTTAATTCCATACCTTTTCTAAAGTCCGTTCGTAAGTACGCACGCTTTCGATGAGCGAGATAGCAAATGGGTACAGTTGGTTCGCTTGGTGAGCTTTGTTGACGATAGCCAATGGTACTCTACAAAAGAAAATTATTTATATGACACTGCGAATCCACATTACGTTGAGAACAATATAATATATAAAAAGTACTCTATTGGTTTGTTACCTGAATCCTAAGTTCTTCAAATTGCGAACTTCTTTGTAAAGGGTTATTATTTCCGGCAAAAAGTTGACTTTCAGCTTTAATATGGTTCCAGTTTTGCTTGAGCGGGCACGTACTGATTCAATCGCAAAGATACGTCCAGACACACCAAGATTACGTTGTTGCACCTGCGAATAGTTTTTGCAGCCATGAACGAAAGAAAACTTGTACGATGTTTACGCACTTATTGACGTAAAGACTTATTATATTTACCTTTCGAGCCCAATCATCAAAGACTTCTTGAGTATCCAATTTGAGACGGAAACTATCACCATCTGCTTTCAATTTTTGCCCTTCGATGTGATTTTCCCAGCCCTTACCTTGATAAAAATAAATTATTAATTTCACGATTTCACAATTATTCGACAATTGAAGTATTAAAGTTGCTGGTAAATAACTACCTATATACTGTGAACAGTATATAGGCGTTTTTTATGTTCTTGAGATGAATCTCAAGAACATAAAAAACGGATCATTCGTCTAAAAAGGAACATAATGTAGTAAGCTTAAGTAATTATAAATATGTTTAATGTATTACCAAGTACATCTTCGACTCTCTTCAAGTAAGCTGTGAGTTGATGATCAATCTGCTTTGCCCAAATAATTGAGCCTGCCACAGGCGGCAGGTCTCGCACTAGGGATAGCCGGCTGCACTTCGATTGGGGATATTGGACCTAATGGAAAAGGGGAGGAAGTTTCAAAAATATTATATTTTTCTATTTAGCTGGAAGTTAAGCTACTATATGCGTCCACGATTTGTCCCTGGCCTATTATAGTAAAAAATAAGTTAAATTTAATTATATAGAAATAATTAGATAGAAGATAGAATAGAAAAGTTTGAATTAGACAGATTCAAAGAAGGGTACTTAAATTCAACTTAAGCTAACAACGTATTTTACCTTAAACTTCTCATGCAATGCCTCGATATCGTCCTTTACACGTTGTATAAGCTGCGTTTGATATTCGCGGATGGCGCCACGGATGTGCGGGCGAACGAACAGAGCGTTGAAGCGGGAAAAAATGCGAAACATTTCATTGGCGTTCTTTGCCGTTCCTAGCTGGTCACGGAGGTGGGCTGTGATTCGGGTCTCGACCCGGTCTGGAAACATCACCGAATAAAAAAAAAAAAAAATTATAGACCTATATAAAATAAACCTCGTTGCTACTATAGAAATAATATATATAATTATGTTTATAGTAGCAACGAGGTTTTGACACAATATCCTATCAATTCCTATCCCAATCAGTTCCTATTTCATATTGCACAAGTAGTGCAATATGAAATAGGAACTCTCGAGTAAATAAGTATACTTAATGCTCATGGTCCAAAATGTCCAAATAGGATTGAAGAAGAAAGAATAGTACAGTAGTAGTAAGAAGTTAATATAATTATTTAACTTTTAATGTCTACTATTTCAATTCAACAACAATGAACAAAAAGGAATCAACTCTACAGTGTAAGTTAAAGTCTGGAAACTTCTTGAAGAATCAGTTCAAGTATTCATCAAAAAATAAATAGCGACATGTTGTATTTTTTAATATATAACTCTAAAGGAAGAACTGACCAATTCTATCTTCATAGCGACGCACAGCCGCTTCCCATGCATCGCAACCCTCACGTGAAATGTCGAGACAATCCACTTCTTTTACGTTCTCATACGCCAAATTAACCTGGAGGAAAAAAAAGGGGTCCTACAGCAATAACAATGGAAGATAATCATAGGATTTCACAAATTCTACAAAAAAAGGCAATCATTCTCATTGACGATGTTAATATAGAAAACAATAGGTAATCCATAAAAACTATAGGACGAAACTGTTCTCCCATATCATCCCTCACTCCTTGTGTCGTGACTACCGTGACCCTTAAATGTTTTGTCATTTCAGTAACTTTTTCTTTAATAAATATTCAACATGTATACCTAAATCTAACTACAGATTATTTAGTTATGTAAATTGTTTAATCAGTTTCGAATAAATTTCTAATGCTTTGGTTAAACTGCTGTACACATATAAATTAAATTATCAAATGCAATTGAAAACTTATGTAATTAATTAATATATAAATAGCAGGTACTGTAGGAAGTTAATACCTCGGCAATGGCGTTCGCATCAGCAGCATCCATTGGCAGCGAGTGGGGTTGGGCGGGCTCGCCTCCAGCGCCAGCTTCTGTTGCCACGGTGGCACGCGGACGCAGCACCTGTGTAATAGAAAAAATAAGTTCACATAACAACCTGACATACAACATATATGGTTCACAGCCAGGTCAATAAACAAAAATTAAGGCCAAATTAAAGTATTTACAATATTCAGAGCTACGAAGCATTAATTTATATTCATCAATTTCATTTTCCATAGTATTATTTTAAATTTATAGAAACAAACACTACTTACTGCACAGAAGATCAGTACTTCAAGTGAGCACTAACTTCTTTATTGAAAACTTTATAGATATGATTATGAAATTAGTTATGTACTAACCCTCAGCATAACCGTGCGCAGTTGTTCATGGTGTCTACGGAAACGACGCATATGTTCCATTCGAGCTTGAAGCCGCTTGTGAGACGGAGAGACACGCCATACCATCTTTAGGTGTTCATCTCGCTTTTTCTTCACTATATCACTGCCGACAAAAAATATGCTCAAATTATTATATTCCTAGATCAAATGATTTTGATGAAGTTCTTGTATTTATGTCTTACCGCAAAAGACCCTGAAGTTTTTCATACTCATCATCCCAGCTCGAGAATACTTCGAAGCACTGAGTCATGACACGTTCGAAGTCTTCGAAAGGAATGTGCATGAGGCGGCGAGTACCAAGAACCTAAGATAAGATCATTTACAAATTAGTAAATAGCCCAAACTCCAACAATAAAATTTGATTGTAATTTTTGGATAGTTACCTTCAAGAGTTGTTGTCCAAGATCTCTGGAGATAGCTTCGACAAGTCTTAGCCCACGCTGAATGGGGTATTTTGTGGAACGGATTTTGCGAAGATGTGAGAAAATTTGCTGGACTGCAAGCCTATAAAAAACCAAATAATTTTTAAGTGTAACATGAGATAGATATCAAATGAAACTAGTTTATTGCAAAACAAAAATAAAGGAGCAAAAAGTATATTTTGGTAGCTGGTTTTACCTGATCCTCTCAAGTTCAGTTGCACTAAGTAAGTCATTGATTGGGAAGTCCTTCATAAGGGGATTGTAATCTGAAACAGTTGCTAAGGCTTGTTTCAGACCTGTATCTGTATCAAAAGATACAGTAGCATGGAAACGCTTTCCGTACTTCAGAATTTCTAAAGTAAGGGCCACCTGTAAGAAAAATCATGTTTACATTAACACCGAAAGTGATATATATATGAGGACATATTATGTAAAAAGTAGCACAGATGGTACCTCAATACTTTCTCTTTTCTCTTGAATGCGATGGAGAGCTCTTTCAAGGTTCAGCCAAAAGGAAATCTCTTGTAGCGCTGTGCCATTTGACGGGTCGCGATCCAATTTAGTAACCTATTCAATGTGATAAAATAAAGTAATTGAGTTATATAAATAATAATATAAGCTAAATATGTAACTCTTTTGTAAGTATTATAAAAAAAATCGAATCTGACTTTTTGGATCTCTTTTATCCAGCGATTGACACCATTTTGCAGCTGGTTCAGGAATGTTGAATCCTCAACTTTATCTCCGAAATCGGCAACACGAGGTTTGCGACCTTCATCTGCAGCCCTGGATTTGTAATAAAAAAATTGTTAACTTTATGAAGAAATATATTGCAAATATGAAGTTGAGTATGTTTATATACTTTTTAATAACAGCTGCCACTAAGGGATGAACTGGTAAGGTGATCTCAGGAATATCAATGTTTTGTTGCAGGTGCAATAAGCCCATTTCAAGCTCAGCTATTTTCTTCTCAACAGATGGCGCCATCTTGTCTCCATCCCTGTGAAATGAAGTAAGCGCATATCACCAGATTTTTTATATTTATTGGATTATCTGGTCTTAACATTTTTGTATATCTCTATAAATACACAATACCTAGTATACGAAATGAACTCCACATAGTATGCTTGGAAGACTGTGTAAATTTTCAGTACAGATTAACAACATGTCACTTTGGTGCAGATATTTTCAATTAAACATATTATGTCACACATTTTGTGAAACACTTACAGGAAGCTGTGAAAAAGTACATAAAATCTTTTTATTTTAAAAATATATATTTTCTAAACTACCTGTCAGCCCTTCCACTTTCCTTGACGTAACTCTTGAAGAACGGAGCCATAGTCTTGCTAATGAAAGCATGGAGTGTTTCATACGGGGAGCCATCGGACAAGTTGATGAGACGCAACTGGCTGTGGATCGACTTATCAGCTTCAATGACTGCACCACGCTTAATGCATACAAATGCAGCCACTCTTGGAGAAGTGAAGTGGACCTAAATAAATATATTTAATTCAAGAGATGTAAATGCACTTGTAAGCTGATGCATTTCAATAATTAATAGTAAATGCATGTACACTAGTAATGAAGATTTATGACAAATACACATTTAACCTTAAAACAATATATAAAATTCAACATGTGATTGCTAATCACATGTTATCACTATAGCACTGCATTGCATATGGGTTGGAATGACACTTACCATTTGGTGTACAACTTACTTGTTAGATTACAAATAGCATGAAAATTATGTAAGACATACATACATAATTATCATCACACCAAGTCTCTCTCAAGGTGGATAGAGTATAAGACTACCACTTCACTCTTGTCTTACACACCAAGATTGCAAGATTGTCAAGAGTTGCAATCTCCGTATCAGATAACTACATATTCTCTACATGCATCCAGACTAACCTCATTACTGATTTGGTATGTGACAGCTTCCTTCTCTTCTTCTCCCTCAGTTGGTTGTTCACTGTCATCCTCTGAACAAAAAGATTATTGTATTATAAACTGGTATCTATATCTTCATTGATTCATTAATTTTAGAGAACATAATTTTCATAATAAAGTAAAATGTATAAAACTAGAACACCTGAAATGGGCGGTGATCACAAAATCCTAGGGCTAACTACAGCAGAGAACCATCATGAGAAAAAACACCTACTATACTATCTAGAGTGCATGCCAAAGAACTGGTTGGCATTGCCGACAAATTATCTTTCGAATTATGTAGCTAAGTATAATCTGCATAATTTGTATGATGATTATCTGTTGATGGTATGATGTAGTAAAAAAAAATATGCAGGCGTGATGTCATCAGATACTGCGACAGTTAATTCAATACACGTTAGAATGTTATGCTGATGAGGTATAAAAAGAAATGGGAGGGTAGCTTGTGAACACACCTTTGAGTGAGAATCGTTGAACGTACAATGAAGACACCTGGGGATCGGTGATGAACTTTCTAATACAGTCTTGGTTTACTTTGTCGTCGAGTGCGGCGTTTAGAGTTGGAGGAACGATGTCGTCTTCTGGCAAAAGTACCGTTGCAGCTTTGCGCAAGTAATTTGCAAAGTCTTGGAAGTCGACTGCGATGACATTTTGAGCCTCCGAAGCATTTTCGCTCCCGTCAAGGGAGTCTCCCATGATGTTCTACGGGATATTATGGGCTTTCGTAAACGAATCAGTTAATAATCAGAAAAAATCCGCCGCAACTGTATGTAGCAGACTACTCACACACAACCATAAAATCAATGGTCGGTCGGTACTCGGTCGCGCTCGCGACGTTTGTAATAGGATGACGCATCAAACTGATGTTGCATGTACTAAAAACAGTTTTTTGTGAAATATTAATATGGTGATTGGTGATGATAAATTGGTACCACATACAATTGATTTAGCTTTCAATTGTTAAATACAAGTGTGGCCAAGATGTAAACGATTTTAACTATTACAATTTTATTACTGCTAGGCTGAAACGTAGTGGTTATGTAGTCTGTGCTGCTAAGTATTTTGATAGCTGGCAAATTTATTGTTTTTGTTATTACAGTTTCGTTTATTGGTGCCAAGATAAAAGCTTGATAAAAGGCTTAGAATAAGGACTTAGCGTAAGTCGTTATTCTAAGGAGCCGCAGAACAATGACTGAAGCTCGTAGTATTTTTAGGGTTCCGTACCTTAAAAGGAAAAAGGAACCCTTATAGGAACACTTTGTTCTCCGTCTGTCTGTCTGTCAAGAAGTTTAATCTCAAGAACGCGTGGAGTTATCAAATTGACCGGGTATATGGTCTCTTTATATTATAGCTATAAAATAATCAAACCTGTAAGTAAATATGAAGAAAGATATGACCGTTTATGTCGCAAATTTTCGCATATTTTGCGATTTCACAAGGAAATCAAAACCTATAGGGTACTTCCCGTTGAACTATAATTATTAAATTTGGCAAGAAGCAGTCTTACAGCACAAGTAAAGAAAAAAAACTACAAATCATAATTATGTAGTTAATTTTTGTACAAGTGTGTACGGAACCCTCGGTGCGTGAGTCCTACTCGCACTTGGGCGGTTTTTTATTTAGTAGCATATCGGTTGAGATATTTTCCAGTGTCTCGTAAATTGTGTTATCTTTAATGGGTATTTTTGTTGTCGTTTTGGTGCAGTAAATTTTAATTGACTGATTTACAGGAACATTGGCTCTTTTATTTATACCACTAAGGTGGCGCGGCGCACAAACATACGGCCCACCTGATGGTAAGCAATAATAATCGGTGGCGGTACAGTCCCCAGTCGGGCGGCTCCAATTTTGATGGGAAAACCCACGGGAAATCTCGATTCGCCCTACCTTTCTTTTTTAGCTCATGGCGTGATTAATCACTGTAGTAACTTAGAAAAACGTATTGGTACAGGCGGTGATTTGAACCTTGGCCCATTAGATGACAGGTCGTTGCTTCAACCACAAGGCGACCACGGCTTGAAATAATGCTATTATACACCTTTTGGATTACGTGATTTGGTCAGGTTTGGTGGATTGTCTCAGGAACCTCCAATAAACATTAGAATGCATAACACACGGCATTTTAATGCCAAAAACACGAAACATTTAGGAACATGAATATTCTCTAATATTCGACACTGGCAATAATAGTCCCTGAAGAGGACTGATTGCCATACTTAGGATGAAGAACATACACACATCCAAGCAAAATAATTATTTTATCAGCGTTGCTATCCAATGTGGCAATGCTGCCAGCCTTCTTGGCAAACCCGATTAGTTTTTTTTCCAATTTATTTGTAAATAAATAGATGGCCGATAATTGCTGTTTTATTTTTTAAATATTATTTGTTGTATAAATAGCAATTCAGTTTTAAACATACTTTGGCATTTCAGCATAGATAGGAAATATACGTATTTAAATATTATGTTTAAAGATTTAAAGAATATAAAATAAAATATTTTTCGGGTGTTGTGGCCAGAGGTCCTTTTTTCATAATCACGTAAAACACCCAGGTATTTCCTTTAAAAGCATTTTCAATCAAGCCGCCCTCATCTCCTTAGCTTTATCCATCACGGTCGGCAAAAAATCTGCCAGTATCAGCACGCGCCGCACTTTTGCAGAAGCGGCTCTATTTTACTCTTAACATAGTTGAATTTTGTATGTAGCTTGTTTAGGTTGAAAAGTACAAGAAGGTGAATATCGGCAGCGCAGGCTATAAAAGCAGTGATTCGATGAGCGTTTCGTCAGTTTACAAGCTCGCTGTAATAAGATATCGGACGCTCTATCACCCTGGAAAATGTCTTTATTATACCCCCTGAAACAGACATGCCCTATATTGAGGTGTATGAGAACCATGGAAACTGAGAAGCTTCGTCATTTTAATTTTGTCAGTTTGCATTGGCGATTAGTTTGATTGCGTTATTATTACCTTCTTTAAAATTAAATGTTGTTAGAGACTAGAGAGCCGCTGACGACGTAATATAATATTTATTTTACTTGGTTTATTTCGATTTAATTACATTATTGTTGCAAGTATGTAATATATTTTTACTTGAATGTACATCAACATCGTTGAACCTTAAAGCCGCTTAAAGTTTGCTTTGTTCCAAACGCGCTCTCGTTTGTAGATACTTATTCCATTTTCACTAGTTCCTAACTTACCAAAGAAAGGGAGAAACGTTTTCGTGTGGTAATTTGTCGCTAAAATCCTTATTTATTGCAACGGAGAACTTGGATCGGTCCCGGGGGCGAATTGCAAACTTTGCTCCTTTAACTTCGCTCCACTGAATACCGACACCTAGAGCACATATTGCGGTTGAATCCTCGTTTTCTTGTTTCAATTGAATTATCTATGAAAACTTTGAAACTATGTCGACTAACTTAATCAGACCAATAAATATGAGGGTCAAACAATGAAGTCTTCATATCGTACTCAATAGAATTGCATTGATTGTGGCCCTAATGATATTTAAACAAAGTTCATATGCACAAACATTTTGCGGATTATGGAGCCGATTCAGTCGATTTGTGTGTGGTATTGAAGGAATGTAACTTCTTAGTCTTATTTCGCAAGTAAGTATATATTTACCCTCCTACTATCCTTGAAGGGAGCAGACGGGATCAAAGAGCTGTGACTAAATTGCGTGTACGGCATAAGTGTCGGTTTCTCTTCTTTTCCACAGCTTATGAGTTCTTTAAGGCGTGGAGTTATGCTAATGTTTTTTTGTTATATTCAAGTCAGCATTATTGGATGTCATACGAAAAATAGTCTGTATCGGGTCGGGTTTACTTATAGGCTACGGTGACCGCTTACTAACAGGCTGGCTGTACGTTTGTTTTTGTGCAGTACAAATGTTGAACCGGGTAGTGTTAAATACTTAAAGAAGCCTATAATTATCCTTTTGATTGTATCGTATCCGCTTTTCCGAGCTTTAGTTATTATTCTGAGTGGTGCCCTATGTATATGCTTTTCCTTCAGAAAGCTTTTCCTTTCCTTCAACAGAAATCTGGTTTACTTCCTTTTTAACACCTAATACTCACCTTATTATAATGTAATTATAAGAATTGATCTGTCCCGAATTCATATTTATAAAGCGTTATAACTAATTATGAACCCATTCCACAGTTTATTGTAACGATATTGTTATACGAAAATAAAAACCAGCGCATACCAACAATCATTCCATACAAGCCGCGCCATCATTATTCAATAATTTTGTCGTAAATCAAACATCACAGATTGTATAGTTCTGAAACCTTAACTGAAATCAGTATATTCTCTACTCTGAGACTGAAATAAAGGTTTTGTTAAATGTCAAATAGAATCTGGATTAGAGCGTAGCGACATACAGAATTAGCGGAACGATTTTTTCGGCGGTCACAACACAACACATCACTCATTATAGCTGCTTTGAAATAGGTTCATAAGTGTATATAATAAGTGTAATGTTCTTAAAATCGGATCGGTTTTCCTTTTTACCTCTAGACGTGGCATACCCGATCGTTAAATCTGACTGTGATACTAACTACCGATCGATCGTCGACATGATGAGGTCTTTGTTCGTCGACATGATGAGGTCTTTGTTCGTCGTGACTTTTCAAGTCAATAGGTAAGTTGTAACATTAAAGAGCTTGCAATAGACTTATTGCAGGTATCGAAGAGGGTTTGAACCCTATACCTTCGTGCCCACTCACTTTTGACTGGTAAGATTTTGCCGTGCCAACTCCCAGTAATTTTCTAACAGATAGACTTGCGAGGACATGGGACAATATTTCCATAACCATAGTGCGATATTTTTGATTAGCGGTTGATAAAGGCTTTCAAAGCCGTGTTTAATACCAATGTTAAACTATTTTCTAATTTAAAAGTATTTTTTCGCTGTATAGCAGGTACATACAACCACACTGTCATTTATTATGTGTTGTCGTATCGTATGTATTTCATGTTTCTCTCCCACCCTGTTCTTATCTGGGCTTTGTGTGAACACTGAACGCGTGAGTGAACTGCTGTGAACAACGAAAAACTAGCGCGATGGACTAGCAACTAATGGTTCACCAGTGAAAGTGGTTCCCGATAGCGGCAGGAGTGGATCAGGTGAGTGTAGGGCCATAATATTTATATCAATTTAATATGGAGTCCATTAACCTGCGGTACGAACGGCAACTTTAGTTGTGGTGACACCTTTTAGGCTATTGTCGATGATTCACCCATCACATACAAACACCTAATTAGCTGTATTTATAATAGGTGAATTTATAATTTACTTTAGATAAGGCCTGTCATTATGGCGGGCATGTATCTTATGTTTACCAACTAACTACGAGGATTAATTCCTCGTGGTAAGTTGGTAACCTTAATCTCTTCAATAGGTTATTGTTAGGTACAATATACGTATCTGCTCGTATCTGCCTTTTTTATTTCGGTTTTAGTTGCTTCTATTCCTGAATTCCGTTTAAAAGTAAGTAGGTAGGCAAATGCGAAATAAACAACTTGGCAAATATTTGATCCCAACATATCAAAATAATAATTTTAATTATTCCACTTACCATAACTAAGTTTCGATGGATAACAATGGAAGTTTGTATTAATATACTAAAATAATATATAGGTACATCTACATAAGTATACATAGGTAGGTAGCGAAGAAGCTGGTAAATTAACGTCAGGCTGTTCATGAAAGTTTGTTACCAACATAGCAGTTATACTAGCGTATTAATAGGTTTGTATCCACGTGTTTAATTTAGTTGGATAAGCAAATATGTTTCTAGGCAATCGCACCGTTCTGACAGGCTATTTACCTACGAGTGCTTAGCTTTGACACATTTATTGTGATGGCTTGCTATAGTTATCTAGTGTCTTACTTTAAAGCTATTTACCTAGAACAGTGATGAACAATTATACTGGCCATACTTACTTCGTTGAAAGATACTGACAATACTTTAAAACTGATATGGGCAGCCGTACTTATAGGTTAAGATCAGTAAACCTAGAACTACTGCATACGATTGTACACCGATATCAAACTTATGCCGTTACCCATGTGATTTTGGGTTAAGGTCTGTTGGTTCCATTGGAAAGTTGCAATCGACGTCAGTATATAGATAACAATATGTTTTTTTCTATCATACCTCTATATTTCTCGTCGTCTGTGTATTAATTTACCTACTAGCTATGTCACACACCCAATTCAGAATTCAATTCAATTCAAATATACTTTATTGCACACCATGAAGTAAGTAGCATATTAAAATAACAATACAATACAAGTGTTAACAAGAGGCGGCCTTATCGCTAGAGCGATCTCTTCCAGGCAACCTTTGGGTACAAAAGAAACGAAGTGAAAGAGAAAAGAGAGGTAGGCAGGTGCGTCAGTGTGATGATCATGAGACATGACTAATATAAATACATATATTTATAATAATACTTATACTATACTATACTATATATATATATATAATAAAACAATACATACAATAAATAGGAAACTATATACATTATTTATAGGGATAGATAATAGTCTGATAACAGTTCTTTGAAGGAGACTGACGTGTGGGCTTGTCGTATATATAGGGGCAGAGAGTTCCAGAGACGAACAGCTTCAACAGTAAAGGATTTAGAGTAGAAGGAGGAAGTGAATATAGGAAATTTGAGACAGAGTTCTCTGGAATTTCGGAGGGGGAGAAAGTCGGAGGTCATAAATTCAAAGCGTTCCTGGAGGTAGGATGGAGCTCTTGGATTGAAAAGAATGGAGTATAGGAGAGATAAGATATGTGTATTCCGGCGAAGACGAATGGGAAGCCATTTGAGCCTTTGCCGAAATTCGGAGACATGGTCATATTTACGCAAACCAAATATAAACCGTATACAGAAATTTTGAAGGCGCTCAAGTTTATTCAGTTGCTCCTCGGTGAGGTCAATGTAGCTGACGTCAGCATAGTCAAGGATAGGAAGAAGTAAGGACCGTGAAAGCGTGATTTTGATGTCAGTTGGAAGGAAATTACGCAAGCGTCTAAGGGATGCCGCGGCGGCAAACAACTTTCGGCTAACCTCAGCTATTTGTGGACCCCACGATAGAGTCCGGTCAATGAGAACACCAAGATCCTTAACAACGGTGTTAAAAGGCACCTTAATACTCGCGAACAATACCGAAGGAAGATCATCCCAATTCACCTGTGCTATCAATCTACTACTACCGACGATAATGCACTGCGTTTTGCCTGGGTTAACGAGGAGTCCGTGCCTCCTGCTCCAATCAGAAATAACAACTAGATCTTTATTCATAGAATTGATAGCACAGGGGATGGTAGATAGTGGGCTTTGTTGGTAGATTTGGAGATCATCTGCATATAGATGGTAGGATGATGAGATTTGAAGAGTAATTGATTTAATAAAGATTGAAAAGAGAAGAGGAGATAAGACGCCACCTTGTGGGACACCAGCAGAAGTATTGCACCAAGACGACATCTTGTCGTCTATGCGTATACGTTGCCGACGTCCGCACAAGTAACTACGAAACCAGTCAATTACCAGTGGAGATACGTTAAGAGATCTTAATATGGCAAGCAGTATGTCGAAATCGACGGTGTTAAATGCGTTGCTGAAATCTAGCAGCGTGAGTATTGTAAGCTGAGATTTATCCATGCCAGCGCGGATGTCGTCTGTGATCTTGACTAAAGCCGTAGTAGTACTATGGCCAGGCCAGGCCAGAATGATTGAGGACAACTTTTTAAAACAATTATTTATGAAATAACACTACTTTCATGTAGTGTTGTGTTTCTGCGGTAAGTAAGGATGCCAGTGCTTCACGAGGATCGCTGGACAAGTAGTAATGCTCCTAGCACAGTGAGTCCTCATCAACAACATGGTTGGCAACTCGTTAGTGATATCCCTGATATTGCTAGCGGCTATAGGCTACGGTGACTGCTTACCATCAGGTGGACCGTATGCTTGTGTGTCACCTTAGTGGTATAAAAAATATTTGAAGCTGTCTTTGTTTGCATGTTCACAAAATTCCGTATCACGGACGCTGAGGCCATTACACAGAAGGGTACAAACAAACCTCCGTGACACAAATATGCACTCTCTGTAATTATAGTTAACGCACAACTGGCTTTAGAAGGCTTCGAGTCGGAGGTACATACACATCTACAGCTATCATCATCTTAAAGTCGCATTACGAAATAAAACTTATCCAAGAGTTAATATGTTTGGCACAGACACAACCAAAGGAACGATAAATAGAAATTGTCTAGCTTGGTCTACGTTTCTTTCTCAAATAGAAAAGTTTATTCGTTCTAGTGTTAAATTAAATGTTATCTGATAGATGATATTGATCTTTCAGTTACGGGAAGTAACTTTCACAAAAGTTACGTCTATAAGTCAAGAAAATTGCTTTCTTATATTTGCAGCGTAGAAAAGTAGTTGAGGGTAAAGGAAAATGAATGTTATTGTTATTTTGTATTTCCGTTTACTGCATAGATAGGGGGATTGTTAATGACAGCACAAGTTATACTATACGTGGGCGTTATTAGTATTGAGTTTAGCAGTGCAATCGAGTCTAATTACCAAACGTGATTATTTAGGCGTATATACGTTGCGGTCATGTTCATTATTGACTAATGTACAGTTGCCTATGCGCTAGACAAAGGTCGCTGCTATGCACGTTCGTGCCGTAATGTGCTTATGACTGTGTTGTAGGTACAGGATAAATAAAGCCGCATTATTCTCCTAACTTCCTGTACATAATCCGGTTGTCGTTACCTAGGTAAGTTTAATAGCGACATTGGACAAAATTTTCCCCAAATATACTTTTTGACACCTTTATGAAGAGACAGAGGTGGCGACACTGGGGCGAAGATTTTACAAACAACATGACATTTGGGCCGTCTCTTAGGCCAGACATAATGTTCAGAAAATGTTTTTTTTTCTCCTTATTCAGTAAACAACAATTCTTATCGCCATTTTCGTTCAACTTGAAGACCGAACCGGAGAGCTCAATAGTTCAAGCACGTTACCACTGCTATACAGTCTACATGACTTACTAATGTCTAAAGTATTGATGTTAGAAACTATCTCATATTTACTCATCATAATCTACCAGTAAACAATTTAAAAGGAAAGCAGATGGAAAATCAATCGAATCGATATTGTTTTCTTTATGGTTTCCTTTGTGCAGAAAGAGGTCAAGTGTGAGCTGAATTCGCTTTGTAGAGAAATGTACGATATATTAGGTCCTTACATATGAAATTGGCGTTTTTCGTACTGGCCACTTTAATCACGAATTTCTCCTCTTTGGTAAGGAATTCCAAATTCAAATTTGTACAGCTATAGACTCATGTATTTGTGCTTCGATGATCGTCATTCATTTGTTTTTTTTTCTTCTGTTTTTTTCTGTTTGCGTCACTCATTTTACAAAATGGAAAACCTTAAATATCGCATTATTTACGAGTACGAGTTCCGCCGTGGCACTAGTGCTGCGGAAACAACTCGAAGGGTGAATGATGTGTATGGCGGTCGTGTTGCAAAAGAAAACACAGTTCGTTTTTGGTTCCAACGTTTTCGTTCTGGAAATTTCGACCTGCAGAACAAGCCCCGTGGACGGCCTGAGACTCAAGTTGATAATGAAGAGTTGAAGGCTATTGTGGAAGCGGATCCATCGCAAACCACGTCCGAGTTAGCTGCAGGCTGCAATGTTAGTGATAAAACTGTTTTAATTCACTTGAAGCAAATTGGGAAGATTAAAAAGCTTGAAAGGTGGGTACCTCATGAATTGACTGAAACAAACCGGCAAACGCGCGTCGACTGCTGCGTTACATTACTAAACCGGCACAATAATGAAGGTATTTTAAACCGAATCATTACCTGTGATGAAAAATGGGTTCTTTACGATAATCGGAAGCGCTCAGCGCAATGGTTAGATCCTGGCCAGCCAGCCAAATCCTGCCCCAAGCGAAAATTTACCCCAAAAAAGTTACTTGTAAGCGTTTGGTGGACTAGTGCCGGTATTGTTCATTACAGTTTTTTCAAATCTGGCCAGACTATTACGGCTGATGTCTATTGTCAGGAATTGCAAACCATGATGGAAAAGCTAGCGGCTAAACAACCTAGGCTGGTCAATCGCTCCACGCCACTGCTGCTTCACGACAACGCTAGACCACACACTGCGCTACAGACGGCTACTAAATTAGAAGAGCTTCAATTGGAAAGTCTAAGACATCCTCCGTACTCCCCGGACCTTGCTCCAACAGATTACCATTTTTTTCGAAATTTGGATAACTTCTTGCAAGGGAAAAAATTCAACTCCGATGGGGCAGTCCAAATCGCCTTCAAAGATTTTATTGATTCCCGTCCGACTGGTTTTTTTAGTAAAGGGATCAATGAACTACCTAGGAGATGGCAAAAGTGCATAGAAAATAATGGTTCATACTTTGATTAATTAAATATATTATATTAAAAAATATTCGACTTTTTGTTCCTCCCATACAAAACGCCAATTTCATATGTAAGGACCTAATACATTTCAGAGTCAAATATGTATACTTTTCTGTAATTTTTTACTAGTATATTGATACCGCGAAGGATTTTCGATTGCGAAATTGCAGTTTTCTAAAAACTACTAGGTATAGGTATCCAACGGAGTCCAAAAATATACCAAGTTAAAAATATACAAGTAATTATTTTACATAACAAATAGAGACTTAATAGGATCATAGAAACAATTTATGAATTTCATTGAACTGAAGAAAGTGTGAATTTTCTGATGGCACCTCGAAGTGCGAAGATTAGTTTTGCTACTATTTTGTATGAACTTTCGTTAATTTCTACTAAGTACACAGAAAATAAACGAAGTTCTTAAACTAAAATGAGTATAGTTGTGCCACTAAAGTAACAGATAAAAGAGCTAATGAACAGGATAAAAGTAGAGAACATTGAAGTTGCTGATTCGTTTTGTCCATGTCTATTGAATAAAGCTGTTAAACGAGTTGGCTCCAAAGCAACGACGTCGCGGATTGTGAAACTTTGCGAACAAGTTGGGCCGAAGTTGTTGTAGTTTTTGACGTAGCTGTGGTATTCAAAACATTTTTGAATATTCCCGAGTATGAAAGTTGTGACAATCCCGGATTAGTGCGGGAACCCTGAGAAATGGGAGGGTGGAATTGGAAAAGTTGAAGCGGACGGCTCACGAGGATTATTGGCACAATGCGACATGTATAAACTTTCAGCTACCTACATCACAAGGGTACCCATTGTCTCAATCCCACTACCATATCCCGGATTTATATTTCGATAACTAATAGGAGACTGGGTGTAGTTGACTTGCCATGCAATTCTCTTAAACAAATAAGCGTCTGAATTAGCTACAGATTTTTTGGTAGCTCTTAAGCAAATTTGGACGCTTTTTGTCCAATTGCATAGCACAGCCGCTGTGAGATAAAGCATTTTATTATTACGTACTAAAACTTAGTTCAGCTACGAATCTAATTTACTTAGTTTGTACAGCGATACGCTAATTATACACTAATAGGCAAATTTAAATGCCGCATGTGCATTCGTCGCGTATCTGTCGTGTCCATCTTTATTACTAGGTATATGATACGTATATTATTTACTCTGAGGTACAATGGACAAAAACAAAATTAGTATAATTCACTTTAATATTTCTTTAATTATAATTTAATGCATATTGGATATATTCTACAAAATATAACTAATAAAAAAACTAGTTTATATAAATTGTAACCAATATTCCTGTTTCCAGGGCTAATTTAAAACTATTAACAAAATATAATTATTATTATATTAGGGCAAATCTGATTACGTATTGCAACATTGAGCGGAGCAATATAATTGCATAGCATAGCCAATATGTATTTTACCACATTGTGTATTTATTTCTTCATATTACTCATAACTGCAAATGCTTTGTAGGACCAGTTGATAAGCTGAAATAAAAACTGTTTCTAGGTAGTATGAACTTTAAACTAAAGTTTCGATATGTTGTTGGTAAACGCCTTTCACTTCAAAATGTTTGTCTTGTTTAATAGGATTCTTATTAACTCATATCGACGACAGAAAATGATTAACGGTTAGGTCAGTGCGACTACCTACAAAATCAGTCTCAGTACACGGTTTTTAACGCGAAACGTATTGTAATAACTTTTAGAATACCTAAGCCAAATCTACTCTAAATATTATATATTGTTTTCGAAACACGGGAGATGTGTTCATCTACTTCGCATAAAAAATAAGTAAAGCGAGTCAACAGATTAAACTGCCACTACTTTCTAATACTTATTCTTAAAAAAAACATATTATATTATGTGTACGTTACATAGCTGATTATATTAAGAAGGCTTGCGAGCAAAAAATAGACAAAAATAGGTTTTTACAGATCTGTCGCTGTCGCGGTGTGCCTAAGCCTCTCCGAACAAAATGCGAGCTGTCCCTCGGAGTGCAAATGTAAAAATATTGTATATGTCTCAAATGACTGTGTACTTTTAAAGTTTAAGACATATGTGACTGCGGATGTACTATTACTGCTAGTGAGTAATCCGTACTACGAAAAACGGCTATATGACTGATGTCCATTTTATAATACGCGAACGCGAAACCATTAGGAACAATAAATCTACAATATAAAGAATTTTGACTTCAATTATTTAAAAAAGTACATTTTGTAACAGTGCAGATGACTTCATATTCATTTCTGCCGTTAATATGTATGTCTGTAATATGGCTGTCAATGTAACATTTTTTTATTCAGAATGTTAGTGGAATAATATAAATAGAGGTATACAGAGATAACAAGCTAGGAACCAACTTAGTTACTAAACTCTTTAAGTCGTAAAATATCTTACAACGGTGTAGGTGTCCAGGGAGAGAGTAAATATCTTCCCCGCTGTGACTCTCATAGGACGCTTGCATCTCTCGAGGAAAATTTTGATGAACATGCTCGTTTTGCCGTCTAATTCCAGCCAGGGTGCTTCGAACGCCGCTTGCCGAAGGTTCATGCTCTGGGAATTTTTATATAAATATAATGTACACGCAATATAGATTTGGTAGCATGAAACTGACTAATACATTTTTCCTTCTAGCTACGGAATCAAGTTATTTAGAAAATGATATCGTGTAATTAGAACAAGGAACTGGAAAGACTGATACTTTGCTATGTTATTGCTGCTATATTATATAGAATCATAAGTCAAATAAACAGATTTTCTATGAGTGGAGAAGTCAATGATGAATGTAAAAGAAGCATAAAAAGTGTGCAAGTCAAGAGGGATATGTATAGTCTATAGTTTCAGCCTTCCCTGTAAGGGTGATTTGGCGTCATACTTTATTAACGTACTAGCGGGTAGACATTCGTTTCGGAGCATAGACATTTATCAAATATTTTGTCTACCCGTGCGAAGCCGGGGCGGGCAGCTAGTATAATATAAAGCCTATGTTACTCAGTGATAATTTTGCTTTCTAACGGTGAAAGAACTTTTGAAATTGGTCCAGTAGTTTCGGAGCCTATTCAATACAAACCCACAAAAATACAGAAATACAAAAACACAAATCTTTCCTCGTTATAATATTAGTGTAGATGTAGATTAGTGTAGATAGTGTAGATGTAGATTAGTGTAGATAGTGTCGATGTAGAAGTGTAGACAAACAAATGTTACTTTTTAACTACGGAAACAGCAAGCATTGCGACCGCCTGATGATGTTGATGACGCGGTCACCGAAGTCTTATAAATGCTTGCAATATCAGGTAGGTACTTAGTCAAAAAGTACTCAATAATTGGTATTTCCACTTATGTATCTAACACACATGATATAAAGCATTTTAATAGGTACTTAATATAGGATAACGATGAATGAAAATAATAAAGTTGAGAAACCAAATACTTTTTAAAATAATTTTTTTCACAATTGTATATACCTACTGAAAGGTCGAGTAGAATAAATGCAGTAAAAGTAAGTTACTGCATTTATTCTACTCGACGTTTTGATTGACGCTATTTTATAATTGCGGTTTATTAAATTTTAAAATCGTATTATAAGAGGCGTATAGGAGAATATGAGTACCTATACTTACCTTCCATATCAACTCGTCTCCGAACCAGCACAGAATGAACACTTCAATCAACATGCACGTTAAATAAATTGCCATCCAAACAATCTGCATCGGATGGCTGGTTGGCTCTTCAATCTATCAGAAATAGCGACATAATATGACATGAAATAATCAAACAGATGCTACATTATTTTTTTGGTCCCAAAATAATGAACTAAATATTGGTTACCTTTCGTATTTTTATAGAAAGATGCGAAAAAGCATGCTTTGTATGTAGCTCGCATTGACGTAAATGCTAATGGCGTATATGATGATGTAGGTATAATGATGGCCTAAATTATGATCTTTTTCCCGATACAACCTTGTCTCAAAGAACAAAAACTGTGGAATTGAATTGACCAAGACCAAAAAAAAAACAAACGGTATTTTATTTACTTAACCTTATGCTTTCTAAGAAGCGGTGTGAGGCTTAAATTTATTTCTTTTATGGTGGGTGTTGCTTTTGTTAGTATAATTACCTATATTAACAGCGTCGTGGGATGTAGATTCAATGCAGGCATAGCAAGGTATATTCAGTCGCTTGGATGTACCTTTTTTATATTATAACACAGCGGTCACAACTAAACATACCTACTGCCCGCCTGATGCGCTGATGGATGACATTGCAGCCTATGGATGCTTGCATTATTAGGAGTAATTCCAGCACGCATTTTTAATACGAATCAGTGGGACGCACAAGTTTCCTTACTTTCAGCACGGCGCATTCTCGAGGAATTTGAACACTTTA
This sequence comes from Falcaria lacertinaria, assembly GCA_951449985.1. NCBI lineage: Eukaryota > Metazoa > Arthropoda > Insecta > Lepidoptera > Drepanidae > Falcaria > Falcaria lacertinaria. Next base: position 4,252,727 of record OX602124.1, read on the forward strand.
CTCACAGTGAAACACGACACAACATCCGTAGATCTGTTGTAATGAGAATGTATTGCATCAGTTGTGTGAAAAGATGCTCAGATTTGCTACGCACTAGTGGCACCACTGGTGTTGCTGGCAAAGCGTTCGTGAGGGCCAATTGCTTGAATTTCCACCTAAGTGGCATATGAAAAAAATACTAACGGATAAAAACTGTATGCCTATCAAACAAAGCACCATAACACTCAGCATAAACTGTAGAGCCGACGCTAAACTAAACGTGCTCTCGATCATAGACACGTATCTGAAAAAAAAACGAGCAAATGGAAAAAAATCTATAAAAAATATTCTACGAAAGTCGATTGAAAGTGAGGCTATACGAATATTGTTAATGAAATCTAAAGGGTGTACAATACAAAATGTTATTCTATTATTACTTAGACTTCGTAAAAAATGGCTATAATATAACAAAGAGGAGAGGAGGTGGCACACGCATACGGCCCACCTGATGGTAAGCAGCCACCATAGCCTATAGCCGCTATCAATATCACTAACGAGTAGCCAACTAGGTTGTTGATGAGGACTCGCTGTGCAAGCAGAATTACTACTAGAGAAGCTTATCCTCGTGGAGCTCTGGCAACCTTACTTAGCGCAGAAACACAATACTACATCAAAGTTGTGTTATTTGACTGCGGTCTTCTGTAAGGTGAAAGTAAAGTCCCCAGTCGGGCGGCTCCAATTTTAATGGGAAACCCCACGGGAGATCCCAATTCGCCCTACCTCTCTTTCTTAAGCTCATGGTCTGATTAATTCCGTGCTTCACCCAAAAGGCCACCACGAGTTGTAAATGTACAGAAGAAATATAGAGTTGGTGCACTGTTACAACTGTTAGTAAAAAGTATCTAACATTCTCATTGAAAATATCTCCGTCTAAAGAATTGCTATAAAAATGTAATGCTCTAGCTAGAAGAATTCAAACGCTAAGCGGTTACGAGAGGATAGTTTAATAAATTACCGTATAATGCTTGTGTGATGTACGATGCATTCTCTGAGAACGGAGCGCATGTAATACCGTTTGGAATATACTTCGATGTATTTCTTCTCTTTAATGGCTCTCTTGCGTCGCCGCTCCGCCACTGCGTCGAAGTTACGAAGATTAAACGCCAATATTTCTATTTGCCCAACTGTATTGTATAAGTAATAGAGAAATAGGATTATTTATTATACTTAGGAGTTATTACTATAAACTGAAAATAAACCAAAAGGGCTCTCACTGGCGGATGCAATAAAGGCAGCTAAAATGGTGTCCATGACGCCGTCGATGATGCAAGTCGCTGGCTTGTAATAAATCTGGAAAGGTAATCAGCAGTAAATTATTCAGTGCATTATTCTCATTAGAATAGAGCTAATTAATCTCTTATATTTTGGTGTGCGTGACTCCAGTATTAATTACAGAGCCGATAATTGGTGAATTTGTACTTTGTGTCTGGCAAATGGGATTACGGACTGTTATTTTAAAAAGGTGATAAGGTAAGGTAATTCATAGGATTTTGGTTTTTGTAAATTTCGTTAACTGTTGTTTTGTTTCTGATGTTAAGTAAGTTGTTTTAGATTATTCAAAATACTGCCGTAATATCATTGGCTTATTATTGCCATATTGATATGATCAAATGTATCCTGGTACTTTGTACATTGGAAAATACAAGTTTTCTATAGTTTGTAGTATCATGGTTAATTTTCTTGGCTCCGTAATTACTTATCACATTAAATAGTAGCTGCGAAAATCCCAGCGTCTGCTAATAAAATATAACGCTTAATGAATTAAACCGGGTTTCAGCCGTACAAATTAGAGCCCAACTCATTTACACTAGTCACTTGTAGATTCAATTAAATTTAGCTCCCATTGTTTCACTACGCCTACAGTAAAATAATTTCATTCAAAATTATTTAACTTATATAAAAAGAATGTAAATTTTTGAAAAGAAATGAATTTCGCCTTTGTAAGATGACTTTTATTACATTACAAGCTGTGCCCGCGACTTTTTACACATGGAATGATTTTTAATGGGTTTAAGAATTTTGCACGGAACCCTAATTATTTTTACAAACTAAAAGTAACGTAAGTGCCGTCTTATAGCATCATTTATCTGTCAGTGAAAGTTCCGTTCAACTCGGTCCAACCGTTCGGATTTTGTTCATAATTTCATGGGCTTTTTTTTATTGCACGGAACACTAATTATTTTTCAAAATAAATGTAGCTTATGTAACGCCTTATATTTCTAGATTGGAATATGATATTTCTCATCATTTTCCTTTGGATCAATCATCAATTATTAATTAAAAATAACTATTAGCGTGTGCAAAGTGAGCTGTTTATTGCGGAAAATGGAGAAGTTCCTAACCTAATTTAATTAACGAACAATCTGTGATTTTTACCCATAATTTAATAGTTATTTATTTTGTTATTAGGGGCGGATACGAATAGGGCAAATCGGACATCATTAAAATCGGTCCAGCCGTTCTTGAATTATAAATTGTATAACTAACCTGACTTTATTTAAATTATTTACATTATTGTCTATACTCACGTGATGAATGAAAATAGTCTGGTAGACTGGCGATTTGTATACATCGACTTGTGGATACTCTACGTTTGTGGGTAGAATATCGAAGTTTTCCGTCAGAGGTATAATTATCCCCACTGTAGAAAAACACTACATCAATATAATCAATTTTGCTTTTTGGTTGCATCTAGGTTTTATACTGACCGGGAACATAATTATATTTATGATGTAAATTAAAAGCGTGCGTATAACGTTAATAACAATACAAGAGCAATACATTTAAAACATGAAATTATACTTTTTTAACAACTTTATGGTAATTGGTACGGTAATATACCCGACACAGCGCCGACGCACATAGTGGAGTAGCACGTCATCACGAAGCGCGCTGCTTTGATACTCTTCCGTATAATTTGCCTGTGCTCTCTCTCTTTGGGCTTGAATTCTTCGCAATACAAATATTTCAGGAGATTTACTACTTTATTCCGATTGAGCCAAAATACAGCCACTTTGACATATGTATACATTTCACTCAGGAATAAATATAACCTGTAACATCCCAATTATTACTTTTTCATACTTATTACTTTTATTTTACAATATATTCGTATCGTATGATTATATCAAAACAAATAAGGTACAAGCTATCTAAATATACCCTTCAGCTATGTCTCCAATATTTTCGCTTCGTCTCAGTAAATAAACTATTTCGCCTACTCCAGGCAAGAAACACACAAGCCATAATACAAGTAGAGTGTATGCCTTGTAAAGCCAAAATTGGAGAGTGTTAGACGAAAAGTTGTTGTACCACATCCCGTAAAATTTGAGCCAGTAAATGTGCACAGAATGGTACAATCGCGGATTCAGATCGTCCCAGGGCTCAATAACACCATACGGCAGTATAGGTGATAAGATAAACAACTTTTTTTTCACATTTTCAGTGAGTATTTTCATTTTTGTTCGTACAATGGGACGCATGTGAAGCCTTTGCCACGTAATTTCAGAATAGCTCATAAAACTCATCATATTATGCCCCTTTGTACAAAGCAGAGTGAGAACGACGTTAAGTGGTATTATACATTATTTTAAGGCTCAGTTAAGAGGAAGTACTCTTTGTATAATCAAGTGTCTGTATATTTATTCGAGCAATTATATTTTTACATGAAATTTCACCACTAAGTCAAATATAGACATCAAATATTACAATTTTATCAAAAGTGCAAATTTTAGTCTGCATTATAATTGTCACTGATAAATTCTTTGTATGAACATTATGATACATACGTTATTTAAAAAAAGATAGATACTTAAATATAAATTGCTGCGAAATAAATAATATTAATCAGCTTACCTATAATACCTATATTACCTTAAATGTTCTCGAATTTGCTTGTAATAGGTATACGTTTTATCCTATCAGATTCCCCTTAAAACAGTTAATTTGATATGTCGACGAAAGCAATTATAATAATTACAACAGCAATATAATTACCTCTATAAGAAAAGGCACCGGTCTCTTAACTACGGATAATTGTATTTTCAAAGAGGCTTTTTGATATTCATAATTCTTGAGTAAAACACAAAGGTAAAGAAGTTAATTTTTACTGGAACGATCAATCTACAGAGTAGACTGAAAAATCACCGTGCGATTTTGTTATGCCTTACCTCAACTTTAGATTGCAATTGTACACAAAAAACTGAGATGAAGATATCTGGATGAGACCTATAACTAAGGTGGCTACCCTACAATTCAACGTACCGTGTGCCTGATGTTATGTGATTACCTATAGATGTTGCAGACATCACTCGCGCATTGCCAAGCATGCTCTGGTAAGGAAATCCATGCTGTAAATACTTGGGGAAGCCACGTAAAGGGAAATTTTCTCCATATTTTGGGATAAATTTGCTTGATAGGTATTTTCGTTCATTCTTATTTATACTAACGGTCGGTTAGATTCGAAAAAAAACAAGGCTGTCATGAGATTCAGTAACACTCGTGTCAAACGACATTCAGTGTAAGCGTAGAGGGAGTAACTAAGACACGGTGTAAGACCTGTGTTCTGTGTCCAACGCATGGTAGTGGTGTAAAACGCATGGTCGTGTGTGTAGTGTCTTTTATTATTTTAATTTATTTCTAATGCATAATATTATATGAAAAATAATATTAACTTTGCGCCATACTTCCTCATTTAAATTTTAATTGTGCCAAAATTAATTAAAATTCAATTTAATTTGTAATTTTCGTAAAAGGCGGAACAAAGTATTCACGTATTCATATTACGATTCTAGTCCCAATAAATAAATAATGCAATAAGAACATAATAAAATAAAATAATTTTGCTATTCATCTCAATTTCATTTGATTCGCGCAATGTTTGATGTGAAAGATACCGCATCTATCAATATATATTATATTTTTCTGAAGGAGGTGGCCATTAATGAGGTCTAATCATTGTAAAAACAAATTGCTTAACTATACTATCTTATATAAAACAGTAAAAGTATTAGGCTATTAGCATACTAACCGAGTGCTGAATTGTACAAGTAATTGCGTGCTTGCAACACCAGGGGTACCCAAACCAGCAAAAAATGCTTTATACCCTTATCGAAGACCTATGTTCTATTTACTCAGTGAAAAAAAACACAACAAGGGCATTCTTCAACCTAATCATCCATGAATTCGTGGGCATCACGTCAAACAAATTTGGCCCTTTGAGTTATCAAAGTTATGTGAACCAAAACAGAAACAAAATGCCTTTTTATTACGAACGCGTATTTTGCTATTTCGTAGCGCAATCGTAAGAACATACCCAAGTACTACACTTCAAACTTCTTTAAGGTTGAAGAAATGTGGCGCAGCGTTCTCGTGAAACACGTAGGTAGGTAGATAAGTTAAATTATAGATTTTTATTTAATTTAAACAGGTTATGTCAAGAGAGTTCGATGAAGATTTGATCAATAAGTTAAAATATGTGTATATTTTAACTTTTGTCACGGGCGTAGAGTAGTAGTCGTAGTCACGGGATAAGACATTTTGTAAATTATCCGTCAAATGAAGAGACTTCACTGGTGACGGCCTCTCACAGATCGACGGCTTACACAAAACATATTATTATGCAAAAAGAGTGATAAAATGAAACGATTTCCATAATCACCATTCGCCCAAGCCAGCTTGGAAAATGAAATACGTGCTCGATCAAACAGTGATTTTAAGCCAAAAATATTGGAGGCCAGTTCGATATGTGCAAATTTTTTAAACTTGTCTCGTGAATCAGCTTTATTCACCTTTTTAAACATAATTTGATATCTTTGGTATTATTACTACTACGCAGTGCACACCCACCGGAGGTCATCGTAAACCTTAGTAACCCACTTATCATATTCAGTAGGTATCAGATTTAGTACATATGGCTTCTGCCGGTAACTTAGTCCGCACTGTTGTTTTAGAATTGGGTCCAGAATGTGATAAATCATGTGTGTATAACAAACAAGTACTCAAATAATATTTCTTTAGTATTTTATTAGTCGTCAACAAAAAACTGATGTTTTTTTATACCCATATAATTAATAGGGGTTATACACATACTAGACAGGTGAAAAAAAAAAAGCCTGTTAAAAAAGCAGCAGATACATCCGTCATGACACTGTTGTGTTGTTTGCGCTGTAAGTGATTGAGAAACAAACATCCACACAAAGAAACTTTCACATTTATAATAAGAGATTGTAAGATTTCAAATGGTTACGTCCTTACGGATATTTCACTGGATTAAACATTTAATATATTATGTTATAATGATCTAGGTTATTAACTATCTGTTTGCCGAATTACCTACGTTCAAACACGTTCAGCCGTTTTTGCTTGGATGAGTAACAAATATCAAAACGTAAAGACTTTCACATCTATTACTTGTAATAAAGTGTAACGGGTTCATTTCTGTACATTGAAGATATTCTGAAAATGTGTTTAGGAGGTGACTCTATATTCGTCACTGAACTCAAAACTGTATATTTCTTCATTATTGTCTGTTTCTGTCTGATCGTCTATCTGTCTGTTTTTTGGCCGCGTATCACGCCGAAACTACTGAACGGATTCAAATTAAACTTGGCGCGATATCAGTTGATACTACGAGGTATAACAAAATGTGAACTTGGCTGTAACTCCGAAACAGTTGGACCGATTTGAAAGGGACTTTTACAGGCAGATAGCTGATGTTACTGGGCGTAACTTGAGGAACTTTTATTTTGGACAAAAATTAGGGTACCCCGCAAAAAAAATAAGCTCATGAAAAAACACCACGCGTACGAAGACGAATAATATAAGTAGGATTAGTGGGAGTTACGAAAATCGTAGAGTTATTTATATAATAAAATTAAGTGAATAAAATATGTTCGATAATTTGAAGAAACAGCTGTATGTTTTCATGGCATCGATGCACCCCAAACTTTCCATACACGAATTTCTCGTGTGCTTTCATTCTATGAATCTATACAATTATTAATTGTGTAGGTATTATAACTTTTTTGTTTCACAGCGGAGATTTAAACGGCCGTACAATAAAAACTTTATCACTGTCAAAAAACAGAGTATCTGTCTATGCTGTTATGAACGTAAAAATAATTTATGAGTTACATTTTTATTGTTATTGCACGATGAGCACATATAATTAATTTATTTAGCTTTAAAATAGATACGGTGGAAATGACCATTGAATTTATGATTTCGAACGGCAATGGTGTTAATTTCTTTGTTTGGAGGTTGGCAACCTTAATGAATGGGCGTATCGCGATCTACGCGAGGGCAAATGTGTGGCTGTCTGTTGACTGACACAATCGCATCGTGTTGCCGTGGAACAGAGTTGCGGTGATTTAAAATGGAATAAGATTAAAGAGGATTCCTTTCATTCTACGCTCTGCCAGTGAAAGCTTGCCTTTATTTAGAAATTTTCTTTTGTATGCCGCAGTGAATTTAATACTTTTATGCGCCTTTAACAATATGGGGTTTTACCTTCATTTTAACAATTGGTCCTTAATGCGAATTTATATACTGAATATTTAGTGTTACTTTGTGGGCTTATCCCTTTTTGAAGGCTTAGAAGAAGATACTAGTGATGTTACTGGACTTACGAAACTAAAGCCTTAATATAACTTAGTGATCATTATTCGACCACACTTCAAAATTTAAACAAACTAGGATCAAACGCATTTATAGTGGTTGTACACACTATGATGCGTAGTATGAATACTTATTAATTTAACGTATTTTTATGACTATAATATAAAAATATTAGCTTTCTGCACTCCTTCTCCTTATACATTTTAACTGTGCCAAATTGTATACTCCTCCGTACCTACGGGCAATTTTCGTAAAAAAGGGTTCATATTAAGATTATTAAGATGATGATGATGTTGCGAGCACAGGTGAGTTGTATCAATAATTAGACAACGCGCTAGATGTACACCTGGTAATACCATCGCTTATAAGCTACTGATTCCTTCGTGATATAAAAACATAGATATCGTTTATTACAATAACGATACTGGGCAGCCGGCGGCGGGGCGTCGGTTTCAGTGAGAATGGCATGGTAAGTGTTTGAAAACATTTAAGGTATTTGTATCGCTTACAATTCTTCTGTGAACATCCGACGACCGGCGAGACAAATGGGCCATTTCCACGCGATACGGTACCATTAATTAGAAACAACGCGTGCTGAGGGCGCAGCTGCTGATTGCTATCCTGTCAGCGAACACGCGAAAGTTAGCAGCACCACATCCTGGGCTGCACTACATTGTCACTGGTTACCAGCTAGAGGCCCTGCTTGTGGCTGACTGAGGCTAAGGATTGCCCTTATAATAATAATGTTTAGGACATGTTACACGTTGCCAACTGATTATGCGCAGGAATTATAATCATTTCATGTTTAAATGATGCTGTAACTTATACATGGATAGCTATTTGCGTACAGTTTCTAACTGTTTTACCGTCGAGTTATATAAACAGTCAATTTATTATCTCAAATATGACTATATTACATTATTTTTAAATGGGCAAGCAGTTAATGCAAAGGTAAACACGAACAATTATCATAAACATAGGTTACCTACTCTTTGCAGTCTGATGCCTGTACGAAAAGACAGCAAAATATGTTGGAAAACCCCAAAGGAATTGAACTCGTAAAGAACATTGTGTATTGAAGACATACAAGAAAACCCTTCTGTAGGCACACTGAAACGTACGGAGCTAAGGTAGAAATAGGTCAATATCACGGTAAATACGTTGATATTGTGCTCCCTGACATACCAGGTACCTACTTTGTTATGTATCTCTAGGTAGATCCATTCTCATTTCAAGTATAATGCAGAATCAGCTACCATAATGAATTGTATTGTACTGTGTGTATTACTGGAGTTGTGTTTAAAATCAAAATAAATACTTAATTAATCGAATTGATTCAGGTTTTACTTTGCGGAAATTAATATTTATAGAATACAAAATATATTATAATAATAGGATATAAAAACAAATATCCCGAAAAATCAAATTTCGCCAAACATCTCTTAGAGACAGGACACAGCTTAAACAATAGTCACACATTTAATATTTTACACACCTGTAATAAAGGCCAAAAATTATGTGTTTTGGAGGGTTTAGAAATAGTCAAACATAAATAATGAATCATTGTTGAATGAACAAACCGACGTTACACATTCCCCTCTATTACGTATGTTTACACGATAAAATACGATGTGACACGACATACGAGTAAAACCCCACTCTACTACTATAAAAGGACGGGACACACCGCTAAACAATCACTCATTTCTCAGCTTTAGTTACAGAAGGGTCTACGTGCTGTCGTGGCGTCTCACTCGACCATCATGCTGTGACGCTGCTCCAACATCCTGTGACGCTGCTCCAGCATCCAACCATCGTGCTGTGGCGCTGCTCCAGCATCCAGACCTCGATGTGACATCACGCTGCTCGACCAACGCGGCGGCACCCTGATGATGGGACGTGGAAGTCCTGAAACACGTGTCGGAAGAAACCACACCTGAGCTCACACCTAGGCGCAGGCCGTTCGACCGTATCACACTCATTTAAGCGGACAAAGAAAATTATAATATATTTTGTATACTTAATTAATCTTTTGAAATTGTTTGAAATGAAACATAATTAGGTATGTTATTAAAGTTAAAGTCACAACCGTAACTTCAGGAAAGATTAGTTACTGTTTATCTAATTAGAATATCTTAAATATACATATACAATAGGATTTTGAAAATGCATGAGAACCTTGCAATGTTTCAACAGTGTTATTTTTCTCTCAATAATAAAGCATGTAGTTTTAGCATACAGAAAATAATTTCCAACATACTCAGACTATCAGCTTATATATCTATCAGCTTAAAAACTATTTTTAGGACCAGGCGGGTTGTAGTAATTTGAGTTATTTTTTTTGGGTACGGATAGCAAGCGACCCCGATCTGTACTGTGTAGCTTTAATATAATCTTCTGCTGACTCTAGCTTAGGATACGCGATTAGATTTTTTTCATTAACTAGTCGTTTTACTTGAAATACAAAATGCTTGGTAAAACTTGATCCCTTATTAACAAAATATATGTTAAATAACTCGAGCCGCCTCCAAAAGTTTTCTATACCCAATCAGGGTCATGTTATTTCATCCTATAAAGATTGCCCGAATTAAACGTAAATAATGATTCAATAAATCTATTGAGGAATATTGAGTACCTTGTGCAAGGGGGGATAATATCATCGTCTTTATCAGATAATTAAATATATATAACTAATATAAAATATTTGAAACGAATTTGTTTTATATGCCGAGTTGATGCTCAATGTAGATCAGGGGTGATGTACCGCTGAACATAAGTTCAGCGGTACATCACCCCTGATCTACATTATATACATATGTGGCAGTTTCTCGCGTGTATAAACACGCGAGAAACTGCCACATAACTGGTACAGACAAGCGCTATTGTTTCGTGATTATTTCAGTAATGCTGTTTTAATAGTACTTAGTTTGTAGGTTTTGTTCTTTCCTCATTACAAAGAACCTAAGTATGCAACATAAAGTTACAAAAGAAAGCTAAAAAAAGCTAAATTAAGGGCAAATAATGAATTTCAGACAGAAAAAAACAAGCGTGCCGCTTGATGATAGGCTGTCACTCCAAGGGTGTCTTAAACGTAGCATCATGTCGATAAATTCCCTTCTGTCAGAACCTTAGAACCTTATGACTAAGTACAATAATAATAATAATATCATATCATCACGCCGAGACACAAGTGTCTCCGAAGAGGTAGGCACAATTGTTACAACACCCACTTCACTGAAGATAATTTGGTGCTGACGTGACGTGATGGTTAATCCGTCGCCGTCTCGTGGACACTACATATTATGTCCTTGATTTTTTCCAGATGTATGCGGGGTTCTTCATTTTTTCTTCACCGTAAAACCGTCATGTGACAAGTCACTGCACCTAAGTTTTTAGAAAAACTCATTGCTTCGCTAGAAAAACAGCAACGTTTCATACCATAGGGCCACCACAGCTCCAAGTCCAAGTAGTGACTAAGTTTTAATACAGTTAAAAAAAACATCTGTGGGATATATTGTTTTACCAATAAAGCATTTACTTCTTAACTTTACTTTTACTTTATTAACTAAGAAAATAAATCCTGATATTCTTCAGAATTATGGCTGGATAGATAGCCTTATGGTTCTAATTCGATATTTGGAAACGACCCCATAGTCTATTTTTGTTTTATAATTTAGTCTCAAGTCGAGAGTATATAATATATTTCAGCACAGAGTACATAATCACACGTTTCATTCCAGTTTTTATAATCGTCGTGATAAGCGGCCATTCATTTTAATTGAAGCAGTTTTAATACAATTCATTTGGGAGTAAGATAAATATGTTAAATATACACAATGAGTTTCAAAAAATGACTACTTGCTTGCTGAGCCATGACAATTGTTCTAATGTTAATTTAGTATTCAGTTCGCTTAGTTTTAGGCCCAAGATTCAACTTAATAACAAGTCATTAGAAGCTAACGCCATCGGCATTGATTAATGAAGATTGATTGGTTCAAATCGTTTATTTTTATGGCGTCATGCTGTTTCGATGTTTAGACACACCTTAATTAAAATGTTTCGCTTTACATTCATGGTCAAGCCGAGATTGATGGTTGTGATAATTGCATTCTCGACACGTATTTTATGTTTAGTTTTAATAAGTAGAAGCATTAAGATTGGCCAATTTTGTAACCTAATGATTGTAACCGAAGACTTAGTAGTAGAGGATATAATGTACTCTGAGGTAGTTGTTAGTAATATTATAAAAAGGCAAAGCTCTTCATTTCTATCGCCAATATTGAAACGATTTATCAAAATTATTACTTAGAATTATATAAAAATAATAGAAATGAAAAACTATTGCTAGTGCTCCTCAAGGATACGCTGGGCTAGTAGTAATGCTGCTAGCTCAGAGACTCCTCATCAACAACAGGGTTGGCAACTCGCTAGTGATATCCCTAGTATTGCATACCATCAGGTGGGCCGTATGCTTGTGTGCCACCTTAGGGCCGTCCGACACTATGATTTGTTCCTTTTGTTACCTTTCCCCAATTTTACCAGTGATGAAAAGGTCTTGATAAAAATTGGCATTACGAATATTTGCTTCTTGAGCAAGGGCAAAACCCTTTCTAACGAATGGGTACCTATTCCGCGCGGTGTTTATTTATTGCTTTATTATTTTCTGTGTTAATTTTCAATTTAAATCTGCGTACACACATTCATACTTATCTTCAGCAGTGAGTATAAATCGCCTCTTTTGCTTCTTTTACATTGATCAAAAATTTCATACATTCCCGTCGATTCTGAGTTACCTTTCCATCATTGAGTTCTTGGTAATTTTATATAGAAAACTAGCTAGTTTTCTATATAAAATTGTGTAAATGATGATGAATGATGTGATAAATGTGCCCGCGACTTCGTACGCATGGAATTATTTGTTTTCTTGGGTTAATTTTTTTTTACGCAGAACCCTAATTATTACTACAACTTAAAAGTAACCAAAGTGCCGCCTTATAGCATCAGTTATCTGCCAGTGAAAGTTTCGTTCAAATAGGTCCATCCGTTCGAATGTTGTTTATAGATTTATGGGCCTTTTTTGTGCGCGAAATCCGGAACTATAGCATTATATACATGCCAGTGAGAGTCCTGTTTAAATCAGTCTAGCCGTTCGGGTAATGTTAATTTATTTGTTGCGCCTACCCCTAATTATTCTTTAAAAAAAATGTAGCTTACTTTATGCCGTATAGCATCAGTTTGCCAGTGAAAGTACTGTTCAAATCCGTCCAGCTATTCGAAAATATAGTTAGCCTCTCGTAAAACAGCAATTTACTTGAGCCATGATCACACAAAATATTTATCAGTGTCCGAAGTATTTTTTGTTAATTTTCGTCTCGAGATAGCTGTTTAACTAACCGAGTGGACTTCTTAGTGGGAGCAGGGGTGAATCCGGGAGTGAAGGACTTTGCCTCCGCGGATACAGAGTTTAACGGAGGATGAGGTGGAGGCTCCAATATAAATTACCTAAGCTAAGAAAAACTCATTTGTACAGGCCGGGATTTGAACGTGAGCCTATCAGATGACAGGCCGTTGCCTCATCCACTAGGCCACCACGGGTATCAAGTTTATATCATATCATGTATGATTTTACGTGCGCTTCCGCACCTTGGTTGCGCGTCCTTCACTATTTCGTTCGCAATACTTAGCCGAGCGGCCCCATTGTCTAGCGTCTCATGTCACCTCCGTTGCAAAAGAATTACTGATACGGAGGTGGAGGTAAGATTTCTTGCGGAAGTTCCGCACTTATGGATGCGGAGGTTCCGTTACAACCGTAATTATCAGTTACCTTAGCCCCTAGACTCGCACGTATAGCAAGAGCAGAATGTTTGTTAGGTGGCAAAAAACATACGTACGTTAGTATAAATTTTAGGTCCTAAGTTATTGATTGAGTTTATGGTTCTACCTTCATGCATGAACGATAAAGATTGATAAGAATGCCGCGGTTTCCCTCTGGTGCGAAACTGGCTTTACTAAGGCGCAGCGATGGCGAGCAAACGCCCTTTTCGTCATTAGTGCTTGCCTGCGTCACTGGCTAATTACAGAAGATTGATGAAGCCACGTCTCTCGTCACACTTCACTACTGACGACGACGCCTTGGTACACTAGTTAAACTGCCGTCTATTTACAAGCGATGTTCATAGTTTAGCATTACTTATTACTATGCCATATTAAAAATCTACGTATTTATTTCGTTTTATTATGACTATTTGTTATATTATGTTGAAAATATAATAATTTTGCGATTGTACTCGACAATTTTTTTTTAATATTTCTACTGCCTATTTTATAAATAAATCGATTATCTCCTTCGTACAACGTAAAGTAGAGCCTATTAGGAGAGTTAAGATTGATGACAATATTTATTAATTAAAAAATTCCATTGACACATAATCATTGTAAAATTCCTTGCAATGTAAGCATTTGTGCTATGGGAATCAATACGAGATGCTAGCACTCTTGCGAATAGTCTAGAAAATTAGTGCCCTTTCAGGAGATGAGAATACTCCCCCTACCCTTGGGAGATAATGAAACGGGTTGGAATGGACTACTGTGTATCCTAGTTGATTTCTTATTCAATAGTGCCGTTACTTGCAACTGTCTTTTTTATTTTCTCTTGTTTAGTCCATGTTAACATAGTTACTGGTATATTACGAAAAATTTGGTACATGAATATAATAATATTACTATTGTAATTATGTATGTAATTGTTAAAATGCAGAATAAATCTAAATAAAAGTATATAAGGATATTGTATTAAATTTAATTGTAAAGATATTCTCCCACGAAAGTGTCCTAAGGATACTGGCAACAATGCCACACTGAATAACATTGTATTTTTTTTGTGCAATTCGTTTCTCGTATCTGTGAAAACTCTTCAAGAGTCAGTGGGTACATCTATATAAAGATTAAAGACCTCAATCAGACAATCTGAGACTTTGGTGGGCGCCTGGCCCCATGCAAATATACTTTATGAATTTGCCGACTAAATTGCTTCATTCTATTATATTAGGGTGTGTTCGAGGTCACTGGTTTTGTCTATTGAATTTATTTTTGTCACACCCTGAGACATCGTTCTATATTTGTCACATAAGTCAATATACAATTGTGCCGACACCTCTTTCGAGTGTGACAAGACAAAAGGCGTATCAAAGACAAATTTTCTATGCACTGAAGCTGAATAAATTCAATAACATTCCCGCTTTGATCTCGGAGCCGATACGCGAAATTATGTTTGTAGGGCATCGCAGGCCAATGTAAACGATAATCTTTTATACATATAAAAGGCTTTGTCCTGAATTACTGAGTGATCAATGCACAGCCTAAACCGCTGATCGAAGAGAGCTGGAACTTGAGGGTGTGTTCTTTGTATGTCGTAGGCATCCGATAACAAAGGTTTTCCGAAATTCTACCCGTAAGGGGTGGAAAAGGGGATGAAAGTTTATATGGGACAACGTGATTCCTTGGTCCAATCTACTTCAAATTTTGCATAAACCTTTTTAAACAGTATTGATGGAATACGTGTTTCGTATTTTATTGAAATTCATCCCCTAACGGGGTTAAAAAGGGGTAGAACGTTATTTTGGCGGTGATTTTCTTCGAATTTGATATCAATACTCCTTAGTGATTTTGAAACTACATTTTACTTAGACACATGTCTGAAAACTCAAACCGAATTAATAAGCATTACAAAAATATGTAAACTAAAAATTTAAGTGTCTGTATTTATAAAAGAGGAAACTGACTGACTTAGTTGATATGTCACCAAGTAAAACGTAGTGATTATGTACTCTGTGATATCAACGCAGCGGTTGTATTCTCTTGGTCAACGCACAGGCTAAACGGCTGAGGTTAGAGACTCGAAATTTTGATAGTAGGTACCTTTTGTTTACCTTAGGTTTTGTACCTTTTGTAGGTACGTTTTGTATACCAGAGCTATTTTACTGTCGTATTCACTGAGTTAAGTGCCAAAAATTCTCACCAAAATCACACGTAGTGTAGCAGCGCTCAATAAACGTAGCAGTGCGTAGCAGCGCGTAGTAGTTGACGTCGCAGAGTTTAAGCATGACGTCCTTGGCTACGAGCAGTACGAGCTCTCATAAAGTAAGTTCTAATAATAATTCTAAGTTATAATTTCCAATCATAAGTCCTAAGTGTGACGGGTGCAAGGTTTTTTTTTCATTAGCTTTGTTTTAATTTATATTACTGGTTGCGAAGATCTAAAAGGCAGTCGTTTTGTGTGAAAGTCTTCTAACCAGTCCTATCAATTTACATGAAGTATCAACGCCAACTATTTCGGGTAAGGCCTGGTCGTTGATGTTTATACACGGCAAATTTGACAGGCAAGCATACAGTATGCCGGATGGTGTTGATATATATGATTTAATACTAAGAAACGATTGACACTTTTCCGAAGTATTATAATTCTTGGCTAATTGCATTATACTTATTCTGAAAACGTACGTTATGTTATTCACAAAAAATAATATTCGCAGGCTATAAATATATAAAGGAAATAATGAAACGCACGCCTGGGAGCTATTTCCGAAGACCGGAACAAGAGCCGGGACGCGGGTACGTCTATGTTTACATGTTATGTACCTGCAGTCTACTTTACAGTTTGTTCGCGTTTGCAACAATTTATAATAAATATTTTTAGTGTTGTGAAAGGAAGTGAAAATAATAATAGTAAATCATTTATTCAAGGAAGGTTTGAAATTCAGTGCTAGATCTGAAATATCCAGTTTTATTTATTGTGATTGGTCACAATATCTGTGCCTGGCATGCATTGCAATGCCTCTTTGTCATCTTTTGCCCACCGCCTTTTTTATTTAGACCTCATTATATCTTACTAGATCCTGCCCGTGGCTTATAATATAAGTACCAATATTGATGCGTTTGACCACCGATTAACTTTAAAAATGACGGATTTTCATATAAACTTTCATCCACTATTAAAGGGCTAAGAACTTCCTAAAATCCTGTTAAATGTATTTTAAATTTTTCTGAAAGGTGAATGCCAATTGTCATGCGTTTAACTTCAAAAATGACCGATTTTCATACAAACTTTCATCCCCTATTTTACCCACTTAGGGCCGGAATACCCAAAAATCCTGAAATATGTATTTTTGATTTTTAACTGAAAGGCAAAATACTAATTTTATGCGTTCAACTTCGATCCCTATGAGGCCGTGTCCTAAAAGTGCATGACCCCCTAAAGCTTCGAAAGTTTAGAAACCTTCAAATATAGTTAGGAAGAAGAAGAAGAGAAGAGTATTTGCTTATCAAACATAGAGTAGAGTTTTATAACATGTGTCAAAATAAAATTTAATTTAAATCAAAAGCACTAAGGAGCTTTGATATCAACTTCGTAGCAAATCACCGCCAAAATAGCTTTTTACCCCTTTTTAACCCCGTCAAGGGATGAATTTCAATAGAATTCGAAGCACGACTTCCATCAATTGTTCCAAAAGGTTTATGCAAAATTTGAAGTAGATTGGACCAAGGAATCACGTTATCCCATACAAACTTTTCCCCCCTTTTCAACCCCCTTAGGGGTAGAAATTTGGAAAATCCTTTCTTATTGGATGTCTACTACATACAAAGAACACACCCTCCAAATTCAGGTCTCTACGATCAGCGGTTTAGACTGTGCGTCGATCCGTCAGTCATTCAGGACACAGCCTTTTGTATGATTATAAAAAATACAATATGCCAGGCCCATCTAACAAGATTTTACCGTAGCCTTTGGACTCTTGAAGTACCATATATAGCACTATATACACACACATAGCTTCTCTCAACATAAGCTTTAAAAATTTATTTCGATGAGTTAGAAGCAGAATTAATGAACGGGTCTACCAGCGCAATACATTCTCGAATAGTCAGATAGTGTGATATGATGTGATAGTCAGAAGTAACTCAAATGTTGTGTTCGTAGAAAGAGCCACTGACGGTAAAGAGCCGTTTTCTTTTGAGTTCATTCGGAATTTTAAACAGATAGGCGACAGGGACGAGGGACGAGGGTGTGACATACCGAAGACGTCATCAATCTTCATTAAATGATCTGAAGACGTATTCCGACTTGCTGCTTAGTAGTCTCAAATGTTTGATAGACGAGTTTTTTGGCTCTTTTCTAAATCTATGTCAATCGAAGTTTTACTTTGGTTTGTAGACAAGAAACGTTCATTTTATACAAATCAGAGTTAGAAAATTGAAAACATGTGCATAAAGAGTTACATGGTTAAATAAATTTTCGTTTCATATAACTTTGTAGTTGAATGTTACTTAAACATATTTGCTAAAGAGAACAAGCATTAAGTTACATGATGAACAGATGATTCATATGGTATTCATAGTACCTCAGAGTAGATAGTATATATATTACTTTCGGAAATGAGCTTCTGTTTTCTGGATCGTGGTACACGGGAAATTGCGAAGTCAACTTAGTTTGCGTGCACCGAAAAATAACTCCTTTTTTCACGTAACCTTAAAGGCGAATATTATTTACAAATAGAGCAAGACACTAAGTCAATGAGAGAAAATATGTATAACAAAAGAATGCCGATGCGTTACGAAGAGACATAAATCCAACTCTTCCAGATATAGGAGTGTTATCAAATGCTTCGTGAAAATTAATAGCGCGGATAAATTGCGGCCCGCACTACAAAGTGTTCTCCGTATTCGATCTCGAAATAAAAAGTAATTTACTTTTGCAATGGCAAAGCACAGGTAAAACAAGGTGTAGTCTACGATGTAGTTCGTAGTTATCGCTGAGAAATATTAGGTAATAGTACGTAGAAGACAGGTATGCCAAATTCTGTTCTGAGACATTCAATAATTCGAGACGCAAAACAAGATGAAGAAGAATCACATGCTGAAAACATTTGATTTGACTTACTCAGATTTTTGACGTTGATGCTACACTAGTGCTACGCCAGCCCAACACTGAGGCTACGTTGACGCCACCGTTTGATTCGTAGCTCGTCCAGCAGATTGAGACTATTACATTCCATCCGAAAGTATGCGATAACAATAACCATTGTATTTTTTTAGGATCACCGCTCTTTACCGCCGCCTGTATCCTATTTTACTAAGTTATTATTCAATCAAACCTTATATACCTTTTGAAATTCAAGACCATATTGTTTATGAAAATGTATATTAATATGTATTGTATTACAAAGCATAGGGTGTGAACCTTGATATATGTTTACTGCACTTGACACAGATGCCAGAAGAACTTAATGCAGGGGCCAGTATGCTCAAACGCATTTTACTGCTGCTTAAGCCCTACGCGTACCATTATACGTGGTTCCAATGAGAGCTCACGTTCTCTCTATGGCTCCAAAGAGTACTTATGCCCTTTCAGCAGGCAGCTTTTATACTACGGACTCACGCGTATGGACTTACATTAATTGTTGGTCTGAAGCTAAACAAGAAGAACATTAAAATCAATACTGCGAAAATAAATTATTAAAAATGATGAGTACAGTGAAATTTTGATTTAGTTAATTGATGGTCACTGAGTCTATGTAAAGGTTGAGAAGATTGCATTCACCAAACGGAGTACCGTGTTCTGTAACAGTTGTTGTCGACGTTACAAACTTTTGTGTTGTTGCTTTAGTCGTGATCAAACCCTCGTTTGCGTCACTTCTTTGTTCAAAATTGCACTGAAAATATTATGTAATTACTTCTGTTGTCAGCAATGCTTATAAAAATCGTGCTGCTTATATTGTTTTAGTGAATGTTTAATATTCGATAGCCCATGTTACCAGCCTGAACTGTGCATAATATACAGATAACTGTTTACTGTTTTTTTATTCTAAAAGCATCTTGTTATTATTCTTCTTGTCCTTCCTTGCATTTGTCTAGTCCATTGGGTTCCGCTTTCCGGCTCTGCGTTCTATGCTTGCACGTGCATCATTGTGCTTTTTCTATCTATCTATAGGTACTCTAGTGAGCTTGTGCTATTTCATGTTAGCGATTATGATGATTATGTTGTTTTAAAAAAAATATAATATTTATTATTTAGTCAATATCTGACGCTTCAGTACATAATGAAACATCAGATAGAATGTAAGGGTAGCCTATAATAAGCATAAAGGAAACATTTTGCAAGCAGGAGTACGTAGTCTTAACATAATAAATACAGAGGGGAATAGATTAACTTAAAGGGAAAATACCTAGGAGCAAATGAACTAAGAAAACGACAAGAGTTCAAAGGTTCGAGCGCGACTTGAATAAGAAATAGCAAGCCAAAATATCTAAATGAGAAATGGTTTGAGTTTTGTACTCAAACACGAGGTATGACGCAAGGCGAAGATATTTATTCAGTTATCTTTTATTACGGTTCATTTATACGCTTTATAACATAAGTCTGTCACTGTATTCACTCTTACTGTAGACTACTACTTAATATGAGTGTATTCTTATTTATAACTAGCTGTTGCCCGCGACTTCATAAGCGTGTTTTTTTTTTTAAAAATAAGTGGGTTTAATTTTTTTGCATAGAACCTTAATTATTCTTCAAAATTAATGTAGTTACAGTTACGCCTTATAGTAATAGCTAGCTACCAGTGAAAGTCCTGTTCAAATCGGTCCAGCCGTATCGGAGATTATCCGGAACAAACAGATGGACAAAAAAGTTTTTATTGCGTTTTCGTTATTAGTATAATGTTTACTTTCATATGCATTTAGTAAAAAGCTGTTATTTGACATTACGAACAGACACTTCGATTTTATTTATTTTATAGATTATAAATCTATAATGAAACATCAACAAAACAAACTCAAGTTAACCATTTTATTCGGGATCTCGTTATTGTTATGAAATAGCGTCTTGCATAATTTATCACCGCCATCTTTTGACAAACTGGAAATATTTTAGCCCCTTTTGTTCCTGTAAAATAAACCACAATAACAGAAGCGGTACAAATCAGCTAAACGCGGGAAATGTTACCAATTCCAAGGGGGAAATTCCGGTGGGAAAATATCTTTGGAATAAATGTGAATAAATAGGGCTTGCGAGATTAAAAGCGGACCGGTAGATATATGGCCGGCGTCGCGGCGCCCTTGGGCGGGTCGCTACACGACGCAACAGATAAAACATACATTTATTACAGCAAATATATGTTTTGCATAACAATTTGTGTATACAACTTGGTGACAAAGTGAGCAACTGGTTCTCCTGGTGGTAAGCATTTCGTCCACCCATGCCACATCTTTCACCTTTGATTATAAAGTCCCGCGTGATATCACCTCGAGATCTTAAGTTCATACGTTTTCTTCGCCAGTAATTTCACTAATCACCGCGCTCTATAAATCCGAACATAGTGATGCATATACAATAAACCTTAATGACTGAATGAAATAACTGGCTGAATTTCAGACACAGGAATTCCACCTCGTGCAGTAAGAGACCTACTTATGTATATGGTAACGAAATAAACACTAGAGTGCTAATCCACAATGTATAATGGGCATGAGATTACGCTAAGTAACGTTATCCCGTTTTGACTGATGCATTTATGATAAAAAAAATAGATATAAAAATTGGACTCAAGCTTCCTTGCCCATCAGGTTTGGGGGTTTTAGTATACGCAAAATTTCTAGTGTCACTTTACAGGCGCTTTTGGCTTCAGTCCATAGTGTGCGAAACCTCGTTGGGAATATTCTTAGTCCGGCTTTTAATGCCTTCGAGGTTTCGTATCTTGCTGAACCAAAAAATACCTGGTCAGAGGCCTGCCCAGGTACAGATCAACCGGAGAGAATCCATGCTCAGAGACTGTGGGACGGGCCGATCAGTAGTTTGGTGTATAAATCATTAATATCAAACACAACCAACGCTACTGATCAGCTGAATCGACTCTAGCCGTAGTTAGATCTGGCCTGTGCTTGAACACTTTAGCTTCCGCCAACATCGGAACACAGCTTGACGATACCACATTCAGACTGAGCACTTACCTCCGCTTAGGTACTAAGAGACAGGAGAGCCTCAAACGCCGCAAATATGTGTGCCCCGGAAGGGGTTACATATTTGCAATTTTTGCGTTGGAGACCCTGGTCCATGGAGACCAGAGGCTCATCTGCTGTACAAGGAGATCTCACGACGATTGATTGAGGCCTCAGGTGACAAGAAGGCTGGAACATATTTTGGGCAAAGGATCAGCATTGCCATACAGCGGGGCAATGCTGCCAGCCTTCTTGGCACCCTCCCGCGTGTCAACATTTTGGGACAATTGTTTTTTTTTTATATATATTAGTTTTTTCAATTTTTCCTTTAGTTTAAATTTGTATTATTATTAGCATAAATTATATAATAAGTAAGTAGATTAGAGAACTTGAGAGATATAAAATGTAGATCATTTTACCATTGAAAACCTAGCTCGTAAAGTAAACCTACGTTATAAGTATACTCGCGTACAAGGCGAGAGACAGATAGAATTACCATCAACGTTTATATTTTCCATTAATAAAATAATTTAATGAAATGAAATAGGTATATTCAGTTAAGATAATACCCCAGTTCAAGTCCGAGGAATGAAATATTTTGTTCGCAATTATGTGAAAATTTAAGTGGCAAGTTGCGACTGAAGTAGGTACTAATGGAAAAGTTAGTGTATAACTGAAGATGGAGTGGATGGAAGAAGGGAGTCCACCGACCAAGTTCCTCTCAGCGAATTGCAAAACATATTCAAATGAATCGAATGTTGAGGCAGCCGTTCTGTTTAAACAATACCTACGCATTTTCGTTTCATTGTCAAATAATTTCTGATTGTATATTGCTATTCTTGTTTTCTTCGACAATAATCAAATAAAAGTTTTTAAACATATCTATATGGTTTAAAGAATGTGGTAAACAAAGGAAAATATGTAGCCAGTTCCGTGAGCTGAATTTTATACATATTTTGTGTCCACTTTACTGTAATATAACGTTAACTTCCCGATATCCACGAGTACTCGGCTAACTTTGTGTCATTTTATTTACATCGAAATAGCTGTTTCCTTTCTGGTACGAGATCTTAGAGGTAAAACAGTACCTAATGATTTATCTAATCTTTTCATTTCTTCAGTGTTTTCAATATTTGTGACTTAACATACACTACACTAATCCTAAACTTTGAATGTGTTAATGTTCTACAGGATTCTTCTTTAATCACATAAATAAAAGATTAGACATCAACGCAAAAGAGATGGAGAATACTTACAAACTTGCTTAAGTTTCCAGTCTAAGTGAGTTACTGGTTGGAGCTGGTCAGAATTTGTAGGTTATACTTTTCTTTGCTAATTTAATTCACTATCATTGTTCAGAATTCCCAGACTATTCACACAGTTAGTAGGTACCATAAATAAAAAGCAATTTGTATAGGCTCTCTTCACGGTTTATCCACTATAGTAGGTAGAATAGTGCTAAAAAAACGAGTTTCGTTAGAGCAGTTCATTAAGAGGCCGCACAGCGGCCTAGAGAGCTTGCGAAGCTCGCGCTTGACCTAATTAGTGTTGCGCCACTGTCACTGCGATGAGGATTTGTTTTTGTAAATTCTTTTGTTCGTTATGTTGTATATATAGAGCATATTATTGTATGTTACGCACTAATATTCAACAACTAACTTTCCAGACCACATACATGTTCCGTAAAGGGTCCAGCTGACCGTGTGAGGCGTTAGAACAAAAAAGTTACGAATTAATTATAAACGTAAAACGGATAAATACGCCTGACAGTGCTCAAAATCAATAAGCCATTCAAATTTAGATTTGCATATGCCAAGCTGAAATCAATCTCATAGTACATATTTTACGTAAGGGAAATATTGAAACAAGTTTTTCAACCACTAACGCAGCGTGCCGCAACACATAAAGACCCTCGTTCATCCAACCGTTCTACAAGTCTTAAGTGAAATAGAGTCGTTAACAACTTAAGTATCGTGAACTTCACAATTATTTAGCGAGTTAGCACCTATAAAACATTTTTACTGGTCTTGTAAACAAGATTTCCTTTACGTTGTAACATATACGCTTTTTATAGGGTTTATACATATGTATGAAAGACAGAAAAACATACATCACTGATAAACAGGAAGTTCATTGCATAACTGACAGCACTCTATCCGTCGTTGGTTTCGCGTATGTTTTTTTTTTCGGCACCAAATAATATGAACGAACGTTTAAAAGCGATTATGTAGAATTTATGATATATTTTTTTGACACTACATGAACATTGAATACACATCAAGCAACGTGTAAAACCTTAAAAATTTATATATTGGGCAGATGTCCTTTAAATAGAACTATAAACTAACCTTTCAATTTTAATCTATTAATGTCACTGTTCGGTCTTTATTATGTTATTATATGTCATGTGTTTAAAGTAGTTTAGGACTGTATCTTTACGTAAGTAAAGGAATAAAAAAACAACAAATACAGTGCAGCGTGTACGTCGATTATGTCTACAGGTTTGTGATGACTCGGTATTTTATCGGAACAGTTCACTCGTTCCAAGGGATACACACGAGAGGATGAGTGGAAGGGAAAAAGTGACTTTTAAATTAGATGGCCTTCTTTCTTTGCGTAATTTATTCATGACCACTTTTTTGCGCGAATTTCCTGATACGTCTCGGCTATACGATGTACTCGCTGTAAACGGTTCTCTTGTGTACGTGGTTTACGTCGGCTTGACAAATTGTTCGTATCAGGGATATCATATTTGTTTGTTGCAACTGAAGAGGAATTACAATGAGTCACGTTAAACGCTGAATATGATATGAACGCACCCATCTTGTAAGATTAATTAAGGCGGGTTATGTTTTAAAATAAATCTAACCCTTTATTCTCTCGATGAGCCAACCCTTACCCATATACTGTGGAAATGATAAATTGCCATTTTGCGACATCCGCCATATTGGACTTAACATGGCATTTTGGTTGCATCGCCACGAAAACCTAATGTGTGTGCCAAATTTGAACTCAACCGGACACTGGGAAGTGGGTCAAATTTAACTTGCAAAATTTACTTACACACACCGGTGAAACTAAATAAAAGCCTGTAATTTCTTTTTAATTGTTGATTGTTTGTGTAAACCAACTTCAATAGAAAAGTCTGCAAAGTACTTGAAGAATTTTGAGTACAAAATTCTAGTAGCTTTACGGGAAATCGGGTGTGATTAATCACTGTACTTAAGCTAAGAAAAATTTATTGGTACAGGCCGGGGTTTGAACTTGGGCCCATCATTTGACAGGCCGTTGCTTCAACCACAAGGTCAGCACGGCCTTTAGATATTAGTGGCCAAATTTTAGACAACATATTGTTTACAAAGCGCTTGTTCGATGGTGTATAAAGGGAACGTTTTAAAGAAATTCCTGTGTGAGAGGGGTCTCGGAATTGCGAGGTTCACCTTTCGATCCTTGGGGTAAACTTTGTAATTACTCCAATTTGTTTTCATGAAAATACAAGAACCTTCAAATTGGATATTCTCTTAGCAATATCATCCCTGAAAATATAGCTTATAGCTTTCCTTATCCTTAGTAGATACTTATGTTACTTAGGGATAGTGTGTCATTTATAGTTTTCTTAAATATTGTCATTTTTTATTCGGTTCAGTAGATTCAATCATCACCTAACACATACAAACAAATAACTCTTACCAATTTATGAATTTGTAAGTACATTTAAGTAATATTACTATATATGAGAAAATAATAGTTATACCATTTCAGCAACGATAAACCTACGTCGTGTGTCGTTTTCGTGTTAAGATTGTGTCAGGTTTTATCGAATCTCAAATTCTGCGCGTCAAATATGCATCATGGAGTATGCGTTCACTAATCAAGGTTGCCAGTCTGAAGAAAGAGACAGATGGAACATAGGAACACAGAGAAGATAATGGTGCCGATTCTGTTGTAACCAATCACTAAACTAAATTAATTTGACAGGATGAAAAATCTTGGTATCCCTTTCTCACGTGTGGGATTAAATAAGGATGGCAATATTTTTTAGTACTGTCAAATTAGTTCAGAAGGGCTAGCATGAATCATTGCGACAACGTTTTCGTATCGCCTTCGACTATTATTGTATGGGGAATTAAACAGCGCCGCGGCGGTGAAAAGTGGAACTAAAAATTAGTTTGACAATTTTGACATTTCGCGAGTTACGTTTTCGAATACGTTGTCGTAAAAGTTCGTGCTACCGGCACTTTATAATGATTTCGTACCGTTGTACTACTACAGAATCGACACCAATATGCTACTTACAAATGTAGGGTTTGATTTGATGTCGCTCAATTGAACAGTGACGGTGCCGACATTCCATGTAATTTAACGAGTAATTTTATCAATCCTATGCTAGAAAAATAAAAGGACTTTCAGTCAACTTTAATCATGATATTTAGAAACTTCCTATTACATTGAACACAACACTGAGTTATTAGATATTGTTAATTTCGTTAGTCATCAACAAATAGAATTAACTTGTTTTCGAAGTTTTAAGTTTGAAGTGACTGTTGAGTTCGTAAAGGGGAACATCGGAGGAGATTAAATTTTGTTTCAACTTCTTGTATTAGTGTCTGACGGGATTGTGCAGTAGAAAACTAATGTAGTTTATATATGTACGAATATGCATGTGTCTGAGCAGAATTTTTACGTGTCAACATTTAGAAGTTTGTGAGATTTCCAAAGTGGCTACTTATTAAACATCATAGCTATTAAAAATATGCCTAATGGCCTCTCTGTGGAAACGGACTACGCAAAAGCTACTAGTTGGATTTATATACTTTGCATTAGCAGTAACACATATTAGAGATTAAGCTTAACGATACATTTTATCCCGGAAATATAGGCGTTTTATGTATTGAGTTATATTATTGAGCTTCACGCTCTAACGCATATAGCGCACAATAATGTGGAGAAATCACACTACAGCCCCAATAGGGGACGTCAATACTTCCAAACAATCTGAAAGCGACAGACAGGTGAGACTGACGAAGCTCGCGGAAATATTAACATGGATGGTACTCAAATTGAATTCCGCTACCAACTCACATTTACCAGCACCTACCCACGCTACTCGTATATGCGTGTGATACATTGAAATATTATACGCTTGTGATTTCGCGCGTATATTGGTGGCTAAATTATATTCTATAAGTACTTACCTCAATATAGCTGTTAATATAAAAGGTTTTATTGAAACCGGAGCGTTTTGTGTCGCGCGAGAATGTTACCTATTTTCGCCGCGATGAGTATAATACGCACCTTGTGATGCTGTTACATTTATATGAGTTCTTCGCTTTTATTAAATGTAGAATGTGCGAGTTCTTGGTATAAAAATGACACTTATTTAATTTATTAGTAGTGAAATCTTAAGCTGTGCAACAATAAATTTGCGATGTGCGCGAACGTAGAACAACTAGCGTCGGCGCTAGAGGACGTTCACTCAAATTTATGAGTCGCACTGCGGAATATAAACTCTTCTGTTGCCCTACAACGATGCGACCGCGAAAAATATATAATCCAGTCGTGTAGAAAAAAGATGACTTATTTGTATTGGAAACTGGCTTGCTACAAGATATTTTAATTTAGATTAGTTCTGATTATTATCAATAATAGGAAATTACTTTGTTGTTTTGATTGTTTCGATTACATTGAAGAGTCCATCATGCTTAGAACATTTTATTAGGCACGTAACTTTTTAAATATAACCTTATTTTATTATAAATCATTGGAATAAAACAGATTAAACTAATAACAAAATACAGAACTTAATTTTATGTTTTTTTTTATATCTGTGAGAAGGGAAACCACCCAGATATTCTCCTTGCCCAGATATGTAATATTGCCGTGTCCTATTGAGTTCACTGAGCGTAATTAATTTTTATGCTGATTTCGGAGTTGAATGTCGGAAGATATGTGAATTCCAAGGATTCCGTTGCACTTAAAACTTGATAATGTTGACATACGTCTTTTGTAATTGCCGAACCACGGCAAATAGAGTTTTCTTAACGGTTAATGTGTAGAATTATGTCTTCGTGATGATGAATTGGACTAGGTTTATTCGTTCCCGAAGGTGAGATGAATAACTGAAAATTGGGAAATAATTTATGAAAATTCATTTAGTGGTTACAAAGGGCTTTATAATTGGGAATGCGCGGGTGAAACGGCGGGGAGCAGTTAGGTAAACAATAAATGCTTATTCGTTCATATCGGGACACTTTCTGAAGGCAAATCGAATGATTTGCCGCAATCTGTACATTTATTGTTCTCTGTGATTAGAAGTGTTCTCTGTATATAAATAGTAAAAAATATAAATTTATGTGTATTAAAGACATTTTGAAAATTCAGAGTGAATTTCCGTACCGGTAAGTACTTTTTCTTTGTTATGAAATTCTCGGAGATCTCATTGAACAGGAAGGCCTCAGTTAGATACTTTAAAGCATTTGGAGGAAGTTAATGATTATTTCAATGTACTTAGTTGTTCCTCAACAATTTTAAGACCCTATAATTTATATTTGATCACATCAACATTAAGGGAGAATATTTTAAACTTTTTGTATATTGGCTCGGTTTGATGTATAGGTGCACTAGCTTTTTCCCCGCGACTTCGCCCGCGTAACAATATAATATATGGCTTATGTTCTACTCAGTGATAATGGAGTTTTCTAACGGTTTTTTTTAAATCGGTTCAGTTTTTTAAGTTTATTTATTACATACAAAAATACAAATCCTCTTTATAATATTAGTACCAAGAGGTCAAAGAGATGGCTAACGATAGAACGGCTTGGCGATGGCTCCACCGACAAGAGCCTAGCTCTTAAATAAATGATGATGATAATATTAGTGTAGATAATAATATGTAGTCCTATAAATAAATTGATTGACCTAAACGAGATGTATATTCCAATCGGCCTTCACTTACCATTGTTAGTGATTTTATAAGAATCTTAAAATGTAATCATATTTTTATTATTAAACATTATAAAAGCATTACGCGTATTTAAACTGTTGCAGGCTTAAGACTGACTAGATAGCTGGTTAAGTAGAAACTGTGTATTACTCTTACCCTAAGAGTTAAAAACAGCACAGATGTGAAATATTAAATTTGATAGAAAATATGCTTACAATAGTACATACGTTGTGAATTCTACATATCAGCACATTATGGTAGAAAAAGGCTGTCATCCATTCGTCAGACCTCAATATAGTGCGCAAAACCCTTTTTATCCATTTATCTATTCAAAGAAATTTTCCTATGAATACAAATAGGTGATTCCAACGAAAATATTGGGCTGAAATTGACTATGAATGTTCCTTATCATTTGCATTTAGAGTTTGTAATGCTGACCAATGCCTCTGTTGTGGTTTTGTAGGAAAGGAAATCAAGTGCAAAGTGTGTTCGACAAATGAAACACAGGTAATATTGAGCAATATAAATACCAAACATAAAAGACATTGACGAGACCTCTGGTCTAGTGTTTAGTATACCTGACTGCTGCGCTAGGGGTCGCGGGTTCGATTCCCGCTGGGGCTAACATTTATGTGACAAATATGTTTGCCTTGCGCCTGGGTGTTTGGGTATGTATTATAAGTATGTATTTACAAACAAAAAGTATATTAAGTATTATATCAGCTGCTGGTTCCCATAGTACAAGCTTTGCTTAGTTTGGGGCCAGATGGCGTTGTGTGATAATGTCCAAACATTATATAAAAAATAAATAAAAAAAAAAGCTCCTTATAGATTAATTCTAATGTAATTCTAATGTAATTCTAAAGTAATACTAAAATCCCAAGTCTTATTTTTAATGTGGGAGAACATTTTAGGTTTTACATGCAAGTAGTTTCTCACTTCTCTTTGTTAAACTTAAACGTTTCGTTCATAAGAATGCGGACTGTACTCTTTACTGTGTGAATCTTTTATTTCGGAGGGTAATTTCGGGTACCAGGGTAGTGTGTGCTGACGTATGAGCGACTTTTAGAATGATATGGGGAGGGAAAAGTGCCAAGGACATAACTCCTTAGAGAGTGGAACGACGGTACCTAACTATAATAAAGCTATCTCGTTCATTTACGAGAACAGTGATTGATTAAGGAGTTAGCTGGAATCAAGTTTCAGCCCTGGGTAACTACTTAGTAACTGAATAAAAAATTTGAAACAGCTCACGGGCTATATAAAACTTCTCAATTTTATTCTGTGATGAATGGAAATATATGTATATATAATTTACTAGCTTTTGCCCGCGGCTTCTTCCGCGCGGTTCTGGATAAAGATGACCTTTCCCAGGTTGTAATATATCTCTTTACTAAATTATTTTTCAATTTAGTAAAGAGATATATTAATTTTAATTAAATTTCATTACGATCCGTTCAGCCGTTTAGTCGTGAAAAGGTAGCAAACAAACCAACAAACAGAGTTATATTCGCATATATAATATTAGTATGGATGTCACTTCACGCTTCATTATCTTTTTGAGAGGTAGGACGATTTGGGATTTCCCCTGGGTTTTCCCATTTAAATTGGAGCCGCCCGACCGGGGACTGTACCTCCACCTTACAGAAGACCGCAGTGACATATCACTACATGATGTAGCGTTGTGTTTCTGCGGTAAGTAAGGTTGCCAGTGCTCCACGAGGATACGCTGGGCTAGTAGTATGGCTGCTACTGCTAGCACAGTGAGTCCTCATCAACAACATGGTTGGCAACCCGTTAGTTATAGTATTGCTAGTGGCTATAGGCTACGGTGAGTGCTTGCCATCAGGTTGGCTGTATGTTAGTGTGCCACCTTAGTGTTATACAAAAAATCAGCTCAAGAAGAGCAATATATGATTGTGGGATTGAAATAAAATCTCTTTAGCCGGCCGCCGATTGTGATGAACAAAATGTATTATAATAATGTTCTTGAAGTTTGTTCCTAAATGTATGAAAGATAATCTCTGACGGAATAAAAGCGAGTTGTTCCTATTTCGCGGATGGCTTCCAATATCTTTTTCGCGTGTTCGAGCCCAATCCATGAGATTACTTTTCTTTACCCTCTGAACGTATTGAATGAATAACGAAAGTGAGTTTATTGATTGACGGAAATAAATAAACGATTTTAAGAGCTTTCATAGTAGCCCTTTATGATGCCGCGAATGGTTATTTTTCTTTTGTAGCTTATATGGTAGGTACAAAAGATGTGGGCAATTAGATATAAATACCTTGCAGAACTACCGTCAAATTTATAAAGAACCAATCCGTATTTCAAGTCAGGGACCTTTAATTAAGATGATACATTTTCACCCTTTCTTTATCCAAAGTAATTTAAGAATACCTTTGAAAATTGTTGAAGTGTCCGAGGACATGAGCTTAATTACGGATAGCTTTGATAACTTAATAATTAAGATTAAAACTATTTCAGTCTTAGAATAGTTTTTGTTGTTACATTTAAAACGACAACTCTTACGAGCTTTTAGTCATAACTATGATTAAACACAAGTTTTTAACTATCTTATTAATACCAACTTTCTAATGATCATTAAAATATTCAGAAATCCAAAGCTGTGTGCCAAATAGTTTCGAGTAACGAAGGGTTAATGACGATTGTCACCGAATCAACGAGGCAACGAAGACGGTTGTTATTTTTGAATATTGTATACATTTTAATTAAATTGAATGCTAGGCAACAGTACCTACGCTTGTTGATAAAGGTACTGTCACCCAACAAATTAAATTTAAAATTCCTGGAAAATTACAACGGTCAGAATTAAGTAACTTACAATTAAAAACCTTCAACAGCAGGTATCGCATTCCAGTAAATATAGACGAGACATAATGGGAAGCATACTGATTGTGAAGTTTTTGCGGTGTGTCTAAACGGTTACATGTTGCGAGTATTTGAAGCTCGTATTTAATCTCAGATCATTGCGTTAAGTCACAACTCATAAACACTGGTATGTATTACAAGTATTTATGAGTTCCTACGTTGGGTACATTACCCGCAAACGTTGATCTATTTTATTACGTAAAATGGCAGTATTTTTTCGTTCAAGGGAGCAAACGACAAAATGAATAAAAGAGAGTACTTTTTCTTTGCAAAATGTGACAAAGAGGTGGTGCGGGATTTCTCAACGTGAAGTTATTGTCTGTGACGTAAAGTCGCCGTGACAAATAGTGTAGCGTTTTCAGTTTTGCAACATTTTTAACTAAGAGTTAATGCTTCCGCCAGGAGCTCCCTCTCAGCTCTAGCCATATAGATGGTTATTTATATGCATAAGTATCTAGCCCAGAGCTTATTTATGAAAGTATTTCCGCACACTTATTCTATAGATCGTTGTATGTACAATCTCCGAGTATAATCATTACAAGCAATATAAAAAAAAACTTATGTGTATAAAAAAATCTGTTATTGTTTTTAGGTATAATGTTTATGAGCTGGTCAGGCACACTGAAACTAACGTGAACCTGTCTAAAGCTTTATTACACACATCAAAGTTTCTAAGGGAGGTGAAACATTTCAACAAGAATTGCACATTTCCGTATTTCCGTGTAAATAATCTACCATTAAGCGGGAGCACAGTGCGCGATCTCGTACCAAGTGTCTCGTATGTCGTCGTAAAGTCGAGGATGTACGTCTTGTCCCCTCGTGCCGTGCTCGGAGCCAATAGTATGGCGATAACTTGAGGAAATAAACTACTTGGCCCTTGTTAGTTTTCACGTTTTAGTTCGGTTAGGATTAGCGTTTTATTATTGGAAGTGCCCATGTGTATGTGTGGCTCTCAAGTAAGATGCCCCAGGTCTAAGCCCAGCTATAAGAATAAGTTTTCCAATTTCCAATATCATCAGTATGTGATGGGTTATATTAATTTACCAATCAAGAACATATACCTCATTGGACAACTGTCTATTGCTGACATTTTTAGTTTTGAAGTGAATTTTAAATTGAGAAATTAAATAATAATTTATATAAAATGACTTGGAAACAGAGCTTAAGTGATTTTAAGTATCCTCCTAAAGGGCCAAAAGTGAATTGAAAGAAAATTTATATCAAAAGATAAAATAATACCATTACACCGATTACACCGATACGGTCGCCTGAGCGCTGTGTTTCATCCGCCAAACAATTGGCAAAATCAAAATCGTTTCTGCACGTTAAGCTTTAGGTATTCAAAACTCGGTCGTATTATTTCAAAATTCTCCGTTTCAGCGGCGTCCGAGGAACGTTGGTCAAATATACCCTACCTTTGTTTTTAGAGTTTTGTACGTATATTGTATTGTGTGAAATGGGATGGGCTTTCCTTACCAAACCACGGTTCATAACATAGTACTTATACATAGGTACCTATATTTTACATGATACAATACTTACCCCGTTACCTACTATCGTCTGTCCATTTGTCAATAACCCTTTTCTGAGTAGCTGACCTACTCGATGTAATGTTACATAAAACGTGCAGAGCGATGTCGTTTATTATTAAACTAGCTTTTGCCCGCGGCTTCGCACGCGTGGTAAACTGAATAAGTCAACATGTACCTATAGCAACATGTACATGCAAAAGCTATCATATAGATATGATAGCTTTTGCCCACTGCTACCTATTTTCATCCCCTATTTTGCCCCTAAGAGGTGGAATTTCCAAAAAACATCAAATAGGTATTAATTTTTAACTGAAATGCCAAATATCAATTTTCATGCGTTATATTAAATAAATCGGATTTTCATACTAACTTTCATACTCTAGTTTACCCCCTTAAAAACTCTTCCTTAGTGGATACCTAGACCTACGTTATAAAAGGTACCCACTGTCAAAATTTCAAGTGCCTAACCCACAAAAGATTTTTTTTCGCTACGCTTAAATCCATGGCCTAACCCCAGCCGTTTAGGCTGTGCGTTGACATGTCAGTCAGTTTCTTCTCTTACCTATATATAAACACAGAAAAGAAAAAAACTTTAACATCGTATTATATATAACCATTGCGTATATGTAATTACATTGCAAAGGCACACGAAATAAGATAAAGGAACCAATATGAATCTAACACCGATCGTGCCTTTAAGGGAACAATGGAATAATATTTTAAGCTATATCTTGAAATTATTAATTAACTTGCGTTGAAATAATTCAGTCAAACCGCTCAGGTGAATTGATTATATAAATTATAAGTTGAGTCTCCTGAATACTAACAGCTTTGTTAAATTATATGGACAAAGGAACCAGTGAACCCATTTGGCCATTAACAACTATTGCCATAAGTAAACACGTCAAAATGATAATTCACAAAAGCACTGTAGGCAAAGCCACTGAACTGGTTGTTTTGTAAGTTGGTCTACCAATGCAATACGAAATAAATTTCTAGGTAGGTTTTTCTAGGTATTCCACGATAGCCACCACTTTATCAACTAATTTACGGGTATAAATAAAATTAACCTATATGGTACAGCGACTTAGCCATAGAAAGGTAAGAAACCATGAAGCGGAGAGTAATAATAACCTTGTTACCAGGCACATCGTTAGAGGTCTACTGCCGATCCCAACATTGTATCATTGTATGGGGTAAGGCTAGAATTCTGAATATGGAATAAGGTTAAATATTTTTCTTTGATATGGTAATTTTAAAACCGTTCTATACTGCCTTTTCTTCGCAATATTTTATTCATTGTACGATGTACAAAAAGTATAAGAACCGTAAGCAAGCATGTCCTATCAAGTATCAGACTGATAATATATTTTGTCGCCAGTTGTACACCAGACGGCTGATATATCGGCCAATAAAGTCGTGATGTGAAGAATAGCTCGTATCCCATTAACGTCACACGCAAAACGATTGTGCCCCTGCCGAACACGATTTGTAGAGGCAGTGATTTGTGCGCCTATATTGTGAAGTCAAAGTTTTTTAATAACGAAGCATTTGTCCCTTTAAGCTGATCACCTACATACAAGTTCTGTACAAACTAGAAGTCACGCTGATAACATGCAAGTCGGCAAGCTATATTTTGTCGGTTATTTCGTAAAGTGCCCGTTGCATTGAGTGCTTTTTCAGATATAACCGATTTTTTTTCAGTTTTTTTAAGTAGCTATTTACTACCAAAGTGGGAATCTATCTTACGGGCCATCTGATAATAAGGTATATTATAGAAGACAGCAATGCCAGTATCTGTAGCTTGTAGCTTACTATCTATAATCCTTAACGCTGTAGAAAATCAAATAAATGTATGGGAATTAAAAACTAGACATAACGTAACAATTTTTAATCGTCATACATTTCTTTCGTTTTCTAACGCGTTTATAGATACGATTATAGATAGTAAGCATGGCTAAGCCAGCAGGGCTGTCACAAGAGTTTTGATAACTTTACGTTGTGAACAATCATACTAGGGACCAATATGTTTCCTTACAACCAACACAGCACTACAAAGGAGTAGCGTTATTTGCCTGCGATGATCTGGAAGGTCACCCATCTTCTCATTTTTTCATCTTCAACTTAAACTATATCCCAGTAGCTTCAATGTAGAATGTGAGATACCGTGTATATAGCTCGGTGATGCTAAACAATAAATGAACTGAAACTGCGGCATAGCAGTAAATCCATATAGTAATTGCAATACAGCTCTGCTGCCAGCCTTCTTGGCAGGCTCCAAGGATCTGGCATATTTTTTAAACAAGATGTATTATTAGCACTTTTGTTTGAATATTGTTTTAGTGTGACTTTTTTAACGAAACGAAGTTAATGGATAAATCTGAAATAAATATTACTATTAAGCTTCGTCGATCTCTCAACGGAACGCTAAAAGACATCAACAGTGAGCAGGTGTGAAAAACTTATTCTCATTACATTCCTCAAGGAGCAGCCATTATACAGCTGCCTCTCCGTTACTCTTACAAATGTTGCCAATTGCAACAATTGCTGTAATTTAAACTTGTAAAATCGTACTCATTAGTATTTTAATCCAACAATTTGCTCCGCGAATATTTTTTTATTTCGCTAATGGAAGCTTCAAGCCTGTTTGTTTGTGTCACTCTTGATGCATTCATAATTTAATTTGAGACAAGAAGGTGGCTTATCTTTATTGTCCGTAATGTTTGGCTAATTTAAGATACAATTTCCTTATCATTTCTAAGAATTTAAGATTTAAATTTAGCTACATCGCAACCACATCTATACCTATGTATATCAGTACAAAGACAAAAGAAAGGAAATCTGATTCGTTTACAGAAAATGAATGCAAAAGAGTATCGACAGCATTCATTTAAAATATTCATATTCGATTAGGACCGAAGAAAATCATTAGTTAACTATCAAAATGGTATTGATTTCCGGTAGTTTACTGACAACAATGCTGTAATTGTATGACTCATTTACTAGTAACTCCTTTTATTCAAGTTGTAGCACTGTTGTGTCAATTGAAAGAAGCGTAATATGCCACACAGTGAACCATTCAGTTTGTAGTACATTATTTACTCTGAGATTCAGTGAGCTCCCAGAATCCAGTGAAATATAAATTATGTAACATTTAAAGTATCTTCATTTAGATCATTCGTTTTAATGCAGTGTAGTTGGTCCTACAATGGAGGATGTAATGTCTCTGCTGGCAGGGGGTCTCGGAAATCCCGCCCTCCTGCGAAATGAAATATGATTCACATTAACCAAAGCTCTTGTTGTGTCCTGTTTTTGTCGCTAAGCCGTTTCGTACACTTGTATTTACAATTGGATTTACTTCGAAATGTGAAATAAACGCGACTCGAATACTGTTTCTCCTTTGTTTTAATTCAATTATTCTTGCATTGTACGACTTGAAGTTTTTAGGTCTTATTGCCATCTATTGGTTGAATAGCTAGTGAAGTGTACTATTAAGTACTTTTATTTGTTGAACATTGTTACGCCGATAAGTGTACTTTATATCTGCTTCGGATTGAATTAATTGACATCCTTTTCTAGTCAACTTATAAACTATCGCGTTGCATGTTTATACATTTATAAAAACAGGAATAAACGCGAATTTTACCTTTTATGAAAAAGTAAATTTGGCGTCTATTTTCATTTAAAATTCCCCCTATAGCTTTGTAATAATAAATATATTTCAAAGTTCTAGGAGTAAAATAAGTCGCCTAGTTAGACAATCACTCGCTAGAGTTAATTAAAGCTTTGCGGATATTCCTGTATCTATAAGTTATGTACAGACTTAACTAACTAAATTATAGAGCACTCCGCGCTAATGGCATCCAATAATTTTCACCTTTGTGCTATATTTGGTGTTTGACGGTGCTGCTGACAGATGTCCTTTGTTGTCACTTCCACACAGCTTATTCATCGCTTTGATAAGCACACGTGATAAATTACTCAACTTCAAGACAAAAGAATTTTTATTTTTTTCTTATTTATTCATGGATCCCACACCAGAATATTCCGCCTTATTTATGTTCAAAATATGCTTATTTATTTCGGGAATATTTATTTAATTCATCGTAATTATTTGTGATATTTAACTATGAAGAATCACATTCTAGCGATTTTATGTTCTTTTTTGTGTTGTTTGGTTTTCGAAAACTAAGTATATAATATACTAATTATATAATAATAACTAAGTAAATATAAGTACGAAGTATTTACACTATAAGAGTGAAGTATATATAACCGAAGATAATATAATGCTCTTAAACTTTTCCAAAATCAAAAATAATTTACTTAGTTTAGGCTAATAAGGCACTTACGAAAGTCTATTTTACCACATATTTTCTGTTTAAACACGTCCAAATTCGAAACGAATTAGCATGTCAAGCAATATTAATAATATAAACTGTCGTTATAGGTATATTAATATCCATTTTAGTAATAATTACAGTATGTGCAGATTCTAATTGTTTATTCTCACAACTATGAAACAGCTATATATAATGCAGCTAGCAGCTAAGGTAATTGTTTAGTTCTAATACGTGATCAGAAATTCGAACTAACCACGTATAGGCGAGCGTATTAATATGAAATTTCAATTAGCGAAGTACAACACACGGGTACACATCATAAGACAAGAGTGCCCTGACTGGGATGTACCTATATCTATTAATGAAGATGCTACGATATATCCTGCACGTCGTCGTCCCGGCGTCCCTTAGATATTTCTGGAATGATAAATGAGTGGCGTGCGTGATGTAATGCTTCAGAACTCCCATGCGTCCATAGAGCTACCTACATCATGTGGCGCTACGGTATAGCGGGTTGAACATATTCTAACTCGTGTAGGCACGCTCTGGTTGTGGCATGGGACACACATAAATCTTGTTCCGCGATGATAAAGAGAAGACAAATGGAAGAGTTGTCAAAGGAATGATTAGCAATTTGTTAGCGCCGTCAGGTTCATGGAGCAATATTGTCTTAAAAGTACAACAGATATAAAGATGATGGAATGTTTTTAAAGTTAAATTGGCAAATGAAAATTAAATGCGTTTATTTTTAATTTCTAAGACAATGATGATGATGATTTTTGAATTGAGTTATCTAATTATGAAAGTGCTAGCCAAACCGTGGTCTATTGATGGGGCTGAAATAACCGACTGATTGTCCAAAACACTGTTGGGGTCGACACTAGATTAAACCGGATGTGGCTGGTTACCAGATTTTTACACAAAGCGACTGCCACCCTATTTTACAGAGAAACACGTTTATCTGGGCTAAAACAATTGTTGAACTTTCTGACATACCTCTAATGATTGCTAAGACATTTGACAACCGGGACCGACGGCTTAATGTGCTCTCCGAGGGACGGATGGATCTCATCAGGGTAGATTTGGTCCGCCACCCGTCGACACCTGGCCATAGTTAAGGTTGATTAACCTCACAGATCCTTCGATATCTGCAATGATTGCCACGAGCCGCTCAGGTTTTTTTTTAAACCTTACTAGAAAACGTGGCTATAACTCGTATGGAAATATTAAGAATAACATTAGTTTTTCATTGACATTTCATGGAAGCCGAGAATATTAATTTTACCGCATAGCCTATTTTAATTTCCATTGCCGGCAGGTAATATAAGAAGAACTGATGCCAGGGGCTTAGAGCTTTCCATACGCTCCAATTTCCCGTATTATCTACCGCTGTAGAACAATAAGTAAATTAATCTGTGACTTTATTCTTCTTTGTGCACTCAACAGCAGGAATACTAAGCAAATGGATGGGTGCGTTTATGCAGGTTTTTTCTAACCCTGCGTATCTACATACACAGAAGCGGATAATTACTTCCCTTCGGTTATTTACGGAGACCCTCGTCACAGTGAGCGCTTGTTTTACACGTCATTCTTGTTTGCTAATGAAAAAAGTGCGCGGGAAAAAATAAATTGCTTTTTATTGTCCAGCCGCAGCCGGCCGTCGGGTGCGTAAATCAGAGATTATAAAGGTTTTTGGAATACTGTTCACTTTAAGCCAACGTAAACATTTGTCACGGGAATGATAACACACGTGGCGGGCACGAAAAAAAATATCTCATGAACTCTGAACACAATAAATTCGAACTCGCCCGATGCGCGTGTAAAGTACGAGTACATTATGCCCTTGGCTTTATCATTGTTGGAACTTCTAGATGACTTTCCCCAAATAAAGATATAACACAAACATATGTCCCCATAAAGCAAATAGCGTTTGCACTGTACATTTTCAGCTCCGCACCAGGGTTTCCCTCCTCGTGTGCTGCATATGTCTGCACTAAAATAATTTATTGTAATATTTTGAATTATTTAATAATGTATAATAACATATTTCGGGCGCATCCATACAAGTACCTACACAGTTAACGAGTGTTTTAATAAGCTTCTAGAACCTGTATAATTGAACCTGTAATATTATTTCATTATTTATAATTTTATTATAGTAGATACATTTTATTAATTGTTTGCAATAGAAGCTATATAGATGTGAAGTGTAACAGGAAGTAACTTTTGGAGCTATAGAATAATATTATTGTGAACTTTATAGGAATTTGTAGAAGCTACTTAAGGCAGAAAAAATAAGTGCTTGTACATGTTTTAAATTACTTTGCAGTGAGGACTTCGCACTTAACGCGTAGTCTAGACTATGATGCAAGGTGAATCACAATTAATTTACGAATTATATTAAGCTTTTAGCGTCGTATTTTGAGATAAAGAAGACTTTAATAACATAAAAGTCTACGATGTGGATAGAATTACAACCTTTACGCCAGTAAAAGAAGACAAGATAAATGTTGCAACCCTATTAAAAAAAGGTTCATAATGCGGTATAGTTTAATATAACTAGTCATAAAATAAATATGATTATTGTATTTTACTAAATAAAAATATTAATAGTTCTTAGTTTGCGTCTAGTTAAAAACTGATGAATTATTAATAAAACACATCTGCCTGAAACTATGATAAACCTCAAGAATAAAGTGAAGTGTAATCTTTAATATTCAACTTACAAACTCACAGACACTGCCGAAGAAAGTTATAAACTTTAGGAAGCTTTCCCTAAAATTAAAAACATTCCAAGAGAAAAGTTTTGCTTAAGATCGCACGCGGCACAGGCGTTTAGGTAAATTGGAGTCCGAACAAATTGAAGCCCCCGAAAATGATACCTACCTGAGTTTGACGCATGATCATAATAAGAATTCTGTGTTCTACTCCAAAAACTTTGATATTTCCTCACTTTGATGTCGTCTGTTTGATATTGATCTTGTGATATTTTCTGGGTGTGTTCTAGATACAGAAATAATATTGCCTGTACCAAATGTTACAATTGGACATTACATTCAACTGCAAATAAAAAATAATTCGCAAGTTGTAAAGGCACAATCTGACCAGGACGATCTCATTATCACCTCGGGTCGCAGTTTTGTGGCATTATTGTAATGTTATAGATGTAAGGACTTATGTACTCGCTCGTAAAAATAATAACGTACATGGGAACGGGAAGTGTACGGCCCAGGTGGAGGAATTGTCGACCTCCTGTCATTTACACGGGCGTAATCTTGGCGTTACTTGTATACTAGTAAAGAAAATACTTGCCATTTGGTTTCGATACGTCTATGCCGTTTATATGCTTATGAACTTTCGTTGGTTATAAAGTTGCTGAGTTCATAATTTTTGCAAATCAGTATTTACCTATAGTGTTTGAGATATACCTATTTGTTCTAGTGTGGTTTCTAGATTATTGCAGAAACGCTATATGTAGAAACATTGCCATTGATATTTCTTTAGTTCTCTTACTGTAAAAATAGAGACTTTACCTTGTGTAATCCTACACCCGAAATTAATAGAAATATTAGAACATGAAAATGAATTATAATAAAGTAGCTTAAACTAAAAGACAAAACTGAATAATTCAAAGCCGGTTTACATTCAAGATCTAATATCGTCGTTAAGGCGATTGTTTGCGCAGGTCATGTCCGGGAGGACATATGAGACACAACCATTTGTCATGCTACAACGCACAGCCACCGGCCTGAATGGAACCTCCTTGTGCCATTGTTAGCCGGATAATGACCAAATTCCCACTCGTCTTCAACATTATGAGCGATCATCATATTTTGCTAGAGTATGAGTGCAATTATTATAAAAATACTATGGGGAAACATTAATAGATGAAAAATCTCTAAATAGAAAAAAAATACTGCCACTACTTCTACCAAATATACAATCCTAGTGCAGGGATTGAACCCAGTATCAGCGATATAGAATGCGGAACAAATTCAAGGCATTACAAATCGTATATTTAAGAATAATATTAATTTATACTAACATACCAGTTCAGTTTGTAGCGCCAGCCGAAACGGCAGCTGTATTATTGTGATGCGGTCCAAGTCACATATACGGGTCACGCTTTGGATCGTTGGATGCTCAACAACTTTTAGAGAAGTCTCGTGTCGTGTAGACGAGTGTTCTTGTGACAAGCGAAATATATATATTAGAAAATCAGACTTTCCGTTCAGCGTGATAATGCTTTCCTGGTGCGTTACCATTTGATTGTATTTGTGCTATTATTAAATATCTAATAAAACCTACAGTCAAGACATTAACTAAACATACTGAAATCTAAATAAATAATATACAACTTACGATGACTCGAATGCTCAGAATGAAAATATTACTCCGTTACTCCTTCTTAATTAGTACAAAGTTAACTATTGTTTTGAGATTATTCAACAAACTTTTATTGCAAGACTAAGTGTATGTAACTTGAACTAAAAAAAAGTAAAATACACTAGAGGCTAAATTGTGATGGCTGTGTAATTTACTAATCACAATTTAAATTGGAGTAAAGATAACTTGTTGGTTTTAATAAGGACATACCATATTACTAATGTAAATATAATAAGG
Source organism: Falcaria lacertinaria (assembly GCA_951449985.1). Taxonomy (NCBI): domain Eukaryota; kingdom Metazoa; phylum Arthropoda; class Insecta; order Lepidoptera; family Drepanidae; genus Falcaria; species Falcaria lacertinaria. Next base: position 4,294,706 of record OX602124.1, read on the forward strand.
CGTATATATATAAACATGGCGCAGAATTGACTTGTTTACAAACATCGATGTTTATGAGAACCAATCTCGAAACGAATCGTTTGCTATTTATCTGCAGAGCCTACGTGCCTGATAAAAATAAACGTTAATCATCCGCAATTCTTTACCTGTCGCATCATCAGATAGAGCACTGAAACTGAAGTAAAGAGCTACTTGACGCGGAACGTACTTTCCGTGAAAAAATAAGAATAAAGTGAGAACAAAAAAAAACACTTTGAAGTAAAAGTCAGTAAAGCGAGCTGATTGTCACTTTTACGGTGTTTCGAGCCAGACCCTCGTCACTTTGGGGTTTTTTGTTGTATTTACAATGCAAATAAGAAGGCTATGGTTTGAAGGAAATACATTTTTGTGCTTCACACTGCAGGCAACAATATCCCGCTGCAACCGCACTTATTAATTTTTATTATAAATTCCGCGAATTTAAGTATAAATTCGCCCCTCATCACAAAATAAAATATTTTAAATTTCATTGCTTTTACTTATTATATTTTATATTAAGTAAGTGCATAACAAAATGTATTGGGCACAAGGCTTAAGAGTATCCTTTGATCTTTTCATTAGTTCCATTCCTATTTCGCTCGTTTCATATTATTTGATCAAGCAACTTAAAGTAAATTATTTTGTGATCCCAATTCTAGGTGTACAAATTCTCAAAGAAAACAGAATTTGTAATAAAAAAAACTTAAGTGACGGTCCGACGCGATTTTCTAGCCTATCCTTTCTCTCCAGTTTCCTTGGGTACAAAGAAGCCGAGCTCTTATCGTGACACCGGCGGTAGACGCTAAAACTTCTCGCCGATGATAAATGGAAAGCCTACGTGATTCACCGCTGTATCTCACTGGCCAGCGACATGTATACAGCCAAATAAAATGTATTTGGAGAAGGATTACAACATTTTAGCATCATTGAATTTTGTATATTTCGTGGTCCTAGATTTATGGCAAGATACATCACAATAGAAACATGCTGGGTTTATTAAAATGATGCAATAAAATGCACCAGTGAATGTACCTTTATTACACCTGAGTCACACTGTTCATTTAAGATACGCACAACTAATTAAAAATTTGGTCGCATAATTCCATAAAAGCTTCATTTTTGTTGGAACAAAGTACACATAAAAAGGGTATTTTATACGAATTAAATGTTTTTAAACTTCATTTAAAAATCACATTGGGGACCCTCGTCAACCTCCGCCTGCTTATTTAAGCTTATAAAGAGATTAAGTGATATTCATGAGTAATTTATACGTGCAAAGGGGAAGGTAAAAGTGTGTAACGCATTCTAATACGGCTAATGATGAATGAAATGAATAATTTATTTTCATAACATTAATTTGACACCTTTTGTTTATACGTAGCTTTTACACGCAGCGTCGTAGCACTGTCTACTATAGTAGACAGTGCTACGACAATGTGTGTGCTACTACATAATGCTACGCACTTATGCTACGCCTGAACGAACCGAATGCGAGATGATAGTTGTTTCTTCAGATTATTATAATACTTTCATTAATGCATTCTTAAGACTTAATTCACTTTCAAATGTTTTATATATTATACCTGAAACCAACCTTTAAAATTGTATCTTAGAATCGCCACCATCTGACAGCCCACCTACAAGAGTCCCAAACCTTGACTATACTGTATTAAAAATACAATATAGTATATAATATCAATGCTCATCATTCTAGAGAAACTAATTATATTTCAAAAGGGAACTCATACTTAACATACCCTTTGTATTCAATGATTAATAGTTCGGGATCCCTTTCATTATAATATGCGTTCACGCTTTACACTAATGGAATACACATCATACAAATAACCCGCTTCTCATAATTGTCAAGTGTGAGATCGGAAGCTTATTTGCCTCTTGTTTTGCGGTTTGTATTCAGTAGTTTAAAGATAGAACTCATTATTACTACTTAAATAAAAGTATCAAATATTCCGCAATAAGTATAATGTTAGTAGGAAATCTTCGCATTGATGCGTTAATTGATTTAGAAGATTGTTAAAACTTAACGAATTGGAATCCTTATTAAAACTTAACACCGCTTGTCTTTGGCAGTTATTCTATTTTACGGATGAAAGTTTCTAGCAGCAGTCGTCTCGTAGTTTAATAACTCCATCTATGTAGTGTTGTGTTGCTGCGGTGAGTAAACTTTTCAGATCGCGTTCAGGTGCGGTGTATTTACTACCTACGACTACTAGTACAACGATTACTCTTACCTCAGAGTAGATAATATACTACGTACGACTCTTAACATACAACCTAGCGCCAGCATATAACTCTCATGTTGCTAATATGTGACAGATAATTATAAAATGACATGATCGTAAAGATAACGTGTATAATAGACAAATACGATACCTGCTACAATAACTGAGAAGACGTGATGTGATTAGGACAACAAAGGTACCTGCTGATGTAACGTAAATTTACCCTGAGGTATGATGATAGTTCACAACGCTTAAACAGGAAATTGACTGTACTTGCGGACACACTCATATTTTAAAGTAATTACATTTTTAGCATATTAATTTATTTCTACATTTTAAGTTTAAATTACTAAAATATTTTTGGAGCTGCCTTTCTAGTGAGCCAATGGGTGGACGGGTCACGATCCATGTTTGGAGCAAATAAGGATTTGTTATTATTATTTAGATACTTAGTTAGCCACAAAATGATAACTAAATAATTCGAATAAGAAACACTACTACAAGAATTATATAGAATGTAATTAATACAACATTTGTGAAGTGAAGAGGAGATTTCTTATTTCACACTACATGAGGACACACGCCTATCCACTTTACGAGGACAAAATGTAAATAGAGTAAGATAGTATTACAACGCCACCGATAGCACAACGAGAGGAGGAAGTTGTACACAACTTTATTGAATTGAAACGCTTTGGGTGCTTCTATGTAAGTAAGTGGAGCAGATCTAAGGGCAAAAAGGGACGACGGGCCACGGCCTTGGATCCTGAAAGTGTGCAATTTTTTGAAAGAAGGTAGAACTAAGATTTGGGATTCTCTTAATTCATTACGTGCTATTGTCAGCTCAAATGTTTGCTAATTTGGACAGGACGACAAGCAATGTTAATGTTTATTTTCTTAAAAAAATGTAGAAGAACAATTCCTTAACAAGTTGCTTTCTAAAAAAATGGATGCGATTATATGTCGTTCAAATATTGAGACTTACTTTAACCGTACCTACATGGGAAGGTAAACATATTTTTATCGTCCAATTAAAACAAATATAATATTTTTAATTAATTTCAATAGTGAAACACTATTATTGCAATTTATTTAAATTATATTCTAAACATATGAATACTCTGGCACAGTGCAACGTCAAATAACTACCTACACTATAATAAAATAATAGCTGATGTGAATACATATTCAGCCGTGCCCTGTTTTGAGTTTGCGGCTTAGTTCAAGTTAAGTAGCGGGTCTGCATTACATTTTGCACAATGTGTGCATTTCTGTACTATTAATTATATTTTAAACATTTTCTAATGAAACTAGGCGTCCTTGGGTTTCTGTTGTACCTACTGAAAACAATTATTTCGTACAAAATTCACCGAAAGAATCAACATCCCACCTGCGCACAACTTTGAGGAATGCTTGCAAAACGCTCCTGTCCTATTTCACAACTTCTCAATCCTCAGCCTACTTATAACTTTTCCCATCACAACGACTCCGCTTAAGAAGATACAAATAACGGAATTCAAAACAAATCCATACAAACTGTAACGAGATCTGCCGCAAGCATATGTGTTTTGAAACAGCCTGCCAAGGTTCTCATTATACAAAAGAAAATAGATTTTTGTCATGATGTACCCTCTGCCATCATCTGACGTCACTTATCTCTTGCAAGTTTCATAATAAAAATATTTTCCTGGATTAGTTGGCTTTGAGCGAAGTTCCTCCGGCTCTAAGTAACTTGTTACTTCGGCGGGCGGGCCTTTCTATTATTCAACTCATCTCTGCAGTAGGTAGTGTAATTTAATTTATTTCGCCAACTCAATCACGAAGGAAAACCTATGTTTCCGAGATTAGACGTCGCCAACGGCCATCACAATAAATTAAATAGGTCGAAAAACTTATTCGACCTCAATTGTAATTTAGTGCGATCGTTAAAAGTTTTACGAGCAATCTTCGGCTTCTCCCGGCAATAATCTGTTTTTACCCGCCGCCATCAAACCGATTCGGATCCTATTGTTCGTTCATCTCCGATTGGTAAATTGGCTGACGATGCCGATCCTACTGCTTATTGTAGAATCAATTTTTATCTCCTTTAACTTGCTCCGATTACTTGCTCCTAATAACAATTACTAATTGCAGTTATTTTCATTTAAAGGGAATCAAATTTCAAGTTTCTGTGAATTAATAATTGTGGTAATCATTCTGGGTAGATTAGATTCGCCCTACTTACTTCATTTAGCCTACATTTAAATTATCTAATATTTTATTCTAATATTAATCAAGGTTTGATATAATAATGACCTTCTAGGCAGTGGAAATATTAGTCTATTGCAATATACAAAGTCTACAATATTCATCAACTAATAAAAAGAGAATCTGTTAGTTTGAAACAAAAAGAAATGAATCGTCTTAAAATTAATTATTATAATATTAACACGTTAGACCTATAGCGATATAACATGTATAGCGAGCTTTTTGTTATTCTGAGTTTCAAATAGTGGTCAAAATTCGAACGATTACATTATTTTACTCTGTCACTTTATACAGCTTTTGAGAGATTCCCAAACTTAGTAATACATACGCGACACAAGCGACATATGCGACATAAGGACATCGATTATAAGTCAAAGTTCTTTAACTTTTAACCTTGACAGATTACAATAATCTCAATCAATACAGATATGCGAGCGAAATAAGTAAAAATAAATCTTTTGAAATAGGTTAATTGTGTACATAGATTTATTTCTGAATTTATGAACGTGTTAGCTAAATACAAACATTTTAGTGTTGGAAATATACTCCTTTGTGTAGAGGTTATCGTTCTCAGCATCACATTAGTACAATCTTTGATGTGTAAAAGGTAATTGACAAAGAATTACGCGCATTAGACGGATGGTGCTTTCCGCCGCGGGGCCATCCTTGTAATCCAATGACATTTATGGCGATGATATGGCAGTTATTTACGCGAAATAGCATAATAAGCTTCTTTATAATACACCAATGGACCAAATAGAAAATTGTTTTATAAAGGGGATTAATCATTCGATTGAATTTACGATATAAATTCGATACTAACATGGAATTGTCCGTATCGTCATTTAATTCCAATAATAAGCTCGTTACAGCATTTATATTACTTGTATGCTAAATGCTAAATGTATCAACAAAAGATACAATTTGCAATTTAATAAATGGAACGAACTTTTTGGTAAATAAAACCGATTCGGCTGAGATATTACGGCACTTCTGCAATACCAAGGAATAAATCTGCTTCTCCACCGCTAGAGCGGTTCAGAGTTGAGTTAGTTCGGAGAGCTCTGGATTTATGAACTACTTGGAACGAATACCTGTCCTAAAGAAAAACGAAGTAAATCTCCTAGTTTTCTTTATTTGAAATTCCCGGTGTCTCCTTACTCCGACGTTAAGTGTTACGGTAAAAGTAAATTATATGAAGTAGAAGAATACAAGTACGACGAGCAAAGCCAGCTAGTATAGATTTTCATTATTAGTTTTCGAACTTAGATCGTGATTTGTGACATGACCTATAGCCTGACAACGTCATAATACTTCTTGCTTTTTCGTACCCGTTCATGGATTAGTTCACTATTTAAGAAATAAATTCGGTTACTTAATGATTGAAAAAGTGGTAATCGATTTTCCAACTGTATATAAAAGAAGAAACTGGCTGACATATCAACGCACGGTCTAAACGGCTGGGGTTAGACTTGAAATTTTGGCAGTAGGTACCTTTTGTTACGTAGGCATCCACTATGGAAGGGTTTTTGGAAATACCACCCTCGACTACAAAGAGGGTAAAATACGGGATGAAAGTATGTATGAACATCCGTTATTTTCTAAGTTAAATCCATGCCAATATTTGGCCTATTGGTTAAAAATAACGAAATTTTACGTTGCTCAACGGTACATGTTGACTAATGCACTTTACCACGCGTGCAAAGCTGCGGGTAAAAGCTAGTCTGGAATGTAAACATTAAAAAAATAAATATTGTAAGCCTAAAATTCAATACTCTGACATAAATGTAACTAATAAACCTATATGCTGCGAATATCCAATCTAACAAAGCGAGAACTTTTAACCACTGAACCACTGTGGCTACTAATGGCCGGATGACTGTAATTATGCACCTTTAGAATCTCTCAGAAGCTCTGAGTAGAATAATGAATAAAGGCGGATGAAATAAAAGAAGCTCAAAATTTCACAAAAGGGTTAAAGACGCGATTTTAAATACTGCAATATTTGTATGTTAAAGTATGCTTTTGTTTTCATTTTTAAAGGTACGAAAACTGACTATAATGGTCTTATTAGATATCAGTCGTATATCGAATAACGATTTGCTATGGGGCCTTGCTATTATTTTTAATTATTTGTAACAGAGAATGTAACAACTATTCTATAAATATTAACGTATCAGAGGGTACAGTCCAATTGTAAATGCAGTGTCGGTGTGTGGACGCGGTCTTTGTCCGCGACTCAAACGGCCATTTCATGCTAATGGGAATAGTGCTTACAATAGGATTACGGAGCGGATGTTATGTCCCGTCCCTTTTAATTTGATTCCGACAAACTGTTACAATGTCCAGTTATACCACTTGCTTGTAATTGAACTAAGCTTGCCGTAAGTACAAGCATTAACTTAGTAATTCTGGGTAAGCATGGACTTCATAGCTTGGTTGTTTTGTAAAGTCCTATATTACTAATCTTCGAAGTCCACATTTTAACATTGTAATGTTAGGAATGTTTTAATTTAATTTAATTTTTTTATTGTAATTTATGCCTGTATTCTCCTATTTCTACCCGAGCGCAGTTGCGGTTAGAAGCTAGTTTTTATAATAACTTAAATGTTTACGAGCTTTATGACCAAACAAACATGCAAGTCATAACTTTACGGCAATGCAAGAGCCGACTCAATTTAGCATGTAAAGTTGGTATACAGCATGAAACACTTGACGTAAGTGTTTGTTATAGTCCGGGTGAAATTGTGACGAGCTGAAATTTTCTGCTAATGTGACAGGTCACGCCATCAGAAATGGGAAAGCATAACTTATTAATGACTTTCCGAGAGGCTAGCTTCATTCACCCCTTATTACGGAAAATACTTTCTAAATTAACGTTGACTTTGTGAAATTTTAACGGATTATGCTAATGGCCTTTAAAAGTTTGTTCGTACCTTATTATACTTGTATTCCTGCGTAAAGGGCAATAAAGATGTGAAAATGTTGTAATAAAAGAGTTTTCATTAGGACAGACATAGTAATACTTAATTAATGCCTGAAGACTGGATTCCTAGAACCTAACAATGAATATTGCTAAAAAGGTATACTAGTAAAACTGGGAGATAGATACAGAATCAATTCATTCGGATTCTATTCAAAACAGATTAAACTATTTACAAAAACAATTCTTAACCTACCTACTTATAGATAAAAGATCTGACCCAAACCAGAATCATGCGGGAGCGTGCAAATAATGCTGGCAGCTAGATTCAATGAAAATAGATAACAAAGCTTTTATGGCTAAATATTAAGTTTTTCTGGAATTAGTGCTACTTTAGCAACGAAATGTGTTGTGAGCCTATATATAGAAATAGCATAAAGCAAGCGATGGCAGTTCACTGCCTAATTTATCCTAGTGACGCCATATGAGTATATATCAGTTTTGAGTAATAAATATTGCGGTATCGTTTAGATTAACATTAGACAAGGATAAGGTTTTTAAATTTATAAGGTTACGTAATAATGTTAAGAAAACGTAACATTCCTAAACATAGTAGATAAAACCTAAAGTTAGGTACATTTCGTATTAATTGCTTTATAATCATTTGTATACATCATTACCGGGCCGGGTGGTATAAACCGACTAGAAGGTATGATTGAAGAGTTTATGAATCTATTGATTAAAAATAATAATTAATAATGATTATGACTCGTATCTGCTAATAATAATCGCAATCGCCTTGTGCCGGTAAACAATTTTGGCTTGAGTTGCGGAGGTTGGACTCTCAGGTTAATGCCACTTAGCTATGCACAGAAATGGGTGTCAATGTAAAGAAAATAAAGTCACTCTCATAAATTTAGTCGTTTCACCGTACCTAATGAACGTCCAAATGATGACGTATAGGCCGTCATATCTACGTACGCCTCGAAGTGAGACTTGAATTTGCACACGTTATTTGTTATAGAGAAATCTGTCAAATCCAGCTTGCAATTGACTTACTTTTTTAGCTTTATCAGATAAATATTACGTATATATAATGTAATAGAAATACATCTATGAACTTACAATGTATATTTAATAGAGAATTATGATAAGAAAAATAATGTTTAAAATCGCCCTGGTTTTATCCTAAACATTGTTGTTGAATTTTCTAATGTAAACCTTCAATTCAATACGCCAGGACTGTTTTTGCACGCACATTTATGAATTTTAAGTTGGAGTATATTAAAGCCTTGTAGTTGAAGCAACGCCTTGTCATCTGATGGGCCCAGGTTCAAATCCCGGCCTGTACCAATGAGTTTTTCTATGCTTAAGTACAGTGATAAATCACACCCTAGGCTAATAAAGAGAGGTAGGGCGAATTGTGATCTTCCGTAGGTTTTCCCATTAATATTCGAGCCGCCCGACTGGGGACTGTACCTCCACCTTACAAAAGACCGCAGTAAAATAACACTACTTTGATGTAGTGTTGTGTTTCTACGGTAAGTTAGGTTGCCAGTGCTCCACGAGGAGACGCTTGGCTGGTAGTGATTCTGCTAGCACAGTGACTCCTCATCAACAACAGGATGGCAGCTCGTTAGTGATATGCCTGGTAGCAGTCACTGTAGCCTATAGCCGCTAGCAGCGGCTATAGGCTACAGTGACTGCTTACCATCAGGAGGGCTGTTGTGTGCCACCTTAGTAGTATACAAAAATGACGCTATAGTCCTCATTATTTAAATGTTTACATTAGAGTAGATAATATACTGCGTATACGAATACACATAACAGAGAATTTCTTGGACCCGATGAGGGTAAAAACTGAGCCGAATATTAATAAAACTTTGAAATTGGGCCTAAAAGTTAAACCAAACTAGTTCTAGGGCTTGAATTATAAATTAAAGAGTTGAAGTGTAGACCAACATGAGACTAATCAGGTAACCATTACCATCATTGCAAAGATTAGAAATCTGTGAAGTGAGAGCGGCTTCACTTTACAGAGACGAGATATTTTTTTATCGATGTACTAATCTCAATTATAGGCGCGTGATAAACTAATAATCGATAAGACACGTGCCGACAACGAGAACAATTTATGTAGTAGTTTATGTATCGTCTTAGTAGCGGGGTGGCTTTGTCGATCGGACGTGAATATATTAAGATATATTTTCCATGCAGCTGCTGCGGCGTACCCTTGTTCTTCGCATACCGAACGGACGTTTAATGTTACCGATGTTTGTCCCAACATCACTTTATTTATTGTTGTTCATATAAAGCTATGAATAATGTCATAACATTTGTAAGCAAAACAAATATTTGTTTCGGTAACTGAAAATTATAGTATGTAGGTACATAATGTTGGGAATTATCACCAACTAGTTCTAAACTAAGCAAAGCTACTGAGCATTATGTCTTTTATTCGTTAACTTAACCTAGAGAATCGAAACAATTTTTACTTACAAAAAAATAAACAAATAATAATCTTTAAAATATTTTATTTTCAAAATACACTCAAAATAAAAGTAAAGTAGTACCGCAAACAATGATGTTCACTTTGACTGAGGTTGGCACACGTCAAGCGTGGACATGTCTTTGAAGGGGAATTATGAAATCATCTATGAGATAACAGGAGGCACGGTCTGAAATTTGCCCCTCAATAAGGAGCGGATGATAAACGAGCCCGGCCATGACTCGAGGAAACTGCGGGATAGATGTCCCCGGATAACCCACGCACCCGATTTTCACGAAGCTTTTTATTTAATATCATAAATATAAATCTTTAACCGCGTTCACGTATTCTAGGATTTAATTGCTTAGCAGTTTGGCTACTTGCATAGACACCAATATTGTTGTTAATTATAACATAATACATATATATTTTATATTGATGAAAAATGGTGTTCTGATATAAAAATATGTACTTCTGCACGAAATGTGTGTAATGATTTGAATATGTATTTGATTTTCAAGTAAAGTATAAATATCTTTGTCTCTGAAGGCAGCAACAACCCTGTAAACTTACACAAAATATTTCATACGTTCCTTATCCAATTTGTATTCCTTGAGGGCAAGGTACCGTAATATCTAATTCATGAGTTCTCCGCTTACTACAGTTGGACGACTAGTTAATACTATCGGCAAACATTATTTCTTGTACCAATATTTACCTATATTACTCCAATCAGTACTCTTATTGTATCAAGTACTAGCCTATTCCATGTCATCGTCCGCGTAAATAAGTCCTGTTTCTGAAATAACTGGTAAGACCCTATTCTTAGATGAGCCAACATCGTGGTGATTGATTAAACGGTATTAGATTTTAGCAAGCCATATTATGTATGAGATTATATTTTTGAAATTAAAAGCTGCGAAATGTATGTAGGTTTCCATATACATGTTGTAATAGCTTTTGCACGCGGCTTCGCACGCGTGGTAAAGTAAAGTGAAAGGCCAAATACAAATTTTCATGCATTTAACTTCAGAAATGACGCATTATCATACAAACTTTCATCCCCTATTTTACCCCCTTAGGGGTGGAAATTTTAAAAATCCTTAAATATCCTTTTTTATTTTTAACTGAAAGGCCAAATACCAATTTCCATGCGTTTATCTTCAAAAATGACGGATTTTCATACAAAATTTGCTGACCAATGTTTCTAAGGAAACCAAATGACTTACGTCCTACTAAGTTGGTAAGCGAAAAGCCTATCGTATGGACACATTAGCATATGTTTTTTTCATATAATTCTCGCTTTAAATGTACATATCTGGGTGTACTATCTCTTTGTTAATTCATATAAGTGCGGCACCCACAATACATGGGCAAGAGAATGATATGCTCTATTAAAAACTTCTTGTTGCGAAAAATGCTTTACAACCCTTTATTTACAAAGCTGAATAAGTGAAAAGGTTTCATTTATATAAAAGCATCGCGCCATATCCATAAGTGTTTACACAAAAGTTTTCCCTGAATACAACCTCAAAGATTTTTTCAATTTAGCAGGAAAGGTCCGGATGCTGGGGAGGTCACAAAACGAAATAGTAAAAATACAACCCCATACGTGACTGTAACTTTCTACTACCCTAGGGAGGTTAGTGTCCGTATGACGTACGAGCGTAACCAAATGCCACGACCAACTATAAAAATATAACAAGCTCCGAATTTTGCACCAATATCAACATACATTGAACACTTTAGCCTGTGAAATACGAGTAACTACTTTTAAATGCCGCACTCCCAGTGGAGTTGAGCTGTGCAGCATTTTTGTTAAATTTTGAATCCATTTACTCATGCATCGGTCTAGCCCATTACTATCGTCCGGATAAAGACATTTTTATATTCAGTGCATACATGCATTCAAAAGTTACCTTAATTATGTAAAATTGATACATTGCTAGAAAATAGCATATATAAAGATTTCGTGCAGATGAACAAACATATGCACAAAATACTTACTGATTCTCTGGCTCAGCGACTCAAAGACGATCGCCTCCGACATCAAGAGCTGCCTCTCGCTCCAGTCGCTCCTAGTTGATGGAGCGACGAAGTGCAGAAGGATCTCAATGCACTCCGGAGTGCTAATTGTGGTGAAGCGACGCAGATGATAATAGATGACCCATCCCGGCTTTACGCGTGGAGAATAACAGCTAAGCTAATGCAGAGGGCGGACAGATTTAGCTGACTATAGTCTATCATGTCGATGTTATGTCAAAATCTACACCACTTTACGTTTTTGTAAAACATATAATGCTGATTATAGTTTTTTTAAACTATTTACCCACATAGGCACATAATATTAGGTCCTTACATATGAAATTGGCGTTTTTCGTACTGGCCACTTTAATCACGAATTTCTCCTCTTTGGTAAGGATTTCCAAATTCAAATTTGTACAGCTATAGACTCATGTATTTGTGCTTCGATGATCGTCATTCATTTGTTTTTTTTCTTCTGTTTTTTTCTGTTTGCGTCACTCATTTTACAAAATGGAAAACCTTAAATATCGCATTATTTACGAGTACGAGTTCCGCCGTGGCACTAGTGCTGCGGAAACAACTCGAAGGGTGAATGATGTGTATGGCGGTCGTGTTGCAAAAGAAAACACAGTTCGTTTTTGGTTCCAACGTTTTCGTTCTGGAAATTTCGACCTGCAGAACAAGCCCCGTGGACGGCCTGAGACTCAAGTTGATAATGAAGAGTTGAAGGCTATTGTGGAAGCGGATCCATCGCAAACCACGTCCGAGTTAGCTGCAGGCTGCAATGTTAGTGATAAAACTGTTTTAATTCACTTGAAGCAAATTGGGAAGATTAAAAAGCTTGAAAGGTGGGTACCTCACGAATTGACTGAAACAAACCGGCAAACGCGCGTCGACTGCTGCGTTACATTACTAAACCGGCACAATAATGAAGGTATTTTAAACCGAATCATTACCTGTGATGAAAAATGGGTTCTTTACGATAATCGGAAGCGCTCAGCGCAATAGTTAGATACTGGCCAGCCAGCCAAATCCTGCCCCAAGCGAAAATTAACCCCAAAAAAGTTACTTGTAAGCGTTTGGTGGACTAGTGCCGGTATTGTTCATTACAGTTTTTTCAAATCTGGCCAGACTATTACGGCTGATGTCTATTGTCAGGAATTGCAAACCATGATGGAAAAGCTAGCGGCTAAACAACCTAGGCTGGTCAATCGCTCCACGCCACTGCTGCTTCACGACAACGCTAGACCACACACTGCGCTACAGACGGCTACTAAATTAGAAGAGCTTCAATTGGAAAGTCTAAGACATCCTCCGTACTCCCCGGACCTTGCTCCAACAGATTACCATTTTTTTCGAAATTTGGATAACTTCTTGCAAGGGAAAAAATTCAACTCCGATGGGGCAGTCCAAATCGCCTTCAAAGATTTTATTGATTCCCGTCCGACTGGTTTTTTTAGTAAAGGGATCAATGAACTACCTATGAGATGGCAAAAGTGCATAGAAAATAATGGTTCATACTTTGATTAATTAAATATATTATATTAAAAAATATTCGACTTTTTGTTCCTCCCATACAAAACGCCAATTTCATATGTAAGGACCTAATATCTTCACGCCAATCATCTTTCGAGATGGCAAAAAAAAACAGCTAACTGTCCCCATTTTTAAATTGATAACATTAAAGCTAAAGAAAGCACTAAAGCGAATGGTTCTTATCTATTCTGTACCTGTACCTACGTATTATTATATACATATTGATAATAATGTTAGTAGATTACTTTATAATAATGGGTTTTCAAACATACATCCTCCCTTTTACCCATAAGTAGTTGGATTTAAAAAATAAACAAGTTCTTATATAATTTTGCTTTAATGTGTTGGGTTCTTTGCTTTAATATATCTTATAAGATGGTTAGAAGAAATATAGCTACAATATTTTTTTAATTGTCTTTATTCTTCAATACGACAGGAAACTATTTTCGGATTCGTTCTGAAAATACATCACGGTTCGCCAATTGAATTGATTAACAAGACAGCTGCGTATTCGGAGTTTTTGTGTAACTTGTAACGATGTGACCTTGGCCAGGTCACAATGGCGCGGAACAGGCAAAGTATTCAGCTGAGGAAATTAGGGTTAGGGCTCAAGGTCGCCTCAGGGGAGTCAGGACTCTGCCGACGAAGCTAACTAAAAGTACGCCAATTTATCTACTAACGGGTACACTAGTAATTGAAAGTTTAGGGTCCAACAGAACTGATTTATGAAATTTCTTTGGTGGGAAGGTTGGGAAGCGACGAAGTATATTTGTCGATAAAATATTTTTTTACAATATCTGTACTTTTATTATAAGTGGTAGTCTGAAAATTTGTGTGAATCGAATTTATATTAACCATCAAAGCACACTTCACATGAGGTAGGTTCTGGAAAATAATTAAGTACCTATTAAATATTTTCTAATACTGCCGGCCAATAGATCCTAAGTTGAACATTTCAAGTATTTTTTCCCTAAGCCGCTGCTCATAGAGACCTGAAATTGGAGGGTGTATTCTTTGCATGACGTAGGCATCCGATAGGAAGGGAATTTCCGAAATTCTACCCCTAAGGGGGTGAAAAAAAGGGGCAAAGTTTGTATGGGCCAACGTGATTTCTTGGTCCAATCTACTTAAAATTTTCCATAAACCTTTTTTAACAGAAGATGAAAGACATGTTTCGTGTTTTATTGAAATTCATACCCTAACGGAGTTAAAAAGGGCAAGAGAGTTATTTTGGCGGTGATTTGCTTCGAAGTTGATATCAATACTCCTTAATGCTTTTGATTTAAATTAAATTTTATTTTTACGCATGTTTGAAAACTCAATATGCTTTTATTCAAAAAAGGTTGAACTCTTCTTAAAAACATAAGCAAATACTCTTTAAAATTTGAATGTCTTTTTAAAATTGGATAATTTAACTAAATTTTACCATAGGATGAAACAATTGGCTACACAAAATAATGTCCTTTTGATTAATTAGGTATGAAAACGAAATAATTATTATAAAATATTATTTACTACTCTTCATCTTTGGGCAAACTAAAAAGCCTAAGTGTGGCGTCGTCTTTGT
Source organism: Falcaria lacertinaria (assembly GCA_951449985.1). Lineage (NCBI taxonomy): Eukaryota > Metazoa > Arthropoda > Insecta > Lepidoptera > Drepanidae > Falcaria > Falcaria lacertinaria. The sequence goes on from OX602124.1 coordinate 4,309,753, forward strand.
ATTATTTTCACATCCAAAAACATCACAATAATGTGGCGCAATTGCAGTTTGTTTATAATACATACGGAACGCACAAACTTATAAACTTATGACGCCGGCCGTGACAGACAGCCCGACTGAAATAACCCGTTTAACTAAGTTGTTCGGTGTAGGTTAATATCGCGGCTGTGAGCCCGTCCGGAGCGGGAGTTTCCTTTCTACCCGTTGGAGTTGTACGTGGCAAGCTGCAGAGTAAGCGCACAGAATAAATAGCCTGGTAATTCTAGCTCCCGAAAGAAACAAAAATATTGTTTTAGTTATATTTTTTTTTATTTGTTTGTAGTATTTCGGTTTCGTTGTAAGAAGACAATACCCCCGTGTAACTTTCACCATATAAAAGGCCGAGCTTCCTGTTTATCAAATATGACAAAAAAATATTTTATTTAATCTCTAAATCCCTTTACTATAAATAATTTCATAAGTATTCAAACTTTTGAACATAATAAAATATATGATAAAAAATAACGTAGAAAACCAATAAAGTTCTAAAAAAGTCTTATTAGAACCATTTTCGATTTATTCGCGGACGAAGTCGCGAGAAAAACGCTAGTATATGTTATACAGAATTGTTGATTACTAATTAAACTTTCCGGAGAAACGTGTTAATTAACATTAAAATACTAAGCTAATTGAATATATTACGTAGTATATACGTAATATTTATTATTATGTAATAATAAGTCGAAGTAACTAATTAAACCGATATTTATATATTATGTTTTCTTAATTCTGTAATTATACGTGGGTACTTTCTAAGTAGCTTTATCCTTCATATGGAAACAGATCTTTTGGACAGTTCTCCATGAGTTTTCTATGAATTCATAAACTTGCGAAGCGAAGTGTGTAAAGCCAAACTTTCAGAGATATGTCCTACCTACCTACCTACGTCTTCAAGAAAGTTATCAAGAAATAGACATGAATTTTGTTCGTTTCGAAATATAACTGAAATGAGTTCCATCTGTATTATCAACATTCATTTTATACTGTAGGTAAGTACTCCAATGAAGGTCGTGAGAAGGAAGATGGGGTGCGTAAATACAATCTATTTGTATTTTGTAAACTAAGAATCCAGACGAAATGTAATTAACTAGCCTATGTTGTGTTGTAAGGTAAGGTAATTTTTAGGAGTTGATTGGATCGGCGCTGCCTCGTTGATTACATAATACTACTGGGTTGTTCCTTTAAATGGTTTTCTGTAATTCTCGTTCAGGAATACATATTTGTTATATAGTGTGAAATTCTTCCTTAAATCCGCCCTGTATGCTTATTGATTTTCATATTTCCCATCTGGTGGAACTCAAGGATCGAAAGCTTATGGTTGCTAAATGCTTGCAACGCAGATCACTAACACTTATATAATAATAATAATAATAATATATTTATTTTCAAAAACTTTACAGTAACATAAGTAACTGACTCCCACACTAGGCAATGCCTGTCCCGTGGGAGAAAGTAAATACGACTATCCACAATACATGGTGTACCATGAGTACATGTACATATTACAACTAGAATAATATAACATTTAGATATTTATTTCAAGATAACTATTTCACCTTAAATGTATGTGTGTGTATGTATGTATGTATGTATGTGTGTGTGTGTGTGTGTGTGTGTGTGTGTGTGTGTGTGTGTGTGTGTGTGTGTGTGTGTGTGTGTGTGTGTGTGTGTCTGTGTGTGTGTCTGTGTGTGTGTCTGTGTGTGTGTGTGTGTGTTTTGAATGGATTCAAATGAAATGTGGGACAATTTGAGTTCATACTTTTTATCCCAAAAAGTAAAAATGTGAATTTGGCTGTAATTAATGCCCGAATTCATTAATTCTTTTATTCTTAGAAAAGATGTATTTTAAAGATTGTCGCGTAAATATTCCGAGGTCATCGATTGGTAGGGTACCGCGCTGTAAATAAAAAAACCCTTAAAATTGGGCACATAATCCGAATAGCAGGACCAATTTTAACATGACTGTCACTGTCAAATAGCTGATACTATAAGGCAGTACATAGATAACTTTTATTTTGGACAAATATTTAAGGTCCCGCGCAAAAAACCATATCCATGAAAAAAAAAAACCCTGCGTACTAAGTCGCGGGCACAGCTAGTTTGTAATATAAATTCCAAATTAAGACGGTGCCTCTCAACTCTATAATTAAATTAAACGGCTAAGTTTATATTTCAGAAGCTGTAACAACTGAGACAACAAACATTTGAATTGTTTATTTTGCAAATTGCTGATGCGATAATTATGTAATTTATTCTAATTTGTTTAATACGTGTATTTTCGTGACAGATCAGTTGTTGTTTGTAAGGTTTTCGCTTCATTATATACGTATACGCAGTGACATGTTCATTATTTTCAGTTTCCACGGGATTTTGCCATCCCTCGTGGGGCTTTAACTAGCCGCCTAGCAACTATAAATGTACCTCATTTTATTCATCTATGCGTAGGTTTTTTAATATTAGAGATGAAAAACAATTCATTACACATAATATACTTGTACGTTATTCGAACAATTTTTTTATAGGAACTGGAAGAAATCAATCAGCCAATTGATGTAATAACTTGATGGCAATGCAGCCTTTCTCACTTTATTCTAGATTCTAGACGGTAAACTCTAGTAGTTGCAAAATATAACACTAACGTGATCATGAAAACTCAGTTACTTATTGGTTGAAGTTGAGACAGTAATAAAATCTATTTCTTTCACTGCTGGAGAGAAACAAAAACAAAAAATTGGGGCCAGATGAAATATCAAATTACATATTTATGTAACCACCGAACTTTATTGTTAAAAACTTTCTCGGACGTGGAAGTGTTAACCAACTTGTACAGGCGAACACCTCTAACTATGCTTGAATTAGGAGAGAGGTTACCGCAACAGTACAACTTCATGATGGCTTCTCTAACCACATCTATTGAGGTTTTACTACTGCCATTTGGCGAGCTCCTTGAACAACCGAAACAGGCATTTAACTACACTTGTTTCACGTGTATAATTGATTATCTAGCTCCCTTATTTTGGCGACTGTAAATTAAATCTTAGATACAGATTAATAGAAGCATTTAAGTTTAAGCTCATACTATAAGCGCTTACTACTGTGATTGTGTTAAATTATCAGTGATACTTTGTTTTCAATATCACATCATGGCATGCTGTTATGTTTTCATTCGCTATGATGTATGATGAAATTATATTTTTACTATCTAAAACTAAAAATTAAAAAACTAATGTAATATAAAAAAATAAAACACTTGTCCCAAATTGTTGTCACGCGGGAGGGTGCCAAGAAGGCTGGTAGCATTGCCCCGCTGTATGGCAATGCTGATCCTTTGCACAAAATATGGTCCAGCCTTCTTGAAACTGGAGGCCTCAATTAATCGTCGTGTGACCTCTTCGTACAGTTTTTACTTTTGTCTTATCACTCATTGGAGATTTATAAGGGTATTTTCTTTGGTATATTATTTATCTTCTCTGAGGTGACAGTGACAGCTATACGTAATACATCACGGTCCCGTCTATTAATTATTTTTGATATTGGGCCCCAGTGCCACTAATCTCTGTTATCGTTTCTTGTAACAGTAATAATTTGCCAAGTCCAAACTGCTCGTTTCGTTACTGAACGGGGTAAAGATAAAACTATCGGTATAAACGTGAATTGGCATTTAGGTGGCGAATGATAAAGTGCGGTGACTCCTTTGAAGCTCGTACATCAGTTAAATGACTCCCGAGCTGGACGTATTCGGCGAGATATCCAGAAAATACGCCGTTTCCTCGTTTTCCATTCATTTAGATACGAACAGTTTGAAATCTTTTTCCCTCCTTCGATTTTGTCTGTATCTTTCGACATGCCTCCGCCGCCGCATTACTTAATGCAATGAATTTTTTCTCCTTAACTAGCTCGGATGAATACTTGCCAACAGATTATGTTTTTGAAAGGAAATTTGGCCGAATAAGCTCGAGTTGGAGTCTCGCGAACTGTTTTTATTTTGGGAATCAACCCAATTGTTGCTTTGCGGAAACAATGTTAAAAACAAAAGTTTTAATGTAAGCTGTAAAAAGGAACTCCTCTATAAAAAGTATAAGACAATGCCAATCTTGAAACAAATAAGAAAAAGTTTAAATCAAAAAGAGAATTTCAGTTGCATTAACGAAAAGTATAACTACCTGCGAAAATATTTCAAGGAAAACATATTAGGGAAGAAAACCACAACATTTACTCTTGGTTTTATTACTATTCTTATAAATCGTTAGTAACATACTTAAATACATCTACAATTTGATAGTTTATTACACAACCCTTTCGATAAATACTCGCAAAGATAGCGTACCTACTTCGGTAAACTAATGCGACAATCAGTAATCGAAATACATAAAATGTATATTGGCTGTCTATTACTAACATAACTTTTTATTTACACATAAAATATTTACAATTTTTTCTTAATATTTACAATTCTCTTAATCTTCAAATTGTGATTTAAGGTTAGTTTATTTAAAATTTTAAAGGGTTATAGTAACAATTGCCAATACCTACGTAAAATCTATAAAAAACTCATATTAATTGCCTTTGGCAAGTTAATTTTTTCTTTGGATACCTACAAACAATGTGTTATACGTATAAAATATTTTCGTATCTGTAAAATTATATATGATACAAAACAAATATCAGCACTATTTATATGATACTAAAAATGATAAAGAGCAATTTAGAATCATAGTGTTTATTGGCATTTACAAAATTAAATCTATGCTCTCAAAGTACTGTTGAATTGGGTGACTTAAAATCAAAGTGTATTTAGTTATCAGATCATGTAAAATATTTGACTGGATTGCAGTCGCTTCTCTCGCATGACTGTCACTCCATAGCTCTCAAAGTTGTTCTAAGGAGGCAAGTCTTATTTGAATTGGGTATAAAACTTTAGCTCGGCGACGTACCAAGACCAGTTCAACGGATAACGGGTGACAGCATCGCTTATTTACGTTACTCGCAAATTCTAGAAAAAGGATTCTCTCACTCACGTTGAATAAAATTCAACATTTAAACGAATTCCACAACTGTAAGGTTTTTATTTAGTAACATTTAATCTACTCCCCGAGTTATATAGAGCAACATTACATTTTTTCAATGTAATTACTTAAAAACTTTGATGCTAGCAAGTTACATTATTTTTTATTCCCAATATCATGGAGGTTATACAAGATCATATATATCAAAAAATGAATAAATACCTTAATAAAAAAAAAAGCAAAATAGGTGTACAAGTCGAGAGTGAAATTACGCTCTTTATATTCCGCCTACCCCGAAAGAAACTCGACGTGAAAATAATGTACGATTGTATTACCAAAGAAAATAGACATAAAGCCATGGTTTGACATAATTTTATAATACAAGATATTTCAATACAAGAATATCTGCACAAGCCGTCTCACACGCAAGGATTGTTAGAGCTCAATTCGACCTCGACAAAAGATTAGCCTAGTTTATCGGGAACAGTTCGTAGGTCCTATTTGCCTGACTTGATCAAACGCAAATAGCGTGGCAAAGAGAGCACCTGACAGCTTAGTTGCATTAGCCTCAGACAGGCCTTTTGTTTCGATTGAATTCGCGTTAATACGACATCGGAATTGTGGAATCTCCTTGTTTCGAATTGCTTGTAGCCGGGATTAGGTTGTTATTTGGAAGCTCGGGCAATCAGCAGAAGTAATCCTAAGGTATTCACTTGAATACAAAAGGTAGTCCCCTTTCTGTATTGGTACATATATATTCTTATAAATTGTTTAAGTAACGTAAACAAGTGGAGAGGCAGCAACAATTTTTACAACGAAAACATTTTAATGTCGTTTAAAATTGACACAGACTAACAATTTTATTTAGATCTTAAAATTAGTTCACAAGAAATATTACCTATATCGTTGTATTAAATACATAATTTTATTAACAAACCAAACACGTATATTGTTTTTTCAACAAAATTATTAACTTACGGAGCTGCAAGGTGAATTGGTCATCTCGAAGACGTTGGTTGATTCACTTGGAATAGGACCGATTTGTGAGCAAGGAAAATGCTAATGACTAGTGTTGAAATGGAGATGTAGTTGGCGACGATGGGAAGGATTATGAGTGGGATGAGCCTGGATCGGCTGATGGTGGATATAGTCGCTAGGGTAGCGAGTACGCCACGGTTCAGCCTCGGTGGAGTGGATCCAGAGCTTTGCATTGCCGCCGGCCGCTCCCCACTTAAGACGTGCACTATGACTGATGCTGACTCTGTGTGAAAAATATAGAATAGTTAGCAAGTTAAAAAAAAATTAAGCCCCCGACTCGACCGCACTAAAATATATTTCTATTACCGACTATTTATATCGCGATTTAATATAAACTTGAAGGCCCAAAAGTTATTATTAAAAGATATTTTATTTATTATGTTTTTAGGAGACCTTTGCAATGGACCCAAACACGATATATTTACTGTAAGTTGATAAGGAGTTGGGTATCCTATAGGTTCCCGCTGAAGCTGCAGCATCACAACAAGGTTACCATGTCATTGCATTCATTAAGATCTTTGCAATGATCCCAAGCACGATATATTTGCTGTTAATTGGTAAGGAGTTAGGTATCGTGTAGATTCCAGATGATGCTGCAGCATCAGGTCTAGGTCACCATGTCATTATATTCATTTAGACCTTTGCAATAACCCCAAGCACGATATATTTGCTGTAAGTTGGTGAGGACTTGAGAGTGCTGGTTTCCAAACGGCTGAACAGATTTTCAGATTCAGAGATTCAGAACAGAAAACTCTTGATCAAGTCACCTTTCAAACAAAAAAAAACTAAATCAAAATCGGTTCATCCGTTAGGAGCTACGATGCCACAGACAGACACACATATACACAGACACACACTACAAACTTAAAACACTCGTCGTTTTTGCGTCGGGGTTTAAAAAGTATGTATATTCATGGCATTGTTATTCGTTCAAATCTGAGCCTAGCCAAATGTAACCCTTTCTGGAGCAGTAGCAGAATTTTATTATACAATTTTAATTAACACAAATTCGTTGGCAATGTTTGACATACATTATTACGGAGTATAGAGTTTGTTAAATAAAAGTTTCCACCGCAGATTTATTTTATTACTACTAGAAAATTGTTGGTATAAGTAGTAATGTAATACTTATACCAAAAATTTTCAAATTAAAATTGCATAGAAATTTTATGAATTAAAATACCTAAACGTCTACAATTACACTCAATACTCGTTGAAATAAAATCTGATCGGTCTTCAATTAAAATACAATATTGTGCAACGGACGGAGTACATTAGTGGTTTCGAAGTATGAAAACAATAAAAGGATTTAATGAAGCAGGACATTCAAAGTGAAATGCGAGTAGGCACTTATCTGGCACTTGCATTACCAAGATATAAGCATTATATAAGAAAATAATAAAAAAATAGACAAACAAAAAGAATTAACAAGGTTTGATTAACATTTTATTGTTTGCTGATTAAAGAATGCAGACAGGGATGTTTCTTTAGGAAGTATTCCATTAATAAAAAACTTGGCGCGGTTACAGAAAACGCGAACATTTCTTAATGGGGTTTTTCAACGATGCAGGTTCATGGCAAGTTCCTTGTAAATGCAAATAAAACTGTTTTATTTGTTTCCACTTTGGTTTTACTTAAAGCAATACCTTTTTTTTGGAAACAATTTATACTTCTTAGAAAACGAAAAATTGTTTCCATTTTTTTTTAATATTGATTATTCATCAATAATTTAACCCGGCAGTGGGTACCATTTCTGTGTTGTGCTTGTATAATTTATGTTACTGATTCTTCATATCTATACTTATAATAAAACTGAAACAGGTCCAATTCTGTACATTGAAGATATTTTGATTTTTTTTTGGGAGGCACTCTATATTCGATACTGAACCCAAAACAGTTTTTTTTTTAAATTTTTGTGTGTCTGTCTGTCTGTCTGTTTCTAGGCCGCGCATCACGCCGAAACTAATGAACGGATTTAAATGAAACTTGGCACGATATGAGTTGATACTACGAGGTATAACATAGGATACTTTTTATCCCGAAATTCAGCACGGTTCCCCTGGGATAGGGGATTAAACTAAAATTTGTACCTGGCTGTCACTCCGAAACAGCTGGACCGATTTGGATAGGACTTTCACTGGCAGGTAGCTGATGCTATAAGACATAACCTAAGCTGCATTTACTTTGAAAAAATAATTTGGGTTCCGCGTAGCAAACAAAAACCCATGAAATTGTAAACAATATCGGAACGGCAGGACCGATATGAACAGAACTTCCACTGGCAGGTAGCTGATGCTATAAGACGTAAATTAGGCCACATTTATTTTGGAAAAATGTTTAAGGTTCCGCGCAACAAATAAATAAACCGATTAAATTGTGAACAATAACCGAACGGCGGGACCAATTTGTTCACTGGCAGGTAGCTGAAATTGTGAACAAAATCTGAATGGTTGAACTTTCAGAGCTGATGCTAAAAGGCAAAAAATTGTATACCTACTTCTTATTTTGAAAAAAGATATTAGGGTTCCGCGCAGCAAAAAATGCCCATTACCTAAATTGCGAACAAAATACGAATGGTTGGACAGATTTAAACAGAACTTTCACTGGTAGATAACTGATGCTATCAGGCGGCACTCGGTGACTTTAAGTTTAGAAAAATAATTAGGGTTCCGCGCAAAATACATTAAACCCATGAAATTTAAAATAAAATATCCATTGTTCCAGTATAATTGCATCTGTTGTAGATGCGGTTATTTGTTTGTTGCAATCTATAGTCGTAACTGTGAAATATTAACCAGTTTCCTGACCGTAATCTGTTATTAAATGTATGTGTTCGCTTGAATTTCTGTGGAAAGTCATTCAGACACGAAACCCGACTGCACTTTTACACTCTAAATTATAGACTATTTACGTGGTCTAATATTTCAGATTTGAAGGCAGAAAAATACTTTGTAGGAATACTTATTACGTCAAATATATTATCTACCTCATTAAGGGTATTATCGAACCCACCTATTCTTACTTACAGAGGGATTTACCTGAATTGTTAAATTAATTAACTGAGAATCACTGAATTTACACGGAATTAATTTATATATTGAAAGAAATTAAAAAAAAGGTGATTGGATACTTATTTATGGCTGCGAATATACCTGAGCTGCTCGGCGCACATGTGTAGTTCCCAGAGTCATGAGGCGCTGCCCTCGCTATCAGCAACCGGCTCGTTCTCGTCTTCTGTTCCGTCTCCACGCTGATCCCTCCTCGCTGAGCGTAGTTCACTACCTGCTCCCCGCGGTACCAGTAGATAAAACTATAAAACATAGATGCAATGTACACTCAATCCTTGTACATATTGAGTATGAGGCACCATAATAACAACTAAAGTAAAAGGTAAATTAATAGATGAAACAAAGTTTAAATTGGAGCCTAATTATTGCAGTGACAGCCAATTCCTGTAAATATTTATGAGTGTATGGGAAATTCCATTTTAGGCAGTCTGATTTTGTAGAACCTTATAAGTACTGCCTAAGAGGCGAGTAAGAGTGACCGATTACTTGATATTTTGATCCAAAAGAAGATTCAATTAGTACGTATGATCAACCGATCAATTTAATTGGACACGACACAGCAAATCTATTTATTTATGTGCCTAATCACGAGGCTTTCTACTGTGAGAGTATAGTTTCCCATTCAATATCAAGAATATCGTCTTCAATTAAGTATTTATAGACTAATAAAGTTATTATCATGTTGTTGGTGTTTTAGAAGATTAATCAAATACCCGGCTAAGTTGATTTAATATTAATGAAATATAACACCATATGACTTAATTAATAGTATACCAATTTTGATAACGAGGACAAGCGAAACCACATATATATTGATTTATGCTTTACAATAAAGTACTTGATGTTTAACCTTAATTACGTGATCCAAACGCTTGTATTACAGTAACAATATTATTCGAAGTAAAATGTGTTGTTTGAAGGGAAAATGTTGAGTAAAACAATAGAATATTTTATTCCAGATGTATTTTTCGGTCATGACCTTTGCCTGACTGCTCTCGTCTGAAGTATTCATTTGCATATATTTTATCAATGAATTTTCTTTTAGGAATGTCCTAGCGGTATTTGCCTTTGTTCTCCGTTGAGATTAATTAGTAGTAGATGAAGAATATTATAATTGGCTATTCTAAGACCATCTTGTTGTTTTAGCGCTGAAATAAAAATGTTGTACTGTAGAAACGAGTTCTAAAACGGAATTGCTTTTAGAATTGTTGAAAAAATCATATTCAATTCTTTTAATTATCTTTGTAGTTAACAAAGAGGAGAGAAAACTTTATTCCATTTTTTTTGTCCACCTTTAGCCCAAATCGCCTAAGTCACAAAGATAAGTAGATTCGTGACTTGATGCAATTCGGTTGGGTTGAGTGTTATATATATGTAATACATAATTATATATTTTTTGACCCATATTTTACAACTTGTATAACCTAAGATGCCCTGTACATAACTCATGAGAAGACCTGAATAAGAAATCATCATCTCCTATATGAACCGTATCGCGCTATCAATATTCAAATTGAAGGTCCCTCGTCGATAGATCTCAGACACAAGGAACCATTAAATGTTGATAGGCAAAGAATGCCACACTTAGGGACCCGAGCCGACCCTTTTATCTGGAAATAAGCTTATCATGTTTATGGATGCGAGACTAAATATATAGGCACCGCGCGGTGAGAAAAGGTACACGATAACACACTTCCATTATAAGACCGTGAGGTCTGGGGTGAGCTTCTCTATTCACCCGGCCCGATTTGTGACCGCACCGACACCGACACTGTAATGTTAAGCCCTTGTTCTCTATTATTACGTTATTACCGGAGCTCATACTTACGTGGGATGTGCACCGTTCCTTTGCAATACATAAATTATAAAATAAAGAACTACTTGTCGTATTTATATAGTTTTTTTTTCGATCGATTTTTGTTTTTAATATCGTAACATAGCTCTAAATGTATTCGAAACTCAAATAATATTATTAATGTTTTGATATAATTAGACACTTTATTTATTCAAACGCCAACAAAGAATGTAATGTTCCTCATCCTTAGACCTGTCATACCTTGGAAGTAGCAAGCATAACAAGGGAACATAAATTTTAAAAAATGCGTGGAGAATTTCTATGAAGGTTAACGGCGCGGCCGCTGCATGGCGTAGAGTGAGTCGAGCCGAAAAGAGATCCCTGGTAAATTAGGCCCTTAGACTTTCAGATCAAACGCAATTAATATCCAGCAATAAAGATGCTTATTATCTGTAACATTTAATTAATAAACTAAGTTGGCAGTATCCAAGAATGATCAAACTATTCATGAATAAGCTAATGTGATTAATAACATAATTTGGACGCCAACGTTGAAAACCTAGGTTTATATTAAAGAATTTAAGATCGGTGACTTGGCTTTTGTCCCAAATTGCCATATTTTATAGTCAATACATTATAATTGTGATGGATAAACTTAGAAAATATTTATAAAAATAACTTTCCCCTGAAGGAAGCCAGGGTAATAAAGATATTTTTTGTTGGTATTTTATGGAGAGCAATCATTCTACTGAGATGGACAAAGTGATTACTTGATTCATACCTTGGAGGGTCAGGAGCGTGTTTTGCGACACACGTGAGATTGATGTCGGAGCCAGCCCTGACGAACAGCTCTGGCCCAGACAGGATCTCGGCCTTTGATACTATACAACACATAATACAATCCGTCAAGGAAAAAAGCACTAACACACCGCCCACCTGGTGGTAAGCAGTTACCGAAGCCTATTGCCGCTAGCAATGTCAGGGATATCGCTAACGAGTTGCCAACCCTGTTGTTGATGAGGACTCACTGCGCTAGGAACATTACTATTTGCGCAGCGTATCCTCGTGGAGCAATGGCACCTTACTTACCGCAGAAACACAAATATTTTACTGCGGTCTTCTCTAAGTGCTTTAATTTTAATGGGTAAACCCATGGCAGATCCCAAATCGCCCTATGTCTCTTTTTTAAGCTCATGGTGGATTAATCACTTTACTTAAGCTTAGAAAAAATAAATGATACACCGGCCCGGGCTCGACACTGGGCCCATCAGATGAGAAGCCGTTGCTTAAACCACGAGGCCAACACGGCTCCGTCTGTGGCTTACATATATATAATGTAAATCATAATCATGTTTTATTAATTAAACTTTCAAAGATGTACTTTTAAATCATCAGTATCCACCGCAGGATTTGAAGGGTTGTTTTGCTAAGAAGAATCCGCCAGTAAATTACGAGATAACTCTTTAAAATAAGACAAATCAAATTTAAATTGCATTTGACATCAATATTTCAGAAATATTGTCGATAATTTTATGCAACGTACCCACTACTGTAAGCCTGAATGACAGACTGATTTTGGGCTCCGTGGAGACTTGACACTCGTACGCGCCAGAGTCGCGCGGCTGGGCGGGTGACACCCGCAGTGTCCACTCATCCGAGCCATCCGCGTGGAGGGCTGCGAAGCGCGCGTCGCTGCTGTACGTGTGTACACCAACCGTTAGGATATGAAGGTCTCGTTTACGTATCCAAGACACCTGGAGACAAAAGAAAATAATCAGTCACTTTAAAAGGTAACACAACATTACTGTCATATCTATGGTGGTTGAAGGTCTGGCTTGATGGATGTGACGGATTCCCAGGAATCCAATGGTGGACTATAATTTGTGACATTTCTAGTTTTTTTATTTTTGAGGTAATTAATGTTAACAGGGATTTAAAAAATACCCTTGCCACGTACATAGACTGGCTTGCAGCGAATGTTGATACCAAATATTTTCTGGGGAAGTTTCTTTTTTTATTTTATTATCTGTGGTCAGATAATGTCTATTACAATAAAATCATACAGTTACCTAACAATAATTTTAATTTTGGTAGCCAAACCAATAAATATTAATCTCTTCTTTTATGATCAAACTTAACAGTTCTGAAAACGTTCCGAATTGAAGATAGAAAGTAATAAGTGATTTCAGGTTTAATTCCCAAGATTATGGCGGAGTTACACAAATAACGACGGCACTTAAAGCTTATCTCCTTCCAATACTTAATTTTTTATACAGAATCAGCGCTCCTGTTATGTAAGCTCGGCAAAACCTCATTTAATTACGAGCCTAATGTAACCACTTCACACGGGCGACCATTAATTTTGTTTAATACGGTTTAATTTAGGGGTTTGTCGCGTGCCTATTGAACTAATTATGTAATTATTGCGTATTTCCATGAACGTACCCAAGTTTGCCCGATTTTTGCCGATTAAGACTTGTGATGAAACGACATTGACTAATCAATTAATAAGTGCAAGTTGGACTCGAACACCGAGGGTTCCGTACTTAAAACAAACTAGATTGAATGACAAACTTAGCTTTGCCGTTCGATCGCTAGAAACGGCTATTGCACCAACCGCAACTATGGAACCTTTAATTTTTTTTTATTAGTTGATAAAGCGGCAACTTAAATACACATTTTGTAAAAAAAACTACTGTCACCCTATTATTGATCATGAGATACAGCCCGCTGACAGACATACGAACGGATGGACGGACAGCGAAGTCTTAGTTAAAGGTTCCGTTGGTTACCACTCGGGTACGGAATCCTACCAAGCTAACTGTTTGTCTGTCCAAACATATTTACAGACAAATTTTGATATTACCTCGATTGATTGTAAAGCGTAATTTAAATAACATTGATTCATCTTGATCTGAGTTTTCAAATTAACTTTTGGAATATCCACATCGAAATTTAGATTAACGTGATAAAGTAAAATCGACTTTGTCAACTACAATGATAATAATTGATCATTCCTTGTACTATATTATTTTATAATTTGAGCACCTGCCAACCAACTGTCAATGTATTTAATTAGATTCCATTTGCTGTTAATTTAGATAATGTAAGGGCAAATTTGATAACTTCATTAGGAGGAATTAAGGAAAGAAAAATTACTCAATTTATGATGCTCTCGTTTTGTAGCGAAGAAAATTGTTATCCTGTTTTTCAACAGCTCCATTTAATATGGTTGAGCCGTCTTGAGAATCCTATTCGAATTTGTATTCTAAACCATTCGTTGCGGGGTATTAAAACTTTCTTCGTGCCATGGTTTAAAGTAGTGGAGACAAAACTAACTGGATATCCGCAACTATTATTTCCCTCTGCGCTCAAGTTTTTATGGGTCAGGCCTAGATACAGCCAGACTGAGCTCTTACCCAACATAAATCTATGATAGTCACGACGTGAGCAGCTTGCATTAAGTAAATTGTTCCGTTGACGCTGTTTACGGCACTCCTGGAAAAGTGAGAAGTAAGAAAATGAATGAAATAAAAGCTAATAAGCTAATATTCAAGCGCCCGTATCCGGTTTATACTTAATAAGTTCACAACTTTTCTCAAAGAATTAAATTTAAGCCGATTTCAAAAGCATTTTTATGAGTATTCTTTTATTGATAGTAACGTTTTATGGACAATTGGATTCGTTTGACTTAAAGGACCAGACCAAGTGCAATGCGTTAACGATGTGGTTTGTACGACGATGTATTTTTGTTTGTAGATTTGAACTTAGCGGTAACTTACATTGGCGAGTGGTGACCTGTATTGAAGCACTTTCAACAGTAGTTGAATAAGCTGAATCAGGGTAATGGAACAGATATTTCTGTCTCCCTCTTTTCTCGCGCTCTCGCTCTCGTTCCCGCCACAAAATAAACAGTTCAAAAGATTGTAAGTGTGTAGTTTGTTTTATAAAATAAAACAGTCGATTTAATTATTGTTGGCATGTATTTTTATTTGAAGTTATTGATAAATTATTATTCCTTAAACACTACAAGGGTTTCACGGAAATTCATATTTATATATGATAATAAATTATATGATTTTCAAAGGCTTCGCCTAAAATATGAAAAATAGGCCGCGGCTATGTATAAATTTATTCAGGAAGATTTGAATTATTACGGGATTCACACATCCCTCCGCGTCGGTCGTTGCGTAAGGTCGCGTTAAAATCGTGACGCCACAAAATATATTAATAATGGGCGATAAAAACAAGTGGGACATTATACTGTATTTATTTTAATTTTATTGAATAATTGAGGCACGAGTTCTCCCTCCGTGGTTTTATTAAGAGACTACAGTAATTGTGTAAGTATTACAAATTAACAAATAATACTTGTAGCTTAAGTAAAGAAACACAAAATATACAAACATAACCTCTGAGTTTAATTTGGTGGGAGTATTCCAAAAATCCTAGAGTAAATACCGGTAACATATAAAATGTGAGTGAGGATAAGTGAAGTGAATAGGCGTAATGGTGATAGCGAATGATTCAGCCCTTCTATACCAATTTAGCGACTATTCACTGGCCGCTCACATCGGAAACCACATAGAGGATTGCCCACCCCGATGAATGGAAGCTGGCTAAAAAGCCAACCTTTAATCTCTTTGCAAATCTTTCCTTGCCCAGAAATTGCAAGCGTTTGACTAACGATTTATACACATGATTTCTGCACATTTATTGAATCATCATATTTAATTTGTATATACAGATACACTTTCTAAATTTAACAGTGTTAATAATAAAAAATACCACCCAGACTTCGATTGAATAAGGCAATGTAGAATTATGTAGCAAAAAAATATATTATAGTATTTGTCCGCGTTTCCCAAATAGGTATTCAACATTCAGGCCACCTGTGTTTATCGTTATATTTTGGTCATCATGGTCTCAGTATTAATTACCCGTTTGTATTTCCCAATACTATTTCAACAACGTCGTCCTATTTGTCCAGTACAAATTCTATTATTAATGGAGTAGGACACATATCATGAATGTCGACGTAATCATGTAATTATTGTAGTAATTGTAATAACAAATTAATTATACCTTAATTGGGTTGTATTGAATTCAATAACTACCTACTCATCATCCCTCTGGCCTTATTCCAAATCTTATTGGGGTCAGCACTCGATCTAGCTAGCTGGTAACAAATGTTACAATATATTGACACAGGATATTAAAACTTAACTAAAAAAAAATGTGTTCGTTTTCCATTACAACGGAATTTCGGACAAAATACATCGGGAGGTAGGGCAAAATAGGAATTCCCATTCAAAATTGGAACAGTCTAACAGTGAAATAACAGTTCCGTTTTCCTACAAGTAAAAAGTATAAGCATTAATAAAATCTAGGTATTTCCTCCTGTAATGAGATCATGTTTTCGTGTTCTTATTCTTCTTCTTGCAGTAAAAGCAAGACATTAAGCTATTGCCTCACGTGAACGACATTTATCACAATTGATGACATTTATTATGAGATTTCCTCGATCTATAATGCACGGTTGATATCGAGCTGCCAAGGCCTCTGAAGTTTACGTTAAACATCGTGTGTGATTGATTACTAAATGTAATGTTTGATAAACATTCGTGTGAGCTTCAGAATATTAATTTCATCGCTTATGTGTTTACGTCACGCAGCCGTTGGAGCAAGAACAACATACAATGTATGTCATACATATATATTAACAGATTTGATGCGTTGGCACCTTATTTTTAGAACTTATTATTATTATTTTCTTTCGTAAAGGTCGGTCTGGTCATATAAATGATGAATGTCAATGTAGAAAATTTTAAGGTGCAACTTTAAATCAATGGGCTTTGATTTCCAATCGTTCTTAACCTACTCTATATAATGTACAGATAACGCAGTATTTACAGTACAGATAACATAGTGTTTGTATTCAAACGAAAAAAAATATTGCAAGAAGAAAGTCGAATAGAACGCCACATATATTAAATAAAAAAATACCAAGAAGAAATACAATTTTTTATATCATAAAATAAGGGTTTCTATTGTTATTCTTATTTTAAACGTTTTATAAAACAAAATGACACCGCTCAACATACTGAGTATATGTGAATGTCATACATTGAATTTAGCACCAATTTGGTTTACGATTGTATTTTTTTAAATGTTTTCACTCGTATTCTATTGTTACATTTCGTGACTTACGAGTGATCAAGCAGTATTATATATATGCATAACAGTAGGAATATACAAAAGCAAAATGCTAAATAATCGAATACACCGCCGTAGATTACAGTCGGTGCTGTCACATTTCAAAAAATATGACTATTTCAAGTTGTTTGAGTAATTGGAATACGTAATAATAATAAGTAACATAAACATTTTATTTCTTTAATACCATAACAATCTTATTTTTTGTATTGCTGTTGGGTTGTCTGAATTCCCCTTTCTAATAGGACAGGTTTTTTCTTTACATACTGTACATAAAATTAAACTTATCTATATCTCACTGGGTTATTGCTGTGTAAGTTGTAACCCACAATAATTATAATCTTTGGAAGGTTTCAGATAAATTTACAGGACTGAAAATCTGAGCAGGAAATTGTTATAAGCACAAAGGCAGACTTCGCAAAAATACCTACTGAAATCGTTTAATGAAGAGACGCTCCTACCGTGCCGTTCTCACTATAAACGATTAAGATTAATGGTCACTTATTTTTGTAAAAATAAAGTCTAGGAGAACTTATTCAACTTATACAAATTACCTGACCTGACCTCGATTTGTAGAATTACTAATAAAAAAAAAACAGTTTTTCTATGAATAGTTCAGCTCTTCTATGAATAGGTTTGTGCATAGTTGGCGATATGTATTTACTCTACACAGGATGCCAAAGGAAATAACGTCTCTAGTGCATTACAACTGAACCACACGCCTTATAGGATTACATATAATATTCATAATACAAAATATACACACGTTGATTCTGAAGCATACATTGAACAATTCATGTAACATACTTGGAAAACGTCCTTTAGTTACATAAAAGGGGTTTGAAAGTAAACGACTTAAAACATTATTTTCCCCATGTCACTTGCCATTAATGGTAACGAGCACTTAACGAGAAGAAAATACGAACATTTAAGCTACACGGTGTTGGTATTTCTTAGTACACTGGTACAGATTAAAGCTTAATGCATTCAATCGTAATGCTTTGAACACACAAGAACGAACCGTGGTAGAGAAGCACTATACTCGATTCGATAGCTTGTAAGAATTTATAATAACTATATATTTCTAACATGTATTTACAATTATTAAACTATTTACAGATAAGTACAAAATTCACTCTCATGAAGGAACTAAGCTATGAAGGCTAGCAGTATTAAAATAATAATGTTCTCTTAAATATTTTACAATTAGTATTGTTGCATGGAATTGGATTTAACCATTGATGTTCTCGTTTGTTTTTTATTTTTATAAAACTTGTTCCAGGGCTATCACTGCCTGTGCTGTAATTTATTCTGTGTTAAATTTCATACCAATAATATGGAACAAGAAGATATCAATAACATTACACTTTTTCTTATTTACTTACAATATTATAATTATAATAACAATATATTATAATTTTGTAATACGAATAAAGTGCATATTTTGATGCATATTAAGAGCACTGATTTTTTTATTATTTATATTGATTAAGACGGAAATAGAAGGATTTCTACTTATTATGCAAACCGACCGAACTCTGTGGTGCGCCATATATAGAACTATCTAGTAGCCTACAATTTGAGTGTATGTGAGTAATGTTAACTGTAATTAATCGACTCACCGCTCGATCAGCAAGGTTCCTTACTCTGCAGTGCAGGTACGCCGGCTGCCCCACGGCGGCGGTGGCCTCGCGCTTCGTGCTGTTGTCGAAGTACGGCTGACCCAGGGGCTCCCAGCCTCCGCCGCCGGCTGATACACCTGCACATTGAAATACATTAAAGAAACATTCCCTTTTAAACGGTTTTTAATACTAGGAAGTTGGCAAGCAAACGTACAGCCTACCTGATTGTACGCGAACACCGTAGCTTATCGACGCTTGCAATAACCAGGGGTAAATTGCTTTGCGAATCCTATTGTTCTAGAGACTGTGCTAGCAGCTTACAGCCCGAATTGCGTATCCTCGTGGAGCTTTGGTAACCTTATTCACCGCAAAATACAGCACTACATCAAAGTAGTGTTATTTGACTGCGGTCTCGTGTCTTGTAAATTGGAGATGCAGTACCACGTCGAGCGGCTCTAATTTTAATGAGAAATCCCATTTCGCCCTACGTCATTTTATAATTTTCAATCAATATTATTACATAAACAGTAGCTAACGCTTTATATCAAAGCCCCCTTAAACCCAAGTTTTTATGAGTGTAACATTTTTGGCCGCCAGCGACCGAAAGTAAAGAGGAAGAACAATTTTATACTTCGAAAAGTATTGGATATTTGTAAAAACAAAATGTAAACAAGCGAATTTATTGGCCCGTTGTTGACGTGTTAACGAAAGTTTTATGCGAAATTTTCCACGAAGAGAAGAAGTTTCTTAAATCCCAAACACTACAAAATGCTGGCTAAATTAAAATATCCGTGAAAGCGTAGCTTAAGAGACACTTGCTTAATGAGGTTCACCACAGAGGGTTCTTGCATTGTTTTTGTAATGACACGCTTCTGAATACATTTCACTTCAAATAATCTTTCATTGAACAAAATTAATTAAATTCTTGAAACATTTTATTTTTATATCCACGGTGTTTTTTTTTACATAACTATTAAAAAAATTGTCACACGTTAGTAACCCAAAGATATTAATTGGAAAATTATCATTGTTTATAAAGATCTGATAACAAAATGAAAAACAGACCACATATAATTTCGTCATGTTTATGTATTTTTCTGTCTGTTGTCAGAAAGTCAAACCTGTATAGTGTATACATGAAAATTAGGAGGGAGGAACTGAGAACCGACCAAAAGTAGCGCTGTTTCAAGCAGTTAAAAATGCGTATAGAAATAATGGATAGTTTTCGTAGAGGTAATAAGTTGTTTTTTTATTCTCGCGATGACATCAATCTGTTAGGATACCGAAAGTTTTTTGCCGATCGCCTTTGAGATAGGATGTCAAGCTATTATCCTCAGATAAGAGTCTAAATAAAAAGTAAATCTGTAAGCTCTTCTTCAATTTATCACCGCAAAATCTCTGCTGTCACTTACGTTGAAAAATATTGACTTGATCACAGAGCTATGTGGTATATCTATTTAGTTTATCCTTTTGTTCACAAGATAGCGGTAATATAACTAAGAATCCTGTTCTCTAATTTTGGATTTTTTAATAAACCGTTTGTTTAATTAAAAATAAAGTGTGCGGTAGCTGTACGAGTGCCTACTCTATACATACATTTAAACAAATAAACAAAAGTTACCCTGTAGTTACTTATAGATTTACTTGTAGATACCAGTTTTAAGGGTCGGCAACGCGCGAGTGATACCCCTGTTGTTGCAAGCGTCCATAGGCTGCGGTAACCGCTTACCATCAGGCGGGCCGTATGCTTGTTTGCCACCCAAGTGGTATAAAAAAATATATATATCTATTTCACATAACATCAAATACACAAGTAACAATATTTAATACATTAGGTAAATTAAACAATGAGCTAGAAGTATACTTCCTCAGCTGTTCGACTATATATATAACGTGAATAATGATTTTTGAAACGTATATTTTTACTAAACTTGAATGTAATTTTAAACAAAAACTGGATCGATTCATTGTATTTATACAAATGCTTGCTAGAGGAAAGTCAGTTATCAAATAAAGTTGAGGACAATAAAATTGGTCTTGAAAAGTGCGTTGGCGAGTGAACGACTACTAGCACAGAATTATGAGCTTCTCAGTCTAATATTTGCATAATAAATAGGCCAATGCCTGAACCGTGAGGAGCCGTAATCATCTTAATATAATAATATCTTTATCGGTTCCACCATTGATGACAAAAAAATACGCCGACCGAAACTCGCATCACTAGACCCATTCGTTTCTGAAAATAGGGGAATAGTCCTTTTTCAATTAATTTTCTGGGTACGTTACGTTCAAATTATTATTAATCATAATAAAATAACTTTTCAGCATGTGTTTTTTCTTCGAAATCATTATTGGGAGATTATTAAATGCCTGTTCAAAGGTTGGTCTCAAGGAATATTTGGAAGAGTTTTGACACAGCAGATAATGGATACTCGAGTGAGATGACGGTACATTTTGCCTGGAAGCCAAGGGGCCCTGAAAATGGCTTCGATTGTATACATTAATAGCTTTGGTCTCGAGCATATTGAAATAGCAGCTAGTGGAAATAAGGTATAATGCATCTGTCTGACCCATTATTTAAAATCGCAAATATTAACTACTCCAGTACCCCACGGTTTCACCCATTCAAACCCCTAACCGAAACATTTCAAAAACCTTTCTTAGTAAGCACTAAGAAAGGTTTTTGAAATGTATCGGTATATCTTATGTTAAAGAATAAATCTGGTGTAAAATTTCATGCTTTTAAGATGACCAGCTGTGCTTTGTCGGTCATTCAGTAAGTGCTTTGTGCGCGTGTGTGCGTTTTGATAAGTACCATCATAACCATATGTGTACTATCTGTACACATAAGTTGTATCCTTCTGTCGGTAACGACTTTATGAGGCTTAAATATAAATTATTTGTTAGAACAAGTCTCTTGAATACTAAATAAGTCTTCTAAGTGTTTCATCACTTGTCTCTTCTTTGGATACTCGTAACTCGAATTTAAATTGAATGTAAATGTTTTGCTTATAAAGCGGACCGATCAAACGCTTTTCGATCTTCGTAAAATTATCAAATTTCCCTGGACAATTCGGAAAGTTTTCCGAAGCATTGCGAATTTAGCCGAATCCACGTCCGAATCCAACTTCCATTAGAGCGATCCCTTTCAGCGATAAAAACGTGCTTTGTTTCCCGTCACGTCCCGTTATTTTTTATTCTTCCACTTTTTTAACATTAACTGGGCGTATTTTGTAAATATTTCATTATGTAGTCAGGCTATTGAAAAAGAAATTCTGTTGTTACCGAGATAAAAGGGTTTCATTTATTTGAATTGCTAACCAAATTGCATTTACCTTAGCTAGGACTGTATATTTTATTTTTAATCTAAAGGCAAACAACGCGTTTATTGAGTAAATATAAGTGTACCGTCTATTCAGAACACCTAATAATCATGTTCAGAACATTTTAATACTGAGAAAAAATATGATTTTAGAGATAAGAAACGAATTTTAGAAAGCGGTTTTACGGGCTCCTTTTTATATTAGATATGATATTTATTTTATGTTAGTCTCATAGATATTGAGGTGAGCAGCGTACGTGATCATAATATTATCTTGATTAGACGAACGCTATGTAATAAATTAATTATATACCTATCTATTCTTACTGCCCATATTGTATTATACTTTGGAGAAGTCATTTGGGTGTATAAGATATAATTTAAGAGTTTTTATAATCTTATACTTCATTAATTTCTTATACATGTCCATTTTTGTACATCTTTCGGCGTAATAATGTTCGTAATACATACGTGTTATTTTTTATATACACATTCAAGACCTGCGCTAAAGCTATAATGACATCAAGATCGAATGATCAAAACATACATTTATGTATGGGTAGGTAGGTATTTTCTTGGCAATTGGGGTTGATATGATACTCTTGGGCTTCGGATGAACTGGGAATATTATAAGGTCTCATGCAAATTATTTGAATAAATATTATAATATTTTGTTCAGCTAATAAGCATCGCCATACGAAAAGGCAATTCCGCCAACCTTCTGCATGCATGCTACCTCGTACCAGCGATTTGAAAGAAAAAAAATAAGAGTGTTATTCTAATTTTGATTGGTGTCGATTCTTTTAGTCAAAATTACTAAACTTAACTCATTTGACAGGTCTAAAAAGTCTTGCTATCCCTTTCTCATGTGCGGGGTTAAAAAAGGATGGCAATATTTTTAGACGTGTCTAATTATTTATGTTTAGTAATTTTGAACAACAGAATTGGCACCATTATCGCAATATTTAAATTGTATAAATAATTTGTCTTTGTTATACATATTTTGAATGGTAACTCACCGAACAATATGAAAATACAGCTCAGTTCGGCCGTCCACATGGTGACTGTCCACTTCACATCATGTGTCTATACATCACATCACTCCACTGATAACCACTACACACATATGTCACTACTTTGAGCATATTCATTCAAGTCCATTACATATGTATTGTTCATTTATCTGAAACAGAAAAGGTCATTTTGTTAAAACATAATAGGTATATGTAACCACCGATAGCTTCGGCTTTAGACAAAGCAAAGTTATCGGTGACTCCCTTGGTAAGGTGTATTTTTTTTAATATTATTTCTGATTTTAAATTATGTTGTAGGAAAAAACTATCTATGTTACGAATCTAAATAATAATAATAAATTATGTTGTTAAAAGTAATAACAATAGTTCCGCGAGAGTTTTTTTTTATATTCTAACTGTTTATAGAATTGTTATTTTAGTTATTTTCTTTTAAAGTTAAGAAGCTTGCAGTTATTGTGTACGAGGTGTTCTACTATAATTGATGAAGCGTATAACCTTAAAAATAATATAAAAACAAGTTTAATTATCAAATCAAAGGCTACATTAATTAATAATTACGTAAATATAATGTTCGCGTAAGAAATATTTTCAATGTACGCATCCCTTGAGGTACATTGAAAAGTTCGTCATATGGAATTCTATTAAAACTATTCGCCATACCTCTCTTTTAATTTGATGCAGAATTATACGATTTCAAATATCAATTGAAAACTTGTTTCCGGAATATAAAATTTTGTATAAGTTTTAAGGTTCTAGTCTGCAATAGAGACTTAGATGTGTTTATATAAAAACACAATTACAAGCGTAATTTAATACTGTATATTGTGTATTACTGTAAAATGAGGACACCGATCTCGCGTTGCTGATTCTAAAAACTATTAAAGCTAATTCAATAATTTCCTTGCATCGATGCGCCAATAACTAACTATGCGCAAGTGCTGAACTAATTGATATTTTCTGCTCGACGGAAGGTAAGTTATAAGTTCGTCTTAGGTTATAGTTAGTTAACAACATTCCGACCCGAACCCATAAATGTTAGCTTTGTCTACTCGATCGTTTGAGTTTAATTTGCTGAGCATGACCAAAATTCAGCCAAGTATGTACTACCTTAACAACATACTAATGGGCCAGCGATTGTGTTGTGGGATTTGGTTTGATCTAAATCTTAATATCATTAAAAGTACTGTCTTCCAATAGCAGAATGAGCCTTAGGACAGTTGATTGTGAACTAAGTGGAGCATGGCTATAAATAAATTAATTAATCGAGATTTAAAATTGTTAATAATAAATAATAATATATCTTCACGCCCTACCGAGGGTCCGCGAAGAGGTAGGCAGTATACGCTATAGGTTTCCTCACATTTGCCTTCACCGTAAAACTCGTGGTGTGACAAATTACTGCACTAAAGTTTTTAGAAAACAACATTGGTGCTGACCGGATTCGAACTTGCGTCATTACAATTGCAGGCGACGCTTCTTACCATACGACCCCCACGGCCCTAAGATAATAATATATCTTCTTCTATATGGTTAGTGGCGACAAGCTTGTATAGAGAGCACAAGCAACGTGTGCCTAGCGGTTGTATTCTCTTGGCAAGTGCCAGAAAGTCGGTCAGCCAGAGCGAGGAAGATGACAAAGTCGCTTGACAATAAGACTGAGTTGACAAGTGACTGAAGTCGGTGACGTATCGTAGTGACAGATAGTGCTTGACAGATAATATAACGTTTAATCTCAGAATAATGACTTAACTTCGTTAACGCTTATTGCTCTGGGCGTTTAGTTATTCCAACTATTAAAATATAAACAGGTATATGCGCTCTACTGGTTAAGTGCTCAGTGATCGATATAGTTTATCAATGCATACATTCCTGTTATCTTCCTAATTATATTTAATATCACTATTATTTCTTATCTACACTAAACAACTCTGAAGTCTAGACAAAATACATTTGCTATTAATTTATTAATCTATATGGATATCCAAATATTATTTGAGCTACAGTTCGTTTATTGTAATAATATTTGAGAAAACTGAGGATTCAGTTAGCTATTTAACTAAACTTAAGGAAACAAAATAATTTCTCTCCAAAAACCACAGATAAAACTAGAAGATCAAAAGAAGATATTTTTTGTTTCATAGGCTTCCGCTTAGAAACAAAACATTTGTTTATTCTGGTCAGACCTAGATCAAATAAAATAGCTACATAGAACTTTGCGTACGGCAACACTTACAAGGAATACAACGATGCTACGCCACACACACACACACTACAATGTTTAAAAAAACCGGCGTGATTCGCAATTGTTTTTTATCTTTTTTATTTGATTAGAGAGGTCAGACTATAAAAGCAAAATATCCATAGTTGTATTATTTATTGCAAAAAATATTGTAAGATATTCATTGAGATATTGGTATGATATTGATAAACAGACAAACAGTTTGATAGCAGAGCAGAAATAGTTACTGTTTACTGGAAATATTGCATTCTTCGCTTAATCTTAGGTATTAGGGAAGTAATTTTAAGTTCCTTTTTTGTTTTAACGTTATATAGGTAAGTGTACATTATAATAAATATCAAAATTGAAAAAGTCATTAGCATTTATAAAAATTTGGTCGTGATAACGCACCTATATCTAAATATGTAGCGAACTAATTCGATTGAAAACATGTTTCATTATTGAAACATCGCGTGTTGTTTGGTGATATGAACAATATAAATTAATAAACGTTACAGGGTGGCACGGGCGAAGCAGTCTATTTAATAAGATATAATATATTTAGTTAGTTCACAAAGAATACCTACGAGGCATTTTCAATAAATATCAGGGCTCTTCATACTAAATTACAACCAACGCGGGAAAAGGCAAGGTTTTAATTAAAACCTTGCCTTTTCCCGCGGCTTTACTTGCGTAGAAATAGGAGAATAGGTACGTAACTATGAAATAAGTCATGTATTATTTTATATATATCCCTGAGTAGACTATGTAAGTAATATATTACTAAAGGATAAGCTATAAATAGTAAAAAATCTTCTTTATATCTTCTTTTAATTACCTCAAATATACAAATTACAAATTTTACTTCTATAATAATTAGAATAAATGAATATTATAGACTTCTAGATTTTTTTATCCCGTTGAAATCATTTTTTTTCTCTGCAAAATTTCATACATTAGTTTCTAAAAGTCCTCTCTAGCGAAGCAGTCAGATATACATACCTACCACTAGACCAACGGTCTCGTCAAAGAGTCGTCATTATACATATTTCCTTTGTCAAAATTATATGCGGGATAAAAAGGAAGTGTACAATTCGCCCTACCTCTTAATACTAATGATTGAATACGTGACCTTTCTTTATTAAATTGAATTGGTTTGATTTGTTTTTTGTCATTACAAAACTCTGTCAATCACATATTTGTTTTAAATATGTGATTAACAGAGTTTTGTTTTAATAATTTGAAAATGGGGTAGCAGGCTTTTGCCTGTAATTACATCCGCGTAAAAATATAATAATAGCCTATTCTACTCAGGGATAATGTAGCCTCATGAGAGTAAGATTTTTTAAATTGGTTCTATTCCATAAATTACGCGATGCACCAAAGGAGCAGTACCTTCTTATAATATTAAAGTTACTACGTATAGACAAAAGTACTCATATAATTATCACCTTCTTGGCTCTATTATTTCGATCGGCTTTCTCTTCGCCACTTCTGTTACCATATCGTTTCTCACTCCTATCTAGATATTCCTACGAACACAAGTCATCCACCTCGGCGTTCGTGGGCCTACCCTTGTAACCTTTTAATGTTTTTTGGTTTGTCAAGCGATTTAAATAAATATTTTGAATAACTTAATAAAATAAAAATATACCTTCATTCAAGCGTGTCTCAGCAACGAGGTTTTACTTTTGAGCATTTATTTTATTTCTATAAATGGATATCTTCTTAAAAGAGAAATTACATTGAAAGATTGAAAATTAAGCCTGGGGATTCTGTAGTGACTGAATGAAATATAAAGTGGTTGATAAAATTCTGAATAATTTATTGTTTAGGTATTTGCACACCTAGTGTTTCGTAATAAATTTTCAGTATTTTGCTATAGTATTTTCATGCCAGCGGCATTCATTTTATACTACAACTGCAATAAGCAATTGAAATTATTCTTCTAAAGGTAGGTTCATATATTATGTATTATACAAAGATTTCATTTTATTAAATTACACTTATATTAAGAAAAGTCAAACGAAACCCACACTCGTTTGCATTTATCAGTCAAATTCACAAGCTCTTTGAAATAGGTCTCCAATATCTATATTTAAAGGGCTCTTCAAAATGTAAAACAAAAAAATTACACGTCATTTTCAAGGTAGGGTTTCTCATCTCTCACTTGACTTGTAAGTGCTTTACAAGTATGTACCAAGTTTTGTGAGTGAACAATGCTGTCTAGTTTGCAGAACATCATTAAATACGTAGCTTATCTGCCATTCATTAGATAGGACTAAAGTAAGCGCCATAGCGGGTTACTGGGGCGACGCTAATTACTAATCTTGGGAAACTCGGGGTGTAGCAATAACTATAAAAAAACAACTCGTGTATTAAAAAATAACGTATTCAAATGTAACAACATATTTTCTACATTCCTAATTTGATTTCGGTTAGAATCGTAAGGTAAAAATATTTTTCATGTTATTTGATTGTATAATATTCCAAAATGTATTATATATAGCTGTGTTATAAAACAGATCTACTGTCAAGTAAGTGGGTGATTTAGTGATAAAATGTGTACAATATTCTGTTGTTGTTGGCTTTATGAGCATCACTAGTTACCATTATTAAAATAAATGCAGGGAAGACTATGGTGGCAGGTGTTCGAAAGATATGTACAAAATCAAAATTAAAATCATTGAATATTTCAGAGAAGGCACGTCTAGCTATGATTTAATTACGCGATATAATTGCCTATCTTTACGGCAATGAATCCTGGGTCAGAAGAACTATGAAAGTGTGATATAACTCCTACCAAAAGCGAGGTAAAATTAAAGTAGTTAACTTATATAAGACTCTGATTATGTTTAATATCAGGTTTTCATCATCATCAGTTTTGATACTAGAAGATTTACATTCTAAATAAAATGTACTTATAATTAATTTGATCACAGAATTTTTAGTGTCTTTTTATAATCATATAAAGTTTTGGTATTTCTTCGGTATTTAAGCATCCAAAAAATCACAGAGACACTTATGTAGGGAGACAGTATTCGCTGATGTGTTTATAAATAAGCTTTGCAATCGTTCTTGTTACATTAAAAATACTATTTATTTGTATGAATACTTCAGCAGATTGTCAGACCGTCACCCTCGTCTCGCGTCAAATCAATAACATTTTATGAAGAAAATTATGATATTAGCTTGGTTTTCATCTCCCGGCGATTCTTCAAGAATGATAACTTATCTATATCTATTCTATCTTTACTAATATTATAAAGAGGAAAGATTTGTATTTTTGTGGGTTTGTATTGAATAGGCTCCGAAACTTCTGGTCCGATTTCAAAAATTCTTTCACCGTTAGAAAGCTACATTATCACTGAGTAACATAGGCTATATTATACTAGCTGCCCGCCCCGGCTTCGCACGGGTAGACATTTATCAAATATTTTATCTACCCGCGCGAAGCCGGAGCGGGCCGCTAGTACTTTATATTATGATATTTACGTGTATGCATTATTTGTAATATATATGTGTATGCTATACAAAAATTGAAAGGGCTATTCAAGACGGACAAAAACGACTAAAGTGTTAAAGTTGTGAAAAAGGCGATCATTAAACAACAATGTAGTTAAGCTGGTGCTGTTTCTAACAGCGTGTCATGATTTCTGTGAAGTTATGCAGCGCTGTCAGCTTTACGACCAAATTGGGAAGCGCTTCTAAATACGATACCGCGAAATTGTTTCCTATGACGTTGACGGGTCACGTATTCAACTGGCGATATTCCAGTAGGAATTAATTATTTTTCGGTATGGCTTCTGTTTGTGTATCTGACAGTCTGGTTTAGTGCTTTGTTCTGTATTTTACTTATCGCCTACACGGATATGTATAGAATTTCCGAAGATTTTTGCTCAAGATTGCGTAAAATTTTACCTTCAAGAGTGATTTGCTTTTCGAAGGCGATGTTTTTATCATTTTTACATTAAGCAGGCTGAGTATACATACAGTTTATATAGATAGAACACCGCACTCATTACTATGGAAATTATTAACATTATGTAGTTCGTTGTTGTCATTCTGATTGTAGAATAAAAAAAAAAATAGCATATACTATTATGTATCGGCAGTTTTGAGTGCCATTTTTGAGAAAAGAGATTAAGAGGCATATTTGTATTAAAATCGGTAACATGATTTCCACTTTTAACCGAAACAACATCTAAATTCAATTCAATAAATATTCCCTATCCAGGAGATGCCTATGCCCAAATTCTGTTGATTTGTACTACGTCCGATTGCAAACAGAATTACTTGGAGCGGAAGATGCAAAAAGTCGCCTAACGAATGTATCGCAACTGTTACCACTCTAGTTGGGAAGAGTTACCGGGACCGGTTTATTGCCATCATGCTGAATGAGAACACAATAGGAAATACAAACATTCGTAGCATCAGATGAACGATAGAACATCATCTACTTTCATAATTGCATAATCGTAGCTATAAGTTATACTCAAGAAATATTTTTTTTTTACAAATAAGTATATTTATACCTTATCATTAATGAAGACAAAACTACGATTTTCCTATATGTAGGATAGTAGGACCTAACAAAGTAGTGGATAATAAAAGTTTTTATTTTATTTTGATGGTATTAGTGTAGGTAGTGCTAATTCTATCTCTATTTTTATATATCTTCTATATGCTATATACAAATAGATCCTGATAGACGATTGATGAACCCAACACCAAGAAGGATGGCACATCTAAGTGTTTTCATGGGGAAGGTTTTATGATATGCATTTTCGTTAATGCTTTTTTCACAAGCTGGACCTAGGTATAATTAAATATAAAATACGAAACTGTCCGACCCGAAGAGGTAGGCAGAATAAGTAGGTAATAATTGTTTTTATGAACAGCGCGTTAAACTAGATATATCCCATATTCTGATAATAAAATATGTACTCATGTATAATCTTGATACTAAGACTAAAATAAGCGCCGTAAGAATGTAGCTACTGCATCAAATTCGTTCACGTAATTTTGATGCAGTGCCGGATGCTGATTTCGTAACTCACTATAAAAATGATTACCTAGTAAAATGCAGAAGTACCTAGGTGCTGGATTAATTTATATACTATCGCTCTATTTAATTGGCCTATAGAATTTATTTCTTCATGTAATTATATTTTTATCCATTTTATCGTTGACCATAAAATAATAACCAACCTGACACCATATTTAACCGTCAATTATTTATGTTAGCCGACCATATTTTAAATTCCACGAACACGTTATAAAATTGTAAGCCGGTAAAAGAAAGACGATAAAAATAAGAATGAAGCGGGTTGCGTGATAACTTTTGATTAATGTTCGCATTACGCATTAAATATAACATTTATATTCATTTTGTCCGCCTTTACGTTTGGTTAACCTTCACTAATTATGAAAAAATAACTATTTTTGACATAAATAGCTACAACTTATTATATAGTTAATTAAATACCTGATTTAATCCGAAGTTAATTATTATTAGTTTATGTAACCCCACTTTCAAGTGTGTTATTAAACGTCAACTTTATGAACTTTGCACAAAATACAGTCACTGATTGCACTTATTGTGTGTGGTGTTTACATTACAGGCAGACGCTCTGCGGGCGGTACGCGGCGGGTTGGCCTCCGTTCGCGGACTGGAGGGCCGTTCTCTGGGTAAGTAGCTTGGCTGTGCCGCGGTGCATGCGCACTACTCTTTCGCTTACACAGTACAAACTTTCTCGCCTCAAAAGCTTCTCAATCCGGGAGCGTTAGTTCAAGATAAACCTTTTCATGTGTACACATGCTTTGTTGTTTGAATTTTGATTGATTTAGAGATTTGCAATATTGGTGGATATTCAAATATTATTTGTATCTTATAAGCTTACATTATTTTGTGTGAAAAATAAACAGAAATTAATAAGACCCAAATATTAATACATCTAAATAATCATATCTAGTTCCCTTATAGCTTTTCTTACTTTGCTAGATTGCTTTGATTACTCTATCTAGGTTTGCGTGGGGATATATATCCAACACGTAGAGGCCCGTTCGTAAACCATGAACTAGTATTAAAGGGCAAAGGAAGTGTATTATCTATGGGCAAAGGTGTATCGTGCCCTGAATCTACAGAGACTTGTATTGTATATAATAGTATTATTACAAAAATATCGTTGAAAATTTTGATATAATGTAATATAAAACTCGATGCATCAGACTATTTATTAAAATAATCAACTTTCAAGCCTGAGGTGAGATGAAACGATATTAGGAGCGAAATAATTTCTCACTCCAATGATTTAGATGCAATTTGGCTGCACATGCTATTTCCATTTTAAAATATTATGTTCCCTCTACCGTTGATCCTCGCCTACATAGGTTTGCCGATCAAAGCCGCAATTTGTCCGTCAAAGGAAGCCACTTTAGTGTCTGATAACATGTCAATCGATTCTTGCCCGTGATAGCCAGGCAAACCAAACTTCAAAAATAGAATTGACGAAAAAAATATATGCGTGTCGTGTTGTGTATCAGCAATCGCATATCTCGAGTTGTAGTAATAACTTCTGTACATGGTTCCAGGTAGGCCGGTTACATAAGTTGATATCTCGTAAACAGATTAATGCCTCCCTTAGCCCGGCAGCTTGACTTAATGCTCTAATGAAAATAGCAACCCTCCTCCTGGCCCGTTCGCTGCCATAACAATTTTATTACTTCGCATAGCTACTAGATAATATATTATCGTCAATCTTCTGTGTCAATAATCATAAATACTTTGGAGTTTATGAGATAGTAAAAAACAATAATTGATATTATCTGTCGGCTGTATCGTATTGTTGCCTCCGGCGTGTTTTGCCATTTAAGGCAGATTGTTATGCCAAGTAATTATGTAAAAATGAATACGGGCTTCGTTTTTTTAATAATAAGTCACAGGAATGTGCTTCTGAATAACATCTCTGTACATAATAAGATATTTGTGTTAATAAGATGTGTAGATACAGTTTTTTTATTCAACGCTAAGAAAACAAGGATTCCATTTAGTATGTTATATAAAAAACGAATAAAAAGCACGAACAACCACTTTCTCGAGTTCTGAAAGAATAGTGAGATCCACAATATTATATGTATATAGTTTTTTATGTCGGCTTAGAGGAGGTTTCGTTTTATTTTTTAAACCACTAAAGTTTCACACAAGCATACAGCCCACCCGATGGTAAGCAGTCACCGTAGCATATAGCCGCTAGCAATACTAAGGGTATCACTATCGGGTTGCCAACTATGTTGTTGATGAGGACTCACTGTGCTAGCAGCATAACTACTAGTCCAGTGTATCCCCGTGGAGCACTGGCAACTTTACTTACCGCAGAAACACCTACAACTACATCAAGTGATGTTATTTCACTGCGGATACAGTTCCCAGTCGGGCGGCTCCAATTAAAATGGGAAAACCCACGGGGAATCCCAAATCGCCCTACCTCTCTTTTAAAGCTCAGTGTGATTATTCACTGTACTTAAGCTTCGAAAAACTCATTAGTATTGGTCGGGGTTTGAACCTGGGCCCATCAGATGAAAGTCCGTTGTTTCAACCATAAGGCCACTACGGCCTTAATTATAAATAAATTTAGTTTGGGATGCTACGAAGCTACACTACACAGCTACGTCACTGCCGTAGCGAGCAACGACTGTGTAGTACATGCTCTACGGTGGTGTGAACTAAAATAAAATGTACTTTATTTTTACTGGGTAATGCGAATACTACTATATTATTATTTTTAAAAATACTTAGTTATAACTTATGTAATTTTAAAAGGTTACGTGTGTACCGTAACCGTGACTCGACAGCACGTAAAACCATGTCACGCAATAAATATTGTCTTCAGAACCAGGCCGTAAAAGTTCTTTCAACGCAATCTAGGTACCATTTGTATGCTCAAGTATCGTAAAATAATACTAGTTGGTAAATATAGCCTAACCTATATATAATTTCATGAATAGTTCTAATTTATATCGATGCATTTAATATACATCTATACTTTTAATAATGGATTTTAAGTTTTATCGAAACATAAATTAGTAAAAGTAACTCTTGGTTGACTTTTTATGCAAATAAGAAAGTACGGGGATACGCTGGGCTAGAAGTAATGCTGCTAGCACAGTGAGTCCTCATCAACAACATGGTTGGTAAAGCGTTAGTGATAACACTGGTATTGCTAGCGGCTATAGGCTACGGTGCTTAATACCACCAGTTATGCTTGTGTACCATCTTAGTGGTATAAAAAAGCATGACCTTAAGTAACAGTTTTTGACAAAAAATATCGCTTTAATTACGAGAGCAAAACATTTAAAAGAAAACACTTTAAAGATAACATATAAGAGGATGCCGTCAATAGTATTTCTTTCCATTGTAGTTAATATATATTTTGGAAGTGTCCAGTCGTTGGTAATCGGACGACTAATTAATTTTATTCATCCGACGTACCGCATGACTAGACACTCGGTACGGCTGTTCCTAGTCGACAGCTTTTTAACTTTGTGCCAACTTATTATTTACAGTAATGTCTAATTAGGGCCAAAGAAATGTAAAATAAAACAATCTATTTCATATATTTTTGAAAAAGTATATTACTTAAAACAATCGACCTTTGACATTTTTTCGTTAGATCTTATTGTGCTTTTACTTTCTCTTCTCTTTTTCTTTTAATTCGATAGTGACAATCCTACGGGGCACAGAGACTGATAATAATCGATTAAGATTATTGAGACACGAGAGGTTGTGGCCTTACAGTATAACTGGGGACAATTTAAGAGGCTCTCGACTACAAGATGTAACAATCAGATTGATTTTCTCGCGCATCACTGAATCTGTTTGTGATTCAATGAACATAAAACATTGTTTATTATTTTAAATGTTATGTAACAGATATTTACATAAATCACAGATACGTTAGTGAACAAACACAAATGAAATATAAATAAAATGATGAACAATATAATTTGGCACCATGACCTTTCATGTACCGGTAGCGACGGTCGTCGGTTACGTCATTCGAACCTAAATTACCTGCTACGTCGGGCTCTGGTCACCGCCAGAGCGCCTGCTGTAATGGACTTCATCTGGCCTGGCAACCAGTCGTTTTGGCGTAGGGCGATGGCCGGAGGCCAGATGGCATGTCGTTGAGGCGTGAAGATTGGGTCAGCCCTTGGTGTGCGATGCAACCTGTGTCGATAACCTGACTCCGTCTCATTCTCGTTTTCTCAGTCTCTCATTTCGATCTCCTAATACTCAATTCAAAAGTATAAATACAATTTCCTCTTCGCTAAATCTACTGCGGGGCATTGCGTACATAGCGCAGTTCATCATAAGTTTCTTAATTAAAATTCGTATCCCAAGTAATTTAAAAAAGGCCCCAGAAAATGTTTAATTTTGTCACTCGCTTCTAATTCGGTCGTTTCCCTACCGAGATCCGGCAAAAAGATCTAAATTAGTAGTTTTAGTGGCACCGCGCCGGGTCTCATTAACTCAGCGATATGTTTTTCCGACGCAACGAGAGATTAGTATTCTTTTACCGTAGTTTGTTCACGATTGCCTTACCTATATTACACTGTACCTTGCAATTAATAAACCGTATTATATGAACTGTCGCGTTTTAAAGTCTCTATCCAATTTAACAAGAAAATTAAATATTAAGTGCACATATTATCGCTAGTGATTCCTAAGAATAAACATGATACATTAATGTGATGGCTATAGTATAAAAATAATAACTGTACTGTTCCACATCGAAAATAAACAAGCAAACAATTTATTCGTGATAATAGCTCTGCCGTAAATCATTAATGAAAAACGCACCTGCAGTGATAAGCGGAACACACACGGCTCATGTAGTGTTGAACACTTAAAAACGTGTAAACACCGCATACGTGGAAATTACAACGTATACACTCAGCGTTTGAATTTATGGCGCGATCGTGTGGTTTAATATTGGGGTCCCGTGTATCACATCCTGTGGGGTGTCTAACTCCACCTCGCCTATATGGAGCCTGTAATTTGCATTTTGAGTAAACGGCGTGCAGTTAAAACTTTCGCCGCTAAAAGCCGCAACGTCTGCTATGCTATATAAACTTCGTGCCCGTGATCATTTTGGACTTCGTCTGCCTCAAGATATAATTAAATAACCTCGCAACACGTGCTAGAACGTCAGAGTACAAATACTTGATGGGTATGTTCAACAGGAGCTTGGTTTGGAATAACCTCTACATGGTTCTGGTAGAATCACTACTTGGAATATTATATCTTAAAATGTTAAATTTTGTTTTATGGCGATTGACGCCATCAGCGCCATATTCTTATACTGTGCTTTTCACTGGGTTTTTTCCCAAGAAACAGAATTACCTACCTCATGATATCTTTGTACTTCATGCAGTTTTTAAACGGGTCGGACGGTATTTTATTCACCAATATGCAAGTGACAACTGTACCAATATTTTGGATACTTTTGCCTCTACGCCATAGTATGTGAACTAAGACAATATAATTAATCCTCAATTGATTGTAATCTGTTTTGTGCTAAATGATAATCTATACTAATATTATAAAGAGGAAAGATTTGTATTTTTGTATGTATTGAATAGGCTCTGAAACTACTGGACCGATTTAAAAAAATCTATCACCGTTAGAAAGCTACATCACCACTGAGTAACATAGGCTAGCTGCCCGCCCCGGCTTTGTACGGGTAGACAAAATATTTGATATAAATGTCTACCCGTGCGAAGCCGGGGCGGTCCGCTAGTAATTAATACATTTATAACTTGTGTTGTTAATTAACCCCAATAAATGATATCTGAGTGATGTCTACTCTTATCATTTTGGACCTCACCTAATCTGAAGTTAGCGGTCTGTTCATTAGAATCTGGTTGCTACCCAAAGGTCAAATAGCTGTGGGCTCTTTAGGGTAAAAAGTTACTATTCATAAATAACCAATTATGAAACATAAACTGTACAATATGAACAAGTTTGAACATCACAATTTTATCCGACTAAAATGTGTTGAAGCAATCTGGGCTTATTGTATGCTTCGCCCAGACTCAGGCAAGGCTTTTTATAACTTGCTATTAAATATGCTCTACACATTTCCTCCACCAAATATCACATAGTATATTTAGGCGTTACAATGAACTATTGACCTATTTAAATATTATATTTATCGAGACTCACAAAACTGTAAGGACCGTGTGACATTATTATATATACATATATTATGGCATTTTTTTTCGAACTTGCGGCCTAGGGATCTAAATTCGGCAAAAAATGTAATATAAATAAGCAAACTTTGACATGACTTTCTATAAGTTTAGTGTCAAACGCAGTGTTTTGTGGAAAACGTATTAGTAGTGTGTGTAATGGCACTTTTTATGAATTAAAAGTGTTTCTAATGCATTATGATATATAAAAAAAATATAGTTTTTTTTTATTCTCCTGCGTCCTCACAATTTTCGTTGATAATTCTGTAACAAACATTTTATTACAAACAACATTTTACTATTATGCTACGTAATGTAATCGACTATATATTGATTAATCTGTAAAGCAAAATACATACATTAGATACATTGTTATATGCAACAATATCAAAGATTGTAAAGGCGCGTGCTTTCCGTTATGCACGCCATTAGATTTTATCATCCTCGTTAGAAAAAAAAAGACAACTAACGGTTTTATTGGGAATTTAAGCTATCACTATAAAAAATATTTAATTACGTTACTTTTCTAATGTGAGCGATCTTATAGAAGACCGCAGGCAAATAACATTGCTTTGATGTAGTGTTGCGTTACTGCGGTGAGTAAGATTTTCAGTGCCGGTAGCAGGAACATTTTCAACAACGTTTTCGTATCGTAGTGGTACCTCTGCTCAATGGTACCTATTGCTTTCGTCAAATTACTTCGTTGTAGATTAAAAACTAGTGAAAAAAATCCATAAACATTTCAGCAAAATTCGACGGCCTCACGTGCGTAGGCCACCACACTAAGTTCATTCAGGCATTACATGTCACTTTGTCCCAGGACTAACGTCGCGTCGTTCGTAGCCACTTTGACGTAGGTATGACACTTTCTTGGTACGGAGATTCGGTTCGTTTACTATATTCAATTGACATGACATTCCCACAACTGTTGTGATAGTTTTAAACGCAATATTAAGTAGCTTTTTATGAAGACGGTCACCTAGTGATCGAAATTCGATCACAATCTATATGACACATAGCGTACGTACTGATTGCGGGAAATGTTTTAAAACTATGTCTGTTTGTCTATTTGTCTGTTTGTTTGTCTATTTGAAATCGTTTGTCTCTGAAAATCTAATATATTCAATTCTCGTGTCCCAGTTTTCGTTGCCATACTCCTCCGAAACGGCTTGACCGATTTTGATGAAATTTTTTGTGCTTGTCCGGTATCTATGAGAATCGGCCAACATCTATTTTTCATCCCCCTAAATGTTAGGGGTAGTCCACCCCTAAATTTTATTTTTTATTTTTTAGACCGATTTCAAAAATTCTTTCACCGTTAGAAAGCTACATCATCACTGAGTAACATAGGCTATATATTATACTAGCTTCCCGCCCGTGCTTCGCTCGGGTAGACAAAATATTTGATATAAAAGTCTACCCGTGCGAAGCCGGGGCGGGCCGCTAGTACTATATAAATACTCGATACAAAGACACATTATACCTAGCACCCTCTAGAGTTAAAATGCTTTACTGCAGCCCATACATACAGCTACATGACAATAAAAGTGTTTAATAAGGTACCCCTAGATATATGAGCAGAACCTAAACTAAACGTTATAAAAAAACTTAAGAAATTTTTAATTTATAAATGTTTACTATACACTAGATCTAGATGAATATCTTAATAAAAATATATTATTACCAATCTATCCTATTACCATTTTCCACCCTGTAATAACATTGCTTTGATGTAGTGTTGTGTTACTGCGGTGAGTAAGGTTTTCAGAGCTCAACGACGACGATACGCAGCGCTAATAGAATATGCTGCTTGCACACTAAGTTCTAAACAATAGTAGGGTTGGCCGTCTATCCTATTACCATTTTCCACCCTGTAATCAAGTGTATATTCTTATGTAGGCTATATTTAACTGTACTGTTACTGTAATACTTATTCATAAATAAAACAAAAACTACTACCTTTAGACATGTAAACTTTTAATTAGCAAGCAGATACGCCCTCTAAGATACATATTTAACAATGCCTGAAAAGGGTAGCTAAGTATTAAGTTCCTAAATTATAATAACATCAAATTGTACACTTAGTCTGCAAATAAATACATTATGAAGTATTGATGAATGTTCAGGGGGTTTTCACGGATAACTGGAGCGTAACTAGGGGTAACATATTTTTTTCTTTCGTCAAAGCTGACTCTCTGGAAATAAACTAATTTTAATGTTTTAGGGGCCAGCTCAACTTTGAACACCACATAGATAAATCAAAAGAAGGACGAATAAATCTCGTTATCTTTATAAGTTAAAAATAAATTCCACGCGTACGAAGTCGTTGGCATAGGTGGTCAACAATACAGGTAAAAGAAAGAGGGCGGACTCTGAGCGAGTTCCATCCCGTAATGTAAAAGTGCGTTATAATGTCCAATCTGCCTACAGGATTGGAGTAAATTATACGTCGAGTCCATTCCAACTGTCCCCAACGATTTTTATTATTGGCTGAACGAATTTAGTATCAGGGGAGATATAAAAGGAAATGAATCTAAGCCCTTCGGAAATCTCAGAAATTGGTCTTTTTCTCGGAGTGCGTATGAGGACAATGGTACGGCTAGGATCGAATGTAACAGAGTTACTTTCTTTGCTCAGGGGAACGCTTTTTACGATCGACTGCGAGATTTACGTTTCAATGCCATTTCGAATACTTGAATATTTTAATAAGTTAATAATACCTTTTCCTGGCCGAAGAGCAAGGGTTTCCTTTTCATTTAATAAAGATGGTGTGGTGATCGTTTCTATTCTCACCCCAATTTTCATAAAGCCAAGATTTTAAAGCATGATTTTTTTTATAATATTTAAAAATGTCATTACCATTTTGCTGGTATGCGTAAGATTAACACTACATAATAAATTAGCGAAGTGATTATTGGATTTTTCATTCTTCCTCTCGATTCAACTTGTATAAACTTGTAAAATGTATTTTTTCATAATATAAAGCATAACAATGTCTTTTAAACTTGGATTCAATACATTTTCGTCTCGAAGTTTGAATTTTTCAAATCCTATTAGGCTCTGTTTAAGCGAAAGTTATGAAAGCTGGATAATTTTGTTGAATTTCGTCGCCAACGAGGCTTGACGTACCTACGCTCAAACCTCTGAGCGTGGATATTAGTGTAAGTATAAGTGTGGTTGATCGTCCCCCCGGGTTCCATCGCGAGCTACCTCGCTAGGTACGCCGGCTTATCATGCGAGTGCGTCCGACCTCCGCCATCTACCAAAAGCCATTCAAACAAAACCTAACTCTAATTATAAACTTTTCTACATTCAATTCAAGTTTCTCCTGAGTCATTTAAATGTCTTCATCCAATATTTATTTAGCTCACTTTTCTAATATGTATTGATTTGGAATTAATAAAAAAAATACAATTGCATGTAGTTGAATACAACTACATGCAATTGTATTTTTGAATTGTGTTTGACATAATAATGTCAAACACAATTCTTTTACAAGAACTAAATTATATAAGAATTTACAGGTCATCTTATACTATGCCAAACAGGGACAAGGACATGACCGTAGACCACTCTCACGACAAAATCCGGTCTATAGCCTATCGCTTCCAAATAAATCTCTTTCATTTCCACAAATTAAAGAGTTTTAAATTGAAGACATAACTTAAAGCACCTTTATAAATAAGAGATTTATTATCTTCACCTATAAAATGTTTTCCACATTATATTACGTATGGACCGTTAATTATTTGTTGCGGCCGGTTGTGGCCGCCCGCCGTCGTAGTCTCTGCAGGAAGCAATGCGCCATGTATTTTGCGGCATATTAGAAACTGGCGCTCACCTATGCTAAAATATGGAAGTTTCTGCCGTGAACACGCTTGGTTAATTGTAAAATTTGGAGTTTGATAACTTTACCTAAAAGTTTACATCGCTCGGCAAAATTTAGTGCGGTTAGTAAAGTTTTGACAATAACTGGTCACTGCTGTGTTAAACTGTGAAAACTGTGACCTATTTTCATTAAAATATTGTTTGTGTGACTCGAGACTACGTTTGTACAGGTTTATTTATTTTAATTAAAAATTAGAAGTTAGGGGAGGGTACAGCATTCTATGTAACATATTGTACAACAATGTTATCTCCATATACGTTGGTATTTATAGAATACGGCTCGCCTGGTGGTAAGCGCTCACCATAACCTATAGACGCTTGCAATATGTAGGGAGCAATATGAGAGGAACTGTCTGTCTCAGCAGCATATGGTGGTATCCTCGAAGAGCTCTGGAAACCCTATTCACCGCAGAATCACAACGCTATATTAGAGTAGTGTTATTTGACTGCGATCTTCTGTAAGGTGGAGGCATTGACTCCAGTAGGGCTGTTCCAATTTTTTTAAGATAGTCTTTACGCCCTAAGTCTCTTATATTATTGTCTAGCCGACAGCCAAGGTTGAAACTTAGAATCCATTACTCTTTAATTTATTATTCGACCTTAGTTCACAAAAATAAATTCTTCATAAAGATTATCTTATTTCCAATTTGGTTGTATATTTTGTGCACTAAATATTCGTCTCTATGAACCTTGTATCTTCCGGTGTATTGGTAAATTTAAGGTAAAACAACCCCATATTCACCAAACTAACCTATTTTTCCCACAAACAATAACAAGAAAGTTTATTTTGTAAACTTCAGTTGTTGTTAATATTATATTCAGAAATTATAATGAACCCTTGCCATTGATTTTTTACTATCGACCGCTTGTTATTTTCTGTGAAAATCTGAAAGCTTAACGTTTTTAATAGTTTTATTTCTAAAAATATTTGTAACTAAGCTACATTGGAACTTAAAATACAAAAAACAGGAGTATCGAGTGTTTCAATTTTTTTTGTGTCAGTTGTCATTGAACGGATGTTAGTCATGCTTGTTAGACCAAATGCTTGTTAGACGAATTTCAATCTGTAAACAAACAAATACGTTTTTTTTGGACTTTGGACTTTTATTGGACCCAATTGCTTGCTAAGTATAAGTACATAAATATCAGAGGTACCACTGCGCCTAGAGCTAGCGATTAGAGCATAAATTAAGAAGAAGAAGCTGGTATATTTATCTTAAATTATGTAACCTAGCTCACCAACGTTTGAAGAGTTCTCGCGTCGACAGGTCGAAGCCTCTCGCGGTAGGTGGCCTTCTTTTAGCCTAGTTACTAGTTGTAGCAATCAACTAGCATTGCAACGTTGCGAGTATTCATAAACTTCTCAGGCGGAATACTAATTTGGGAAACTGTGAATCGCTGTGAAAATTACGTAACCAAAATTAACTATAACCAATAAAATCTAAAGCTTATCATATTCATAAAATACTCAAGTGAAAACAAGGATTAGTTAAATATATCGTTCCTTATATATCCACTTTTAAAATTGTTAACATACTTCATATGAGAAAGCTTAATAAACGTCTGTAGGTATTTAGTTTAGGTGTACACAATATTTCATATGATCATCGAATCTATGTTGGGATGTTCATGTGTGCAACAGCGAGGGCGTAATGCGCGTCAATGTGCCACATTGTGGCGACATCGATCACAATAGTTTGCTTGCAAATTTGGCAGCTGCTACACTAACGGGATTTTGTGTGGAGCTTCTGTGGTACGATTCGAGAATAATTTGATTAATTTAGCACTCTGAAATTGTACTCTCTACCAATGCATATTTCCACTTAGCACCAAGCCTAGTAGAAAAATATTACAAAGAAATTATTTAATACCTACATACCTTATACATTTAAAACAGTACTTGCAAACTGTTTAAATGATGCAATTTAAATTTATTCTTCTATGATCTCATAGATATCTGCAATAGCTAAATGTTGAAATGAGGTTGCGGTTGATAACAACAACAACCTACGCTAGGACAACCACACATTTTAAGG
The DNA here is from genome assembly GCA_951449985.1 of Falcaria lacertinaria. Classification (NCBI taxonomy): domain Eukaryota; kingdom Metazoa; phylum Arthropoda; class Insecta; order Lepidoptera; family Drepanidae; genus Falcaria; species Falcaria lacertinaria. The sequence continues at coordinate 4,352,288 of OX602124.1, forward strand.
GAACCCCCAACGAAAACTAAAGCAGGTCTCGCTTCGGTTCACACCCGATTTGGCCAAGTCGAATCACAATCGAAGCACTTCGTCTTTTAGCCGTAAAATAATATATATATGGAAACATTTCCATGCGTAGACTAGAAAGCAGGTCTGAAGATCTGTATAGGATTGTGCCTATTTTTGACGCCAGTTTTACCACGTGGGTACTAAAACATCTTCGGTGTAAAGAGGTGGTTACACACCTCGGCTCTTTAGAGATCTTTTTGTTAAAGCTTGAATACATAAATATCTATAACATCCAGAAGTATTTTAAATACACTTACTTTTGAATAAAACTTTTTTTTCTTATATCGTCACAGTAGGTGTAATAGTAATAGGTGATTTTATTGCTGAAATAAATATACATCTCAGTCATAAATACTACAAATTAGGTACCTGTTGATAAATAGACTAAATCAGTATCATAAAAGCAAAACACGAGGATAACTGCTGAACATAAGGCTTGAAATAGGAGTTTCATTGTTGCTAAATTATTGTTTAAATTAATATCCGCTAAATGATTGCTCAAACGCGGCGATGCCGAATGGGTAGCAATTCCGTGGAGCTATTACACACTGCGATTATAGCCAACGATCATTCTTATACCTTTTTAGTGTATAACAAAAAGTCCATCCAAATCCATCCTCATTAGATTTAGTTCCTCCATGCACCAGGATCCTAATTGCAAGACCGACTATAGGTCACCAGTGCCGCAACTTAAGACTATAGTTTAAAAAAAGCTGCTGAAGAAAGAAGAAATTCTGTGGTTGCCGCAGCTACAGTCGGGGATTTTTTTAAACATATAGCACGAATCTCTATTACATCTATAAAACAATCACTAAGCCCCGCATCACACTTTTGTCGTGCGACTCAGACGGCGGTCATTAAGCCAGGTTCTAATGATGCACTCGCTAGGTTGTTAGCGCCGCCTTGCCACCATATAAAAACCTGTACGTACTGAAACAGAAAATCCGCTACAGAGCGACTTAGGGTAGCAATAATACTTCCTATGATTTTTTCATCAGAAATTATGATTCTTTATAATAAAAGTAATGCCCGGACATTATCACACAGCACCATAATATTCTCAAACTAAGCAAGGCTTGTTCTATGGGAACCAAACAACGGATATCATACGTATAATAGGAAGACAATCCCATTTAAATTGGAGACGCCCGACTGGGGATTGTACCTTCACCTTATAGAAGACCGCAGTGAAATGACACTACTTGATGTAGTGTTGTGTTTCTGTGGTAAGTAAGGTTGCCAGTGCTCAACGAGGATACGCTGGACTAGTAGTAATGCTGATAGCACAGTGAGTCCTCATCAACAACATCGTTGGCAAAGCGATCATGAACTTTGGGGAAATTGTGGCATACAACCACGGCTATCCTTTGAATATGTATTAAACATATTAGAATGTATCCTTAGTTTATGAACTTACTTTTTGTCTAAAACTTATAGATGGTCACCGCATTAATTGTAAGATAACTCTTTATATTTTAATTCAATTAGATAATCAAAAATCTGAATTAATTGCTGAGACTATTACTGGTAATAAATAGAAATTGAAGAAGTAGCTCGCTATTAAGTTAATTCAGCAGAAATCCGCATTCAGCCCGCAATGGGCCATTTAGCTGCCGGTGGATTTACAAAACATTGCCCTGTAAGCCGCCGCCCGAATAACGTTTATTAGGAAAAATGTGTTTACCTACCTATACCAAAGTAACGCATGCTTATTTAAATATGCCTCATAATGACTAGCGTACCTTCCATGTGCTATTATTTGGATTTACACCTCATGAGTTGCCTTTTGTTAACGTTTGCGGCAATCACAAAGCTTTAAGATTATTGTGTTCAACATAACATCACACTATACTCTGTTATTTGTTGCTAATCGGTGGTATGTTCTTAAATTGTATAAGATTCAGTGACTTATGAACAGTAATAGGAATTCTTAATATTAAGTTATAAATAACACAATAACTTAATTGAAAAAAATGGGCTGGCTGATTGAGATAAAGATGAAAGAGAAAATTGTTATAAATGTGAAATGCCTCTAAAGAGAGTCTGACGTCGAGAAAATTAACAAATAAATATAGATGTGTTCATCAGTGTCATTATAAAAGCATTTCCGCCAAAAAATCTATAATAAGATTTGAGTCTAATAATTAATTTGCACACTTTGACAACTTCAAGGGGATTCGTAAAGTCTCTAATTGGTTTAATTTATACTTGAATCATTCATCACATCTAAAGTCTTGGGAACAAAATGTATTAGATAGACGTAGGTAAGAAAAGCAATTAATTAATAAACTTCCAACGGCAGTTCAGATCGAGAGGTTTCCTATCAATTCGTCTTGCTGGTGGCGCCAGATTTTATACTTTGTCTTGTTCAAGTTAATTTTAACTCTTCGCAACAACAGGTAGGCTGCCCTGTTTTAAGACCGATTATCGACAATGGCCGGTTACTGTGTTGGGTACTTTGCTTAAAAAGAAACCAATTCGGTAAAGGTATAGGCATGAGGCGAACATCGCTTAGACGTTAATCATCTAAAACATGTCTTCTTCTATGTTGGCCACAAGCTTTGTACACAGAAGGCAACATCTAATTCAAGTAATATAGCGTACTTTTGCCACAATCTTCTTGATAAATGATTAAAACTTCCAGTCTTAACTATCAATAAATACGGTTATATCCACTAAACACAGCTTTTGTGCAGATATTTTTTATAACGTACTACGATAAATTGAGTTCTTCTAAAAAAGTTCATTAGCCCCTTGAAGCCAATAAATTGTATGCTTCAATGATCAAAAGACTAATAAAGAAATATATGTTTTCATTCTTCATATTTGTTATAATTTTGTAACTTTCATTGAATTATTCATTGAGTTCTAAAACTGTTGAGGTTCTTCTTCTTCTTCTTCCTAAGTATGGCAATCAATCCCTTCAGGGACTATTTTTGCCAGTGTCGAGTGTTAGAGAATTTTCATGTTGCAAAATTTCTCGTGTTTGCCGCATTAAAATGCCTAGTGTCATGCATTCTAACGCCCAATGGAGTTTCCGGAGACAACCCACGGCAGAAGCAGATCGTAACACGCCTTTAGATTAGAGGTAACCTATTGACCAAAATGATAAATCACTTAACCCAAAAGTCGTATTATAGCATTATTTCCAATGCTCCTATAAATCAGTCACTAAATGAAACTTTACTGCACATATCGACACCAAAAATACACATTAAAGATCACTATAACACAATTTACGACACACTGGAAAAAAAACTCAACCGCTCCGCCTGATTCCCGCCAAAAACTCTCACTGTTGAGGTTAAACTGCTTGTTATCCAATGCAAAAATAATTTAAATGTCCACAGATAACGACAATAAATAGGTACTCTTCATATTTTATACATCTAGCTAGAATGATATCTGGTATTTAAATGAAATATACGTTTATCGGTTTCGTACTTTCTTAAACATGAAGCTGCAATTAGCTAAACGAAGCGTTCGATTTTTAACTTCCAGCAGTAACTTAGTTTTTCTTGGATACGAACGAAGCGCACATGGGTGTTTCAATACTACAGAATATCCTTGAAAAAAAAACACGCTTATTTGCTGATTTTGTCAAATTGGGAAGAGTTTCATCTTCACTAATGTAACGTAATAAGGTCGTTGTGTACTAGAATTGTATATTCAGAGCTGATTTACATGTTTTGTTTCGCATCTCTCTGTTGAAGCTGCTTTTTGGAACCATTACCATTCGTACAATCTTAGTCTTTTTTGGTAAATGTCTTTTGTGATCGCATTTTGTAAAACGAAATGGTCGGAAGTGTGAAGAAATAGGACTTATTTATGTTTATTATTATGCCCTACGTTTCCTGAATTTGTACGACGAGCAAAAGGTATGGCCCGTTTTTGCATAACAATAACGCAGAAATGTGAAGAAGGTATTTTTCAGACAGCTTTTGTAAAATTAGGATACAGTCTGACTGGAGAGGTTTCTAAAATAAAATGTTGAGTAGAATTAGGTTTACAATCACTGACCTAAGTATTAACAATAGGCATATTGTCAAGAATATAGTATATGAGACAGGTAGGATGTTAAGCGAACTCCGTGGTGGCCTTTTGGTTGAAACAACGGCCTGTCGTCTGATGGGCCCAGGTTCAAACCCCGGCCTTTACCAATGAGTTTTTATAAGCGTAGCTTTCTAAGCGTAGCGACTGTACCTCCACCTTACAGAAGACCGCAGTGAAATATCATATATGGAGTATTTAACCTTCTTTTAAGTAAATGAATCGCGCGAACTAATTCGCGGCTGAGATCAATTAATAAATAGAATTACTCTTGACATTAGCCGTCCTCATCTCCGTCCTCCGTAACGTTCAATTAACCTCTCCCAATTGTGTAATATACAAGAGGTTTCTTATCTCTACTCTAATTAGAGAACACAAATAATCACAAAATCTCTTCCCACTTCCCGTCGTTGGAACAAGAGAAACAATATATGCAATTATATATTCCGGCAGCGCGGGGCAATTAACATGGAAATTCTCGTTAGCGTATCGCAAAGGGGAAACTTTTGATGTTAAGGAAGTGGGAAAAAAAATTTGAAGAGCGACTCCCGGCCTCATTAACAGGCCTTAGTACTAGTGAGATGCTTTCGGCCAATGGCTTCCTGAGAATTTTAAAACGGTTGCATTTTATATCGCATTCGTGGTCCATTTTACGCTTAGGCTAGGCAATTTGTAGTTAATCTTCTCCTTAAGGCATTCATTATTTAAATTGCAGAAAAATTAAAACGATTAACATGTATGTAATAACAATGACTTGCATGAAGTAAAGGGACAAACCAATCTAATTTTTTGCGCTTCAAATGGTGCCCAATTTCAGCTCAGTAGAGCGCTCATCCTTCACACTAATTGCGGAACTATTTCAGCCCAAGGGCGTGTGTTGTGGTTACAAGTGGCATTGATTTAGAGCTTCTTAATAATATAATATGTTACACATTGGACTATTTATTTAATTTTATATTACCGGACAATAATTAAACCAGTTGTGCCGACAAACAAATGTAAGAAATGATTCCTTTCATATACTTGTGCCCGCCGCCATACATACCTACAATTTTACAATATATAATTATTACATAACCTAAAACTAAAAACCTTAAAAATATAATATAAATATTAAAACATATTATTAAACGGAGTCCCTGTGGGCAAGGTTCAGAAGATCCTACAATTTATAGTTTCTACTGAACTACTTCTACTTACTTACGCTTGGCCTTTGTACGAGCCTCTCGAGTGGTGTTGAAGATTCAAATCAAAAATTATCAATTTACTTAAGTGTTAGTAGAGACTGCATTGTGTTACAAATTTTCACTGACACTGTTATTTATATAATCAAAACTTCATTTTCTTATTGCGTATGTCTTTTTAACCTCCCGAGTACGTGTTGGAAGAGCCGAGCAATTGCAGTACCTGCCATAGTTGATCAGTTCCGAATAGGAAATTCCATTGCACTCTATCTCTTCGTTCGTATGTTAAGAATATAATGCATATTATGTAAATTGATATATTATGTAGAAGTTCAAACACCAGCGACCGAACTTGTTTATCAACTCTCTACCAGCTGTTGGTTGTGTAGGGAGTCTAACTACACTAGGTACATGCATGTATGCGGACATAAAGGGATGGAAGTTCTGAAGACAAACTTGCAATTCCTATCCCACATTATTACTACTGTCGTGCACAGCTGTTGTAATTGAATTATAACACTTCTACGCGTACATGTACCTATACCTTTAAACGTTTGATTTGAAAGCTACAATATTTGCTAAATTAGTTCTCATACTTTTTAACTACAGTCAGATGTAAAGGGATAACATTAATCCCGATTAAATTACTTTTAAGAAGAACAATTGAACATAAACTAATAAAGTAGTCTTGTTACCAATGTTCTCTAATATAATATCTACCTCTAATCTCCCCTGTACAGTAAACACCTGCACTCACGCGCTGGACCAAAAACAAACCAGTTATAACTATCGGCCAGCTATAATTTCCATATTCGCCTGTATAAAATGTTAGTTTCATTGTACCAAAACGTAATTCAAACCTCAGAATCGATAAAGGTGCTGTTTGAAAGGCCTCCGCCTCGGGCGAAATTCCTCTGTAGAATCATTGAATGCAATAACATTTTCTGCACAATTGAAACCATTAAAGAGCGTCGCCAGTGCGCTGCGCTGAATGTTAATCACGGGGTTGTGTGAATAGAACAATCACATTGCGGGAAAGGCCTCACTTTTATCCCATTTCCATTAAAATCACAACTGTATGTAAAATAGTCCATTCTAAATTAAAAATACCTGGAAATTAAGCTTAACCTCACATAAATAAAAAGTTAAATTTATTGTCAGTCAGAGGGCCTTTTTTATATCTTCTTACTTTCTAAGAAGCTAAGTTCATATCTCAAACTGATTGTAGGTGCCCTCAGGCTGGAATAAACTTTATATTCTCTGGTTCCGTTGTCATTAGCTGAGTAAATTGTTTTTCCTGTGCAGGAAGGTTTCAGGCGGATCTACACTAAGTAAGCTTAGGCAAATTTTCTTCTCTTTACGTTTTGCTACTGTCAATTTTGGATTTAGAATTTCGTGAAGCTTATTAGGTAAAGTGTTTACAAAATCAAATATAGTTAATATGTTATTTCGGAGTTAAGATGTGATGGTGACGTTTAGTCATATAGGTATTCGTATAGTAACATATTGTAAAAGTGTTTACAACATTCTATGGTAGAAGCATAGATGTACCCTCTAATATGAGGCTGAACTAGCCCATGTTTAAGCAAAATTATTATATAGTTAAATAAATATGTAGCTTGTAATGTATTTTTTTCAGTACTTTACATTCGGTGACAGATCCATGCTGAAAACATGGACTCTATGTAGTTATAGATTTTTCTTTTATAGGATAGCCACGAATAAAAGAATAATTCAATGAGTAGGCGTTACCGTAAATTACTTTAAAGTCAAATCTAGATCCACCTACAGTGTATGTTTACCTTCAAGAACCTTGTTTCATTCGATGCAAAATAGATATTACTAGAATCAAAGATAATAAAAGTAAATAGGTGTTGAGTCTAGAACCCTGTAGATTTTCCATTTCCCTAAAATCGCTTGTAATATATATACCTTTTATGGAAATAATTAATACAGTAACAAATCTATACTTTAACCAAGAACAGATCAGTTTACCCTTAAATGCACTAGCTTTACTCATGTTGACGCCGTATTCTGAATCGCGCGGTTGAGAGTCTCCGCGAAATAATGACCTCCATACAAATTATATTGTAATGTCGAGCTTCAGGATGCACTCGGAGGTTACATCCTACTTGGAATAATCACCTGAGATTCTCTTGAAGTACTCTCGCTCGATCCCTTCGGCCTATTTAGTCTATTATTTGGTCTCGGGACTACATATTCTTGTGTGTAATATATAAATAAATAATTGTAGTTAATAAATAAACGTTATCTATCGAACGTGACGTTATCCATTTTCCCCCTCGGAATAATCACACTCTACGATACATGTATATGTTAACGTTATAGTACAAACTATTAGTATTACAGATATTGAAGTCATAATTAAATACACTATTGTATTAGGAATATTATATACCAATAATGATAATTGTAAAAAAAACGTATGGATAATTTTATTATTATTGGAATCTGTCAGAAGCGGGATTGTCACCGAAGAAATCTCAGCGGATACAATAAAGAAGTTGGTATCATAATGTAACTCCAGCTAGTGCGCCGAGTGAGGTTCGGTCAGACTCTGTGAAAATTGTCACGAACACGATAAATGTCACATGATCCTATCGTCCCAGTAACAGAATAAAATGAGTTTCGCTCATTTGTCGCGGCGGTCTCACGTCCCCGCAAAGGCTATCGGGTATAACATTTTTCGCAGGGCGGCCTGGCGACTTTCCTTTCATAAATCAGAGGGGCGCGTGACGTCACGTCCCTCGGTCGATGTGTCGGCCACGGACGTGACGAAACACTTTGCTACTCCTATAAGCCCTCATACTCACTCGAGACGCATTTTGTTCATGTCATGATGTGCTCCAAATTTTGTTTACTCATAATTTTAATAAATATTCGAATTGAGTTCGTGGGTTTCATAAGGGCTTCATTATTTAAACTTTTGATGTGATATTGGTTAATTTTTACATTATATCACAATTCACACATTGGTCCCATACTGACGACGTACCAAAATCCAAGCGTTAGGCTGTATGAGTGTAAGTGATTAGAATGATCCAAATGAAAGTAGTAGGTGTACTAATTTTGAACATTTTAATTAAAATGTTATTGCATTATTAATTATTAGTACAAATGGGTACTTCAAAAACAAATTGTGCCTGTAATTGAGCGCCAACAGCGCCACGTTCACACATGGCGCTGGAGGCACACAGCAGCAAAAAGAACTGTGGTTTTAGCGTATATTTGTACCGCAAATAAAGTTAGTCGCTATTAAATTCGAAGTCATCTTTAAGCTCTCCAAGGTTATGGATGTGTTCAATAGCGAATTTCCTTAAAGGTTAGGGTTGCCATCATAACCAAATTGGTATTCTTTAAACAAGCGACTTTGTGTCTCGACATTCGGCGCAAATTGCCGTATCGACCTCGAGAATTGCGCAGTCAAAAGCGCCGCCTGAATTATGTAGAGAACGACGAGGGAAAATTGATATAAAAATTGCTCGTAAAGCAAAAAATTAAAACGTGAATCGCGGCGGACGGTGTTGCAACACGCTAAATACCTGTCGTATTTCAGGCGCCATCTGTCGAGGACGGCGCTGAGACTGCCGCTTTTAATTTATTAACCAATTTGCTGAACGCCCCGAACCGCGCTCAGCTCTCGGTATTTTGTTTCTTAACTTAATACGTTTTATCATAATCTGCCAAGAATATACGTGATGGCGACGGATTATACATTCATCCTCAAATAAATACAAGGCCTCCTAATAAGATGATAAAGTTCTCAGGGCCATAATGCAAACTACAAGAAGCACTCTAAGACCTCCAAAGAATACGTAAACGTTTACGTTAACAAAATTGCAGTAAATTTTTTTATACGTCAGAGTGCGCCATTGTACGGACGATGGCGCGCCAAGGACTATGAAAGTTGTCCACTTATCCGTGCATCAGTTCTCAGCTTGAATAGCTTGGAACCTTGTCTGTAATGCACAGTGAAACTCTTATGATAAAATGTTAGTGTCCCTGCTCATACGAAAGAGGCGGTGGAAGTTAGATAGGTACACCTAAACATTTAAACGCACTTTCTCTATCACTTATTATAAATAAATATAACCAATAAAATAGCATTATATATTATGTAAATTGTTTCACATTTCTGTCGCATAAATTAATTAAAGATTGGTGTAGTAGATCAGTTTGTATTCCAAAATTATTAATCAAGACAATTATTTATGAAAAAGCATATTAAATACATTTCGAGTGCTAATAACATTCTATAACATTATAAAAACATATCAATCTGTCAAGATTAATTGAAGCGAAGTAATCAGGTCTCATAAATGTAGAGAGATTGGCAATTTAACTAAAATCTTACATAGATAATACAATACCAGTATTGGTCTATTAAGTGCGGCATCTACAAGATTGTTACATGTACGACTGCTCGACAGTGTAAAAATATGTAAGGACCGCCTTTACATGTACTAAAACTTTAAATTATAAATAATTAATCCAGCAACTAGTACCGAACTTCTGGAGCCTGCCCTGTACGATATTGCATATGCTAGTAAAAGAGTACGTGCATCGTCAATTTTCGATATAAGCAACTTAATGCCTACTTGACGTCATGCTCTAGTTGGATATTGAAAATCACCGGTCGGTTGCATGACGTCTACTTGAAATCTGCCCTAATTATGGTGAAATACAGCGAGAGTCAAAGATATTAGTCACTAACTGTGCCCGCGACTTAGTACGCGTGGAATTAAGTTTGTTGACAATTTCATTGGTTTAATTTTTGTTGCACCGTACCATAATTATTTATCCAAAATCAGTTTTATGGGTTCTTTATTAGTTGCGCGGAATATTTTCTTTAAAAGTAGCCTATTTTACCCTCAGTAAAATTAGCTATGTGCCTGTATTCTTTATAAAACGGTCCCGCCCGTTCAAATGTTATTGGCTTTTATTTTTTGTATGTAACCCTAAAACATCAATTTAGCCATAATTAATTTAATTCCACGTGTACGAAGCCTATTGAGTTATTACGGTCCCGTATATTAATTTAGTTTATTGGGCGGAATCAATTTTTTTCCAAAATAAATGTAATCTCAGCAACTGACGCCTTCTTTTCAAATCGGTCCCGCCCGTTCAAATGCTATTGACAAATTCAATTGGTTTTTAGTTTTTGTACGTAACCCTAAAACATCAATTTATCCCTATCTAGCTTTTGCCGACGGCTTCGCACGCGTGGTAATAAAGTCAACATGTACCTACATCTAAAATTCTAAATGATACCTTTTGCCTACTGCTACCTATTTTTATGGATATAACTTCAAAATTACGGATTTTCATGCAAACTTTCATCCCCTATTTTACCCCTTTAGGGTCGGAATTTCCAAAAATCTTGAAAGAATTATTTATTTATTTTTAACAAAAAGGCCAAATACCAATTTTCATGCGCTTAACCTAAAAACGACGGATTTTCATACAAACTTTCAACCCCTATTTTACCCCCTTAGGGGTGGAATTTCCAAAAATCCTGAAATAGGTATTTATTCATTTTTACATGAAAGGCCAAATACCAATTTTCATGCGCTTAACTTAAAAAACGATGGATTTTCAAACAAACTTTCAACCCCTATTTTACCCCCTTAGAAGTAGAATTTCCATAAATCCTGATATACGTATGTATTTATTTTTAACTGAAAAGTCAAATACCAATTTTTAATACGTTTGCCTTCAAAAATGAAGGATTTTCATACAAAACTCTCATCCCCTATTATACCCCCTAAGGGGTGGATTTTCCAAAAATCCTGAAATACATGTTTATTTATTTTTAACTGAAAGGCTAAAACCAATATTCATGCATTTAACTTCAAAAACGACGGATTTTCATACACATTTTCATCCCCTATTTTATCCCGTTGGGGGTAGAATTAATCAAAATCCTTTCTTAGCGGATGCCTACGTCATAACATCTACCTGCATGCCAAATTTCAGCCCAATCCGTCAGTGGTTTGGGCTGTGTTATATTGCATCGTTTATAGATCACTATGTCAGTCAGTCAGTCAGCCAGTAACCTTTGAGTTTTATATATTTAGAAGATTGTTTTTCCAAAATGAAAGTAGCCTTATGTAAGCTTTATAGCATCAGCTATCTGCCAGTTCTGTTCGAATCGGTCCAGCCGTTCGGATTCAGTGTCTGAATTATTGGGGTAATACAGATGCCCTTTGCCATCTCGATATTGTTAGTCGCTGGTGTTAATCATCATCAATCGTTCAGTAGCCAGTTCAGATGCTGATATTCTAAAGAACTACATAGCGGCTCTGCTCGTCGTCTTAGTAGATTTCGGCAATCACCATTTTAGGTATGAGACACGTCGCGCTCCGGCCATAATAATCGTGTTGTTACGCTTTAATTAAATAACGCAGACACATATACATACAACGAGTACGATATACTAGCAACATTGTTACAGCGTACTATGAATGTTCTATGTTACCCAATATCGGGCTTAGCCCTTAATTTACAACTTATTGCATATTCATTACATACCATTCTCCACTTTAATTTCACCCAAATTGTCTTACTCAAGACAGCAATTTATCATTTCATTGTCTTCGGTATTATAATGTTCGGGATTACCAGTCTTCCACAAGTATTATTGTCATTTCTACAAAAGTACAATACAATATTTTTTCGATAAAACGTTTACTATAATAATATTTATAAATTGTTATTTTAATATTTTTTTATAAATCAATGTTATAATATATATTATAACGAATAGATTCGTTTGAATTAAATTGAACTCACTTACAATACAGAAAAGATCGCAAAGAGTCTATATTTCACTAAATTCTCTTCGAGACGACACGTCTATATATTAGGTCCTTACATATGAAATTGGCGTTTTTCGTACTGGCCACTTTAATCACGAATTTCTCCTCTTTGGTAAGGAATTCCAAATTCAAATTTGTACAGCTATAGACTCATGTATTTGTGCTTCGTTGATCGTCATTCATTTGTTTTTTTTCTTCTGTTTTTTTCTGTTTGCGTCACTCATTTTACAAAATGGAAAACCTTAAATATCGCATTATTTACGAGTACGAGTTCCGCCGTGGCACTAGTGCTGCGGAAACAACTCGAAGGGTGAATGATGTGTATGGCGGTCGTGTTGCAAAAGAAAACACAGTTCGTTTTTGGTTCCAACGTTTTCGTTCTGGAAATTTCGACCTGCAGAACAAGCCCCGTGGACGGCCTGAGACTCAAGTTGATAATGAAGAGTTGAAGGCTATTGTGGAAGCGGATCCATCGCAAACCACGTCCGAGTTAGCTGCAGGCTGCAATGTTAGTGATAAAACTGTTTTAATTCACTTGAAGCAAATTGGGAAGATTAAAAAGCTTGAAAGGTGGGTACCTCACGAATTGACTGAAACAAACCGGCAAACGCGCGTCGACTGCTGCGTTACATTACTAAACCGGCACAATAATGAAGGTATTTTAAACCGAATCATTACCTGTGATGAAAAATGGGTTCTTTACGATAATCGGAAGCGCTCAGCGCAATGGTTAGATCCTGGCCAGCCAGCCAAATCCTGCCCCAAGCGAAAATTAACCCCAAAAAAGTTACTTGTAAGCGTTTGGTGGACTAGTGCCGGTATTGTTCATTACAGTTTTTTCAAATCTGGCCAGACTATTACGGCTGATGTCTATTGTCAGGAATTGCAAACCATGATGGAAAAGCTAGCGGCTAAACAACCTAGGCTGGTCAATCGCTCCACGCCACTGCTGCTTCACGACAACGCTAGACCACACACTGCGCTACAGACGGCTACTAAATTAGAAGAGCTTCAATTGGAAAGTCTAAGACATCCTCCGTACTCCCCGGACCTTGCTCCAACAGATTACCATTTTTTTCGAAATTTGGATAACTTCTTGCAAGGGAAAAAATTCAACTCCGATGGGGCAGTCCAAATCGCCTTCAAAGATTTTATTGATTCCCGTCCGACTGGTTTTTTTAGTAAAGGGATCAATGAACTACCTATGAGATGGCAAAAGTGCATAGAAAATAATGGTTCATACTTTGATTAATTAAATATATTATATTAAAAAATATTCGACTTTTTGTTCCTCCCATACAAAACGCCAATTTCATATGTAAGGACCTAATATTTCCACAATGCTTCTATTCACCTGAAGTTGACTCGTAGACTCGTAACTATATCTACATATTGCACGATAGTACATTTTCCAGAATACCAGACTAATGTACTCCTGCATATTTGTGTGCTTATCGGTACTGTACTGTCATCTGTTCAATGCGGGCTATGTATGGGCTGTGTTTGGATTGGGAGAGCGGAACAAGGAATACATTAAAAACCCCTGAACCGTCAACAAATTGACATATGGCACTGTTTGCAAAAGTCGCCTACGCTGTGATTTTAACTGGCGACCGTGAACAACATGATAAATTATATTCCCGTCCTCAGATTACATATCATCATCAACATTAATCCAGTTTTTATGATGAATTTGTAACATATTATTTTTTGTTGTCTTTATCTTTTTTTATCTCATCTAGGATAAAAAAAAAAGAAGTAAAACGAAATATGATCGAAATAAATAGCTTAAAACGGAAAAAAGTGCTCTGCAGTATCGCACGGCGCACTCCAAACGGATTTATGATTTCCCATTTTACAAACCAAACTCTTGTATCCCAGGTTTATACTCATAAGTTCATAACCAAGATAGCTAGGAAAAATTATTGTCATGGAAAATAATCATTAAATTAGTTTTGCTACTAAATAAATGTAACGAGCCTAAGAGTATAATAAGTATTTGGTCAATATAATGGAAATAATAGGTAGTACTTGTTCATTCATCGCATATTCAATCGGTTCAAATTCAATGCTCATTGATCAATAAAATTTGCAACGAAACTCTCATGGAGGAATAAGTCTTAATAGATCCAAGTTTTTAATCCGATAACTCTCACCAAATCCTATATCACGCCGCAATAAAAGCAGAAATCTCTCGAGTAAAGGCGCGTTAAAAGGTATTTATTAAATACGCGCTACCATTACAAAGCAACTATCGAACAATAGGAGCCGAGTAAATGCCAGCCACGAAACAACGCTCGCGCCAAAGGATAATATTTTCTTTAGAGACGAATTTCCTGTAACGAAATGTAGGAAATTAACAGTTAGTGGGCCCATAAACAGGCCGACGCGACTTTGTAAGCATTGAGTGCTTTTGGCTATTAGGTTAACTCGGCCATTAACTGCGCTTGGATTCGGCGTCTTGTGTTGACTTTCTTGAATTGCAAGATCGCAATTTTATCAGTAGTTAAATATCACGCAATAATCAATACCATAATTTATTTTCATCAATATAACGAGTTTCTAACGGAATTAAATCGCGAAAAAGGTTTTTAGATAATGTTACAAATCATTTTAGCAAATAAATAACAAAGTAATGCAAACAAAGGTTCATTGTCAAATGCATTCGTTGTTTTATTAGGTACATGTTCAGCAAGCCGGCAAAGTGACAACAAATTTGACAAACGACGCGAGTGGAGCGAGCTGCAGCAAATATTTTGAAGGAAAAACCAACAGTGTTGACACTCTTAGTCAAGTCAAACTAGTTGGAGCTCCGAGAATAAATAAAACCGACATGCAAAGATCCGCATCGCTTCAGCTGCCACTAGAGAACTCCCAGTAGGATATTCGAATGGAATTCAAAATCGTTCTAGAGTATACATTATAAGACAGCACTTCAATTGTATCAGTGGGAATAAGCGCATTGTTTCCTGTATATTGGATCGCTAAGCTCTATTCGTTAACTTTTAGATCGTTTTCTAAATTTATATCAGCCAAATCGAAGTTGATTTCTGCTGTGTTCCAGTTTCGATTAATGCACTTTAGTCCTACTCTATATGAAAATTACATCAATATGTTTGCTGTTTAAATTTGTTTATCAACATATCGATTTCGATTTACGTTGACTCGGTAATCGATACCGATGGAACTGTGCTCAGCGTCAACAGTGTCATCTGAGTAGCTTAGGCCCCTGCGTTGTTTGCTTAGCCGGGCCGCAACTGCTGAAGATTGAATTTCGAATTAGGGCAAGCATGCATGTTATTCGATGTGGGCGCTGTTTTAGTTTAATCATTAATCTTTATTAGCCAGCCTTTACTTACGCAACTTACTAATACGATAGGAACTTTTATAAAGGAAGTACCATGTAGTCTCAGAATTAGGATGCTTAATGCTCCGAGTTCAGAGATATATAAACAAAGTTTTATGTCACATGTAATAAAAGATTACAACATATATGTTATAAACATATTTATTAGAAGCAAAGTCAAAACTATAATATGTGTGACTGAACAGAACTATTCATAGCAACCATACTCACAATTAAGTTAATTCTGCTAAACAAATAGAAAAAGCAAATCTCAAAGTTATAGCATGGAGTGCCTTAAGGCTTGCCGCAGAGCAACAAGCACGTACCGAAATGCATTAGCTACTTACGGAAGCTTAGCTCAGCACTATTACAACTGCATTCGCACTTGATTGCATTGGCCTAAAATATAATTCTTATGTTGTACCTGTAAAAGAACATACATATTATCACGCCAAATCCCATTTGCAAACAGTATGGCGCGCCATTACACTCTTGACTTGCACACAAATAAAAAGTAAAAAAATATTAGTATCAGCCTATTGTAACTGTTTTTTCTATCTTCTGCATTGATCCTAGTATCCTGTTAAATGTAACTGAATGTAGGTCATAAATACACTTGCTAGCTTACATAAATTAAACGCCAAATATTCCCAAAAGTGAATCACGCTAAGGTTATTAACATATTGTGTTATGCAGAACCTAATCAAGGTCCGTTCAGCAGGCAACTGCTAATAACGTGTGTGTATGTGATTATGTTAATCGCACACGTGTGGTAACATTATGACGCGGCCGGCAATTTCCTGATGTTTAGCACTAACATCCGGCCCGGTGCAAGATATTGGGTACAAGTACATTTGTAACATTAACTATAGTGACGAACGTGGTTTTGTAACACTGGCTAGCATTGTAAGTTAGTTTAGCTAGTTAGCTAGGACGTGTAGAATGGCGTAATAACACAAAACAATAACTATACGAATGATGACGTCTTAATAATGAATTAATCTACGGTTCTAAAATTAAGTAGATCGTTTTTTTTTATTTATTACTTCATTATTGAACCTTACACATAATAATCTATATTGTCGCGCGTTCGTATGTCTTCGTACTCACGTGACGAAAAAAAATTGTCGGTTATTCCGTAAACCCCTATTTCCCAATCGATTCTGCTGTTACAACAAGTAATATCTTAATGATTAGCTTAGCGTTTAAATCTATTTTGACGTATTGAAAAGACAAAATTAAGTTAAATAAATCAATTACGTGGGATGACAAATCACGACCAAATTTACCTTAATTACGTGCGTGGGTATCATCAGTACCAATCAAGTTTCAAAGACTTTTGTGAGGTTTTATTAGGGGATTATATACCATTTTATATGAAGTAGCTATTTAAATGATCGTAAAATTAGTAATGATTTTTAAATTAAATACTAAGGACTCTTTTCATTAAAGGATGTGACTGTTGCCATGTAATTGAGCCAAAATTACTTTACACGCTTTTGATTAAATAGAACAGTGGAAATCAGTGCAGTTTTTTCAATTGTCGTCACCCCAATTTATATTACTTATTAGTATTTATTTTCAGACAAACTGATACCTATGATGGGATAATCATATTAATGAGTCACTTCTAACGAAAATAGAAACGTTCTGTCATAACTTTACTGAAAAGTAGATCTGAGGAATCACTGTGCTAGCAGCATTACTACTAGCCCAGCGTATCCTCGTGGAGCACTTGCAACCTTAATTACCGCAAAAACACAACACTACATCAAAGTAGTGTTATTTCACTGTGGTCTTCCATTTTACAAGGTGGAGGTATAGTCCCAAGTCCCACAAGAAAACCCACGGGAGATCCCAAAGTCGCCCTACCTCTCTTTGAACTCTGATAGTAATAAAAAAATAACGATACATATATCCGAATATACGGCAAAACTAGATAACACGAATATACATCTATCTTCATAAAACTATAGCATAAAGGAATCCTCATAGGTATCTTGATAGAACTAAATTAACTTCTATTTCCATGGTAGGAAGTAGTAAATTTAATTTCCTTGTTCTCAATGTGCTTTTGATTAAATTGCACGTTCTAAGGCTATTATTGTTTTCTAAGTACGCTCTGGATTTGATGACTTTCACATCATCATAAATATAAAATTAAGATTTGTTTGTTTCCTTTGATTCTTTTCTATGCGTTCCTCTGCCACTCATCCGTTTATTATATTTTATTTTTGGGTTTTTGCTCAAGCGTCTGCGAAGCTTGCTGACAATAAGTAGTTTTGCATTGCCACAACATAATAACCGTCGATTAACATTTTCATTTCATTCCGTTTTCATTTCATTTCGTTTCATTTCATTAGTATGTAAAATTATATGACACGCAAAAAAACGAATAATGGTTTTGTTACAACGGACTAGTACGTTAACTATCATACAGCAACTTAAAAAATCTATTAAAACCTTAGCTTAGCTTCCAGCAACTGATGCAATAACCTAGATCCTTCCAAAACAGAACTACGACACTATTTCCTAACCAATCGATAGGCATATGACGTCTACTCACTGAATGCATTCGAGATTAAAAAAGCGAAGGATTTCAAATTTAGTTGGAAACCCTTAATAATATCAGACTCCGAAGCTTTGTCTTTGCTAAACCAGACCTACCGTAGTCCGTAATTAATTTGATACTGTGCCTCGTTAGTTGCACAAGAGCTGTCAAAACTATCTAGTTATTGCCGCTTACAATACTCGTATTAATTGGTATCGTACTAGATGTAACGTATCAAAATTAATTTACATATTTTTTTTCCCACCCCACTTTTATTTCATGGTATATATGTGTAGGTCCGAACGACAGGTTTGTTTGCGAAACAAAAACTATTTCATTAATTGGTTTGCTTGTATTTTTTATAGATTCAGTTTTATTATAGTATTTTCTCAATAAATTTCTAAACCCAAAATTAAAAGGTATATATATCCTACTTCAGTAGACACATCTGGCGGCGATGTCGGTAACATAACGACAAATCTCTCTCGATACGAGGATAAACCTGACGTACGCTACAATTTCGCCGGGAACCTTATGTCTTTAGATTTTTATTTACGTTCCACGATTTTTATTACTTCTGCAGAATGCCAGCTTTTATTTCCTTTGTTCGTGCAATGTTTAGTACAGTTCGCACGTTTCAAACTTTAACCATAATGTTTATAACGTTGATTTGTCTACCAGTTTACGAGCTGCGAATCAAATCTACTAACTTTAAGTCGTCAATATGAAGGAGCTTTCAATATCATATATTTTTAATAAATTGAAATGGTTACGTTCACGCTCTGTGCCGTTTCTAAGGTAAGAGGTCCTAACCGCGTTGGGTCAGCAGCGCGCGATTTGTAATCCTTTTATTGCAATCACCTATGAATGGTATAGGTTTACCATATCATGAATTCCACTTGTACTTAATAAATACACACATACTTACATAAACAGCGATAATATAGATTATGAATAACCCACAACCTAATTGAACGTTTTTCTGTGAACAATTGGAAATTAATTCTGAACTTAGAATAAGTAAGATCTGAGATGATATACTACTTATAAAAAAAAATATAATGCACTCTCATATTATTGGTAGTTTTTATAAGATCTTTTTATTTATTAATGTTAGAGAACGAACGTGGACTCTTAAAAATAAAATAACAAACACAGCACAGCTTGAGTAGCATTATTAGTGAACAAAGCTGAGCATTTAGCTAGGTTTCTTAGCCCGCGACATGTCGTGACAGCGACAGGCGAGTAACAAGATAAGCGGTGTCGGACCGACCCCCCGTCTGCACTAATCTCCTAGACTACCACTTGCGATGTATTTAAGGCGGCTTAACGCGTTACACTGTCAAAACATATTTCAATGGCTGGCTTAAATTAAAGTTCCAATATTCATAATTAGAACTTGCGTTTACCTTCTTCCGAATATAGAACATTTGGGTCATATCTCTTCCACTAGCCTTATTAACTATTTGGGACGAGCAAGAGTAATGATTATATATACTTGTCCTCGTTTACAACCAATTAAATAATTTAATTGTTTCAAGGTCAGTAAATGTAAACCAATTCAAGTGCAATTTCACTGGCCTTTAGCACCTATTTAATCAAATTTTAATATGTACTATATATACTTGTCCTCGTTTACAACCAATTAAATAATTTAATTGTTTCAAGGTCAGTAAATGTAAACCAATTCAAGTGCAATTTCACTGGCCTTTAGCACCTATTTAATCAAATTTTAATATGTACTTTTTTATTTATTTATTAAAACGATCATAAAAAAGTGTTTATGAAAGTGCCTACGATATATAAAATAACAAAAAATAGATCACAGAATAAGGTGGGTAGGTACATTTTATATAACAACTTCAACTAGCTTAGTTTGAAGTAACTAATTTCACAAAATTTTCGGTATGTAATCCTCTAACTTTTGCGAGATTGTATTCTGAACAAATAAGTTATTCTTGCCCGTGACTAGTTATTCTTAAAATCAAGAATAGCCAGTCACGGGCGTCTGTACTACTTTCAGACTTTCCTTGACTCTCGTCAGGTGCGGCAACTCGACGGGTATTCGCCTTTGCGACGCTGCATTTATTATGCTACATACTCGTTTCTCAATTTTCCGGACTATTTGTGTGGTATAAAATTTTATGCCGACGGACTCTTTACAAATAACATTGAAACTAGGTATTTGAATTCATACGCGATCAATGTAAAATACACGCCAGTAGTTATTATGTATAAGATACTTTGGATTGAAATTATTCGCTTTAATAGGCTTTAGCTTTGTAGAGAAATTGTCAGTCGCAGTATCGTAAAAGATTTCTCGAGCCGGTCATAAGTCGATTGTCTCTTTCTAATGCGTGATGTGTAATGTGTAAGCAAGTATGTTATGATACTAGACGATCCATAAACTTATTAAAAATTGCAAATAAATCAAAAGCCTATATGCGAAAGCCATTTCCGCCTTCTGAGTAAGCCCTATCTTACTCAGAAGGCGGAAATACCCTCCACGATTGTTTATTATTGAATTTAAAAAAACTTTCGTTGAAGGCACGCACGTCATATTACTTTACTCAGGTATACAACAAGTATACGAACTTTTCATAAGAACTCACTTCTTATGTATTATACTGCGCACTCAATGTCATGTGCAGTAACGTTGCACTTCAATTAGAACAGTTTTAGCACCCTTGAATGATAATTAATTTTCGTCTGAAAACGAATTTAATCGAATTCAAAGGCTTTTATTTTAATTGACTAAGCATGTTCCCTGTTCAGAACATTTCAATTAAGTACTTTAATGTTTAGTTTAGAAACCGACAGCATTCGACAATTCAAATTCAAAACCGGATTCGACCGCATTGATTTACACAACGGCACTACACTATCCTTAAATCTGTATGAATATTCATAAAACAGTTTTGTAAGGAGACCCTTGCTCTCTTTAGCAGCGTAAACGAAAGTTGAGTGACTTTCAGTTTCCCTTCGGTACGCTCGCTCGGCCCCGTATCACGCGCAACTTGTGGACTGTTTTTGCATAATATTATAACAAACTCCGCCACAAGTATGGGACTTCATGGTTCAGATATTCCATTTAAGGACATTGCGACTTAAGTGCTGTTGCAAGTACATAATATTAAGAGACATCTGAGTCGGCTTGTAATTGAAATGTAAATCCTTCTGAACTGAACTTGCTACAAAGTATTTCATTCCTCTAAGAAGCTTACTTTTGTTGATAAACCTAAGAAGCGTCTAGCCTTATGCCATATAGAGTTCAATCACATTCGTTAATGTGTAATAACGCTTTAGAATTCACACTAACAGTAGATTGGCGCGGTGAGAAATAATTAGTTTGGGACATTAATTCCTATTTGTGGCAGATCTTGTATTCAAGTGGTATTTTCAAGTGTGAAAGTAACACGTTAAATTACATAGATAAGTTTTGTATAGGTATAGGCGCCTGTGAGCACATGAAACCGTGAATGACAAGGGTATGTTTAAATGGAGAACAAAATTTTAATATCTTCGCTGTCTATGAACCCTCGCAAATGAACTGTACAATTTATTACGGAATAGATTTGAAAACGGTCTTATAAATATTTGCATTCGATTTTAGTAGCAGGCGGTTACTGGAATTGGGGGTTGGTAATGAGTTTTATTGATCTATAACTCACTTTGCACGCTGATAGTGTGCTGAGAAGACTTTTGATGAAATATATTTATATTACTTACGTCTTTGTTGCCAATTCAAATAAAATAAAAAGAACACTTATGTGGCAATACAAGACGTAGTGTTAACAGGTTGTCCTTTACCAAATCATATTGAGAACCTAAGCTGAACGTCTTCACACAAAATCCCAATAAGGTATGTGGAGCAAACAGCACGTAAAGGGCGAGTTAGGTCGATGATTAGCGTCGCCCTCGTTTGGCTGTCTCGTCACGTAGCCAACAATCTGCTTAGGAGGACACCTTTGTCCCTTTATTTGGGTCACAAACCCCTTAGGTACACAGAAACAGATTCCCAGATAAACACTCTTCAGTCGTTAACAAAATATATGGGGGAGTTCACGGAACTCACGACTTTATTTACTTCTAAGGCGACGTTGGAATACTGTTGAGGCAAACATTGTTTTTACACAACCTCCGATAATATTATTTTTTATAATTATTAAATAATATTTTCAATAAATATTTCATCCAGTTTATGAACAGTTTATGAAGCGTTTTCAGGGTTCCGTGCCCGAAGAGTAACCAATGGAACCCTATTACTAAGACTTCGCTGTCAGACGGACGGACGTGTCAGGCTGTATCCTTTGATCCATAGTAGGTAGATGGTTGAAATTTTCACAGAATGTGTATTTCTCTTGCCGCTATAACAGCAAATAATAAAAATAAATAAAACAATTATGGGTGTCCCTTACTAGAAACCTGTTTTGTTCTTGGGTTTTTTATCATAAAGGCTACATTTAGACGCTTGAAATACTCATAAAGTGCGTAATGCTATATTTCTAAAACAAGGAGTGAATTTACGATTACAAACTTATTATTTGCGGTTAGTGCAATAGCCGTGTGTAGGGATTGAACGGCAAAGTTAATTTTGTGGCTTAACTTAGTCTGTTTTTAGTACGGAACCCTCGGTGTGTGAGTCCATCTCGCACTTAGCCGATTTTTTATACGACTAAGGTTGCAAATAATACGGCCCATCTGATAAGCGCTTACCGTAGCCTAAGGACGTTTGCATGCAACACCGTCTCTCGCTCTTTACCTACGCGCTATATATACTCTTTAGCTTTAGACCATTTTAATTATAGCTCAAACAAGTTATTAAATAGACAGTTAATCTATTTTGGGGAAGCAAACTTATGCAACAATTAGTACAAACACGAGTTAATGTGACACAGTGATTGTTTGTCAAACGACCAACAGTAATAACGTAACTCGCAGTCAATACCCAGGTGACAATGACGTACGGTCACATTTCTCATAACCGTATTATGAACGCGAACAATTCATCCCCAAACTAGTTAAGGCCGTATATAACGAGGGGTAGAATCACTTGAAATGAACAGAGTCGTAATCGGCAAGGCATCTGAATGTGTAATGAGTAGGGATTAATTAAACTGAGTTTATAGTTAGAATCACACTCTCTCGCTAATCCCGGCATCAATTATTAGAGAGACTACGAACGTAACGGTCGATGAAAAGTAACTCCGTGCAAGTAGAGCCGTGATAAGGCCCGGATTCGGTGAGAACCGTCACAAATTAATAACCGAGACGTCAGCTGCTTCACACCTGGAAATCGCCCAATAAAGCCGCCTTATAAACTCAGCTTTTATAAACTTTGTTAAATCTACCATGTCTTAAGTCCTTGGCTGACTAAATATAGAAAGCAAATTTGAATTACGGCTCCTACGTTTATTTGTGCTCAGAAATTATTACATTTGAGCATAACGCTAGACAAAAAAGTCATTAAAGGAATTTTAAAATACATTACGTGCATAAAATAGCATTATTTCTAATAGACGCTGCGTCATAATAAAGCATTGATATTTTGTTCCATCTAAAGGTTTCTTGTAATTTTTACAGCCTTTTAAGGCTTTATTAGTCTAAATTATAAAGGATGAACCAGTCTCCATATTGCCAGCGTAGCGCGTCTTCGAGGAACTCTAGAATCCTTCGCAGAAATACATTTAATTGCAATCCTCTGTAACGTACTATCCTTCACAGTCAGCTCCCACGTTTCAAGCTGCTGCTTATTGAGCAACAATCCAGGGCTGACTTATACTCAAACTCAAAATTACATTAATTTGACTAGACTTTACAGAGAAGCACTTTCAAATCGTCAGAATCTACCACCGGATTCGGAAGGACGTTTTTGCTGAGAAGATTTAAGCAAGAAACTCAGCAATTACTCTTTTAAAACCAAAATAAATACATACAAATTACATTTCAATTACTAACAAACATATAGTAAGTGATACTAAATATTACAATTTGTAGCGTCTCCATTAAAGCTTACTGACACGAACCTGCGTCAACTTGAAACCTTCAGGATTTCTTGGATTAATGAATGCCGACAACTGTATATTATGTGGAAATATAGCATTAAGATAAATTTATCTCACAAAGACAAACAGAGTTCAATGATCCTGTAGCCCACGGGCGTTCTACAGTATATTTTACAAGAAACGGAGATTTGCCAGAAATTTGAGTAGATGCAGAGCATACGACACCTTCCAAAATATCTTGGTGTATCTTTCTTGCTATATACCTACTCACGTGTCTCTTTCTTTCTTCTTGTTCTTCGGAATCTTAACGCAAATTTAAAGGTTGCGAACTATTAAAGTGAAAATTCTGAGATGTTTAATAAAACGTGTTTTTAGGAAATATACTATTAAAAAAGGATCACTTTTAATAATAACTATTTAAGTGACCAAGTAGAATGAGGTCATGTGTAAGATAAATAGTACCGACCCCTAATAATTGGGACAAAGGCCAGAAAGATGTAGATGATCAGGATCGTATATAATACAAATTGACAAAGGAACTTGACACTAGGAGGCTACGGGTTTTGAATGGGTTTCTTGGTTATCTAGTTATGCATTTCTTGCCAACCGTAAACATAATCGCTCGTGCCTGAACGAATGAGTATATTTGGAATGAGTATATTATATGCTAGCCTAAAGACATGTCACAATATATTGTAATGTATTTATTTACATTTTTATAAGCATTAATTTAATTCTATATACGTACTGTGTAATAAATTCGCCATGTTTAAGAACTGTAATTATATTGTGTGTATCATTTCTGAAGTAATTGGAGTTCCCAAAGGAATAAAATGAAATATTAATTCATTTAATTAATAAAAGACACATACAATGAAAAACAAAAGACTTACATTTTATATTCATAATGACTTCGACATTCACATGCCTATATAATGAAATGATAATAAATTGGAGGTTTATAATGTGTAAATTCCACTTAGGTATGCGTTATTAACATTTGACATCCGTAAATAATTGCGCGCTAGGCTTCCGAGAGCGGGCTCGATAATGAGCCTATAATTATTCACGCTAAGGGCTTCACCCTGTTAGTACTCAGTCACACATTTTATAATGTTCACACACACACTTATATACATAAATCATTTATAATAATTATTATATTGCTATTTAAATTAAATTATTGTTAATACCGTTAGGCTTAAATTAAATAAATAACCATTTTGGAGGTCCATCTGGAAGGCGCGAGACACCGGCTGCCAAATTTAAAGTTCAACATATATTTTAATTTATAATTAAACACAATTTATGTCCCATTGACATAGTCTGCACTTGGCGTTGCGAATAATACACAGTATGTGTGTACTTTGTACCCCTTAGCTATAATCAATTCTCATATGAGCCTATACGTTCAGGATATATATCTTCCCAAAATCCAAAGACCGGTCCCTATTTAGTTATTGTTCAACCAACACAATTCAAATAAAATTTTAATATGGGAATAAATGTTTATGTTTAGGCGATCGTATATTGTGTTAATGTGTGTTGTAATTATTTATGAAATTCAGTCACATAAGTTGTGGTAGCAACATGTTAAAAATGTATGTACAGTTTCGTTGTAATAATATTGGACGGAATAAATTAAGTATTTTTTTTATCACAGTGCTGCATAGACTATCTAATAAATATGTATCGCAGAAGTAATATACCAATATTATAGAGTTTTTTTTTGTATATTTGGGGTAATCTCTATAACAATTTAAACGATTTAAAACATTAATTCACTACTGAAAAAAATATTCTATCTGAGTAAAATAAGTTATGTTTAATGATAAGTCTCTGTGTTTTCCTAAATCTAAGCAGTCGAAGTTAGATAAGAGTTAGTCCAGAATATAATGATTCTATAGATGTGCTACATAGCATAATAACTTAGTAGAAAAATACAACCATTTTTGTAGTTTTAGTGTAAAATCACGCAATACATTAAAAATACGAAAATATAAATGCTTACATTGCTTAGCGTAGAGATTACGTAGAAAAAAAATTCTTTAGCCTTCGGAGAATAAGTAAATATAAAACCCACTGACTATCTACTCCTATGTCATGTGACGTATTTCTCTGTAATATCTTTTACACAAACAAGTTCTAGCTTGCATATTAGATCGCTTAAAAGGATAAGACAGTAGGCGTAGGCGTGGTAATAAGAAGCAGTAAACACTTATTTCTGTGTACGTGCTTGTCTACTCACGCATTGCCTGTCAGCGTAGCACTCAGCGTCTACGAGAGCTACGCGAAGTGACGGCTGCTACGAGGTCTACGTAGCACGTAACATCAACTAAGATCATTATTATTTATGTTTTTTTTGTTACAAGTTGTTTTTTTTGTAGATAAGATCTCTTCTTACAATAAAGTACCGGGGATTTAGGTCCCTAATCAATACTGGATATGACAACACTTTGAGCTAGTGGTGAGTAAACCCGACCGCTATACATGGGTTCGATTCCCCATTAGGGCAAACTACAAAATTTTATGTTTGCGTTCTGGGTCTGGTAGGTCTGGTTGTTTGTTATGTATTATAGATAAGTAATGACATGGTTATTATAATCCAAGCGGTTTTCCAGTAACCATAGAAGCTTTGCTTAGTTTGGGACCGATTAGCTCTGTGTAATAATGACTGAACTTTTTTTTTCAGAATTGTATAGTATGTAAGGCTTAAAGAACTTTAAGGAAGAAAATAATATTAAGCTAAACCTAGAGCTTACCAGAGCCAGTGCACCGTGCATCCGCTATCATGTAAATGAATACAATGTATGTAAGGGAATATTCATAAGGCGACGCCGCCGTTGCGTCACGTTTATCTCACACATCTTTAACTTTGATAAGACAAATACGGACTCGAGTAGTCCCAGAATATTTCCACAGAAACTAAACAAACCTTCATTGAATGTTTAAACAAAAGCTTTCCTAGAACTTTACTCACTGGGATAGCGCCCACATATTTTAGAAAATATTAAAGAACCATTCAAAGTCTACTACGATTCAAAAGTGTTTTGGCTGGATTTTCTAGGGTTTTTGCGCAGCAATGGAGTAACGAAGCGACGTGTTGTTTTTGTAAAGAGGCCATTTGAAGTCCGTAAAGAGACATAGGTTTTTCGCCCTCAAATATATATGCTTCTTATGAGTTAGCATAAATTATATAACGCGTAAATCTCAAAATCTTTTTTTTTTATGAAACATAGTAGCGATCCCACTAGTAAAAGCTAGTTCATGGTTATAGTTTGTTGTGACAATGACAACACATAAACTTATTTGACTTATGAAATAATCGTAACTGGTAGAAAGCTAGTTCCTTACTCTGCCAGCAGTGATACCTCTGATATTTGCAGACTCCGGTGACTGTCTACTTTGCTTGCTATAAAAAAATATGTCCGATGTTATAATAGTTTTGTAGAAGACTACGCCATAGATTGAGCTGTGTATTTTAAGGTTAGTTAATATGTGAGTGTATTCGTGTGTAGCCTACGTATGTATGGTCCTACGAAATCTTTTCTATTTATTAATTAAGTAAGTGAAAATCCATGCCACCTTCATATTAGCTATTACATTATAGAGTCGGCACGTGTGATTGATACCCCTGGTTTTGCGTCAATAGGCTACCATTAGGCAGGCCGTATGCTTGTTTGTCATCTTAGTCGTATAAAAAAGCTAGCCTCTAAAACTCCTATTAGCTTCCGTTATTTGAAACAAAAGACCGCGATATTTACGAATAGTCATATATTTCTCCCAAAGCTCACATAATACTCTTGTTGGCAATTATAGGCCGTTAGAGTACTGTAATGGATCTATTGGGGATCGAGGTTTGTATCTTAATTACAGACGGGAAGACCATCCATATCGGTATATGCCCGCGTAATAATCTGTAACTTACAAATAAATCTAAGCGCATGATTATTTTTTTTAAGTCTTACGCTGCCACAACTTAAAGACATTCTTACACGGGTCCTAACAAGGTCCTAATAATAATTTAAGAATTTATTTAAAGTGGTTAAATCCTGTTAAAATGTTCTATAATAAGCTTATTTTATTCGGAAAGAAATGTTATTCAGCAATCGGGCGGCACATTTTTTAAGTAAATCCCATAACGTCTTACCTCTTGCCTAATCTCCGTGATTGATCACTGACTTTAAGATTATAAAATGGTATAGGCCGAGATTTGAACCCACACCATCTGAAATGGCAGTCGGTCACTTATCCGCATCCCACCACGGCATAAACTACTAAACGGATTCAAATTAAACTTGGCATGATAAGAGTTCATACTACGAGGTAAAACATAGTATACTTTTTATCCCGAAATTCGGCATGGTTCCCCTGGGATAGGGGATAAAAGTAAATATGTGTACCTTGCTGTAAGTCCGAAACAGCTGGACCGATTTGAACGGATTTGATTTTACTGGGCGTAACTTTAATTTTTTATTAGGGTTACCCCGTTAAATCCATGACATTGTGAAAAAAAACCGGACGGCAGGATCGAGAAATGATCACTGAAAGGTAGCTGATGCTGTAATTCGTAACTTAGGCTTAATTTATATTGAGAAAATAGCTAGGGTTCCGCGCAACATATAAAACCCATGAAATTATGAACAAAATATGAACGGTTGAACTTTCACTATAATGATAGTTGATGCTTAAAAGGTAGAATTGGCATCTTTTATTTTGGAAAAATAATTAAGGTGCCTCGCAAAAAAAAAACACCTATGAAAAAAGCAATCCACGCGTAATAAGTCGTGGGCACAGCTAGTACGGAATATAAATTACCTCAATGCCTTTCTTATGTGATATACTCAATAATTACTTGCCTACTTGACGTAATTATGGTTTCACACATCTCCTGCTTAGAGAGTACGCGTGTTTAATTACTTGGTTACTGTTCCTGGAAATTGTCGGGTAACAGTACGTAGGGCGCCTCATAATTGTCTGCATGTATACAAGCTGTTACCCTGCGTAATTACAAATAATACCATGTGCTTTGATCAGATATTTCTAACTAAACTAGTCCTAGAAAAAATCTAGTTAGGTTACATTTGGTTTGCGTTGAAACCAATCATTTGTTTTAATGATTTCACGTATTTTACTTGATTTGTTTTGCTTATTAGTTATTCTATTTGCCATAAGATTAAAGATCTAATTTTCGGACAGTGATTTATACTCGATTGGTAATTGAGGCAACCAGATAATCCTCGGATCGGTTAACAAAGGGAGTCCTACAATACGGCTTTTCTCCATCGGATCGGCTGACAGGCGTAGGCAATCGCCTTTGTAGGCAGTTTATGTACGTCTGTGTTTGCAAGGGCGCACGTACTAGTTTATTGCTAGCTATAATCCAGGCAACTGGGGACATCATGGCCGGTGTCTGGCATATACACAGATGATAATATGCACCCATATTCGACATTGCATTTTAAGTTTAAAGTGTTCGAATTCAAATAAGTATATAATTTTTATTCATATAACGTTTGCCTTCTTAATCGAAGGTCGCTTGAGCCACAACATACCGGTACTAATTGAGACTTAAACGGTTTTATTACTTTTATTATAAGCACAAACGTGTCAATTATGTTTTTAACTTATTATGCGCCCATTTTCACCATCTAAGGTATCATCTTTATAGTATGTCATATAAGGACAATCTGTGTTAAATTTCTTGCTTTGTTGAGACCCACCAGTTTAATCAGTGTTACAATTTTCAGATTATATTATGAAAAATAAGATGGTATGTTCTTACTCATTATTTATGTCCTAAAAATATTATATTATGAGGACGTAAGTTATAAACATGAAAGGACTAATAAAAGTAAAACATATCACATATTCCTTTGCAGGATACATTTAAATAACGTTTTCTTCTTTATTAAGTAAGAATGACGTCTTCCAACCCAAAGTATACGAGCTCGCATGCATGCATAAACTTGCGAAATCGCAGTGCACTCATTTTAAACCCCTTCACTTCCGACAAAAACACATCGCGTGGCTTTTTAAGAAAAATATATTGTGGAACAGACGTTCACAAGACTTGTGAAACCGTGTTTAATTTTTTTACTCGTAGCTTGCTTCATTCCTATCAATTTGAAACAAATCAGCTTTGTTATGTGTATTAAAATGATACATATTATTAGTTTTTCAAGCCGTTTACAAAGCTTTGTGGTTGAAGCAACGGCCTGTCATCTGAAGGGCCCAGGTTCAAATCCCGGCTTGTACCAATGCGATTTTCAAAGCTTAAGTACAGTGATTAATCACACCATGAGCTAAAAAAGAGAGGTAGGGTGAATTGTGATCTCTTGTGGGTATTCCCATTAATATTGAAACCTTGCTAGCGGCTATAAGCTGGGGTGACTTACCATCACGTGGACCGTATACTTGTGTGCCACCTTAAGGGTATATAAAACAAAGTTAGAAATCTGAAATCTTTTTTATAGATGTTATTTAAAGTACCATTTCCGAGGAAAAACAACAATAAAGCAAAAGTTAAATTTGGAATCATAGCACTTAGACGGCGTATAACGGAATTAAGACTGGAGGAAAAGAATGGAGGTTGGAAATCAAACGCAGAGTTCACACAGAGCAACCCGCCTCGAGGACTGTTAACATCTTTGAGAAACTCCAATGGGATGCTTAATCGTGTACAGTCGTGACGAGTGATCTGCGATCGCACCCTTAGCTCGAGAACTCACTTAAATACTCTACGGGAGAGCATCAAAGGAACTCAAGTCGCGACGAATGCGTGCTGGCTTTCACCTGATTCTTTGATTATAAGCCCTCTTTACATTTTAATAAAGTATTTAATAAACCAAGGTTCAGCGTGAACCCTGATATGGATGGAATTTACATTACTTTATAATTTGGTCCATTCGTGTTTGTCAAACGAGTGTCAAGCCTGCCTGATAATAACCGTTCATTGTTTCATCATTACTAGCGCATGTTTGTGTTAAGAGGAATCACTGAGTCAACAGATGAACAAGTCACCGTGTTGCCAGCACTGCCCAATGCCCACCCTATTTTACTCACTAATACAAAGAGGGAACGTCTTTAACCTGCGATGTTTAGTACCGTATACAGTAATTGGGCTACTTTTGGAACGGGTTTCGATGTGCTCTCCCTCTTTTATATAATTCGAATATAGTCTGTTTCTATGTATCTTGATTCTATTACTAAATGGGAATATAATAATGTCCCTTATGTATGAACAAACAATATAAGTATTCATTGAGCAGCGTTTCGCGTGTTTCCAAAAATAAAATATACGTATATGAAAATAATTTATCAATTCATTTCAGTATTGTGTACCTTTTGTGTACAATGTGAAACTCAGATATACGTTCTTATTCTCGTCATAATGGAATGGATCAATCACTTAGTTACTAAAACGTACTCCTATCTATACTTATAATAAAACTGTAACAGGTCCAATTCTGTACATTGAAGATTTAGAAAAAAAAAATTGGCGAGCACTCTATAATCCAAATCTGCATTTCCTTTCATTTTTGTCTGTCTGTCTGTTTGTCTGTCTGTCTGTTTGTCTGTCTGTCTGTTTCTTGACCGCGCATCACGCCGAAACTACTGAACGGATTCAAATGAAACTCGGCAAGATTTGAGTTCATACCGTGGGCTTAAACATAGGATACTTTTTTATCCCGAAATCCAGCGCGGTTCGCGGGATAAGGGATAAAATTAAAATGTGTAATTAGCTGTAACTCCGAATCGGCTGATTCGACTTGAACGGGACTTTCACTGGCAGATTGATTATTTTACTGGGCATAACTTAGGCTACTTTTATTTTGGAATAATTTAAGGTTCCGTGCCACAAAGAAAAAATCCATTCAATTACGAACAAAATCAGAACGGTTGGACCTACTTCAACAGGACATTCACTGGCAGGTAGGTGATGCAATAAGGCGTCACTTAGGCTTAATTTATTTTGGAATAATAATTAGGGAACCCTAATTTCCACGCGTACGAAGTTGCAGACACAGCTAGTACCTATATAAAGTTACAGACGTAAGCTCCAAAATTCTTGAAATAGAATTCAAAATGTGTAGACACCACAATTTAAATCCCTATATTCAACAAAACCGAGCAATGACATGGTATTACAACTGTATAGTTCCCAAAGACTTTCTTAAGATGACATGCTGTTCTTTCCTTATTTGTTTAGGTACACCGTTGTTCTGATACTTTAAGTTGACAAATATATGCTGAGGGTACGTACGCGTTACCTTCCATATTGTGCCTTCGCATACCCACCTGTCTACTATAGTCAGTATATTATTATTATGTTGTTAACATAATACTATAGTAGATTATATAGACTATATTAGTGTGTTCTAGTTTGTTGTTGAGAATAATAGGTAACTTTATATTAATGGGTCACGCCAGCTTACATAATAAAATCCAAATATAGTATGTAAATTTCACGGCTTAAAGCTGAAGTGCGGTTATACCAGTTTTATTCGACTGGAGCTAGGTCCAGCAGTACTTATCCCTCATCATACTGACTAGAATTCCGTTAGCGGTCCGACATAGCCGTGAAAACTTAGAAGGCTTAGCCGACGTTGTTTTTTTTGTCCACAGAAACCCGGCTGCACCTGACTCCAGCCAGCTAAAACTAAGTGTAACCGCACTTCTTCCCTCTAGTCTACGATTAGATATGGATGTGATATAGATTTACTGAAAGAGAGAGAAAAATGGTGTCATACCGTACAGACAGTAGCGCTAATTTAATAATTTTCGCTTGTATTTGTAAAAGTACTTTTCAGCTGCGAAAAATGTCAAATCCAATATTTTACTTGGCAAACTTAAACAATTAATAAATAAACACCAACAATCTTCGCAAACTAATAATAAGATTAGGGATAACCGATGGGATTATGGTAATGGGTTACGGAGGGGAAGCTTCCTCTCCCCCACACCTTTTGGCACTTATATCCAAATTTTCATTTACTCAGACTGCTGAGAGAAGCTACTTTTAAATTGTACTTTGAATTAATTTATTTCATAATTTAAATGAAATGCAGGTTGAAGAGGAGTTGAAGTGAGCTGCTGTGTTTGTTTGGTATCATTACATACCAAACAAACTTATTGTTTTAACGATTAAAAATACCTTACATAAAAAAGGTGCTTAAACAACATGTCTGATTACCAACTCTTTGAATGGCACAGTTCTTTTGTCACTTCCTCTGACACCTTAATAGATTGAAAACTGTAAAAGCAGTGCATCACACTTCATTTCTCTCAGGATAGAAAAACATAAATATGAAATCATAGCGCGTTAATTTAAAGAATCTATGTACAGTGTAATAAGTGCACGTGACCTGCAGTGTAGGTATATATACTATGGTCCGTTCAATCACGTATGAAGGCTGCCTGCAGCTGAGGATAATTAAGACTGTTACACACTACATTACTTGTACAGTTACAATACGGGGTTATAATAATAATTGCCTTCCAACATGGAATATAAAAATATCGAACGAGTTAGGGTCACCACAATGCTACTGTAAATAACTATGAGAATGATCATGAGCAAACCAACGTATGTTACAATTCAAGTCATGCAAACGTTTCCTCAGAAAAGTTATGCAGTTAAGAAGCGGTCGATTTGGAATACCTTTACATGTCAACTTTCTTCTGTACCCTCTACGAGCAATAAGCAATCCTTCTTTATCGAATAGTTAGATATAGACAATAGGAATTCCAACTTAGGAAAGAACCTAGAATGGAAATGTTTTATAGGTATATCAGTTAATTCAAGGTGCTTAAAAAAGGATTTTTTTTGACCATCTATAAATTAGTGGCGCTCCCATATCATTTCTTATCCAAACCGTATCAACAGTCTCCACACATTGTGACAGCTATATCCAGATTAATCCGAATCGTCAATAAATAATAATCATCAAAAATAATTAATCTTCTCTTGATCGGCTTTCATGACCAGAAGTCCCATCGTCTTAAATATTTTTCCTATTTACAAATACATAATTGAAAGCGACATGTCTTCGTTCAAATAATGGGCACAGCTTTGAAGCGATGAATATTATAATGCCTCGGGGAGTGTCTCTTTTGTTCTTAGAATTCGGCTAATATCTCACTGCTAACCATAGATTTAATACATCCTCGCATATATGAGCCGAAGACCCAACGAAGACTAATAAAAATGTACAGGGTGTGTATTAAAGTCACGGATCACGCTACTCTTTCACCTTTTTCTGAAACTGTTGAAATCGGATTAAATGAAGCAAACCAATCGCCACCTGAACATTTAATTTATTATACA
This sequence comes from Falcaria lacertinaria, assembly GCA_951449985.1. Classification (NCBI taxonomy): domain Eukaryota; kingdom Metazoa; phylum Arthropoda; class Insecta; order Lepidoptera; family Drepanidae; genus Falcaria; species Falcaria lacertinaria. The sequence continues at coordinate 4,386,653 of OX602124.1, forward strand.
GCGAAAACAGTGTGTGGTTATAGACTGGCTGGTTGTAAAGATCAATACCCAATACCATACTATAAAAATAATACAAAACCTATTAAAATGTGCCACATTTTTTTTAATAACTCAATTAAGTACATGACTCGTGTTTGTAACCTTTTCTTTAAATCAAATATTACACAAAACCTGTGTTATTAGAGCATTTAAAATTAACTACACATATTATGTAAATAATAATGCTTGGACATTATCACACAGCGCCATCCGGCCCCAAACTAAGCAAAGCTTGTTCTATGGGAACCAGCAGCTGATATAATACTTATATACTTTATTTTGTAAATACATACTTATAATACATACCAAACACCCAGACGCAAGGCAAACATATTTGTCACATAAATGTTTGCCCCGGCGGGAATCGAACCCGCGACCTCTAGCGCAGCAGTCAGGTATACTAACCACTAGACCAGCGGTCTCTCAAAATAATTTTACACTTGACACTACATAGCTTTAATGTGACCTCATTTTCAAGTGCGAAAGAGATATAGGATTGCAATGCTGTCGCAGCAATCTACTTGTGCGGGCATACCCGCGGTTTTCTCATTACAACCATTTGTTGTACCACTAACGATATTATAAGCGTGCAGCTCTTGCTAATTTGCCGTTAGCAGTTAATTTTAAAGCATTAAAAATAAATTCTTTGCCGTATTAAAACAATGGATTTATGGCGGTTCAGAGTAATTACGCGGAAAGTAAGCGTTGCGAAAGACTAATATGATGTTTACAATAGCCCCTGAACAAACGAACATTTTAGAAATGACGTGCATTTAGCTATTTATATTAATGTTTTATTGGTGGTGGAATTTTCCGAAATTGAAAATGATAAGGTATAAAACCGAACATTGTATGAATTATATTCTTGTTCACCTTAAACATTCAGGGAAACCGCAAGCTTAAAATAAAAATGAATTTGTCCTCAATATACAAACATAAGGAGTGTCATTCGATTCCGCAACTGTAATTGAAATAAGCATTGGCCCTCGTTACAAAATAACATTTATTTATGCAAATGAAGGAGGTAATGCCGGGTGTTACCGCTTCATTTTAAATATAATCAGTTTACGGCTCTACTCTCGAGAGCCCTTTTCTTAATTGCAAGCATAGGATTTAACGAGGGCACAAGAACACGATTACTTAGCAAATCAAATATTTTACTGTTTCTCTCTAATCGGCTATTTTACTTTGAACGTCAACAAATTGTTATTTTATTTGCAAAGAACTGACTTTTAGTCAACCAATAGGTACTTCTCTCAATGTCCTTGGTAAAGATGACAATGAAAAATTTAAGATTTATACACTCATCAAAAATATCATATCTCATATATCAATAGGCAGCACATAACTTTGTTGGAAAACATTTTTGTTCTTTGCTCTATATCTAGTAATAATAGTAGAAGCAATCAAATTATGGTCGCCTAGTGTAACATTTATATAAGTTTAGCGCCTTCTTATCAGACGGTTCGAATGAAAAGTAAGATCGATATGTACATTGTACATATGTACCCACTGGTTGGAGACAACAACGATTAATGAACCTCACCATTACAGTCACGGTATCAGTGTCAAAGGATTTAATAAAAAGTCTCTTGGCAGCGAAGTCGTATAGCCCGGACAATCTGCGCCAACAAAAGATACATAGAATGAATAAGTTTGAGCAATTTATGAAACGTTATAAGGTGTAAAGAGGGCTTTTAATAAAGGCTTGTTCCACCAACGACAAAGGCTTCAGCTCTTTGTTCCTCCGCGGTGGCGGCGGTCGCTTCTCTATGCGATAAAGAACCTTTTATCTGCGCCGCAACAATTTCCTTCGTGTAAATAAATATTGACAAATATTAATTTTGGCATATTTTAGGAGTACCACAATCAAGCTTTGTAAGAAAATGTAACTACCTATATTGAAATAGGTTATTCGCTCGACCATTTGTATTCGTTAGACGCGGCTCAAAGTAATCTATATGTTAATGTCTCCCGGACAGTGAGCACATAATTGTCTTGTATAATTGAATGCTAAAGCAATATCAACGTCAACTGTTTCCGTAGCACTTGAGAAAATACGCATTGTTACTGATACAGAACAGATTTCATACCTCATGAAAGGGAAAATAATTACGATCGATACAATTACGGTTTTAATTACAACGCATTCGATTTTGCTTTAAATGATATCATTGGCATTGTATCTGAACTTAGCCTTTTATTGTTCCACTAGCGGCCCGCCCCGGCTTCGCACGGGTAGACTTTTATATCAAATATTTTGTCTACCCGTGCAAAGCCGGGGCGGGCAGGTAGCCTATGTTAATCAGTAATAGTGTAGCTTTCTAACGGTGAAAGAATTTTTGAAATCGGTCCAGTAGTTTCGGAGCCTATAGACATTCAAATATTTCGTCTACCCGAGCGAAGCCGGGGCGGGAAGCTAGTATAATATATAGCCTATGTTACTCAGTGATGATGTAGCTTTCTAACGGTGAAAGAATTTTTGAAATCGGTCTAAAAATAAAAAAATAAATTTAGGGGTGGACTACCCCTAACATTTAGGGGGATGAAAAATAGATGTTGGCCGATTCTCATAGATACCGGATAAGCACAAAAAATTTCATCAAAATCAGTCAAGCCGTTTCGGAGGAGTATGGCAACGAAAACTGTGACACGAGAATTTTATATATTAGATTTCGTTTTATGGAACTGTGTATCTATACAAGGAAAGTGCTCAGAACGGACTAGTCCTATTTATTACTACTAGCCGTAAGGCACGAAATATGGATTTTTTAATTATAAAATGCTGTCTATGTACAACTGTATCGGTTACTTGCAAAACAAAAGATTTATCCATTGACATTAATGTTTTCCATTGTTGCCAATTTTATACGCGACAGAGGAGAAATGGCGATCTTAGGTATCAAAATCTCAGACATCAATGTCAGAATGTTCGCAACTGTATATATAGGGAATCCTTATTCCCTTCGCAGAATCTTTGTGGCCTTCCAAGGGATGGTGTAGCTATTACTTTGTGAAAGATTTATTCTAGAAGATTCTTCGAGAGATTTCTCAATATATACAAAGAACCAAGGAAACAAATTGTTTCACTTTGTAATATTAGTCTACGCTTTCTCTAACAGATAAAGCATTGTGTATATAGTTTATTACTATTTTGTCGGGTGCACTGCCATTGCGGCGAAACCATTTGCGGGCTGACGCGATACGGCCTCCAGCCAACTGAGTCCATTGCTACATTGTTTGAAACAAATAAACCACTATAAAATCTTTAAAGTATTGTAGAAATTTTACCGCTTTTAAATTGAGAAAATTGGACGTTGGTTTCTAAGAGGAATTAAGAAAAATCATACAGACAGAAGATACCTTGACGTATTAGATACATACCGTTAAGTAGTGTGTACTCTAAAGACTACTTATACATACATACTTATATATACTAAAGGATCTCCCGTGGGTTTTCCCATTAATATTGGAGCTGCCCGACTGGGGACTGTAACTCCAACTTACAGAAGACCGCAGTGAAATAACAGTACTTTGATGTAGTGTTGTGTTTCTGCGGTAAGTAAGGTTGCCAGTGCTCCACGGGGATACGCTGGGCTAGCAGCATTACTTAGTAGTACTTAGTAGTAATGCTGCTAGCACAGTAAGTCCTCATCAACAACAGGGTTGGCAACTCGTTAGTGATACCTCGTATTGCTAGCGGCTATAGGCTACGGGGGCTGCTTACCATAAGGTGGGACGTATGCTTGTGTACCATTTTAATAAGAAGTGTAAAAAAACCCGATTAAAATTAAATATATTAGGTCCTTACATATGAAATTGGCGTTTTGTATGGGAGGAACAAAAAGTCGAATATTTTTTAATATAATATATTTAATTAATCAAAGTATGAACCATTATTTTCTATGCACTTTTGCCATCTCATAGGTAGTTCATTGATCCCTTTACTAAAAAAACCAGTCGGACGGGAATCAATAAAATCTTTGAAGGCGATTTGGACTGCCCCATCGGAGTTGAATTTTTTCCCTTGCAAGAAGTTATCCAAATTTCGAAAAAAATGGTAATCTGTTGGAGCAAGGTCCGGGGAGTACGGAGGATGTCTTAGACTTTCCAATTGAAGCTCTTCTAATTTAGTAGCCGTCTGTAGCGCAGTGTGTGGTCTAGCGTTGTCGTGAAGCAGCAGTGGCGTGGAGCGATTGACCAGCCTAGGTTGTTTAGCCGCTAGCTTTTCCATCATGGTTTGCAATTCCTGACAATAGACATCAGCCGTAATAGTCTGGCCAGATTTGAAAAAACTGTAATGAACAATACCGGCACTAGTCCACCAAACGCTTACAAGTAACTTTTTTGGGGTTAATTTTCGCTTGGGGCAGGATTTGGCTGGCTGGCCAGGATCTAACCATTGCGCTGAGCGCTTCCGATTATCGTAAAGAACCCATTTTTCATCACAGGTAATGATTCGGTTTAAAATACCTTCATTATTGTGCCGGTTTAGTAATGTAACGCAGCAGTCGACGCGCGTTTGCCTTTCATACCTTTCAAGCTTTTTAATCTTCCCAATTTGCTTCAAGTGAATTAAAACAGTTTTATCACTAACATTGCAGCCTGCAGCTAACTCGGACGTGGTTTGCGATGGATCCGCTTCCACAATAGCCTTCAACTCTTCATTATCAACTTGAGTCTCAGGCCGTCCACGGGGCTTGTTCTGCAGGTCGAAATTTCCAGAACGAAAACGTTGGAACCAAAAACGAACTGTGTTTTCTTTTGCAACACGACCGCCATACACATCATTCACCCTTCGAGTTGTTTCCGCAGCACTAGTGCCACGGCGGAACTCGTACTCGTAAATAATGCGATATTTAAGGTTTTCCATTTTGTAAAATGAGTGACGCAAACAGAAAAAAACAGAAGAAAAAAAACAAATGAATGACGATCATCGAAGCACAAATACATGAGTCTATAGCTGTACAAATTTGAATTTGGAATTCCTTACCAAAGAGGAGAAATTCGTGATTAAAGTGGCCAGTACGAAAAACGCCAATTTCATATGTAAGGACCTAATAATAAAATTAATTTCTTGTTTAGAAAAATACAAGCAAAAACAAAAGACAAAGTCATATGTATATTGATGCTAAATCCTAGATCAAAGTTCTCATTGCTCTTTCTGTATTGATATCAGTAATAATATATATAAAATTAAGCCTAGTACCTTAGATTCGAGTGCTAGGCTTAATACAGTTCGTTTATTCTTAACGTAAAGGTCTATACTCTTATTATAAAATCAGAGGTAATACCGCTACCTCAGAGTAGATAATATACTCCGCTGCTAACATTTAAGTACTAAAATCTACTAATTAAATAGCGTTACCATTGCCAGCAAATTTTGACGGTATAACTTGAACGTAGTATATACTCTGAGTTATAACTAAAGGCAGATATGTTATTGTTTTTTCTTTTATTAATACTCGTTGCCTGAGAAACATAAAACACTGGCTATTTAATTAAGCCTAACGACATTTAACAACATTGTATTTGTCTTTTTAGAAAACATAACAGCGAAGTAAAGAGTAATTATAATTATCACCGTAATCGGCAGCTTTTAAAAACATTTCACTATATAGGTAAAATCTAGACCAAATACATGAGATTAATGAAATCGAGATAAGTGTTCTGATAGGTGTTCCTTCTAATTCCTACTAATCTATACTTATAAAATGTGTAATTGGCTGTAACTCCGAAACGACGCAACCGATGTGATCAGGACTTTTATTGGCAAGTAGCTGATGCTATAATTCGTAACATACTTTTAATGTATTTAGGAAAAATAATTTGGGTTCTGCGCAACAAATAAAAAACCCAAAAAAATGTGAACAAAATCCGAACGGCTGGACCGATTTGAACGGAACTTTCGCTGGTAGATAGCTGATGCTATACGGCGTAACTGGAGTTACTTTAGATTGTGGAAAAATTCCGATTTCAAGCGTACGAATTTGACACAGCTAGTAATAAATATTATAATTGAGTACAATTAAAGAAACCGAAAATTTCTATAAAGCGGCTAAACGGAGGTACAAAAATAGATTATATTTCGGGTTGAAACTTAACACTCTTTAGTTCCATGAATGTATAATGAGATTTCAAGGTTTATTAGAGAGAACAGAACTAGTTTTAATAACATGCTTAGTGTATTTTAATAACGAATTAGTGAATGTTATCTAAACTAATAAATAACTAAATGTATGGTAACGAATCTACATATATATAACTCAAAGGCGACTGACTGACTGACTGACTGACATAGTGATCTATCAACGCACAGCCCAAACTACTGGACGGATCGGGCTGAAATTTGGCATGCAGGTAGATGTTATGACGTAGGCATCCGCTAAGAAAGCATTTATGGAAATTCAACCCCTGAGTAAGGGGGTAAAATAGGGGATGAAAGTTTTGTATGAAAATCCGTGATTTTTGAAGATAAACGCCTGAAAATTGGAATAAGACCTTTCAGTTAAAAATAAATAAATACGTATGTCAGGATTATTAGAAATTCCAACCGTAAGGCATAAAATATGGGATGAAAGTTGGTAATGCGTCATTTTTGAAGTTAAATCCATAAAAATAGGTAGCAGTGGGCAAAAGCTATCATTTAGAATTTTAGATATAGGTACATGTTGACTTATTTACCACGCGTGCGAAGCCGCGGGCAAAAGCTAGTATAATATAAAACCACCAACTTGAAAAATACTACCGACATCAATTTGAAATACTTTGGTCTTGCTGAAATAATATACTTTGTCGTTGTATATATTGAAATTCAGTCTGTGCCATTAGAATGCTCCTTACTCGGGAGCCTCAGAGATTTATACCTCAATGGTATTCTCTTTTGTGCTAAAGACGGCCTTCTGTTAAAACCTCGCTCCGTAGAATTGTTTAAGCTCAAGAAAAATATATACACGCTTTAAATGCTCGCTACGTGCGATAATATTCAATTACATATTATAAATGGTAGACAGCTCGGTAAACTCAGATTGCTTGAATTCCACAATAATGGAATAACTGTAAATGAGATTTTAATTTGTATGTACCTACATTCCCATAAATAACCATTTCTATTATCACGGTATTGAATTTGAGGTTCTATTGTGTGAAATTTGAAATAATAAAAAAAACGTTTTCAACTTGGTTTTATATTAAGTAACGTAAGTTAAGAACTATAAAGTAAATTTTAAGGAATGTGTCTTTTTTAATTTGATTAGAATATCCTAATTTTAAATAGGTTATTAAAATTGTACTCACCCGTACTTAGAACCACAAAAAATTAAGGTTCCATGTTTCGAGGAATAACCATATAACCACCATGTGTGTATGGATATAATTTAACATCCATGGATTAAAATGTGTCTTCAGAGCAATGTCAGCGCTAATGCGCAGTAATTTTAACGTTAAAAGTTTACGATTTAATTTGAACTCGTAATCAGTTTAGCGAAGCGCCTCGTTTTGGCTGGAGTTTGCCCCGCGAAAACAAATGACGGACGAATAAATCTTCACGTTACTGAATCACATAGGCACGCCTTACATTTTGGCCTTTATTGCAACTCTTTATAAATCACCTGAGTTATATGGAAAAATACTCCTACCTAAACCGTAGCCTACTAAATGTACGCAATTCACTTTACTTTAGTTAACTGTAAATACTTAGGTATAAGATATTTCAATGGAATGGGCTTTATACAACCATTGTGATGTTTTTAAATACAGTACAAAGTTTATTTACAAGAAAATGGCATTAGACTGGCTTGACGTCAGCACTTGAACGGAAATAACATTCACGGCACAGCTTATGAAACAATTAAAAACCACTGAATGATACATTTCAGAGGCGATAGACGACTACTTAATTCGACCATAGAATTAAGTAGTTGTTTATCGCCTCTGAAATGTATCATGCATCATAAAGCTTATCGCAGTTCACATACTATTTATTTATATGAGGTGTTATTTTTAAATGTTAATTATTATAATTAAGTATAAATTAAATAATTAAGTATAAATTAAATAATTAAGTATAAATTAAATAATTAAGTATAATTAACTGATTAAAACTACTACCTACTTATGAATGTACTTATTTTTTACTATCTTTGTTCAGAAAATAGACAAACTTAATTTCAAATTCTGCAATTTTGTGCAAAAGTAAACTATATTTAGATACTTGCGACGAGTATCAATGTTTTACCTAGTATCAATGATTCAAAGTTTATTATAGAAAACTGTGGGTGAACCTGTGTTCCGATATACTTACTACTACTAACTACTACTAACCTAACCTAACCTAATACCTTAGTTAGTGTGTGATGTAGCTAGCGGTCATCGATATTATTGCACTAATTGGAATGTTACGTCACAGGTAATGATTTCAGCTCAATGGCTCACGCTATAGTGCATAAGCATATTAATTACAATTACATTATTATTGCCTCAATGTATATTATATTGAAGCGTATTGAACCACCAACAACCACCTAAAGAAGTACTGTAATAAATATGCCTTCAATGATCCAGTCCTTAACCAAGTAACAGACCGAATTTGATTACAAAATCGAGAGTTTCGGCTGGTTACACTGAGCTTATAAAATATAATCCATATTAGCAGGCTTAGCGAGGTATTTAAACCAGTCTGAGTCTTATAAACCCCAAATTCGCGCTACACTATTGCTGAATTTAAGATTTAGTCATTTATATTTTTTAATTAGGCTTAATGCCCAGAACAATACTCATCTCTGTTTACTTAGCTTAGTAACAATATTACTAAGTCCTCTATATTGCATACAGTATATATCGAAATAAAGAATGAATATTGAAATAAATACAATGATATATATATATATATATATATGCTTATAATGTTGGATTAAAAAAGATTATCAAAGTAAGAATTAATATATGAACATTAAAACTACATTAAGACTGAATGCTTGATTACATATTTTATATTTATAGAAGCGCCTCAGTGGGCTCTACTGAAATCAAGGTAATATTTCTAATTATCTCTAGCCTTAATTAGAGTTGACTGTTACAAATAAACTAAGAAATATAAATTAATTTTAGGAGTACAAATAAATGTATAAGGCTTTAAGTAATTTATATCCAAAGTGACTCGTTAAAGATCAGACTATCAGACGGAGCATCAACATTTGAACTATTAGTTGCAATTCATACAATTCAAAACATTCACCGAATTATTCTGCTTTCACAATTTGAAATCTATTTTACATTTACAAATATTTGAATTAAGAATTTCAATCTAAATTTTATGCTAATGGCACATTAAGGATACATGTGTATGCTAAAAACTGTTTATCCACATACTAAAATAGCGAGAGACGACACCGACTCACGCTTCCTACTAAGGAGCTGTATTATATATGCGCGCTAACGACCAGACTGGTGCATTTAAGTTTAAGCACTTTAGCGATCAAGTTACACTGACGGAGATTTGTTAAGTTACGCTTTATACACACAAAACAGACGCTACATCGGGGTAACTTAACTAACTACTTAACTTTGCTGTCTTAATACGGTAGGTATATAGTAATGAGCCGGAAAATCTGACTAATGTTATAAATGCGAAAGTGTTCGGATGTTTGTTAATCAATTATGTACGGAATGAAATGTAGGATTCGTTTAGTCTCATATCCTTTAGAAACATGTTTATTACATGATGATACGTCTGCGTCTTTTGATGAATTATTATTTTTTTGTGATACTACGGCTCTGAAATGAAACTTAGTATATATATTAGGTCCTTACATATGAAATTGGCGTTTTGTATGGGAGGAACAAAAAGTCGAATATTTTTTAATATAATATATTTAATTAATCAAAGTATGAACCATTATTTTCTATGCACTTTTGCCATCTCATAGGTAGTTCATTGATCCCTTTACTAAAAAAACCAGTCGGACGGGAATCAATAAAATCTTTGAAGGCGATTTGGACTGCCCCATCGGAGTTGAATTTTTTCCCTTGCAAGAAGTTATCCAAATTTCGAAAAAAATGGTAATCTGTTGGAGCAAGGTCCGGGGAGTACGGAGGATGTCTTAGACTTTCCAATTGAAGCTCTTCTAATTTAGTAGCCGTCTGTAGCGCAGTGTGTGGTCTAGCGTTGTCGTGAAGCAGCAGTGGCGTGGAGCGATTGACCAGCCTAGGTTGTTTAGCCGCTAGCTTTTCCATCATGGTTTGCAATTCCTGACAATAGACATCAGCCGTAATAGTCTGGCCAGATTTGAAAAAACTGTAATGAACAATACCGGCACTAGTCCACCAAACGCTTACAAGTAACTTTTTTGGGGTTAATTTTCGCTTGGGGCAGGATTTGGCTGGCTGGCCAGGATCTAACCATTGCGCTGAGCGCTTCCGATTATCGTAAAGAACCCATTTTTCATCACAGGTAATGATTCGGTTTAAAATACCTTCATTATTGTGCCGGTTTAGTAATGTAACGCAGCAGTCGACGCGCGTTTGCCGGTTTGTTTCAGTCAATTCGTGAGGTACCCACCTTTCAAGCTTTTTAATCTTCCCAATTTGCTTCAAGTGAATTAAAACAGTTTTATCACTAACATTGCAGCCTGCAGCTAACTCGGACGTGGTTTGCGATGGATCCGCTTCCACAATAGCCTTCAACTCTTCATTATCAACTTGAGTCTCAGGCCGTCCACGGGGCTTGTTCTGCAGGTCGAAATTTCCAGAACGAAAACGTTGGAACCAAAAACGAACTGTGTTTTCTTTTGCAACACGACCGCCATACACATCATTCACCCTTCGAGTTGTTTCCGCAGCACTAGTGCCACGGCGGAACTCGTACTCGTAAATAATGCGATATTTAAGGTTTTCCATTTTGTAAAATGAGTGACGCAAACAGAAAAAAACAGAAGAAATAAAACAAATGAATGACGATCATCGAAGCACAAATACATGAGTCTATAGCTGTACAAATTTGAATTTGGAATTCCTTACCAAAGAGGAGAAATTCGTGATTAAAGTGGCCAGTACGAAAAACGCCAATTTCATATGTAAGGACCTAATATAATCACTTCATCTATATTTAATTTTATCATATACGAAATTTCCATAAAAGAATTGACCGATTTCAAACGGCCTCACATTCCCAATAGTTTATTAAACTATTCCATTCCATACATTTTTAGTACGTACAAAGTGATTTCAATTAATCCTCCACTCGCGAATGGAGGCTGAAACATTTTACGGTACAATATGTGACATTCTGACACTGTACTAGGAAATAAAACAATCCTCTCTCGAAACATCCAATGTTATTTTTCACGTTTGTAGGAAACATATATTCATAAAAATCCAACGCAACAAACAGAGCGTAACACTGTTTAAGTTATAAAAGCATATAACTGGGCTCTTTGGTCGATTCGGCCCTCTATGGGTCGAACCCGGGGAGCCAATCAGCAAAATGCATTTAATATATATTTTTAGTCGATTCACGGAAAGATGTATGTATCCACTATTTCCTATACGTCAATTCGTGTATTCGATCAGTATTGATGTTCAATTTTGGAACAAAACCAAAATTTATTGTTCTCAATATTAGAGGTCAGAAAATTGGGACCTATCTTCAAACAAAGCAAAATCCAACAATATATTTGTTCAAGAGGTGGAAACCCGAAACAAATAAGTGTGTTGTTACAACGTGGGTCGGTACCAACTGCATGACACAATCTCGGTAAACTCGATAGTCTGTGGGAAATAAAATTCGTGTTTACTTAATTTGAAATCAAAGGTTATCTAATAATAAGATAATTTAGCACCTTCATGTTATGACCTCTGTGATAAAGAATTTAAAACTTGTAATAAGTCATCAATACTAAACTTGAAATTTGTCTCACACATTTTTTTTATTTAATCCATAAGGACTAAAAAGGGTTAAGCCTTTGCATCGACGGATCAAACCACTAATAAGCGAGTATAACATTAATTAAGGATTTATTGAACGAATGAATTAAAATAAATAAGAGGCGTCATCTATTTATAGGTACCGTTAAAACCGCCTCCGGTTTGAAATTTCAAATGAAACCTCGTAAAGATTTGCACTTTAAGTATTCACCAGTGACAAACTAACTTTTACTTGGCTATAACGTTATCTGACCGAATAAACTTGGTGGAATTATACAAATGTCTCGAGCGCCTTGGGAGAGTGCACACAGACACGGCGGTCCCGTCATGGTTAAAGCTCACATATAATGCGGGTATTTTCATATAATCGTTTAATGCATGGGCACATTGCAGCTTGCCTTAAGCAGCACTACAAATACTTCAATGTTCATAAACTAATTCGTTTGAACAACACATACTTTATTGAATTCTCGGTATAGCCTATTCCAGAACTATACTAGACCATCGTAGTCTAGTACTTGCTGTGCGTGTAGCCGAATAGGCTATAATTTAACTTACATTTTGTAAATAACATTTTTGCAGCTAGTGAAATGTTACTTGTCTCTCTCAGAAAGTCAGCATTGATATTATTTTTTAGGAAGACTGATTTAAATTCTGGTTTCATTCCCCATTTGTATCGTATATGACTTATGTTCCTGTGTCCCCTAGATGGGGCAGAGGGCTTCCACAGTGCTCCGCCATCCCGCTCGGTCTTGAGCTTCGCGCTTCAGATCGCCCCAGGTCTTTCCTATGTTCTTCGCCTCTGCGATGATCGTCCGACGCCAGGTCTGCTTAGGGCGGCCACGTTTACGTTTTCCTTGGGGATTCCAGTCAAGGGCTTGCCTCGGTATATGATCAGGGTCCCTTCGGAGCGTATGGCCGATCCATTTCCACTTGCGGCGTTTGATCTGCTGGTCGATCGGGGTCTCACCGCAGCGATCCCACAGATCTATGTTGGAGATTTTCTCTGGCCAGTAGACTTCGAGAATGCGGCGAAGAAAGCGGTTGATGACGACCTGCAGCCGGCGCGAGATGTCTTTGGAAGCCTTCCACGTCTCACATCCGTAAAGCAATACGGTTTTTACGTTGGACCGGAATATTTTGAGCTTAACTCTCCTGGTCAGTTTTCGCGATTGCCATACAGGGCGGAGCAGAGCGAAGGTTGCTCTTGCCTTAGCAATTCTTGAAGCGATGTCCTCTTCAGTACCTCCAGTTTCCGACACAACACTGCCGAGATATGTATCGTATATGCTGTGAGTAAAGTATGTAGTATATGCTGTGAGTGACGCCTCTATGTATCGTCCGAAGAGGTTTTATACTACATTGCGATTTTCCTCCCTTTATGTGCGTGAACCTTTAAACAGTAGCCAGTGACTGAAGTGCAGCAGGTGCCTTTCGCCCATGAATATTAACACACATGAATATTCCGAGTGTGTTTGCGCATTTCTTACTCGTGACGCCTCGTATACGCCACAAGTCTGGCACAATCTGAACAAAAAGGATCGTAGCCTCTGATAAATTGTCTGGTTTGATTATTGTGAATTGCTTGAGTAATACTTTAGTATAAGGTTTTGTTTGTCTCAATAGAGAAGAACAGCGGATTACAAAATTATTGTTGTTTAATGTTATAGTGCAAATTGAATATTAAAACGAAAGATTTTTTAAATTAATCTTTTTTATTCGGCAATAAATTAAAAATACATATATGTATCTTTGTATATATATTTTTTATAACACTAAGGTGGCACACAAGCATACGGCTCACTTAATGGCAAGTGGCTAGGCGTAGCCTATAGCCGCTAGCAATACTAGGTCCCCTAGCAGGGGTATCACTGACGGGTTGCCAACCATGTTGTTGATGAGGACTCACTGTGTTAGCAGCATTCCTACTAGCACAGCGTATCCTCGAGGAGCACTGGTATAGTATAGATAGTCAATATCATATATTGGCAAAAATAAAAATAAAATAACTGTTTTTTTCGCTGTTATTTTGATGTTGTTAGATGGAAGCTCAGTCACTAGGCAAAGGCTATTTTATTCCCAAGCACTTTTAAGTTGATAGAACATTTCAAAGTTTAAGAATAGGTAAAACTTTTAAATTTATAATACATTTACATTTCCTTTAACAAAGCAGCTTTTTCTTAAGGATTGTTTGTTGATTGAATATAAGGCGAGTAAAATTTGCTGTTCATACGTTATCAATACCATAAACATGCAACATTTTAATAGACTCAACAGTAAATAGGTAAGCCCGTGCGCCGGTGCTTCCATATGTCTGGTTCGCTATAAATCCTCCTTTATGGGCAGTTAAACGCTTGTTACGTAAACATAACTAAAGCCCTTGTATAAAACACTAATAAAATACAAATGATATTCTCCCGTCTTTCTGGCTTCTTCTATAATTTGATTTGCCTTTTATGATCATTGTCTTTTATGACAATCACGTGACATGATGATATAAGTACTGAGAGTATAAAACGTCGAGGGCATTTATGGAAAGTGTGAGGGAAAATGTTTATAATCTTTAAATAAACAGTAGCATTCAAAGAGAAGGTTTTTTGACCCACATAAATGTGTTATTTTATCTTTAAAATAATTTTCCATGGCAGTAAATTTGAAGCCCTAGCCTTATACCAAATATTCTAGGGGAGTATATTTATAAAATAATAATAATTGGGCCCATTTAATCCTTTTTTCGTTAATGGATAAGCATGAACCCGTGAAAGTAATTAAATATAATTGGCATAAGTCTGCATGTAATCATAGTAGTCCTTGGACACCGTTAAGAATAATAACATTTTCTAATAAAGCTCGCTAAATCCGAATCACGTGCAATGAAAAATAACAGAAAATAACTTTTCATACCTATGGATTTCACACATATAATATTTTTCCTACTATTTCATTGTATACAAGGTCTTTATAGATCATCGGAATCGGATGAAATAAAAGGCGATATAAGAACGCCTGTGCTCGTGACGGGCCTTATCCATTTAACTGGTTCTTTGTAGTTCACTCGCTTGTTGGACGCCGGCTTCCCGCGTACCTATACCTAATCCTTTTGTTCGCTGGACACAGGCATTTTCTTATGGATACCTACTCCAGGGCACAAAGTATTCCTACGTCAATTTTCATGAACGGAATTCTATTGAATATCGTGGTACACGATATATTAGGATTACGTCAAATCTTTTTTGCTCATGATATATGTATTTTATCGTTTGTTGTAGCAAAATAGAATAAAGAGGTAAACGACGGAAAATTATGTTAGAGATTTGTGGTTTCTAGGAAAAAAAATGAGGTAAATGTCTTGAATTAATCATCATTAAAGTTACGCATTTTTTTGCAATTATAGGTTGTAAGCAGATGGCCCACCCAGTGATAATCCATAAGTAAATAGTAACTGCTGGTTATATATACCAATGAATAGAGAATATTACAAACGTGCTCCATTTTATCCCGTCTTCCTACCGTTCAACTTTCACGCTTATCGCACCCATGTGCATCGAAAGAGAAATATCAAGAATACTATTGAGAATTGAACTCAGCGAAAACAAAGAACACCTACTGAATAATACGGTAATAAAAAATAACAGAAATATATAACCTGTATACCTAGTGAGTGGAATAACAGTTATTAATGACTACTCAATGAATACTCTTCATCGTAATATACCATTTTATAACAATTTTATAAATGTTCGTGCTTATAAAATATATATTTATGACTATCAGAACAGTTGCAAATACAAAGTAAGAGGATGTCATCATCGTTAACTAAACAGATTAAGGAGCTTGCATTTTGACAGAAAGTCTATAGTAGTCTATAGTCTACAGTAATGCGCTCATCACAAATTAAATTACTTAAATAGCAAGGTGCTTAATGTAAAAATATGTGAATTCTACTGTCGGTCGCACAGAGAACTATTAAAATGACGCTATTGGCTTACAGCCAAATCGATTTGTAACTGCCGCACAAAAAGTAATAAAAATTGGACGTGCATACATGATAAAGCCGGAAAAATAGCTGCATTCGTCATAGCTTTCATATAACTCTATATATATACTTACTGAACATTTAAATTGTGTACATACGTTGTAAATACTTGCAACATACATCGTTTTTATTTACAAACACTTAAATATTATTATTTTGCATTATTACATTGCATCAAGCTTTTAGAATTCGCCAAGGATGGAAATAAAACCTCTTTCTTGAATTTTACCGTATCTTTCAACACCTTTCAATTTTGATTTTATTTTCGAGTATAAACGGGATTCTATGTTTGAATGATTTATATGTTACGCTATACGCTTAGAATAAGAACATCGCTTCGCTTATGTTTTCGAACTTTAATTCAAATCCGTTTAGCTGATTGGAGTGAAGAGAATTATGCTAGATAGCTATCCCACAGAAACGTCTATTTTTTTCCGAGATATAAACAAATCTTCATAGAAAATCTTTATTTTACCAATTAAACACTATCATACAGAATTTATTCAAAATCATCATCAAATTAAGAAGTAAGTATAGATAATATTCCTATGAAACCTATAGTGGACATATACACCACCCGTTTTTCAGGGTTCCGTTCCATATTTATAATGGGGGCTCTTCCTTTTACAATTCCGTGTTACTGTGCCCATTAAAATTAGAAAAAAGTTATTTTCTTATTTTCGGTACTAATATAATAGAGCACGTACATCGGATAATTTCACGAAAAACATTACTTAGTGTATTTCTTTTACACAAGGAATGTGCTGTTATTAAAATTGTTTCATGAATAGTCTAACCACACAACATCTCAATCCATTGCAAAAGGTTGTTTGCTACAAAATGTAGACCAATTACAAAGTTAAAACATACAAGTAGGGCAAGCAAAATTTTACAAAACAACTCTTTTGTGGCATAATGCTATGAAAATAGGCTCACTTTTTAATTAGAGCACGCGATTTCAGGTGCAATCAGTGTTGGAGATCTTAACAAACATTAGGAGGTGAAACAACCGCTTCCCATTGTAAATGCGGCGAAGACAAAGGGTGGTTAGTTAACATTTTAATCTGGCGTGTTGGGGTGCCCTAATGGCCTCACCGCACAGTGATGTATGGCGGCGCTGGGCCGGATGCAGCCGAGCTTTCTACCCACCAGATGATCTACGGCAGGTGCATGCCATGCCAGACTATTTTGTACCACAGTGCACTCTGTATTGTTACTGAAAACTCACTTTGTCTCTCGCAGAATTCCAATAAATATCGCAACAACATAGTGGCTAAGCGCTGCGAACAAGAAAAGTCATCAAAGACATTATATTCAATAAATATTTTTTACATGTTGCAACCTTTTTAGGCTAATGAGCGTAGATAACGAGCCTTCATGTGCAAAAGAAACAAATTTTTCGTGTGTGCCATCTTTTATTTGGTTATACTTGTACGGAGTATATTATCTACTATAAGGTATCTGTACTATTACTGAGGGAATTATTATTTACCCTAATTCATGTATTTGTGACTAAATATAATATAACGGATTACAAAGTGAGGGATATTATATGTCTAAATATATAAATATACATATGTGGCATGTTGATAGTATTGAATATCATCATGCCAGAAGTGTTATATGTAGCCTGTCGAGTCTATCTGAACAGCGGTTGTGTTTGGTTTGGATGAGCGCTACCGACTCACCCTTGTACCGGGTGCGCTCGAAGCGAACCCGCTGGTTGTGAAGCAACAAATATTTACTTAGTCGTCCGAAGTGTGTTCACTTGCGTTACGCGCACCAAATTATTCTAAGGACCTCGTCGTGTTTGCTTAGGCAGGTACAAACATTGTTAAAACTATCGAAAGCTAAACATTAATTATAATTCAACAAGTTATCGGTAGTGGTGTAGTGAAATGAGGGCCAGGAATAATGTAACATAATACAAACTACGGATCGTGCAGGTGGCGGCGCGGTAATGGCTTCGGCGACTTGATGAATAGGCGACTACGTGCTCAGAGTGCAAAATACCCATTCTATTGCCGTCGCCTCTAAAATATTGCCGAAATCGCCCGTTCAACATCAACTAATTCAATGTATAGATTGATTTACTCCCCTCGATCGCTGAGCGTTTACAAATGGCTTAATTTCGCTGCGAAAGATTAAGGATTTCTTAAAGCGTTCTAAAAGGATCGGATATTATCAAATCCGGGCATTATACAAAGAAAGAATTACTGATGAACAAATCCTATCAAAAATTGGTCTCGTTTAACAATTGGGAAAAGCCTTTGTTCTAACTTTTATACACCAATTTTATTATTTTACTTATTGTTTTGTTGTGAAACATAGTATCTATCTACTTCGTACTGTTATTAATTTAAATTAGGTATAACTTCTAGCTACATGGCCAATTGTATAGAAGGTAGTAGTTCTGACTGAAGATAAAAATATTTGTGTAATTATTATACCTAAACATGCTATAACTATTTCATAGAATTTGGACGACAACAAGAATTAAATAAAACAATAAAAAAAGTCAAGATATAGAACAGTAACATTAATTTCTTCGAATGTTAAAAAAGTACAAAATGTCTTGAGCAAATTCTCACGCAGTCAAGATTTATTGAGGGCTTTGATTTATGTTTCACTCCACACATGGGCCCAAGGGTTCAAAGACAAAAAATTAAGTTTATTTTGGGCAAAAACAAAAAAGAGGTTTCACCTCATTGAGACCCGGAGTGAATTTTTCCAACCACCCTTGGCATTTTGTCGTTGTTTTCTGTGCTTCATTCTCATGTGCATAGCTAATTTATTAAAAGCAGGAAGAGGCTTTATTTCACAGTTTATACCTTTAATACTAATATTAAAGTCGATGAACCATTTCAAGTTGATAGTATATTAAATTTATTTATATTATAATAGTAGTCATCTGAATAGTTCTAGCAACACACCTGATTGAGCCACCCTTTCTCACCTCGGGATTGTTCTTGTTGTGTTGCTGAGCCTCTTTGCAGAAGCTATCAAATATTTTAGTTTTCAAAATACGCGAAATATCAGGAAGCAGTTTGTAGAAGCTGCATATAAAAGCCTATTCATATGACTTAACTATCCGTAAAACTGTCAAGAACTAAAATAAATAAATGCAATGAAGATAAAATAGAGGATAAGACACAAATAGAGGACTTACTGTTCAATTTCGTAAAAGTTATGAATCACTGTCAATTCCCATAAGTCTAACTGTGCCAGTGAAGAATGATTCCTCTTCGAAACCACTTCTTTCATCTTTAGTTAAACCTATTTCCGAGGCGCAAGTTTACTCAAACTTTTGTTAAGATCTGCAAAACTCGAAGCGAATCCGATCAAATCAATTGGAGTTGAAAAGAATAGACAAGCTGGCAAAGCCAGAACTTTAGCTACCTTAACCTTCGCTTACCTACTGGAAAACTAAAATTAATTGTATAACCTCTGAACGTCCTGTTATTTTTAAAGAACGAAGTATTTGTATTATATGTGGTATTTGTTTAGTAATCTTATTTTTACAATACGAATTTAGTGAGAAATGTAAGAAAGTAAACATATTTCTAAACCAGCATCCTATCACTATAAAATTTCTTATCTCATAAGGCTTTCAACGTGCCGTGGCGCATGGCACCGCGTTAGAGCGTCCGTGATAGATCCGTCAGTGTATCCATTCTACAAAATAATAAATACTACAGCGGAGAAAAGGATTCACATTTTCCAGTTGAGTAGGAACCTCCGTGGAAGGAAAGAAACCATAAAACTATATAAATGGGACGTGCGTTACGCTTCTCGACTACCTTTGTTCTGTCTGCGCTGTAAATTCGCACACGAAAGCACACTCTACGGTTTTTTTAATGAGTACTCGTAGCCTTTGGATATCTGAAAATGTAGCTAATGTTTAGGTATATATCAGTGGATTTGATCAAAGTCAGAAGCAACATGAAATTAATTATTATTAGAATGGAATCCATGCGAGTGACGTCACTAGGGCATTGTCGTCGGCATGAAGATGAAATTATAATTCCGAATATACGTTCCAGGTAATGGTATATACGATTTAAAATTCAGTATTTAATTTCAGTTCCCTTATTATTTCAACATTCAGCTGAGAAGCGTCTATGGCATATTACCGCGGGAAGATATTTGTTTTATGAAAGTCCAAATATTGCTACATGAATATATAAAAAAATACGAAACATATTAAAGCAGATTTATTGTACATGGTTCTTGAAGACATCGCGTAAGTAATAGAACAAACGTTAGTAGATATACGATTGAAACAACTATCAGGTTTTTTAAAATGTTTAGCATGAACTTCCAAATTCTTTATAAAGTGTTCACTATATTAGAAACTTAATTCAAAAGAACCTTACAAAATGATCCTGACAATTTACTCGGAGCAAATTTTTCCTCAGATAATAACAAGCGGTGTACGTGTTGAAAGTGAGCCATCTTCATAATAACCGTTTGTCACGGTAGGCAATAAAGCCGTAGCCCCTTTAGGAGCGTCGCTGTTTGAGCCCACCTCGCACCTTTGGATCCGCCAACTGATTGTAGCTGTGCAAATATAGGCACGGAATAATAGGGGCCTGAAGTCACTTCAACTGAATTGCACTCTGTCGCGTCTGTTTGGATGCGAATTTTGAGACGTATCTTCACATATAGAAAGATTTACTACTATCAGCAAATATCTTTCATTACTTATTAATTAAAATGTAGAGTTTGATTATGAAACTTGTTTTGTAAAATGGTTTTAATCGTAGCCACTTAACTACGCCTCTTAATATAATTACCGTGGCTTTAATTGTAGTACATACATAATTAGTCATATAATTAAAAGCGTTTCCGCTTAAATACAAAGTTAAAATATGATTAATCATGTAACCAATGACATTATTCATAGCCATTACTCACTGAGCTTAATTTGCGGGAATTAACTTTTAACATAATTATAAATGGCAGGCCTTTTACTTGTCATTTGCTTCCAGCTTAACCGAAATTTCACTCTTACTAATCTAAGTGTAATTATTATTCTGATTAAGGTGCCATGAATAATACTGCTAATTACCATTACTTAAAAAAAGTAGTTCGATTTAATTGGTTAATTATGGGTGTTGTATCCCCAGTTCCAAGCTAGTGTAAGGATAGGTACTGTTAACGGAAACAGGCTATATGAACTATCAGCGTGGCAGTATAAAATAAACTACATAGTCGATATCTACAAAGCTAAATATTGTATGTAGTTAATGCGCCATACTCGTGTACCTTTCAAGGGAGGCTAACAGTATAGCGCTACGAAAACATTAATTAAACATATATTTGGTTAGGTAATTGAAGTTACCCCCTTTTTGTTGCAACATATACGTTGATGTCAGATATTGCCACGTAGTTATTGTTAGTTTGTGATAGATTTTTCATGTAGTTCTTCAACTGCCTTTAATGGCTTTAATTTCACGGGTACGAGTACCTTGATTTATTTGAATGTACCGATAAACTTAACTTCACCAACTTGTGATCAGTGATCAAGGCGTGATTTATCGCAGCCTCCGTGATATATGCACGAGAGGAGAACCCAACTTCCGATTCCATTGAAAAAATGATACCATTATGACTTATGCGTAAATCGTTCACCGATATTCAATCTCGCAAGCACTTGTAGCCATAAAACTCACTTTATCTTTTATTTTAGTTCCGTATAATATATTGGAGGAACATAAACTTGAAGACTTATATAGTAAAAAGCTGATCGAATGTTGATAGTTCCTTATATACTCACGAATAAATTGAAGAAAAGTTTGAAAAACGTATGAGTTTCTTTGTCAATGTTTGCAATATTAGTTTTCGAGTAATGTATCAGAAGACAAGTACATGTCACAAAACAAAAGGCAGTTAAAAACGTCTTGGGAGGTGTCGGCGGCGGGCGGCGTCATGGTCAGACCTCATGATTAATTACTCCGGAGATTTATGACGTAGGAAACCGATTACTCGTGTCGATAACACAATACACAAGCAAGGGGGTTACACTTCAATAGCCACGGAAGCTCCAGTGGTATAAACGGCCCCCTGTTTATCAAGACAATCCCCCTTCAAATTGTCTCGTGTAACCTACATGAGATGAATTCATTAAATATATACATTTCTCTTTTCGTAGTATGAAAAAATCCAATAATTTAGACAAACAATGATCCCTGAACGCATTAGGCACGCTTAAGTAATCGAAGAATTTGTCAAACGCTATATACTCAAATTTAATGGGATCTGGATATTGACATTGTTAAAAAAGCTTTCAATATCGCGTAATTTATCCACTGGCTGTTGGTAGGTACATCCATCATAATCTCCCACACCATTATCTAATAGATCAAGCTTCACTTTTGAAAAACAGAACGAATTTCATTAATACTAACTTTAAATCATCTTGATAACAATCGATTTTATGAAATTCCTCTGGGTGGAGGAGATAAATGAAATTTGTTACAAAAGTTCCATCGGATGGCTCTCGGTCACGATATTAAATTTATGCCATCAAGTGGCATTCAGAGAATGAGCATTTAACTAAGGTTTTCAATCGGGAATTCAATAACACTTGAATGTACCAACAGACGCACCTGTTTGTTTTCAAATTAAATTTACTATTATTATACATACCTATTCACCAACGAATCTTGGCCGCTGACGTTTAAACTATCTTACATCAGTTAAGCCTGATTAAGTAAGTATAATAAAATGAAAGCCTTTAGTTCTAGTCAGAGGTTTATCATTTTGATAACCTTTGATTATTTCAAAATAAATTACAGTTTTACAGCATAATCAAGTTGTAAGCAGTTGTTTTAGTTAGTTTGGATGCACTGGCCAACCAACAAGGTAACCTATGGAACTGCTGAATTGATTCCAAAAATTATTTCCCAACCGGACTGATACCTACAAGGCTGATGTCCTTTATACTAGTAAATCAATAAACAGAGAAGGGTAATACGAGTATTATTCTCTAACGAGGTACTGAGTGGAGGGGATTAGGACTGCTCCCTGCTCTTCAGCGCAGTGATCACACATCTAAGGGATAGTTGAGGCATCATACCAACACGCGAGTAATCCGTGTTGTCGCCATGTTTTATGACCACAGATTCCCGACATGTCCCCTTTTATGTTCCGTAAAACTTTTATCCTTCCTTTATGTGACTATGGATTCCAGGCCTTTGTAACCCGTATTACCGGCGCTCTATATCGCATAATACGTTTATAAGATAGTTTCCTCCACTCTGCTGATTTTGTCGTTTGGGATAAAACCACAATATTGTTATTTTAAGACCATATGTATAATGCGATTTATTTCACGTCAAACCACGGTGCTGAGGTCAATCCTGAAATAGGAAAGTCCGCGGAATTAAGTTTCTTTTGAAACCCAGGGTTTGACATCAATTTGATTCCATAGAGTCTTTCTAGAATATAAGGTAGCTGTGCATATCATCTCAAACAATTCACCCGAACACTGCCATTCATTATACATGCGGCAGAACAATCGCAGGGAGGCAAACATTTTCCATAATAATTCCAGGATAAAAGCCTTTCGCAACTTACTAGTACCACATACTACTTGCACAGGCAGTGTAATGGTCACCCCTAGTTCTATCGTCTTATGCTTATGCTATCGTCTGCTTATATCAAGCACATATAAATAATACAGCATATCATTAACATACACCAGAAACAGTGTTGGGAACACCATAGTCTTAAAATTTTGATAAAGAAAGAAAGTAAAAGGAAAAACGTACGAGATGAAACGAAGGCATCCACAAAAGTAAATTATGTCGAAACTTTTATGGAATATCCAATTTGGACATAATGATTTCCTGTGGGTACCCTATTAGAAAAATCAACGAAGAGCAAATAGCAACTTTTCAAGGTTAGACAATAGACATATGTTTCTATCCCGTCACGACAAACCAAAATATTAGTACGTGAAAATCGTGATTCGCGAACGTAACATTTTGTAATATGCAATCGAACGGTAATAGCTTCGGAAATCCACATACTGCTTCCTATACGTTAAGGTTCACGTAAGGAAGTAGTCGGTACATTTTTATTGGTGAGTTGTTCGCTAAATTGATCTGCTCTACGAACCGCTTCAGTGCAAACGTTTTATTGACGTTTGCGTAAATTATGAACGCCGTTCACAAACGAACAGTTCGTGCGATTGAACATGTAATTCTCAGTGTTTATCGCGACCAAATCGAATTGGTGTTTAATAAAGCCATATTTTAATATTTGGGTCTGATTATATCTTTAATTTGGGCAGTACGTAAATATAATCAAATGTTATGAATTGGTTTTATATGCTCTCGCTAACATGATTATTTTTTGTGTATTATATCCATTGTTTAAATAATACTTGATGTATATGTACGTGAAGGGCTAATTTATATATAATTAGAATGGTTGTGTAGATATCCAGCATACGTACTGCTAGTGAAGGTCGAGTGTGAAATAAAGAAAGTCCGAACCGAATTAACGATGTTTAATCGCAAGCCACATGTAAACGGTACAAAATTATAGAGGCGACTGACTGCGGGGTGGGCAGTGCAGTCGTACCACAATGCACTACGTACATATACAACATGTCGCTACATCACACCCCCTCTTGCAAAAAAAAATATACTTATTACTAATTTTACAAGATTATAGATGTAACAAACAAAAACAAAAAATAGGAAATTACGTTGTAACATGAGTTTAACACAACAATAAAATGATACAGATGTTTACAGAATAAAACGCGACATACATAATGCAACAAATCGGAAATATTATTACCATAGCACATTATGAATAATACATATTTTTATATATGTTTAACACTTTGTTTTACTTACAACTAACACAACACTGAGTAGACACAGGTTATACACGGGTCATGTTCACCTGCGGAACCTGCGGTGACACACTACTGACACCAACCACCGGCTGAGTGCCAAACAATTGATGTGGTCCTCGAGTTAGGTTAGCTACATGCTTCCGCAACCAACTCTTGGCGCGATCTTTGCACTGTCGGCATAGCCAGAGTATTAAAACAGCTAGTAACAGGGCAGTTATTGCTACCATCAGTAAGCCTTGTCGAGACAAATGTGTCTCTACGCTTTCTACTTGACTACTATTTTGGGCAATCACGACTTCCTCCTTACTATAAGACTTGCCCATGATTACAAATTGGTAAGTTTGTACAACGAAAATAGAACAATAAATGACAATTATTACTAGATTCATTTTATAATCAAATGATTACAATAATACTATACCTACGAACAATTAGCAGGTAATTTGATGCGAGCGTTTCACAATCATAACATTAGGTACAATCATGCGCATAATTTGTAAGTAAAAATGATATATTTGTAAACGTATTAAAAAAATCTCATCGATGATAAGTACGGAAAAAAAATGTAAATATTATGTGTAAAAAAATATATAAACGTTGAAAATACTTGAAATTTATTATATTAAATTAATTTCATAGTTCAAATCTAATAGGTTTTTTTACAACTCGTCCTGTTCTCGTCGTTTTACAATTGACGAATCTATCTGACCTTATGCTTTGATCCGGTGTAACGTCATTTTTGGCGTTTGCCTGTGGCATAACACATGACGGTTCCGTTTTCCGCTCGGATGTACTAGGCTCAGTAGGTAAGGATTCGTCAGCTAACAGATAAGCAGGTTTTAAGCGGTCAATTGAAATTGAAACTTGCCTTTCGTTAATTTGTACCACGTAAACTTTGTCCCTTTTGTTAACAACTTTATAAGGTCCGTTGTAAGTAGGTTGAAAAGGTTTACGTACTGCATCATTTCTAACGAATACGAAATTAGTTGACTTAAGGTCTGGATGAACAAATACTGAGCGTGAATTATGATGTGTTTTGGCTACTGGCTTATACTTCCTAATCGTCTCTCGTATCTTTTCTACCAACGAGCTGGAGTCGCATGAAGGCGGAAGATGCGTTGAGTCGAAAAATTCTCCTGGTAGTCTCAAGCTATGACCATAAACCATCTGAGCAGGGCTAATACCACTATCAGTTTTGATAGCTGCTCTTAAACCTAACATCGCTGTAGGTAGTTCATCCTCCCATGACGTAGAGTTTAAACGCGCTGTGATGGCCACCTTGAAGGAACGATGCCATCTCTCCACCGCGCCATTACTTTGCGGGTGATACGGGGTAGTGCGCGTTTTATCCACTCCCATGTACTTCATTAAGCGAGTGAATAACTGGGATTCAAACTGCCGTCCTTGGTCACTCGTCAACCTATGAGGGCAACCAAATCGCGTTATCCAACCTTCGTATACAATTTTCGCTACAGTATCCGCGGTCATATCTACAATAGGAAATGCTTCCGGCCACTTTGTACACCTATCTATTATCGTCAAACAATATTTGTTACCTTGCTGCGAAGTAGGTAGCGGGCCGACCAAATCAACATGGATATGTTCGAACCTCCCACACGATGGGAAATCCTGAAGGTTTGAAACTGTGTGCCGTTGCACCTTCGAGCGCTGACATTGGACACAAGTCTTTGCCCAGAGGCCAACATCTCGATTCATGTTAGGCCAAAAAAATGTTTGGCTAACCATCTTCCGTGTGGTACGAATACCGGGGTGACTTAGATCGTGAACGCTTTTGAAAGCTAGTCGACGAAACGTCTCAGTCAAATAAGGTCTAGCATTATTTGTTGTGAAATCACAATATACCTCATTTTTACAGTTGGGCAAATAAATACCTTTAAACTGCGCGTTGTCGTTCAATCGCTGTGCTACGTAAGCATCTTGCGATTGCGCTTCCGACAATGCCTCGTAATCAATTACCGTCGGACATAGTACAGTCTCAATGCGCGATAAAGCATCAGCTACGATATTGTCAGAACCTTCTATGTGACGAATGTCCGTAGTGAACTCACTAATGTACATGAGCTGTCTAGTCCGTCTAGGAACTTCCTTATCAGTACTGATCTTCGAAAACGCATAAATTAATGGTTTATGATCAGTAAATATAATAAGTTCGCGTCCTTCATGTAAATACCTGAAATGTTTCAGTGCCATGAATATTGCCAAAAGTTCGCGATCATATGTCGAATACTTTTGTTGAGCAATAGTTAATGCCTTTGAATAGTAACCAAGAGGCTTCCAACTATTGTTCACATACTGTTGGAGTACTGCACCGATACAAGTATTGGATGCGTCACACATAAGTGCCAACGGCGCATTTTCTACAGGGTGATATAGAGTACATGCGCGTTGCAAACCTATTTTGCACTCTTCAAACGCTTTGTTTGAGATGTCAGTCCAATTAATTATGGTTTTGTCTTTTTTCTTTGCACCATGTAAATACTTATTTAATTCAGTTTGGTAAAATGCGGCTTTTGGAAGGTGACTGCGATAAAAGTTAACCATTCCCAAAAATCTGCGTAGATCAGCGACAGTTTGCGGTTTGGGAAACTCTTTTATTGTTTGCACCTTATCTTCCAAAGGTCGTATACCATCCCTAGAGACTTCGTAACCTAGAAATGTTAGTTTTTCCTGACCGAAACAACATTTGGAAACGTTAATTGAGATACCAAATTTATTCAAACGTTCGAATACTTTTTCCAAACACTCTGTATGATTGATGACGTCGCTACTTATGATAATATCGTCCAAGTAACATGATACGAAATCTAAACCTTGCAATACAGTTGTGTTCATGAAACGTTGGAACGTTTGGGCAGCGTTTCTCAAACCAAAACTCATTCGAGGGAACTCAAATAATCCAAAAGGTGTAATGATCGCCGTTTTTTCCACGTCATCGGGCATTACTTCAATACAATGGTAGGCACGATTTATATCTAAACGACTAAAAATCTGCTTACCAGCTAAGATGTAGGTGAAGTCTTGCAATCGCGGAATTGGGTAGCGATCTGGTTTTGTGATCGCATTCAGCCTGCGATAATCACCACATGGTCGCAGCTCTCCATTTTTCTTCGGAACAACATGTAGAGGACTTGCCCAGGGAGATTTGGATGGGCGACAAATACCTAATTCCTGCATTACACGAAATTCCTCCTTCACCTTTTTGTATCGGGCTGGCGGTAATG
Organism: Falcaria lacertinaria; assembly: GCA_951449985.1. Classification (NCBI taxonomy): domain Eukaryota; kingdom Metazoa; phylum Arthropoda; class Insecta; order Lepidoptera; family Drepanidae; genus Falcaria; species Falcaria lacertinaria. Next base: position 4,414,767 of record OX602124.1, read on the forward strand.
GCCTGGCCCGCGCAAAAACAGGTGGTCCCGTGGTCTCAATGTGATGGTACACTCCATGTCGAGACGGTTCACGGAAAGAGACAGGCTTAGTGATATCAGGGTACTTCTGTAAGAGATCGTAGTAAGGGTGATCACAATCTACGGTATGAATTGGTGGTTCACTATGATTTACAAGTGGAGCTATAACACTTAAGTTAGTAACCTTGTCAATAAGTCTACGCTCACTTAAATCCACTAACAACCTATTATATTTAAGAAAGTCTGCGCCTAAAATAGGCTGCTTTACGTCTGCTATGATAAATGTCCAACGATAAGGGCGTCTAAGATTAAAGTTCAACACTAAAGTTTGACAACCGTAGGTCCTTATTTCCGTACCATTTGCAGCATACAGTTTGTAATCACTACACTTATTGTCACTAAATAGTTTCTTTTTTACAGGTATGACCGAAACATTCGCACCAGTGTCCACTAAAAAACGTAAACCACTGTTAATGTCTGTTACACACAGGCGGTGAGCTAGTAGAATGGTACAGGCATCCGCCCCTGACTGCACCCGTCTTAGTTTTCCTGCCTTTTCCAATTACAGGGCTTGATGCACTTAGATGCACGCTCTCCAAAACGGAAATGGTAAAAACATAGCCAGTTAGGGTTATTCCTAGATCGCTGCTGAGAATTACCACGTTCATGTCCACGTGGACGTGAGCGTCCACGTTGCCGATCGTTGCTTCTCTGCCTGGGTCTAGAGCGTTGAAGGTTATTAATCTTAGTGTTAATTTTGGCTATTTCTGCCATAATTTGGTCACTACTATTGGGCGACGATCTACTGGTCATCTCGGCGATATGTGTAGGGCGAGTCGTCTCTATAATTTTATCCGCACAAACTGCCAGCTTCTCCAGATCCGTTATCTCTGTAGCGGCAAGCACAGCACGAGCAGCAGAAGGTAAATGGCCTTGCCATAAAATACGTAGCGTATCGTCCGGTACTTTGCCCCGGGCTAGGTCACGCATTTGACGAAGGAGCTGTGAGGGTTTTTGATGCCCCAGTTCCATCTCGCCAATGAGCTTCTGAATTTGCCGATTTTCAGACTCTTCGTAAATGGCAAGCAGCTTCTTTTGCAGGGTGTCATATTTATTACTGACTGGTGGGTTTATTAACAAGTCTGTAATTTGCGTTATAACCTCCTTTGGTAACTTAGACACTGCGATATTAAACTTTTCGGTGTCTCCCAACTTCTGAGGCGCCAATACTGCATCAAAACGGATAAACCATACACGTGGGTGGTCCATCCAAAAATCTGGGATTTTTGAGGTTACCGCCACCGCAGCCAGGTCTGGTTTCTCCTCACTCTCCATGATATCAGCTGGGGTTGGTGCTGGTACCATGTATTGTTGAGAAAATTGTGGAATTTGCGAATCCATCCTTTTTCACACACTTCACTAACTTCACTTACACAAAAACTTATGTTCAAATGTCGGGTCACCAGTGTACGTGAAGGGCTAATTTATATATAATTAGAATGGTTGTGTAGATATCCAGCATACGTACTGCTAGTGAAGGTCGAGTGTGAAATAAAGAAAGTCCGAACCGAATTAACGATGTTAAATCGCAAGCCACATGTAAACGGTACAAAATTATAGAGGCGACTGACTGCGGGGTGGGCAGTGCAGTCGTACCACAATGCACTACGTACATATACAACATGTCGCTACATATATATAAAAATAAATCGCTATTTCCCTTGCTCACGGCATCGCACGTGAACGGCTGGACCAATGTCGCAAATTTTTTTGTGTTAGTTATTGGCAGAAGTTTTTTTATAAAAAAAAATAAAGACGGACAACAACGTGATCTTATAAAGGTGCCTTTTTAGGGTTCAGTACCTTAAAAGGAAAAAAGGAACCCTTATAGGATCACTTTGTTGTCTGTCTGTCTGTCTATATGTCTATATGTGTGAATTTTTTACCTCAAGAATGCGTTAAGGAGCTATGAAATTGAAATTAATATGAAATACCCGGGTCTATGGTCTCGTTCGGCTGTAAGTCAATATAAAGAAAATATATGACCGTTTATGTCGCAAATTTTCGCACATTTTACAATCTCACAAGGGAATCAAAACCTATAGGGTACTTTCCGAAAAATCAGAAAACCGCAAATATCTAGTTTTATTTTTAATGCGAATTTTTTAATAAATATTTCTGAATTGCGCTGTTGCGAGTCACCGACAAATAATGACCTCATTTGAATTTCGCCCACTTTTAACCTTACCTAGAAGTGTGTACGGGACCCTCGGTGCGCGAGCCCGACTCGCACTTGGCCGGTTTTATTTTCTTTATGAGGTACGCACGAACCCTAAAAATGAGTAACTAATACTAATTCAGCGCTAAATTTGTTAACAAAAAGTTTGCACCAACGTATAATTCAGTGGTTCAAGTAAAAATGAATTATAAGCTTAGAGATAATGAATATTGGTATTGCAAAGCGTGAAACCATTCCAAGTTAATCGCTAAAACGGCAATAGTTCGTTAAACTACTAATCGGTTCACAAAATTAGGTTACATAATAAATGTCTCTCGTAATTGCACGCGTTATCTTACATGCCTTGGACAGCGCTATATCACTGTAACACATTGTTACATTTTAATTTATATCTATCGCTTACTAACAAACGTTTGAGTGTTGCATTCTAAGCAAATAATACGCTATCTTACTATTTCAATGGTAATATGTAACTATTGCAGATATGTATATGTGTATCTAAGTGTCAAATTTTATATTCGAAGTTATTCTGTACTCATTGTTTATTTATATTAAAATTTGCTGACCGAATACAGCAGACGTGACGTGACCCAGTTTTGAAGAGTTCCCTATGTAGGTCGTTCTTTCTAAACCCATGACAATTAATCCTTGGAATCCAATTAGCTTGAGAATAATTTCAAGTGCCTAGCAGACAGTAAAAATCCGATTGAGTCACGACTTTTATATCAATAATATTATCGCCTATGCTAGTAGTAGTAGAAACATATATTGTAGAACAAGTTCCCATTAATAAAATATTTATAGACACATTAATGCATAGAAGCCGGGTACCATTTTAATAAACGCTATTTATATAATCGACAATTAGGGCAATTGATACAGCGTCCGTCGGCAACCGTAGTAGCTGGTCGACAGAGCACTATGGGATTTCTAAAGCTGCCCAGTCAAGTGATCTCAAACTGTTATGTATCTCAGCATAATCATTAATCAAAAATACGAACTTTTGTATATAAATAATTTTATAACTATTTCCGAATGACGTTAGATAGTTAGTTGCTGATTAACTGGCGGTGGGATTCAAACACCAATGAGTTTTTATGATCAATCACACCACGAAATTTTCGGTGAAGCTAAAAGTCGTAAATAAAGCTACATGCGTCAGAGAAGCAATGCAAATACTTATGTGAAGTCCATGTGCACTGGATTCTAGCCTGCTATATCACTCCAGGGACACTTTGAGTGATTTGAATAGAGGGAATTAAGTTGCTTAAAGACGAAATTGAATGAATGCAAAAATATTGAATCATGAATGCAGCAGCTGAATCGCAAATTGTTTATGGTAATGTTCGGCTCGGCGATACGTGAAATATTCGGTTTTATTAGCGCTGTCGCCGAACGCCGAATTTGTCATTAATGACGCTATAAATCTACCCTCGCTTCGAAGCTGTTCGATACAATCACGAAATCACTCTTACTGGACATCCAATGGAATAAAAGTATAAATAGGTAGGTACTGTAGACAAACTGTTATATGAGAAAAAAATATGTCTGTTCCCTTGCATATTGTTAAATTAAATATAAAAGACAAACTTAAAGTTAAAATAATATGAAACGGCACCGTTATTTACTACTACTTAAACTACACGATGTCTATATTGAAATATTAAATATACGACGGAATATAATCTACCTTATTTCTGTGAAGTCCAAGTTGAATGAATCAGAAAGCCAAGGGTGAACTGTGCATCGCACGATTACGATTCCCACGCATAAACAGCATTTTTTTAAAACAAAAATTAAAGCTACTGCTAAGAATTCCACTTGGAATAACATCACACATTTTTGCACATCACAGACGTAGCTCAGAAGTAAATGCGTTAAAAGTGACACATGCAGTAGGCATTTGAAACGTTAACCGCATTATAAGCATCCGTGTAACACCACTCAACTTCGTGCTAATTTTCGGATTAACCCGTGAAAATGACAAGAATAGGACTGTGGCTCATCAATAGACCTTTGTTACATAGCTATTAGCTACGAAGTAAACAGTCCAAAGTTTAGTTTTAAGTAAAAAAGTTTGAGCAAATAGGAACATTTCTGAGACGGAAATGAAGATTCTGACGGTTTTAATAAGGTTTGCTTATAAAAATTCTCTGACGCGAGGAATATAAAAAATAACTATTTTAATATTACATTTATACAACTATGTATGTGTGGGACTATTTTCTTTATGTCCACCGATGCCTCTATTTAATTCCTGAGTATAATTAATGACAATTAATAGTTATATATCAACTACAAAGCTTCTGAATAAAATTATTTTCCTGTTTCCAACAAGGTAGATTTTTTTTTATAAGTTGCTTAGCTGACTATTTACACGGTAACCACGAAGTGTAATCCGAGTCAGAAACGAAATTGCACTGAATGGATAAGAATTTGGGCTCATAAAAGGTAAGTAAATACAACGAAGCTCTTGAGTGTGCAGTGCATAAATTCCCTTTATCTGGCCATCGCCTGGCCCTTAATGGCCACAAGGTGGGACAGATCGTTATCGTGAAAATGGGAATTCTGGTGGCCGGCTACTTTGTCAGGAAATTTTGTAGCTAGTTTGCGCCACTAATGATGAAAACGTCATGCCTTTTATGCCTGTGAGAAATTCATATGATTTATTATTGCTGGTGTTATTTTAGTGTATTATTTGGTTTTAAATATACTAACTTGGCTAAAAGAGGTGATCATCTTTAAGTGAAATAATTTATTAGGTATTTATTGATAGTGTACAGTTTGCTTATAACTTGTGTTCAGTCTATGTTTTTTTTTCCATTAGCATTAAATAAATGTGTGTGTGTGTGTGAAAAACTGTTACTACAAAAGTATTTACATAAAATCAAGAAGCCGTTTATTAAATGATATTATGCTCATGTGAATCTCAAAGCATAAAGATTTAATGAAGACACTGCACCACCTGATATTTCATGAAGTAATTTAGGATTGGAAATCTACCGGCATTCATACGTTATACAATGAAGCAGTTTGTGAAATGTGGCATTATATCTCCTAGCTCTGTTAGCCATAGTACTTAAGAACTAGTAAAGGAGAGAGGACTGTCTTAAAGAATCGCGTAAATTGTTAAAGTTGCACGCGACGTTCGCGTCGCACCGAATCCCGTTCTAGTCAACAACAATGCATTGTAACTGGTCACGCAACCACTTCTGTATTGCAGCCGCTGCTGATAATGTTCACAGTATCACTTTTTTTTTACTCAAATGGTCAACTATACTTATTAATGTCTAGCATTTATCCGCAATTTCCTTCGCGTAAAAATAGGATATCATATTTTCAAAATAGTTTTTTTTAGTAGGGAGGGTATAGACTAAAGCTATTTAAGTGAAATAATTGTTAAGAGTTGACTTCGTTGTTCTAGGTCGCTCACGTAAAAAAAAATTATGAAAAATATACCTATTTTAATATTTAGCGTTTGAATTAGTAAATTTTTGTTATGAATAATGTATTTAAGGTTATTGTGTTTCTTATCCTACTAATAAAAATGGTGACTAAAAATATCTCAATTTTCGCAGAAAAACATATATATAAAAGCTAGCAATAAGAAATACTTTTCACTGACTTGGTATAAATCTCTATAATTATGAAGGCTACAGATTTTTCATTCAGATTCCTTATAGCGTTTGTAGGCTCCGGGTATTTTTTGTAATTCTTCCTGTTTGGGCCTCCTAAAGCACTACTGAGGTTTCATGTAACGGCTGAGACACCCTCGCCTTCATGGATGCAAATCGGAAGTGCATCGGCCTGCGCATATTCCACCGCGCATTTTCCGCCGCGCAATTGCTGTCATATTAGTGTGTGTGATTCGTTCTCAAGAGAATTCAACCGCTACGCTACCGCAATATTATTTCGCACCGCGCCGCTGACATTATAAGCTCAAAAGGATTGTGCAGTGCCGGAAGCAACTGAGGAGCTGAAATAAGGTAAGGGCTATCAGTTGTTTTCGTGGAAGATCAGTGTGCTTTAGAAGTGCTGCACATGCCCGCCGCCGCATCTTTTTGAAACGAGGATTAAAGAGCGTGTTGAAGCCCTAACAACAAAATACAGTCCACTAGATATTTCGCCCCATCATTTTTGGCCTTCGAGCCGCACGCTTTGTAGTTTATTCCCGTTCAAAAATCTATTAATTTCCGTAACTATTTTTACAGTTTGAATTTTCATCCGCCATTTTCCGCATATATGAATTAATATTTCTCTCAAACTACGCATACATTCTTGCCTATAGGCCATTGAGGCTTGGGTTCTACCGCTATATTATTTGTTCTCAATAATGTATTGAAAAATACCGCTGCTATAATAATAATTTACATAAATAAAATTTGCATATGAATTCCTGTGTGCAGTCACAATAACGTCAATAACACGGCCATATTGTAATTTTCTCAATATTATTTTGAATTTTACGGTGACTTTTGGTTGACGTTTGGAGTGTTCCACGACTTTTGAATAATGTCGACCGAACTAACGCTTCTTTTAAGTAAACGCGAATCATACTTCGCACGCATTAAAAATATTTACGATTCGATCCCTAAGACTAAACGCGACGTTAGTCCTTTGTTTGCCTTGCAGGCGGAGAATATAAATAATCTTAGAGAGGAGTATGTTCAGATAGTCGAAAATATAAATTCGACTAGTCTAAAATTAAACCCAAAATATGAGCCTGACTTTAAATCTTTATGGGCATTTGATGATCTGTACTACGCTATTAAAAATGCTCATAACAAAGTAAATGAGTCTAAGGCCTCAGATCATACTTCATCTAACCTAAAACTACCGCGTTTAGAAATACCCGAATTTCATGGCGATATTCAAATGTTTCCATTATTTATCGAATCATTCCGAAATATTGTGCATCATAACACAACTTTGAATGATGCAGAACGCATTCAATACTTGATATCGAGGTTGAAAGGCAAAGCGCATAATATTTGCATCGGTATTGCACCTACCCCCGATAATTATAAAGTTCTTTATGACGCATTAATTACCAAATATGAAGACACGCGCGCTATTGCTATTTCATATTTGGAAACCATTTTGAACATCAAGCCATTGGTAACTAGTAAGGCTTCCCCAAACAATTTAGAGGCATTCATAGATCAATTTTCAACTTCAATTTCCGCATTAAGACAATTAAATATAAAAAATTTAGCTGATTTCATTTTTGTTCATTTGGGACTACGCAAATTAGATCCAGAAACCTCTAGAGCGTTTGAAATGTCCATTGGTAATAAGAACGATTTTCCAAAATATGACGATTTTGTTAAATTTATCCGCGAACAAACAAAGATTTTGTATCGTACCGCGCCGGCATCGCCTGCAGCTGGTTCATCTTCTCGCTCGGGACAAGTACATCGCAGCGAACCGGTTAGTACGATTCGCGCGCCTAAATCTTTTTTGGTAAATAATGTTAATTCTGTTTGTTGTTACTGTAATAGTAAGAAACATTGGCATTTATACCAGTGCGAACCATTCTTAAGATTGACTCCTATCGAGAAGTACAATATTATTAAAAAACGTAATGGTTGTGTCAACTGTCTAAGTGTCCGCCATACGCTTGCGTCATGCAAATCTACACTGAGTTGTAAACATTGCAACAAGGCTAGCCATAGCCAGTTGTGCCGTTTTCCGCCACATAATCCGCAATCCGAAATTATTCCGTCGTCATCGCATCGCTCCGTTCCGCTTCACACTCCCGCTTCCGCTTTCGTTCCCGCTCCCGCTCCCGCTTTCGTTACCGCTCTTGCTCCCGCTCCCGCTCCCGCTCCTGCTCCCGATCATCGTAATCGGAATGATAATTCCGCAGCCACACCAGCGCCACAGTTTTCAGGCGCTGCGACTTGCAAACAATCTTCCCTTAAAACAGTGTTGCTCGGCACTGCTATTGTGTCCGTATTAGATGCCTTTGGTAATCGTCGCAATATCAGATTATTAATTGATATGGGTTCACAGAATCATTTCGTTACATCGCGTTGTTTACGAACTTTAGGTATAAATATATTACCTGATAACAAAAACACTTTAGTTCATGGTATCGGTGAAAGCACGTTATCCATAAAGGGTCTTTCTAATTTGACTTTATTGTCGAATTATGATGAACAATTTTCGATTGATTTGCAAGCATTGGTCATCGATAAAATTTCTGGCAATCTGCCTGAAAGTCAGATAGACACCGCGTCTCTTGATTATTTACGCAACGTTCCTCTCAGTGATCAGCATTGGTATTTACCTGGTAGGATCGATCTTCTTCTAGGCGCTGAAGATTTCGTTAAACGTATCTTAAAGACCGATCGCGTTGTTGGACCTGCTGGTCTTCCTGACGCTATTGAGACGGTTTTCGGTTATATAATTTCCGGTTCCGCATTCACATCGAACCCTAAGCTTTCGTCCGCAAATAATTTCTTTATTACTACGGAAAATGTAGATCAACTGTTAACAAATTTTTGGAATGTGGAAGAAGTTCCCACTAGAAAGCATCTTTCTAACGATGAAAAACGGTGTGAGGGCATTTATTTGCAACACACGACCCGAGATAATCGTGGACGTTATGTTGTACCGTTGCCATTTTGCCGAGACTCGAAAGACTTAGGTGATTCTTTAACGACCGCAACTCGTAGATATAACGCGTTAGAAAGGCGATTCAAGCAAAACAATTCCCTTCATAAAAAATATGATGAGATTATTCGGGAGTATTTAGAAAAGGAGTATATTTCTTTAGTTACAAATCTGGACAATGATTCTTCCAACTTTTACATCATACCGCATCATCCTGTTGTCCGTGATGACAAACTGACAACTAAGGTCCGCATCGTGTTGGATGCAAGCGCCGCTACCTCAACTAATCTATCGTTGAATGACTGTCTATTAACAGGACCAAATTTACAATCTGATCTTTTGACTATTATTTGCCATTTCCGCTTATTTCCTATCGCAATAACTGCCGATATTCGTCAGATGTATTTACGAATATTAGTTTGCCCGGAATTTCACCGCTATCTTCGCATTATGTACCGCTTCTCAAATGAAACTGAACCGCAAATATATGAATTCAATCGCGTTTGTTTTGGATTAAAATGTAGTCCATATTTGGCAATGCGCACGATAAAAAAATTAGTCGGAGATGAAGGCGCTTCCTTTCCCGCCGCTTCCGCTATTGTTTCCCGCAATCTGTACATGGATGACCTAGGAACCTCGGTTATGGACGAAGTAACCGCTGTTAATTTATCTCGTGATTTGATTAATTTATTTTTGAGGGCCGATTTAGAGTTGGTCAAATTTTCAAGTAACTCTCAGAAACTGCTAGAACAGTTGCCGGAAAAACATCGGTTGTCCGCTTCTGTTGATATTTCTGATAATGATGATTTAAAAATTTTAGGTTTACGCTGGAGTCCGCTGGATGATCAGTTTTCTATTACAGTTAGGTTAGACCCGCAAAACATTATAACTAAAAGAACTATACTGTCGACAATCGCTAAACTTTGGGATTTAATTGGAATTGCTGCTCCTATTATTTTGTACGCGAAGCTATTAATTAAAGAACTTTGGTTGATGAAGCTTGACTGGGACGAAGAGCTTCCCGAACATATTTGCACGCAGTGGTTGCGTTTCAAGTCTGAACTTCCGCTTTTAGAAAAACTTAAAATCCCGCGTCATTTAGGTATCAATTCCACAGATTGTGAATTGATACTGCTAGGATTTGCTGATGCAAGTACCTCTGCTTACGGAGCCGTGGTTTATTTATGTGTGGTACATCCAGACTTTCCAAACAATATTATTAATATTGTTTGCGCTAAGTCTAAGGTAGCCCCGGTTCAAGTACTTACATTAGCTCGCTTAGAGCTTTGTGCGTCGTTACTACTTGCTAAACTTTTGCGTTATGTATCTGATAGTATATCAGATAAATGTACAATTTCTAGGATTCTCGCATTCACAGATTCCAGTGTTACATTACATTGGATTCATTCATCTCCGCACCGCTTTAATGTTTTCGTTAGCAATCGCATTGCCCAAATTAATGATTATTTACCCGCATCTCACTTTTTTCATGTCTCTGGTAAAGAAAATCCGTGCGATTGCTTATCGCGAGGTCTCACACCTAGTCAATTACTTGTTCATCCGCTGTGGCTACATGGCCCTTCATGGATTCGGAAACCTTTATCTGAGTGGCCTCTGAACCGTTTTGTATTTGACAAGGACTCAGTGTTACCAGAGGTTAAATCTACAACTAAAACGTTTTTAACGACGGATCGCAACAAACCTTTTTTGTGCGATCTTGCTACCCGCTTCTCCTCTTGGAGCAAATTTCTTCGCGTTGTTGTTTATATATTCCGATTTTTAAAGAAGTTACCGCGCTCAAAACATATTACGCTTGCAGATCTGAATGTGGTTGAAAGAGCTGTGCTTATAGCTGTTCAATCAGTACATTTTGAGCAAGAAATAAATGATATAACGAGCAGTAAGCTTCCGTCGAAACAGTTACGCCCCCTCTGTCCATTTGTAAACGATGGCTTATTACTTGTCGGTGGTCGATTAAATAAATCTGATCTGGACTTTTCCGCCAAACACCCTATTCTGTTGCCGAATAACGATCATGTGGTGGATTTGATTATTGACGCTTACCACAACAGATATTTACATCCTGGACCAAATTTATTAATGTCGTTATTACGTCAAAAATATTGGATAATTTCTTGCCGCAAAATAGTTCGCAAACATTTCCGAATTTGCAATCGTTGCTTTAAGGTAAACCCAAAGTTTAATTCTCCTTTGATGGCAGATTTGCCAACATGCCGCGTCATTGAATCTAAACCGTTTTTGCACACCGGTGTGGACTACGCTGGTCCTATACCAATTCTTATCAGCCGTTATAGAGGTGCTCGACAACAGAAATCGTACATTTGTTTATTTATTTGCCTTGTTACGCGCTGTACACATATTGAACTTGCAGTCGATCTAAGCACGCCTGCTTTTATTAATGCTTTTAAACGTTTCGTGTCCCGAAGAGGCACTTGTTCTACTTTATATTCAGATCAAGGCACGAATTTTATAGGAGCTAAAACTTATTTTGATGAACTAACGGAACTTGTCAACTCAAATAATTTTAAAAACGCATTTTTTGAAGTAGCTCGTAATGAAGGGGTTGACTGGAAATTCAACCCTCCAAGCGCTCCACACTTTGGTGGATCTTGGGAGTCAAATATTCGTAGTGTTAAATTGCATTTAAAACGAGTCATTGGTGAACAATTATTAACTTACGAAGAGATGCTTACAGTGCTCGCGCAAATAGAATCTTTACTCAATTCGCGTCCGTTGACACTTTTAAATTCGGATCCTTCTGAACCAACAGCGTTGACACCGTCCCATTTCTTGACATTTGGTCCATTAAACTCGCTACATAATGTTGATGTTTCAACTGTATCTTTAAATTTAGTAAAACGTAAATATCTATTAGATAAAATAATTCAATCCTTCTGGAAACGATGGAGGATAGAATATCTTCATTCACTCCAACATCGTCAAAAATGGAACTCTCCAACCACACCTGTCACAAAGGGTACTGTAGTATTGATTCATAATGATAATGCTCCCCCTTTAAAATGGCCAATGGGTGTAATTGAAGACGTTTTTCCAGGTAAAGACGGTGTTGTACGCGTTGTGTCTGTACGCACGACTTCTGGTGTTTATCAAAGACCAGTGGTCAAAGTTTCCCCTTTACCGCTTCAATAAGCAACTAATTAGGCTGCCACCAGTTTTAAGTGGCAATTCCCATCATTGTTTAGGAGAGAATAATTTATGCTTTATTTATCATTATTTTAATTGTTAACCGCGTTTTGTTAATGTGTAGTTTGAGAGATGTTATCTTTTGTTTTCCCTTCGCTTCTGCCACGCGCTTTTTGTTATTAGAAGAACAAAGAGATCTTTGTTCTCCTAGGCGGGGGGAATGTTTGGGCCTCCTAAAGCACTACTGAGGTTTCATGTAACGGCTGAGACACCCTCGCCTTCATGGATGCAAATCGGAAGTGCATCGGCCTGCGCATATTCCACCGCGCATTTTCCGCCGCGCAATTGCTGTCATATTAGTGTGTGTGATTCGTTCTCAAGAGAATTCAACCGCTACGCTACCGCAATATTATTTCGCACCGCGCCGCTGACATTATAAGCTCAAAAGGATTGTGCAGTGCCGGAAGCAACTGAGGAGCTGAAATAAGGTAAGGGCTATCAGTTGTTTTCGTGGAAGATCAGTGTGCTTTAGAAGTGCTGCACATGCCCGCCGCCGCATCTTTTTGAAACGAGGATTAAAGAGCGTGTTGAAGCCCTAACAACAAAATACAGTCCACTAGATATTTCGCCCCATCACTTCCTATAAAAAGGTCAAAAGCGGTTTTTTAGTATGTACGTTGGGGGGTCAAACCGCAGAGCCTTCTTATTATTATTATTCTAAAACCAAGCTGGAGTATGTTTAATTGGAAGCCTTTGAGAAGTAGATATGAGAGGCAGTGAGGCTTCAATAAATCAAAATTATTGGTAAAGTTTGGGGCTGGCAAGGCACCTGAGATATTAATTTCTCTCATATTTCATTAGACTTGAAACGTTTCTCGTCAATTAGGGATTGTTTAGACAAGAAGCAGGTACCAACAAAACACGGTGACGCGAACACGATGTCACTATACATTATTGTTTATGAAACTAAATTAATTACTATGACAGCTTTAATATTATATTGCACAAGCTATACCAGCTTGTTATCGTTTCCTTGCATATAATATTTTTTTTTATATTTCTTTGCTCATCAATAGCCTAGCGACGTGTCAACATTGCGTAATATATTCGAGGTAGTCGTCAGGAAGCCTAACATCCTCTCAAATCATAATTAAAATTCACAATAAAATGAAATCTGAGGGATGTTGGCGGCTCTACATACTGCGGTCGGCGACATGCCGCAACTAAGCGTTGTAAATTTAGCGAAAAATATTTCTTTCGCAAAGAAAAACAAAAGCGACTTCATCCCTGGGTGGAAATTTATGAGATGCGCCGCGGATTAAAAATGTTTGCCGTGCCCTCAGGCGCGGCCTCGGCTTCATTAGAGCGTGTTTCTGGAATACTCTGATTAATATTTACCTTCCACTTCTTGCGGATTGTAGTTCATTAACCTTTTGTCTTGTAATCGAGGCGTGCAGCGTCGGAATTGGGTGGCGCTGAATATTTTTGAATACGTAATACAACGCGCGCTTACTTCATATTCGATTGCATATTCGGGCCAGTTTGACATGTACAAGTACCTATAAGCGTAGACGATGTCTATTACAAATATAGATATGCATTAATGACACCTTCGATTGAGGGGTTGATTATAGCTTTACATACCATTATTTCCCTTTGGGTAGACTCGCCCTAACTATAATTAATATTCCGTGCGTATCAAGCATTACTGAAGCGAGGTTATCTTTTCATTTAGTCGATAAGGTTGGAATAATAAATTAACAATGATTAGAAAATTTCAGATTGATGATAGGGACTGGGAGGATTGCTCACGCTGGGCATTGATATTAATCAACGAAATTATTCATGAAGGTTCGGCTTTTCGACCCATTTAGCTATTAAAAACTATCCTCGTTTTGCTTTGTTGGAGTTTGCCTGAAGTGTACAACTCCTTTAGTTTAAAAAACCTACTTAACTCACTATCACTTGTAAGACTTGCAAATGACAAAAGATAACGAGGAAACCATTATTCTGCGGATGGCGTTTTATACATCGTCGCAGATAAACCAGACACGCAACAAAAGAATCAGTGGCCATCTATCAAGGACCTCTGTATCAGATATTCGAACAACATCATTCACTGAGAATGGGTAGTTCTTGTTATTGAATACTTTTAGTTATATTTTCATCAACCCACATTCACCCATTGTTGGGAATAGGTCTTAATGCCATCAAGCCCTTTCCGGTTCAATGCTACGAGTACTCACTCCGGTGTTCACGTGCCGCCTGTATAATATCAGCGGACCATCGAGCAGGTGAGCGGCTCGTTAGTAGTCATCCGTACATTTTCTAAGTACATAACTAAATAATGAAGATTATAGTTCGGTTTCAGGTGTTTTCTTTGTATAGCATGAACTTTGACGAAGTGCCTCGCGCTTTTATTAGACATTGAACATTAAGAAGTGACAAATAAATTAGGATAATTTTAGTACGCGTGACCTGTGCGGCTCCTGGACACCACGAGCTGCTATTCTAAGACCAAAATATAAGCGTAAAAAGTGCAACCTCTTATTTATTCACTTGTTACGAGTGTATAGTGTACTGAGTATCATAAAGTACATAATATTACATATAAATATCATACAATTTATTTTTATGATAACTTTTACGATTACTTAAACATACACAAATAAGTGGTAAAAACATTGGAAAAGCCGTGGTGACCTTGTGGTTGAAGCAACGGCCTGACATGTGATGGGCCCAGGTTCAAACCCCAGCCTATACCAATGACATTTTCTAAGCCTAAGTACAATGACTAATCACACTATGAGCTATTAAAAACTTTAACTATGACCGCAGTCAAATAATACTACTTTGATGTAGTGTTCTGTTTCTGCGGTAAGTAAGGTTGCCAGAGTTCTACAAGGATACGCTACGCTAGTAGTTATGTTTCTAGCACAGTGAGTTCTTATCAACAACAGGGTTGGCAACTAGTTAGTGACACCTCTTTATTGCTAGCGGCTATAGGCTACGGTGACTGCTTACCATCAGATGGGTCGTAGACTTTTGTGCCACCTCGGTGGTTTAAAAAATAGTGGGATACCTGATTTGAATAACCATGATGAAGTTTGTAACGTCACTTAAAACTCGGTATATACCTAATATAATAATTAAGCAGCGCTAACGAGAATACCAACTTAACTCACGCTTATAAACTGACAATTAAAAAAGATGTATTACTTAAAGCCCAATTAAGTAAACAAGTTGCTGCAGCGTTAAATTGGTCTACTTTGAAAGTCTCTAATCAGATCTAAAAGTTGTGCGTCATGAGGAAAAAGGCATATCACGCCATTAAAGGCACAAATTGCCCCTTGTCAAAAGGTCCGCTTTTTGCGATACTTATATATTATAGAGAAGCTTTAAATCGCCTTATTATAGTAATTCTTTGATTGCACGATGAAGGAACTTTGATGTATTCACAAGAAGCTCCGAAAAGGAGAAACGATAATGACGAACCAACGAATTACTTGCTTCCATGACTTTGTCCAGCTACCTCAACAGACTTTGATAGAACACAGGTTGGTTTCAACGACCAAACAAGTTACTTGAACCTAATCTTGTGTATTGTGTCTATCTGTCATGTGTAATTGTGTCTTTTGACTCATATCGATGACCATTTCCAAATTATAATCGTGTAACTTCTTAACTTATACCTGGCTGCAAAGTTATGCTAAGTGTGGTATCTCATGTGATTGAAGAATATAGTTAGTGTACAATGTTTTCGCGACTATTGTCTACGAGAAGGGGGTCAGTTTATAGTTTAGACGGAATCACCACACAACACAGTATAAATAAACTGAGTTAATAACGTAATAGAACCACCACCACAGGGCTAGGGGAGGTTGATAAATGGTAGTTATTAATATTATGTGCTATTCCTAGCTATTTAAATCACTAGAACACTAACACGTGGTTTGTGTTAAAAAGTAAAGCTATCTAAACGCGTATTCACAATGGGTTAACAACAAGGTGTTATTTATGGCGAAGATAGTGTGTGTACTTTATAATTATATTACTCAACGCGAGCTATACATTTATATTAGTTAGCACTAGACTCAAAGTCTTGAGTACAATATTAGTTTTGTTACTTACATACATTGCTTTCGGCAGGTGCAGTACACAAATGAACTCATAAGAGCTATTACCGAATTAAGATAAGAATAATAAAAAAGAAAACAAAAAAAATATTACCTATAAGTTATGAAAATAATGTGTGTGTGTTCGCGTACGTGTGTGTGTTAATTTATCTTTTCATAAGTAACATACTTTAGTTGGCCAAGCGAAGCAGAGGACCTCGACACAGAAGTGAAGCCTTTACCCAGCAGTGGCCCAGCTGAAAAGAAAGACAGCAGTAGTTACCAATTTTCCCATGGACCTGTCAAACTCAATAATAACTAATACACAAATAAGTATCTTTAACCCAGCTTTTGCTACATATTATAGTTCTGCGGCCCATTGAAAACGGCATCGCATGCAAAAACGATGAAGAATAAAAATATTATGAAAACTGAATAGTGTCTCTATTATAATGTCAAACTGTAATCGATAACGAGTATCGCTTCAAATTTCTCTAGAAACAAGCGTAGCGTAGTTGGAGTCGGTAGCCGACGACGTAAACAACGTTATTACGTTCAGACTTAAGCCGGGCCTACATTGCAATACAATTGAATTATAATGTATCGACTAGAACGTCGATTCTAAAATGAGCGATATCCTGCCAAAGTCCATGATAATTGAAAATGGAAATTGTTTATTCAAATTAGGTCATTATAATTCACTTATTTACTACACGCTCGGAAATAAGGCCTTCTGATAAAAGGGTAATACAAAACAACACCATAGTCAGCGCCGCCTGCGAAATATAGTTTTCTAACACAACACTCGACCCAATACACTTAGTTGTATGGTATAATTTTGCTAAAGTATTTCTAATACGTTGCGAAACCACAGTACTTGCGCCGTCCGTCCATACAGACCTTAAGCTAGAATAGCCCACTAGAACTCACGCAACGCGGCAGTTTGTATATGAGTGCGAGGGCTGGTTGCCCTAGGAAGCGTTCGGCGAACGGACAAGTGCAATTGTGAAGAGATACGAGATAGCGCAGGCACGCCCCACCGCTAACACTTCCTCAGCACGCCACCGGACGCTGACCCCAGCTAATGCACACAAACTCTGCTAGCATTCATCACCTCACATACCCACCACCTAAAGGAATTTTTAAGTGCCTTAAAATTAGATATGCTGAATAGTTAAAAGCTTTGCTAGAGAAAATTCAAATACTTTTAGTTTCCCTGGTAAACAAATTATCTCTTTATAATACTACTATCGTGATAGATAATTACTGGTTCATTTTCCAACTAAAGTCCGTCGGGTAGCCGCGCCGGATCGTAGGTTGGGTACTGACAGGATCGCAGTTGATCGCTGATTCACCAGCAGGCAAAATCAGCCAGAAGAAGCATAAACAGCGCAGTAACTACATAATGTTACGTAGTCATTTTTATTCCTTTTTATTGATATGATATATAGAAGTTACAGAGAAATTATACTAGCGCAAAGCTTTCTGGAGCCCTCGAGAATAGACCCTCATCTTCCAACCTTTGTCTCTGGATTAAACAATTTACCATGATTAATCGATATAGAACCACAATACACGTGGCCCTTTCCTTGTATTGAGAGAGACAAATCGTTAGGCTATGCTCAGGTATCAGTTGAACGGATCCTCCTTACTATGGTAGTATGGTCTCATACTTAATCCAGGGGAGGTACCTAAAACTATAAATTGCATGCAACTGTGTACTGAAATCCAATCCGCTGTTGTTGTTTAAATATATTCTTCTCATATTCATTATCAATGATAAATCGAGTTGATATCGCATGATTATTGTATGATATCGAAACATTCAAAAATCTCTGTCGACTATGGTAGCAACTAGATTTTCCTATTGTCAGTATTAAAATTGCTTTTGTTTTATTTCGAAATACTTATATCTTAACTTCAAGTCGAGCTATGGAGCAATTTGTATAAATGAAAAGCTCCACCTACAATATAAGCGGCATGTCAAAAGCGTTTACCGAATATTAAACTTGCTACAATTTGAATAGGACATTATGCAAATGAAATACTTTATAAAAGCTTTTACAAAGTTGACATAGACGATACTAAAAAATTTACTCGGTTTTTGTAGTAAGCATGGCACTAAGACTAGACAAGTAATTGCGTCAACTTGGATTTGCTAAGTAATAAAAGTCCAAGATTTACAATTACCACCGTTGTCGTTCAATTATGTGCTGAAACAGTGCTGCCACTCTTGAGCAATGTGTACACCTAATCACAACGTACCTTTAATCAAATTTATAATTGAATTATTCTAAAATCTAAATTGAGTGTTAATATTTATTCGAATGGTACGTGGCTCGATGGATATTCGCGTAATGACGGTAGAAAGAAATCGGAACTTCTCGCTAATGGCTTGCGAGCTGATAAATCGAGCTGGGCGTGACACCGATTGCTCGTAAAACTTTTAACGACCCCTGAAATTACTACCTATTACATACCTCTTGATATATTGAGTTATAGACTCAACTTAACGTGACATAGGATAAGCGAAGTCGTAACACTAATATTGGTGAGTGTATGTCTGCCATCCCGAATATGCCTATCAAATGTTCTGTCATATTATATGCCATACTTACTTGATATAATATAATATCTTGACATTTACCAGAAAGTATATATATATATATATATATATATATATATAATATATGGATAAGTATGTGCTACAGGATATTTTTACACAAAATGTTTTTTTCTGTTTCTGATTATACTTGGATATCGTACAATATTGACCTTATAACTAATGTAGCTACATAGGAACCATCCGCTATCAGTGGACTTATTCCATTAGACGGATGCATGACGGTTGCGAGCGTTCTGACGTCATTTGACATAGCAGCAACATAAAAAATTACGGTTCCGGTTATTAATATCTTTTTCTCATTTTCTAAAATGACGTCACAATCATAGCAACCGTCGTGCAACCGCCATGCGGAATAAGCCCAGCGGTAACAAGGAAATCAGTAATTGTCCATCATAATTTAAAAAAAAAAAAAAAAAAAAAAAATGTCATCGGCACTGTCACACGTCAAATCGAAAACTTGTAAATAATAAATATTTATTGTGTGTTTCAGGAGGTCAGGGGCTTCCTGAGGGTCTTCTCGCGACGCCGCGAGTGCTGTTCCCGAGGGGCAGCGTCGCGGTCGCCGCGGGCTTCGCCCCACCGGGCCGGTCGCCGGTCTCCTGCCAGCTTCGCCCGTGCCGACTGTTTGGACGCAAATTTTTTTTTTCTTGTGTGTGTGTAGTTTTAGGCTTTTTGCATCTTGAGTGCTTCAATGTCTGGATCTTGCACCAGCCATGACGTAATAAATAACAATTTTCCAAATTTCGTATCGCTCGATAACCAAATTCAATGTCCGCAGTGTTCACAAGTGCGCTATTTTAAAGGTCAGCGAGGCTTGAGGATCCACCTGGGTAAGGCACACAAAGCTCAGGCTGGGCCCTCAAATCTTGCTCTTCCTATTCAAAATACTTCTTCACATTTTTATGATCAGTTGAGCCGTCTTAAAAATTCTACCCCCCTTGTCAAACGTATTCCTAGAGCGGCTCGCGTTTCGGTTTCAAATTTATTAACAAAAATTATTAAAGATACGGTGTCGGAAAATTCAATGCGTGCTTGGGAGCAACTACTTATTTTTCCGTATTCGGTACTACATGTCGTCAAAGATAGTACATCATCATCGTTGTCGCTCACTTCTAGAATAAAAAATAATTGTAGCTCGCCTCTCGATCCAACCTTCCTAAATTATCAAAATTTCGAAGTGAAAGACAATAAGTATCGACATGTAGAGTCAAAATTATGTGACGGCGACATTAAGGGAGCTGCCCGTCTCCTTTTTTCGAGCGATACACTCGCTGCTAATGACGCAAACACTTTGAGTGCGTTGCGCAGTAAGCACCCACTGCCGGCTTCCACTTCCAACCTCCCTGACCCACCTGAGCCATCCGACGTCCCACTTCATGTGTCGCCGCGGGACGTCCTCGATGCTGTTTTGTCCTTCCGCAGTGGCTCAGCAGGTGGTTTAGACGGTCTGTCACCGCAACACCTAAAGGACTTGCTTGCTGGAACAGCAGGTGAGTCCTCTGAGGCGCTGCTGAAGGCCCTGACAAGCCTGGTCAACTTAATGTTGTCAGGTAAGGTTCCCGGGGACGTCCTGGATGTGCTCTATGGGGCTAACCTATGTGCCTTGGTAAAGAAGGATGGCGGTATCAGACCGATAGCCGTCGGCACAACGTACCGCAGGCTTGCAGCAAAGTTGTGCTGCAAGGCTGCGGCTGTTGATTTGGCCTCCCACTTCCAACCAAGGCAACTGGGTTTTGGCTCGAAGGGTGGCTGTGAAGCGGCTGTCCACTCTTTGAGGACTCTTTTATATAACCGCGGGGCTGAGGTAGTGTTGAAGGTGGACGTTAAAAACGCGTTCAACAGTGTCGATAGGGGTACCTTGTTGACGCAGGTCCAACAAAAAATTCCTTCAACCTATAATTTCCTGTGGCAATGCTACAGTTCACCGACCAAATTAATGTACCAGGGTAATCTTTTAAATTCATCCGCTGGATGTCAACAGGGTGACCCTCTTGGGCCGGCCATATTCAGCCTCGCAATACACCCTGTAATTGCGAAAATTACGTCTAAATTCAACATTTGGTATTTGGACGATGGGACTCTGGGTGGTGACGTGAATTCAGTTTTTTCAGATCTCGAAATGATTATTTCGGAATTCAAGACCATAGGACTTGAATTAAATTTTACAAAATGTGAACTTTTTATCGCCGACCTAGATTCGGAGACAAAACGTTCAATCATATCCAAATTTAATACCTTGGCACCAAATATTAACATATTAAATAAATATTCACTTCGTCTCTTAGGGTCTCCCATTTTCGATGAGGCTTTCCCGTCTTTCGCTGATGATCAAATTAAAAATTTCCGTAGTTCGTCAGAACATTTGAAAAATATTAATTGCCATATGGCATATTATATTATCAGGCATTGTCTTTTTGTCCCCAAATTTACTTACGTTTTACGTAGTAGTCATATGTGGAAAGCCCGTTCTATTCTACTAAATTTTGATGAGATCATTCGGTCTAGTATTTCATCTATATTTAATATAGCTTTGGATGACCGTACGTGGTCCCAGGCTTCCCTCCCTATCCGGTTTGGAGGTTTGGGAATACGCAAAATTTCAGACGTGGCCCTACCGGCATTTCTGGCTTCAGTTCATAGTGTGCGAGATCTCATAGGTAATATTCTCACTCCGACACTTAGTGGCTGTGAGGTTTCGTTCCTGACTGAGGCCAGAGATGCTTGGGCATTGGCCTGTCCAAGCTCAGACTTTCCACTGAGACCACAATCGCAGAAGCAGTGGGACGAGCCCGTCAGCAGGATGACTTATAATTCTCTTCTCGAGAGTTCCTCCAATTCTGCTGACCGTGCACGTCTCCTGGCAGTTGCTAAGTGGGAGTCCGGGCTCTGGCTTCATGCGCTGCCTTCTTTTAATATTGGTACCTTGTTGGTTGGTGCAACTTTCAGGCTGTGTGCTTGCTTGCGCTTAGGTGTAAAGTGTATTGTCCCTCATCGGTGTCATTGCGGGGATATTGTTGACGTGTTTGGGCACCATGGCTTTTCATGTATCGGTAGCGCCGGTCGTCTGTCACGTCATTCGACCCTAAATGACCTGCTACGCCGGGCTCTGGTCACCGCCGGAGTACTTGCTGTACTGGAACCAGTCGGCTTGGCGCGAGGCGATGGCCGGAGGCCGGATGGCATGTCGTTGGTGCCATGGAGATTGGGTCGGCCCCTGGTGTGGGATGCAACTTGTGTCGATATCCTGGCTCCGTCTCATCTCCCTGGCACCTCGGTGGCGGCCGGCGCCGCTGCTGCTCAGCAGGAGTGCCTCAAGTGCCGGAAATATGCATGTCTTGGTCCAGAGCACGTATTTTCTGCATTTGCGGTTGAAACTCTGGGTCCCTGGGGCCCGGATGCTCTTCAGCTTTTCAAGGAGGTCTCACGTCGGCTGGTTGAGGCCTCCCGTGACAGGCGTGCTGGAACATATCTCGCTCAGAGAATCAGCATTGCTATCCAGCGTGGCAATGCTGCCAGCATTCTTGGCACGCTACCGCATGATTCCGGTTTGGGTCAGATCTTTTATCTATAAGTAGGTAGGTTAAGATATGTTTTTGTAAATAGTTTAATCTGTTTTGTGTCAATAAATACCAGACCTACAACTACCATTCGCATAATATTTAAAATTTCCAGTAAATTATTTTACAAACTCAGAAATAATCATGTTGGTACACCACCAGGAGCCAAAAGTGCCAAGCGCAAACATTGATAGTAAATTTAACATAGGACCATGGAACTTGACCTGTTACACAAGAAGTAAACAAGGGATTTACTATAATATTCTAATGATATAAATATAAAGTCCAAACCAAAGCTTGGTAATTACAAGTTTAACAGATAACTACTTTGGTTTTATAATTCATCGTTTATATTATTTTAAAATTAACATATATATTATTATATGTTTATCTTACTAAATTTTATTGCAGAAAAAGAAAAAACAAAAGACAAACGTCATTATTCTAAATATTTGAAACAATTTTAGTGGCCTGATATAAAGAGGTTTCACAAAAGAGGCGAATACTTGTGTAGCGCCATCTAATTATACATTTTAGAACTAATTTATTGTTGATTTTTAAACACATGCCAAATAGATAATATACATTTAACAGTATTTGATTTCTCGGGAAGTAGAGTGCCAAAGTCTAATGCATCACAGAGCAGAGCGCGACATTATTTTAACTAGTAACTAGTTTAGTTACCATGCAATATACCAAAGGAGTATTTTCTCTTTGAGGAAACTAAAAAGAACTCCAAATGCACCAAAAGGACGACGGCATCTAAAGGGATTCGGATTCGTATTTGAATAGATTTGGTGACTTTTCTTATCTGTATACAAGAAATGGACATACATTGAAATCAATACGTAATATATAAATCTTGCACCGTACAAGCAATACCTATTGCTATTATCCGCTAAGACAAGAATGTGTTGCTTCTACTAGGCTAAGTAGAACATTCAAGCCATTTGTTTGTTTGCGTTGGGGAAGAGATTGCCTGAGTACACCAAGATTCCTAGTTTTACATCTCATTTGCTCAGAATTAGCGCACTGGTGTTTGTACGCGAAAATTCCCAAACAAGGAAATTTGTAAAGATAATTCGCTGCATTCCTTGATATCATAAAATAGCAATTTAAATTACCCTTGAAGAGTAAAATAAAAGCACATAACAATACAAGTAAAAACTGGCCATAATTAAAAAAATACATATTTTTATTCCAGTTAATTCTAATTACCACCGTTGCTAATTACAACGCAACGGTGGAAATTAGAATTCTTATTTCGCGCAACGTCAGTGTAATGTGCCATTTGAGACACTTTGTGGCTCAGCTGCACTCGAAATTACAATGAGATTATCAACACAGAGAATGTATTTGTTGACAAAATGCTAGGTGTCGAGGTTTGATTCTAGCCAGGGTTTGTTTGCCTTGTGCGGGGCTTGATATGTCATTATCGTCGTCATCTTACACATGACTAGAGAAGAAGACAATACAGAGATGACTGCGAAAGGAGTGGAATACAAAAACACATTGCGCTGGCTTCAAATCTTTTTATTAACAGAAAGTCATTGTCCGGTATAAAGAATTTCATAGCTTGGAACCAGACGGCGCTGCGTAATAACGTCGATGATATATAGACGATGCTGAAAAGTTGGTAAGATTGTTTCGAGTGCTACGTAATTTTAGGCCCTATAGTTTTGTAGGGCAAGCCTAAGACAATGTCAAAGTAGAAACCACCAAAATTCAAACTTCAATTGGGCAAGGCAAGATGTTTTGCTCCACGGGGCGTGTAAATAGAACGCTATTTATGGTTTAAAACACGTATTGCATGCAGTGCATTCGATTTGTCTTGTGTTGGTGAGGAAATTTCCTTGGCAGCGGATGTATAACGTAGGTTTATATAATGGTAATTACTGTCGAGAAAAACGCAACGTTTTTATACACTCCTAGTACGGGGTGAGATTAAATAAATTACTAACAACTGACTTAATAACAAATTTATAATTTGCTCAGTGTCACATTTGGTTAACAATGCGTGACGGATTTATCTGGTGTTACAAGCATTCGTCCTAGGTTACTCTTTCAAGTAAAATAAACGGAACACTTGCCTAAATTTAACTTTCTTACAACAAGGCTTGAAAAGAATTCGGCACCGAAACATTTAAGGGTCACACTTATTAAAATTTATGTAACTGTCGGCGCAATTTTTGTACACAGGTTGTAAGTTACGTTTTGTCTCTGCTCTATTAGTTTCAAAGATGGCCTGTCTTACTTTGTGACATCACTAACGTCTAGATTCCGATGCTGTTTACACTTATATGATTTCCATTAGTGGGAAAAGCTATTTATACAGTCGACACCTGGCGAGTGATGCCTCTGTGTTGCAATCGTTCATGGGCCATGAAAATGTATGTTTGATTTCCACCGAATTGGTATAAATATAGTTTTAATATTGATCCCAAACAGCTCCACAATTTATACTGAAGTACCTACTGAAATGCTTTTTTTACAATATACCTTGAATATTCTGAGATTCAACAACTCAAGATCCTATTAATGGTTTTTGATTTATGTATCTATGTTAAAAGTATTGTTATACCCGCCCGTAGTCGGGCCGGATCCAGTACAAATATGAACAGTTTGATTTTAGACACAAAAGTATAAACCAGTAAAATGGTAAGTGAACAGTAAGGTTGGCATAATATCAAACATCTAGACTTGACGTCTACCTTCCATTTCACTTATCTTTTCATTTGACAGGCATTACGTCTGAGAAGTAAGATCCTTAGACGACGGCTTAGGGATTGGGAGAATATGTCATCATGTATGCTGTCTTTAAAATATATTGAAGATGAGACATATACGCTTCAGGGCATCTTTATTTGTGTCAGCATTTCTACAAACCTTTTTATGTGTTGTAATCGTTAGTTATCAAGCCGGTAGAAAGTACTTTTATTATGACTATAAGACTGCTAGGACACCGACAATGGTAAATTTTACTTGTAGAAAAATCGTGATGAGGTTAATTTATTATAAGAAATTCGTACCCTATATACTAAGGAAACTTTATATTGGGAAATAATACAAATATATTTTCTTTCTTTTTCGAAAACTGAGTTTTTTTTTCAAAAATATTAAATTGAAAATGAATATTATTTATTTAAAGGGCACGTTTGTCAATAACTAGGTATTCTTTGTTTGTCATTTGAAACACTGCGTAATCCAAGTTGGTTGATATCTCGCGATCTTACAATGTCGTAAAACAATGCGAGGCTTTTCTGGGTGAACTTATTGTGTTCGCTCTCAAACCAAACTGTTGACTTTTACTATATAAAAACTAGCTTCGTATTCTAAACTTAACGTTTTAGTGAGATGACAACTCATGTATAAGACTGTGATGACTAAGATGTGATTAATTATTAAATTGGGCAACCAATAAACATATCGTATCGGAATATTCTGACGTTCTGTGAAAGTACGTTTTTGAAGGTCCATTGTGTAAGTATCCTTCTATAATTGTAAATATTCATGGAACGGTATACGTACATATACTTACCGCAAATTCAGTCTACCGAAGTGGAATTGGTTAGCTCTGATTAAGGAGTTGTTTGTTCCACTGTTTTCTTACTATACTGTAGCGTGTATCTGCTTAATTAGTTTATCTATTTTCAAACACGAACGCGAGGCTAGATATAAAATATAAATGGCAAACCAATATTTTGTAGTAAATAGATAAGGAGAACCCGCTTCGAATATAGGTAAAGGATGTTAAACGCAAACTTTTGTGAAAATCGGCGAACACCCTTTTCTTTATCCGTTTGCTTCTCATTTTAATTCAATTTACTGGATGAAGGAGAAAAAGTAATCTCCCGGGTTGGGTCGGGACACGCTACAGAGAGATTGGAAGTCATCGCCGCAGTATTGGGACGAACTCATATACTTTTATGGCAGTGAAAGTTTTTTTATTCGCGGCAGAAGAAAAAAGATTCGTGCTCCTTGCGAACCCTCTCATATGTGAGCCGCATACGTGAACCACTATGAATACGAGGATGAGGAATGAAAACATTAGAAGTCTGCTCATTTTTATCTTAAGTAAAATATAGCACGCGTGGTTTTTGCTACCAGTGATACTACTTTTACCGAACGTTGTGTTCTATTTTGACGCCAGATTACTTTTTACTCTGGACTCTCATGTTGATAAACGTTCAATTACTCGGAGTAGAGCACACATTGGAAGGAGAAAATTTGTCTCCTCAGATACAGAGGCTTCAGACCGCTTATGATCACAAAATGAGAGAGAAAAAACCTAAGCTCTGAACAAAAGTTCATAGTTTTCAAATTTCCTACCCGAGCGGGAAAGATTCACTCCATAACTCTCTTGCATCATTACGCCCAACGTGTGTTGTTCAAAGTACAGACGACAGTAAGCGAATAGTAGGTAAATAGGCTACTACTAAGATTAGGAAAGAAAGCCTGTTATTATTAAGATACTATCAGATTCTTCTTCACTGGCAAGGGAACCAGCTCTTAAGCTAAGATATATTTAAATTTTACGTCATTTTTTAATTATATATGTCGATTTTTTAATTAAATAAATTGAAGATGAGACATATACGCTTCAGGACATCTTTATTTGTGTCAGCATTTCTACAAACCTTTTTATGAGTTGTAATCGTTAGTTTTCAAGCCGGTAGAAAGTACTTTTATTATGACTACAATGCTAGGACACCGACAATGGTAAATTGTACTTGTAGAAAAATCGTGATGAGGTTAATTTATTATAAGAAATTCGTACCCTATATACTAAGGAAACTTTATATTGGGAAATAATACAAATATATTTTCTTTCTTTTTCGAAACCTAACTGAGATTTTTCTTTCAAAAATATTAAATTGGGTAACCAATAAACATATCGTATCGGAATATTCTGACCATTGTGTAGGTATCCTTCTATAATTGTCAATATTCATGGAACGGTATACGTACACATACTTACCGCAAATTCAGTCTACCGAAGTGGAATTGGTTAGCTCTGATTAAGGAAGGAGGTAAATAGGCTACTACTAAGATTAGGAAAGAAAGCCTGTTATTATTAAGATACTATCAGATTCTTCTTTACTGGCAAGGGAACCAGCTCTTAAGCTAAGATATATTTAAATTATACGTCATTTTTTAATTATATATGTCGATTTATACATTATATTGGGAAAAATAATAAAATAATCGGTATTGGAAATTTAAGAAAAACAATTAAAATCTCCCTTTGAACCGTTATCATTTCCATTTAAATTATCCTGATGACGTTCGACGTGCCTAATCAAACATTAAGTAGCAAGAAAATCTTTTTTGTGTTAATAAAATGTACGGGTATAAATAGTCAAAAAGATCATCAGGTTATTTATTTCGGTCTTCATATTTCCTTATATCTTCGTCTCCGCGGAAAATGTATCTGGGCTTAAAGGGAAAGTAGGTAATACTAAACCGGACCCGAACAGCGAATATGTGATACGCGGCACCTAATATATCACAGAGGCAAAACTTTAATCTTACTACTTCCTAGTCCCCAAACTGTACCTAAACGATACATAAATTACATTCACACACTGCTGTCGAAAGTCGTTATAGAAAATGTGTTATAATATCTCGAACAATACGCAAAGGAACATTTTATATACTGATTTTATTTCGCTTTTCACATTAGTACTTACACAAATGCGAGTGGAATATTTGCAATACACAATCCTTCTGAGTCCATATTCACGCTAGAGTACCATTATGGATAGTCCAAATCTCTCAAGAATTTGATATGTTCATGAACTTGTTCCGAACACGCAATGCGTAACATTGAAATGTTCCGTATTTGCATATGTATGTGATACAGAAATCTTAACGATAACAAATTTATCGGGATTTGCAATCTTTTAGACGTCGGTGCGTGACTGCGCGCTGCCGTACTAGCGAGCATTCTTGTACCGTGTATTCTTTGTTTACGATTACAGCTCTCATATTAAAAATATAGGTACCTGAATGGTTGATATAAATAGTTCCCTTGTTCACATGGCGACATACTTCATTGTTCGCAGCCAAATAATATTACTTTAATATACTGTATTCATAAGGCGAGTATGGTTTCGAGAGCTCCTTTTAGAAAGAGGCTGCCTTAGCATCTCTTGTTCAAAATCGAACCTGCCCGACTGGGAATGTACCTCCATTTTCCAGAAAATCAGCTATATAAAAAAACAGTTCATTAATTTGTATTATGCTTTATTTTCTACGTTCGTCTACGTCTGTATACATTACACATTAATATTGTTTTTGAATCACAGACTTACCGAAAAAAGCTATCGGATGTTTGCTAAAAAGTAGCAAAGGAAACTGCTGAAAGCACTTTAGCTTCACCATATTTGATCTGAAAGCGACGTTTCAGCATTAATATCCACGTCACGAAAAAAATTGGTAGACTGTGCCCCCAAGGTGTATTCGTTTGTAGAAGGACGTGCTTTAGCGTCTGCAATAGAAATCTTTCCTTATGTTTAACAATTGGTCGAGCTTCATCAATAAAACCAGAGACTATGAAAATGTTGATGATAAATGTAGCGCCTATTTTTCGGAAAAATTCTGTCGAGTACGTATGCTCATTTTGTGCCTTGACATCTAAGAAACTAACTGTTCAAGTAATTTAAGAATTATAAATACGAGTTGTGTCGTTACGCGAGAAAACATAAATTTTCTTGCTGATTGAAGTCCTAATGAAGTAAGTTAATTACACTACGATAGAACAATAGTTTAGGAAATCTTCCGAATATTCATAGCAAACCTTAATCGCACCTTATTTTTATTTTACAACGTAATTACAATACAGTTACTGTCATGTACATTATCACGGTTGTCATTTGGCTTCAAAAACCTGCTCTACATTTCAGTGCATGTGCAGTAGAGACTTGTTAGTTCGTATTTGAAGTGAATATTTTAAACTTTCCATGGCATATTTGTAATTATTCTAATTTTATTTGCATATATTTACAACTCGTTGAACGAACATGTATGTGACGAATTTATTTTTGTCCTTAAAATAGTGCTCATCCATAGAAACGATCTGAAAATATAAAATTAAATACAATAAATTTACCATATTAAATGCCAAAAAAATAACGTTAAATATTGCCAGCTCTCCTGAATCATTGACGAAGTTCCATAATGTACCGCAATCATTTCAATTCATTTTATGTTAATGGCATATGGATTGGAATCGTTTGATGTATGACCCCACGCACCTCGTACACAAAGACATCAATCGTATAAATACGAAGAGGGTGAACGAACTTGTATTCCAAGCAAGCATTAAGTTTTCTAAGATCCCATTTGTAAAGCTGTGCACTAAGTGGTAATGCTATGTGCACTATTTGTATTCAGTAGTGATCTATCTAACGCTGAATACGATTAGTCATTTGATTGCCGAATATACCCTTTTTATATGCTAGCTTATACTTAGTAAATAAAATACCTGAGTTTCTTACTTATTTTTTTCACTCGTTCATTTTTTTTTATTTTTTTATTTACACTTCATGCAAAATACAGTTTGCACAGGCGGACTTAATGCCGTAGGCATTATCTACCAGTCAACCTTTGGGTGATGCTGAGATAAACGAGGCAGGTATGAAGTGAAGAAGACACAAAACATGAGAAACTAATTATATAATTTATTTGAATATACATAAATATAATACAATTATATATATACTTACACTATATAATATATATGAAATATATACATATATAAACATACATACATATATTATTCTGATACAATGGGGGTGAAGAAAATAAATTTCAATTTGATGATTCCACTTTAGTATCGTAGTATTGTCGTACATTTGCCCTGAACGTGTTGCGGTTCGTTGCCATCCTGATTTGAGGAGGAAGCGCGTTCCAGAGAAGAATGGACTGGACAAAGAATGAAGAGTGAACAAGACTGGATTTATGAGGGGGACAGAGAAGGAGACGATTGTCAGTAGAGCGGAGATTTTTTGCGTGACTAGAGCCAAGATATTGGAAGTGAAAGGTAAGGTAAGAAGGAGCATTAGGAGAGTGAAGGAGGGAGAATAGCGTGGTTACAGCACGCAAGCTACGTCGCTGCCGAATTGGCAACCATGAAAGTCGGGACCGGTGCTCAGACACGTGATCGTACTTGCGGAGGTTGAAGATGAAACGAATACAATTGTTGAGAAGTCGGTCAAGTTTATTAAGCAGATCTGCATTCAGGTCAGCATAGCATACATCACAGTAATCTATGACGGGGAAGATCAAAGTCTGCACAAGCATTGTCTTGGTCTTGATGGGAAGAAAGTTTTTCAACCGGTAAAGAGACCGCAGGGTGCCGGTAACCTTTCGACTAATTTCAGCGATGTGTGGTCGCCAACTGAGCGTTGCATCGATATGCAAGCCGAGATCTTTCACGGAAGAGCTAATTGGTATGATGGACCTGTTGAATATGATCGGTGGTAGACATGTAGTGTCCACTCTGCTCATAGATCGTGAACTACCTACTATTATTGCCTGACTCTTGGCGGGATTCACTGCAAGTCCAAAAGAGTCACACCACTTTTTGATTTTGTCTAAGTCACTGTTCACTAAATCAATCGCTTGAGATAAATTTTCTACACCAGCTTGCGAGTATATTTGTAGGTCATCGGCGTACAAATGATACGCACACTGAAGATCAGAGGTTATGAGGTTAATAAATAGCGAAAACAGAAGAGGAGAAAGAATGCCACCTTGTGGAACGCCAGTGTCAAGATCACTCCAGCCTGATGAAGATTCATCGACCTGAACTGACTGCTGACGTCCCTGAAGATAAGACGAGAACCATTCAAATGCCTCCGGAGAGATCATCAGATGGGAAAGGATGGATAAGAGTATGTAGTGACTGACGGTATTGAAGGCGTTAGAAAAGTCAACAAGAACTAGTACGGTAGTCTTTGTATCTTCCATGCCCGCCCCAATATCGCCAATAACTTTAAGCATAGCAGAGACTGTGCTATGGCCAGGTCGGAATCCGGACTGTAGTGGACTAAGAAGTTTGTTCTGGTGAACATAATAAGTTAATTGCTTATGGACACAGGCTTCAAGGACTTTGGACAAAAAGGTTAGGATGGATATGGGTCGATAATGACTGGGTAATGTAGGTTTGGGAACTTCGGGGAGCGGACGAACAAAGGCTTTACGCCATAAAGTGGGAAAGGACCTGGACTCTAGAGAGAAGTTGATTATGTGTGAGATTATAGGAAGGAGTTGGTCGAGGATGGTAATGATCATGTGTCGGCTGATATTGTCACAACCAACAGCCTTAGATTTAATGGAAAGGATTACTCTTTTGATCTCATCCGTTGACACTGGGGAAAATTAAAAAGAGTTCACATTATGGCTTGGTAAGCCAGCTATGTGATTTATCGTTTGACTGATGGTAAGGCGATCCAAGGGAGTAGAGGTACAGAAGTGACGATTGATATCGTCCAAACCAATAGTCCCAGAAAAATCTGAATAGCTGGCTTTACCGATACCTAGAGTTCCAAGGAACTTCCAAATATCGGCAGGAGAAGAAGAAGATATATTATTGAAAATGTGGTGGCGTTTAGCATTGCGTATCATTTGATTACACCTATTCCTAACTTTCTTAAAGGCTAACCAGTTTTCTTCACATCGGTCTCTTTTGAATTTTCTAAAGGCCCGGTCCCTGCGCCTCATAGCCATACGGACCCCTGTGGTTATCCAAGGGGCAGGCGGATGCTTAAGCCTAATTCGTTTTAAAGGGGCATGTTTATCATATAGATCGAGAATAACTTCGTTTAAGACCTGAACTTTCTCGTCAACTGTAACGGCAGCAAACAGTGGCTCCCAATTAATAGCAGTGGCATCCCCACGCAGCCTATCTAAGTCAATACGACTAAAACAACGCCTGTGCAGTACTTTAGGTCGAGATTTCGGGGGCTTTAGGATATATGAGAGGAAGATGAGGTCATGATGTGAGAAGCCAGGAGCAGGGTGTTGGCCATGGGACTGAACTAGAGAGGGGGAGGACGTGAACATTAGGTCTAACCAGGTGTCTTCACCATTTGTGTTCATATATGTGGCTTGGAGAGGTAAAATATGGAGATTGGTTGAGTTAATTATACGAAGGAGCTTACGGGTGAGAGGAGAATTAGGATTAAGGAGATCGGTGTTAAGGTCGCCCATGATAACGTGATGGCTATACTCAGACCCTAAAGTTTCAAGTACCGTTTCGAAATCGGTGAAGTAATCAACAGAGGGAGGACAGTAAACCACACCCAGAACGGCTTTGGTCCCTTTGATACAAACCTCAAGAAAGAGAAACTCTGCGGAAGCAGGAGAAACAGATGAAGACGCAGTAAGGATTTTGTGTGGTAAGTCACACCGAAGATAAATCGCTACCCCACCACCCCTCCGCTCAGTTCGATCATTCCGGATTAAAATAAAACCAGGAAGAGGGTAAGTGGTAGACAGCAATTGTGGTTTGAGCCAAGTCTCAGAAATCAGGATGGCATGAACGTTAGTATTAGAGAAAGTCTCTAAAAATAAATATTATATAAAAATGAATATTATGCTTGGCTTTTATTTCTAGATGATTAATATAGGTAATAATAATATGAATACCTAATTTTTTTACGGTGGAGGTACCGATTACCTCGTGTTGTGTGCAAATATTAAGGCAACAGCCAAATGGGGTTAGATCTATTGCTGACAACAACCATGTTTATGTGCAGGCCTGGCCCTGATGATCTCATCAAAATTAGGTCATCATTTAACTGTCGGTAAAGTATAACTCGGCAATCGGTACGGTCAAATATTTAAATAAAGAAATATTCTTCATCATTCATACCTGATAATTATGTTCTTTCGCCAGCGTTAAACAATAACAAGCCGTACAAAAAGAGCAGAGCAACACCAAGAATACAAATCCTTAATCTCGCCACAAATCTCATCTGATCGGAAAGCTAATATGAAAGGAAATCAGAATGAGCGAAATAATGTACTACACAATACATATTACTACACAATATAAAAATTACTACATAATTTTCGCCACATGTGCCATATTGAATTTGCCAAAGTGACAGTGGAGTAAGGAAATTTAATAAAAAAAAGTGATCTTTATTATTTTGCCATATCCTTTTGTTTGCATGATAAATGTTGCCACTTTGATGAAACTTTAAATGAATACCGAAACGAATCGACTTTCATTGGAAGCAAAAACTGTAAATAAAATATATATACTCTTATATTTACTCTTTAGAGGAAAACAGTAAACAGACATTACCAATTTTTATTATAATTACTTGTTACGTTTCCGCCAGTTCGATCTACAGATCTCCACCAATACATGCTCAGTAAACCTGATTTAGATAGCAAACTATATGACTTACCTACGGCAATTTGCAGAATCAGTTCCAACTGGGGACTGCCCCTCCATCTTACAGAAGACAGCAGTGAAATAATACCGCTTTGATGTAGTGTTTGTTTCTGCGGTGAGTAAGGTTGCCAGTGCTCCACGACTCGTGGAGCACGAGGATAAGCTGCGCTAGTAGTAATGCTGCTAGCACAGTGAGTCCCCATCAATAACAGGCTTGGTAACTCGTTAGTGATATCCCTGGTATTGCTAACGGCTATATGCTACGGTGACTGCTTACCATCAGATGCTTACCATGCTAGTGTACCATA
Organism: Falcaria lacertinaria; assembly: GCA_951449985.1. NCBI lineage: Eukaryota > Metazoa > Arthropoda > Insecta > Lepidoptera > Drepanidae > Falcaria > Falcaria lacertinaria. The sequence continues at coordinate 4,448,823 of OX602124.1, forward strand.
AAAATCATTATAAGGACACAGCGTATGCTTTCCTAATAATTCATCAGTAAGTATAAATACATTATTATTCGTTGTAAAAAAATATGAAATAAGTATAATCTATCGGACCTGACTAATTTATATTTATTATCTTCTTTACTACTTTTTCTTGTATTCATAATTAAATGTCACAAAGATCTGTAACAATGCCTTTTCAAAGTAAGAACCTTCTGATCACATAGTAATTTATCTAGTCTACATGAACTATACAGATGGTTACCTCAGAAGCTCTCTATGCATCACTATTCCTTCGACTAATCCCTTGTTCAATGTCTCCGCAGTAAAGCTTAAGTCTCCAGACTGGCTTTGTCTATCAAATTGTTCTTTGAGGCCATCAAAGTAATGCCCCATAGAGACGAGTTTCAAATTGTACATGATCAAATACGACATTGTTAAGGTGTCCACTGACACTGTCAAGGTCACGTGACTACACATCAATAAAGAGAAGATTACAGTAGTGAGAACTTTGTAGTTGACAGTGAATTGTTGTCGTAAGTCGGATAGTATGTATGCGACTACGGTCACAAAATGCTACCCTGAAAGTAAAGTAAATAATGATAAATTAAGTCCACTGAATTATATAAACTTTTCTTTTCAATTACTAATTAGTCAACTGGTTTCTGCATAAAGACATATACCCGCCTATGTTGCTTTTTATTGTTTGCTCCGTACCTTCGTATAACTTCCGCAATCCTTCAAATACAAAGCAAATGAGCGATCCCTACACGGGTACAAAATTTATAGGCCACAATATTTATTTTAACAATGCGGTACTTCTCTGCCATCAAGAAGGTTGTTCGTATTTTTCGCAAACTCTAACCATATTTTAGTTAGCATCTTTATCATATTATTGAGGATGAAGGAGAAAATATTTTATATCGTCACAATCGTGTGGCTCGTCCTCAGGGATGTCCCCGATCACAACCGCCATAATTTCTAATGCACTCATGAAACTATACGTGAGTATCAGTAGGGAGCTGTATAGTCTATAAAATAATATTTGATCATCTCCTATCATATTTTGTCGTACCAAACGTTCCAAGAGCCTACCGGTTATATTTTACCCCAAAAAAATTCAATATGTAATAGTTCCTCATTTCGTCTTATGTTGATTATGGTCAAAGTTTAATTATATGCATAGCTGTCCCAACAGACGTTGTCTTGTCTTAGCTATGAATTCAAATGTGAAATACACAATAGAAAAAAGGACCTTTAGTTTATCCCAAAATTTTTTGATCCTGGGCGGGTCTTTAGAATTATATAAATAAGGATTTATGACTGTAAGCTGAGAGAAAATTGTATGATATCTAATAATAATAGTGATGTACAAGTCTCTGTTTACCCCGAAACCAAAATGACACGTAAGAAATCGCTTATTGGATATTATACTCACGTCGAGTTTGGCTTAGTTAGTAATGGAAACAAACTAATCAAACACGTACTGTTTAAGCTGGTTACTCAATGACAAATGATCCTCAATTTTATTAGTTCGCCGTTCCAGAAAGTTCCTAATGGCGTTATGTTGATCGGGTACTTTTGTATAAATATTGAAACAGGATGTTCCGCAGTTTGCATTAGAGCTGTTATGAAATATGTCATTCTTATTTAAATTTGATTACCTAAGCTTAGAAAAACTCATTGTTACAGGCCGGGGTATAAACCTGGGCCTATCAGATGGACAGGCCGTTGCTTCAACAACAAGGCCACCACGGCTTCATCGATAATAAGATATTGATCAATTAGGACTTAAATCGATTGAAGTCCTAATTTTTAAGACCTTGGATATGTTTTGCAATCAGTACAGTTTACTTTTTCCCATTGACATTCCTGCACGGGAATGATACTGTGATTCCATGTCCCATCACTAACCCACCACAACACTGGGAGTCATAACATTATCATCAAATTCAATTTCTGCAAATCAATTAAACACCAGCTGCTTGCTACAAATTGATGAGTGATATTCTTGCTTCACGAACCAGTAGTTTGTAAATACCTCCTCATTACTGTGTTATACTTATAAGTTATCTTATTTCAATGCCGGAGCACCTAATACTTATTAAGCAAACTTGTTTTCTCATATAAGTGAAATTGTAATTTCTTGATGAGAGATAAATATTCTTTAACCCGATATTAGTTAGGAGACCAGCCATTAAGTAGTCTATTCGTCACTGTAATCTCGGTTTTTTGTTTCTAGTTAAGGGATCCCTAAACCAGGTAATTGGTTACTTACCTCTTGTAATTGTAATTTACGTAGAACTTGTTAATGACTTGAAAGCCGTGAAACTTGACGGCTGGAATTAATCAATGTTTTATTAGTGGCAAGGAATACACACTAGTCCGGCAAATAGTGTTCTTATAAAGTTAAATTACTTTTACCTCACAGAGGCGAAACTTCCGTATCGGCCAAAGATGTTAGCTGGGATTTGATTAATTATAATTTTGTTTATCCCGCTTCCGGCCTCCGTTGTTTGTGTTTACGTAAGAAATCAACAACTATTTATACGTACATAACAATAAAATGTATTATTATGGATTGAAAAGATTGGAAAATCTATGAAAAATTAATCAATATTATATTTGGTACGTAATATCTCAAGGAATTAAAAACTTAAACAAAAAATATATATATTTTATGAAAACTAATTTTGTTGAAAAGCATGAAACTACATTAAATTAAGTAATACGTATCTGAAGTCCAATAAAAAATATGTGAACAGTTTTTTTCGTAGTGATTTGTTTGTCACAGCAAAGCGTCGTCGGGTTATATATGAAAATTCTGTGAAGTCATAACCTTCCACGTTTTGAGTTGCACACGAGTGTACAAATTTGTCTTACTTCGCAGTTGCTCGCTGCGTCGCTGGCATTGGGCCAGCCCCAAAATGGACGTACGAAGATAATAAAGTGCAGTATACAATACTAAATTTTTCACTTATAAGCCCCACTGTGACTTATTGCGCGGTCGTAGACATTAAGAAGTATTTAAATTAAAGCGCCAATAATAAATGAATGCCTACTTAAGCTTGCTTAACTTAAGATTTGAGCTTACACAAAAAAGTATTTCTCAGAACTTAGAAACATAAAAATAAACATAATTTTAAATTTAACATATTTTTCCTAACATCACGTACGAAATATGCTATACTTCAAGTTCATCGACATTAGAGTATTATAATATCACTGTCAATTAAGGCTTTTCCACTTCCACGTTGTGCTGTGTCGATGTACTGACACTTCTAGGGTGGTTGTGTCGGTAATTTATTGCACACCAGTTTATTGCCCCGCTGCGGATTTGGGAAATGGTCCACCTCTGCGGTGGTTTCTATACAATCGACCTTGTTTGTGGTTGCATGCGCACGTAGGTACGTACCCATATTCAATTATATATCGCCATAGTATTATGTAATATATGGAATATATATTATGTATATATTATGAAATAAATAAATTATTAACTAATTTTAACTTAAAATTCGGTCGAAAAATACATGCGAAGAATCCACTGAAAGAATCGGAATGTATGGCTAGGAGTCTGAAGAGTCTATTTACCCTAATGCGATATAAAAGATAAAACAAAAGTTGGGTTTTATATGAAAGGATTATAACTAAACCGTTTAAAGCAACGCCAAGGAAATACAATAACCTTTGATGTTTTAAAAATAATGTTTAAATAATCTGATCGAATATTTATTTGCTAAATAGAAATGGCATTTTCAATTTTCGCTTTTTTTCCTTTTGTAGCAAATTCCCATATAATTCTAACGAAAAAGCTAATGCATATGTAACCCAGGCACCCACGCTTAAAATATATCCGGCTAAAAGCCTCGAGACTCCATCGGACATTGAGCGATGAGGTGTTAATTGGTGGGTGGAACCTACTTAACTCTGATACAATACATTTATGTCTTAACATACGATGTAAGTATATTTCAACCTACTACTAACATTGTAACTATATACTTCAGAAGAAATAATTCTGCATATTGGTTTTTCTGATGAAGTTTTGTTGAGTTCTATCTAAGTATCTGGAAATTTCAAGTCAAGTCACCTCTCAATTACACTATACTACTACGGTGCAGGAGACAGTAGTATTAGTTTTAGTCATATTACGAAATCCCAAATCAGATATCTGAGAAAATTAGTAAACAACCTCCTGGGATAAATCTTTGGTTAAGTTGAACTAAGTTGTATGTAATTTATTAGTATTTTATAGATAAAAGCTATTGTTCCAATTTATCGTAAATCCTAATACTCGGACTGTACGCCCGAGAAATTGCTTGTGTAATAATGTCCGACCATTAATGTCAAAAGGAATTTAAATATATACTCTTATCGCTGACGTACCAAATTACAAAAGCGCTTAAGCAATAATATAATTTAAACGAAAAAATAAATATTCATAATTGTGACAGGATATCACATGGTTAGCATAATATAGTACTAATTACACATTTTGGCCGGCGGGAGGTGAGATGTTATGTATTCAGTAGCGTCTTGCAAACGTCAAGACTCTAAACCTTAAAGCTACAATTTATGTGCTGTCTTTGGATAACTGCAGTACAAATAGTGCACCATATGATCCTTAATTTCTTTAAGAAATCCTCTTACTTAGCTAAATTACTAAAGTTTTAGTTCTATGCTATGCAAAGATACAAAGTCAAGTACATAATTTGAAGGACAGTGAACCAGCCACTCATCAGCCATAATGAACTTTATCAAGTGAAAATTCACCAAGTACTTGGTATATATGAGCGGCTAAGTGCTAACAACGTTTATAGGTGCTTAACTAGAGTATACCGATAAAAACTTAAAGGATTGATATGTGTTTATTGGTTTATTTTATAGGTATTTATGGATGAATTAACATAGTCACGCTCAACGGTAAGTGCGCAGTAGCAGGTGTTTAAAAACGCTGTAAAACTTACTATAGGCTTCATAAATATTTTAACAACGCATCGGTAGTGAGTAGAGAGTTAACATATTGTTATAAAGTATAGTATACAGAAAACCAAACTTAATTTTATGAAAAGACCCGTTACATGCACCACCCAAAAACATAAATAGCGCTCAGACATTATCACACAGCGCCATTTGACGCCAAACTAATCAAAGCATGTACTACAGGAACTAGCAGCTGATCGACTACTGATATACTTATATGTATTTGTGAATACATACCAAACACCTAGACGCAAGGCAAATATTTATCACACAAATATTTCCCCGTGGGAATCGAACCACGACCTCTTGCGTAGCAGTCAGGTATACCTTCTAACCACTAAACCAGCGGGCTCGTCATCCAGAATGTAATTGTATAAAGTAACTTGTCATATTACTAAGCAGAAAAATCGTTGCCATCGGGCAAAATACCATTATTAGGATCCTCTGTTTGTTTTATAGATGTGGAGCCCATACGTCTTCTAATATGATCGGAGATATAACCGTCGCATGCGGCCGCTATCTTTCCGCAAGTAATGTCGGGTATTTGTCTCGGCCCAGCTCCATAATTCAGTGGATTCATCCTTTTCTCCATCTATCAGTTTCATTAACGAGCATCTACACTGCGATGGATCGACGTCGATCTATGGTTGAGCGTCCGGGTCAAATTTGTGTAAAAACTTCCACCAAACAAAGGACCCTTTCTTTTTTATGCAAGTCATCAGGATTAACATTCTAAATAAAAATATTATAGAAGGCACATTAACATATTTTTATTTTATCATCCTCTTCCACAGACATATATATGGACAAAGAGTCTAGTACAAAATTCAAAATAAAATAGTCCGGAGCTCACCCATATGAACTTGGATATATTATTATACAAATCTAAAACACTCTTAATTCTATATTATCAATAAAAAAAAAAAAAAACCGCTGTCACCTGAGCACCCCGCAAAATCATCCTGCTGCATTTTCTAGGAAATTTTACCCGTTGAAATTGTGTTTCATATGTGCATATTGTGGAAAAAAATACCTACACGTACAAATATATGGAAATTCTGCCACAAAAAGAACCTAATAGTTTGAAAAAGTTATAAATATTTGGCCTCTTGTCATTTATGTCAGTCACACAATATGTCAACAAAACATCTCCTAGTGCTAATAAATAATCAGATGGAAAAGGATGATAACAAGAGGACGCTCAAGAGCGGAAACACGCGCACGCCCTTCACCACCAGTGCCCGTCCCGTCATCTCCGCGCTCGTCTGGGGGAAGCGAGTACGCAACCCCTCCCACCAGTACGTCGAGTGACGAGGATGGGCCCTCGCCGCCTCCGCCGCCGCCACGACCTGTGCCACGCGCGCGGCCCCCGCTGTCGGTGGTGTGGTGCGCCGCATGCGATGGACTTCTCACTTAAATGAGAACTGCATGCGCGCCTATTTTGGGGCAACAGAGGGAGGAACTAGCCTGACTGCGTATCGTGATCGGATGCTGTCTCTATTTCAGTCCCTTGGACCAACTGTCACCGTATCCGCCCAACGACTGTCGGATCAAGTGCGGGCTATCTATCGTCGCAAGCTGCTAGATGAATCCGTGCTTGAGCGGCTTCGCCTGGAGGCTCTATCTGCTCGCCCGGCTTCTGCTTCGATGCGGAGTCAGTCAGTGTCGCAATCAACCTCGGAGTCTTTAATTGCCTCCACAATTTTGGCGGCGCAGGAAGGCACCGTGAACGACGCTGATGACGGTGCGAGTATGACCGTGAATAACCAGGTCACTGAGCAATTGAGGAGGGCTTTGGAGGATGCGATTCTGCAATATCGCTCCACACCAGACTCTAGGCCACGCCTGCCGCGTTTGCCCTCGCATAGACGTAATCTGGCGCTAATGGGGGCCCCCGACATTTTGTTGGCCCCGTATTTCCGTAGTACCGAAAGTCTCACCGATGCTCATTCGTTGCTGTACTGTGGGGCAATCGCGGTGTGTCCTGTGGCTGGGGTCAAGTTTCCCGCCACTGATCGAGCACCGCGTGTTGCTGGACATGCGCCTGCGTGGCAGCAACGAATTGAGCATCGCATCAGCATGTACAGGTCCCTTATTGCAAGGCTGATATGCTTTACCCGGGGTAACAATCGGCCGCGGGTCATGCGCTCCGTGAACCAGGCATTTGTGGGCACTGGTATCACACCCCGAAATTATATGGCCTGTGTCACGGAACGCATTGATTTTCTTAAGCAGAAGGTGTATGCGTGGGCGAACCGTATTCGTCGGTACAGGGAGCGTGTGGATAGATACGAGCAGAATCGCCTCTTCCATAGTGATCAAAGGAAGTTATACTGGAAGTGGGAGGGATCCGACCGATGTGTGAGTGGCGGGCCTTTACCAGATGCCAGTGCTATGGTCAACTTTTGGCGCGGTATTTGGTCGGTGCCCGTCGTGCACGTGGAAGGCGAGTGGATGCGTACTGTCGAGCGAGAGTGTGAGCCGATCGAGCCTATGGCTCCCATAAATATAGAGCCTGCAGACGTAAGTTGTGCAAAACGTGCGACCCAGAATTGGAAAAACCCAGGCCTGGACGGGTTGCACAACTTCTGGATTAAGTGGCTCCCAAGCTCGCACTCATGCTTGGCAGTGCAATTTCAACAAGCTATTGAAAGTAATTTCCTTCAAAATTTCATGACTACTGGTGTTACTTCCTTGCTCTACAAGTCCGGTGGTGCCACTGAGGCTAAAAACTATAGACCCATTACCTGTTTGCCTACGCTGTACAAACTCCTTACATCCATTTTGAGAGCAAAAATTTACTCGCATATTGTTGCAAACAATATTTTGGCTACAGCTCAAAATGGATGTAGGGTTGGGTCCCGTGGCACTAAGGAGCTTCTCCTCATTGACACGACCAATTGCCAACAAGTCCGACGGAACAAAGGAGCTCTCTCAGCTGCCTGGATTGACTATAAGAAGGCTTATGATTCGGTGCCTCACTCATGGCTGGGGAGGATCTTAGAGTTATATAAAGTTGATTCAACTCTAAGATCCTTCTTTAGCACGTGCATGGGGCAGTGGACCACAGTCCTTCGGTAACCAGGTGGTGGTAACAGCTTCTATGGCCCGCTGGACAAATGAGAATTGGCGCAAACCAACCGTACTTGGTACTGATGACCGTAGGAACGTATGTAAGGGCAAGGAGCTTCATGGGCGGTTCTATCGAACGTTAACTGGGCCCGATGTTGATTTCCTCGCATCAGTGAACTGGCTACGTTTCGGTGACCTCTTTGGGGAAACCGAGGGTTTTGTCTGTGCGATTGCAGATAAGGTTATCAAGACAAATAACTATCGGAAATACATCATGAAGGATGGTACGGTAGACATCTGTCGGGCGTGCCGCCGTCCTGGAGAATCACTCCGGCATGTAATTTCCGGTTGTTCTCATCTTGCTAATAGCGAGTATTTGCACAGGCACAACCTTGTAGCTAGGATCATCCACCAGCAACTTGCTCTTCGATATGGACTTATTGAGTCAGAGGTACCATATTACAGGTACGTACCGCAGCCAGTTCTCGAAAATGGTCGTGCCACGCTCTACTGGGACCGTTCTGTCATTACGGATAGGACTATTGTAGCCAATAAGCCTGATATCGTGCTGACAGACCGGTCCCAACTCCGGGCAGTACTCGTTGACATCACCATCCCGCATGACGAGAACCTCGTGAAAGCCGAGAAGGAAAAGCTCAGCAAGTACCTTGACTTGGCTCACGAGGTGACCGTCATGTGGGGGGTTGACTCGGCGGTCATTGTCCCGATAGTCGTTTCTGCGAACGGTCTCATAGCGAAGAGTCTCGACCAACACCTCAAGACGCTCTCGCTCGATGGTTGGGTCAAGGGCCGGATACAGAAGGCAGTACTCCTCGACACGGCACGCATTGTCAGGAGGTTCCTCACTTTGTAACCCTAACCACCGGTAGCTTGGGCTCGCGCTTCGTTATCGGTGGCTCCCTAGTTTTGTTGTTTTTTTTTTATAATGTGTTTTTTTGTAAGAATATTGTAAAAAAAACCAAAACTAAGATGTAAAATAAATAAAGAGAATAATAATAATGTTTGGACATGATAATGTCCAACCTCTGCCTCGGCCTCATCTGGGGCCAGATGGCGCTGTGTGATAACACAGCGCCATCTGGCCCCAAACTAAGCAAAGCTTGTACTATGGGAACCAGCAGCAGATACAATACTTATATACTTTTTGTTTGTAAATACATACTTATAATACATACCAAACACCCAGACGCAAGGCAAACATATTTGTCACATAAATGTTAGCCTTTTTGTGAATGTAGCGTGTAAAATACAGATTGTTTTGGTTGATATGGTGATTGTTTTAACAATTAATTCATTTAAAATAAAAATACCTATGAATTTATAGAGCACAAAAATATAATTATATCCTTTTTATACACAATATCATTGATAATATCATAAAAAAATATCTACTCACAAAAAAAATGATACTCCAGCAGCTTTCTTCGTTTCGTTCGGTAGTTTTAAAAAATTTCATACAAAACCGCATTGTGCCGTGACTTTTGATCGCGATTCGCATATCTTCGCGCGTTTTCCACGTTATTTGTCTGGGACACTTTTGAGCGCAGACCCGACTTTTGAGCGCAGACCCGAAATGAATGTATAAATAGATCAGTGTCCTCTTCATAATCTGACGCAAAAATGTAAAGCTTTAAGACGACAGTCTTAATCGATGATTTATTTATCGTTAATCGGTTGGTTAATTTCTGTCAGAATTAAGACGCTAGTCTACATGCACCTTTATAAAAGTCCGCTGTCGACACATCACTCAGGCATGTTAACGTTATATATGATATCACATATCGCGTAAAAAATGTATAGAGCTGCGAATAGTGCTCGTGTTGTTGTTTTGCGGCACACTTTTGATGCCTCTTTCACACATTATGCACTACCTCGGGCAGCGAGCCGTTACCTCATACTTTGTTGATAAAGCGGATTGAAAATTTCCCGAAACTAAGGCACGACATTTTAAAGCCAACGTTTTTAATGTTCGATAGAAAGGTCGTTTTTTTAAACTGGTAGTTATGAAATGCCAAGCGGTATCCTAGAAACATTTGGATACTTACTATATATATCGTAATACGATCGAAAATGAAATATAACAAGTAACAAATGTGTTAATTGTTATATTAAGCCGTTTAAAAGCTGTAAAAAATGTCGTAGAGATTAAGATACAATAAATAAACAAATATAGCTAAACATATTGTATATCTAATCATACCGACTCGACCCCTTATCCTTAGTTGCCCTTCTCACGTAACCACTCAAGACAAATGAATAAGCATTATGAAGATAGAATAGTCACTTATTATGCTACATTGCAAGTCAACTTGCGACGTTTCAAAAACCACAGTATCAAATCATGAACTACGGTTCTAGTCATTTGTCTGATTGAAATCTAATTTATAATTATAAAACATAATAATTAACATAAATCTGTTTTATTTGACAAGCAATGGGACGGGTATTAAAATAAACAAAATTTATTGCGTATCTATTTTCAGCTTAAATACACAGAGTTATTAAATAATAATGTTGCCCAATGAAACGCAATTGTTATTGTATATTACACTATACCTACTCAGATAATTTGGTGTTCTATTACTACTACTACTACTTCCTAATTTCGATTGTTATGATTGATGAACATTTTATTATAATTAAACCATAGCGAATTATACCTACTTACGATTTTACGCATACTATTTGACGGCACATGTTTGTCAATATCAAATCATTTTTTTAATAATAAAAGTTAGGTAGAAATAAATAAACAAAAAACTAAAAATTTGAAAACAATGATAAAAATACCTTATAGTATGCCATAATTATAAATATTAATTATTTGCCATTCTGAAATTTTTTGTACTTTTGAGTTGGTTATCCTAGATCTAAAATCTATTAAATACACACTTTGTCGGATAAAACATTCAACAACAACAACATACATTATATACTCAATCGGAACACATAGTGTACATCATGTTCTCCATTGTAGTACAACGGAGAACATGATGTACGTATCAACATATCCTTCGAGCGCTACTGTAAGTATCATCACAATTTATTTAAAATAATTTATTATATTCATAAATTTTATTCCAGGCACAATTACCTACTAACAAAACAATTACTAGGAAACAATTGTAGAGTAGTTTATTCTAGTTTTATTATTCATGAAGAAAACAGATTAATACTTGTACGGAATAGGTGCCAGCTTGAGGTTCCTTTTAAGAAAGTTCAAATCGTTGAATGTTTTATGACAAAGAGCGACATGGAGAGCTAAGGGAAGGATAAAATAACTTTTTAAATAGAAAAACATTAGAGGCAAAAGTATAAGATTGCGTGAAAGCGAAGCTTGTATTGGATCCGACCAGAGCGGACGATCTAATTCCTCACGAGGTGCGAACATCGGTGCTAAGCCCGTCCGACATGCAAGTAATTGTGAACTAAGTTGGCCAGTGCCGCCCTCGTGCACGGCTCATTTAAACTATTGCAATATATTGGCACACACATATCCTCAGTGACGATTCTAACAAGATTTCAGACATACGACAATTTTGCCAAGATATTCCTTTCACGATACATAAAAATACTTTATGGACCCTTTGTATGTCTAGTCATATCAAGTTAGACAGAAATGTAAATAAATTTTAAATTCATAAATGACGAAAAGATAAAATGTTCATGTAATACTCATTGTGAACACGAAAAGCATTATGTAAATATAATGAAATAGCCTCACATTCAGATACGAATACGTTGTTAACATTTGAAGGTAAGCATATAAAGAGTCGATATCGGCAACCGACGAATAAATGGAACATAATGAAAATATATTACGGACCTGCCCTCGTAAACGGCTGCGACGGAGTCAAATGTTATTCAAATAAACATTACGTTGATCGAACGTCGTCACGGAGTTCCAGAAATCGTAAAATTTATAACAGCACTCGTACGACAACCTACACGCCCATTTGTCCTGCCAAAGGGCAAATATACGACGCCCTTTCAGCTCCATAAGTCACATGAAACATTTCAAACACGTTTTGTGGTTGGAACGACTGCATAGTAATAACTTGTCGTATTCGTTATTTCGGCTTATGTAATAATTTTGTGCTATAATAATTTTGTCCATTTATGGGAGCTATAAATATTAAGGACATACCGAGTCAGTATTACCGATAAGTCCAAAGCAAATATGTAGGTAAAAGTTTTGGTTATTTACAATTTATATTGCGTTATGAATAACTTGGTGTTTCTTTCAATTATTCGCCAAGAAGGCGCAATTTGATTCGTCTCATTACGAAACAATGTATCAATATTCAGAATGTACGAAACCATCAGACCGATAATTACGATTAATGAAAAAAAAAATTACTTATATGAACCGTCGACGTAAAGAAGTTTAAGATGATTGTATAGAATATGTAGTTGCTAGACTACGAAAGAGCCTTGGAAAGCTTGATAATGATTGATCATGGAGTGTGGGGCCTGCGGTGATCCATCAGCCACTTCAGCTAAGCTCCTCCTCTCTAAATCGATTAATAACCATATCGTACCCCAAATTAATTAATTGATATTATTCCTATCACACGGTTACCACAAATTAAATTATGAATATCTATTGCGTTTTAACACTGTGGTTACGAGCGTTATAATTAATTAATGTTAACCTTCAGGGCAATACCTAACAGACTGTGTAACAAGATAATTGCTGGTAACGTTTTCCAGGCATTTACTTTGTTAAACAAGGTTGCAGTCACTGCTAAAGATATATGTTATGTTATTGTTTTAGCTGTGGAACAGTCAACAGAGTGTTTTTAAAATCATTTTCAAAACATCAAAACGTTTTGATTAATTTTCAAGTACTTTTTTTTATACCACTAAGGTGGCACACAAGCATACAGCCCACCTAATGGAAAGCAGTCACCGTGACCTATAGCCGCTAGCAATACGAGGGGTATCACTAACGGGTTGCCAACCATGTTGTTGATGTGGACTCACTGTGCTAGCAGCATTACTACTAGCCCAGGGTATCGTGGAGCACTGGCAACCTTACTTACGGCAAAAACAAAACACTACATCAAGTAGTGTTATTTCACTGCGGTCGTCTGTAAGGCAGAGGTACAGTCCCCATTAGGGTGGCTCCAATTTAAATGGGGATAACCCACGGGAATCCCAAGTCACCCTACCTCTCTCTTTTTAAAAGCTCCTGGTGTGATTAATCACTGTATTTAAGCTTAGAAAAACTCATTGGTATAGGCTGGGATTCAAACCTGGGCTCATCAGATGACAGGCCGTTGCTTCAACCACAAGGCCACCACGCCTTAACCTTCCTGCTTGCTATATGTGACATGTGGCCTTTTTCCTACGTAAACTTATTCAGAATGAAATACTTACGAATGCAACATCTATATCCTTATATCTAGTACATAACAATTCCAGTGACTAAATGAATGTTCATATTCCAGTGTCTAAAATTCTATTGTCATAATCGTTTCTTATAACTTTTCAATGGCGGTTTTAAGTAACAATTCGCAACAGAGAAGACAGTTAATTCCTTGAACGGGGGCTAGAATCATAATGAAGTGATCAAGCGGCCGGTTCGTGGAGATAGCTGGGGGTCTGATGACGGCTATAACGGAAATTCGGAGAATTCGCGGCCTTACCCCTTCACCTACGTGACCGCCGCGCCGGTGCCGGTGGCGCGTGAGAGGCATAACCTTCTGAAACATTTGCACTACGTGCGAAAAATGAGTAGGCTTCATGATATTTTTGAGATGAAGGTTCATGTGTCAAAGGTAAAATACGAAAAAGAATACCCAATTAAGTCGCACTTTTAGTATTTTTTATTCAAATTATTTTTTTATTCAAGAAATACTTTATGTAGGTGGATGGCACCTACATAGAGGACCTCCTGTGTAGAACCAACTCGCTTTGTCCTTAAATTTCAGTCATCTTCCAGTTTGTTTGATACAACAGCCGCTTTGATATTCAGCTGGTATCAGAGGTTCGCAATAAGTGGCACTTTGTTGGTACCGCCTGAATCGCACAGTTATAGAGGCAACTTGATATTCAGGAAACGTCATCGAGCGCAACTTAATTAGAAAGTCGTTGACCTGTGGATTTCTCCTTCCCTAATGGATAATTTTGTTTAGTATACAACAGCTGCTGCAGAGTTATTAGAATTGAGAACAAATTGAGTTCTCATAATTTTATTTTAAATTTCGCCTTGTCAGCTTAACTAATTGTGAACAAAATAAAATTGACTAAAAAAATTGCAAGGCTTTAAATGTACATTATTTGTAATTTGAAACAACAGGGTATGTTGTATTAATATTTGATTAACGAACTGTTATCAAATTATTAACATACTAAATGGTTGTATGAACTGTTATACCTCTTGATTAATGGAAACATGTTTTGTAAATTATTTAGTTTATATATTTTTACTAAAAGCTTCACGCTACATGAATCTGAAATTTAATTGATAATTAAAGAATGAATTAAACAATACATTTCGGGGTGGACAGAATATAGAGCACAATTTCTCTTCTTCTTCTTGTTTTCAGTTATGGAAATAATCTAACAATAATAATTCTGCAAGTGTACAGTGTGGGAGATTTTTTTAGGTTTCTTAACATGGCTTTAACACTTCGCGGAGGAAGGATCTGGGGACAGTTCAAAGCAGTGACAGTTCATAAAAGGCCCCTAGGTCGCACTAAGTGTTAAAATGACAAATTCATACACCTAAAAGACGTATATCAGCATTTCAATATCCCTATAAATCAGTCACTGAAACAAAACACAGATGGCACTGTCCTCGTACAAAAGTGTGATAACTGGTCACTTCAGCTTAAATTGGGTGCCGACCCCCATAAAGGTGACGATTAACATTGTTTGACATCGCAGATATAGAAAGTCAAAATGCCTATTTTTGGAAAGCTACACGTAATCATCGAAGATATCGACACCCTATTTTATTATTATTTATAAATAAAATTTGAAAAAAATACGTAAAATCGCAGTTCTATCGACTTAAATGTAAATAAGAATGTTAATAAGAATATTTCGATTGGAGTTGAATTCGTGGAGCTTATTTATAGCATTCCCATGTAAATGGTGGACACTAGCAGCCAGCGTCTGCCAGGCGGAGGTCGGAACACCAAATAAATTTAGCTGGCAACTTTTATAGGAAATTCCTCGTTTTATTGGAACTTTACCGAAAAACAATCCCTTTACGACAGAGATATTAAATTAATTTATATTTAAAAATTAAGCATTTCGTATGACGAAGGTGCTTTTTAGGTATATTATATTCCAATAGTAGTGTTTCTCGGACCACTCCCTCTTACAGTCAACATACGACATTATAACTGAGAGGTTGTCTCCGTTATACCAGCTCCCGAACCCAGTCCCCCAAATTATTTCAGAAGGCAGTAGCGACCCCTGTCGCAACTGACAAAAGTTATATGTTTTTTTATGTCAACAGATTAAACTAGACAAACTTTCCTGAATCTAGGGAGTTATTTTTTTATGGAATAAACATATTATTATTTTTATAAATCAATAAATTAATTATTCTACGAAAAGGGACGGAAATGTGTAACAGGAATCCACGGAAGCACCCGCTATTTGCCCAACCAATGAGCGCGAGCGGTGGCCGGTAGATGTCAGATTTTACGCATCATATGTTCACTATTGTAAGACTCGCTTGGTTTTTTTTAATAACCACTGAACCAATATATTCCAAGTTATAGCAATCAGTAAGGATGAATTTTCAATTCCTATATTTTATCCACGGCCTTATATAATGTTTATATGTAACGTCTACCAATAAACGCCTTTTTGCCTCAGCTCTGATTACAGTATATAGTATTACAGTAATGACTAAACCGCCTTCGTTGATTCGTATGACAGAAAAGTGGATTGTGTGGCGTTGTTGGCGCAACCGCATTAACTACGCTCGTGTTATTGGCAAACCATACGTGGTCGTTGCATTTTAAGCATATAATTTAACTTCTGTGAAATTGGTTACTATTAAGTGCCTGCGTTCTAAATTACAAATGAACAGTTATTAACCTCCCAAACCGAGTTATCGTAAACATAACTTATCATATATTATGTCATAATATTTTTTCATTTCAATAACGCTAATCATCGTAGCGTCTTATACCAACATAATCGCTGATAATACGACAAAATACGGAACCCTAAAAACAAAACAATAAACAATGATAATTTTAAACATCTCAGTATCAGCTCCATAACCTAAAACCACTCGAATCGACTGAAGTTATACACATACACTGATATCAGTGACTAGACGACAATTTGTTATGCGTATGTGTCTGTATTAGTACGTGGTTAGTACCCAAACCGATATTTTTAGTACATTAGTCCTAAATTTTACACTAAGAAGTAGGTTTGTTAAGTTCCGTTAATATTTGTGTGCTATGCTTTCACTTCACAAGGCGGCTCTAATTAATTAAGACTTTGCAAACTAATTTTCCACCACGCCGCAATGACAGCGCTCCTTAAAACTATACTGCCCTACCACGCAAGCTCGCTTCCATGTCTCGAAAAACAGAAAATGTATGTTTATTATTGTTTCAAAAGGATGAAATTCAGAATGTTAAGTGAAGAATCACAATGTTAACTCCGTGGAAGGGAAGTAATTACACATTGGGAGCTTATTTTTTACCTTGAACCACAACAATGCGAGTGATGTAAGGACACCAATAATTACAAACCTGTTATGGCTTTAAAGGTATAGTTATTGTTAATTCGACTTTAACCTATATATATTGTAAGAATATAATTAAATGGACTATTATATGTACCTATAATCTTCTCTAGAAGAGACGGATATTTATGGATACAATCATCTAGTCAAGCTATCGAAGCGACATTATTCTGACTGAGTGCATCCCTTCCAGTTGCCCGCAGTAAATTATAACAACTGGCTCAATCTCAAAGGGTAACTCGATTCGATGTCGTGGAGAGCTGTCATGGAGCCTGGGCCATATAACTTCACTAATGAATGAGAAGTTCACGCTTGACGATGGAGCTCTTTGCGACTAATGAAATTGCGCATCCAGGAATTTTGGTCATATAAAGTGGATTACACGCAAGTTTCCAAGCGCTCATAACGGCGTCCTCGCATGCGTAACGATGTTTCATCGTCTTATACATAATATATTGAAGGTTATTGGGATATATTATACAATGATTCATTTCACGTTGTACTACTATTCTTAAAAAAAATACATTGAGAGTGAAACAGAAAACATAACATTCGTCCTCTCAAGGTAAACAAATCCGTGATATTAGGCATCTAAAACTGTTTTATACCAAGCGGAAAAAAGATAAATCGCTCCGAATTGGAATGAAAAATAAGGATTAGGCCTTAAATTTGCATGCCGCACGTCGATGGTAAATTATCGGGGTGTTTGGCGGACAGCCAGCCGACATTTACCAGCCGTATTAGAGACACCCGGAGCTCAGCTACCGAAACCCCGCGCGTGACTCTCATCTGAATTATTTAAAATTGTGATACAGTTGAATAACTGGTCGCAATATTTAGCCAGTCTTTCACTTCTTACGCTCTCACTAATGTGGACAACATTATTGCTAATAAATTATGTACTTAATCTTTTAGCGGCAATAATATTTTCTTATGCATTAAATGAAGAAGACAGTTATGAAGCATGTGATTTCTTCTCGACAAAAAATAGTCGTATATTAATAGTTAATAATAACTAATATAAGATTAGTCTTCTCTTTCTCTCATCCGTTTTAGGACTTAACAGGCGTATAAATAATATTCGCTTTGGAATCAACATGAGTAGAGAAAAAGCAAGTACTAGTACTCGATTGTTAATGATACAAATCGAGTAGAAGAAGTAAGAGTAGAAATTCCGTTTACTTGAGCGTTGCCCGAATTCTGAATTCTATGTTATGTTATTTATTGATATCCAAATTAACGTATAAGGAAAGGAAAGTTGTTAGGGTCTTTTGAAGCTGCAAAATTAATAAGCATAATTGGTAGGAATATAGCAACCAAGTCCTTTTAATTTGCCTACAATAACACTTCAGTGACCATTAGGGACCTAATGAAACCCTCTAAAGTCCATCGAGTTCTTAAGCGGGCCCATCCAGAGCACTTCGCACGTCCTTACGTTTAAGGACCGTAAAATTTATCTAGTTGAAATAATCGCGGCCAAACAGCCAACTCGACCCATTATGTCTGGCGAGCGGCCAGACATGCCCCCTCCCGCCAGACATGCGAACTGCCAACCTAGTACATATTTGTTTAAATAAGAACTATCTATTGTTTGTATTCTGTTATAATTGCTTTTTTTTTAGATTATATTCTGTGAAAGTCAGACAATGATAGCTGACTGGTAACGTTAGTTTCTGCACTGTGGCATGATATAAATAACAGGAAGAGTGGTATGATGAGGGTTTATACATAGTCTTATATATTACAAAGGTATCTTCTGTACATAAGCGGGCAAAAACATAACATGTAGTTAAGTATCATTTTCTTGTCTGTTTGTGAAGTTTTTCTTTTTAGTAACTATTGATGAGATTTTGTGTTATCTATATTATTATTTTTTCAAAAAGTTCATTCGCACTACTTTTCGAATTTGGGTAATCCAAACATATATCAAGACATATAATTCTGTAGTTATAGCCTGAATTTGGCATTCCCATACACAATTTAGATGTAATGAAGCCGTCTCAGTATTCCGAATGCTTAACCGCAGTTGGATGAACGCCAGTTAACATTACTTATTCGACAAATTCAGGATTAAGCTCAACATGGTCACCTGCACTTAAATTTACTTTATAAAACTGAACTATAATCTTATTGTGTTACTGTTACAAGTTAATTAAATATAATGTATGGATGGGTATCCGTACTTACAGTGCAAAACTGATAGTCCGACCTGTTAATTCTAAGCAAACTTTCGACAGTGATTTTAAAGCTCCATATGTGATACAAGTGAGATTTGGTTTCAATCGATACATCGGTGTAAATTTTCCTACATTTTCTACGATTGCCTAAATGGGCACTGGGACAAAACAGACAAAGGTTCTAGTGCACCAACCACATTAAATCCAAACAAATGTTGAAAGGTTTATAATCGAATATCGTTTATTTTCGGTTACTTATTACCGATAAAAATGGGATAGAAGAAAACCGATTTACAATATTACAGCAAACTTAACAAGCACCCTCCACTTATAGAAGAAATAAATAAATTGTTCGCAGACTTAGTTAGAACTATCATCACGAGCCATTACTCTGTCTGCTCTGGTCAATATAAAATGTACTTTCTGGTAATAGCCTTTTCTCTTGGTTGGTCTTATGATGATTTATTAAGACAGTTTCTTGGAAGGTCAAGGGGACAATCCAACATCTTAAGGGGATAATTACTAACCGTTGCAAAGCCTAATAACACTCCCATCATTTATTATTACATACTTACTTGATTATTGCGGTCATAGATAATGTAAACGAACATGTAGCGAATATATATTTGTGTTGACTAAAATTCGCTTTCCAAAATAAGACTATTTCGCCGAGATAAATTAGTTTCTTATGTGGACCCATTGTAAAATTATGACCGAGCGTCATATTCCAATAACGTACTGGAACTGCAGCACAGAATATCAGAGATAATTATTTGTATCTATGAATAAGACTAGCATTTTTTTGTTATAACTGAGGCATGCTTCGCGTGTACATATAATTGCCGATATCCAGATGCGCCCGATGAGATGCAATACAGCACTGGCTTATTGCCAGCACGGCTACAGAGAGGCATATATCCAGCACATCAACAACATATTTTATTCAAACATAATACAATTTCTTATAATACTGTAAATGTTTATGTGAAAGTACATTGATGTGTGTTTCTCAAAATGGCGCAGTGGCAGTGGACTGAACAGATTTAAAAGAAGCCCTGAACAGATATGGATAAAGATAGCGGCACAGGCAATCTTGATTACTGCGCGTTTATTAGTCGTCCTGAGTTACCATAAACTAAGGTCTGCTTATACGACAGTGGCGGCTTCTCCTTCGCGATAAATTATAAAAATAATAAGCAAAGATAGTGAAGTGTATTTCGTTTGAAAATTATACTTTGAAAGAGTCGTGTCATTTATAAAACGAATTGTGAAATAAATACTACTTAGATCATTTAAATATACCTAACACCAAACGATCAATGTATTGCATAAATTTGATTACTCAGTGATGGCGACTTGTATGAATTCAGGCAGAAAATGTATTGCAAGAGTCCAATATTGAACATTCACACAGGAATAAAGCCTACGCCAAACCAATCTCCAGCGCATTGTCCGAGTCCGGCCTGACGCTTCCGACACTATTCAATTAGCCTTGCGCCAATTTGTTGTTACTCTTACATCACGGAATTTGCTGGTTCTTTGAACAAAGCAAATAAAGACAGCTAATTTATTTGTACACTTAACTGGCAAGGTTTTAAAGTAGGTAACAAAAATTATAGATATTTACATTTACACTATTAATATTTCACTGCACAATAAGGCACAAAGCAGCGACATGGCATTAGCATATCTACTACACACAACGACTTATATATTTATCAATTAGCAAATTGCTTACTAAAGTAGGTACACGGCCATTTAGTCCGAAAACAAAGATAGCATAGTGAAGTGAATAATTCGCGTGTAGTTTTACATGGGACGAGCCCAGTGGCTGGAGTGCGGCCAACTCGTTACGAGCAGCGAATTATCAACGCAAGCGCTCGCACATGTGCCCACGGCTATCGCCACCATGTGCCCCGCACTATATTGCATCATCACAACCACCCACTATTACCATGTCTCGACCAACGGATCAAACCCTCTCTATAATCCTTCTCATCCACGAAGCCCTCGGTAACATATCGATTGGTAACAATAGATCGATATTTTTATACATATCTTAACGTTACTTGTATGGCTCAACAAAAAACAAATAGAATGAAAATGAATTTTGAAATAATGGTGTAAAAAAACTACTCTTTGAGACCATTTGGAGGATGCGAGGTGCTTTCATTTTGGCGTAGTAACTCTTTAATCGATAGTATTCTGCATACAGTCTGGTAACCGAAACCGATTCATAGACAAATAAAATATAAAAATAATTCAAATTGATATCTACCAAATACATCAAACAAACGTTCGTCAATACTCGTTGATCCATTTTGGGGACGTCCTGGGACCGTATACTTTGTTTTAAATTAATGACGTCCATATCTCACGGTCCCAGGGAATAGTCCTTCGTATTTGTCATATAGATTACCCACTTTTTCTGTTGCCGAAGTAAAATTTATGTGACATTCGTACATTTTCTTCATTGGAATGTTTTCATTAGGGAAAATGAAAGTTTTTTGGAAATATTATGACACCACAGCATTTTAGAACATAAAATGTTGAAGTCGTTTGATAAAATAGCCATCTCATTCCCAAAGCATTTGCACTCACCCATTTATTCCACAACGGGAGGTTCCAATATTTTAAGTGTAACGAGCCGAGAGCCACTATAATTTGCGCTGTATTTGAAAGGGATTAAGATGATTCGGGAATAATTTCACTTAAACGTGAAAATGCGGGAGCATGTGTGATGTTGTGGTAGAATTTATTTCCCAATGATAGGGGGTTACCTCGTTAAACCTGCCATAAAGCGCGCCAATGTGACGTCGGATTGCGCCAGTAGGTATAGACCTACGCGTACGCACGCACTAAGGTGAACGAGCTCGCAAAAGACCGCAGTCTATTGAGTGAGAATCTTGCATTGTTTAGATTACGTTCAGAGGAGAAATTATTACTTACGTTATTAAAAATCTTGACATTTGTCGCTTCTACTAATTTGATTTATGAGCTACAAGCTACTAAAAACGCTTAGTAACAAATGTTAGTTTAAGATAATGTCTCAGAATTGGTAGATACAGTGAAATAAAGTATTTCTGATGAGAAGTCTTAGTAAATAGATACATTATTTAAAAAGGTTTCCTTTTCAAAGAAAGAAAAATACTGCCCAGTTGTATACTCATCCAATTTTAGCCTTTTATCCTATTACTAGCGGCCCGCCCCGGCTTCGCACGGGTAGACATTAGTTTCGGAGCATAGACATTTATCAAATATTTTGTCCATCCGAGCGAAGCTGGGGTGGGCAGCTAGTATAATTTATAGCCTATGTTACTCAGTGATAATGTAGCTTTATAACGGTGAGATTTTTTAAAATCGGTCCAGTAGTTTCGGAGCCTATAGACATTTACCAAATATTTTGTCTACCCGAGCGAAGCCGGGGCGGGCAGCTAGTATAATATATAGCCTATGTTACTCAGTGATAATGTTCCTTTCTAACGGTGAAATAATTTTGGAAATCGGTCCAGTAGTTTCGCAGCCTATTAAATACAAACCCACAAAAATACAAATCTTTCCTCTTTATAATATTAGTGTAGATGTAGACTAGTGTAGATTAGTGTAGATGTAGAAGTGTAGATGTAGATTAGTGTAGATGTAGATATTGTTAATATAGAGGGAAAATTTACATATTTTTTGGAAAGGTCTGAAAAATTTTACGCAAGGTACACTACTACAAAATGCCTACCTATGTTCCGTAAACGTAAAATTTTATCGTTGAACATTAAATTTAATGGGAAGAGATGACCGAGCAAGTACAGGGGCTTACATTTTACTATTAATAAAAAAATCGTACCTTACCTATAAGATGTGATAAAACTAAAACCTACATCTACTATGATTTGTGCAATTAAAATCTTTCTGGGCGAGATTCACTCCAATATAAATTCCTGCAAAGTGTTTCGAAACTAAAAACAGAATGTTACATCAACCTTGGGTCAAACACGAGTGAAGTTTTTAATAGGTTTCAGTCCCCAACCCTTGGGACAAAATGAACAAAACAAGCTGAGAATTAATTATAGGTATAATGAGAATGAGAAATTTACATTTATCGGTGCTCAGGTAGGTTGTAAATCCCAGTTCATTACTAAGGTTATTTACTTGCCCCTTGAAATAGGCACTAAATCAGAGCATAACTTTAATCTACAATGGTGCCAATTCTGTTGTTTAAAATTTCAAAACTAATTTGACAGGTCTAAAAATATTGCCATCCTTATTTAACCCCGTACATGAGAAAGGGATAGAAAGACTTTTAGACCTGTCAAATTAGTTAATTTTAGTAATTTTGAACAACAGAATCGACACCAATATTTCTGTAAATTATGATTGTAACTTACTTCGAATGAGATATGATATGATGATAGGCATAATACTGGAAATAAAAGAAAATATATATGGCTGATTATATCCAGATGACACATTCTTGTTAAAGAATTAACAAAAAACTTTATTAAAGTATAAATAACTATATAACTGTGACTTTACGGGCCTGTGATTAATCAGACCTGATCACAGAGTATAAAATGTTATGTCTGTACGGCTAATACAGACATTTATTGAATATTACTTTAAGCTCAGAGTACACTATAGTTGGGACTGGTGCTGATTTTAAGCCTGCGTAGGTATTATTAGCATGAAATGTATAATGTGTACTGCGGCTGCGCTCGACCTTAGTGCAAATTAATAATAATATTACATTTTATTTTCATTTATTACATTATCACACAGCAGCAGCACCATCTAG
Source organism: Falcaria lacertinaria (assembly GCA_951449985.1). Lineage (NCBI taxonomy): Eukaryota > Metazoa > Arthropoda > Insecta > Lepidoptera > Drepanidae > Falcaria > Falcaria lacertinaria. The sequence goes on from OX602124.1 coordinate 4,472,587, forward strand.
CCCCAAACTATGCTTAGTTTATATAGTACAAGCTGTACAAGCTTTGCTAAGCTTGTACTATGGTAACCAGCAGCTGTTAGAATACTTAGATAGGTACATATAAAATATACCAAACAGTCAGACAAGACAGAGATCATAGATCATAAATCATAATATCATTGGATCGACTCCAACTCATGTTATTGTAAGTAACCACCCTGTTAGGGTGTGATTATTGATATAGACATCACACTCAGGTTACGTAGCTTTGATTAATGAACGAGCTAACATGTGTTGATTGCCTTTGGCTTATTTTTACGCCACGTTAGCTCTATACTTCTTCTTGGTATACATAGCAAGTAGCCGCTTAGTCAAAGGTACATTAGTGGAGTGGAAAGTGATATTATTTAAATCGGTTTCGTAACGTGGTCACTCAAATGGAAACTTTATTATATCATTAAATTGCAATAATATATTAGATATTAAAGCAAAAGTTATAAACATAAGCTAAATGTATTCTTGCCAAGGGCGAAGTTTCATGTTGCCACAGAGACCCAAATTGCAGAGGCAAAGATACCTGTGAAGGGAACTGAACTAAACCACCTGTAAATGAAACTATATACTAACTTTCTGCAATATAACGGCGTAAGTGGCTCCCCAACAATAACATAAGTTACAAGGTAAATTTTGAAGGTAGTTCCGTACCTTTGTTCGAACCATATTGATTTAGGTGAAAAGCGGCACTCTATAACTCGTCTAGCTGAAGCTGGCATTCCCCTAGCCGAAGTTAGCCATCTATTGCAAACTTTCACGTAAAATTACTTACCTACATCTTCACCTGTGAGGCTGTGATATTAAATTTCACGTGTCTCCGATAATTTACGACATCTTCGAAGGCTTATTAACTCAAAAGAATGAATATTGATCACTTAAGTTGATTTGGAAATGTAGAGAACAAATTCATCAAATTACACATTTTAGGTCTATAAATCCGCTCCATACCTGGGAGTGCTCATTATATAGTCGGTCCCATGCTTGGCAATGTTTACAGGGCTGTAAGAAGCTTAAGAACTAATACATCTAATTTAACCCTCTGGTTTTTCTTATAAAATTGGTTTGTAAAACGGCAGTCACTCTACGTACTAAATTTGTCATTCAGGTTAATCGGATTAAATGAATGCCGACCGTAACAATGTTTGGTTAAGACCAGGATGCTGATGGGCGATGATGATAACCCATGTATGGTCAATATAGATTTCAATAACTTGATATTTTAATGGAAGTAAGAACTTTGAAGTGAGATCGCTTCGAAGTACGCCTAGTAGCTCCCTCGTCGAGACTCTCCAACTTTGTTAATAAAAGGCTATTGAACGTCCCGCTTCCGTGATCTTACTCCTTCACAACCACACTTTGAATCTCCAAACGTATGCAGATGTTTTAGATTGACTTTTCAAACATTTTGATTATTTATTTACCCGGCTGGTTCGCAAATACATTGTAACTAAAAAAAAAATGTGCATAAAATATTAATGTAACTTATAGTTATACTTTTATTAAACTTTATGAATTTTAATCACTTATTTAAAATTATCTAACTAATAATCTACATAGTTTGTGAGTTTTTTTTATATATTTTTTAAGTTTATGTGTGTGTATTATTAAACATAATTAACATATAGGTACATACACTACAATACATATATGGGGCAAGAATCATCGCACCTTAATCTTACTGAATCTTTTATTATGAAAGAAACTGTTAATTAAAAAGTGGCCTTGCTACTACCGACATATTTATTTGCAGATCAATCAAAATATTTCATGTATACCCTGTTCTAATTGAATTTAATAATGACTTCCAACGCTTTTTGGCGTCGAGCACCCACCCATAGACTGCGAATTTAGAATGCATGACGCTAGGCATTGTAATGCATCAAACACGAAATATTTGAGAAACTTGAAAATTCTCTAACTCTCGACACTGGCAAATTTAGTCCCTAAAGAGGATTGATTGCCATATTTAGAAAGAAGAAGAAGAAGAAGACAGCAAAAACGGCTTGGTAATACCTCAAGAGTAGATAATATATAGTAGATGATAGATAGATATACTACGTACGTATTACCAAGTATATTATCTACTCTGAGCTAATACAAAGTTATTTCTACTGTCACGTGACGTTTGCAATTCACGCACGATGTGTTATTGAAGCCCAAATGATTTTTTTATCGTTATTAAAATCAATTGGACGAGGTTTAGCAGTATTCTTGGTATCTACATAGTGTTTTTAGAAAATAACGCATGAATTTCATTAGACGTTAATTTAATTAAGAGTGGAGGTGACTTTCAGTTTGCCTCATAACATACGTTTTCATTAATGAAACTAAATTGTGCTCTACTTTGCGCCCTCCCCTAATTGATGTCTCAATTTCACTCGCCTCTTTGATAAAATACAGCGAACACTGAGTACGTCATTCTTGCAACCTGAAAAGAGGCGCTTTGTTTTAATTTATTTCACCAAAATGAACGAGATTTTATTCGTAAGCTTTGTACTTTCAAATCCTATTCTTTTGATATACTTTCGACATGTCATAAATAGGTCATATCGGTTTTGGTATTTTTCCTAATACGAGATTGTTGCTGCAATATGAGAAAGCTGCAAATTTGGTTGGAAAATAAATTAGATTATTATCTTAAGCGATATGAAACGAATTCTACTCTAGGAATCACACAATCAACTTATATTACTTAAAATGTAGTAGATGCACACAAATAAAGCTCACCGAAACAAATGTTCCATAAGAAAGGTCTTGTATACCAAAGGCTTTCAGCACCAAAGGTTTCTGCGCCTGCGCACAGCTGATCAAAACAAGCTGTCGAATATCACGGTGGGGTTTCTGATCAAATTCGCAAAGGTGCCATCCGCAGTTGAACATGACATGTGATAAAAGAGAGGCCTGAAATTTTATAAAAAACTTGCTCGACTTCACCCTTCACACTTGGGATAACACCTAGCCTTAAGTTTAAACAAAACCTATGCTACGCATTGTTAGTTGTAGCTTTTCATTACTGAAAGAATTTTCCAAATTGCTTCAGTTGCTGCAGAGATTACCTACCCTATTCATACAAACCTATTTATAATGTTAGTATAGGCATTGCATTTGCTCACGTAGGTATACCCCGTATAAGGTACATACATCACACGCATCAGATCCATTGTTTGCAAATACTACTATGTCTACACTGTATATCATATATGTATAACTGCAAGATTTGATTAATCACGTGCTTCTAATTTGGACTACTTTGCGTCTGTTACAAAGTTAAGTTTTATCTTACCCCCGTACTGTCATTGCGTTCCATTATTCGAATTATAAAAAGGCACGAATACCTAACGCTTTTAATTAAATTTGCTTTACTCTGACACCAAAATTACAAAAGAGAATGCCCTAATGGGGCTATTCCATCGTAGTTTGCTTGTGCCGAGCACACAATATATATGTAAAATGCTATGTGTATGAGCGAGATTTGTTTAATTTGAGAACCTCATAGAACCTACCTGTTTCAATATGTTTACATTTTTATACTATTGTGTCAAACAAACTTATGGAAGGACACCATGATGGTAGACGGACACCATACGCTATAGACGCCAAGAGCTAGGGCGTCTGAACTAGGCCGTCATTTTTTTCAGGAACATTTTTTTTTTTACTATAAACAAAATATTTCATATTATTATAATTGCGATGATAGTGCGATAGTAGTTTGCAACTGTGTCACAGACATTAGCAAATAGTTTGTAGTATAAACAATTATAATTATCTTCAAACAAGTGCATCACTCCTTTCTTCACATGATTAGGAAAATAAATACCCGGTAAGTCATTTCGCCCGCGTTCCAGAGATTGAGTGCAAGCAACAAGAACAAGGAGCCGACGAACGTGTAGGTCATAAATGCATTCGTAAGGTTGAGGTGCGGCGAGAGCTGAAATACATTTGTCTCATTTTAATTCTCAAACGCGGAAGGATGGTAGTTGAAATTCATGTTAGATATATGTATATTTCGCTGACCTCAAATAATTAAGAACGAAACAGGAAAGAAAGAAGACCCTTGGTACCAATTTCAGAAAAACCAAGATGCAGTAAAAAGATTCATCTTATTTCTATCTTTATAGTACAGAATTTAGAGTATGTTTTGTAAAATATTCAAAGTCAAAATATATACTACCACTTACCGCTAGTCGAAGTAAAAGCAATACTGCTACCGCTGAGCTTTCGCACACCTGCAGTGACATTATTATACCAAAAACTCGATGTATTTCTCCAGTCAAGCTAAACAGATAACGCCATCAATAAAAGTATATAACGACAATTAATATCATCGTAACAACTTCGAAAGAAAATCACATTTAAAAAGAACACAGCCATTCTTTTCGAATTCAATAAAACTTTAAACTTACAATAAAAGTTTTTGATGCATAAAAATTCCCTCAAAGAAGCCAGTTCTGAGTTTTTCAATTGCTTGCCTTTTATTCATTGTACGGACGTCTACGTGGAATTGTTTTCTTATTCTCTCGTAATGGTGGCACAGGGTGGTGAATTTGTATGCCATTGTGATTAGGTGAGTGATGGGCATGCAGTCCGCTGACATCATCGGCAGCATCATGTACAGCCATGTCACGTAGAAAAATACGCGGAAAAAAGACGCTATTGATGAATCATCGTCGTAATATGGTAAATAAGTCACAACTGTATAGAAGGGCAAACCTACGAAAAAAAAATAGGAATCATCTTAATTTTGTGTTATGAATGAATGAAATTAAAAACGTGAGATTTATAAGCTCCTAGGCCTTTTGACTTCTTGCCATGAAAGTTTGCACATCTATTAGAAGTGGACTTCAAGGAGAAGAGACTAAGTGTTTATTAAACACTAGCTTTTGACGTGTCTTAGTCTCTTCCTACAAGTCAGTTCCCTAATTAGTATTTTCAGGAGAATCTATGACATTATATTAAATACCATTAATATTTCCAATCTCCTTCTTTGTGACCGCAACTGGGAGCTCATTTGCTAGCGACCTAATTTACTTGAGGCGAAGACGAATATTCGCCATCGAACATCAATTCACGGAAGTGCCCTAATTAATCTCGGTAACTAACTAACCTTCGACAATTGACCTTCTTGTACTCTCTACTCCGTACGCGATGAGCGACAGATACACAGACAGAACATACATCGAAATACCAATTTTCACTTTACTATATTGATTCTTCATAACATATTCCTCTTCAAAATGTTCTCCCACTGATGCCATTTCATAATTTAGCTTCTTAATGGATTTCTTGTGAAACAACAGCAAAAACATTTTAGCTAGAACGATGTTGTGTATGGCAGAGAACATGACAGCCGAGTTTTTTTCCACTTCGGGAAAATTACCAAACAGCGCAGCGAGGTTCTCGAGGAAAATCATCGCAGTGTACACAGAGAATGTAACCACGCTGTAAATCTTATAGGATATCGTTTCGTGGTAAGTATTCTCATACCAACAGTTGCCCGCGCCCGCGTAGTACACATATTTGCATAAATCTCTAAGCAAACATTTTGTTTTCACAGACATTTTGCGCTTGTCAATAATTTCACAGTAAACTTATTCCACAATAATAAAAGCTTTTTAATGTTATTTTGCGTACACATATCTCAACAGCATTAAAGAAAGTGGTATTGAATACTGTTACGTTAAATAATAAAGACAACTGGCCAAGTGCGTGTCGGACCCCGCATATTTTAGGGTTCGAAAACCATCCGGGATATTGAGACGACTTCTTGACGACTATTTGAAATAACAAATTTTATATGGAGGCTCTTTTTACTTGCTACAAACCACGATATCAGACGTTGATTGACTAGTACACGTAAATTAGTGGTCTTCTTATTTCCCTTTTAACTTCATAATAATTCCTAATATTCTGAATGTTCTATATGTATTCATTGTAATTGAGCGACTTAGTCTGTAGGATACACGCAATTAAAACCCAATTAAATAATTACCACTTAACGCCTATTACTACCTAACAAAACCATGTACTCAAAAAAGGTTAAGATATACCCCTAGTATATTTAAATTCTATTACTTGATTCCTCAACATAGACATTTCCTCAACTAAAGACTAGAAGAATAACAAAAAAATACATCAGATTTGATCACATTACTTGATTTTATGAGCGTTATAATATTTATTTCTTTATACCAATTACGAGAGCACCAATAAATTTTACATGGTTAAAATCTGTTACATTCTCGAATATTTTGTTTCGGAATCCTAAAAGTGACAAGGTATATTTAATGAATACGTAAGTTTTTCATGAAAAGTAACTTTTAATCATGTATTCGGATATTTTACTCGAAAACAATAAGAACGCCGTAATTTATTGTTTAATTAGTAAGGTTAGGCTTGTTACGGTGTGAAGAAAGTACTCTAATATTCATTGTAATTATGGCCCGTGCCGTGTCGTTATAAACTGTTCGTAGATTTTTTTCGTATAATACACATTTCATGTATAGTTCATGAAATGTGTATTATATTTTTTTTGACTGTTTAACCTTATCTGATAGAATTTAAGTAAAACTCTTTGAAAAGGTTCAAAAATAAGATACAACATCGTTGGATACTACTACCCGGCCGAGGAACGAGGGAAGGCGGCTCGAATGAAGATAAAAGCGTGCGCAGCGACTCGGAGGCCTCGGAGCTCACATGGCTGGAGGCCATCTTGGTATGTTTTATAATAATAATAATAATAATATATTTATTTCAAGCTCAATGACTCATATTTTGTTAGTTACAAAAGACTTAAGGACTAGGTTAGTATAATTACATAAAACATACGTATTTTATTGAATCACTGCTTCAAGGATACCGCTCCACCTGAAACCTTGCAGCAGTGATTCACAAAAGAGCAGTCTAGCCTGCTAGCAATCATGCTCAAGATGCTGTTGGCGCTGGCCCGGACCCTGCGCACCAGGGATGCGCATTTCTTACGCATTATAGCATAGAAGCATTCAACGCGGGCTTCAGTAAACATCCCTGACGCGCTACAGAAACGAGGCAGCCCCATCAGCACCCTGAAAGCATTATTATACTGCACGCGAAGAGCACTGTGAGATTTTTGCGTAAAATGAGGCACCCTATCTAAAGGCAAACCTTTCAGCCTAACTGGCGGCACTAATTCCGGATATTTCTTTCCAGCCCCAAAAACCATGAGAACACTCTTTTTAATATTATATATTAAACCATGAGTACCTGCATAGTCCTCACAAATAGCCAGAAGTTTCCTTAGGCCACAAACCGACACACTGAGCAGCACCATGTCATCTGCGTAGCTAATATTGTTGACACATACGCCATCAACATAGCAACCGACTCGGACGCTACTCAGCGCACTGATCAGCTGATCCATATACAGGCTAAAAAGCGTAGGAGAGCTTAAACCCCCCTGCCTTACCCCGCACTCCAACCTGTATGGACCAGAATAGGCCCCATCCCAACGAACACTGTTAACCTGATTTCCATACCAATATTTGAGGATATTGATAAGTTCAGAAGGCACTTGAACGTCCTCTAGATTTTTCCATAAGGAGTCGTAGGAAACCAGGTCAAAAGCCCTCGAGAGGTCGAGAAAGCAAGCGTATATAGGCGTGCTACGAGTCGTGCAGTATTTGACAGCATGCTTAACACACAATATTGCACTTTCTGTCGACAGTCCCGGCCGAAAACCGAACTGGTTATCGTGCGTACGTATGTGTTTATTAAGTTGTGTATTAAGCAAGCTATCAAACACTTTAGATATTATAGTAGCCAATGAAATAGGCCTATAATTATTCTTATCTGTGAGATCACCGGTTTTATTTTTAACTATAAGCACTACCACCGTCTTTAACATTTCGCTTGGTAAATATGCATGACTCATACAAAAACTATAAAACATAGCCAGTACTCTTGGTAAGTGGGTCCCGGCATGCCTTAGATGTTCAATGCTGAGACCATCGTGACCGGGGGATTTACCTCTTGACATGGATTGTTTAACCTTAGCTATATCTTTGGCAGTAATTTTAAATCCCAGTTCTTCACCAGTCTCAACATTAATCATCGACTGCGAGGGACCCATGGGGGACTTAACAACAAAGTGATCCTTGAAAAGATCTGCAATCTCCCGCGCATCACCCGCACCATCGACGCACACAGGAAGGCCTGGCTTGTGGTTAAACTTGTTTGTATTTTTCCAAAAGCTACGAAAGTCCTTCTCCTTATTATTGCAAGCTAGCATATCCATTTTAATCTGAGATTCATGATCCTGACACCATTTTAATCGTGATTTGAAGATTCGCTTTGATTCATACATTTCATCATAAACTTTACCGGATGCAGGTTTATCGTACCAAGACCACATAATAAACTTTTCTCTAGCCATCCTGTGTGCCTCGCTGACATGCCTATTCCAACCTGTAACAACTTTCTTTTTACTTCGTTTACTGCCTTCTCGACCCACAACTGCCGACTCACACAGTGCTGCCACAATCTCCTTATACATTGTATCAATAACATGTTTATGGTTCAAGTCTGTACAAACATGGTTACAACAATAATGAAAGTCCTGCGGGAAGTCTATGAGTCTCAAGCGTTTGTGACATTCAATATTATACATTTCAACTTGCGCGGAACTTCTCTCGCCCCATATAGCCTTATTCACACGTAAATATGAAGAACATCTTGTGGGTATAACAACATCTAAGTTACATTCTATTACTAACGGAAAGTGATCAGACCACATCACATCATATTGTACAAATACCCTAATAATAGATTGTATAGCCGCCTTGGTAACCACACAATGGTCCAGCCACCTTTTCGACCCATGAGCTTCGCTGATAAATGTGTAGGTATTAGACAAACCACCTAACAGTTCAATGTCAATACAAGACCATTCCTGTTCACTACTAAACCTTAATAATTCATCATAGAAACGCTCTGTGGGGTGCGCATTAAAATCCCCCAGCATGTAAACACACTCTGTACTGTAACTATCAATAATAGCACTCACCACACTGAGGATGTCCGTAAAATCCATTAGGTTTATAGACATGTAGGCATATATATGCTAAACACTAATATAGGCTTTTCGCGTAAGCGAATTTGGATAGCACATACACGCGGATTATCACAATTAATAACGGTAACATCGGTAAAGACACTACTCCGCCACAGTAACGCAACACCACCGTAAGGCCGTCCCCGCAGCATGCCCGCCGACGTATCCACGGCGGACGTTCCCGTGCAGTTAAACTCTTTTAACTGGCGAGAATCGAATTTGCGAATCCTACAGTAGGCAGAAAGGTTTAGTAACCACTAGCTAGATAGACCAACGGTGTACTAAATTTCTGACGTTTTAACGGAATTACTGGAATAGCAACGTATACCAATCACATTACTAGACGTGATCCAATATAACCCACATTAACGCTTGAACTAATTTCCTCATCAAACACATTATCTGGTAACCAGAGACCCAGGCTTGTTTGGGAAAAATGTTACATGCATGAAACATCAGTTGCTCGTACATAACTTATTTTAAACCTGCCAGTAATCCCAAGAGGGGTCAGAGTCGCTCAGTGTCAGGTGTCATGGAAAAAATGCTATTCCTGGCTTCAGAGTGCACTCAGGGATTAGTAAAGCACATTAGCTAGAAATAAAGCTCCTTACGTCTAATGCTTGTGGAGAGTAGAGTAGACCGGTAAGGAGTTTGTATTAGAAGTTGTCTTTTTTATCACGTCGCGTTATATCGTTATGTTAATAAATTTAAATTAAATTAATGTTTAGTTAATTTGAGACATTGAAAATGGCTAACCACGATACAAATGATACGGAATATAGACAGGAGAATAATGATTTCAACTCCTGTTCAAGAGTGACAAGGCTTTAAAATGTATAGAATAAACAATTGTAATTTTATTTACAGGTTCTATAATATGACAGAAACGTTCAATACTGAAGGTATTTAAACTTTCATTTGAGATCTTCACACAGGGTTAGAGTACTTTAGCGAGATAAAGGTTTTACCACCAAAGGGGCAATGTTAACAACACGTCGGGGCTTTTAATTGAGATGTTAGCAGCCCGACCAAGTAAAGTAGAGATATATAAGGAAGGTAACCTTTACACGGAAAAACACTTAGAATTGGGCCAGTGTATTAAAACGGCTGATCACGTAGTAGGAAATCTGCCTGACCAATAATACACCTTTACCCTTTACCTCATTCGTATTCACGGGAGGAGCCGGGGCCCGGCAAGGATTACAAAACTGTATTCAGGAAGTGACTGTAAATGGCTTTAACACCCTTAGTGGAGGCCCTCGGTATAGCTGGCAGCATTGAAAATTATTAAAATGTTTATTTTGGGGACATAGAATATTTGTGCCGAAGAGTGTTAGAACTAATGTATTAAAAGAATGTCATAAGAGTCATTTTGCTAGCAGTGCGATGATTGTTATAGCTGCGTCTTATTTTTGGTGGCCTAAACTTAATGAAGATATTACTGAGCTTACTAAACAGTGCTTTGAAGCCGTGATGGCCTTGTGGTTGAAGCAACGGCCTGTCATCTGATGGGCCCAGATTCCCGGCCTGTACCAATGAATTGGGATCTCCCGTGGAATTTCCCATTAATATTGGAGCCGCTGGAACTGGGGACTGTACCTCCACCTTACAGAAGACCACAGTGAAAAAACAATACTTTGATGAAGTGTTGTGTTTCTGCGGTAAAGTAAGGATGCCAGTGCTCCAAGGGGAGACGCTGGGCTAGTAGTAATGCTGCTAGCACAGTGACTCTTCATCAACAACAGGCTTGGCAAATCGTTAGTGATATTCCTGGTATTGCTAGCAGCTATAGGCTACGTTGACCGCTTACCATCAGGTAGGCCGTATGCTTGTGTGCCAACTTAGTGGTTTAAAAAGAACACCATATCGACACAACCCAATAACTTCTACAATCCTACGTTGAATCAAATTGGGAGATCGTTACAAATATGTCAGAATGAAACGATGGAAACCAACTATCGGATAACTTAAATAGCAGCATCTTGTAGTCGTGGATGATGGAGGATTGGTGGGATTATCTATTTAGTACCTATACCTAAACAATATAAAATTTCGGCACAAAGTAGTGTTCGTAAAGCCCATACTGTATACCTATTTGTTGGTATGCAGAACGAACTAACGGAGCGTGCGAAAGATAGACCGGTGCGCTCATCTATACCTGCCTTTTGACATGCGACATGCCTGTTTGAGCGGCACGGCCCTATGTAAAAAAAACTATTCTACCCATATATCCTCTGGTTGATTACTTGCTTGCGATGCGAGTCGAATTGGATGTAGGCCGGAAGAAGTCAACCATCTCTCACTCACATATCTCTCTTGCATAGCCATCACAGCCATTCCTCACGTTCAGTATTGGAATAAAATCCGCCTTAAGCGAAAAAAAAAAAATTAATTCACTCAGTAATCCGTGGTACTTTCACACTCTTGAAACGTTGATTTGGGAACAGAGATCTACCACGTATGCTAGTGATAAACCGTTTTATATCAGTTAGTTAAATTAAAATAATTTATTTTTTATTTTTTTCTAATGTAATATAATATCTAATATTTTGAGCACGTGACACCACTAACTAGTACAGGTTCCATTTAACGAAATAATAATAAATAAACACGAGTTCTAATGAGCATAATGCAAAGGAAACCGTAGTAAGTAATTGTAAGAACAACTTAAACAATTTGTTCATTGTGTGCATTGAATACTTCATTTGTTCTGAATTTTTATGTTGACCTTTGTTAATTAAACAACACATGTTTATTTCATCGGGTACAACCATGTACATAATCTGAAATATTTTGCGTAAAAACGTAAACATTTTTTTTAATAAAGCTAAATGTTATTATTCTTCAAGATGGGTTTAGGTAGTACAGAATACGTTACAAAAGAACATAAAGCGATAAACTTGGTTGGATATCGGCTCTAGGGAATTCAATTGTAAGATATTTAGCGCCACATCCCTGCCGGGTATTCATTGTAGTCGGAAATAAATCACGGCGCACACCTGAGGAAACACCTTTAATTTAACCGTTGTCGAATACGTACGCCCACATTCAAAATGCGATGTGGGTTGAAATGTTTTTTCCCTAAATCTGTAAATAACTTCTACTTACTCTTAATATATTCAACAGCCATCTCGGTGCTATTCGGAAGCAAAGTAGCATAACAAACACGCTTACAAACTACATACAACAATTTGACATTTCGCTTAAATCCGAACGCAGATTGTTTTCAGTTTCAATTAGCTTGATAGTTCATAAAAGTTATTTAAAGTGATGGAGTGTGAATGGATCTATGTATGTATAATTGATAATTTGATAAATAATACAATAATGCCGCCGTCGTGGCAGACCAAAGCGCAGTTGGCGAGACGATTTGGACTTTTTCAATGCGGATTGGCCATGCGCAGCACAACTCCAAGGCAACTGGAAAGAAGGGAGAGAGGCCTTTGCCCAGCAGTGGGACAGTTAATTTGTAAATAATGCATTACTATAGGTAATCATGACGTGACAGTGGCCTTTCCTTTTTTTACATTTACGTAGCAAATAGCACCGAGTACATAATATTAAAGGTCCACACCACATTCCTAAGAGAATAGTGCCAAACAACACCCTTCTCCGTTTAACCGTCCAAACGGCTTTAATGAGCGATAATTCTTGCAACGGAAAGATTTATACACTCCACAAGAATAGTTTGGTCAGTTAGGGCTGCTAGCTGTATAAGAAAAATAATGAAAATAATGAATGCAGCTTCAATCCAGAATACGAACACACAAATTAATTAATTAAGATATTTTGGGAATAATAAAAATATACAGTGTATACAAATTCTAATATAAGTAACAATAGTAACGAGGCGATGTTCTCAATTTATTTAAGCGATATTTCTTGCACGTATATGAATTGGATTATATTCAAATACCTATATTCGTTTTATACATGTTAAAAATAGCGTTCTTGTAAACAGATGAGCAACCCTAGGCCAGATAGGCTTCGCGGAATTCTCAATGCTACAATATATCAATGGGAGGTATTGGGAGCTTCCCCAAGGATAATGTGTGTGGGTCACGTATTAGAAGTGTTTTTCGATGAACCCCAAACGTTATCTTTGTCTAGAAGAAAATAATGTGATCTGTTACTTGTTACTTTTATGAGAGAATTTTGGAACAGTTCTATCAGTTACCTACTTGTAAGCAATAATGATAATTACACTTAACCCTACTCGTAGTCACATTTTAATTTTTTTCATGACTTTTCACATAATATTGATGTATTGATTTCTCTTTTCGCAGATATAAGAAGAAAATGGTATTTGCTCTAAGCTTGTACTGCGTGTGGAAATTGTTGTATCCTGTATTAGTGTTAAAAAAATGTAGGATAATCTACACAATCACAAAGCACAAGTTATGCACCTGCCAGCAATAATCCTCAACGATTAATTGATGGTCATTGCCTTAATCTCCGAAATTTCAAATTAGAACTAATGGTAGGTTGGAATGAAAATTGATGGAAGCACGAGTTCTAATTGCAGTGCTATTGAATATCTACAACAACCGAAGGAATGTGCAATGCAGCGAACGGTGTAAGCAACTGGGTCAGATGGCTTCACAGATGTGTTTATTAAAACTTCCTACAAACTTGGAGGGAGAACCAGCATGAACATACGTATATTTAATATTTATTTGAAACCCATTATTCATTTTATGATTATTATGCACTATTAATGCACAGACATGTAAAACATGTATATCTCTAATAACTTCATAATGAATATATCACCCACCTTTCATTGCTGTATGTGTTCGTCAGAAACAACAAACCATTATTATCGTTGTTTTGAATTCTGATAAGTTTTCAGTTTTGATTTTGGCATCATACACTTAGTAGATACCTCCCTACTTTTAAACAGCTATATAAAACTGAATGTGTGTCTGTTTACACTACACCCAGTAATTTTTTATGTTTTATGTATATAACATTTGGGTATATAACCCTCTGGAATATTTTGTACTTTCTCTATATTATTATATTTATTTCACCAAATACCTACCAAAAAAAATTCAAAGAGAACTTTCTGCACTACTTCTAAAGTTCCAAGCTTCAAATTGAAGATTACTTACAACAGTCACCTGGGTAGCGGATGTAACAAATCATAACAGAAATATGTATATTATTTTGTGTGGCGGATGTGACAGGAACTGTTGGTACACGCATAATTTAATTTGTGACGCTTTGTTGGCTTAACGAACCGAATTATACGGGATTCTGTTATTGATATTGGATCGCTACGTTAATTATATTCAGAGTTGATCGAAGTGTTCTGATGATATTATTAAAGCGAAGCGTACCAATCTACGGAAGTAGGTACCTATCTTTTTATCTATAGAGAGAAAATGCTCCAGCAAAATATAATTTTATCGTAAAGCGACATTTTGTTATCCATACAACATGAAATCGCGGTCTCGTCTGTGTTATCACTGCTTTTCACTCAATGTACGAGATCATTTCAGCATATATAAATGATCTTAGACGTATGTATTCTATTTGACGATCATCGATGGTTTTAAGTAGGTATCTATATTGCTCTGTGAGTGACATAATAAACATACGCGTAGGACGTAGGTATATTGAACATGTAATAAGTTTACACTCCTTTTCCCAATTTGACGCCGTACAGAAAGTCACCGCGCAATCGAAACGTGCAAACTTGCAACTAATTTAACTTTAAAATAGCTTTTTCCCAGCTCCACTGCGAGTGTGTTGACAATGTTGACGCGCTGTCTTATTTGTGTTCCACCGTGGTTACCTAATATTAAAGTAGCAACATGCTACAAATTGCGCTACGATAATGATACTTAATATAGAAAAATCACTTTCAATTCCAACAACTGCATTGAAATCTATTTTGTGATATCATAACATAGTGCTAAAAAGCAATTTTTGCACTATATGATATCACAAACCGGGCGCTAAATGGGCTTAGTATAGGATAGTCGATGCCAATCCCGTGCCGAAAGCAAGAACGCCACAGATTTATTCCGCCAGTTATTGAACATTCCCGGCAAATGTGCACTGAGTGTATGACTCCAGCTGAATATTTCACAGCTTCAAGCGTCCTCTTAGCGAGTCGAATGAAAAAAGTACGGACCGTTTGCTATCAAAACTGCGTCTATATAAATGTTTGCATTTAACGTTCGTTTAGTATCTAAGCATAACGCCAAAGAGATACATGCTTACATATTATCATCATCATGCAGAGTCCATTTCGGGATAGACGAAGAGTATAGTATTGACTATATAAGTGTAAAACGCAATTTAACTCCTGATTTGCTACAGTCATCAATCTCTTCATACATGCTCTCTGGTGCCGAGTAATATTTATCTTTCCATCACAGAGTAACTGCCATTGTGCGCGTACTGGCACATTAGAAAAAGTAGTTCTAATTTTGATTTTCTTAAGTCAATATATGTTCTGTCACTTTTTCTTACAATAAAAAATATCTTCAAGACATACGTTTGATTTCAATTAATTAAAACTACAAACACACTAAAAACTCACATATTATACAACAGCCATAAATATGCATAATTGTTGTTAAATCTGTCTTTACCACAATGTCATTACAGAGCAACGACAAGAGCGTATTGCATTTTGAAAAGTTTTATAAACTGAAGCTGTACTGACGGGTGCCTTCCTATTAAAGTAATTCTGCAATAGCCAGAGTATGTTTGTGCTCCCAAATAAACAATATCTATAATGCATAGCTAGGGAAAACCTAAATATTTAAACGAGAGAATATTCGCTGCGGACAAAGAAACATAAGTGGCCCAAACATTTACTAGAATAATATTTTAACGTGTATTTACATACAAAATGCTATTGTCTTACTTTTTGTTTGAGATATATTTGCAATTATCAGGTGTTTTATGTGTGTTAATGTTTTTGTATAAGCTGTTTCGACACTGGTTGTCTAGTGGTGAGTCTAGCTCACTGCTACGCCACGAGATTCGGGTTCGAACGCCGTATCAGGGTAAATATGCATGTTGAAAAATGTTACTGTGCTACCCTTGAGTATGTGTATTTATGAATAATGGTTCTGTATTCTATCAATCGTCCGGAGTCAAGTATAAGATATAATTTAATTAGTTTGCGACCAGTTAGCGCTGTGTTATAATTTCCGAAACATTTAAATTATTTCACTCCACGTCAGATGGTATTTCCAAACAGAATCTGGTTCTTAATAATTTTAATATCCTCCGTCAATCTAATGCTCAACTGGTTTATCTCAAGCTTTCATATGTAATCAAATGAACGCGGAACGAAGTAATTAAAATGCCTAGTATCGTGTATTGTAATGCTTATTGGAGTTTCTGGAGAAAATCCAGGGAAGTAGCAGATCGTAACGGAATAAAGTAACCTATTGACCAAAATTATAAATCACTTAAGCCAAAAGTCATATTATTGCGTTATTTCCAGTGGTCCTATAGACCCAGAATGATTAGTCACTAAATGACACTCGATTGCACATAACGACCAAAAATACACATTAAAGATCACTTTAACACATTTTACGAGACAGTGGAGACAATCTCAACCGCTGATTCCTGCCAAAAACTCCGTTACATTATAACTTCAATAAGGTGCAGAGATGTTATAAATTGGTTCTTTGCTCAGACTACTAAGCTCATAAGCCTCATACATGAAGCTTTCCTAAAGGGTTTTTAAAATGGGATCTAATAATATTACGCAAATTTAATTAGTCTCATTTAAAATCTTAATAATTAGGGTAAAAATGAAGGTCATTTAAGATGAACGTCATGTATACAGAAGCCCTCGTAACGACTGTTGTGCTGTGGGGCCTGCAATATGAACCCGCAGTTCTTAACTAACTTTAAATAGCTTTCGCGATGCAGCAATCTACGTGAACACGAGCGAGACCGGAGATTGAGCCAGCGGGATCGCGGTGAACGACCGACAACTTCGACAAAGAGTAATGATCTGACACCATTGGACCGACACCTCTGACGCGCCGCCGCCGCGGGACAGAAGCATTTCCTTCCCTCCTTTTTATTAGGAACCTTTATTCTCGGTCAGAATAAGATGCTTCTGAAAGAAAGAAAAAATATATTAGAAAAAGGATTAATCCTTTACGCCTAACTATTCCTTCCAAGGACTACTATTCTAGAAAGCCTGTAACCTACAACGACCTCGTGTTGGTAGGAACCAACACGAGGTCGGAAAAGCGCGTTTGTGTATTTAATGCATCCATAGACTACGATACCCGCTTACCTGCCAGGAAACCGGGCTAGTTTGCAGCTTTTCAAATAAATATGAATATATTATTTTGGTATTATATATTTTAACCTTGGAAAAGACGGTGTCAGTGTATTGTAACATGAGCCAAATCAGAGTAAGGGCTTAATGGGATATCGATCACAAATCATTATATCGGCATTCGGCAATCCTGAAGGCGTTGTTATCTGAGCGGTTCTCACGTTTTGTTGAATTAGTAAGAGGGTTCAGACAAATGGGCATGTAAGAAACACGGAACGATCCCCGACTTCCTCCGAAAGCGATAGTGCTCCACTAGTTACGATAATAAATAGGGGCTTAACGCTAGCAAATGGCCGATTAGGGCATTCTTAACTACAACACGGGCATTCTGATAAAGTTAGCGTTTGCTTTGCTACGAGTCTCATGGGCATTATTGTATGGACAACATAATATGGCTCGGGTGTTCCATCACTCGTATGCATTGAATTTGGTTTATTTAAGTCAATAAACTACAACATAAGCATATGCAGATAGCGTTTTGACTACCTAAGTGTGGGTTTTCCCGAATTTTTTTATGTTGCATGGTACGTTTCATTGTCCTTTCTCTTTTTAGGCAGCTTACAATCTAGGTAGCTTATTTATTTTTATTAACTTATGGTAAAGATTGTTAATTAGTTTAAATGCAAGTTATCTGGCAAGATTGTCGTATGTCGCAGGTACTGTAAGTAGCCTCTCATATATTTTTTTTCTTTGATAAAAACACTTTTTAAACTAGGTAGGTAAGTAAATTTGTTACTTACCTACCTAGTTTAAATATTCAAATCGCTGTCAACATACTTATGTTGGGATAATGTAATCGTGATCACGATAATGGTTCATTGATATTTACACAAAAGACGAATATGATAATATTATATTCAAATGACTGGCTATTATATTACAAATGATGGAGCCGCTTTGATTCACTCTATATTTTTTCATCGTACCGTTGAAAATAAAGCTTTTCATTGTGCTACAAAAGTTGCTTTAGCTAGCACCTTTTTTATTGCAAGTACTTAATTAAATTTATTTTAGTAAATTACAGAATACTGAATATCAAGAAGTTGGTACCTAGGAAAGTTTAGTAAAAAGTAGAATAAACATGTTAAAGTCGAAAGGAAAAGTAAAAAGATCGATGTTTAAGTCTAAACGTGAAAATTTTTCATGGACACGGAAGAATATTATAGACTATTTATTAAGCGAGCTTCAAAGTTCTACAACGCACGGGCTCCCTCACGTGGTACACGCAGAGATACATTGGCTCGAGAGGTAGGCGTTATTCTGTTATTTAGTTTATAAGTATAAGTACGTATTTTTTATTCCAGTTGTGTAATTTCTTTTACTTCTACAGGATATTTTGGACCGTCAGCTTCGGGTTATGTATTGGCCTCACTTTCATCCTCATGTCGGCACAGTTTTATAGGCTTTTGGTAAGGATTTTTATGGATTGTACTTACGATAATAAAAACCAGAGCACCGATTACTGTGCTGCATAGGTACAAACTATTGCTTGACAGAAAAATCACACGGCGGTACCTAGCGAATAGGCCATAAGATGCCTCACACAAATGCTTATCCCGAGCAGAAGTTGAAAACGGCCCACACAGGACCATTGACACAGAATGCATTGACGCAACTGGACCAAGCGGCCAGTAACTGATTTAGTTACGAACTCCGTTCTATTCTATTATAGGCGGTGAAAAATTGCCTGAATTGTTTTGTCGACTTGTGGGGGGGGGAGGTGGCACACCCGTGCCCCCAGATAACTTTTCCTCAAAGCTATCTATTCAGATATATCCAGAAGCCTCAGAAAATCTGCCTACTCATTTTCCTTTTAAATTGATGGCAAATGTCAGATAGCACTGGCTTCGTCTAAAAATCTGATAACTAACCATCCCCTAGTGTCAAATCTTTTCCTAACAGGAAGCACCAATAGTGATGAGCGTGGAGATGGACTACTTCAACTGGAACATCTCTTTTCCTGCTATAACACTTTGTCCCATTTATAAAGTTGACGAAGCACTTTTGGGCGCATATGTCAAGTGAGTGGTTACTCATATGCGATTGCATTATCCTTGTCAGATATCCTTGTGCTTATTAAACACCTGCCTACTGATACATCCTTCTGTTGTTAGCAATATAAAAGCGAGTCTGAACTGCAAACCATTGCTTAGGAATATTATTTTAGTAATTACATTTCTTGTAATTCCATTTAGTAATATTTGACTGTCAGTCAAAAGTATCGATGAAGCTGAAGCTGGATCACTAATTACTTTTAGTAATCTTTAACACAATATTGAATGATTTTCACTTGCAGTCGGTCCACTGCTACAGGACCAAACTTGGAACTTTACTTGAGAGCGATCAGCCTCGCTCGATTGGAAACAATGGATAGCTTGGAGTTACCTGGCCCGGAAATTTTATCCGTTGGTATACCTATGTTGAAAGCTCTTTTTACAAACTTTTATTTACTTTCACCTGCCCGATGTGTGTGTGTGTGTGTGTGTGTAATCAAATCTTGCACATTAAAATTTACCTACTCCTGGTGTCCGCTTGAGCTGAAATTGAACAAACGAAATGGCTTGGTTAGCAAATAAAAGCTTCTATTAAAAGAACTGTTTTAAACCACTTGTTTATAGATAAGGTTTTTGTTTAACTTGAAGCCCTGGTGGTCTTGTCGTTGAAGCAACTGGCATGTCCTCTGATGGGCCCAGGTTCAAATCCCGACCTATACCAATTAGTTTTTCGAAGCTTAAGTTCAGTGATTAATCACACCATGAGCTAAAAAAGAGAGGTAGGAACAAAAAAATCCTGGACAGAATATTTTTTATAATATTTTTTTTATTAAATGTTGCAACATCAAGATAATAAGAACATTTTATACTCGCCTAAATTATAAAACATAGAATGTGCAGTTACTTTCAGTGGATAGGATAACAGAAAAAAAATAATAAGCATAAGCGCTGTACACTGTATTGTGAACACGTTGATATAGTGTTGTCTGCAAAAAGGTGGTCAGTATGTTTGTGCCACCTTAGTGGTAGATTAAAAATAAACTCGTCGAGCATATTTTCTAATCTACCTTTTTTTTACCAGCTTATAAAACCAGAAGAGTACTCAACGATTGCTTCCAACCTGTTCAAGAGATTCAACACCGACATAGTTTCAACTGGGATCCAAGTCCCTATAGTCATGGAGCCCGCCATGACTGAGATGGGGATGTGTCACGTAATCAACTCGAACACAGCCTTTTTTGATAATCCCTCGTATGTTTACTTACACATTCATTCGCTGTAATAAGCTAAGCCGAAATGATAACCTTATTCAGTCTAGCCTAGCGTTATCGTAACCCAGACTGGCTGGATAAGCACTTGCGAACTTATTAGTGGCGCTCCTAGGAAAAGAGAACGAAGCGTTCACAACCTTAACGAAAACTACCTAAAAATAACGAAAATTACCTAAAAATACACAACGAAAATTACCTAAATAAAAAACAATATATAATACATATATACAATTGCAGACATGTTATCCATAACCTTTAGGCCATCAACATCCACGCACGAGATTAATTTGATTCTCCCATGAAAAATTAGAGCTCAATGGGCCGTACAGAAGGTACATAGGTAAATAATTCTACTCTGCAATAACACTACTATGTTATTTTATATGTAAGGTTTCCAGAACTCCTAGAGGTTGCGCTATGCTTACAATACTATGATGTGTACTTATTTATACGACCCTAATAAACGCGCTACCAAGATTCTTGGTATTTTAAAGCGCTCAAAGGCTACTGTTACCATTTACCATGGAGCGGGCCGTAAACTTATGTGACACTTATTCTGTAGATAGATCAAGACATTAGTTTATCTTCCGCCTTTTTTGTAGGAAATGGAGCGACACAAAAGTAGTTCATGCTAAAAACAACATTCTGCTGTCAGTGCACGACCAAGAGTTCTTTATACAGATAAATAACTACACCAATGTCTATGAGGTTGGTACATACGATTGAAATATGTATAAAAATACATATTATTTTAATTGATACACATTTCGCTTCTATTAATTGGATGACGCTAGAACAAGACAGGCGGCTCATATGCTATAAAAATTGGGCTCATGTTCATGATCACACGTCTAGTGTTTTTTTTAATACTAGAGCATCATTGAATACACGTCCGCCCTAAAGCAAATATTATTTAACTTAGAACTCAGGGTAGATAATATACTACGTACAACTTAGAAACAGCTTAACTATATTAATTGGTTAAATTATGAAAATAAGCTTTGCTATACAGGTCTTTGTAGCAAGCCCTGACGAAGTAGTCCTAAGCACTACTTCGTCATACTATTTCATCCTAGAAGGCTCATTAACGTTTGGAGTTCAAATCTGGAGTACCAGGGTGTCGGAAAACATTCGACTCGTCCCGCTGCACCTACGCAAATGCAGGTAAATATGTGATTCACCTCAAAATAAAAATAAATTCGTAATTGCACGTTTTTTTCACAGATTCAAAGATGAACCAACGAGTAAGAGGTACCCAATTTACTCTTACAATCGCTGTTTATTAGAATGCAGAATAAAAATGTTCAACAAACTGTGTGGATGCATTCCACATTTCTACAAGCCTATCGGTAGGTAATACTGTACCTATATTTTCAAAATTCGAGCGAATAATTGGTTCACTCCCAAATTCATACAATAATACAAACCTCATAGTCAAGTACTACGTTACAGATCAAGAAAGAATATGCCAATTAGCAGAATTGAAAATGTGCTTATTAATTTATAAGAAAGAGATTATGACACTGACAACCTCGTCGGATACCTTAAGTACCAGCTTTGAATTAATTGGCAACACTGACCATCTCCCAAAGAACGCACGCGACTGCCACTGCTACAGTAACTGTGAAATCGACATGTATCAAAGGGAACACGAGATGTTCACACCTGAGGCAGAAATTAATAAATTGAGAATCAGTGTGTCTAATTACCCAAAAATCAGAATAGTGAGGGAAATCATCTTTAGTTTATCAGACTTCCTTTGTAAGTAAATAATTTATCAATACTCACTAACTCAGCTATTATACTCAACCTGCGGCGCCGAGCTTTTGCGGTTGGTCCATCTAGAATTACCATTTAGAATTTCGCACTCATACGAAAAATTGAGAGCGCGCTGAGAAAATTTCTACTTAACACTACCACGCCCGCCGCAGTATGCAGTGATTTGAATTAAAAACATACTTTTCAATTAACAACAGTAAATCCTTAGAATATTATAAGTACCTAATAGGCTAATGATAGTATAATAAATAGTCATTCGATTAATTATTCTTTGCAGTGCGATGTGGTGGTGTGGTAAACTTATGTATTGGCACTTCAATCATATCCTTAATGGAATTATTACTAACTGGGTTAAGGATACCGATTCATGCTGCATTAGAAGGAATAATCATCATATACCGAAAGCTCGTTACAGTTAGAAATGTAAAGGTTTAAAATAAAAACAATAAATAATGTAATAAAATATATATTTAACTTAATTTCGTTAAACATACTTTTTTTTTCCTGGAACAAAGGCAAAATGTTTTAGTATGCACCCTTGATCAAAAAATAAGTTACAAAGTGACAATGCAAGTAACGCAACAATATGCTTACGCCGTCTGCTTGACGTCCAGATGTATATATTGTATTCAATGTCCTGAGGCTCAGCTTCCAATGTCACTGAACTGAACAGCTGAAATAAGAAAATATGTACAAGTTTTTTGTTTTATTTTGATATCTAACCAGAGCATGTAAGCAACAGCTGAATGTTCATATTTCAAAGGTTCATTATCTTTTTGTTGTACATCTGATCTCCATACCTTATAAACCTATTGAAATCGGAAAATTAAAGTCTACCTTTTCTCCTAAAAACTTAGATAAAGTATGTGAATTATATGAATAGAGGATACTAAATACAATAGAATAGCATTTCATGTCTTGCCCAAAACTACTCAACTAATCCTTAAAATATGCCTGGGTTGTTCTCGTTACATATACCTAAGAACATACCTCGCATACCTGTGCTATTTCTTCATTATATCTTCTAAAGTCCGCGACCCCTCATCACGTAGAGATTAATTGAACATTTGGTTCAAATAAGTCATTTGACTTCCTGAGTATTAACACCTCCTGAAAGTATAATCAATTATAACAAATAACCACGTTGCCTTTGTAAATAAAATTTAAATATTTTATTAAGAAATAAAAGGGAAACAGTCCGCCATCATATTGCGAAACTGATTGAAGTCGAAAATGTTAGCGCGAAAATAATTCGTTTTGTTGACAAAGAAATCACCAAGGCACAACTATGGATTGAGGAGAGTCCATATTAGGCTCACCCGAACTACGGAGAGGACAAAAACATATCGGACACACACAGCATAATACCGACCGATCAACAAACTTCGCCGAACTGACGTAAACACAATGTCCTCAATGACAATGTCCTCGGCTCTGCAAGCGCTGAATGGCTACATGTGCTTTACAAAATTGGTCGTGCAAGGGACAGCGTTTAATTTCAACACAAATATCAATATGATAATTCAAGTCTGAAACTGTTACTCGGTGTAATTGGGTCCAAGAACGCGTGAATTTCTAACAAATCTTACAAAACCCCCATGCATACCCAACCAAGAATTATGAAAATTCCTTAATCGATCACAAGGGAACTTACCATCACTTTAGAAACCTTCTCAAGAAGCACTCCATACTGACTGGGAGGCACCTTTTGACGAAAATTTGCAATCTTCTAATGACTCCTTCCCACCATGAACGAAACATCATCTCATAAAGCAAACATCTTTTAAACAGAGTTGGCTAACTTTAATTACCCATGAAGCCACAATGTGCGGCAGCGATTGTAAGTTTATTCATTCAAAGTTAAATGACTTAGAAGGTAATTATAATTCAACCAACGAACTTATCGTTTGTTCTGTTTGATAGCTTCCCACTACGGCGGTGAAACCTTTGCGTTGTCTATACCTACTGTAAGGATGTAACCATATACAATTACTTTTGTTTTTTAATACTTTGATATCATTATGATGTTAATTAATGTTAATCGTATACAATATACCCGATACGGAGAGATCTTAGCAACGATAATAACCCAGTATGGATTAGAATTCCAACAAACCAGGGCAGGCTTCTTCTCAAAAATACTTTTGACAAATACATTCCTGACGATGCAAAGAGCGTTTTTCGGCATAGTTAAGACAGCAACGTTTATCAATCTGGTGAATAGTTGTCTGATACCCCTACTAATGGTCAGTATTACAATTCGTCGCAACCATACGTAATGTCCAAACTGATCGATTAATTAATTTCTCTTCCGAATAATCTATAAACATAACATACTGGATGCTTATGAGTTTGCTATTGAAGACCTTCCCAATAACAATGTAGTATGTAGTAGGCAGTGACACTTTACATAAAATAGAAACAATCAAGCTCTCGACACTGAAATCACCGACCATGAACCATCATATTTATTCGATTTCACCTGACTTGGGAAACGCGTTTACCAATTCTAAATTATTGTACACCAATCACCACGACAGGAAGCTAATTTCAACTCTCCACGCTTACACAATTATTCAACATTTGAATTTAAACAGTCAAGCAACACATAAAATTAAGTCATAACAAATATTTCCTTCTAAAATTTCATTTATTATCATTATCAAGAGGAGGTACAGCTGATTTTAAGGTAGATACACAAATTATTAGCCTAAACAATAAAGCAATTGTCGAAAGGAAGAACCAATATAAATGACAGAACACATCATCACCAAACACAAACGAAGGTAAACGCAGGTAATGATCCAGGCGGCCCAGCGTATACAAACCCCACAACAGACCGACTTCAATACCACACTCCTGAAAACACAAAAATATACAATTTCACACATACAAATTACATCGCGAGATATCATAATTTACAACGCGTCGATTTTGAATGCAATTTTAGAATATGACTAGTAGTGATTATCTCGACCCACCGTTTAGATTAAAAAATAAACAAGCTTTAATATAGACATGTTTCGAAATACCCTAATCAGCCCAGGAAATGTTTTCAAGGAAACTAAAATGTAACGCTATAAATATAATATCCACTCATAATTCAATAGCGAGACAGAACGAATAATCGATAATGCCTTAAGCTATTAAGATACAAGTTTGTATTATCGGACTGTGCACTTCATGAAAATGAAACACGATCAGTATTTATTCAGGCCCTAATAAGAAACTTATGATTTTCGTAACTGAAGTGATGATCATAACAGGCAATAACTGATATATTTTATATCATACTGATACTGTGTGGTTTCCGCAATTAGAGGTGTCAGATTCATACAACATATTCCGCAAATCACTCTACAGCGAAAACATATCTAGAAGCGAACAATGTTCGCTTAGATTTATTAACAAATTCTCCAGCGAATTAAATTGTAAATAATTTAGCCTAGAGTTGCTGAATGCGAATGACAATCGTGCTCAATGCTTGCTAGTAAACCAATGCTTCCGCTGCCCGCGGTCAACGGTCAGTCCGTTTTATCAAAATAAATACAAAACATCCCACAAAAAAATACAGCAGGAGTCAAACCAAGAAGAGAAGAATGCTAACAAATTAATTTCAGCTGCATTATAAAATCTCAAACATACCTTTAGTAGCATATTAAAAGAAGCGGACGTCAATTGTTCTGCCATCAATGCGTGTCCTGTCGAACATTTCTGTACATTTGGTTAAGGACAGCAAATATATTAGTTTAACATGGACAATATTTTGGATGTGGATTATAACTCAAAAAGGGAGTTTTTTCTTTAAAATACTTATTAACCCTAAATCTCGGGCGGACCATGTGACTTAAGAAAGGATACTAATTGCTCTCTCGGCGTCCCATTCCTTGTGGAAGCGTACGATGGCGGTGTCAGACGTGGTCATTTCGGCAAATTTCACGTCTCCACACTCGCTGAACTTCTCGCGGATCAACTGCCAAGTAACTGTCGGCGGCAGCTAAAACGAACAAAATGATGTTGGACCTGTTCTTGTAATCATTACTGCCATTTGATAGATTTATGAGGTATATAATAAGCAGATCATTGATATTTATTTACTATTTCCTTTAGCTTTAAACAGTAAAGAACAATAATTAACTTACATTTGTGATGATGACCATGTCTGAAGATTTGTCCCTGTTTTGCTGCATATTTGGGTCGCGGCCGTACCCTTGGCCGGGGATTGAAACACCTCCCATTTGTCTACTCGAGGCTAAAAGAATGGAACACAAACTCAGTATCGCATTTTCAACATAACAAGAGGTCTTGGACATGCATTTCGTACTTACCGGAAAGTGGTCCACTGTTCATAGAATTGTTGCCCAAAACATTATTACCCATGCCACTATTGCCAAGGAGATTAGATCCCATGTCATTATTGCCGAGACCCAAGTTAGTGTTTGCATTGGCCTGTGCTGTCAGTACTGTAGTCAGATCGCTGGCTGTCAAACCATGTTGCAATAGCTGGTTTTGGAGAGCACCTAGACCTGTTAAACTTAATGCCTGAAAAGAGAGATTCAAATTATAATATCAATCTAATAAAATGTATAACATGATATCAACACAAATATCATGTTATCCATTTGTTTCTGTTATACAAAATCACTAAACTAAACAGAACTAAAAACATTTCGATCCTTATTTAACCCCACACATGAGAAAGGGATAGTCTTTTAGTACTGTTGAATTAGTTTAGTTTAATGATTTTAGTAAAGCAATTGTCCTTATGGTCTGAAATGGCTAGGATAAAATACATAATTGAAAAAGTTGCAAGAATGTGCTCTGTTTGTTTGATGTAATTGAATGAATATAGTAGCATTTTATTGTAAATTATAAAATTACAGAAGGCAATATTTTGTTTTATGAGTAACTAAAGTGTATATCCTCTTACACAGTAATAAATAAATTAGAAGTATTACTATATACCTGCAATCCAAGATTTCCTCCAAGAGTGGTGTTGGCATTGAGTGTATTTGTGGTCAAGCCAGCCCCCAAGCCGTTAAGCGAGACCCCGGCAGCAGGCACGGCCCCCAATACTCCAGCTCCCATGGCGCTACCCGTGTTAGCCAGATTCAAGTTGTTAGCAGATGCTTGTGGCAGGTTCCGAGCCACGTCACGCAAAGGCTCACCATTTGGGCCCAGACCAAGACCAATACTCTTCAGACCCTCTGGCAACCTGAGTTCCCCCTTGTCTGTCACTCCCCTGTCCATACGCACTGTCATTCTTCTGTCATACAGCATGTGTTTATCAAACATTGATATTGCCTGAAACAAAATTAGCATACATAATGCCATACTTTTTCAACCTGACTGACTTATGAATGCTGGGACAATGATGGTGCCATCTAAAATAGATTGATAACTATAAGACAATCACAGATTTTGATACTTGATATTTCATGTCTTAGAAGATACAAGGTTAGTAGTCTTAGAATATCATACCTGCACAGCTTCTACTGGGTGATCATACTCAATAACAGCAAATCCCCTGCTATTGCCATCTTTATCTATCGCCAAATCTATATTACGCACTTTACCAGCCATTTTGAACACTTCTTTTATTTTGTTGCGATCTGCTTTGTAATCCAACTGTAATGGAAGAAGACACAATTTTTATTATTGGTATAATGGGGCTGGCTAACTAAATACGAACCGAACATAAAAACTATTATCAGTAAACAGTAACTTTTATAAGAAAACTATAATCAATGATCAAATATTTGATAAATTATGAATGAGAGATACCCATAATTTCGATGCAAGTCTCCCTAAGCTATGGGAACTATTGTCTCAAATTATACACATATTTGTCACCACATAAAAATTTTTACTGAAATGAAATATAGAATTACAAGAAAGTTAGATTACAATCCAAAAAAATTACAATATGTACAACATGACTATTATTTGTTAATTGTTAAAAAATATAGAGCAAATTTAACAACTATGTGATTAAAATAAGTTATACTTGAATACACAATGAGATCGAAAATAGAGATACATATTTAAAACATTGTCAAATAAATATTAGTGATGTAACTTACATTGGCCACAAAAACTTTCTTGACCAGTGGGGGTTGCACATTGATAGACTCCAAAAACTGAAGACTGAGTCCATATGTATTGAAGTTTTCTGGTTCTCTTGGTTTATTCATTACCCCCCAGCTATAACAAAGGGGAAAAAAATCAACCATTTGTTTGCAAAATACTATTCTGGAAAAGATAATTTCCATCCACAACAACAAATAGTCCAAGTGTATGCATTGCGTAACAGGTGAGTTGAACATATCTCATTTAGATAATTAAAATTGATATTGTGCATGCATGGCAAATATAAAACGGTTCAAATCACATACATAACAAATACAAAGTAGAAAGTGACTAGAAGACAAGTGGTCAGTGGTTGCAAGTAACTTACCTTAAGTTCATTAATAGTTGCCTTGCAACAGAGAAATATATGCTTGAGAGTGTCTAATATATGTATTGAAAATAAATTTACTTTATCTCTAGGTTATACCTGTGACTTTGCCCACTTAGAGAGATGATGGCAATTCAGACACAATATAGTCCAAGGTAATCAGGAATTATAAGCTACAGTTCTGATGTAGGCTTTTTAAATTGCCTAAAGTTCCAGGATTACCCACCTCAAACATAAATATATACACTCTTATTACTGATAAATATATATTTCCAGTGAAAACTATTTTTATAACAAGCTTATTTCATGTCCATGTTCATGTCTGTGGTTACCCATTGAGGAGTTCCCAAGTCAAGTCCCAGTAGTAACACAAACCTAAATGCAGCAACCATATCTTGGTAAAACTCACAATAGGCTAGCATAATTGTGTGTACACACATGTAAATGTGAGCTCTTCCTGGATGTTGATTCAGGTTATGCTTCCAATAAAAATGCATTGTCATTTTAACTGAACCAAAGTACTCCTAATCCTTAGGATATGTGGAAGTTTAATTTTATTTAGCTACTAGATGATGTAACCATTGTAAGTTCATTAAAAGATTATAACAATAAACAGTTTCAAATGTTATTTACCCATCTTTGTCATCTCTGCCACCACCACCACCACCCCCTGACCTACCAGGGTTTGCTCTACTCTTCTCAGAACCTACAACAATTTTAGATTTGTTAAGTGCAATCATATCTATAAATCTTTTAGAGCCATGGTGGCCTTCTGGTTGAAGCAACGGCCTGTCATCTGATGGGCCCAGGTTAAAATCCCAGCCTGTACCAATGAGTTTTTCTAAGCTTAAGAACAGTGATTAAACATGAATTGGGATCTCCCATAGGTTTTCCCTTTAAAATTGGAGCTGCCTGACTGGGGACTGCACCTCCACCTTACAGAAGACAGCATTTAAATAACACTTTGTTGTAGTGTTGTGTTTCAGCAGTAAGGTTGCCAGTGCTCCATGATGATATGCAGTGCTAGTAGTAATGCTGCTAGCACAGTGAGTCCTAATGAACAACAGGGTTGGCAACTAGTTAGTGATACCCCTGATATTGCTGGCAGCCATTGGCTATGGTGACTGCTTACCATCAGGTGGGCTGTATACTTGTGTGCCACCTTAGTGGTATAAAAAAAGCATACAAAGTTATAATATATCTTTACTCCTTCCCACAAGGGTCCCCAAAGAGGTATCAAAAAGTGTTGGAATACCCACTTTTCTTCTTCTTCAGCACACACATACTTGTTTTTTTCTCAGACATATACAGGTTTCCTCACAATGTTTTTCCTTCACCATAAAGCTTGTGGGGTGACTAATCTGTACTTTAGTTTTAGTTAAACTCGGATTCAAATATTCATCACCAGAATAGCAGGCAATATTTCACACCACAGCTTTTTTGTACATTTATTACATTGTAACATATCACAAGTGAGTATGGACTGACACAAATAGTTTTCAATCAGTTTTGCTTTGGGGGATGTAAACAATAAGTATTTTAAGATTAATTAAGATTCCAGATGAATAAATGCAAATTAGATTCACCTGTATACACACCTGATTCTTCTTTCAAAACAAGTTTACGTCCTTTCAATTCAAATCTGTGCATGACAAATAATGCTTTCTTCATTGCCTCTGAGGTGCTGAATTCAACAACACCACAACCTCTAGGTTTTCCATTCTCATCATTAAATAATTCAACATAAGCAACATCTCCCACCTGAAAATTGTTATTACCATTATTTTGTGGTCTCAAATTCAATTAGTTATTCTGATACATTGCTTGAATAAAAGATTAAAACTATTTCCAGACCTAATATGGTATTGGCCATGGCACCAGGAACTAGGTATTGAAAGATCAGAATCAATAAATTAGACATTTTTTGAGTAGATATGCGAAATTAAAATGCCTATGTGGGTATGACTAGAGACAAACAACAACTTACTTATCCTTCTCTAGGGTCGGATGCATACATGGTATATATGGTTACATGTAAATTGGCAGCATTTTAAAGTAGTATTTATTTCATAGTCTTATACATAATACTAATTATATTGGGTTGAGAAGTTTATCACGTCTCTTACCTTTTCCTTAAATAAGTCTTTGAGCTGTGTCCAGCGATATTCGTAAGGTATGTTAGAAACAAATAATCGCTTGCCCTCAGGACGATCACGGTCCATAGAGCGGTCCCGAGTATCATCAGAGAATCTCGAAGGTCTGTCTCCGCGCCTGGACCGATCCCGCTCTTTTTCTCTTTGGCTTTCCATTACTACAAGCTACAAGTGTATCAAATAAAGCGGAACACCAAAATACTTTACCGGCAGAAAAACATCAACCCGACACAACGAAAATGTTCATTAGCTAAAAACTCACCGTTTAATCAGTTTCAACGGTTAAAAATTACAACGTTTTCAAGAAAATGCACGCCCGTTTTTTACAATAGTTTCTGGGAGTTTGATAATGCTATTCTCAATAAGAATAAAATAGGTACGCTCATAAGCTCGATATTCTACCGCCGCGCTGTAGCGTTTAGCAAAACAAAATGGCGCCCGCCGGTGCCACAGAGAACATAAACTTGTCCTTACCCCATAGATAATACATATAAGTGTGCCCCAAGTAAACCAAGGTGCGGCTAACATGGACCTGCGTAAAATGCATTAGTAAACAGCCGAGGTCGGATAACACTAATACACCGGTCCAAACGGTTGCTGAGCAAGGAGTGACAATTCGACGAAGGGGCGCCGCAACACAACAACAAGCGGATGACTCATTAGATGACGCTCACTTACAGTCCGATACTTTAAGCGATTCCGCTCACTATGAAACAACCGAGACACTTGACTCAAAAAACCTTTCCTTGGAGGTTCGCTTGTTCACTGAAGAATTAAAGGCTACGAGACTCCAAATGCATGAGCTTAATGAAACTATGACTAGGCTAACAGATAGACTAGAGACCTGTGAGAATCGAATATCAGGCCTGGAAGATCGCATGCGTGCTCTTGAGTGTCGCGTCAACGATAGGCCTGGGTCTGAAAGAGCGGAGCACTCCGATACCTCGTTTCAATTTATTATAAACGAGATTAAAGCGGACTTAAATGACCGAGACCAGGAACTGTTATCGAACGATATTGAGATCTCCTGTATTCCTGAAAATAAAGGTGAAATAATACCACATATCGTTATGACCTTAGCTCAA
The DNA here is from genome assembly GCA_951449985.1 of Falcaria lacertinaria. Lineage (NCBI taxonomy): Eukaryota > Metazoa > Arthropoda > Insecta > Lepidoptera > Drepanidae > Falcaria > Falcaria lacertinaria. The sequence goes on from OX602124.1 coordinate 4,504,773, forward strand.
AAGCTAGGTGTTAATCTGAGTGAACAGGAGATAACAAGCGCAACCAGAGTTGGGCGTGCGCCTGAATTACTGGAGAACATGCAGTCGACTCGCCCACGACCGATTGTGGTGCGCTTGTCGCGAGGTGCGGTGCGCGACCAGTTGCTGCGTGAGGCACGCGTACGCCGTGGTGCCACCACCGACGGCACCGGACTACCTGGCCTGCCGCGACGGTTCTACGTTAACGAGCGGCTTACTCGATTCAATAGACAGCTTTTTCGACGGGTGCGTGAGCTGGGATCTAAGCTTGATTGGCGTTTTGTGTGGACTAAAGACGGCAGAATATTTGCACGTCAGCATCACAACAAGGATTCCCCTCGCTACCGTTTGCGTACAGATTCTGATTTGGTCCGTGTTTTTGGTACGGAGGCCGTTAGTTCAATGGAGAAACAGATTACTTAAATCTGTTTATCTCAGGGTAAATGCAATTTTTGTGTCTATGTCTATATACCTAAGTATAATGGGTCGTTTTAAATATTCTTTCGCTCCTTATATTTGTAAATCATCTTTAATTAATGTGTTGTTACTTGAATGGTCATGTGATACAACTAAATCATATCTATATTTTTATGTATTCATCCTTAGTAATATTGGTTGGTTCTCGTTGGCGTGGATTGACAGCTACTGTCGCCGAGTCCAGGGGTGGTTTTGCAATGATACGATGTACACGTATTTGCCACTTGTAATATACGATCAATGTAACACTAAACATGTTATGTATTATGTAGCGCATTTAACCTTAATCTTGTCGTTGCTGGGTCGCTGAATACTGGACATGATGATTTTCTTATAGCAATTCTTATAGCAATTTGAACCAGACATTGTAGCAATCAACGAAACATGGCTACAGACAGGGCAGGAAACACGCGCGCCGGCGCCTGTCGGGTACAGATTGCGCTGCCAGCCTCGCCCGCTGCATATGCGGGGTGGGCGTGGTGGTGGACTTGCATTTTATATAAAGTGTAATATGCGAGTACGGTTCATAAGAAGTCCTGACTCCGATATTGAGCAGATGTGGCTGACAAAGCGTGTTAATGGATTTCATATACTTGTAGGCACGGCATATAGGCCACAATGGCTGGATGTTGATTCGTTCATCGATAAATTAACTGCTTCCATTGCTAGTTTTTCCAAATTTAATTATGTGATTTTGATGGGTGACTTTAATATTAATTGTTTGGACCAAAGCAATGTTAACACCATAAAATTTAACCAATTCTTACAGTATATGAGCCTACAACAAGTAGTGTCACAGCCAACCCATTTTTCGGTCGATTCTGAATCTATGATAGATCTTGTGTGTAGTAATTGTCCTATCCGCAATATTACCGTCAATAACATTACGGGATCCCTAGGACACGCTATGGTAAATTTCACGCTATGCTTAAAAAAAATAAGTTTAGACCGAAATGTATTACTTATAGACCGATTAAAAACATAGACTTGAACGAATTCAATAGAGATCTTATTGAACAAAACTGGGAGTCGATATCTAACTTGGATGATTTGGATATTAAAGTCCAAGAATTTAACAAGTTAGTTCTGGCATTATTTGATAAACACGCTCCTATAAAAAAAAGTTTTAAAAAGGAAACCCTTGCCATGGATTACTGAGACAATTAAGTATATGGTAGACTTGCGAAATGTAGCACATGATAAATACCGGCAAGATAAATTAGAACCACATAGGCAGACTTATAAGGACTTTAAAAAACTCGTCGTTTCGAGTATTCAAAATGAAAAACGTGCTTACTTCAATCATTTTGTTAATTCTAATATTAGGGACAGTAAAGAATTTTGGAAGAATATGAAAGAAAAAAATATTATTGACCCGAGTAAAAGCGATTGCCTTCCAAATTTTTTTGACGATCCAGATGTTATTAATAAGCATTTTTTGGACGTCCCTGGGAATGGTGAAATACCCACTTCAGAAGTGACCTTTTTTGAATCCAATCAGTTCTCTAAGTCGACATTCTCATTGCAACCAGTTAGCGAAAAAAATATACTTAATTAAATTAAGTCCATTAAATCGAATGCTTTGGGAGTCGATGGTATTAGTAGAGATATGATTATTCTCACCCTCCCACGTACCTTGAAAGTACTAACTGATATAATTAATACCTCAATTAGCACAGGCTCGGTACCTACAATTTGGAAAAAGGCACTAGTTACTCCCTTACCCAAAGTGAATAATCCTAGTCATTATAATGAGATTAGGCCCATAAATATTCTAACTTTCTTATCTAAGCTGCTGGAAAAAGCTGTGCACGCTCAGTTGGATAGATATATAGAGTTCAATAATATCTTACCACCTTTACAGTCAGGCTTTCGTAAAAGTCGCGGCACAGTGACTGCCCTGCTAGACGTTAGTGACAATATCCTTGCTGAGCAGGATGCTGGACATGCCACTATATTAACTTTGCTGGACTTTTCTCGTGCTTTTGATAGCCTTAGTATTCCGCTTCTACTATCCAAGCTAAAGTTTTACGGCTTGGACAATAATTCTATTACATGGTTTGCTAGTTACCTAAATAAACGGACTCAGTCCGTAAAACTGTTAAAAGAAGATGGCAACTGTTCGCTGTCGCTTCCTCGTGAGGTAAATAGGGGAGTGCCGCAAGGTTCTATACTTGGGCCACTTCTTTTCTCAATATATAGTGCTGATCTTAGCAAATCCATCGAACACTGCAAATACCACATTTACGCAGATGACGTCCAGTTGTACATTGCCGGCGAACATTTTAAAATGTCAGCTGCGCTTGGAAAAATGAATGAAGACCTAAATCGGATTGCTGCCTGGTCTAAGAGAAACGCCCTCGTACTAAACCCAACAAAATCTAAGTTCATGGTCCTCGGTTCACCAACTCAGATCATTAAAGCTCATCAGATTTTCCGGGTTTTGGAATAAATGTTACTTTCACTTGCCTCCAGATCTTAGGTATGTAGCCGAAGGCGATACATGCTCTGAATAGCCTGCATAGGTGAGGATTTAAAATCGCTTCACCTTGTTGGAGTAGGACCGGATAGATTCCATCTGGCCCTGGGGTCTTGAACGGTTGAAAGCTGTTCAGGGCCCATTTAATTTTGTTGGGTCCAACTACTCGTTTAGCTGTATCCCAATCTGCTTTGGTTGTCCTTATGGCCTGTTCTTCATAAGTGACCTGATTGACTTCGTCTTCTTGGATAATTACAGATCCCGGGAAGTGTACGCTGAGCATTGTTCTCAGTGTTTCTTTCCCGTTTTCCGTAAGAATGCCGTGTTCATCCCTGACAGTGGTCAGTGGATTTGTTTTAGTAGCTGAGAGTGCTTTAGTGAGTCTCATTACTTCCGGTAGACTCGTTATATTTTGGCAGTGCGTCCTCCAGGCTTTTCTCTTAGCCTTTCGCACTTCCATTCCAAACTTAGTAAGCATTCTAGAATACTCACTAAAGTCTATTGAAGCTTTTGCTCTGTTGAAAGCCCTACGAGTGTCTTGCCTTAGTTTGTCCAACCCCGGTGTCCACCAGGGTTCGGTCTTTACTAAGACAATCTTCTCTGGGCAGTTATTCGTCCAGGCATTGGTGATTGCCCGGACTATATTGTCTGCTTCAAACTCTATGTCAATGATGGAGTTGAGCTTGCCTTTGACGTTTCCTAGTTCTACTTGTAGATCCCTTCTATAGGAGATCCAGTCAGTGTTTCTTGGATTTCGTCTTCTTTTGTTGGTTTTTTCAATTTTCACCTTGTATGTAAAGCATATATAATTGTGATCTGACGCTGAGACCTCATTAGATACATGCCAGTTCGTGACCTTCTTCAAGGTCTTACTTGTAGTAACCGTAATGTCAATTACCTCGGCCCTCCGTTTATTAATAAACGTCGGCCTGTTACCTCTATTTAGCATTAGCAAAGGGAGAACTTACCAGGTAATCGAGGAGATTTTCCCCCCTAAGGTTTGTGTCCGAGCTTCCCCAGACAACATGGTGTGCATTAGCGTCGCAGCCCAGGATGAAATCCTTTTGGCTGCTGTGGTTGACCAAGTCTCGAAGTTGTAGCGTGAGGTCTTTATGTTCATAAGGCAGGTAGGCAGTCGAGAAGATAACTTCCCGTCCGCCAAGATCCAATCTCACGGTGGTGAGATCTCTAGAACAGAAATTTGATATAGGGGTTGCACACAAGCCATTTCTGACAAATATGCAAGTCCTCATATCGTTAGTTTTGCTATCATAGAAAAGGTTCCCTCCCGCTCTATTTAAGCCTCTAATTAGTCCCTTGTATAGATAAGGTTCCTGTATAAGTGCTATGTCAAATTTAGCTTTACGCAGCTGTAGGTCTAACATCGCCGTGGCTGCTTTCGAATGGTGTAAATTGATTTGTACACACCTGATTCCCTCCATTTTTTCTTTGAAGGATGTGATGTAGTGGTCGCCTGAGGGGCAACCACATTATAGCTCCCCAGTTGGGTCGCTTCGGAGTCTCCTCCATAATTGACAGGGGACGACAGGTCCAGGTCGCAGAGGCCCCCCATCAGGTCGTCCGTCCTCACCGACGTAGCTGGCGATGCTGACGGACGGCCCAAGAGCAGCAGCTGCTCCAGCAACCTTTCGTCCTCCCCTTTCTCTTTGGATGGTCCAGGAACCGGTTCAGCCTGGGGAGGCTTCTCCGTTTCGACGGATTGACTCACCCCAGGCTCGTCTCCGCAGGTAGCCGGGCCCAATGCCTTCACAGGTTCATCTCCCGCAGCCACCTCTTTAACACCGACATCTTCGATGAGTTTGAAGAGGCTGCGTTCGATTCCCCCGTTGAGCAAGTACCCGGCCGCTGCAATGGCTTTCGCCGATGCCTGGTCCATCTGCACTATGCTTCTGAAGGTAAGCCCCTCGTTTGAGGAGCTTAGTATCCTCCAGAAGCTAGTGAATATGTTGGGATTGAGCTGCTGTAGGCACTGCAGCTCATCCTTAATCTGGACAGATTCCCCAGCCTTGATCCTTTTCCAGGCCATCTTCACCGGCCTGGGGATGTCCCTCTCCTTTATCACCCTCAGCTTGGTGCCCTCAACAGTTTGCCCATTGAAGGCTCCAAGCCAGGTGACTGCTTCTGTGCCGGAGCAGACTACTGAGGCAGTTCCACCCCGGAGACCTTTCCACTCTATGGTGTGGATTGGCTCTTTCAGGATTTTATTCCAGAAGGCCATCTTCAGGGCTGCCGCTAACTTCTCATCCATTAGGGTGCCCGGATAGCCCTCTGGAACGACTGCCATCCTTGTTTTGGCCAGGGCATCTTTGAAGGACTCCATGCGTGTCCGCTTGGCGTCATTCGCAGATTCCCTGGCCTCGTCGCTAACCTCCCTTACCCTTTTTGAGGGTTGGGGTGGTCCTGCGACTGCGTTTTGCTTCTGCAGCGCTATTCTTTTTTTAACAGAGCCGCAGAGCCTCTTCCTTTTGTGACGAGCCGTGCCCAGCCCCACTTCGGCCAAGACAGATTGGGTGGGGCGACCACAGAATCCCGAAGGATTCGCAGCACGCTCCCCCTCCGCCAGCTTTGGGAGGGACGTTGCAGGACTCGTCTTTTTATGTTGGACAGGTGCACCGCCAGCACTGGTGCCGACAGCAGCCTCCTGCCCAGCTGCTTTCTGGTAACCTTTAGGGTTGCCATTTGCGTGTTTGGCTTCAGGACCGAGACCACCCCCAGCACTAGTGCCAGCAGCAGCCTCTCGCCCTGTCGCCTTCTCTATGCCTTGCGGCTTATTTTGCCCGGATGGGCCTCTCGAACACGGAGTTCCTCGTCCCTTGGGGACCTTACTGGGTTTATTATTTTTATCCATACCCTTTTGTGTTTTGTGATTCGTCCTGATGGCTCCCCACCCTCCACGGAGCCCGCACCTTTGGGGATGCTGTAATAGCACCAGGGCTACCATCAGAATATAGTATCCCAAGATGAGTTGCCCACGAGACGAACGATGCTCGCTTTCACTACCACTTTGTGTCTGCTCACACCGCCGGCTGCGGACCCCTTCACCCCAGGACACTAGCCCCCCTCCGTCAGAAGGACGGTTTTTTAGCCGATTGACTAACACGCGGCTACATGTCAGCCTCCCGTGTTATTGGAGCTCAGGACCAAAGAGGTGTGTTGCCGGCGACGGACATCTACAGCCGGTCTGCCACCAGCTCAACCCCCAGGATTCCCTTGCCCCCATTACGGGTCCCCGCGCACGGCACTAACACGCGGGAGGTAAGCCCCCCCTTCCAACATCTGCTTTCTTTGAGATGCCGGAACCACAATGCCTAACCTCGTCGCATTGTAGCTGAATTGGGTAGGATATGGGAGTTGGATATGGTGGGAATTATTTGGTACACGCCCGAAGCTTTTTGTTGCATTTGATTCTGAGGGAATCAAACCAAATAGCAGGCAGCAACCTCGTGCAGGATAGTGCATCGGACTTGCCTTGGGGATCTCAGCGACTTGCGCTACTTCCAAGACCAGCGCCAGATTGATCATCGGACAGATGAACAAAATAGGTAAGCAGTTAGCACACAGTGAACAGAAAAAAAAGAAAAAGCAAGCAAAGCGCTAAGCGTGTTCTAACCTCTTACCCGCCCCATCACACAGCATAGATAGAATCGATAGTAAGTTCGATATTATTACCTAATTTTCAATATCGATAGTATTGCAGCATTTTGATATTACTATTCACGCTATCGACTATTTTTGCAGGTCAACTATCGAAAGCAAAACTATCGCTATTGCAACAACACTGCAACGGTGTTTAGCACAGAATATTTAAGCTTGGCAAAAACTGAACTAAATATTTGGCTACTGGAAACCTTCACAAAATTTAATCTAACTTAGATTAAATTTTTGATACACTTCTGATACACTTTTGATTTACTGCACACAAACCGTACTCAAGCCAATCAAGACCTGACTCAATGGCATGTTGCGATCTGTGGTTGAGAGTTTTTGGCGGGAATCAGGCGGAGCGGTTGAGATTTTTTCCAGTGTGTCGTAAATTGTGTTATAGTGATCTTTAATGTGTATTTTTGGTGTCGATATGTGCAGTAAAGTTTCATTTAGTGACTGATTTATAGGAGCATTGGAAATAATGCCATAATACGACTTTTGGGTTAAGTGATTTATCATTTTGGTCAATAAGTTACCTCTAATCTAAAGGCGTGTTACGATCTGCTACTGCCGTGGGTTGTCTCCAGAAACTCCATTGGGCGTTATAATGCATGACACTAGGCATTTTAATGCGGCAAACACGAGTAATTTTGCAACATGAAAATTCTCTAACACTCGACACTGGCAAAAATAGTCCCTGAAGGGATTGATTGCCATACTTAGGAAGAAGAAGAAGAAGAAGATCTGTGGTTGCGATCTGCTACTCCAGTGGATTGTCCCCAGAAACTCCAATAAGCGTTAAAATGCATGACACTAGGCGGTTAAATGCAACACAAGTTATTTTTGGGAAAACTTTGATTATATACTTATAATCAAAGGAAACTTGATAATTCCCTTTCAATCGACACTGGCAAAAAATAGTTCTTGAAGAGGATTGATTTCTACAGTTAGGAAGAAGAAGAAGACGAGGATCCGGTCCGCAGATGGCGTCGGTATAAATCTACATGGCTCGTTCCGTTCCACAGTATTTTGAATAAATTTCGGTTTGCAATTTCATTATTATTTAGACCGATATAACATATATTAATCACCGAATTATATTAATACTAGATCCTGTCCAAGACTTCGGTCGCGGGTACGTAGGATTTAAATAATATTTTTATTCCATGCGAAAGCAGTGTTTTTTCGGTATTTACACTAGTCTATACTTAGTAGTTTAACCGTTTCGGAGATTATACAATAAGATTCTGTACGATAGCAGATTAGCAGACAACATCTGTGGTCGGTCTGAGAGTCTGACAATACGGCCAATATTATCTTCTTGCTTTTGGTAGCGGTTGTATTCTCTTGGCTTTTGGTTATGGCAATTAGAGATATCTAAGGCCAATCATGTAACTGAATTTCAAAATGTGGCCTATGAAAATCTATGATGAAAATACAAACAACAAATGTTGCCATTTGTGGTAAAATTAAAAATACATTTCTGGCTACGGACGGGCTAATGCTACAAAAATTGCGGAGCGACCCCTAGCGGCTTACAGCAACTTTTGTTTGCTTCCAATCCACATTGTGACATATACTTACACGCACACATTCATGTTTTTGATTGTATTGCTTCATAAATATTTTTCGCTTACGATAGCCATGCAGGGGACAACCTGCGCTAGATTTTTATTTAAATAGGTAGTTTTAATAACCCACAAATTATGGAGTTGAGCAAATCTAATACACCTAAACTATTCGTGTGCACCGCCATCGAAAATAAGGACGAAGTTGAAGAGGTACTGTGCTTAATTTCGCAGTTTCTCAACAAAGAATCATTTGGTCGGCCATGTAGAATCATAGTTATTAACATTGACAGAGGTGGCGCTGCTGATGTTTACGTGGCGCGAAAATTTAATTTTATGAAATGTATGTCGTACTCATTTATAATTTTATTATTTGCAGAGATATGAAAGAGCATACAACTACTTCCAATCGCTAGTAGCGGACTGCAGTGAAAAGGAAGCTCACGATGCGCTCAACAATGCTGTGTGTAAAAATCATGAAGATGTTTCGCTCGGAATGCTAATGTCTATATTAACAGAGCCCCACAATGCCACCAAGTGCTACAGAGACCTTACGCTAGTCACAAGGGATGGTCTCACTTGTGTGCTCAATAATCTTTCCAATTTGATCTTAGAAAGGTATTTAAAATTTCAAGATACTACACGGAACCAGCTCCTGTGGTTGATTAAAGAGATGATAAGGAATGCAGTCACTGGTGTGGACAATGTTTGTTGGAACTTGATGCGGTACGCGTCGGGCGGCGACAATACTCCAAAAAACATAATACTTGTTGAATCTCTGTTGGATATTTATATTGAAAATCGAACATGGTTAGATAAATTTCCAGTTCTTATTTGCATGGTGGTGTACACCTACCTTAGGTTGATAGAAGACCATAACATACCACAACTAATGATCCTACGTCAAAAAGAAGTGAACTTTGTTATTGCCCTGATAAGAGAGCGCTTTTCAGATGTCTTAACTCTGGGGAGAGATTTGATACGCTTGCTCCAGAATGTTGCTCGCATTCCTGAATTCAGCCAGCTATGGCAAGATGTTTTAAATAACCCAAAATCTCTTTGCCCCACATTTACTAATGTGCTGCAACTATTACAAACAAGAACATCTCGTAGATATCTGCAGTCTCGGCTTACACCAGATATGGAGAGAAAATTGGTATTCCTCACATCACAAGTTAGATTTGGACACCATAAAAAGTATCAGGAATGGTTTCAAAGACAGTACCTTGCCACTCCTGAGTCACAATCTCTCAGAAGTGATATGATCCGCTTTATTGTTGGTGTGATACACCCAACAAATGAACTTCTCTGTTCTGACATCATTCCAAGATGGGCTGTTATTGGATGGCTTCTCACAACATGTACTTCAAATGTAGCAGCATCGAATGCCAAATTGGCTTTATTCTATGACTGGTTATTTTATGACCCAGATAAGGATAATATAATGAATATAGAGCCTGCAATACTTGTTATGCATCACTCAATGAGATCTCATCCAGCTGTCACAGCAACATTACTAGACTTTCTATGTCGAATCATTCCAAACTTTTATCCTCCTTATGCTGATAAAGTCAGACAAGGCATCTTCAATTCCCTGCAACAAATCATTGAAAAAAGAGTATTACCCAATTTGCATCCTCTTTTTGACTCTCCTAAGTTAGACAGAGAATTGCGCACCACAGTCAGAGAAACATTTAAAGAATTTTGCACAAATGGAAATGGCGAAGGAGCCTCGGGTCAACGTGAGGAAGGTACTGACGATTTGCCTAGAGGAGGGCCTGAAGAACCTGCATTTTCTGATGATGAAGATGAAGCCCCGCCAATTATCGCTGAAGATACTGATGATGACGATTTGCCGCTATCTGAAGTACGAGCACGCGAACGCCCTGAGCTGGCGGCCGCACTTCCACTATTGTTGCGCCCTCTTGCGGAAACATTGCTTGACGAACGGACAGCGGCCGCAGGCACTGCTCTTCTTAACGCTTGCAACGCGCCAATGCCCACACCAGTAGCCCTTGCGGACCTTTTCACAGCAGCAGTGCAAGACATGCCTCCTTTGCGTATCGCTTGCAGCCCTACTCCTGCACAATTAGAATCAGCTTTAAATACACCTATATTCTCCATGTTTCCCTTCCTATTTGGAACTGGCAATGATGCGGAAGCTAAGCGTAAACTTGTACTAGAAACACTGAAAGAAATTCATACCCAGGGCTCCTTCCGCAGCGTTGGATTCTATTTGTTATTTTACTTAAAAGTCCGTTTTGAGCGTGAACGCCGTGCCGAACGAGATGCTGCCAAACGGAGGAATGTCAAATTCAAAGCGGAAATATACAAAGAATATTGTAGTAATATAGAATTGAAGCTTGCAGATAGTTTAGCAATAGATTTTGAAAGGTGCCAGGAATGTGATGCAAACGTTTTGGTATGGTTGATACCAAATATTTATGCAGAATTTAAGGATCAAGCTCAAAATCACATAAAGCTATTGCATATTATTGTTTCAACGTTGGATGCCACACAGTTGCAGCGGCTGGTGTGCCTCACCCTGCAAGGCAGCCTCATGATGTTCAAATCAGACGACATCACCACTATGCTTTCTACAAGCCTTGGCTGGGAGACCTTTGAACAATATTGCCTCTGGCAACTGTTGACTGCACATGATATATCAGTGGATGATGTGCTACCCATCATTCCGAAATTATCAGCTACTCAACACGCCGAAGCCCTCACGTCAGTACTATTGATGTTAAAGCAAGAGCGACCCACGACAGATGTACTGAGACAGCTGTTTTGCAGAGCTGTGGATGAGGATGATACATTTGTTGTGTCAACAATAATGTGTTGGTGCCAGGATTATGAGGACAAAGTTGGAGATTTGATTTCCGTTTTATTGAGTACACGATATCCAGGTACCAGCCCTAATAAGCGAAAACGCCCAGGGAAACATAGTATCCCGCCAAATGCTCCGCCATCTGCAGAATTGGTAAACCTAATTTATTTTTTTATAGTTACAAACTGTACTTCAAAACTTAATTATCACATAAAAAGTGCAGATCTTATTTTATATTATGGCTAAACGAATCCCAGATGCACTTCGAAGACGACTTACGACCCTTTTTTGCTGACCTTGCTATTGATGATCTATGACTTGATTCCTCTAATACTTTCAGAATGAGCCGTGCCTTTTAATTCGTGCCATAATGACCTGTTTATGCTCCCGTCAGCTGCTTCAACTGGTGGCTATACTTGTAAATATGTTGAATTATTTTCACAGGTACTTGGTCACTTGGAGCAGATACGATTATGTTGCGTGGAACAGAATGACATGTCCATTTTCAACATGGAATGTATGCAGAAAGCATTGCAACAAGCACAATCGAATAGTAGCGATAGTTTACGGGTAAGCATTCAATTGAGCCAGTTATGTAGGGAATATAATTTGATAAATAGCTAATTTAATTGCGAATGCTTTCTTCGCAATTAGTTCTCCAAGAAATAATTAGGTACTGTTCGTGATATATTATAGCACATGGGAAGCTCTTTATCTCATGGAAACTTGTAGATTTGACATTGTGAATATTGTTTCTATTTTATATAACTACGTTGGAAAACATGCCTTCAGCCCACCTAAGTAAGCGATACACCATAGCCCACAGAGACTTGCAATACCAGGGGTAACACTAATACCTAGCCAATCCTATTGTTGTAGAGAGGACAGAGGACTCACTGTGATGGCAACATCAACAATAAGGTTGGCATCGCGCTATACCCAGAGAATAGAAAGTGCTCGTGCGCTTTACAAAAAAAAGGTTTTAATTATTGTTCATACAAAAAACTGATTTGCTCATCAAGCCCTTTCGTTTCATACTCATATCCTATCACGTGGAAGATGATAAATGGTCAATTTGTAACAATAACCAAAGCCGTGTGCCACATATTAGCTAAATCGGACACTGAGAAGTGGGTCAAATTTAACTGGCAACATTTGATTTCACATAGGACAGGTGAAAATCAATAAAATCTTGTAATAAAAGGTTTTACTTCCCTGCAAAACATCTAAATTGTCTTTGCCCATCACTCTGTATGCAGTACGAAATATAACTCTTAAAATACACACTATATATAATATGAGTCATCATATAAATGGGCGTCGTGTAGCTTTTTATTCATACTAATTATCAAACTTATGTAGGTATATTATTATTACCTGATCCGTCGCGGCGTCCTCGGTCGTTGAGTTTGCATATATTACACACTATGTTTTCCTTGTAGGTAAGTAAATATATATTTATATAATGTTACTTGTATTTTTTTGTTACAGAGACAATATAGTGCACTATTTTTACTGGCATGGGAAGATGAATTGCCAATATCAAGAAGAGCGAGAAAATTAATTTCCAACTCATTGCCAATCAACCCAAATCTGCATTCGTCTAATGAAGATAGTGAGGTAATATTTTGTTTCTATTACTTTCTGGTTTCAGATTTTTACCCGACCTTGGTGAAGCAGCAAGGAAAGTTATGATTTCTACCGGTATGTATGTAATTATGTATGTTCATTTGTTTCCTCATAACTTCCAAACTACTTATCATAATTTGAAAAAAATATATATCATTGGATGCCTCTTGACCGTTGGTTATAGGCTATGCTATGTGACGTCATATTAAATTGAATGTGGCGCCCTCTAGACTGATCAGTGACTCACCAAAAGATCATGCCGTGTTTGGTATCAAATGCAAGGGCTTAATTAGTACAATAAAAAACATGATTTTTTTATACCTCTAAGGCACACAAGCATTTGGCCCACAAGCATACGGCCCACCTGATGGTAAGCAGTTACCGTAGCTTATAGCAGTTATAGCCGTTAGCAATACCAGGATATCACTATTCACTAACACGGTGCCAACCCTTTTGTTGATGAGGACTCACTGTGCTGGCAACCTTACTTACCGCAGAAACACAACATCAAGTAGTGTTATTTGACTGCGGTCTTCTCACATTAAATTGAATGTGGCGCCCTCTAGACTGATAAGTGACTAACGAAATAAATGATGCCGTGCTTGGTATCAAATGCAAGGCCTTAATTAGTACAATAAAAAAACATGTATTTTTTTATACCTCTAAGGCACACAAGCATACGGCCGACCTGATGGTAAGCAGTTACCGTAGCCTATAGCCATTAGCAATACCAGGATATCACTAACACGGTGCCAACCCTGTTGTTGATGAGGATTTATGTGCTGGCAACCTTACTCACCGCAGAAACACAACATCAAAGTACTGTTATTTGACTGCGGTCTTCTGTAATTTGTGGGAAAACCCACGGGAGCACCCAATTCGCCTTACCTCTTTTTTTAAGCTCATGGTGTGATGAATCACTGCACTCATTGTAACACGGTCCGCATCAGTTGCCTATAACACAGGCCTAGCCTAGTTTAGGAATTGAGAATATTGTAATACCAATTTTATTTGATGTGTCAATAAATACTTATAATTATTACTTAAGCTTAGAAAAGCTCATTGGTACAGAAAGCTCATTGGTCATTGGTACAGACCGGGATTTGAACCTGGGCCCATCAAATGACAGGCCATTGCTTCAACCACAAGGCCACCGCGGCTTTTAAATTTCACTGTAAAGCGGCTCTGCCAATATTTATCACGAAACTATAGCCCCAAACCTATGGTGTATTTTACATATAAATTCATAGCTAAGATAGGACAATGTATGTCGGGATAGCTAGTATCTGAACCCTTTTTATTTGTATCTAGTTTGTTTCACCTATCCGCACATACGAACTTCTAATACTAACAAATTGAGGACATAAAAACATACTGAATGCGCTAAGAAACTCACACTAAGAAACCTACTTGCCACCAAATTAATTATTATAGGCTATATTCGTCCCGAGATATTGTGATGAGTGGCATTTCGCTTTTATGGAACTAGTAGATAGATCACGGAACAGCAGTTGTAAGAACTGTGCTGTAGTTCAGTCTACATTAAAATACATTGCATTAAAAAAGTTGTCAGTGTTGTCTCACAAATATGTATTAACAGTTGCATTTGTATTATTGTCCTGCAGGAAGAGGAGATCGTGAAACCCAAACAAGCAAAACGTCGAAAGAAAGCAATCTCGGATAGTGATTGACTTTTATCCTGTAAAAAGAATGGTAATTATAAACACCAAAGTGCAACTCTACAATACAATAAAATATTAGTGTGTGTAATACATTGTTTGTTATCTTATGTTATTACACAGGTGCAATTCTAAGAATCGTACCTTAAATTTCATTGTAGAAAATTTAATTTTGCCTTGGTATAATTATGTCATGTAAATGTTATATTATCTTAAAATCACCATGGTTTTCGGAAAATCATTTTCATGGTCTTGGTTTCAATTACAATATTATTTCCGACAATCATGGTGTCTGCATAGTATGGCTTAGTAAAAACTCCGTTCCACGGTTTTGTTAGTGGTCGAATCACTAGGTGGCACTGGCTTTCGACTTGACTTGGGTCAGAATAGAGTTCTACATGTAAATTCCTTTCTTATTGTTGACAATGAAAAAGAACGCGTTTTGAACAAGCCATACTTGCCTGTACATTTTGGCACCGTAAGTAGTCAATGTAAATGTAGGTACATGTACAGTTTTTTTTATCCCATACAGTGTTTGACTTATTTTAAGTGTAAGGTATGAGACCAAGATTTTATTCAAATGATATATTGTATTGATGCAATTTTCGAAATACATTTTACACTAAGATCAATAAAGTATTTGCCCTTAAAATTTTGCTTTTATTTGCCATTTGGTAAAAGAGAAAGCTTTGTTAAACAATTAATAATAAAATGTATTAGGTCATTATATTTCTTAAAAACATTAAAGTATTAAGTTAATTGTCTAAGTTAAATAGCTAAGATATCAGATTGGATATCAGCAATTTGACATGACTTGATTATGTTATAATAAGTACAAAATTAACTTAAGTATTGGTATAAAATACTAAACAAGAATTAAATTTTCAGACGTATATTAATAATAATATTTTATTACACACACCTGCATTGTAATAATTGAATTGAAAAATATTTCAAAAATGTTTAGCCATTTTGAGTTCTTTTGACAAACTCAAGACTTACCTCCACCAAGACCAGAACATGAGCATAACTAATCATATCATATATTTACTTATAACTATAGCTTCCCCTGTTTATATCTTTGTCTAGCTTGTGCTTTACTGTATTTCGTTTTCTTCTCTGGTAATGTTGTTTCTTTTTCATTTGAATCATCATTTAACCCTGAAATGTTAAATAAAAAAAATATTTCTTTTGTCCTCTGCTGGCTCACAAAGGTGCCAATTCTGTTGTACAAAATCATTGAACTTAACTAATTTAACAGGACTAAGTCTTGCTATGCCTTTCTCATGTGCCGGGTTAAATAAGGGTGGTAATATTTAATTAGTTTTTTTGTATTTTGTACAACAGAATCATCAATGTCTCATATTCTCCATGTAATAAATTCTTCAGAGCTTTACTACTAATTCTGTTAAATGTGTAAGGTCCTATGAGGTCTGGAGAGTTAGTGATGACATACCTACTACAAATGTGTACACAACTCTATGTCAACAGCACTATCAACACTCAATAGTTCTTTACAGACAATAATTTCACTACATAGCTATACAGATACTAATAGTAATGATAAATTACCTAAATCTTCTGGAGGTTGTAAAGATTTTCCTGCACTCCATGTATTCATTAATGTTACTGTTTTACCAATAGCCCAACCTAAGGCAGAGAGTGCTATTGAAAATGATATCATAGCAAATGGATTCTGTAACACAAAAAAAATAAATTTACATTGAAAAATACTTATAAGAAACATTCAGTGACTTGCAACAATAGAATTACTAATCTTATCAGCTCCATTGACTTAAAATGTATACAGCATGAGTGTAACTAATAGTATTTTAAAAAGATGAGAATTGATATACTGTGCCACTGCTTGTAATTTGTTTTAACTTGTAAATACTTACAGATAGTGTAGGGTTTGTTGTCATACTATAGTCAAATACAACTACAGCTATACCAATTACAAGACCAATGCAGGTGCATATCCATATAATATTTTGATTATCTGAAAAACAAAGAAGCGAAAGATGAAAACTTTGCAATATACTTATATTTTGAACTGTCGGCCAATTTATTGATGTCACATCACTAGAAGGGCATCCTCAAATTACTGTCCATAGGTTTAGGATACATGTTCAGGATAGGAGACTTATAAGAACTGGTGAACTCAATATGTGAGATAAAAGAATAAGAGTATGATAGAAGTGAATGTCAATACAATAAATGGTAACCTCATATGATATTATTGTGATTCCATCTAATGATAAGAATTTAAATGTTAGGTTCAAAATTCAATACATATTTGGTTCGCTTTCTACCTTTAATATTTTTCTTTTGCATATCTGTAATATTCCTAATAGATTCCATTAACTTTGGATTCTGTGGTTCAAGTTGCAAAGCTCTTGTGTATGATATGATAGCCTCATCATACAGACCACTTGCGGCTTCTACCTCAGCCCGACGAAAGTATCCCTGCAAAACATTTTTTTTTTACAAATAACTTTTTTTATAAATCTTTCTTATAAATTTTCCTTTTTTAATTATTATGACGAGAAAAACGCTTGGTGTTTGAATACTAACCTTGGCCCAATTTGGTTGTAATCTGACTGTTTCATTAGCATCCTGCAGTGACAAGTAATGTTGGTCCAATTTCAAGAAGGCAAAGGACCTATTACTATAAAGAACGTAATTATTAGGGTCTGTCTTAATTGCTTGTGTATAATGAAGTACGGCTTCGATAAATTTTCCCTCCTTGACACATTCGTTGCCCTTTATCTTCAGGTCTTCGACAGTTTGTGGTTGACCGCTTTTTTTGCTTTCATCCATGACTGGATAATAATGTTTTACCCGAAAGTACTAGCACTTTTTGGCAAACTACTCTTTGGAGGACAACAAAACGCTGCGCGCATCAAAATAAAAGCTATTCTAAGCGTAGCGGTTGTATTCTCTTGGATTCTTAGATTGTCCTCAGTCAGAAATTTGCTAGCTGCGTTTGTATTATCTTACTTAGCCTGCCTACCTAAAACATAGTGGTTATGTACTCTATGTGCCTACCTACCACTAAAACGTAGTGGATAAGTATTCTGTGTCTACTACTCGCAAATCGTAAGTAAAAAGCAAATCACACAAATCATATATCACTGATATTGGTCACAGAACCAAATTATATTAGCAAAATAGATAGATAGATTTATTTAATGGCAACACAAAAAAGTACATGTCGTATTTTGCCAATGTCATGTACTTAGTACATGTACAATCCTGTCAATTTGCTCTGTCTTCTTCTTCTTCTTCTTCCTAAGTATGGCAATCAATCCCTTCAGGGACTATTTTTGCCAGTGTCGAGTGTTAGAGAATTTTCATGTTGCAAAATTTCTCGTGTTTGCCGCATTAAAATGCCTAGTGTCATGCATTCTAACGCCCAATGGAGTTTCTGGAGACAACCCACGGCAGTAGCAGATCGTAACACGCCTTTAGATTAGAGGTAACCTATTGACCAAAATGATAAATCACTTAACCCAAAAGTCGTATTATGGTATTATTTCCAATGCTCCTATAAATCAGTCACTAAATGAAACCTTACTGCACATATCGACACCAAAAATACACATTAAAGATCACTATAACACAATTTACGACACACTGGAAAAAATCTCAACCGCTCCGCCTGATTCCCGCCAAAAAACTCCATTTGCTCTGTCATTGTCGCCTAGTCAAAAAAGAGTCACAACTTCTGTCACTGCCGCCTTCTTCTTCCTTACTATGGCAATCGATCCTCTTCAAGTACTAATTACTTTGAGGAAACGTATTATAATATGCCCACTTGAATGTAGTATGAATAAAGGGAACTATTCACAGCTATATACCGAGCTGTTCCTAAAAATATTTTCACAAATAAAATAAAACTTCCTACAATAAACAAACTACACACCTGCAGTTGTTGTCCCAAAGGCAAGTGCATATTGACAATCCGGGACACGAAAGCGCTACTGTGATATATATATATATATATATCACACTAGCGTTTAGATAGATAGATATATACATATATAAAGTTGTGTCTAGTATAAAACATATTTATTGACCATAATAATAATCGACAATTAAAAAGGTAATGGCACAGAACAATATTTCTAATAATACATAATGTTTAGACTAGATCATTCATAATATCCTACTCATGTAAATATTTGACTAAAATAATATAACATTTAGTACCTAGTAAAGTTAAAATCAGTTAAATAAGATGTAATCTTTTCCTTCTGTGAGATTCATAGATTTTAAATTATTTTCAAATTCTCCATTAGTGAGATCTAACTTCACACAAATAACTATTGGAGGCTTAGCATTTTTAAAATGAACAACAGGTAGTTTTATTACAACTTCTCTTTTTTTAGGGTCATACAATTGTATAACAGAGCCTATCTTTTTTTTATCAACATCACAAAATGCCACAATTTTGCTTTGAATTTCTGAATTCAATGCACGGACCAATCTTCTTCCAGCTTTTCCAGCGTTCCATACAGTAAAGCTTTCCCAATGAGTTAAGATATTGTTCTGCAATCTGCTTAGCTGAAGCTGCCAAATTTTTTCTCTTGCAATTGTAAATGTAGCTGCCCCTTCATGGTAAGTATAAGTAAGTAAGTCCTTATTTACTCTGCATACCTCACCACCTTTATCTAAATGAGCATAAAAAAATATCAGATCTTCAGGTGTTCCATATCCAGATTCATCAAATCCTCCCACTCTTTCGTAAACAGATCTATGACAAAACCAGGTAGGCATAAGAACAGTAGGACCATTTGCAGTAAAAATTTGGAGTTTTAACTGAGAAGGTTTTAAGTTATTAGCCCAGCGAACTAAGCGTGGTGTAGAATCGGGAGGAACTCTTGATATTCTACTTCCAATAATAGCATTATTGTTCATCTTGGCTGCTTTCCATTGCAATAATATTCGATCAGGGTGCATGACATCATCAATATCTTGAAAACAAAGAAATTGTCCTGTACTTCTTTTCACAGCACCATTCTTAGCTGCCCCCACACCCTTTGATGTTACTCCTCCTGTGATTATAAAATTTACTAATAATTTATTAAAGTGAGCCTTCCAAATTTTTAAAAATGACATTGTTCTGTCCGTGCTTCCATCATTGTAGACTACAATTTCTAGTTTTAATCCAGAAGTGAGAATACTTTGTGCAGCTACAGAATTCATACAGTTATCAATCCATTTTTCTCCGTTAAAGACAGGAATAATAATTGAAATATCTGTCATGGCTAGAACAATAACTTATTAAACGACATTTTATTTTTTGCTTGAAATAATACTCAACCGAAAAAAGCCTAGGTATGTGCTTTGATTATATACTTGTCATAATCAAAGGGTATGTGGTGTATACTCAACAAAAATAAAACCCAAGAGAATACAACCGCTACGCTATTAAAATAATAACAAACAATCGACTGAGTACTTGAGTAGGTACTGACAGAATGACAGTAGAGTTCTTCTTCTTTTTTTTCGCTGTGGCAAACAGTAGAGTTGTTTCATTCATATACTCCTTGGCTTCTTCTATTTGTATAATTTTGTTTATGGCAATCTATATCCAATGGTGAAAGTTCAGTTTAAATTTGACCAACCATTTGGATTTTGTTCACAATTTAGGTAATGGGCTTTTTTGTTGCGCGGAACCCTAATGATTTTTCCAAAATAAAAGTATCCTATTTTACGCCTTTTAGCATCATCTCTGAAAGTTCAACCATTCAGATGTTGTTCGCAATTTCATGGGTTTATTTATTTGTTGCAGGGTTTTTTTTTTTTTAAATAATTGTACCCTAAGTAACGTCTTATAGAATCAGCAACCAGCCAGTAAAAGTCCTGTTCATATTGGTTCTGCTGTTCAGTTTTGTTCATAATTTCATGGATTTTTTACCTAATGCGCGGAACCCTAATTATTTGTCCAAAATAAAAGTTATGCCCGGTAAAATCAGCTATCTAGCAGTGAAAGTCCCTTTCAAATTGGTTTAACTGTTTCAGAGTTACAGCCAAGTGTCTACTTGGCTTTAGCCTTATTTTGATTTATCCTCTATCCCAAAGTATCTTATTAGTAGTTTGCTATTAGTATAAACTCATATCGTGCCAAGTTTCGTTGAAACCGCTTCGTAGTTTCGGCGTGATGCGCGGCCGACACACAGACAACAATGATACACATATACAGATTTGGGTTCAGTATCTAATGTAGTCACCTCCTAAAAAAAATTTTCAAAATATCTTCAATGTACAGAATTGGACCTGTTACAGTTTTAGTATAAGTATAGATAAAAGACTCAACTAAATCAGAATCACTGATTTGAAAGGTGCTTAGCGTAAAGTAAGCGCCAGCTGATGTCCTTATTCTAAGATTGCGACAATCAAGTGATATCACTTAATCACGTGATATCACGAAGTCTCTAAAGCTTGACTTGAAATTTAATTTCACGTGGTTATTTTTTCTCCGTAGTCTACGGGAAAAGGTAGTTAGTTATTATTAATAATATTAATATTAATTATAATTTGTCAGTGCCGTCATTGACAAAACGTAGTTGTTACTTAGTTGTTATGACTTATGTACTCTGTGTTGACCACACACCTAGATTTTTTCGCTACGATCTATGGGGTTGAAAACGTGATCGTCCTTATTCTAAGCCACAGAGTACATAACCACTACGTTTTTTTCTATGCGTTGATCCATCTCAGACAGACATTAATGAAACCACAGAGTACATAACCACTACGTTTAATGGAACGTCAGTGCTAGGTCGCGCAGCCAGCCACTACCCAGTCATTTAATTTTAAATTGTCCCGCTCATAGATAATGCACTTACATACAACGTTACATACATAGGTCTCGCTCGTCTGGCTGGATTATTCCACGAGATTATTCTATTCGGTTTGTACTATGTAAGTATTGTCTATGATTCGGCCGGCATAAACCACAGAGTACATAACCACTACGGGCATAAACGTACTGGTTATAATTATAAATGTACCCAAGATAATACAACCGCTACGCTAGAAAATGTACTCTGTGATTAGGGTAGGGTAAAGCGGTTATGTACTCAGTCTGTGGGGTAATGTTTTATGATTATCTGTTTTAGGGTAGGTTTTTGAGTTTAGCTTGCTACTAGGGATGGCGATTCTTTACGAAAAAGAACGATTTTTAAATCGATTCGAATTGTAACCTAATAAATCGATTCACAAAAAAATCGAGGTCCAAAAGATCGATTCCTTAAAAATCTAGTTTTTTCAAGTTTGCATTTACAATGTAAATATTTTTTATGAAAAACAAGAAAAATACCATAATAAATTATCTCTTATCAGTGTAATCACAAAAAAGTGTTTTCATACGAGTATAGAGGAAAAACTATGAAGTCCTGTTTTCTTTTTTTGACGAAAAAAAAAACAATGCGTTCTGCTCATAAATCTGAGCACCTGACAGCAACTGACAGTCATGCGATGTGTTCTGCTCCCGTAACCCCTTCTTTTCACCATTTTCACTTTTCGTTTAAGTTGCGTTGTTTTCGGGATATTAAGATTTCACAACTTGCCCTGCTGATCAACTAGGCCCGCCCTGCCCTACATAAAAAATCGATTATTGCAACATCTTTTTTTTTTTAGCGTCGCTCATCTCTACTGAGCATCGAATTATCGCAAAAATCTGGTGCCTGATTCTTTATTGGTTGATAAATTATAGCGTGCGGAGGGCGTAATTTAAATTCCTAATTGGAAATAATTTTATGGATTTTACCAAAACTGAAAAAATTGAATGTCGAATTTCAAGGGTGAAAAATCGATTCACTGAATCGAGTCAGAACTACATATCGATTTTAAAAATATATTTTTCTGGCTCGAGTAATCGATTATTCGATTAATCGATCTCAAATCGCCATCCCTACTTGCTACAGCTAGTTTTCTAAATTTCTACATAAATCCAATCAAAATGGGAATTAAGGATGCTAACATTTATTTAGACAATCAATTGAATACGTACTATGCCGGTCAAACCGTTAATGGAAGAATTGAATACGTTTTCGATAGTCCCAAAAAAGTTCGAGGTAAGTCGGTAATACTTTTATTTAGCACTCATTCTATCATGAGTCATTTATACTACTGTGTTAGACTCGAACTACTATATTGCTGGGTGATAGCAATAGAGCCAAATTCTGATCTTCATCATAGTCAAAATGAAAAATATTTTTAGTCGCGATGTCTGAACTTGCGGCCCTCTAAGAATTTAACTATAGTTTTTGTTTTCTTTAGGTATTCACGTGAAGTTTAAAGGAGAGGCCCACACTGAGTGGTATGAGAGTAAACAACAAGAAAATTCTGAGGGAAAAACGGAATCCACAGATACTATGCACTCAGGAAATGAAGAGTATTTCCAAATTACATACTATTTACTTGGCAGCAATACAGGTAAAGTGATCCTTTGAAGTGACCTAAAATATATGTATTATGTATCTAATATCTTTTGACTTAAATCCATGCCAATATACTATATTTTGTTGAGTTAAGATATGTAATTTACATACAAAATTAAAATAAAATGTAAGAACTTGAGCTCAAAGAAAATAAAAATGTCTGTACAGTTAGAACATTTGAGCAAACTTTGCTGATTTGCTAGTGCGAAGTCCATTTATAAGATAATAATGTTTAAAATGGAGAAGCTTTTTGACTTACAAAGAAATGCAATGGCGTGGCAATGCCGCCAGCCTTCTTGGCACACTTCCCCGTGACAGTGGTTCGGGACATTTATTTTACGTTTAGGTTAGTTTTGTACTTCTTAGTTTAGTTTATTTTAAATTCTACTTTATTTATTGTTTGGTTTCAAAGAAACAAAAACATTTACACCCATTTTTTGTGGGTATAAAAGACATTTATATTATAAATGACTTTCTTATTGCGAAACTCTGTCACAACTCTCATGATAAGGATGATGACATCATTACTGTCTGAGTTTCTGTTAACTGCAATTCTATGCATTAATATTCATCATTCACATATATGTATTGACTGTTCACATTTTACATATTATTGACACTTAATAAAAACAATTACCATGCCCTCTTGGCATGGGAATTTTTAGACTTCTTATTTTTTTTTACGTAATTAATAATAATAATAAAGCTTGGACGTTATCACACAGCGCCAACTGGCCCCAAACTAAGCAAAGCTTGTACTATGGGAACCAGTAGCTGATATAATACTTATATACTTTTTTTTTCGTGAATACATACTTATAATACATACCAAACGCCCAGACACAAGACAAATATATTTGTCACATAAATGTTTGCACCGGCGGGAATCGAACCCGCGACCTCTAGCATAGCAGTCAGGTGTACTAACCACTAGACCAGCAGTCTCGTCAATTGTGGAAAATATGTTTCATTGTGCTCAATATATTGTATGGACTAGGTCTCTTTTCATGCTGTTAATAATAAACTATATATCTATAAAATTTGCTTTGCTCTCACTCTATCTCCATAGATAGAGTGAGAGCAAAGAAAATTTTATAAATTATCATTCAATATGCAAATTATCACATTTTTCATTCACCCCATAGGACTCACAGGTTCCTCATCTGGGATAAAAAGTGAAAATATAGTCTCAATCAATTTCTGAAATGTCTTCTAACTGTTAATAAAGTTTAATTTCAATTGATTCAACTATTTTGGCAAATAGTATGGTCTAACTAACTGAATTTATTATTTTGGTTATAGTTTTTATAATATGTGAAATGGCATTATTCTTTGCAAATCACAGACTACCTCTTCATCTATGTTTACTAGTATAAATGTCATTGAGGGTCAGTAGCCCTTCCAATTGCTTTTCTATAATATTACTATTCATAAACTATATCATATGATTTGGACAAACAAGTAATATCAACAGAATGATCTTCATTCAATAAGTAATTTTTAAATAAACTTTATATTAGTTAAAACATGGTAGGTATACTTTTATAAAATATTATTTTTGTCTTAATAGGTAATGAGATAGAGATCCCACCTGGTAAGCAGGTGTACAACTTCACTTGTACCTTGCCACCAGTTCTGCCTTCCTCCTTCGAAGGGGAGCATGGGTATGTGCGGTACACGGTCAAGGTGACACTGGACCGACCATGGAAGTTTGATCAGGAGACTAAAATGGCCTTTACTGTCATTAATGCTCTTGACTTGAACTTAAACCCATCATACAGGGTAAGAATATTTTAAGCTGTAAATATAGCCATAGCTATCTGTGATGTATATACAATACTGTTTTCTTTATCAAGTTCTTTATATTTATATAAACCTGTACTCCATATTTAAATACTAGATAAGTGTTAGTAAGTTTAAGTTTAAATTAAACTAAAGGTAAGTTTATTGCATTAAGTTTGTTGCCATGTGTACATTTACATATTTTAATCATATTGTAGGCTCCTATCCACATTCAATTAGAGAAGACTTTCTGTTGTTTCTGCTGTGCCAGTGCTCCCCTCTCTGTGGACGTACAAGCACCAGTTTCGGGATATTGCCCTGGACAAGTCATACCTGTCAAGATTGATATTGAAAACAAAAGTAATGTACAGTTGCACCTTGTGAAAGTCTTCTTACGAAAGGTTTGTATTATATATACAAAAACTGCTTATTAGTTATATATAATATAACAGAAGTTATGTGGAACACTGAAAAACCGAGTTGTTTTAATATTTTTGTATGAAGTTTAATTAACAGTAATCATCACAGCACGAAATTTCCTGGATTATGGGTGTCACATAAATAATATAATATGCTAGTCCGTATTGTACAAGAATAGAAACCATCCATAGGCGAGGTGGCAAGTCAATTGCTTGACTACTAGACCAGCCAAGTTGTTATTTTGTCGTTGGGCATTCTCTTTCAAAACAATTATTGTCTAATGAAGCAATCAGTCAATGAATCTAGTAGATGTGCTGTCTATTTGTTGTAACTTTTTGTGATAGCTCCATATTAAATATTCAGTGCTTTTATTTTCACTTTACTTTAAAGGTAGTAACATATAGAGCAACAACACCCTCAACTGCAATGAAAAAGATGAAGAGTGTAGTGTTAACTGTCCAAGAAGGTCCTGCTCCCGCCGGAACGGCAAAACACTGGAACTTAAACATGGAAATACCATCAATACCCCCATCTAATCTTGTCAATTGCAATATCATTGATTTGGACTATGATTTTAAGGTAACTGTGTTTGTTTTTTTACTAGGAAGAATGTTACCCACTAAGATCACTGATTGAAGTGAGTGAAAAGAATGTGCGCAGTAAAAATATGTGTGCCCGTGACAACGCGCTACGAGATGAAGTATGGTACCAGTTCATTTACCACTTATTAGTTACCTGTGTTGTTTTTATACTGCTAGCTCAGCTCATCTTAATTACATAATTTACAAGGTCAACCGGTTCCGAAATGCTAGCCGATTTGGCGGATTACTTTTTGTACGCTGATGTCAGTGTGATGGGATGATGTCATAATGTAATGTGAAATGAAGTCCAACATGGTTATTCAGTCATATTCACACGATTTTGTGCAAATAGTACCTAACTCGCTAATTGTTTTTGATAACTTTTTTTTACCTTGCTACCAATAATTCGCTTTGATAATAAGAAGATGAATGATCAGTCAGGCAGAGTAATGCTCATGATGTTTCTGCCAACTATATATTTTTTATACAATCAAAGGTTATGCATTTATTTGCCAACTAGCGGCGCCCTGTAGTTTCGCCCGCTTATAATCTATCTCTTTAGTTAGAGGTTGAATATCTACTATGGGAAATAATGAATAAAATCTTTTCATACCAGATTCTTTCTCCATACCTATCTCTTTCCCATCTCTTTGTGTACTTTCTGAATTTTCTAATGAGAGAGTGGTATTTTGCAATGGTAGCTAAATCTAGTACCCACTCGTCATACCTCACGGAAGTGCATGAGATGTATGAATGTGAATGAGGCGAAGTAGGTGTGTAGGAATCTTAGCACGTGGCCAACTGGGAGTTCTGCCTGCCGCCATGGGCCCATACAGGCGTGAAGCGTATACAGACATACACATGTGTATGTATATATTTATCAACGTTCCCTATGCATATTTGAATGGCAGGTGGAGTGTGTAGTGTCGGGCATGCACATGAACATGCACGACAAGAAGTACATAACGATCGGCACGGTGCCGTTGGTGGGCCTGCCGGGGCAGAGCGACTCGCCCTCGGCGCCGCCGCCCCAGTCGCCCAGCCAGCCCGCCGTGCTGCCCGTCGCCCCGGGACAACCTGCCCAACCTACCAATGTGAGTGTATTTTATAATACGTTTGAATGTAACTACATTTTTCTACGTCATGTTAACCGAAATAAAGACGTCTGATTATTTGAACAAAGGCTGATGTGTGTGTGTTATGAAATTACTGTAGTGTCATCGACACTACAGTAATTTCATAACGTAATCCTAAAATCCGCACTGCGATCGTCAGGAAAAAATAATTTTTTGAGCCTGCTTTATTTGTTTTCTTTAACTGTAATTTTTATTATTATCATTATGGAAAATCTTCAAATTCCTTCGATTCACTTTTACGAGATATCACTAACGAGTTGCCAACCAGGTTGTTGATGAGGACTCACTGTGCTAGCAGCATTACCACTAGTGGAGCGTAAGCTCGTGGAGCACTGGCTACCTTCCGCAGAAACACAACCCTACATCACAGTAGTGTTATTTCATAGTGGTCTTCTGTAACGTGGAGGTACAGTCCCCAATCGGGTGGCTGCAATTATAATGGGAAAACCCACGGGAGATCCCAATTCCCCCACCCCTCTTTTTTTAAGCTCATGGTGTGATTAATCACTGTACTTAAGATTAGCAAAGCTCATTGGTACAACCCGGGGATTGAACCTGGGTCCATCAGATGACAGGCCGTAAAGTCAACCACAAGGCCATTACGGCTTCGCTTACATATGACAAGGCTTTGCCCTGAATGAGTGACTGACGGTTTAACGCACAGCCTAAACCGCTGTTTAGGCAACGAAATACGTCTTCCATCAACTCTGTTAAAAAAGGATTATGCAAAATTTGAAGTAGATTGGACCAAGGAATCACATTGTCCCATACAAACTTTGCCCCCCTTTTGGGCAGAATCTCGGAAAATCCTCGGATGCCTATATCATACAAAGAACACACCGTCCAAGTTTCAGGTCTCTACGATCAGCGGTTTAGTCTGTGCGTTGATCCGTCAATCATTCAGGACAAAGCCTTTTATATGTATAGATTAGTGTATTTTTACATGGAACCTTTATTGAGGGTATATGTATATAAAAAATCGTTCCAGGACTCAGGCCCAGGCTGGGTAATGCCCGGGCCGCCGCCAGCTCAGCCGCCCTACCAAACGTTGTACCCCACTCTTAGTAAGTACTTGACCATGTCGATACTACAAACCTTAGAATAAGGACTCAAGCTCTCGCTTACTCTATAGAAACCGTACTAAAATAAAAGCTTTGTAACAGCTCTCTTATTCACATTTTAGTAATACAACGCACACGAGTGTGATTGAAACAAAATTCCTTCTTTATAATAATTTTGAAGCAATCACATGTTCCAGACATGTTTTAACAAGTTCTTGACAGGTAGTTGTAATTTGTTTTAAATTATATTCTGCTTAATTAAAAATACTAAGCGAGCTTTAGTTATTGTGTACGTAGCTTCCGCTTACGCCGTAAGCGAAAGCTAAGCCCTAATTCTGAGCTACAAACATAATCGTACTATACTACGTACGGCTACTTTAATTTTGGAAAAATAATTAGGGTTCCACACAGCAAATAAAAAACCATAAAATTGTGAACAACATCCGAACGGCGGGAATTATTTGAACAGGACTTTCACTGAAAGCTAGCTGATGCTATAAGCATAACTTAGGCATATATTTTTTTATAATTAATGTAATTATTGTACGGTGCAAATGAAATTGTCAACAAAATTAATTCCACGCGTAAGAAGTCGCGGGCACAGCTAGTTTGTAAATATTTTATATCGTTGCGATGACGGGAAAATCGGATAAGCAATAAAACATTTTTCTTTTAAACCCACGCGAAGTCGTGGGCAAAAGATAGTTATTTTATATTTTTCTTATCCTGTTTCATTTTTCAGCGGAGCCTGTGTATAGGGCGTCTGTAACGGCAGCTCGGTCGATTCAAGACAAAGGTGATAACAACTACACCATGATAACTGGACAGAATAAGTTCGCACCTTATTACCCTACTTATGCCGCTATCCAACCTCCGCCACTGCCACAGTAATCATCATTTACAACGGCTTATTACTATTTTGAGAAATGTATGCATATACAAGCTTTGTATGAAATGTGTTTTACAATATTTAGTATAGTAATATGTACTAAGCTGTTTATAGGCTTCTCCGTATACTATTGTGTCAAATATGGTGGTGCCATAATATAAGCTTACAAATTGACAGACATTGAATCTACAAAACTCAACTACAACAATGCAGATGAACTCACCCTGCTATACTGATGGTGTTCATACATTATTCGTGTAGTTTTTGTAAAATATAGATGAATCTCGACTCCTGAACTAAATAGTATTTAAACAAAGCCACGCTCACAAACCTTATTGGGTGTGTGTGTGTATGTGCGGGTATTGCATGGAAGTAATTACTAATTACTTACTGCTTTTTACAATTACACAATACTTCCAAGTATAGTATATATTCTACAGTCCGTCCAATGTATTTTGTTTCGAAGTTTTGTTACAGTTACAAAATACACTTTTCCAGTTCCACTTAACGGCAGGGCGTAGGTATACCCGAAGTACAATTTCTGAATTTCTGTGTAGCCGTGCTAGTATACTTGATTGTGTGGAAAAATATTCCTTTCATATATACTAGTAAGGATAAAACCTTATGTTTAAGTAAGCAACAGGCGGCAGCAATATTCTGCAAGAACGTTTTCTATGGATATATTTTTAGAAAATAAGTAATGTTGATAAATATATAATCTATGATGAGACGATAATTTATAAACGACACCGTAATCTGGGCATTGGAATATACCGTTGATCAAGTATGGATTCTTCACTATATACCTTATACCATTACAATATAAGATATTTTTAGTAAGACTGTAACCTCGATATTAAATGATTTGAATACTGTTGTGAATTAACTTCATAATTGTGTTTGTATTATATTTCACAGTAAAATTTTATTATTTTGTATGTTATTTGATATGTTACTAACAACGCACAATAAATTTTGTTAAAATGAAATAATTGTTATAATTTGTGAATCTTTATTGATTTTCCTTCACAAAGTAGTCTGTAAAATATTGCAGCTCATTTAAGGAACGAAACATGAGAAACATCCCACAGGACAGTGTACACATATTGATGTTTGATAATTTACAAAAATTTATCTTGAAATCATATAACTTAATTTGTTTGACAGATCATAAAAATAATTTCATATTTGTGAACATGAGTTATTTACATAGTTACAATAATGGTAAATACATGTCAAACGCAACGTTAGATGTGTGTAATGCGACATGCATCATGATGTTGAATGTTTTAGATTCTTAGTAGGTATAATGAGAAAATAAATTTTATTGATAATTGGTACTATTCCGATCATTGATAGAAAATACACAAGACTGATGATTTAAACGTCAGGTATCTCTCATTGTACAAGGAGAAGGAAAAGCAATAAGGCCACTTAACTTACAATGATTTTGTCTAAGACAGTTTTCGATTTGACACTGTTTGATATCGTCAATGTTACATTTTACATTTTATGAAGTTATTTATGAATTGTGCTACTCCCTATGACGAAAACAAACCCTGACAAAAACTGTACGGCTAAATAAACATATTGCTAACTGGCTTAGTACTGGCTAGATTGAATTTTATGTCGATGTAAAAATAAAATGAAAGAATTGCTAAAATGCGATATAGGATGGTCATATCGCGTACATTTCGCACATGTACTACTAGTGTTTGCAGTTCAACTTAGAGACGAGTGAACTTGATTTATCTGTCGGTGACTGCATGTGTAGGACCGAATGGATCAGTTATTGGCAAAGACTAAGAATATTTGCATAAAGGTATAATATCCTTTAAAAAGTTGTCACATCTCAGACATAGAACAGGTGCACTCGTTTCTATGTCAATGGGATTCACTTTCGCGTAGTGAGGTATTAACGGATAGTTACTCGTAGATAGTAATTTCGATTGTGCTGAAGTATTAGTATGGGCATTGAAGATATCGCTCGCCCATTTCGCTCTTTCAGGTTACCGGATGTTATTACCGTTCTTGAACTTTGAATTTATTTGCGTTCGTTCTTCCTATAATTTCCTATCCCTGTAATAAACGGTTACATCGTGTTACGCTCCGTCATCGATCGTGTAAGTGACGCTTCGCGCGTGGCACAGTTGCTAAGTTGTGACGGTCGATAGGCGAAGAGTGCGGTCGGTGTCGGATCCGTCGCCGCCGAGGCCAGTCCCTGCGCGCGGCCTCGCGCTCAGTAATGCGGCCGCGCGCGGAAGCCGCCTTGGTACGTGGAGTCCTGCGACAGCAGTCCGTCCGGCTGCGAAGGACAGTCCGCCGCCGCCGACTCTTGACTGAAGTCCGGCTGCGACGCGCCCTGCGACAGCGACAGCGGCGGCTGCTGCGACAGCGGCTCCTGCGAGCAGCGCGGCGGGCGGCGGCGCGGGGGCCGGGCGGCGGGGGCCCGAGGGCCGCGCGGGGGGCCGAAGGCGGCGGCGGGCACGGCCGCGTGGCCCAGCGCGCGGGGGCCTACGTAGGCTAGCGGGTCGCGCAAAGGCCGCGCGCGGTCGTACACTGAGCCTGGCACCATCGCTTCGCGTGCGTCAAACATCGAAGTGGACATGAAGTGCGACCCCGGGTTCTGCGCGTTCACCAGCTTCTTCGGCTTGGCAAACTGAATTGCAGACTCTTTTAGATTGGAGAGTGGTCCCTCGGTGAGCACGCGGCGCTCCTTGTAGAAGGCGAGCAGGTGGTTCCACAGGGGCTGCTTGCTGAGCACCTTAGGGTTGCCGACTACGATAAGCCCGTATTTTGCGCGCGTGAGGGCCACATTCAGCCGCCGCGGGTCGCTCAGGAAGCCGATGCCCTGGTGCTCGTTGGAACGCACGCACGACATTATGATAATGTCTTTCTCGCGGCCCTGGAAGGCGTCCACGCTCGCTACCTCGATCTCTTGGTACAGCTTCGCGTGCAGGCTGCCCTGGTATTGCATGTGCTGCACTAGGTATGACCGCTGGCCCTCATACGGTGTGATGATGCCGATCTGCTCCGGCCGCACGCCGGCTTTTAAGAAGCGAGTCGTCAGCTTCTCTACGTTGGCCGCCTCGGTTCGGTTCAGGTAGGACGTACCGGAGCCGGCAATCTCCTCTTGACCTTGCGTCACGTAAAAGAACATCGGGCGGTCCGGCCGTGGCCACGGGAAATCAATTTTATGTAGGCGACGCTCCTCCGCGCTGACGCCGTTCTGCAGCGAACCCTCGTAGAAGAAATCGGAGGGGAAGCGGGAGAGTTCCGGGTGCATTCGGTACTGCACCTCGAGACGGAAGGGGCGGATCCCGAGTACCACAAGGCGCTCGAATAGGCTCTGGCTTAGGCCGGCCTTAGCCGCCTTCTTACACATAACGACGGGGCCTAGCTGGCAATGGTCACCCACCAGAATAAGCTGGCGCGCACCCAACACCACGGGCACCATGCACTCGGGCTCGGTGGACTGCATGCCCTCGTCAATGAGAATGGACTGGAAGCGCATGCGTGCAACGCGCGGATCGCCGGCGCCCACGCAGGTGGCGCAGACTACATCGGCAGCGTCCAGTAGGCGGCGCTCGGCAGCGCGTCGCAGCGCGCGGTATCGACGCTCGTCGCCGGCCGACAGCTCGCCCGCCTCGTCCTTGAGCCGCGTCAGCTTGCGCAGCTCTCCGTCGCCGCAGCCCAGCGCGCGCGCCTGTTCGTGCAGCGCCAGGAACGACACCGACGACTCCATGGCCTCGCGCGACTTGGCGCACAGCCGCACCACCTTCAGCCCGGTGCGGTGGATCTTCTCAGTCAGCTGGTCCACGGCCGTGTTGGACGGCGCGCACACCAGAACCGGCCCGCCGTTTTGCCGCACCAGTTGGTACACGATGGTGGCCGATGTTACCGTCTTGCCGGTACCCGGAGGACCTTGGATTAATGACAGCGGCCGCTGTAGAGCATGTTTCACGGCATACACCTATAATTAAGAACATTCATGTAATCATACTATGTTATAAGTATTTCTAAGACATAGGAATTGAGGCAAAGGGACTCAAAATGGTTGAGTGAAATGAGCAATATGATGCAGATATATTACCTGCGACCTATTGAGATCAGGCAGGTTGGGTGCGCTGAAGTGTTTGGGCAGGTGCACGCGGAAAAGCACCTCGTCCACCTCGTGGCCCAGCAGGCGGCGGTAGATGTAGCCCGACACCGATGAGTCGTCCACCGCAAACTTGCGCAGTGCCAGCTGCATCCTGCGTGACAACATTAAACACAAAGGCATTCAGTTGGTGTTAAACTGAACGCTATGATCTTCATATGGTTACTGAACATTTTACCAGCAGTATATTTTGTCTCTACATAAACAATAATATGTATCTAAAAATCCTTTAATTATTTTATTTCTCACTTATATTTCAGTTCAGCGTATTATCACATTCGAATAAAATTACAGTAAAAAAATAAACTAGTTCAATTTCATTGAATGACACAGAACAACCTCCTATAACTGAACTTTTATCTCGTTAAC